>OY728150.1:2077406729-2079906729 GCA_963277665.1 Viscum album
CTAAAATACTAATTATGAAAACATCAAAATATATTTAATATACTGATGTTGTTACAAAATAAAGGAATAAAAAAAGTTTAGGGGGATGGACAAGAAAAATAAAACAAATGAACAAAAGTGAAGACATTACCTTAAAATCGGGTAACTCCTCTTGGATTGAACCAAAAGGGTTTCTTGAAGAGAATTTGTCCGATGGTGAGGATTCAATGATTAAGAGAGGGATGTGGAGAGATTAAATGGGCAAGGGTTGGCCGAGAAAAAGGCTTGAGAGGTGTGGGTAAGGTGGTAGAGGTGGGGGCCTTTTATAAGAGGAGAGGAGGGGCACTCTTGGAAAGTATTAATATTTTACTCTTTTATAAATTTATTTTCTGATTTTAAAGGTCCCAAAATTATATATTTCTAGGATAAGGTGATAAGAGTTCTAAATCCACCCATAAAATAGGTTTTTGACATGTTTAGGTATTATATTTTACATTATCTTTTCATTTTATTTGAATAGTTAAATAATGAGGTAATCACTACATCAGCATGGTGTCATAAATAATTTAATTAACATAATGTCTAAAAATTATAAAAAAATATATCATGATTTAGGAAATATTTTTAGATTTATAATTAATATTTATAGTCAAAAATATGACTTTTATTACCCCATGTAGAATCTATTTTAGCAAAACAACACATGTTTGTGACATTTTAATTTTAACTTTAAATAAATAGGTATTAATGTACTTTTCCTACCAAGTGGATCTATGGGGTCCCCAAGTAAACCCATGGATTGTCTTGGTCGGCCAGGACTCAACCAATAAGGGTAGGATATGTGTCAAGGTCATTTCATATTATTAAAACATTATTTATAACTTAAATTACACTAATTACCTCTAATCGCGATTAAAAACATAAAAGATACTATTCACCAAAAAATTATTGTAATCCCATTGAACCACATTTTAAATCCTAATGAAAAGAATGTATGTCGGATTTTTGAAATTCAAATCACAGAAGTGGAAATGTTTCATATAAACTAAAAATCAGTTTTTTAACTACCACATAGTGGTTTCACTATTAATCAAAAATTGATGTTTTTCAGAAAAATACGAAAAAATCACCATAAGCAATATTTGATATTCCAAATTCTAAAATTATGTCTATTTTACAAAATTTAAAACATATAAGTTGAATTAATTAATTTAATAATTAATTACCGTTGTCAAAACAAATACCATGTTTTTAAGAAACAATATCTATTAAAAGATTGACACTAGTTTAAGTCCAATTTCAAAGTGAAATAAATTCAATGACCACTATTGTATTAAATGGTAAAAATATATATTCTAATTTCACTTTAAAACCAATTCAAAATATAATCTGATCATATAAATAAATTAAATTAAAAAGAGGTTTTGAATTAAAATACAACATTTTTCATTATTCATTAAAAAATGAACTTTATCAGAAAAATACCTGAAATTTACACAAAGTAAATTTTGATGTCCCGATTTTAAGGGATAATTTTATTTTGTCAAATATAACACATAAAATTGTAAAAAAGTTGATTTAAAAGAGGTTCCCCATCCAAAGGTGGTTAATCTACCTTTTAATGAATATTAGAATGTTTACGCTTAAAATTGGATTCATTCCCATTTTTAATCCTCTAACATTTATCGTAAAAAGTAAAAATATTTGAAAAACATATGTAATCATTTTTTAGTTAGTTCTGTTCATTCCCCTCATTAAAATGGCTAGGTGTTAACTACCATTTAAAATAAAATTATTTTGTTATTAGAGTGCAACATAAGATTTCAAAGGATCTCCTTGTTGCATATTGGGTAAGCCATCAAGCCTAGAATTCCATTTAAATTAATATTAACATTTTATTCACAAAATAGGGATAAATATAAAAATGTCATATTCTTTATTTACCTGGGGTGTTACATCCTTCCCCCCTTTTTGGGAATTGCCTCCTCACTATTTTAAAATTGTGCTAAAAAACATCATTGAAATTCCCACATCAGAATAAGAGTCGGTAAAACAATCACTTTAATGGAAAGAAAGAGAAGTAGAGAGGTCACCCGAGTTAAACCATACTAGGATTACATGTAGGAAAACATGGATATGGAAGAAAAATCGAAGGGTCATGTTCTGAGGGAGAGTGATAGAAAACATGTTTAAGATAAAGCTAACCACAAGAAAATCACAAACATGTGGTGGGTTAAATGGTATTCGATTCCCTAGAAGAAAAGTTAATAGAAAAAAATTTTGTTTTATGATTCTTTTCATTGTGTAATTTATTTTTGATCTTAATGAAACATACTTACTTGACATGTTGACTTTTAACTTTTACTATATTTCTTACACAAACTCATACTTTCCCCAAATGATGAGTATTTAGGAAGACTTGTTCACATTAAGAGTACTATAATCAACTTTTATAGAATCAACTAATCCAAAAAATAGAACTATATATTTCCCTTGTCATTAGATCTCAACCAAAACCAAACCAAAATGTTTAGTACGAGATCAGATAATAACAAAAAAAAGATATTTAAAAAAAAGAAAAACTACTTATAATCTCCAAAATTTGTCAAAAAACCCCATTGTTCATCAAGTACCATTCAATAAACATATATCCATATAATTATTCAATGTAAACCCAACTAAGATTGAATCCCAAATATTTGAAGGATTTAATCACATAGTCTCCCTAGGTACAAATTAACAGTTATCTCCAAATAACATCAGTTGTTCTTAAAGTCTCATACTGAAAAGTAATTAACCTAAGCACATAACCTCCATGATAGGTTAATAATTTCCATGGATAACCCAAAATCAACTTACTCTTGATTCATAAAATCATCCAACTAAAATACAATTAGTCAAACTAACCTGGGACTTCACGTAGTCCAGTGGTAGGCGATAAATACCAGTCACACATTAGTTGTGGGTTCGATTCCCGCAGCTTTGTCCGACGCGACGGGTTGTCACACGGTCTGCGTGTTCTCTTTTTTACAAAGCTATATAATTCTTAAAACATTCTCCAAAATGATATAAAATATTCAAAAATAACCATAACATAAATTAACCTCATGTTTATCTCATGTCATTCATATTATATCATAACGTATAGTAACCCATAATTACCTCAAAAGTAAGGATCACATAAACCATAATGGTAACCTTTATAATTATTACCTGAACTTCCATGTTGAGTTTGTTCTCTAGTACATGATGTATTATAGAACTCACCATGGTCCAAGTGGTTGATCATGGCACCTGATAGTTGGTTTAGAATAACCACGATATTTCTTATTGAATCCCCCATTTCATCCAGTCTCTTAATCAAAGAACCACAACAGTTTCCTTCAAACCCATTGTCAATTTGGGGCCTGCTAGATCCATCCATTTACTAAAACCAGAAATGTAAGTGTGATTATATCAACAAAATCATTATGTACTATAGTGGAAGATAAACCCTAAGATATACTTATCCATGTTATCTCAAACTCATTCCAACATTCAAAAATAACAATGAATCTATCTAATATAATAACCATTGTGGTTATACACAACTTGTCACTTAACACTATAACCTATAAAGTTATCTAAACCATCATCTGATACCAACTACAAGGATCAGGCCTTATATCATTACATAATAACGAATTTAATGAATAATTCAGATAGAAGATCTTTTCAAGTTTAGAGTTTTGGAGAATTAGGTCATAAGTATTACATATCAAAAGATTACAAAGTATACTCTTATATAAAATAAAAAATCTTAAAAAGAAACATGTCTCGTTCCATGTTTTAGATAGCATGTCTCTCCTTGATCCCATCCCTAACCCTATTCTTCTTTACGTCCAGTGGAAAACATTTCGAAAACTTGGGATGAGCATAAAAAGCCAAGTAAAGGATACACAATGAATGAAAACTGTTAGTTTTTCAAATCAACAATTAAACCAAGAATACTTTATCAAAGTAATACTTTTCACCTTTATGATGTAGTAAAAAAAACTCTTCACTGAATAAAATATCAGTAATTACCCTTTTGTAACCAAAATATTACTATAAAAGCCATATAAAGAACAAATAACATATAAAGGTAACTTGGGACATAAACATACTTAAATGGAATAACCATACGGTCAACTTCCACACATAACACATAATGGAATAGCCATACCACCGACTTCCAAACCCAATGCATTGGAGGTTATAACGTATCCACCCGTCTTGGTATTCCCAGCACCACCCGTCATATGGTTTATCACTTAACCACCCATAAAATGTCCAAGTACCATCATTACACATAAAATATAGTAAATATAAACATTTCAATAACAAAAATTCATTTTCAATCACAATATGTAATTCCATGATATTGAATTAATCAATCCAATTTCAAAAACCATTTAAAAGAGATTTTTGAATCAAAGTGTTGCATACCACTTTGAAGCTATTAATGGAATTATAATTTTAAAACATTAATGTACATATAAATAAATACTAAAAACCATTTCGAAAACATTTACATTAATGATAAATATTTTTAATAATACATCATTAAACCATTTAAAATGATATTTTTGGTAAAGAATTTTTAACAAAATGAGAGAATCTTGAATACCAATAATTGAGGAATAACATTTAATCAGAACTTTATAATATCATGAGAATTAAGGGAATCATGATATAATATGTCAAAGGACAGTATAAACACCATATAAGAGTGAATTGGTGTATAAAAACAATGAAGTCTCAATGGAAATGTAAATTGGGATGAAATCCATTATAAATATGGTATCCTTAAATTAAGGATAAATCTATCACATAATTATGTGTGAGAAATTTAAATACACCCAATATAAGTGGATATTAAGTGTGAAACAATCATATTTCATTCACTCATAATCATAGGATTACATGTTCAATAAGTACAGGTTTAACCCAAAGAAATCGATATTGGGTTAAGACGTTCCGTTGTAAAAATTTGACAGCATAACGGCGTCACTTCAAAATTCAGAAAATTATTCGATTAGAGAGTGAATGGTATATAATAAAATGGACATAAACATTACATCAATAAGTATATAGAAGAACATATCCCGACATAATAAGATGTAAATTAAAAGACATAACAAAATAAGTCTTTTAAAAAGAGGATGATGAAAGGTTCCCTTACCGACTTGGGTAACTTTCGAAACGTACACCCCATGGAAGAAGGGTTATAAAATGAAAATGTAAATACCCATAAATGATATTATACTACACAAAGAGTATAATAATGGGTAGTACATACACCACACAAAGTAAATAGTGGCAAACGTAGCATAAATGTCATGGTAATAAAAGTGATATGAAAAATCTCTTACTAAAACTCAAGAGCCTAACAACGCCACTTAAAACTTCCAAAAATTGATTTATGAGATATAATAGGGTCTCTCATCATATGAACATAAAATGTAAAGTATCATTAATATAAAATAACATCCCAATAATAAGAAATATGAGCTTAAAATGAATGTCAAAAAAGAGTGTACTTAAAAAGAAAGAGATAGGTAGGATCCCTTACCTCAAGTCCGACTTGTCTTGTTTGTTTCTTTATATTCCCAAGTAATACACTTTGGTAAATTTGTAATTCCACATGGACCTCTTTTAAATATTATTATTCAGTTAATATCACATATTATAATGTTATAAAAATTGGTTAATAATATGAGTTCATATCAGACATTTTTCTCGATGATTGGTACATGAGTAAAAAATGAACTTTTTTGAAAATGATTGTCCATGTAGTTATAAGTAAATCATCTCCAGAATAGTATTAATGATTTAAATATCATATATATCCAGTACATATTCATTTTATAATACTCCATATCATTTTTAGATATAAAGAAATTATATGCACCATTCATGGAGACGGTAGGCCATACGTACGCATGAACGCTACTTTCATTTCTTTGTCATATTAATGGAATTAAAACTTAATGATAGATATATATATATTAATTGAAGAATGATATCCATCATTTAGATGAAATATATTACATATATATCCATTATATATATTTACTTATAATACTAAATAACATTTGGAGATAATAAATGAAATGTACCGTTCATGGTGACTGTAAGCCGTACGTACACAAGAACGCTACTTTCATTTATTTTTTTTGATTAAATGGAATGAAGTAATATTGATATAAAGGTATATTATAATTACAGTAGGATATAATATGTAATACAATTAATTTCATCCTTTATACATCCCACATATGGCATTAACGAATCAAATCACTTTGAGGGGGTAGTAGTCCGCACTTCCTAAAATTAAGATATCACGTTTACCCATAATGGAAACCATAAAGGTATTACATAAATGAAAAATACAGAAGCTTAATTAAAACATAAACATATTATATATCATATATAAATATAGTTACATCTTAATGTCCAACTTTTAAGGTGTTAAAAGAATATTGAATAATTATCGTTTTGTGAGGCAGTAATTCGCCATCCACAGAAACAGTATGTTTATTAACCACTAGACGGATGTGTGTGTAAGTTTAGCTCAAATAATTCTTAAAAAAACATCCAAGTATATTAAAAATACTGGTGTTGTTACAAAATAAAGGAATAAAAAATGTTTAGGGGTTGGAAAATCAAAATAAAACAAAATAACACAAGTGAAGACATTACCTTAAAATTGGGTAACTTTTCTTGGTTTGAACCAAAAGGGTTTTTTGAAGAGTATTATGACAAAGGTGAGGATTCAATGATAAAGAGAGGTATGTCGAGAGATGAAATGGGAATGGTTTGTCCGAGCAAATGTCATGAGAGGTGTGGGTAAGGTGGTAGAGGTGGGGGGCATTTATAAGAGGAGAGGAGGGGCACTCTTGGAATGTTATAAACATTTACCTTATTATAAAATGCCTTTCAGATTTTAAAGGTCCCGAAATTATTTATATTGAGTATAAGGTGATAAGAGTTCTAAATCCACCCATACAATAGGTTTTTGGCAAGTTTAGGTCTTAGATTTTACATTATCTTTTCATTTTATTTAAATCGTTAAATAATGAGGTAATTGTTGCATCATTATGGTGTCATAAATAATTTAATTTACTTAAGGTCTAAATTTTATAAAAAAAATATCATGATTTATGAAATCATTTTAGATTTCTAATCAATATTTATAGTCCAAAATATGACTTGTATAACCCCGTGTAATTTTTTTTACTAAAACGACGCATGTTTGTGACATTTTAATTCTAACTTTAAATAAAAAGATATTAATGTCATTTTCCTACCAAAGTGGCTCCATGGGGTCCCCAAGTTGACCCATGGATTGTCTTGGTCGGCCATGACTCAACCGAAAAGGGTAGGACCTGTTTCAAGGTCATTTCATAATATTAAAGCATTATTTTTACCTTAAATTACACTAATTACCTCTAATTGCGATTAAAAACTTAAAAGTTACTATTCACAAAAAATTTATTTTAATCCCATTGAACCAAATTTTACATCCTAATTACAAGAATGTATGTCGGATTTTTGAAATTCAAATCACAGAAGTGGTAAAGTTTCATTTAAACGAAAAATCAGTTTTTAAACTACTAATTAGTGGTTTCACTATTCATAAAAAATTGATGTTTTTCAGAAAAATACCAAAAATTCACTCTAATCTATATTTGATATTCCGAATTCAAAAATGATCTATTTTAAAAAAAATTAAACATATAAGTTTCATTAATTAATTTAATAATTAATTACCGCTGTCAAAACAAATAGCGTGTTTTTAAGAAACAATGTATATTAAAAGATTTACACTAGTTTAAGTCCAATTTCAACGTGAAATTAATTCCAATGAAAACTATTCGATTAAATTGTAAAAAAATATTCTAATTTCACTTTTAAACCAATTAAAAATATAATATAATCATATAAATAAATTACATTTAAAAGAGGTTTTGAATTAAAATACAACATTTTTCACTATTCATTAAAAATTGATCTTTATCATAAAAATACCAAAAAATTACACAAAGTAAATTTTTATGTCCCAATTCTAAAGAAGAATTTTATTTTGTCAAATATAACACATAAAATTGTCAAAAAGTGTATTTGAAAGAGGTTCTCCATCAAAAGGCGGTTAATCGACCTTTTATAGAATATTAGAATGTTTACGCTTAAAATTAGATTCATTCGCATTTTTAATGATCTATCATTTATTGTAAAAATTAAAAATATTTGACAAAAATATATAATCATTTTGAAGTTAGTTATGTTCATTCCCCTCATTACAACGGCTAGGTGTTAACTACCATATAAAATAAAATTATTTTATTGTAAGAGTGCAACTGAAGATTTCAAAGGAACTCGTTGTTGCGTATTGTGTAAGACATCGAGCATAGTGTTCCCTTTAAATTAATATTAGCATTTTATTCACATATAGGGATATATATAAAATTGTCATATTATTTATTTACCTTGGCTGTTACATAAATTCTTTTTGTACTACTGATGGGTCATCAAATTTGAAAGCATGGAAGGGTATTGAGTCATCAGAATCAACCATAATGAGCTATGTAATATCAATATTGATGAAATTAATCTTTATAGACTAATAATAATCAATTAAAAATATTTTTATTTAAAATGGATAGTCATTATAAAAAAACCATTTTAAACCCATGTTAAAAGTAACTATAACCCAGTTAAATCCATAGGAGAAAACGTCAAGTATCATCATCATTAATTACTCGAAATAAATAACACATAAACTAATTCCTTGGTGTTCAATTTTATCTACCACATTATATAAGTTGAAACATGATCATATGGTGATATCTGTTCGATTGCATCCTATTATATGTATAAGAACCATAACATCAATAATGCATAAATCACATGTATATTTCATTTCATCATTACTCATCAAAACAAAAATAATTATTTTCAATCCAATATCAAATCTTAAGAATAAAATTACTTCCCCAAAAATGAATTTGAAACTGGTTGAACCTGTGGAAAGTAAATAGGTTCTATAGCAATCTCTTTGAAACAAGGTTATCCTTTTTAGAAGAAACGGGTTCCATAACAATCTCATTGAATCAATATTAGTCCATACAGATGAATAAATAAGATGATATCATTAAAAAATATTCCACTTTGGGAATAATTATCAAGTAGGTTTGTTCAATTATATGAATCAAAATACCATTAAAATATCATCAATACCATTTTGGACACATTTTTTAGAATACATTATCTTTAAAGAATATATATTTATAAACAAATAGAGAAATGAAATAATAATTTCATAAAAACACGTTATCAAACATTTAAACTACCAAATAGTCGAATAAGTGCAACAATTACTTGAAGATATCACGATTAACAAGTTGAGAATATAATCCATGAGTAATATGATATTTTCATAAACATATATTTAAGCATACCCAAAACTGATAATTTTTGAGAATGTATCAATACACTCTCCCCACTTTGGTAATTTAGAATAACAATCCCCATTAAATAATTTCATTAATTGAAACAAATATTATCATAAATATAATAATATTAACTATATAACATGTCTATGTGGAATATTATACACCATAGAAAATAAGATATGTGTAAAATATAAAAAACATCAAAAAGAAGGAAAATTTTTATTTGATTCCATTAACAATTTGTTAATATTGAAATTAACAATCCCTATGAAAATGAGTTCAAATAATTTATATATAAATCACCATATAATTAGTTATGATAATCATAAAATACTTTAAAGGTAATTATATACACAACACAACAAAAATACGTAGTGAATAATGCATATATCTCATATAAATAAAAATGAGATGGGAAATCCCCTAATAACTTGAGTAAAATTTGAATCATGAGATCAATGAATTAATAACATAAACTGAAACATTTAATATATTTATATTTTTTAAATTAATTATATAATTTTAAAAGGGATATATATAAACAAAAAAATATAAATTATTGGTTAATATGACATTAATCTCGTCAAAATAAATGTGTGACTAAAAAAACCTCTGACTTCATATTTAAATTCATAATCATGAAATACATGAAATAATGAAATCAATTTAAATTTTTAATATTCAGAAATAAATTAAATTCTAGATATATTAGGATATAGAGAAGTATATATATCACACAAAAGAAATTATTGAGTAATATGGTGTGCATCTTTGAGGAATAAAAGTGAGAGAAGAAAAAATTGTACAACATGAGTAACATTTTAATCATGAGGTCCATGATATAATTAAATCAATTGAAAAAATTAATATAATGAACTATTTTAAAATAATGATATAATGTGTTATATGGAATTATATACACTATAGAAAAAAATGTGTAGTAGATAATGTGTATGTATCATAGAAGTAAATGTGAGAGTATAAATCTCTATTCTACTTGGGTAAATTTTGAGGAAAGAGAACCATGAAGAAATTATTCAAATTTAAACATCTAATATTATGAAATAAATGAAATTAATAGATATAACATGTAAAATATAATTATATACACCACACACACAAAAAAAGGTTATCAATATGTCTTGTATCTCATAGAAATAAATGTGAGATGAGATAAACCCTTACAGCTTGCGTGACTTTTGAATAATGAGATCTAAAAAATAAATAAAATAGTTGAAACTTTCAACTAATTAAAAAAATTAATCACATTATAGAATTTGTTATAGAGAATTATTTACAAAACACATGGAATGATCTGTGGTGAATATGGCCTAAGTCTAAATGATATAAATATGAGACTAAAAATCCCCTTACAAATTCAGTAACATTTTAATCATAATATCCAAAAAAGAATAAAATCAATTGAAAATTTCAATATCGTGAAATATGTTGAATTCATTATATTAAATGTGATAGGAATCTGTATACAATTTAACAAGAGATAATTGTTTTTAATAGATTATGTATCTCACCGAAATGAATTTGAGAAATGAAAAACCAAGACAACTTGATTAGCATTTGAATCCGGAGATATGAAAAAGAATAAAATCAATTGAAAAATTTAATATCATAAATTAAATGAACCCATGATATAATATTTCATAGATAATTATATACAGCACACCAATGGAATTTGTGATGACTATTTCATAAGTCTCAATGACATTAAAGTGATACTACCAATCGTCTCTCATTAAGTGAGAGTTGTCACACTTGTTCACAATCATCCCGAATAATAAACACACAGTAATTAATTAATTTATTGATAACCTATTTCATGTTTATTATTACTTTAATTACAATTATTATCATATTATATAAAATTACAAAACTTATTAAGTTTATATCATACATTTTGACAATATTTTTATTGTGTTTGAAATATTACATAGTTTAGTTGACTATGGTCAAAATGGTAACTATTTAAACATCCAAATATTAATAACCAGTAAATAATAATAATATTTATATCTAAACTATACAATTAAATCCATTCGTGGAATATTGTTAATTAAAAATGAACCAACATACAAATCATGGAGATGGCAGGACATACATATACATGAGTAATGTTCTGACTTTTTCAATAATATATATCGAATAAATTGAAGTAACATTAATATTTCCCATAAGAATATTATATAATAAATACAATTTATTTTAATTATAAATAAAAACACATAATTATAAATATATATAAATATATATATCATGTTTGTGATGAGGTTGTTACAAAGATGAATCAAATAGCTTTGAGGAGTTGGTAGTCTGCAAGCCCACATATGGAATTTTTTCATTTTTGGTGACTGAAAATGTATAAAAAAGTGATCTATTATATTATAAAAAAGATAATTATCTAATTAATATCTTATAAATTTAATTTATATAATATATATATTATTTTAAAAGTCTAAATTATATTCAATGTAATGTGTGAACGAACCACATCACTTTGAGGAGTCAGTCTACCACACATCCAGAAACAAGGTTATTATATTCCCACAAAATAGAATTAATGAACATTAGAGTTATATAATATTTCAAAATTCATAAATACATAATAAATAACATATTTATAATTAAATAAAATGTGTTCCAATAATTATGAATTACATTTTTATGTGGTAATTGATGATCTAATCACATCTAATTGTGTGGCGGTAGTACGACATACACACGAATGAACACTATTTATTTAGTACGATAGATTTATGTAAATTTATATGTCATAAACATGAAAAAAATTCTATTTTTATATTTATGATACTATGTATTTTATATATGAATTATATACATATAACTGAAGGGGTGAACAATGAAGGAAATCAAAATTTATGATTGACCAATAATATAATTTTTTCAGAATACTTTTTTGGATTTCGCAAAAGTAGTTCTCATGTTTTCTTTAATAGATAAATGAGAATTATAAGATGAGATAAGAGATTTTTTTGAGTTTTTTTGTTAGGATTTAGATTAATAAAAATTATTTATTTTTGTAGATAAATTAGTTGAGTTGAATGGCTTTTATAAGCGGGGTAGTGGAAGCACAATGTATTTTTAGAAATAATTGTCTTCTCAACACATTTTAATTGGTTAAAAAGTGTAAAATAATTAAATTATATAAAATTAGTGTATTAATGTCACATAAATTTCCATAATATTTTTGTTTTACTTGTTTAGGTCCTTTTTAACCAATTATAGTATATGTTTAATAATTAAGTAAACTTCTTTTTACCTTAATCATATTTATTAATTTTAATTGATTTCATTACATTTTTTTTGTCAAAAACTATGTAGACATTAGAAGAAAACATAAATTATTATGATATAAAATATGTAATCTATTATTCAAAATTAAAATTAAATTACATGTATAATTTAATTTATAATTAATCACACATACACCATGACAAAGTTGGGTTTTAATGTTAAAATATCTTATGGTTTACTATGTTTTTGTTCCAAATTCATTATAAAAATATTTCTATTGACCTAAATAGAATTAATATAACTATTATTGACCTATTTTTACCTTCAAACCAATGATAAATACAATTTAAAATTATAAAATAATTTTATTAAATATCATTCATAAATTAAAATTTCTTAAATTTCACTATTTGTAGAAAATTGAATCTTCTAAAAAAAGAAAAAAAACCAAAAAATAATTTTGACACTTCTCATTCAAAAAATCTTCATTTTATAAAATAAAATTAACTAATGTTTCAACATTTAATTTTATTGATATTATTCCATTAAAAAGATTCAATATATCTATTATAGAAATATTGCATTTTAATGCTTAAAATAGGAAATGTTCTTATTTTATTCTTATAAAACATATTAGACGAATTTAAAAAAAATATGAAATATATAACATATATATTTCATTAATATCAGTCACTAATAGAGAATTATTTTATTTTATAAGATGAAGAACCTCTGTATGGATAAAAACTATTTTTCATAGAAACACATATTTTATATTCAATTGGTTTTTTCATTTCATTTATAATTATTCTATAAAAAAAATCATTATTTAATCTTATATGAACCATAATTTTTTAATTTATATTTTATTATTCATTCCTGAAATTACAACGATGAGGTGGTAAATATAATGTGAAATAATAATATAAATAGTAAATTATTGTTCTGTAAAACTTAGTCTTGCATATATCACACAGTATCGAAGATACTCAATGATGTATTCCACACAAGATAGACGTGGGATTGTGTAAAAAAATATTAAATATGATTTTTTATAAAGAAATATATATATATATTTATATCAACTAATTTTAAGGGACATATTTGATAAAATAACTTGACGGGATATACTACCACACTTAAAAATGATTTCCAATCTAGAAATTAGTGTTATTTAACAATGGAATAAAAGAATTATTTTATTGGAAACCACAGAATACAAATCAAATAATGAAATAAACCATAATATGAAACGTTAGAAACACAATAATCACCCAATTATATGCATGATTAGGATTCCACACTTGGGGAACAAATGTTGAAATTATAATATTGATTTGTATAGGAAAATAATTCCAATAGAATAATAATGAGTGACAAGGAAAGTGTTAAATATTATTTCAATGAAAAAAATAAACAAAATAGGTATGGAAAAGATCATTGATATCATTAGAATGATGGAAATAGTGTAACATTTTATTTCATGATAGTTTCCCTAGTGTAGAAGGATTAATTCACTATGTAGAAAGAGAAAATAAATTAATATACTTACATGAAATATGAATTATATACTTTTAACAAATTTCCACCCAAATATAATATTTTTCGTCAGATTTTGAGTATTAATAATAAATTATATTAATCTTGATGCACAAAAATAATCATCTAATGACCACATAACCATAAATCGGATAGTAGCGGTATTCCACCTACTTGTAGAAATTATCCAAAAACAAAATAATTTGAACATGGTAGGATAATTTCCAAATTAATAAAATTTCATTATATACACTAAATTTAAGAATTCATCTCTTTTACCCAAATTTCTAAACAAATAATTCAATAACTTACTATCGTTAAAAAACATTAAATATTTTCTAACTAATTTTGAAAATAACGTATTATAGGACATTTATCATATATTCATAGAAGATAAAATATTCATTATTTCTCAAATATTATCACATATATTTTTCTGCTAAACATAATATTTATCATTAAAAAGCATTCATGATAACCGGGACATTTTATATGCTAGTTGTAGTGTGTTAAACTCTTTTCATCCTTAAATAGTGACTTGAAGACCCACCACCTTACTGGATGTGACATGATGTTATTGATTATATTGGTTTTCCTATTTTTTATTTATTCTTGAAAAAAAAATTCTTTACTAAAACAATAAATCTTGATACTAGGGTTTGAAAATACCTCAAACCAAATAACAACTCAAAAACATCAATAAAAACCAAAACTATTTTACAACATAAAAATATCAAATTGAGTATCATAAGATATTGAACATATAATAAACCATGTGCATGTATTCATATTGTATTATTGATGATTTTTATGAAAACATTATAAGAAAACATCCAAATCTTAAAAGTTACCTTTCATTGATACCAACTACAATAACCCAGAACTAGCAATCTTGAATCATGTAGTGAAATCCCTAACATTACATTCCCAGATTTGATGATGATATTTGATACACATGTTATTCGTCGTAACCTTAAATCATCAAAATAAAAATATTGATCAATTCCATAACAAATAAACATTTAATGTTTACTGATTTATATAACTAAGGAAAACTCCAATATAATTAATTCACATTACATTAAATAATCATTTATCCAACTTTTCCCAAATTGTTTTTCAAATGAATTCATAATACAAATATATATAATGTCCCTTATTAACATAACTAGTTAAACATAATTATTTAAAAACAAAGGAAAATGAGAGAAAATTATAGTTATCATATATTCTCAATATGAGTAAACATAACCCTTCAGTATTAAATTCCATAAATAAGAATAGTAGTGAATAATTGAATAATGAAATAACAAATGTGAATGAGTGAATCATAAAGGTAAAATACCCATAAATACCTATATAATCAAATATAATGACAAAGAAAACAAATAGGGATTATAATAAACAATCATGAATCATGTGATATAAATCAATGTCAAATGTTACATTATAGACTTTTAATAAGATGTTTAAAACCATTTTTTATGATAAAGAAACCCGTCTTTAAATTCTATTTAAAACCCATGTTATATCCCATTATAACACATTTAATAAACCCTCATGAAACTCCCTCTATCTTGCCTCTAATGATAATGTACATTACCAAACTCATTGAAGTGATATCTTGGTTACCCCATCTTATAAGTTGTAACCGGCTTACCCAATAGTAACTAGAATTACTATCATGACCCCCTCCCACCAAAGATGCCCCTCCTGAGCTGGCAATGGTGAAAGGGAGATAATGACCCCCGAGTCCCGCCTCCAGTAGGCCCCGGGTTGGCGACTAGCACCAAGGGTATGAGTTTTCACAAATATGGGAGGCATTAACCTTTTTATTATTTTGGATCGGGAAATAGGACAAGTCAACCACAAAAAGGGAAATGAACAAGTGTATATAAATAAACCCAAACCAAGCCCACATGCATGTTTAAACAATTTTTATAACAAGGTACAAGTACAAGGAAGCTCAAAAGTAAAATGCCAAAGAAAACAAGAGAACAACAACTGCAACAACTCCAACTGCCCGACTAGTAGGGTCCCGCACGGCCCTGGTAGTCCTCCTGGAAACCTGAATGTAAACGTAGGGTGAGAATACAAGTATACTCAGTAGGGAAACCTAAAGCTCTCGTGCACAAGTGGGGAGACACCCTACGGTCCCGTGAGAAAACAGAAGAACCAGAAACTAACAAGGAAAAACAATCCACCCAGCCTCACTGGTCACACTCACCAAGTAACACAAACAAGTTTAGTATATATATAGAACAAATGTATTGGGTACCCCGCACCATTTCCCACTTAATTAGATGATGCACTTCATAACGGCAAACGTCCTGACGCTACCACACTCTTCCCGCCCCCACACACCTGGGCCAAACCACGCATCCCGCCCACACACACCTGGGCCTCACAACCACGCATCTCGCCCGCACACACCCGGGCCACAACCACTAACCCTCCCGCAGACACCTGGGCCTCATCCCGAAGGTTCTTGGGAATGGTAAGCCTGCCCAAAGAGTCTTGGGCTAAAGGTCTCCTCAAGCCATCACAGCCTCCGAGATCTACCCGAAGAGTCTTGGGTGTAAGGTCATCTCAAGCCATCATAGCCTATGGAAGAAGGAGCAGGAAGGAGCTAGTAACTAAGGGGGAACACCCTCTCCCATAAAATGGGAGTGTTCGGCACTAGGTACTTGACATGGGTGTGGTGTGACAAAACACAAAGATACAATTATATATATACATATTCCAAACACACAGCCCAACCTATGGATTCTTAAAAATAGAAACTGAGCATGTGCCCCGGCACTGCTACCACGAAGCATGCATCAACAACCAAACAATCATCCCCCAACCCCATTTAGGTTTTCATGTTTCATGCAATGGTTTAACAAATTATTACTACTGGGCAACTATCATCCAGACAAAACCTTTCACAAATATATCCCGGCCATCCACAACCAAGGTTTGGTAAAACGCAAGCAACCACATGCCATTTCATTTTCAAAATATTATCACAACCATACAACATTCCATCTTTCATTTATTTCAAAGTTCCACACATAAAACCCTTTCCACACACAAAACATTTCCGCATTTGAAAACACCTTTTACTTCAAAACACTTTTCATAATCAAAACACTTTTCATAAATAAAGGCGTTTTCCACAACCAACCACTTCCCATTTCAACCCCATCATTTAAAAAAACATTTCCCACAAACAACCAAACCACCAACATGTTGATTATTCCAATTTTGTTCAACTGGGGTGATCACACAAGGTTTTCATTCTCATTTAATCAGCCAGTCTTTACGTGCTTATCCATTTTCCATGTTTTAACAAAACCAACCACAAACAATTCAGATATCAATTGCGCACACAAAGGCCACCAACGGCCTTGATTTTCAGTAGGCAAAGGCCTTTCAATCCAAAATCACAATCAGAAGATAAAGAAACTGGAAGGCAATAGAAACAGCACAAAACCCCAAACCCTTCTTTATCCAGTTATTATCTTTATTTAAAGTTCAACTGGATCCCATGGAACAAAAGAGAAATATCCCACCCCGCATGTTGCACCAAAAAGAGAGACGAAGGTAAACCCCTACCTCAAAAGGTCCCAATCACGTCGCTTCCGACGACGTCCTTCGGTGTACTCCGCCTTCGCCAAACCCGACAAACGCCTCCTAGGATGGAAGCTGGAGAAGGAAGTCTGAAAGGAAAGGTGACAAGTACGGGCTTATAAGCTTTGTCTCGTCGCTACGATCCTGTGGCTGCTGACGGATCGTAATTCGGAGCTCGGACAAAGAAGTTAGAGGAGGAAGACTTCTTGATCATCAAAGAGCGTCGTTGGGCGAAGAAGAAGCGATTCGTCTGGAAATAATCCGCGACCCTTTCTTATATAGCCAACGAATAGGTAAAACAGTATGTAGCGTGTATTGATGAATACACAGTGTGACCGTACACCCATTACGCGTTTTGACTGGTCAACACACAACACGTCACGCGGTTTACACATGTTTTAAAAAAAAGACGTTAATTTTATTAATAAGTGTGTTTCGTTGACCCGAGACATAACTCATAAAAAGGTATCCATCACTGGTCTTAAAATGACCATCATAATTTCAGGGTTACGTTGTCGCTGACGGATCGTCAATCCGATACCGTATGAGGGAGATACGTTGGATACAAGATCCCGTAATAATAACAATATTAAATCTATTAATTCATGAGTGTTTCGGATACCCAATCCGAAAACCCGAAAAAGACATCCAATATTGGACTCATAATTTTCGTCTCGTAGTCAGGGTCGCACTGCCATTGACGGTTCGTGAAACCGAGGTCGCACGAAGAAGTTACGGACAAAAAAGTGTTTTATCAACAAAATTAATAATAACAATATTTTATTATTATTATTAATCAATTATTTATTTATTTTTCATAACTCCAAAAGCAATCACGTTTTGGAGTCTTCATGGGCGCTATAATTAAGCACCAATTCCTCCTTTTTCATTTATTTGTCTTTTAATTTTATTTCTCTTATTATTATTTTTTGTTCCTCTCTCCAATCTATTTTTTTTCTTTCATGATTCTCTCCCACCACCAAAAGTGGCGCCTCCCATTTCTTTTACTCCATGTGGAACGCCCCAAACTCCATTCTCACTTCAACTTTATTATTTAATAAAATTAATAATAATAACTCCCATAATTAATGTACTAATTTAATCCCATTAAATTAGTTTACCATGGTTATTAAGTTAAAACCATTCCATTTAATTAAATTCAAATAATTTAATTTACTAACAAAAAATTAAACCCATTTAATTTAATTTACCAATCACACACATATTTCTGTCACCATTATCATTATTATTTAATTCAATAGTAATAAATCCTCTTTCAATTTCATCAACGAGTCCCCATCATTAACATTAATATATTTTTCATCTTCTCTCTTCAATCTCATTCCTCCCCAACAAAGTGGTGCCTCCCTTGATTTTACACCATTAGTTCCATTCTTTTTATCATAATTATTTTCAATAATAATGATTAAATCTCCCAAAAAAACATGCAAGATCACCTCCCATCAAAACCCAAATGACACACACCTATTTTAAATCTTTATCATTATTATTATTATTTTATTTTTTTAAACACAATTATCATAAATAATAACATCTCTTATTTATCCTTATATCTCAAATCTCATTGCAATTAATTCGAAACATAATTCTCATTAAATCATTATTACTAGATATATAAAAAAAAACCAACATTATTATTATAATTATTTTGTATAACAGTTATAACAAAACCCCAAATAAAATTTATTAACACGTCACCATTTATTATTAATAATTATTATTATTTTTGATGTTCGCCGCATTGACCACATAAAAAAAACGTTTTTACAAAGTTATCGACCGGAGAGGTCCGGGCCATTACATTAGATACCTCTCAAAACATTCTCGTCCTCGAGAATTAAAAACTGACCCAGAAGAAGGAAAGGATCTGAAGAACCACTCCACAAGATACCTCTCAGGGCTCTCATCATGACAAGGAACCAACCAACAACTCTATGAGTTAGGAATTCCCTCTCCTATGTCAAGATACTATCCGCTTTAGGCGGCACTGACTCGCCTGCACGGGTTTAATCGCATCCTCATTAATGCGTCTTGATTAAGGATCAGGTTTTTCCTTTCTCATATATTAGGTTTTTTTTCCAACTTACACTGCACCCAACAAAGCACAACCCACACACTGCCCGGACACATGGCTTGAGGAATTCCTTCTCCCATGTTGAGATATTATCCGCTTTAGGCGGCACTGACTCGCCTGTACGGGATAAATCGCATCCACATTAATGCGTCTCGATTAGGGATTAGGTCTTCCCCTCCCCACATGATAGGGCTCTTCACGTACATTTAAAGAAAAGCGGGAAACAACATAGCATTATAGACTCATGGAAGACAAGGTCCAGGCCCAAAGCATGGGCGAGAATGAGTTTCAACAATTGAGTGTGATGCTCCTGGATTTAAACAAAACATAAACGAGAGCATTTAAGTAAAACATGAAACATCTCTCTCGATCTTTCGCCTTGCTGGGGTTGCCACTTCTGTTGCGTGAAATTGTCTGCGTCCCACTCCTCTGCATTTCTGTTAACGTCCAAGTGCAATAGATGTACGGTAAACAAGGATCTCCTAAGCCCAAGTAGTAAGAAAAAACTCAATGTTTTAATTATCATTTTATTTCAATTTCTTTTCCAGAACACCCAAATCAAGTAAAACACAAACATGATGATGCATGTACCTTCCCTAGGGTCTCTAACCTGCAATCAATATAGTCTCACATGGTCGTTCGGTAGGCTCAGAGTCCTTGCATCGGATCACGGGGGGCCCTAAAATCCTGTGTCCTAGCCGGTCTTCCCTGGCCTATGTCACGCACCAAGATTAACGAACATTGTTTCCCTACCATCCCATGCAATCCTCACTGTGCCTAACTCCAGACTCCATCCTATCTCTCAACCATCAGCCTCTGATACCATTCTGTCACGACCCCCTCCCACCAAAGATGCCCCTCCTGAGCTGGCAATGGTGAAAGGGAGATAATGACCCCCGAGTCCCGCCTCCAGTAGGCCCCAGGTTGGCGACTAGCACCAAGGGTATGAGTTTTCACAAATATGGGAGGCATTAACCTTTTTATTATTTTGGATCGGGAAATATGACAAGTCAACCACCAAAAAGGGAAAAGAACAAGTGTATATAAATAAACCCAAACCAATCCCACATGCATGTTTAAACAATTTTTATAACAAGGTACATGTACAAGGAAGCTCAAAAGTACAATGCCAAAGAAAACAAGAGAACAAAAACTACAACAACTCCAACTGCCCGACTAGTAGGGTCTCGCACGGCCCTGGTAGTCCTCCTGGAAACCTGAAAGTAAACGTAGGGTGAGAATACAAGTATACTCAGTAGGGAAACCTAAAGCTCTCGTGAACAAGTGGGGAGACACCCTAAGGTCCCGTGAGAAAACAGAAGAACCAGAATCTAATAAGGAAAAACTATCCACCCAGCCTCACTGGTCACACTCACCAAGTAACACAAACAATTTTAGTATATATATAGAACAAAAGTATTGGGTACCATGCACCATTTACCACTTAATTAGATGCTTCTCTTCTTAACGGCAAACGTCCTGACGCTACCACACTCTTCCCGCCCACACACACCTGGGCCAAACCACGCATCCCGCCCGCACACACCTGGGCCTCACAACCACGCATCTCGCCCACACACACCTGGGCCACAACCACTAACCCGCCCGCAGACACCTGGGCCTCATCCCGAAGGTTCTTGGGAATGGTAAGACTGCCCGAAGAGTCTTGGGCTAAAGGTCACCTCAAGCCATCACAGCCTCCGAGACCTACCCGAAGAGTCTTGGGTGTAAGGTCACCTCAAGCCATCATAGCCTATGGAAGAAGGAGCAAGAAGGAGCTAGTAACTAAGGGGGAACACCCTCTCCCCTAAAATGGGAGTGTTCGACACTAGGTGCTTGACATGGGTGTGGTGTGACAAAACACAAAGATACAATTATATATATACATATCACAAACACACAGCCCAACCTATGGCTTCTTAAAAAGAGAAACTGAGAATGTGCCCCGGCACTGCAACCACGAAGCATGCATCAAAAACCAAACAATCATCCCCCAACCCCATTTAGGATTTCAGGTTTCATGAAATGGTTTAACAAATTTTTACTACTGGGTAACTATCATCCAAACAAAACCTTTCACAAACATATCCCTGCCATCCACAACCAAGGTTAGGTAAAACGCAAGCAACCACATGCCATTTCATTTACAAAATATTATCACAACCATATAACATTCCATCATTCATTTATTTCAAAGTTCCACACATAAAACCCTTTCCACACACAAAACATTTCCGCATATGAAAACACCTTTTACTTCAAAACACTTTTCATAATCAAAACACTTTTCATAAATAAAGGCATTTTCCACAACTAACCACTTCCCATTTCAACCCCATCGTTTACAAAAACATTTCCCACAAACAACCAAACCACCAACATGTTGATTATTCCAATTTTGTTCAACCGGGGTGATCACACAAGGTTTTCATTCTCATTTAATCATCCAGTCTTTACGTGCTTATCCATTTTCCATGTTTTAACAAAACCAACCACAAACAATTCAGATATCAATTGCGCACACAAAGGCCACCAACGACCTTGATTTTCAGTAGGCAAAGGCCTTTCAATCCAAAATCACAATCAGAAGATAAAGAAACTGGAAGGCAATAGAAACAGCACAAAACCCCAAACCCTTCTTTATCTGGTTATTATCTTTATTTAAAGTTCAACTGCATCCCATGGAACAAAAGGGAAATATCCCACCCCGCATGTTGCACCAAAAAGAGGGACGAAGGTAAATCCCTACCTCAAAAGGTCCCGATCACGTCGCTTCTGACGACGTCCTTCGGTGTCCTCCGCATTCGCCAAACCCGAAAAACGCCTCCTAGGATGGAAGCTGGAAAAGGAAGTCCGGAAGGAAAGGTGACAAGTCTAAGCTTAGAAGCTTTGTCTCGACGCTTCGATCCTGTGGCCGCTGACGGATCGTAATTCGGAGCTCGGACAAAGAAGTTAGAGGAGGAAGACTTCTTGATCATCAAAGAGCGTCGTTGTGCGAAGAAGAAGCGATTCGTCTGGAAATAATCCGCGACCCTTTCTTATATATCCAACAAATAGGTAAAACAGTATGCAGCGTGTATTTATGAATACACGGTGTGACCGTACACCCGTTACGCATTTTTACTGGTCAACACACGACACGTCACGCAGTTTCCACACGTTTTTAAAAAAAGACGTTAATTTTATTAATATGTGTGTTTCGTTGACCCGAGACATAACATATAAAAAGGTATCCATCACTGGTCTTAAAATGACAGTCATAATTTCAGGGTTACGATGTCGCTGACGGATCGTCAATCCGATACCGTATGAGGGAGATACGTTGGATACAAGATCTCGTAATAATAACAATATTAAATCTATTAATTCATGAGCGTTTCGGGTACCCAATCCGAAAACCAAAAAAAGTCATCCAATATTGGACTCATAATTTTCGTCTCATAGTCAGGGTCGCACTGCCACTGACGGTTCGTGAAACCGAGGTATCACGAAGAAGTTACGGACAAAAAAGTGTTTTATCAAAAAAATTAATAATAACAATTTTTTATTATTATTATTAATCAATTATTTATTTATTTTTCATAACTCCAAAAGCAATCACGTTTTGGAGTCTTCATGGGCGATATAATTAAGCACCAATTCCTCCTTTTTCATTTATTTGTCTTTTAATTTTATTTCTCTTATTTTTGTTTTTTGTTTCTCTCTCCAATCTATTTTTTTTTCTTTCATGATTCTCTCCCACCACCAAATGTGGCGCCTCCCATTTCTTTTACTCCATGTGCAACGCCCCAAACTCCATTCTCACTTCACCTTTATTATTTAATAAAATTAATAATAATAACACCCATAATTAATGTACTAATTTAATCCCATTAAATTAGTTTACCATGGTTATTAAGTTAAAACCATTCCATTTTATTAAATTCAAATAATTTAATTTACTAACCAAAAATTAAACCCATTTAATTTATTTTACCAATCACACACATATTTCTGTCACCATTATCATTATTATTTAATTCAATAGTAATAAATCCTCTTTCAATTTCATCAATGGGTCCCCATCATTAACATTAATATATTTTTCATCTTCTCTCTTCAATCTCATTCCTCCCCAACAAAGTGGTTCCTCCCTTGATTTTACACCATTAGTTCCATTATTTTTATCATAATTATTTTCAATAATAATGATTAAATCTCCCAAAAAAACATGCAAGATCACCTCCCATCAAAACCCACATGACACACACCTATTTTAAATCTATATCATTATTATTATTATTTTATTTTTTTAAACAGAATTATCATAAATAATAACATCTCTTATTTATCCTTATATCTCAAATCTCATTGCAATTAATTCAAAACATAATTCTCATTAAATCATTATTACCAGATCTATCAAAAAAAACCAACATTATTATTATAATTATTTAGTATAACACTTATAAAAAAACCCCAAATAAAATTTATTAACACGTCACCATTTATTATTAATAATAATTATTATTTTTGATGTTCGCCGCATTGACCACATAAAAAAACGTTTTTACAAAGTAATCGACCGGAGAGGTCCGGGCCATTACAATTACTCACTTATATTACGTCCAATAACCATAACATTAATAATTAATGAAGGAAATAAAGAAATCCTTTATTCATAAGAGATTGAAAAAATACCATTATTCATTTTGGAACATGATAATCACGTGTAATGAAATGGGTTCCACAATATTCTATTTTAATCATGGTTAACTCATGGAAAACAAATCTGTTTCAAAACAATCTATTTGAAAAATCGTTATCTTGTGTAGAAGAAACTTGTTCTATACCAATCACATTGAAACAATATAAATCCATCTAAAGAAATAATTTGAATGATGTCATTAGAAAATATACCACATGTAGAATAATCTAAAATTAGGGTTTTTGTTTTTTCTGAATGTAAATTCAATAATAAAACATTAATTTTTTTTAATTTTTTATACAAAATAATGTTTTGAAAGAACACAAGTTTATGAATGATGATATAAAAGAAATTTAATTTTCATAAGATTACTTATTAAAACAATTTAAGGCAAAAAAAGTGGTAAAATTATATATTAGCATGAAAATGTAATTTAAAACCTCTGGAGAATATATTTCATGAGAATAATGATATTTCCAACATCATAGATGTAATAATACAATGACCTGATAAATGATGAGATTTTAAAAAAAGACCCATACTACATTGGTAACATTAAATCACAACAAACATAAAAAATATCATTAAATTAATCATATAATAACATGAAGATAGGTATATTCATGATATAACATTTCAATGAGGCTTTTTATGCACATTATAAATTAAAATAGGTCTCTAGCATAACAAACATTATAATGATGAAAAATTGTAAAAAAATATATTACCACTATAGTAACATTTAAATCATAAATCCCGTGAATGACACATAATCACATGGATAAGTAATTCCCATAAATTTAGGTATAATAATAACATAATACATTTATGGGAATTATCCGCACTAAACAAAAAAAATATTTGCTGAATATTGAATGTATGTCAAAACAAATAATAATGATAGGAGAAAAACCCTTAAAACTTCGGTAACTTTTGAATCATAATATCCATTAAAAATTAATTAAAAATTTTTAATATCATGAAATATATTATATTCATTATATATAATTCCATTAAATTTTATATACACCACATAAATTAATTTTGTTGTCAATATATCATATTTCTTGTAGAAAAAATAGTGAGGCTAAAAATAAACATACTACTTTAGAAAATTTTTATTCATGATATACAATAAATTATAATATCAATAGAAATATTAAATTTAATTTTATAAATTAAATTCATTATAGAAAATGTTATTTGGTAGTATAAACACTATCCAACAAAAGTGGCAAATAAGGAATATATCTCACAAAAAATGTTAGACCAGAAAAAAAACTTATAATTTGAGTAACATTTGAATCATGAGAACCAGAAATAAAAACATCAATTTAAAATTTTATTATAATGAAATAAATAAAACTCACTAAATTGAATTTGATATTTAATGACCCAAAATTTCCATGTAATATTTTTAATTAAATATGAATATTATGAGTCTGTAAAAATTGACGGTGCATGATTCTGAGGCCCGGAGTGCCCAGAATCAATTTCTGATGTTTTGTTCAGGTACGTTTAGTGAAAGATCATGTGGATTTTTATAACTTTTGAACCGGTGATCAAAATTAAAATCTGAGTGCATCGTTGACATCATAGCACTAGAATTCTCTTATGAAGACTTTCACCTCGACGACAGTTGGTCGAGGGTGAAAGTTATTTTTTTGGTTATTCGTGGAAATACTAAAATAAAATAAGAGAATGTTCTATTTTCTTTATGTATTATAACCACCCATGTGGATGTTGGTGGTGGCGACCTACACACCTTAGCCTCCCATAAGAGGTTATGTTGGTGGGGCCCACCCGAACCTTACCTCCCATGAGAGTTTATGGTATCGAGACCACCCGACACTAAACCCCACATTTAATTGATAAAAACCTATCAACTCTCTCATTATTAATGTAGATCCACATGACCTCCTCTACCAATAATGGTGCCACCCCCCACCCAATTAATGGTGTCAACCCTCCGCCTTTAATTAATTAATACAACTCAGTTAATTAAATGTTAAAATTTTAATTTTAAACCCAACAAACTAAATAATAGATAATGTATTATTTGGAGGGGTTGCCTATTCATTTGTTGGAAAAGGTTGGATATGGTTGGAAAAGGAGGATGAGTGATCTTGGGAGAAAACTCTCCCACAGAGGTTGGCTCCTCCATGAATAACACTTCCACCAGTGAAGAACGCTCCACTAACAAAGAACATAAACCTCGACTTCAAGAAAATTTCTCGGAACTCCTTCTAACATGAGACATCCTCGTCTGTGGGGAATCGACATCCATATATTCCTAATGGGTCTCCTTCTTCCACGCGACCATGTCGATGAACAACGAACAAGGTAGGGATTTTACTTTATATATGATATTATTCCCTTGATTCATTCCATCTAAAACAAAGAATGTAGACCAAATTATTATTAAGATGATTCGCAGATGTTTTTCCTTTAGGGTTTGGAATATTTTCTTAAATGAGGAAATATAGGAATTGATGTTTTTAAGATATATTCCGTGATGTTGTTGGAATCTTTTTTTTGAACCATCTGCTACCACCCTAAACGCGGAGGATGTGGGCCAAACTAACATGGCCCACCACCGCCGATCTTCATTGTGGTGATCATAGAAATGGTGACGAAAGCAATAAAGGAGACAAAGGAAACCGTCGCGCCACCCGTGATCTAATTGACCTGCACCGCCCCCGCGGAATTCTGATCACCAGCTGAACCACACCCCATGCTCCAGCCACGGGAACCCCAGCCGCACCGCCTCACCGGTCACGGCACCCCACCGACTACGCCACAGATCCTACCATGCCGCCTCTCCTGCCTCTCATTTCCACTGGTTTCACCTCCGTTCCACAACTACAGTGTCCTTGGATGAACCGGCCATGGCCTCACGGGGCTCTGGGCCAAACTGGCTCCGCGCCACCAGGATGAGTCGCATGCGCAGCGCTCTCCGAGCGGAACCTCCCTCACAACCAGCTATCCTAGGCCCTACAGGCCAGGCAGAACCCAATAGGATAGCCCACCCAATGGGTTGGGATAGACACAACGGGTCTATCATGGTCAACCAAAACTATGTCACCCTAGACTAGGTCGGGTTGTCTTGGACTGGACCTAGGCCCACTACGACCCATTTGCTCTTATTTTGGACAAAAATTTGGCATCAGACATCCATTTGATAAACCATCAGTGGTGTTGGAAGTCATGGAGAATGAAGGTCCCTTTGAGTATACCCCACTATAGTTTGGTGTATTATTGATATATGGTCTGGTTTGATCATGCACGAATCCAACAGGGACCTTGGGACTAGAAGACTAATAACTCACAGACTGGGCATCTGATTGACACGTCGTCAGTTGAGATGAGACCCCTATGACATGGCCAACCTTTGGGATAATTCTTCATGGGACATAATTTAATTTAGAGCATATAATAGTAGTGTGTGGAGTGGATCTTGCAGAGATAAGAGAGCATTTGTTCGGGATCCTAGTAGCTGGAAGAGACATGATGACTGTTGACCGATTGACTCGGAGTGACTCGACTATCCCACTAGGGAGCGCCTAGTTGTGGCAGCAGAACCACGGTAGAGGAGTGCCTGGTTGTGGTGGAAGACCCCCGGTACACGACAAGAGTAGTACCTCTGCATGAAATGATGTGGAGCGCCTGGTTGTAGTGGCTGACCCATGGTGGGGAGCAACTTTGTGTGATGCAACATAACCATGGTACTCGAAGGGAGGAGTACCTCAACAGTCCTAGTTTAGTGGGAAGCACCTAGTTGTGGTGGCAGGCCCACTATACTCTATATAAGATGAGTTCTCCAGTTTCCTTGGGATCAAAATTTTTTACCATATAATAAAATATTGGTTGACCTGAGTCGGTAAAAGTTATGTTTTCCTCATGATTGAGATGAATTTCTTGATAACATGATTATATGTATGGGGATATACCTAAGTGGGGTTATCTGTTGATCTAATATTTTGGGGTTTATCATTTTTGGATTTTGTGAGACCTTGAGGGACTTGAGGTTCGTACTGAGAATCATCACACTCACCCCTGCACGGGCTATGCCCATACCATGTAGTGTGGGATGTAGACAACAGAAAGCATTGATCGAGGCTGAGAGTACCTGGACTGGACGGTACCCGGAGGTGGATCATATGGTGTGTCGGTACACGGAGGAGACATATGAACGAGGAGTTCTGATTAGGTGATCTATACATAGCCTTTAGGAAGGAATCTGGAGAATGACCTAGTAGCTGATTTTTTTCCTCGGTTGTAATTTTTTTTCAGTTGTACATGTACTTTTCAGTTGGACTTGTATTCTTCCCCCTTTTTACATACTGTACTCACTTTTTGGTTAATCAATTTACTCATTTTCGTATCTTGTTGTGTGTGTTTATAGGTTATAAAGGCAATTACCACCTAGTTTTAGGGATATACGACTTTGGTGCTAGTCGCCAGCCCCTAGCCTAAGGAAGGCGGGCTTTGGATAGTCACGACACAGGCCCCAGGGATCATGCCATGACAAATTCGTTTCAGAGGAGTTATTTATAATGTGAAACATATGACTCTGATCTTTTTCATTGATGTAATAGTGTTAAGGGTAACAAGTTTGGTTTTCAGATCAGGGAGTCTGTTGTTGGTGTGGCGGCCGACGTACCCATATCTCAGGACCCTGAATTTTGATTTCAGACTCAGTCCATGAAAACATTGGTTGCGTATATGTTTAAAAAAAATTTGTTTAAGTCAACTCAACCATGTCAACTCACAAGTATAACTTTTGACCTTGTCGCATCTGTTTATTTCAGGATGCCTTAATGCAGACAACTAGCTAGAGTCTTGAGAGTAGAACACATAGATAGCCCACATTGGGATGAGGCCTTGTTGTAGGGCCCTTTTTCAGTGGAGGCACCGGCGGTTCCTTTTATCATTTGTCCACAAATGCCACTATCCCAAGCAGTACACAGTGCATGCCTCTTGAGTATGTTTCATGAGTTCCAGTGTCAGAGGTCATATAGGGTCAGGGGAGAGATAGACCCACTAGCAGTTGAGAATTGGCTGGAGGCTGTGGTGAGAATCTTCTAACTGGTAAGCACACCAGCAGACATCATGGAGATACTTGATGCCAGCCATCAATAGGAAGCAGCATGATGATGGTGGAGATTGATGCTCTAGCTTCACGATGAGATGATACTTCTCTGGGAAGACTTCGAGAGCCTATTTTGGAAAGCGTTTGTTCCTTCGACTCTTCATGTTGTGCGCATTCAAGAGCTAATTCATTTATAGCAGGGCATCATGACTGTTGCTCATTACTCAGAAAGGATTACTGACCACTCGCATTACTCCATCGATATGGTGTGGGAACCTTTCTCCATGGCCCAAACCATCGAGTAAGAACTCTGGTGGGAGATCATAACTTCAGTTATCTCACTCAGCATCCAGACACAGATGGGGGTGCTAGAGAGGGACCTATTAGTGTAGAGTTTCCTTCATGAAATGTCACTAGTAGTGAGACCAAAATAATAATCAAATCTAAATCAGGTGATCTATGAAGGAATAACATAAAATGAATCATTGAATATCATTAAATAAATGAAACTCCTGATTGAATGTTCCATTTTTCATTGATTATTATTTAATGAAGGTATGTAATATTTATCATTCCATAATTAAATTTATAATATATGTTATATGTTATATAATTGTAAATACTTTTATATTTAATAATTTTTATGACTTTGATTAAAATTATAATCGCATCACTTTGACTAAGAGGTTTTCAACATGTCCCAAAAATATGTTATCGTATTCACAAAAAATATAAAGTATGATGTTTTTTGTTATATTATAAATCAAAAATCATACCAAAAATCCTAAAAATCATATATATCATATTTAAATAAGTTTTTCCTTCATTATTCCAAACCCTAGGAGGGGGTAATTGATGAACTAATGACATTAGTTCGTGAGGCAGTAGTTTTTCATGGAGACGTATGGTGGGTTTATATCCCATTTTATGGAAGTGGGTGATATTGTGGGAATTAAAATTAACATACAATTTTCCATTATTAAGATTATATGATGGTTATTTTAAACACATTTTATATAATTAAAATGATGTGATAAAAAAGAAAAAAAGTTCTCTGTTGCAGAATGTTTCCTCTTTTTTGGGTAACTCCTTTTGGTTTTCAATAATGAAAAGTATTCATTTTCATTCTCCCAAAAGTGACTTTTTAATGATTGGAGGATGTATTATTGAATTTGATATTGTTAGGAATTTAATGGTCTAATATTCTTGAAATTCATGAACATGGGGAGATAGGGGAGGGCATTTTATTAATGAGGAAGAGGAAACACTTTGTATTTTGGAAAAAAAGTGTGATCCTCATGTTTTACTTGTGTCAGAATAGTGAAAAGTCAACTATTATATAAGATTAAATGAGAAATCGACTAAATACTTCAAAAAAATAATTTTAGATAACTTTACATTCATATTAACAACAGATATTCTATGTATAATATTTATTCAACATTGTATTTACAATAAAAAATATAAATTTATTTTATTTTTTTTATTAATTTTTTTAAACTAAATTAACCATATTGTTGATTATGGATAATTTTTTTATAACACGACGTCCATATTTATTAATTACATTGAAAAATGTAGTATATTTTTATTTTAAATTAATATCACATATGTGACGATAAACAGGTTTTTGAAAAGAAATGTTTGAAATGATTGAAATGTTTTTGTAACAACACTCAATATAAATATGATTTAAATTATATAAATTGGATTAATATATGTATAATAGATCTATTATTACATTGAAAACAATTAAAAATATAATATATCATTATAAATGATACATATATAATTTCAACTCTCAATACAAATTTTGTATTTTCACTATTCATCAAAAAATGAATTTTCTTAGAAAAAATTTGACAAAATCATAAAATTGACATTAAAATATAAAATAATAATTTTATTACGTCAAATGATATTTTTAAATTTTTCAAAATATATTTTTGAAAAACATCATCCATTAAAAGGTAGAAAAACTAAATTTTATAAAAATAAATCTTTTTTATACTTCAAATTAGATTTTTTTATATTATTCTTATTAAATATATTGGATAAAATTATAAAATTTCGGTTGAATATATAACATATAAAATTCATTAATATTACTCACTAATGGTGAGAAATATTATTAAATAAAATAAAATTCCATCATAGGGGGGAATTTTTTTTATTTGAAAAACAGATCATTTATATTCATATTTTTTATGTTAATTTATAATTAAATGATTATAATAAAATTTATATTATAAAAAATGTGTAAACAATATTACAATGACTTATTTATTCTTATTCATTCTTTCGGTTTCAATTACTCGGTGATATCTATCTCGTGAAATAATAATATTAAATGTATGTTGTTGTTCCAAGAAACTCTATCTTGCATTTGACACTCATTTTGAAAGAGATTAGGTGTTGAATGAAACATAATATAAACATGGAGATATGTATAAATCATGATAAATTATTAATTTAGTTTAACCAAATATACCAAAGACTAAATATTTATTTTTAATAATATATTTCCTAAAATCATGTAGTGTTACAAATATAGAGAACATGGTTGTGTATAAAAATAACGTGTTCTAGTGAGAAGTTAGGACCCATGAAGACTGAATAAAATATCATATACACTCATAGTAAAAAAAAATTCATTGATTCCATGAAATTTGATGTATTCTTATATTAATTATGGTATTTTATACTTTTAAAGTTTGTAATTTGGCAATGGTTTAAAAGTTATTATTAAATATTCAAGGGATATACATCTTGATTAACACATTTTTTTAAAAAAAATATTTTACATTATATAAATAATAATATTTATAAATAAAAAATTATGAATAAAAAATATTTATGCATAAATTCTTAATGAATATTAAATTACCATATTATTATGAGATAATAAGTCAATTTGACGTAATAAATTGATGATTCAATAAACATTAATCGTTAATTTATTATTTTTATTTATCATATTCAATAGTAAAATGGGGTTTTAGAATTTTTGGTAGTTAAGTAGAATCCTAAGTAGTTGTTTATATTATTTATAAAGTTTATAGAATATATTAGGAGAAAATATTTTATTTGTTTTTAAGAAAGGATCACTATCAACGAAATTATAAGAAATTAATGATTATTTTCCATTAAATATATCATTGTATGTTCTAATAATATTTTTATAATATATATTTGGATATGAAATGATGTAGTATATTTTCTTGTTGAAAAGTATTATAATGTTTATTTTTTTCCTATGGAAAAATTTCATCAAATAAAAAATAATGAGAACAATAAAGGAAACATATATTATTCATAAACCATGTTGCGTAACAGTACAAAACATCATGGTTTCCCACATGTAAAAAAATTAAAATAAAACCATTTGAAATTTTACTTTCAAAATTCATCTTTGGAGAGGAATTTTTCAATGTTTACACCATGAAATATGAAGAGTTATCCTTAATCGAACTCATTCCATTATGAAAAACTAAAAGTCCAATAAAATAAGTTTTTAATTAACAAAACCATGACATTTCAAAAACAATTTTTTGAGTATTTATTTTCTGATATGAAAACCATGGTGTGACTCTATAGCCATTTATTTTAAATTAATAATTCATGTAAACCATGATGTCTTTATATACACAATTTCATGGGTCTATATGAAGTGTACGAATATTTCATATGAAAAAAACATTTAATAATTATTCACAACTATTTTATGTAATACCATATAAAGGTTTTGTATGACATAAAAAACCCAAAATAAAATATAAAACATAAAAAAGTAAAACCCAAAATTAATTGGGTGAATAAAAAATTATATTAAATTTTAAAAACAAAATTTAATATTATGGTTGATCATAATATTGTCACTATAATTGAAATTTATTGAGACTACTAACATTCTATAGATATGTATTCAAATACATTAATATTCATTATGATAAAAAATTTAATGATTCAGTTGGATCTATTCTCCATTAAAAATAATTATAAACCTACGTATAATGTTAAAAGAAAATATAATTTATGAGTGATTATGATTAATTGAATATGATTTATTATATAGATACACTACTCAGATTTACTTGGAATAACTATGGGATTATAAGATATATTGTGGTATGGTTCAGACATAAGGATACTATAATGTTGAATTTGTTTCATATATATTTTTAAATGGCCATTGGCATGTACATGGATTTGATACATAAATGATATTGATATAGTGGTTGCATGATGCCCCATAATCTTCTACCATCATTTATACTATTTAAATTTTTTTATCCTTATTATGTGGACTCCCTAGATTATATAAATGTTTTTGTTTTAAAATATCAAATGTTTAAAATATATAATATCAAAATGGTGTTCCCCAAGTACAATAAATAAAAAAATGTTCATATAATATAATTGATTATCATGATATTGAACATTGCCTTTGTCCCAAGGTGTGTGAAACCAAATGAATGTTATACATATATATTTATATGTGTGTGTGTGTATGTGAAAATATATAATAACTCATATATATTTATAACGAATCCAAAAAGTTGTGTAATCATTCATGTCATTAAACAATATTGGTTTGGTGAAATCACCATGAAATAGATTTATAATTTAGTTAATTTATAAATCAATAACTAGTATATTGTTTTAAAATATTATCCATAAACACATCGGTTTTAGAGGTATTGATGGAGTTGGAGGAAATTGAAAATTTTATAAAAAAAATAAGATTTATTCCTTTTAATTTTAATTTTATGTCTAATTTTTTATATTTTTATCCAAACTTTAATCTCTAAAAAAATAATGTTTTCCACTATAGCTTGTCATGATGAATTTTTTATTGTATAAAATTATAAAAATATTTTCATTTATTTAATAAAAATTCAATCGTTAATATATTATATTCCCTTAAAAAAATAAAATAACTCATGATATTTGGTCGGGGAGTGATTGATAATGTGTTGTGGGCCACATTTTGTCTGGGGATTCAATTATAAAGCTCCAATAATTATAATTATTCTCACACAAAGTGGTTTTTTAGTGTTTATTCATTTAAATGATTTTTAACCCTTGGGGTCAAATTTTTATATAATTTTTCTAATTCAGAATGATATTTTTAACATTTGGTTTTTTATCTTACAAAATTTAACATATATAAGTAATTTAATTTATTAAAAAAATATTTCAATTAATACCGAGTTTTATTCCATGTTTGAAAATACATGTCTAGACTAAAATTTTAAAGATAATATTACATATTCTCTAATTTTAAAATTGTAATCCCATTTTTAAAATTTTTAATTAGTATGAATTTACTATCCAATTAAATTTAGTATTGTTAATATAATTTATTTTAATTTAAAAATTAATTATTTTTTAATAATGATTATAATGAAAAATTATTGGTATATATGGTTTCCATAGGGGTATAAAATTTTCATACATATATTATATATAAATAATTTGTAATACTATTATTAAAAACTCTATTTCAAATTTCATCCCCAATTTAAATAATTTGGATAATAAAAAATTACAATTTATATTATAAAATTGTTTTCAATTTCTCATTTATATAATAAAATAAAATTTTTGGGTATTTTGGGTGATAATGTTTCAAAAACACAATTACATTAAATGAAATACAGACTATAATTATTAGAATAGTAATTAATAATTTATTTTATTAAGTATGAATAATTTAAAAAATAATAATTTATTGGTGAAAATTTTTAGATAAAAATCTTTGTCATACCCCCATGAATATAATAAATAATGTAAGAATGTTATATCTATGAATATATTTAAATATTTTATTTAAAACCATATAATATTATTTTTTTCTAAATTAAAAATAAATTCTATTATAATATACGTCGAAAAAAATTGTTCCACTATAGTGTTTAACATTCTATAAACAATAAGGAGTTAATTTAATAAATGTAATTTAATTAGGGAGGATATTTATTATATTTTTAAAATTATGTAATTTTAAAACCTTTCCTCAGTAAAATAAATCATTAGTCATTTATATTAATGAAATTTGAAATAGAAATTCAATTACATTAGAGAAATTATTGTTTTAGTTCATTATATTATTAATTTAAATGGATTTGTTATTTTATTTTTAAATGGGAAAATTTGAATTATATTATTTAGCGCTATTATATTTTATCTTGTTTTAAGATATTTAGTTGTTTTTAGTGATTTTTTTATTTATTCTTTATTAATTTTAAAAAAAATTACAATTCATAATGTATTCATTTTATGATTGAAAATATATTTTACCTTTTTAATTAATATTTTGAAATTATTTATACATTAATCATAAATAGTGATAATTTAATTTCACATGTTGAGTCCATTTATTATCATTGATCTTTTATAGGTTGTAATTAATCTATATATAGTTTAATTTTTTGGTTTACAATATTTTATTAATAGTTATAAAAATATAAATGAGTTATATTTGTTTTGAATAATAATTATGGTTTTCTTAAAAATAAAATTTTACAACATTTATTTAATAATTACTTTGTTTTTATCGTTCTTATAATATATATGAAACCAATTAAGAATACTCATGAATTTTTAATCTCACTAAATAATAGAAGAAATTTATTATTTTTAAATATATGAAATATTTTTAAAAAATATCATTTGGATTTAATTTATAAATAAAGAATTCCAATTTTCCCTTAAAAATTATATAACATTATATTTCATGAAAACGTCTTCATTATATGTATGTTTAATCCCATGTAGATTTATCTATAATTTTTTTAGTAAAAAATACAATCCATTGACATCATAATTATTGAATGTCATGAAAATTTTAGTAATTAACAATGATTTGATATATGATAAAATAATCCAAAATAATAACACATAATGTGTGGTTTACAATACGTGATTGATCAAAAAAATTATTTTTTACTTAACTAAATATTATGTAAAAAATTAAAAATGACATGTCACTATTTTAGTTTAATGTACATTAATTCCAATAGGAGTTTTAGGAATGTATCATTATTTATCTTCATTTTGTTAAAACAAATAATGTGTATTTTTTATTATAATACATATTTAAATAATGTTGATTTGATTTTTTCTAGATGCTTTTTCATAGTCTCTTTTATTATTACTAATGTTTCCAACACTAATTACCAAACAAAAGCTGTAGTAATTTTCTAAATATAATTTTAATATTTTCCACTAAAAAAATCTATTTCGTGAAATACTATTTTACATGAAATTACGTATTTTATATTATTTTTATTCTTGTTATATATTATTTTAATTAATTAATCATAGTTTTATTTTGTAATTTTTAATTATAATTTTTTCGAAAGAAAATTAAATTACATAATGTTTTGATACCTCAATTGGCCACCTTATCAAAGAATAATAATGAAAATATTTCTTCAAAATTTTGTATATTAGAAAAATATATTACTCTTAATATTTAATATTTCTATGAAAAAACATAATTTAAATAAAATCAATTAATTTTATCCTAGAAAATAAAATGTATATTTTTTCATTTTTTTTCTCATTCAATTTTTTGATTCTTTCATTGAACTTTTTTTATTTTATCTTTAATTACCAAATGATGCCTAAAATCAGTACTTTGATTCATCTTCTAAAAGATCACATATATATATATATATATATATATATCAGCGTGTGTTTGTGTTTAATTAATTATATTTCACTATTATGTCATTTAATATTTATTTATTATTAATAGTTAAATATATTAAAAATTTAGATCACAATGATTAATATTAAAATAATAATTACGTTTTGGAATCTGAATTCAATTATCATCCAAGACTAAAGATAACTAAAAATATTATATATATGATTTTACATGGATAATGTGGTGGTGGAACATGGTTAAAAATAATAGATTTGTACTTTTATTTATTATTTTATAAGTAAGGTAAAATATATATAATTAAAACATTTTCCTATTAAAAAGTGATATTTATTCAGAATACAAACTAATTTTTCATTAACATGAAATTTAATAATCTTTTTAAAAAAATAATTTGGAAAATAATTTTTTTATTATTGAATAAATTATATTTTTTAAAAAAAATTATTTCATTGAAATGTAAATTTCATACTATTATAATTTATGGGATCATGTATTTTATAATATATTTTATATTTTATATGAATATATTTGTAAATTATATAAGTGATTAGGGATTTATAACTATAAAATTTTGGTTGTCTATCTGTCACAATAATCTTTTATAATTATTTTTTTAGTTATTGATTTATGATGTTATATATACTATTATTCTAACATAAAATATTGTTTTTTGGACTTCTTGAAAAGGTATTTCATTATTACAGACATGTTATAAAATTAATTTCCAATTAATTTTATTTTGTATAGAAATGATTTCCTCATTCCCCATGTGTTTAAATAAATAATCATTATTTAAAATTAAAATTCTATATTTAATGATAACATTATTTTTCTTTCATCTCTATTAAAACATGCACTAATAATTTCTTTTAGAACAAAGATAAATATAAATTTATATATTATTGATACATCCTATAATTCTGGAAGAGTAATTAATTTAGGATGTTTAATATATTAATAAAAAATTTCATTTGTATTAGATTATTCTAATATAAAACACAAAGAGAAACTCACATACACATTTTCAAATAATATATAAATATTTTCCACTTTTTATACTCCGACTAACAATTAATTTTTAATCTAAACCCTCTGTTTTAATTTTTATATATTTCATTTTTTAGTGTGTTTTTTATATGGGGTATAGCTATATCAATATCAAACTTTAATCATTTGGGAAAATTTACCAATTTCACGGTACTATAAATAAATTTCATTGAAAAAATATCTTTTTTTAAGAAATCTTTGTTTACATTAATTATTTATAAAATTATTTAGATTTACATATGAGAAGACATGTATATATTTTATAAATTCATATTATAGATAATTAATTTTTATATAATAAATCATTTAATATTATTTAAATTAGGATTCAATTAATTTGTTCTGTAGGGAATATAAATGGACCAATTAACTGAAATGTAATGATATTTGATTAAAAATTTTATATTATATAAAAAAATTTACATCAGCTTTTATATTTAAAAAAATTGAATAAAGGTTGATCCCACTGATTCATATTAACTGAAAAAAGTAAATACCATAGTATATATATATATATATAGTCTCTATATAGAATCATTATAGTTTTATATTTTTTATTTTCATTCTATGTTTCTCAAAATTCATATTTAATGTGTGTTGAATAAATTCAGATAAATCAATATATAATGTATTTTGTAGGAACAAAACCCATTGGATAATGAATTAACACATAAAATAAGGATTCCTTGAAATAAAAATTTATTTAATTCATCATTAATTTATTCAACATTAAATATTGAATGGTGATTTATGAATAAAATAAATAGTGGAATCTGAGTCACTTATTATTATGACAAATAATAATCTCTCTAAGTGGAAACATAATATGGTATTCCTTCTGGTTTTTCTAAATATTTTTTATATTTTAATGATGAATATTCAAATAATTTTTATAAACCCTTTTAATAATGCCTCCACATCTAGTGGAACAACTCATTTACAAGCCATAAAGAGAAGGAGTGACCCACTAATGTATCCTACTATAGGTAAGGGGCTGTTAACCAGAACCATGGATATAAAATACATGGACATTGGTAATTTCTCTATATATTTATAATCATGATCATTAGTAAAAATAATGAAATCTATATCACATGATTATATAAATAATAAGTATAAAATTCAATAATCTATATTAATTATATAATTGAGAAAATGGAATAGTCTACAATCAACACATATTTTTTAACTACGAAGACCAATAGTTCATGGACAACACCCTGAGCTAGTAAATTTATGATTGATAAAAAACCACGTTTTATAGACCAAATAATAGTTTTTTATATATATTTGTTTGATAATTTCAATATAAAATGATTTCTCCTCCATTAAAACTCTTTTTAATATTTCTAACAAGAATACAATATGATTGTGACTAATAAATTGAAACCAACATTGTTCAAAAAGAGTAATCCTCTATCCCATCATCATTGAGGATTTATCAACTAGTAACACCAAAAAATATGTAGAATAATTTCAAATGGATATATATATATATAGATATAATTGGATCCCTGTAAAAATAATTCAATATTTTTGAACCCCCACACAAAAATTCCAAATGTTATGTTATACAATACCATCTATTTTTTTACATACCACCCTAAAAACACATCAAAATATTATAAAAATATCATCCTAATATATCATAAAATTTCATCAACTAAACAATGACCAGGTTGATATATGATATCTATTGTTTCCTTTGTGTCCTTCATTAGAAATCAAGACTTTATGGACCATGCTTGTGAACTCATTAACTCTATTGTCAGTACAGTCAGAATTAAAGTTTATTATAAAACAACAATCCATTAAATCTCATGTGTATTTGTATGGTGAAATTATTATTTCAATTTATATTGAAATTACATAATTTTAGTTTTAATAATTTACATTCATCATATTGTCCAAAATACATTTAGAATTCCTTATTTGAAATTATGATTCCCATATATTCCCCTGACTGAATTTAGATAAAATAATTTTTTAATCTCATTAATTACATTATTAACATTATTATCTCCCTTCGAAATGGTTATTTTTATTATCATTATTAATTTTATATCTATGTATGCTTTTTTAATTAACCCAAGATACCACAAGTAACATGTATTTGAATTGTGTAAGTATTGTTTATCTCATATTAGAAAAAATCTAGAAAATATAAATTAATAAATTCACCAAAAAATCATAAAAAACCATGAAAAATAAAAAATGCTTACTCTAATTCCATTCCTACTATCCTAATTCCCTCCTTGAAACCCATCCACACTATATATATATAATCCCACCATAAGTTGAATCATGATATGAATATAATGTGGTTAATTATTACCCTCACATTCCCAATTATAATAACCGTACCATGCATCAAAAAATCATCAAATCTCGAATCCTGTGGTATATACAAATCAAAAGAAAAAAAATTCAAAATAATAAATTCTTTTCGAATCTATAGAAATTACAACATAAATATATGATAATAGGTAAATATCTACTAATTTTTTCACTAAATCCATTAATTTATGTAGTCATCATTTAAATTTTACCATTTTGAATTAATATATTCATTATAATCATAATTCCATTAAAAAAAAGATAAATATTAAACTATTAAGTAAAATTATAACAAACATCAGGAATACAATCAATAAAACAATGTTTAGTAGTATTATTGAAGAATAATATACTTGATTATTAGGAATCATTAATCATTCACATAATCAAATCATATTCAGGTTGTTATAAAAATAAAAAATGTCAATTATTCTAGAAAAAATATCAATAAAATCAATGAAATGTCACGCAATATAGAAATTATCTAGTTGATTCATCAAGGAAAAAATCCACATGTGTTTGTAAAAACAAATTAGTATTTCATAATTTCAAAATATTTATATTATTACAATATATTATGTTCAATAAACCCATTTTCAATATAGATTAAAAATAATACTAGTAAAATATTAACACATAAATAATTATAAGTTTATGAATTGGCCACCATGATTCAATGATTAAATGAAATGTCAACCAATGAATGAATGAATCATTGATCATCCAAAACTAAAAATGAATGAAACCTCCCTAGAACCGGACTACTTCAAAAAAAAAAATCCAACATTGAATTTTGAAACTATAACCATAAAAACGTCACAATAATGAACCAATAGATGAAAACTAACAAAAAAGAACATAATAAGAGAATGAGTTGTTACCATGATTTTATATAGTATATTTCCAATGAATCCATAGTTTTAAACACACATTAGAAATGGATAGAACAAATTTGTGGGTTATTTGTAGTCATTTATTGTGTGAGAGAGAATTCAAATCAATCCAAGGGAGAATGAACCCCTTATTTTATAGAAAACTGATCTAACCATTACTATTGAATGTTTTATATCACTATGGCCATTTGAACATTGGTTAATGTGAACTTTTGTTTTCCTATATCATGAAATACTATATATTCCAATTTTCATTTCCATTCCATTTTTTTTAAATTTATTAGAATAGAACAATTCCATAAAACACTTTGAAAATTATATGATTTCAATCCCAAAATAACTACACTGTATTTCCACAATGTAATAAGAAAAATACAATTGTCAATTCAACTCACCATGTAATAGATAAAGACATAGTGAGCCTATGATTACTAATTATACTCCCCACATGTTGAAATCAAACACAAATCAATATGATACCATCCCCATCATCATGGTAATTTCATCAATGATATATTTCCTTGATTAAAATATTAAAATCAAATTCTCAACAAAATAACTACCCCTAGTAATTTTATAAGTACTTATTTTTTAATGTGAAACAATCATTTCTAATATCACTCCACAAAGGCTCTTTTGTGCTTCTAGAACACTGTGAAACAAATATATAATTTCATTGGTAAAAACCTCAAAACACAAACAATGTATGCCATTAGATCTAAAATGGGATAACCATAAACTCTCCCACAACCAACAACATTTCATGGATATCCTCTACATGTAAAAAATGGAATTCCTACCTAAAAACATCAGGAACCCCCTGAAGTCCTCTAATCCTTGAAAACATTCAATGGGATATGATTTGAAACTAGGCCATTACAAAATATACAAATCAAAAAATTGCCTACCTCACTAATTAAACCACAAATAAAGAAGGAAAGGGAATTGAATGTTATAAAACATCCCAATGAGATTGATCCTTGGGATATCTATATAACAAGAAAACCCTATAACATTTGGTCATAAAGGAACATAAAAATATAATATTATCAATTATATAAAAAATGAATAATGGTCAAACATACCATCTAAAATATCATTTAGATAATATTTAATCATAATTACAATTCATCTTTAAATTTGGATTTCAATTACTCTCCACTAAGACACGGTTAAACCATTTAAAATTATATAATTGAATAACACACTTGAAGAAACACGTTTTATTATTTTTTAGGCCTCAAAAGTTGCCTTTGTTAAGGATTCATCATCATAAACATCTATCTTTCCATATATTATTTCTATGGAATTATCATGATGAAAATGATAAACCTATGATTTATGGAATATGTTTTACATCAGGTTTATATATAGGGAATTTATATTAGATACACAACAAAATTTACATGAACAAACACCTCATATGAACTAAAAAATTGGGGTAAGAGATTAGTACCATTATTTTACAATCACTACCCATAATGAGGACATATATTCATTTAAAAAAATATCCAATATCAAAACATAATGGTGTCCCCTAATTTTCATAATATATGTTATGATTATCCAATGATTCATTCAGATAGTATGAAATCTCTTACAATTTCTATATCATTATATACAAAAAATATGCTTTGACAGTAACTATCTATACTTCATGGGTCGAAAAATAATGATAAATTAATCACCATCTATACAAAGATTCAAATGGGGACAAATTAATGGATGTGTGGTCAGAATAATTATAGTAAAATTAACATATATTTATTTTTATCCTCCACATGAATCAAAAATCCGAAAGACATGCGTAAAAAATTTCATCCAACTTCATGATTTTTTATTCTATCATGCCATCCATATGTGGGTGATTAGTAGATATAATTCGTAACTAAGATCCATAAACATGTTAGATACCTCTCCACTGAAAATCAGAAAAATTCGGATAATGATAACATGTGAGTATCATTGGAACTCTATGAATTCTCAATTCTTTTTATAGATTCTTCCATTATAATACATCCCTTATTCTTGATTTTTTAATTATTATGAAGTGATGTGAGTTTTTCAAATGTTTTAAAATCACCAAAAAAGTGTAATATCAACTTAGAACCAAGATAAAATATATGTGGGATCCCTTAAACAATATTTAATCTGGCATTTAAAATAAATAAATTATTCCATTGGTTTTGTGTATAATTTTAAGGATTTACTTTTATATAAAAATTCCATAAATAATACATAAAAAGAATGTGATAAAATGTTCAAAGAATACATTAGTATCAATTTATTAATTAATATAATACTTTTTAAAATAACATATTTTCATTCATGGTTATGATTCATGAATTTAATCATAACATCATTAATTCCCTTACCAATCACTAAATCCTGTGAAAATTTCTGGAAAAAAATATGATGATAAAATAAATTTCAGTAAGGGAAATAATATGAATGAATAAAAATTAGTCTTGTGAAGACAAAAAAATATATATGTAAAATTTAAAATTTTATTAACTGTACTTTGAGCATATGAAGTAAAATATGTTATTGAAAAAACACAGTCTTTTTTCTCATTTAAAGAGTAAGTGAAAAAATTTATAAAGAAATATTAGAAACCTTTTTCAAAACATATATCATCCCATGAACAATCCTTTTTAGTACAATGCTTGATGAAAATGGAGCAAAGTTAAATTCATACAACAAACCTTCTAGTTACTCCCACATTTATAATTAATATAAGAATAATTTAATAATTAATTGGAGACCTATCTTAAAAAACCCATAATTTAATATATAATGGGATCACTCAATGCCATCTAGGATACCCAATCATATAATCTTTAATAATTTCACATGAGGCTATGTATTCATTTGAATTGTATAAGTTTTAACATGTTCTTTAGGATCTATCTCGGAGAATCCATTTATCACATATAATGGAAACATCGTATCTCAGATTCCACTAAATGGTTCCCTTATTGGTGGGTTGCATATACATGAGAGTTTCCCCACATATGCTATATGCTGAAGAAATGTATCCTGGGACTTGGGTCTATATATGTGGCGTATATTCCCTCATTATAATGTGTAGAACATATAAATATCATAATGATCAAGCAGATATGAATAATATAAATTATTGATAGAAGATAACATCCATTAGACTACAATAATATGACATCCAAAAGTAGTATCTTGTATAATATGATTATCATTTTATGTCACTACAAAACATAAAAAACATATATACATGGATTCCAGTATAGTATATATATCAAAATAAAAATTAAACCAAAAAAGAACTTTCTATAGCTAGCAGCATAACCATAGCTTGGTCTTATTGACTTCCACTCCTATGAAATTATCATGTCATGAATTATACAATGGAATTCCAAGTTATCTAAAACATGGAACTTGACATGTTTATTTTGAAGTGTTTTTATTTTATGAAAAATAGGATACTGAGTAAAAGTGTTTACTTTGATTTTCTATTGAAATGTAATTTAATATATATTGTCTAATTCACTAAAACTCTAAACCTTAAAAAACCCTCAATTTTAATTATTCATTTCATTCATGATTATGTAATTTTTAAGGTACGGTATTTATAGTTGGTATAAGAGGTCTGTTTAGACAAAATTAGGGATTAAATTTTTTCATTAAACATGTGGTTAGTCACTATGTCTATTATTTCAGTTAAATCCTCATTTTATAAATTTTTTAGATCAATGAATTTTAGTTACAAGTGGAAGGAGGAGTATCGCAAATGGCATTATTATATCTTCTTGATGACATGATTGAAATAATTATTGCAAAGTCATGTTCAGATTATAGTGAATCATTTTCTTGCATACAAATAACTTTCAAGAAGTTGTTTGAGATATCAAGCGCCCCACTATACCTCAATATAATCATGGATCATGGGTTGTGTTTAATCAAATCCTATTTTCTCAAAACTCCCATATTTTCATGATGTGTAAATATTATCAAGACATTTAAAAATATTTTACCTTATCACAAGAATTTGAAGCATATTTTGATATTGAAAAAGGTGCTGAAGAAGGTGACCATTGTGTAACCTATTTATATTTTATTTTATAATATTGTCTTTCAGCACAAACTTTTGATATTTTTAAAGAACCATTGATTGAATGTTTCAACTCTAATTCAGTCTGACTATTTTATAAAAATCATCTTTTATCAAATATTTTGAAATTAAATTTCATACATGATTATTTTTCGAAACTGATTTTATGTGAACACCCATATGAACCATGTTGTATACGGTATATTTGGATGAAGGATTAAAATGATTTTTATGGATCTATAAATCATTTTATCAATGCATGGACCTTTTATATACGTGAATAAGATAATGATGAAACCATATAGACACCATGATCAATGTATGATGTTCTTTCTATTGGGAATTTTTTTATTTTATCATATAGAGGTGGAAAAAATGAAAATATATAATATGATGAGGTATTACTTTATTGGGGTGAAAATGAAAGGTGTAAGAAAACCATTAAGGATAAAACATGTTAGGTTAATTTTAGAGTTTTAGAAAAAGGGCTACCCATAAGATTAGTGATAACCCATCATGTCTGGAAAGGTCGTAGGAATCAATCCCTCAATTGAAGGGTGAAAAGGGCACATCACCTACCACTATCCAATGTGAAGTCCCTTTTTTGTATGACTTATTCTTTTATGTTAAATTGTTTTATGAATCAAGAATAAGTAGATTTTGGGAACATCTGTTATATCAAATGGATATCTTTAATATATGAAAATGATATGGTGATTATGTGATGAAGGTTATATTATAAGCTTCTTTCTTTTTTAAAAACATTATATGCTTATGGAAAATAGAATAATATGAGACCTCATTTGTGGAGAAATGGTTGAAATTTTATTTTGGAAGAAACTATGGTTTTATTGTAGACATATGATGATTTTTTTATTTATGGTAATGATTAACCTATCATGGAGATTATTTGATTAGGTTATTTACATTTCAGTATGAGAATTTAAGAGTAACTGATGTTATTAAGAGATAAATGTTAATATTTATCTTGGATGGCTATGTGATTAAATGTTTCTGGTGTATTTTTTTCAATCATAGTTTAGATTAATTTGAATAATTGTAGGGAAAATTGTTTATTGAATGGACTTAGTTGATATTTGGGTATTTTTTGAAAAAGTTTGGATATTATGAGAAACTTTTCTTTTTGTAAAAGATTATCCTTTTTGGGAATTATATTATCTTGTAGTTTCCATTATGGTTTTGGTTAATTTCTAACGTCATGGTAAAAATATAGTTTATTTTTTTTGGATTATGTGATTCTCTAGTTGTTGATTATAACACTTTCAATATGAACATGTCATCTTGAATACTCATCGCTATCAGAAATTACGAGTTTTTGGTAAAAATATAGTAAAGGATTATTGTTTACATGAAAAGAATGTATATTTCCATATATTATTAATCAATCTCCAAAATAAATTCCTCAGCCTTATGAAAGGTAACTTAAAAGAATAAAAATTTCAGTTATATTTTCCCACTAGGGAATCATAGACCGTTTAACCCATCACAATTTTGTGATTTTCAGTTGGTTAACAATATCGTAATCATGTATTCTACCATTCTCTATCAAACCATAATAGATTTTTTCTCTTACATATCCATGTTTTCCTACATGGAATCGAATTATGGGATATATTAGGTGACCTTGTTATTTCTCTTAATTTCATTTAATGTTATATTTGTATTTCCACTTTTTCTGATGGCATTCAATGATGTTTCGAAGCCTAATTTTAAATTGAGAGGATGCAAATCCAAAAAGGGGGTATGGATGTAAAATCCTAGGTAATTAAAAAATATAAAATTTTCAAATTTATTAATATTTGGGAATAAAATATTAATTTAACTTTAACATGAATTCTATGTTCGATGGAATACCTTATAAACAACAATTAGTTTCTTTGGAAAAGTATGTTGCACCAAATGTTGAGTCATATAGAAAAATAAAAATATAATATTTTTTTAATTATAGAAAACACCATGCTTCTATATTGGCAGGAATGGAATTAATTAAATAAAATATGAATCTACATGAATTTTAAATGTTTTTACATTTTCCCAATAATATACAGAGGCTTAAAATAATCAATAATCCTTTTTTAAGCATAAATACTCTAATATTCATTTAATGGTTGATTTACTGCCTTTTTTGGGAGAACCCTCTTTAAATATAGTTTTAGTCACTTTTATATGTAATATTTGATAAAATAAATTATTTTCTTAGAATTAGGTCATAAAATTTTATTTTAGGAATATTTTGGGTATTTTTTCGATAAATATCATTTTTTATGAATAGTGAAAATTACTATATTTTAATTCAATATTTACTTTTATTTTTATTTATTTATATGGATGGATTATATTTTTAAATGGTTTCAAAGATTAATCATAATATGTTTTTACAACTTAATCCAATGTTGGTCATTTAATGTAATTTAACTATAAAATTGGACATAAATATATGTCAATCTACACTCATTTTTGTTGACAGCATGAATTAATTTTAAATTAATTTTTGTCACTTCTGTGTTTCGAATTTGGAAAATGGATACCATATTTGGAATTTGGAGGTTCAAATTTTGTGAATAGGTATCTCTTATTTTTTACATTATGAATATTTACTTTAGTAAATATTTTATTTTTCATGTTTCAATGGTAAATCTGGTAAGTAAGGGTAACAAAATATTGTTATAATAATATTAAATTACCCTAAGATGTGTCCTAATCCTATTGGATGATACATTTCCGACCATGGGCATGTTTTTTTCTATTTGTTGACCCTTGGAGCCACTTGGGTATTGATAATGACACTTTATATTAGTTAATTTAAATTAATGACAAAAATTAAATAATAATAGATATTTAAATATATCAAATATTACATGGGGTTATATATGGTATCTCATTGACTATATATATTAATTTTAATGTTAAAAATATTTCCAATCTGATGGTAATTTTTTAATTTTTAAACATCATATAAATAAAATTATTTATGACACAATAATTATGAAATATTTAGCTCATTAATGAATCATTTAAATAAATATGATTATTATCATTAATATAATATAAAAAACACAATCCAATTATTATTAGATAATTTCATTTAGAAAATGAGTCATATTATCTTCTTCATTAATATGTTTTTTACCTTTAGAAACCGAAAATAATTATATAATAAAATAATATTTTTTAAATATTTCTAAAGAGCCCCTCCCCTTCCTCCTGTAGAAATCCCCACTTATAACTGATTACTAACACTTATCAAGCATCATGGATCATCCAAACACGGCCAAATAAATCTCCTCACATCCCTATCGACCTCCAAGAATACATACCTTTGTTAGAAGGCAATTCAATTAAATCTTTTTGGTTCAAACCAAAGGTAGATTCCTGATTTAATATTAACATCTTCTCTTAAGGTCTTTTATATTATTTTTCTTCTCCAACCCCCAAAAATATTTTTATTCCTTTATTTTATAACAAAAACATTATCCTCAATATACTAAGTTAATTTTATGAGATTCTTTTGAACTACACTTACACACGCCTCCATCTAATGGGTGAAGAACATATTGTTTCTATGGATGACGAACTACTGCATCACGAAATGATGATTGTTCAATCTTCTCCCACCACCTCTTATGGTGTATATTAAAATGGAAATGAATTTATATGTGATATATATTATATTTATATATTTTTTATTCTTCTTTATTTTTATTTAATATAATAACTTTATTGTTTCCATAGTGGTTAATCACGATAATTCCATTTGAGAAAGTATGGACTACCACCCCCTTAATGTGATATAAGTCGTTCATTACATATATGGATCTTATAAAATATGGAGATAATTATTTATATATGATATTTTAATGGAATTATGATATTCCTATTTATTTTTAATTTTTTTCCTTTAAATATGAAATAGAAATTAAGGTAGCGTTCATGCATACATACGGCTTACCGTCTACATGAATGGTGCATTTCATTTCTTATCTCCAAATGTTATGTACTATTATAAATACATTTATATACATACATATATATATATATACTATATATATATCTATGATATATATGATATCTATTTCATGAATATAATGTTGTAGATAATGGAATTTTTACCACATGGATAATTTATAATTATAATAAGTTTATTTTTAACTCAAGTTCCGAACATCGATAAAATGTCAGATATGAACTCAAATAATTATGTAATTGTTATAAAAAGATAATAATTCATATTAAAGGAATTATAAACTTGAAATATTTTCTTATGAAATTATAAATGAACACTATATTATTATTCCTGAGAATAATGAACGATTGAGTCATGTTAGACAGAGTGTAAGGGGTATCTTATCTCACTTTTAATTCCGTGGGATATCTATTATTCACCACTTATTCATTTCATGGGGTGTGTTATGTACTCCCATTTGATATATATTATCATGATTCTAATTATATTCATGGTATTATAGAATCATTTGGTTGTTATTATCATTTTTTCATAAGACTCTATTGATTACAACGTGGTAAGGGGTTTTCATCCAACTTTTTATTCCTGTGAGATTCACGTTTAATTTTCCACTATTTCTTTTTCTGTGGGGTATGTACTGCCCATGATTTAATTTTTTGTGTAATATAATATATTTTATTAGTATTTACATTTTTATTTTATGATCCTTCTTTCATATAGTGTATGTTTCATAAGATACCTAATTGGTAAGTGAACTTTCTAACCCAATTTCCATTCCTGGGTTTAATCTTCTAATTAATAATTATCTCATGAAATGATTATGTGTAAAATAAAAATTTATTTATTAATGTTTTAATTTAGAATCCCCATTGTGTGGATATACATTTTATACACATAATCACTCCATTTATAAATTCTCATGTCATTGATATGAACTTGATAAGGTAATCTTAACTAAATTTTTATTCATTGAGTTTAACATCCAAGTCATTAGTTTTGTTTTAAAATGAACATGTGTGAAGGAATATGATTGATTTACACTAAATATACAATCATATTGAGTTTATTTATATTTTTTAAACTTTATTATTTAATTTATTCGTCTTTAATCTAAGGATACAATTTTTATAAGGGATTTCATCTCAATTTACATTCCACTGAGACATCATTGTTGTTATACACCAATTCACTTTTATATGGTCTTAATACACTATGTTGGCATATGATAACATGAATCCCATTATTTTAATGAAATTATAATGTTTTATTAAATGTTATTTTTCAATTATTTATATTCAACTATCTCTAATATTGTTAGGAACTCTTTAACTAACATATTGTTTTAGATGTTTAATGATTTATTCTTCTAAATATTTGTCAATGATTTCCATGTTTTAGAAATCGTTTTAAAATTTTATTTCTGTGGACCTGATAGCTATTAAAGTTATATTTACATCAATAGATTCAAAGTGGTATGTGATTCTTTTATTCAATAATTGTATTATTAAATGTTTTAAATGGTTTTGAAAATAGTTTGAAAATGCATTCATTATGTCAATATGATGAAATGATATATTGTGTTTGTTATGTGGAAATGTTATTATTTTTTATGCTTGTATTACTTGATATGAATTGTTATATTTATTTATAATTTTTTACTTATATGGGTGGTTTAGTGATAAACTAAGGGCAGGTGTGACGAAGATATCTGTCTAATGAAATTGGTAACGTGACAGATGTAAATGTTAATGTTTCTCCTTTGAGACTTATGGAATATATTATAATGAGTATTCCAACTTATCTCCATATGTAGCTGTGATAGCTACAATATTAGTATGTTTGGGTATCTATATGTTAACTTAATGATTTATGAATTATGTGTGGAATTCATAAACCCTCTGATTTCAAGATGTATGTAATGATTTAATTTTCTGGGTTCACGGATATGTATTAATTTATGGGGAAATGTTTTTATTTGTTATTGAAGGATCCACTACTAATCCACAAAGAGTCACCAAATATCCCAAAAAATGAACCACATATTCAAGGATCAGGAAAATTGAACGATTTAAAAATTATAATAACATTGAAAATGATAATAAAATCCCACAAATTATATACATGTTTCCCCATAGACATAGAACCCAAATGTATTTCACCAATTAGAAATACAAGGAATCGATCCAGAAATCTAGGAATCATGGAATTCATTTGTTGAATGAATGTGATTGACGAATTCATGAAACTAAAGGTAATAAATAAAAAATTATATTATCATTAATTGAATCAAAAATTATCCATTAGAGTATAAAAATCTGTGACTCTCATTTCATTAAATTTTCATTAAAAATTATTTGAGAACCAGTTCACTCCCAACGATGGATATAATAAATTTTCAATCTGTTGAAGAGTATTGAAATTTTTTATTAAAATATAATACACATAAATTAATAGAATCCAAAATCTTCATAAATAATACCATACATTTTAAATGTGATATACTAGGATACATAAAACCTCACTACAATATATCATTAATATGAGCCTAAAAATCCAATAAATCGGATGGCCCAATTCCATGTGTTGAATTATTTTATCGTGGAACTATTCATTTACATAAGATAGTTTAATAATATAAGGCCCCAGCCTTAAACCTTACTTAATATTGAGTTATTACAAGATTACACATTGAGGATCTTTTCAGGTTTAGAATTTTAGAGAATTAGATCATGAAACTTGCATTACATTCCACATTTAAACAAAGTGGTTACATAAAAGACAGTATTCATTCTTCCCATCAATGGAAACATATTTAAAATATAACACAGATTCTTTCTTGACACAACCTTGACACTATCATCACATCATGTACCTTTCCCTTGACCTGTGAAAAACATTTCAAAAACTTGGGATGAGCATAAAAAGCTCAGTAAGAGTTATAAAAAAATGGAAAGGAGACATGAGTTCATATATACATTAGAATGAAATCATACTTTACCCATAAAACATAGGCATATAAAATCATGAATAAATCATAGAAAACATAAGACATAAAGGTAACTTGAGGCATTCATAACATTCTTACATAGGGAGTAACCCTCTTGGTTTCATTTGGAATACCCATCACAGTATATTCCCTTAAACTCTTCGGAGAAACCTTAACGTTTCACTCCTTCACGTTACCCAATGCATTGAAGAGCTATATCGGGCTCACCCGCCCTTAGTTTATCACGGAACCACCCGTTCTTCATAACAATGCCCAAAAACCATAACATAATCGTATCACATAAACATGAATAAAGGAAACATAACATTTCCACATTTCAATCACTATATAACATTTTAGGATATTGAAATAATGAATCCATTCAAAAAGAAACCATTTCCAGAACCATTTAAAACATTTAATAAAGAGATTTTTTAATCAAAGTGTCCCATACCACCATTAAGATTTTAACATTTTAAACCATTAATATCCATATAAACAAATCCTTAAAACCATTTTGAAAACATGGATATTAATAAGAACAAATAATTAAAACATTTAAAACGATATTTTGGTTAAATGGGTTTTACCATAATTAGAGACACTTGAATACAATAATCGAGGAATAACATTTAGTCAGAACTTTATAATATCATGAGAATAAAATGATTCATGATATAATACTCCAAAGGACAGTATATACACCATATAAGAGTGAATTGGTGTATAACAACAATGAACCCTCAATATAAATGTCAAATGTGATGAAATCCCTTATAAAGAAGGTATCCTTAAATTAAGGACAAATAAATCTCAAAAATATGTGTGAAAAATATATATACACCAAATATAAGTGGATATTAAGTGTAAAACAATAAAATGTCATTCACACATTTTCAATGGATGACATATTCAATGACTACAAGTTGAACCCAAAGAAATCGAAATTGGGTTAAAAAGTTCCCTTTACAGCCTAACGGAATCACATCAAAATGAGTTGATGAGAGATAAAAAGTGTATCTCATCACTTGGACATAAAATTTACATCAATAAGGATGTATGAGAACATATCCAAACATAAAAATATGTAAATTAAAAGACCCAATAAAAGAAGTCTTTTAAAAAGAGGAGGGTGAATGGATCCCTTACCGACTTGGGTATCTTTCAAAACATACACCCCATGAATGAAAGACAATAGGGCATTGATGTAAATACTCATAAACGAAAGTATATTACACAAAGAGTAGAATAATGGTCAGTACATACACCACTCAATGGAATTTATGGCGAATGTAGCATAAATCTCACGGGAATACAAGTGAGATGAAAAATCCCTTATGAAAACTCGGCAGCCTAACGCTGCCACATAAAACTTCCGAATATGGATTGATGAGATCAAATAGAGTACCCCATCATATTACAATAGAATTTACAGCAAGTTTAATATAAAAGAAAATCCACCAACATTGCAAGGAGGAGTTTAAAAGAAGTGACATAAAGGAGAGTACTTAAAAAGAATGAGAGAGGTTAGATCTCTTACGAAAGTTCGGCAGCCTAACGGCGCCACTCAAAACATCCAAAATGGATTGATGAGAGAGAATAGGGTATCTCATCTAATGAACATAAAAATTACAGTAAGTGTAATATAACAGATCATCCCAATAACAAGAAAGATGATCTTTAAAAGTAATGACATAAAAGTGTGTACTTAAAAAGAAAGAGAGGAGTATGATCCCTTACCTCGTATCCGACTTGACCCGACCGTTCTATACCATCCTGAATAATAAACTTGAGTTAATATATACTTTCTTAAGAACCTTTTTAATGTTCATTATTCCTTTTATACCATGTTATGAACATCATGTAATCATTTAAGTTAATAATGTTCATTTTGTCAGTATTTGGTTCTTAAGTCAAAAATAAACTTCTTACACTTACATGATGTTAATTTGGTCAAAGGTTCGTTATATCCAGAATTGTATTCATGATTTAGATATCATATATGTCATATATATCCAGCATATAAATGTATTTATAATATTACATAATCATTTAGAGGTAAGAAATGAAATGCACTGTTCATGGAGACGGTAAGCCGTACGTACGCATGAACGCTACTTTCATTTCTTTTTCATATTAATGGAATTAAAACTAAATGAGGGGTATGTATATTTTAAATACAGAACTATATTCATCATTTAGATGTATCATTCATCATATATATATCCATTATATACATGTACTTATATTCGTACATTACATTTGGGGATAAGAAATGAAATGCACCGTTCATGGAGAAGGTAAGTCGTACGTACGCATGAACGCTACTTCCATTTCTATTTCATATTTAATGGAATTAAAACATAATGATACATAATATTATTTTAATTATAGTATGGTATCATATATAATATCATTAAATGTACCCTTTATACGTACCACATATGGTAATAACGAATCAAATCACTTTGAGGGGGCGGTAGTCCGCACTTCCTTAAATGAAGATATCGCGTATACCCATAATGGAAACCATAAAGGTATGCCAAAAATGTAAAATACAGAAGATTAAGGAAAACATAAACATATTATATATCATATATAAAAATAGTGACATCATAATGGCCACCTTTGAAGGTGTTAAATGAGTATTGAACAATCATCGTTTCGGGAGGCAGAATTTCTCCATCCACGGAAACCGTATGTTCTTTAACCATTTGATGTAGTTGTGTGAAATTGTAGCTCAAATAAATATTATAACAACATCCTAGTATATTTAAGATACTGGTTTTGTTACAAAAGATGTAAATAAAAAGAGTTTAGGGGGTTGGAGAAGCAACATAAAACAAATGAACATGAGAGAATGGATTACCTTTAAAAGTGTAACTCCTTTTTATTTGAGCCTAAAGGCTTCCTTTGAAAAGATTATGCCCAAAGGGAATCCTCTAGGATTAGGAGAGGGATGTGGATAGAGTAAATGGGCAGGGGTTGGCCGAGACAAAGGCTTGAGGAGTGTGTGAAATGAGGTAGAGGTGGGGGCCTTTTATAAGAGGAGAGGAGGGTCACTTTTGGGAAGTAAAGAAATATTACTTTATTTGAAAATGTGTTTCGGTTTTATAAGGTCCCACATTGATATAATTCGTGGATAACGTGTTAAGGGTTCGAAATCCACCCATACAATATGTTTTGGACATGTTTAGTTCATAGATTTGACATTATCGTTCCATTTTATTTAAATCGTTAAATAATGAGGTCATCGTTGCATCATCATGATGTCATAAATAATTTAATTTATTTAGTGTCTATAAATTATAAAAAAAATACTATGATGTAGGAAATCTTTTTATCTTTCCAATGACAATTTATAATCAAAAATATGATCTTTATAACCCCATGTAAAAATTGTTTCCGTAAAACATAATATGTTTGTGTCATTTTTTACTTTTACATTAAATAAAAAGTTATTTATGTCATTTCCCAACCAAAGTGTCTCCATGGGGTCCCCAAGTTGACCCATGGATTTTCTTGGTCGTCCATGACACAACCAATAAGGTTGGGACATGTGTCTAGGTCATTTCATATTATTAAAGCATTATTTATACCTTAAACTACCCTAATTACCACTAATCGCGATTAAAAACATAATAAGTTACTATTCACCAAAAAATTATTATAATCTCATTGACCCACATTTTACATCTTAATGACAACCATGTATGTTGGATTTTTTAAATTCAAAACACAATGATGGAAAATTTTCATTTAATCGGAAAAATCAGTTTTTATAAGTACCACTTAGTGGTTTCACTATTCATCAAAAATTGAAGTTTTTCAGAAAATTACCAAAAATTCACCCTAAGCTATATTTGATATTTCAAATTCAAAAATTAATTCTATTTTACAAAATTCAAAACATATAATTCACATTAATTAATTTAATAATTAATTACCACTGTCAGAGCAAATAGCGTGTTTTTATAAAACAATAAGTATCAAAAGATTGACACCAGTTTAAGTCTAATTTCAAAGTGAAATTGATTCCAATGACCACCATTGGATTAAATGGTAAAAATATATTCTAATTTCACTTTAAAACCAATTCAAAAGATAATATAATCATATAAATAAATTAGATTATAAAGTGGTTTTGAATTAAAATACTACATTTTACACTATTCATTAAAAAATGAACTTTATTGGAAAGATACCAAAAATTTACACAAAGTAAATTTTGATGTCCCGATACTTAAGAAGAGTTTTATTTGGTCCAATAGAATTTATAATAGTGAACAAAAATATATTTAATGAAGGTTCGCCATCAAAAGGTGATAAGTGAACCTTTATTGAAAACTAGGGCATATACGCCTAAAATTGAGTTCTTTCCGTATTTTAATCCTCTATCCTTTATTGGATAAATGTAAAAACATTTAAAAACATATATAATCATATTTTAGTTATTTCTATCCATTCCCTCCATTACAACGGCTACATGTTAACTACCATTTAAAATAATATTATTTTATTATTAGAGTGCAACGTAAGATTCCCAAGAAACTCGTTGTTGCGTGTTGGGTAAGCCATCGTGCATAGCGTCCCCTTTAAAGCCATATCAATATTTTATTCACAAATATGGATAAATATGAAAATGTCATATTCTTTATTTACCTGGGGTGTTACAAATAAATCATAAATCAATAAATATGATAGCCATTCTTATGTATCAAATTATTCATGTATTGACAACTAATACTATGATAGAGACTATCATCATCATTCTTCGAAAACAAGACCATATCTCCTCATGTATTCATGTTCAGCTAAATAGTCCCCATAAAATCATATTCCCAATTTGAATATTCAGCACTAAAAACACAGAAAGAATATTTTTAGAGGCATAAATTAGTATCATAGTAATATCTCAACTATATCAATTTCCAAAAATCGATCTCACAATTAGGGGCACCATGAAAAATCTCTTCTGAAAATTTATCAATGTACTCTTTCACATCCCTAGAGAAAGAATAATTTATGTGTGTTTATTTTTTTCATTAAAGGGATACATATAAATAACTTGTTTTTATTACTTAGTTAGCTTTAAAAAATTATATTAGTTATAAGAACCATGGTCTTGAAAATAAATGTTTATTGTGGGTAAATGCATTTATTCTTGGATGTGTTTTTATTAATTTCATTCAACTATAAAAATTCAATGGTAATGAGGAACCTAAAAGGATTTTACTTGGATGAGATTATAAAAAACACCTTGATAATGATATATTTACATGATGGTACTGTAATATTTTTTTATTGATTAATTTAATAAATATTATATAGATATAAGGTTCTAGTATGATTAAAAAATTTAAACAGTGTCCAATAATTGTTATTTAAATGATTTTATGATATTATAATTTGATGAAGATTGAATATTATTTTGATAGTTTGATTGGGATTTGACTTTAGTATAAGTGTATATAAATTTTTTTAGGAATCTATATAGATGCGTAATGGAAAATAATAAATTTTATAGAACATGTAAAGTAAATGTTTTCTGGTAGTGAGCCACATAATCATATATTAGACTCAAAATATTATTTATTCTATAAATGAGTTTATTTATAAGGATAATTATAAAATAGAATCTATACATATTGGCATCCAAAAATCTCATTGATATATGTCTTGATAATGTGGTACCCTCATAAATTTCATACTGGATCTGTATCAAGGTATGTAATTATCTATTGATATGTGTGATGTCCTTTATTAAATTATAATATCTATTTTATGGTGCATCAAAACCAACATCAATGTAGTCTATGATGTATATTCATAAGGCATAGTATTCCAGTACTTCACTGAGTTTGTTAAGGAATATATATTCTTCATAAAATTTAACGGAATCTTAAATAAAGGACATAGTGTTGGTACTAATTTATTTATATAATAAAAGTCCCCAGTAAAGGTTTAACTTCATAGTTTTCACAAATTAGTAGTTACATAGTAAATTTTAATTTTTAGGATTCTATCAAGAGAATCAATGTCAAAAAGTATGTGACGATCATGGAAGACTATCTTCCTTATAGAAGAAGTGAATTATTTTATATGGAAACAAGTTGTAATTTTGTAATGATGAATGCCAATACTTATTTATGGTAATGAAAGATAGTGTGAATTAGTAGTAATTGTGAATTTAGATGGTACTATTTTATCTATTATTAAAGGAATAATTTTAGGGTCATTATGTTAAGTGTAATTATGTTCTATGAAACTAGAATATGTGTTAATATGTTGGTTTATGTGAAATTTTATTTAATTTTTTTGTCTTTAAAAAAATTGAAACATTATTAATAATTTGATGAATAAGGAATACATAGGAGTTCATTAACAAATTTGAATAAATATTAGTATTTATATTCTTTTTTACTAGCAGAATATATGAATATGTTTATTGAATTAAGATTCATTGAATTAAAATATTATATTAAAAAAATTATTGTAATGAAAACTAGAAATTAAAAAAATATAAAATGAAAGCTATGGTGGATGATGAGTTCAGTTCTACTCCATATATTATACTACATCATCACAGTCTCATAAAGACAATCACATATGGATATAATAAATGAAACATATATTTGTTTTTTAATTTGATTTGAATTAATAATATTTTTTTTGAATATTATATGGAAGGAAGGACTGTTGTCTTTATATAAATAGAAAGAAATAATTTAAATAGGATATTTCTTCATGAAATCTAATGTAAAGGATAATTAAATGTTTATATTTTTGGATATTAAATATATATAAATTAGTAGAAATAATTTTGTATATAGTGAATATTTAAAAGATAACAATTTCAATTAATAACTGATTTAATTCATCTTCATAACTTTTTTGTGTGTTAATGAGATATGGAAAAAAATAATTGATAAAAAAACAATTTTATTTCTGATGTCTTAATGAAGAATGTGTAATAGAGTTCTGTTTGATGTATTTAAGGATGATATTATTAGAGGAATTAGAAAATATTTTTCAGGGATAAACTCTTTGTAATTTTGATAATCTACGTTATGGAGATAAAATCCTACTCTTTTATCTATAGAGTTAGGATGAAGATTATATATATCATTAATTTTAGTCTTCTATGGGTCTATTGTTCATAACATATAACAATATTATAGTAGGAGTAAATTAGATAATGTGTTTTTTGGATAAATAATTCCATACCCTGGAGATATATATGTCCACATAGTGGATAAAATCATAAATAAATTTAATCTCACTTATAATTTTCAAATCATCAAAATTATCATACATCATACACATATTAGATGAAATTGGAATGGGTAAATTTCTCCTGGAATAAGTAATGTTGTAAAAAATGTATTAGAAGGTAAAATTTTAATACAAGTATAATATAACTATTTCAACCATTTTCTATGTCCCATAAAATCCCAATGTAATCTTAAAAATATCTATTTTTGAAAATTTTACACCTCTCTTGGATTTTAATGTCTAATATTTTTTTTAAATTTATTTGATTAGTTGTTATATAAATTATAGATTTATGTAATCTTTTGAAATACATAAAAATAAAATCATTGAATATATGTCTTCCAAGTCATTGATGATAATGATAATAAAGTTAGTAGAAATTTTTTAAATTCCTCATGAATTAATGTATACTACCACTATTTATAATGTACTCAATGTTTGATAATTTTTTATAATTAATAATATTTTATATCTTATAGATTGTGGTGAAAAAAATATAACCCTAATATACATAGACTAGGATAAACTAGTTTCAGTTTCAGATTGTTCTATGGAAAACATATCATTCAATTAATGATTTTAGGAAGATAAATTTACTAACATGTGTTATCGAATATCTTATTAAAACGATTTATCAATGAAGTCAAGTGATAATGGGATATGAGAAAATTATTATTTATAATTCCATCAAAATGAACTAATACCAATTAATTGTTATCAAATATATAAAATATATCTAATAAAGAGATTATATATACATGTGTAAAACAAAATATATTTTTCCTAAAAAAGAATCCATTAAATAAAAAATTATAAAATTTTCCTCAAATTTTTAAAATAATTTTATCACTACATTTCAATAGAGATAAATATGGGAATCATTGAAAATCGCATAAAGAAAACAACCAAACATAAAAATATTTAACTAATAAATGTTTTCCATAATTGGATATTAAATAAAACATGATTAACGAACAAGACCCTATGCTACAATAGTGTAACAAAACACATGATTTAGAGGATGATAAAATCAATATTTTATGTTATGTAAAGAGATGATAAGTGAGAATTAAAAATATAATATAAAAAATAAATTCATTGAGAGTGATTAAAATTGATGAATCTAGACACATCACAATATATGTATCCAATATAACTATAAATCAGTATTTCTACCAAAAAATATATTGATTATTAATATAATGAATGATAATAATTTGATAAACAATTAACATTGAAAACATCTAATGACCTTTCCATATATTCAACAAAAGTAAAGGTATAATTCATATTAAAAATAATTATTATCTTTTTTTTCAGTTCATGTTTGAATATAATATAATGATAGATATGGGTTAGGAAAATTAATTTATTAAACCTAGAAATATAAAATTTGTCATTAGATAAGTAAATAAGTACATCTTTCAAATATGATGACTAACAATCTGATATAAATGGAAAAATAACAAAATTTTCTTTACCTTGAAAATCATTTCATGTTGCAGTTAAATTTTATTAACCAATACTGTGTTTTTATTTTAATAAATTAAATAGAATCAAGAATGTGTAATTGTATTTTTTTCAAAAATTTATTATCATAAGGAATAAATTTTAGTCTAAAAAATGATGTCGGAGAATACTAAATTTATGCAATATCCCCATATTATGAATTAATGTTTTCAATTTCTATGAATTCATTAATGTATCATGAATCTATAAATAAATAAATTATTTAACCCAAAAAATTTGATGATAATATCATTGAATGAAATGAATGGAAATAAGTAGATCATGGGAAAGAATAATGAGTAAAATATAGGAATGAATATTTCATGTGTGTTTTCGTAGAATGTTGTTGTGTTATCCTTTGGTAATACACATAAGAGAAATATAAAAAATGGGAACTCCCCAGAATGTCATCAAGAATACCACACTAAAAGTGATATGACTTTTTTGAAAAATAAATACATAACTTGAAATCATTCTAAATAACTAATAATTATTATTATAAAAATTACATCCTATACAAAATAAATAGTCTTTTATAACTAAAATTAAAAATATTGATTTGGTGAAAAAATGACCATGAAATCATGTGAATGAAAAAAATTTGATAATATTAAGTTTGTGTTTTGTGTAATTCTCCAATCTAGTTTAAATAAGGATAGGGAAATTGAATCCTATGAAATTAAAAGACCGAAATATATTGAATTAGTTCCATATATAAATGAAAATAAATATTCTAAGAATTTATAAATTGGTGATATAATAATATCTTATGAGGACCAATGTGGCATGTTCTAGGAGACTAAACCAAATTCAAATTAATAAGTGACAATAATTCTTTCCCAATGAAAAATAATGAAGAAACTACAATATATTTGATGTTATGGACATTCCATGAAGGTTTATTATTAAAAGAAAATCAAATTTAAGCGAAAAATACCAATAAAAATCATTGTCTAATGTATTAAAATATTTTTGATTTTGTGGTTAATTAATGAATAAAAAATTAATATATGAAGATAAATTTAAGTGGAAAGTAATAATGAGATGAAATTATCAACCCATCTGTCCAAACTAAGGATGAAAGAAGTTACTACCTTATTCCATTATCATTTATTCTGTATTTTTATGCTATCAATTTTTAAAATCTATGGTGGTTCTTATTCTCAAATATAGAATGAAGGGGTTATCTAAGAGAATTTAATAATTCTAGGTCAATTGAATTGACTATTAGGAATGATCTATTACATTGAAATCTAGTTAAAATATAATGAATTTATCTACTATGAGGATGAAGATAATGAGTGTCTTAATGAGTGCGAGAGATGTGGAGAATAACATGAGAAGATTTCCTAACAATTCCATCTTGAATATCATATCCTTTCATAAAAATTACATTAATTTGTTATACATGTGTGTTATATCATCACAATATAATAAATAATTGTGTACATTATTATGAAAAAGGAGTTAAATTAGTCAAGTATAACTAAAAATAAATAAGATAAATTATTTGTAGTTATGTTCAAAAAATCCAATATTTATTATATATAATTTAATGTTTTAAACATGTTTTATTTTATAAATGAACTAAATCTTGGATTAATTAAAATTAAAAAAAATGTTATCAATTTATATTACACATTTTTATATTTTATAAATTTAAAAATACCTTGAGTTTATGAAGGTAATGATTTTATTTGATTATAATATATTTATTATTGTATAATTTTTAATCTCTAAATTGATACACAATGATTTCGACACTATCCAGGGATTAGGTAGACATTCAGTGGAATGACTGATGGAATATATCATAAAAATGAGGTGTTACCATCCAATTTCATATTATTTATAAGTGTTTTAAAATAACGGGAGAGATATGATAAATTATTTGGAATTGAAAAAAAATGTGGTGATTGATGTCCCATTTTTTGGGTTTTATAAGTTTTAAATAATGATAAAATATAGTAAATTACATGTTTGGATGTTTTTCAATGTTCTAATGAATATGGTTGTGATGAAACGTGATGTTCCCAATCAATTTGTTTTAATCATAAATGATTAAAATCATTGAAGTATTGATACAAATGTTTTTTATTATACATATGAAAAAATGAGGATAGTGCTTGGAGTCCATATAGAGAATCAAATTATATAGGAAAAATATAAATACATTCACTTGATGGCAGCGTTATGTTATCATCGTGATGATTCTTCATGGTATTATACATTTTCATCTCATTTAACTAGCTATGAAAAATGTGAAGATATTTCCATCCTTGTGATTTCTATGATTATATCAATATATACATAGGTAATGTATAATGATTATTTTAATTTATAATGAATGATTAAAGTTGAGTGGAAGATGTTATTTTTTAATTAATAGATTTTATGTAGCAACCTGAAGGTAAACCAAGAATTGAACTGGATTTGTAATTTTAATACTAATGGGTGTAATCTATATAAGGATAATGTGGTCCCTATGTAAAACTAATTATTCATAAAGGATATGGGACATTGTATTTTCAAAATTTAGGATCTATATATAGTGGATAAAAAATTTAGGGGGCTATATCATATAAATTTAATATATAGATAACGTCTTGTTGGGTTTTACATCATGGTAAATCAGTTATTTCGGATATACATAATATTAATTTTTAAATTATTACAGTTGAATTATTTTATGTTGATACCAACATAATGCTATTCAATGAGTGTCATCCATGAATAAATGCAATCCAATATATCACATGTTTTTAAAATATTAGTATAGACCTTTTAATGTCCACCCTATCTATGGTTAATGGTCATTTTCACAATACATGATACCACATAAAGGAATTAAAAATTAGTTTAAAGTGTACTTTTTAGATTTTAATAATTAAAGAAATAAGTATCATAAATGAGATAATTTTATATTGATCGTGAAATATTAAAATGACATTGGTATCATATCAGGTTTTCATGGTTATGAAGAAGTCATTTATCTGATAAATATTTTATTTCATTCTTCACGATGATAATTAATGAAACTAATATTCTATAAATGGAGATTATAAATATGTTTGATATGACATTACAATGCACATTTTATTGATTTTTTTATTTCCAATACATCAAATATTTAGGAGTTGTAACCCACAAAACAATTTATAGTAATCTAAATACATAATAAAACATTGGGTATTCGGGTAAAATATGAGAAATATTAAAATATATTCTAAATAAAATATGGTATATTAAATGATGGTTATTGAATCGATATTCATTGAAATAAAATATTATGATAAAATTAATGATCATAATCCACGAAAAGATTTGTTGGAAATAAATTATGAGGAAGATGTTTGATGATGAGGTGAGTTCCACTAGTCAAGCTACAAATCCACACCATGACCAAAACAATCAATAAAAATTTAAAAAATTTAAATAAATTAAATGCTATTGATTTTTTATCCATTTTATTGAACAATAATCCCATTAAATTTTTAAATATAATGAGGCATAAAATTTTTGAATCATTAGCTATGTAAAATATTAGAATGATGAGTGGATGACTCTTCATGACGAACAAATAAGAATAAAATAAACTAATATATTGTTATATATTGATAGTTTGTTAAATATTTGGAAAACTATTTACATTTGATGAATATTATTATGATATGAATGATAATGAAATGTTTTAGGATAATTTACTAATGGATATTCTGGAATATCAAGATATATAGAGAGAAAATATAAGAACTAACACAATAACTTGTTGATTATCTAGTGTAATGATGATGGAAGAGTGACCATGTTCAATTATAATTTATTAATGAATAAATAAAAAAGTAATAATATAGAGGTTAACTGTTTGAAATATTTAACTTGGTATAATAATAAAATGGTTTATCCAATCGTATAATATTATGATATTTTAAGAAAAACTTATGATCCAGGAATCATTTAAGATTCCACTATTTTTTAAAGGAGATCATATTTTTTCCAAAGTGACATTGAAATATAAATTTTTAATTTAATTTTAGGTACTAATGACTTATTATTGTATTTGGATTATTAGGTTGAGTATTTTTTATTAAATATTTTATTCTATTGTTCTAAACATACATTGGTCAGAGCCATTTTTGATCTTATTTTGAAAATAAATAGAAATCTATATGTTTTACGAATAGGGATAATATACTTATGGGACCTAAGAAATCATTAGATTGTAAAAATATATTAAAATATGGGGCAATAAAGTTCTATTTAACAAATTCACTTATCTATCCATACTGAATAATTGATAGCTATATAGAAATATAGAATAAAATATTGAAATAGGGTAGTGGTGACAAAGGTATTTTAATTGTAATTGGAGATATATGTAAAGATACAGTTATTCACATACTAGAGTTTGTAAAAAATATAAAATCCTAAAAAATGGGTAATCCCACGAGATAATACTATAAAAAAACAACCTATATATTTCCATAGAGGTATAAAATTACCTTATATTACTCTAAACCGTCAATGGGTATCACTCACAAATTAAGGTTATATGCTCTCTATCAGTATCATATAATATAATTTTACTCTTGGTGAAATAAATAGTGTCATTTATAATATATAATTATAACATGCTAAATATGATTTTTTAAGTATTTATCAACAAATATATGTAATATATAGAAAATATTTTCTTCACTATAATCTACACACAACATCAATAATCATCACAAAATCTCATTAGACCGTGAACATGAAATTTAATCCTCATGGGAACTGGAGTAATATACAATTAATGATCTAAATAATTCTATGGTGATAGTTAAATAATAGAGTGCATAGTAAGTAAATCAAAAGAAATGCATACATCATCATATAAAAGAAAAATATAATACCTTGTACAATGTTAGAATCAATATAATCTAGAATTTATTATGCTTACATATGACCACATCCCACTACATGGTCCCTATAGTCCTCATAGAGACCACCTACATGATACATTGTAATCATTGAGCATGAAGAAGATGTTAATAATGAATCTATCCTCAACCCTCCTCATCCCCACACTACATATCATTGAATGGAGGGTCGTGCTACTATTGATAATTCTATAAAGTATATAGTCACAATACTTGATCATAAATATAGATTCCATCTATATTATAACTATTGATTAAGGTGGTGTCTCTTTTTTACAAATGTAAAAATAACAACATGAATGAAAAAAATTACATCCACTTGAAGGTGTATGGTAACTATGAGCCCTAGTAAAATGTGATGGATAACACTTGAAATCATTCTCTACTAACTAAGATACATAATTTCATGAAAATTTTAAAAATATGGAGACAAAACAATATCCTAGAGAGTAATGATGATTAAATTACAAAAATTATTAGTTCCTATCAATAATTATATAATCTATTCCATTTAAATTCATCAAATTCTATTAGAAACATTAATGGGGTGAGTATATGATGGATTCCAACATGGAAAGACTCTTTTAAATTCCCTAACATAGACTCCTTATCTAGAAATAGTTATAAATCATAATGAAGTAGGTTATTGTACAAATCAATGAAATTATGAACAATTTTATTTCCTTAGTAAAGAGTAAATACCACCATGTCATAATCTTCCAATTTTAGTTGACGAATGAAACTGACCCCAAAAAAATGCAAACAAAAACTGCACAATTGTTGGAATAATATAATCCATATTGAAAGGGACAACATTCTAATGAGATGCCGAATATAACAAAATATTATTCAATATACCAAGTACTCATTATAGAAATAGGAAAAACTAAAATTTTCTTTTATATCCTCAAACCATTCCCCAATATATTGAGGCAAAATAGTTACATCATTATTATAGAAACTCAGTCGCTAAAATATTAGGATAATATTCTTCCAAACATTTCTTTCTCAAATTAAAATCTATAATGTCTAGCTGTAACATATTATTTATAATCTACATTTTCAAATTTACAAGGATGTAGATGCATAGTTATCCAATTTATATATTAAATGGATATATACTCCTAGACCATTAATAAGATACATTTATTATTTATTAATAATGGTTTGATTTAATTCTCATTGCTATCAAAATTAAAATACATAATTTCAAAATAACTGTGTATGAATTTTTACCCTTGAATATTCCACAGAAATGAAATAAAATCACATTGAATAATCATTATTCTAACGATGAATACATCTAATTACATGTGGTGATAAAAATATATTTTCTAACAAGTCACCTGTTAATATATCAAATATTATATTCATTAGATATCGTTTCCCTTCAATCTCATTCAATCCACACTAATTCTTATCCCATACCTCTATCACATAAATCTTTCAAAATCATTGATACCACACATTAATTTTCCCCATAAATCAGTACACCTATTAAGAAAACTATCATGTGAATGATTGTACCCCAAACCCCACCTCAAATGATCCATGGTTGGTGGTTTGAACATAGGGAATGAAATAAATTAATTCTATGTTTTACCCTCAATATATATATATATATTCAATTATAAGGTATAAGATCCTATAACCTAACCCATTGTAAAAATATTTATAAAATAAATCTTAGTAACATGATTATGAAATTATAATATATCGGAGAAAATTGAATACACTACAAACAACAGATAGGTTTTGACAAAAATAATCCTACAACTCCTAATCCTCTCCCTTGGACCATAAGTTTGATAATGATCTCAATATTTCACCTGAACATTAAAAAATGGTTTTTATATATAGGGTTTAATGTATATGTATACATTGAAGGATCATCCTCATATTACATCTTGAAAATATTAATAGAGTATAAGAACAATTTTTTTTAATAAAATAGAAAAAAAAATTACATAATTAGGTAATACTATATCTCATCAATCCCACAACATTCTCACTATGTAAAATATATTAAAAGTAATTTTAATAAAAAGTATATATATATATATATATTAAATAAACCTTTAATAAACATCATAATTATTTTATCACTATAATGTATTGAATATAAATGAAAAGTGTTATAATACATCACATATGTCACCCAACCCTCCCTAGAAAAAAATCAAAACCATTATATCAACTAATCATGCAAAACATTCATAGAGATCGAAAAATTGTAATATCACAACAATCACTAGGATGAAATTAATAATCCACCAAAATTAATATATATTTAATTACTCATCAATAAATAATGTCAATTAAATGTACACATATTGTGTTCATAGTATACATAATAAGAATACCTCAAAATTAAATTACCACTAGTCATTATAAACCTCACATAAATGCATGGTAAAATAATGATAAATAACAAAATGTATAGAAACATAACCAATATGATAAGAAAAAACATCATGAATAATACCAATACCACTGTCAAAATGAATCGAGATGGAAAATATACATGTATTATCCATATTTTACCCCACAAACAAAGATATTGTCGAAAAAACCTAGAACAAAATAACATTTGACTATCAGTCATCGTACTAGATTGGGTTGGGTGAGTATGAAATAATAAATCCAAATTTACATCATGTCACACAAATATAATAATGTAAAATACTGTCTCTGGAAAATAATTATTCCTAACATCCCCTGTGAAAACCCATCTATTATCTCCAGAACAGTAAAGATAATGCCCAGTATGTCACGACCCCCTCTACACAAAGAGTACCCCTCCTGGGCCAGCAATGTGTGAAGGGAGATAATGACCCCCAAGTCATGCCTTTTGTAGGCCCCAGGTTGAAAAACAGTACTGAGGGTATAGTAAACACACAAATGGGAGTCCTTTCCCTCTAGGAGGACACATGAAAAAGAGAGAGATAAGATAGAAACAAACCGACTCCAACTCAACCAGTAAGATGAATGAAATCCAAAGTACACATATGAAATGACATGAAAAACTACTACAACTAAAACAGAAAAAACTACAAGTACACAAAAGAAAATAAAATAGCTGCAACCACAAGCCCGAACAGCTCCTACAACCACAAGCTAGTAGAAACCAACTTGATCTCCAACATACTCCATGTTACCTGAAAAAAACATTCATATATGCATAGGGTGAGAATAACAGTATACTCAGTAGGATCGTCCCCAAAGCCTCTAGTGAAAAAGTAAAGAAATCATGATAAATCACAATGATCAATAAGTGACACTAACTCTTCATTTAAGAAGGTATACTATTTTCCCCGCCTCACCATGGATACTCTCACTAAGTACTGCATATAAATGTATATAATATAATAATGTATATCAAGGGTAACTCACTACTAATTCCACAATGGTCTACCGTTTTTCCCCAACGTCAGACGTCCTGAGCATCTCTCTCTAAAAAGGTTTGCCTGCAGACACCAGGGTGAAGCACCACAACATGCACCTCGTGCAACAAAACCACCATGTCCACGTATGAAAAGTAACAAGGTTGTTTCTGGGAGCCACCATAGATCGCATAACATGTATCATACATCTGGTATTATACATCAAGCCATTACTACTCATTCACCGAGTAAGGATACCCAAGCCATCACAGTCTATACATGTTACACCTATAGTATTCCACAGAAAATTATATCCAGAATATTTGTGTGTGAATAACCACATGCCATTAAATCCCTATAAACACATATATGGAGAAAACTATCTAATGTGCTTGCAAGTACAAGTAACTACCAAGAGAATAGTTTGAGGCCAAAGGTGGTAGTCATTCATTCATCCTCCCACTAGAATATTGGGGCAAACACCACCCCCCAGGGCTCAGAATCCCCAGGTTGTCAGCTTCCCATACTGATAGGGTGGAGTAGCGTATAGAAACCCAAAATGTACAGGATAAACTATCTCCCACATCCACACTATGGGCATTACTTAGTCTTATACTGAACTATAGCTAACATCTCTCAAACTCTGGGCTTATACTTCTAAGACTAGGTATCCTATAAGCACATAACCATTTAAAGTGATTTAATAGATTATTTCATTCCATTTTTATTAGTTCCACTTTAAATTAATTAATTATATAAACATTAATTAACCATTTAAAATTCCACATAAAACTTCATTTTCATCACACCCAAACTCCACTGTCCCTTTAAAATTACAACATCATCCTTATGTTCCAACTACTCCAACCCCAAGGGTTAACATAATTTACTCAATTATTCATTACAGAATTACATTCATATATTCTCAGGCATTCTAGAAACACATTTTATGCTTCAAAAAACAAGGGGGCTCAATGCAGTGAGTAGATGTAATACCAATCAAGTAATTACTACCTATAATAAGAGAGTAGTCCCATCCTCGCATGAGAAGATATACACGGAAAGAAAGTGGAAATCCCCAAACGTCTTTGCCTCTTTCATAAGAAGGTTAATCAAGACCAGCTTCCTTGAGAAGTGGGGAAAAGTAAAGAAGATAATTAACCAATAAGAATCATGAAGCATCCAACAATCACCTCAATCCCATTCCATCATCCCCAATGTTCTCCATGACACCCACATGCATAATCTGATGAATATCTCCACTCTAGTCATCGTCTGCTACCACCACCAAAGGTCTCCATGCCCCCACATAAGGTGACAACCATTTAGGCTCACATCAAAAAATAAGTAGCAGGAAAACAAACATCTTAACAATTGTCCTCTATTCCCTTTAACAATCAAGAGGGTAACTCAGAAACCTTCAATTAATTGTCAATCAATCAGTTCTTTAATACATATTGATTTGACTTATATATTATTCATGGGTTTTAAATTTGGAATATGTAATTTCTAAGCTATCAAATACAATTAAACATACTTACTATAAAAATTTTATTAACCTCAAATTACAACAAGGAGAACCAAAATCATATACATGCATCTTTGTATTTTATTCAAACAATTATCAATTTATTATTGTTTATGTTCATTAACAATTTCCATCATGAATAGATATCACATTATCCAAAAAAAGGTGTCCATAACATATGATCGATATCAATTTATTTATCTGGTTCAAATATTTATTATGTCAATTCCATTTCCATCCAGTGGGTTAAAAAATTCTAACAATACAATTTCACGTAAAAGAAGAGTGAATCAATGAATACCCTACCTCAAATGGCTCATTATTATCTTTATATGAGAACATTTTACCCAATGGGTCATGATCCACCTCTCCCAAGAACTGCATCCACTGAAGGATTTTTCGATATGACCACACCAACCAAAACCCAAGAAACCACTATAATAAGCATGGATATCAAATGATACAATATGGAACGATAAAAAAAGATGATGAATCCCAAAAGAATGATAATTGTTCATACCTTATATCGAATATTGATCGATACTACTTGAATGCATCAATAAAAGAGTGGAACTAATCTTATGAGTAATGTTTGATTGAGAAACTCCTATGGGAAGGAATAGATTGTTGAAGCATTTCACACCTAAAAACAAGGAGAAAGAATTAGGGAGGATGATATCCCATCCCTTTAGAAGATTTAATGTAGTGACGGTTTAAGATACACTTAATGTCCCATTTAAAGTGGTAGGAATTAAACCACACTGTTTGACCAAGTAAAAACATCTTGAGCCATAGGAATAATTAATATAGGAGTTATGGCATTTTAATTGGCCTTATAGTCCTTAAAACGAGGCTATAATGAATTTTATGTCAAAGGAAAATGCTAAAGGGGAGAAACTGGAAGAAGCTAGAAACACTGTTCACGAACTCAAAATTTGGAAAAGGAAAAATATTATACATGAACCTCACCGTTTGAACCCCATTGATAGAACATTGTTTATGAACATCACCGATATAACACTATAAACATACCGTTACAGGTTACCAAGAGAACAGTTCACCGATAGAACTTTTCATAGAATTGGAAATATGGAAAAGGAAATAAAGGTTACCATTAGAGGTTACTGATAAAACTATTCACCTATAGTACTATTCATAGGATTAGAAATATGAAAAAGTAATGGGAGGATACCGTTAGAGGTTACTGATAGAACTTTTCACTGATAGATCATTTTATTGAATTGGATATTTGGCAAAGTAAATAGAGGCTTCCATTAGTGGTTACCGATAGAATTGTTCACTGATAAAATCGTTCATAGATTTGGAAATTGGGAAAAGAAAATATATGTTACTCTTAGAGCTCACTGTTGGCACTATTCACAAATATATACTGTTGGAATTGTTCACCGAGGGTAATAGGTGCTACTGTTTACATAGTGCGAAAATTGGAAATGTGATGGGGATGAGTCACCTTGACCACCTAGAACACCTCAAAACCCAGATTTTCGCAAAGGAATGGACCATAGAGGTCCTATCCATTATATCAGATACCTATCAAAACATTATCATCTTCGATAATTCAAAGACCACCTAATAGAACAAAATGGGGGTTGAAAAAACACCCATAGAGATACCACTCAAAAGAGAGAAATCCACAAGAAGCAACAAAATGAAAATCATATGATAAACATGAATGGTATAACCAAAAATGGGAAATCATTACATGAAAAGAGTTAAACATAAAAAACAATTGGTACTAAGCACGTATATGTGACTCAAATTCCAAGGAACACTCCTTTATGAAACCGTGTCACCACAAGACACAAACCATGGAGATTGAATGCTTGCACAACACCTTCTCCTTACGGTCTTTCATCTCCACAGTTCACTTCTCAAATGTCGGATCATCATCAACATCGATCTCTCATCAATCGATGATGTGAGATTCAACATGAAGATAATAATGGGGCTATGATACATGGAAAACATCTTGTATCTGACTCATCTCATGGGGAAGTGATACTCGATATGACAATGCTCCAACATGAGCTCACACCTCGAAAGGCCCAACAAATCAGGTATAAAGCTTACTTCCACTAGAAAACCTTTGTTCCCCTGACAGGTATTAACCATTAGAAACACCTGATCCCCAACATTAACCTCTAACGGTATCCTTCTTTGATCAACATATTATATATGAAAATATTACAATGTCTTCATTATCAAACAAATCACCAAAACTATCTCTTTTGTATTATTCATTATTTCCGCTCTGATAATTGATGATTATCTGACCCCAGTCCAGCAGAACAGAGAACAACAAGGCCGATCATACAATGATTCGAACGGTGTCATACCAATAATGGAGTAAAAACTATTATTTTAAGAGAACTCCACCAGTGGTAAGAGCCTCATCCTTCAACCTCCAAAATCAAGAACACAAGATCATAACATGTCTTCAAGAGTTTGGATGGTTCACTCTGTCTGACCATCCTTTTAAGGTTGAAAAGTAGTGCTAAGGAATAGCTGAAAACCAAAAGCATACGAGAGACCTCTCCACACCATAGATGTAATGTTAGGATCTCGATTATAAATGATCACCCTTGGGAAACCATGAAGTCTCACCACCTCCCCTAGATACTTCCTTGAAAAAACTTCCATCGTGCTCGACTCCGTGGTTTTTATAATATGGGATGATTTTTTATGTGATCCACTATAACCCATATAAAGTCATGTCCACTTGAAGCTCAATGTAAAACAGTAGAAAATTATATTGAGATGTCCTCCCACTTCCACTGAGGAATCTCTAATGGCTGGAGAATACCACCTAGAACACAGTGTTATACCTTCACCTTCTGGAAGACCAAACATCAAGAGACAAACTCCGGAATGGAACGCTTCAGCCTAGGCCACCAAAACTGGATCCTCATTGCTCGATACATATTTTTCATGCAAGAATGAACCACTAATGGTGAACTATGAAACTCTCTAAGAACCATCTCGTGCATTTTCAAAGGTACAAAAATTCTTCCGTGATACAACACTCAGTGTTGTTCATCCTAAGACCACCCATCAGGGGCCTCACCGCAAACAACTAGGTCTCTCTAGACCTCCACCTAATAATCCCCCAACTGGGACTCTTCCAACTTCAGCACCTGGGCTGTCTATACCATCATCGGAAAAAGAAAAACTCTTCCCCCAACATCTCCCATATTTTGATGTAATACTGACAGTTCTTCCATTACACTCCCGGAATCCCTGGATTTACACACAACATCACTACGTGACTTTCGACTCAGCGCATCAGCTATAACATTCCCCTTTCAAGGTGTATATGATATACCAAGTTCATATTCCTATAATAACTCCATCCACTAACGATGTAATAAATTCATGTCACATTTGGAGAAAGAATACCTCAAACTCTTATGATCGGGGAAAACCACAAAGCATTCACCAATGAGGTAATGTCTCCAAAAATTCAGAGATAATACTAATGCTTTCAACTCTAGATCAAGGTTAGAATAGTTACGCTCATGGTGATACAACTATTATTATTCATATGTAACAACTATCCACTGCTGCATGAGAACACATCCATACCCCATATGTGAATCATTGTATAAAACCTCAAACTGAACACCCTCAACTCGAATACAATTAACTAGAGCACTTAATAACTTATCATTTAGTCACATGATAGCTACCTTACACTAATCAGCCTATATGAATGCTTGATCATTCCTGTTCAAAGCTATCATAGGAGAAGCAACTTGTGAAAAATCGGTTACGAACCTCCTCTAGTAGCCTGCAATACATTGGAAACTTTAACCAAATGACATTGTCATAGCGGCTTCCCAAGACACAACAGCTTCTATCATTGATGGATCCATGGCTACTCCCTATTGGGACACAACATTCCCCATGAAACGGAATTCTCGAGCCAAAAAAACACACTTCGATAACTTCCCAAACAATTGATGTTGATGAAAAACTCTAAAAACGGTGTGTAGATGCTCTTCATGATCCTCATCGGAAGTGGGGTACACAAGGATGATGTTAAGGAAAAACACCGTGAACGTGTCCAGGAACACACGGAACACAACATTCATCAATCACACAAACACATCTAAATCATTTTTCATGCCGAACGACATTATAATGAACTCATAATTCCCATGATGGAAATGGAAATCATTTTTCGGGATATCATCATCCTTTACACACATCTTTTGATATACTGACCGCATGTCGATCTTTGAGAACCAACTGACACCCTTTAGTTGATCGAATATATCATCAAACTGTATAATAGGATATCAATTCTTGGTTGCCACATTATTTATTTGATGATTAGGGACACACATCCACTATCTTCTATCAGCCTACTTCACAAACAAAACTGGTGCACCCCACGGTGACACACTTGGCCGAACAATACCGCACTGTAACAGACCATCATGTTGTATACGTAGGTACTGTAACTCAGAAGGGGCAATACAATATGGGGACATAGATCAAGGAGATGATCATTGTTTTAGCTCGATCCCGAACTTGATCTCTCATCGATGGGGTAATGCTACAACCTGATCTGGAAAGACATCAGGGTACACTTACACGACCCTAGGAAACACCAACTACTGAACCTCTGAAGAACTCAGCATCATCCAAGTTATCATGGATGATAAAGACGGAATGTCCCTCTGACCTACCCTTGGATCTCTCTTTCCATCAAACACCATCGGCTCTCCATCTGTACCAATGAAAACGACTTTCAACTTGAAGAAATACAAGATAGCCTACACCGAATACAACCAGTCCATGCTGAGGATGACATCATATGGTTTTATTCATAAACATATGAACTCTCCCCAAGAGTGGTGTTGTCCAAACACTAGCTCAATGTTTCTACATACTTCAATCAAATCAACCTGACATCCAATAGGTGAAGTCAACCCCAAAGGCACTGGAAGCCTCTATACCTCAAGTCCCAAAGCAAGGACAAAGGAAGGTGATATAAAGGACTGTGTTTCTCCAGAATCAATCAAGGGATAAACGAATGTAGAAAAAAAGAAAAGGGTAACTTGGACGACATCTGGATTTCTTGGAGCTGGAAATGCTATAGCATTATGCTAACCATGAACTCTTCTATGACCTCTCTGACCCTGATGATGACCACCACCAAGGTCGCGCTCTGCTCTCTAGGGATGGGGAGAATCATGGGAAATTCCTATGTATCCCAAATAATTGAAATGATTATTTCTACCAAAAAATATATTGATTATTAAAATAAATAATGATCATAATTTGTTAAAAATTTAACAATGAAAGCATCTAATGGAATTTCAATAGATTCAACCAATGTAAAGGTATACTTCATATTAAAAATAATTACTATCATTTTTTCAGTTAATGATTGAATATAATATAAAGATATATATAGGTGAGGAAACATAATTTATTAAACCTAGAAATATCATATTTGTCTTGAGGCAAGTACACATGTTTATCTCCCAAAAATGATGCCAAACAATCTGATATAAATGATTGAAAACAATAGTTTTATTTATCTAGAAAATCATTTCATCTTGTAGTTCAATGTTTTTAGCCAACTTTTTTTTTATAAATTAAATTGAATCAAGAATGTTTAATTGGAATTTTTTCGAAAATTATTTTCCTATGGAATAAATATTAGTTTGAATAATAAAGTGGGAGAATACTAAATTAAGCAATTTTCCTAGACTATGAATTAATTTTTTCAAGGTAAAATTAAACAAAATGGATGTAAATATTTTTAATGTTTTCAATTTCTTTGATTTCATTAATGTGTCATGAATCTGTAAATAAATAAATTATGTAACCAAAAAATTTGAAGATAATATCATTGAATGAAATGAATGGAAATAAGGAGACCACGAGAAAGAATAATCAGTAAAATATATGAATGAAGATTTCATGTATGTTATCATAGAATATTGTTGTGTTATCCATTGGTAATACACAAAATAGAAATATAATATATGGGAACTCCCCAAAATATCAACAAGAATAATGCACTAAAAGGGATATGATATTTTTTAAAAAATATACATAACTTGAAATCATTATAAATTACTATGAATTATTATTAAAAAAATTACATCCTATGTAGAATAAATTTTCATTTCTAGCTAAAATTAAAAATATTTATTTGGTGAAAAAACTCCCATGAAATCATGCAAATGAAAAAAATCGATAAGATTAACATTGTATTTTGTGGAATTTTTCTATGTAGTTTATATAAATTTAAGGAAATTTAATCCCACAAAATGAAAAGGCCCAAATGTATTGAAATAGTTCCATATATAAATGAAAATAAATTTCAAAAGAAGTAATAAAATTGGGATATCATACTATATTAGGAGGACCAATGTGGCATGTTCTTGGTGACTAAACACAATTCAAATTAATAAGTCGCAATAATTATTTTTCAATGAAAAATAATGAAGAAACTACAACATATTTTATGGGATGGACATGCCATGAAGGTTCATTATTAAATGAAAATCAAATTTAAGTGAGAAATACCAATAAAAAACATTGTCTAATGTATTATAATAATTTTGAATTTGTGGTGGAGGAATGAATAATCCATTCATATATGAAGATAAATTTGAGGGTAAATTCATAGTGAGAAGAAATTAACAACCCATATATCCAAAAAAAATGATTAATGAAGGTAAAACCTTATTCCATTATCATTTATTCTATATTTTTATGCTAACAATTTATAAAATCTAAGGTGGTTCCTATTCTCAAATTGATAATAATGAGGTTATATATGATAATTTAATAATTCTAGGTTAATTGAATTGACTATTATGTAATTACTAATGACATTTAAATCTAGTTAAAATGTAATGAAATGATATACCGTGAGGATGAGTCTATAGAGTGTCTTATTGAGTTGGAGAGATATAGAGAATAACATGAGAAAATTTCCTAACAATTCCATATTGAATATCACGACCTTTCATAAAAATTAAATTAATTAGTTCTATATTTGTGTTATATCATCACTACATAATAAATAAATGTGTACATTATTATTCTAATGAAGTTAAATAAATTACTTATGAATAAAAATAAATGAGATATTTTTTTGTTATGTTCAAAAAATACAATATTTATTATATTTAATTTAATTTTTTAAACATGTTTTATTATATAAGTGAACTAAATCTTGGAGTAATTAAAATTTAAAAATAAATTTATCAATTTATATTAGTCATTTTTATATTTTATAAACTTTAAAATATCTTGATCTAGTCATGGTAATGAGTTTATGTTTTTATAATATATTTCTTATTATATAAATTTTAATCTATAAATCAAAACAAAATGATTTCGACACTATCCAGGGATTATGTAGACATTAAGTGGAATGGATGATGGAATATAGCATAAAAATTAATTGATACCATCCAATGTCATATTATTTATAAGTTTTTTAAAAGAAGGTGAGAGATATGATAAATTATTTAAAATTGTAAAATAAAACAAAAGTGGTGATTGATGTCCCCTTTTGATGGGTTTTATAAGATTTAAATAAAGATAAAATATAGCCAATTACATGTTTGGATGTTATTCAATGTGATAAATCATATGGTTGTGATGAAACATGATGTTCTCAATCAATTTGTTTTAATGAGAAATGATTAAAATCATTGAAGTATAGATAGAATTGTTTTTTAATTGTACATATGAAAAAATGAGGATAGTGCTTGGAGTCCGTATGGAGAATCGAATTAGATAGGAATGATATGAATCCATTCACTTTATATAAGGGTTACGTTCTGCTCATGATGATTCTTCATGGTATTTTATTGTTTCATCACATTTATGTAGCTACGATGAATATAAAGATTTTAACATCCTTTTTATTTATAAGATTATGTCAATATATTCATATGTAATGTAAACTGTTTATTTTAATTTATAGTGAATGATTAAAGTTGAGTGGAAGATGTTATGAGTTAATTAATAGATTTTATGTAGCAACATGATTTTAAATAACGAATTGAACTTGATATGTAATGTTAATACAAATGGGTGTAATCTACATAAGGATAATGTGGTCCCTATGTAAAAATAATTATTCATAAAGAAGATGGGACATTGTATTTCCAAAATTTAGGATCAATTTATGGTTGATAAGAAATAATAGGAGCTACATCATAGAAATTTATTATATAGATAATGTCATGTTGGGTTGTACATCATGGTAAATCCTTTATTTTGAAAATTCATAATATTCATTTGGAAATTATTACAATTGAATTATTTTATGTTGATACCAATGTATTTATATTCCATGAGTTTCATGAACACCTAAATGATATCCAATATATCAAATGTTTTTAAAATTTTAGTATACACTTTGTAATATCCACACTAACAATGGATAATGGTCATTTTCACAATACTTGATACTGCATAAAGGAATTAAAAATTAGTTTAATGTTACCTTTTTAACTATAAAGAATTAAAAAAATGAATATCTTAACTGAGATAATGTTACATTTATCATGAAATATTAAAATAACATTAGTATCAAATAGGTTTTTCATGGTTACAAAGAAGTCATTTTTCTGATAAATATGCGAGTTCATTCTTCATTATGATAATTATTGAAACTAATGTTCTATATATGACCATTATATATATATTTGATTTGAGATTACAATGCACATTTTATTGAAAAATATTATATTTCAAATGCATCCAATATTTATGTCATGAATCCCATAAAATTATTTACAGTAATCTAAATACATAATAAAACATTGGGTATTAGTGTAAAATATGAGAAATATTCAAAATATATTATAAATTCAATATGGGAAATTAAATGATTGTTGTGAAATCAATATTCATTGAAATAAAATATTATGATAAAATTAATGATCATAATCCAAGAAAATATTTGAGGGAAATAAATTATATGGAAGATGTTGGATGTTGAGGTGAGTTTCACTTGTCAAGCTACACATCTACACCATGACCACAAGAATCCATGAATGTTGAGAAATTTTAAATAAAAAAATACTATAGATATTCTGGCCATTTTAGTTAAGAATAATCCCCTGATATTTTTAAATATACTGTGGAATAATTTTTTTTGAATCATTAGCTATGAAAAATATAGTGATTGTGTGTGGATGACTCTTCATGATGACCAAATAAGAATGAAATATACTAATATATTTTTATATAATGATAATTTGATAAATATTTGTAAAATAATTGATATTTGATGAATATTATTATGATATTCATGATAATGAAAAGTATTAAGAAAATTTACTAATGGATATTCTAGAATCTCAAGAGATATAGATAGAAAATATATGAACTACCACAATAACTTGTTGATTATCTAGTGTAACGATGATGGAAGAGTGACCTATTTCAATTATAAATATTTAAAGAACAATGAAAAAAGGATTAATATAGAGGCATAATTGTTTGAAATATTTATCTTTGTATAATAATAAAATTGTTTATCCAATCATATAATAATCTGATATTTTATGAAAAACTTATGATCAAGGATGCATTTTAGGTCCCTCTGTTTTTTAAAGGAGATCATATTTTTTCAAATGTGACAATGAAATATAAATTTTTTATATAATTTTAGGTACTAATGACCTATTATTATATATAGATTATTATGTTGATCATTTTTGATCATATAGTTTATGCTATTGGTTTAAATATACATTGGTCATAGCCATTAATGAGCTTATTCGGAAAATAAAGAGAAATATCTATGTTTTACGAAAAGGGATAATATACATATGGGACATAAGAAATCATTCTAATGTAGAAACAAATTAAAATATGGGGCTATCATGTTATATTTTACAAATTCACTTATCCATCCATATTGAACAATTGATAGTTATTGAGAAATTGATAATAAAATATTGAAATAGGTTTGTGGTGAAAAAGGTATTTAAATTGTAATTGAAAATATATGTAATGAAACAATGATTCACATTCTATAGTTCGTAAATAAAAATATAAAATCCTAAAAAATGGGTATACCCACAAGCTAATAATATAAAAATTCAGCCTATATTTTTCCATAGATATATAAAATTTTCATATGTTACTCTAACCCATCAAGGGGTCTCACACACTAAATAAGGTTATATTATCTCCATCCGTATCAAATAATATAATTTTACTCTTTTTTAAATGAATGATATCCTTTATAAAATATAATTATAACAAGATAAAAAAGTTTTTGAATATTTATCAACAATCATATGTAATATACAGAAAAAGTGTCTTCATTGTATTCTACACCCAACATCCATTATCATCCCACAATCTCATTAGATTGAGAACATGAAATGTAATATTCATGGGAACTGGAGGAAGAACCAATTAATGAAATAAATAATGGTGTGGTGATAGTTAAATGATTGAGTGCATAGTTATTACAACAAAAAATGCATACACCATCATATAATATATAAATATAATATCAATTTCGATGTTAGAATCAACATAATCTAAAAGTTGTTATGAAAACACCAGACAATATCCTACATCATGGTCCCTCTAGACCTCATAGAAACCATATACAAGATAAGTTATAGTCATTGATCTTGATGATGAGGATCATCATTAATCTATCCTCATCCCACCCTATCCCCAAACTACACATCATTGAATGGAGGGACCAGCTACTACAGATAATTTGACAGAGTATATTGTCGTAATAATTGATCATAAATATGGTTTCCAACTATATTATAACTATTTATTAACGTTGTACCTCTTTGTTAAAAAGGTAAAAAAACAAAATGAAAGTAAAAATTCCATCCACTTGTAGGTGTATGATTACTATGAGCCCTAGTAAAATGTTATAGATAACACATTAACTCATTCTATACTAAATGAGAGAAATAATTTCAGTGAAGTTTTAAAAATATGATCACAGAACTATTTCCTAGAGAGTAATGATGATTACATTAAAATAATTAATAGTTCCTATTAATAAGAATATAACTTATTCCATTATAATTCCTAAAATTATATTGGAAACATAAATGGTTGAATATATAATGGATTCCAAGATGGAAAGACTCTATTACATTCCCAAAAATTAACTCCTTGTCTAGAAAAATATATAAATCATAATGAAATAGGTTATTATTCAAATCAATGAAATTTTAAACCATTTAATTTCCCTATTAATGAGTAAATACCTCCATGAGATAATCATCCAATTTTGGTTGATGAAGGAAACTGAACCCAAAACATTTCAAAAAAAAATGTAAAATAGTAGGAATATTGTAATCCATATAGGAAGAGAACACATTCTAATGAGAAGCCTAATATAACAGAATATAATTCAATATACGATGTACTCATTATAGAAATGGGAAAAACTAAAATTTTTCTTTTATATCCTCAAACCATTCCATGATATCTTGTTGGAAAAAAATGAAATCATTACTATATAAACACAGTCACTAAAATATTAGGATAATCTTCTTCCATGAATTTTCTTTCTGAAATTAAAATCTATAATTTCTAGTTGTATCAAATTTTTTAGAATCTACATTAACAAATTTACAAGGATGTAGACCCATATATATTCAATTTATATATTAAATGTATATATACTCCTAGAACTGGAATATAATATATTTATTATTAATTAATAATGGTTTTATGTAATTCACATTACTATAAAAATTAAAAAACATATTTTAAAGATATTTATGTATGATTTTTTACCCTATAATATACTGTGGAAGTGAAATAAAATAAAATTGAATAACAAATATTCTAATGACGAATACATCTAATAACATGTTTTGAAAAAAAATTAACTGGTATCCTATTAATATATCAAATATTATATTTATTGTATATCATTACCTATCAATCTCATTTAGTCCTCACTGATTCTTATCCCAGACCTCTATCACATAAATCATTCAAAATCCTTGATACCACACATTATAGACCCCCATAAATTTGTACACCTGTTCAGAAAACTGTCATGTGAATGATTATATTCCAAACCCCACCTCAAACTAGCCATGGTGGGTGATTTGAACATAGGGAATGAAATATAGTAATTGTGTGTGTTACCATATAATATATATATATTCAATAATATGGTATAATATCCTCCAACATAACCAAATGTAAAAATAATTATAAAATAAATCTTAGTTACAAGATTATAATATTATAAATTGTGGAAGAAATTGGAAAACACTACAAACAATAGATAGGTTTTGACCAAAAATTTCTACAACTCATAAACCACTCTCGAAGACCATAAGACTGAACATGATCTCTAAATTTCTCCTAAACACCAAAAATTTGGTTTTATATATATGGCTGAATGTATGTGTATACATAGTAATATCATCCTCAAATTAACTCTTGAAAATATGAATATAGTAAAAAAACACTATTTTTTAATAAAATAGGATAAAATAATTACATACTTCGGTAATAAAATATCTCAACAATACCATGACATTCTCACTACATAAAATATATAAAAAGTTATTGTAATAACTAATATATATATATATATATATATATATATATTAATGAATCCTTTCAAAAAAATCATAATTAGTTAATCATTATCATTTATTGAATATAAATGTAATGTTTTATAAAACATCAAATATGTCACCCGTCCCTCCCTATAAAAAAATCAAAACCATTACATCAACTAATCATGCACAACATTCCCACAGATCGAAACATTTTCATATCACAAACATCACTAGGATGATATTTAAGATCCACCACAATTAATATATATTGAATTTGAAATCAATATACCATATCAATTGAATGTAAACTCATTATGTTCATATTATCCATAATAAGAATACATTAAAATAAAATTACAACTAGCCATTATGAACCTTGCATAAATGCTTGGGAAAATAATTATAAATAACAACATTTATAGAAATTTAACCAATATTGTAAGAAATAACATCATGAATAATACAAAAACCAGTGTCATAAATGAATGGATATAAAAAATATATATGGATTATCAATGTTTTACCTCACAAACACATATATTGTCGAAAAAACCTAGACGAAAAGAAAAATTTGAGTATCAGTCATCGTACCAGATTGGGTGGGTGAGTATGAAATAACAAATCCAAATTTACATCATGTCACACAAATATAATAAGGAAAAATACAATCTCGAGACATGAATTATTCATAACATCCCCTGTGAAAACCCATATACTATCTTCAGATCACTAAAGATAATTCCCAGTCTGTCACGACCCCCTCCACAAAATGAGTACCCCTCTTAGGCCAGTAATGTGTGAAGGGAGATAATAACCCCCCGAGTCCTGCCTCCAGTAGGCCCTGAGATAACAACTAGTATCAAGGGTATAATAAACACACAATTGGGAGGAATTACCCTCTAATAGAACACATGCAGAAGATTGAGATAAGATAAACACCAATGAACTCAAACTCAAATAGAAAGTCGAAAAAAAATCCCAAGTACACATATGAAATGTAATAAAAAATCTACTACAACTGAAAGGGAAAAAACAACAAGTACCCAAATGAAAATAAAACAGCTGTAACCACAAGCCCGAACAACTCCTACAACAACAAGCCAGTAGAAACCAGACTGATCTCCAACCTATTCTAAGTGACATAAAAAACATTTATATATAAATAGGGTGAGTATAATAGTATACTTAGTAGGATCCTCCTCGAAGCCACTTGTGAAAAAGTAAATAAAGCATGCTAGAGAACAATGAACAACAAGTGAAACTAACTATTCATTTAAACAAGTATACTAATTTCCCTGCCTCTCCGTGGATACTCTCACCAAGTAATGAATACAGCATTATATTATATAATAAATAACAGCATCGGTACCTCTCTACTACTTCCACACTGGTAGACTTCTTTTCCCCAACGTCGCATGTCCTAAGCATATCTCTCTATAAATCCTTGCCCGCAGACACCTGGGCGAAGCACCACAACATGAACCTTGTGAAACAAAACCACCACGTCAATGTAATGAAAATAAATAGGTTGTTTCTGGGAGCCACCATAGCTCGCATAACGTGTATCATACATCGGGTATTACTCCTCAACCCATTACTACCCATACACAGAGTAAGGACACTCAAGCCATCACAGCCTATACAAATTTTATCTATAGTATTCTATAGAAAACTATATCTATAACATATTTTTGTGAATAACTACATGACATTATAGCCCCCTGCACACACACATATATATAAAACTAAGGAATGTGCTTTCAAGTACACGTAACTATCAAGAGAAGAGTGTGGGGCCAAAGGGGGTAGTCAGTCATTAATACTCCCATCTGAATGTTGGGGAATACACACCCCCCTGGGGTCAGAATCCCCGAGGTGTCAGTTTCCCTTTCTAACAAGGAGGAGTAGCATATATAAATACAAGAAGAACATGATAATCTATATCTCACAACCACACTATGGGCATAACCTAGTCTTAGACTCAACTATAGCTAATGTCTCTCAAACTCAGGGTTGCTACTTCTAAGTCAAGGTATCCTATAAGTACATAACCATTTAAAGAGCTTTGATATATTATTTCATTCAATGTTTATTAGTTCCACCTTACATTAATTAATTCTTTAAACATTAATTAACCATTTCAAATTCCACATTAAACTTCATTAGCATCACACCCAAACTCCACTGTCCCTTTAAAATTACTACTCATCATTATGATCTAGCAACTCCAACCCCAATTGGTAACATCATTTATTCAATTATTCACTTCAAAATTACATTCCGATATTCCCAGGAATTCTAGAAACACATTTTATGCTACTAACCACAAGGGGGCTCAATATAGTGAGTAGATGTACTACCTGTTGATTCATTGCTGCCTATATAAAGAAAGTAGACCCATCCTCCCCTGAGAACATATACATGGAAAGCACATCACATTCCCCATGTGTCATAGCCTCTTTCAGAAGAAGGGTAAGCAAGACCAGCTTCCTTGAGCAGTGGATAAAAGTAAAACAGATAATCAACCTATAAGAATTAGCAACATCAAAAAATTACATCCATCCTATTCCATCATCCCCAATGTCCTCCCCGACACCCACATGCATAAACCGACACATCTCGCCACTCTAGGCGTCATCTGCTACCACCAACAAAGGTCTCCATGCCCCCACATACCACAATAGCCATCCAGGTTCACATCACAACACAAGCAGCAGGAAAACAAACATCTTAACAATTGGGATCTTGGACCATTAACAATAAAGAGGGTAACTCACGAACCACCAGGGAATTATCAATCAATTGGTTATTTAATAAATCTTGAATTAAATTATCTATTATTCATTGATTCGAAATTTGGAAAACGTAATTAGTAAGCTACCAAAAATAAATAATCATGCTTACTCTAATAATTTGATTATCCTTTAATTACAGCAAGGAGAATTGGATTCATTTACATGCCTCTTTATCTTTTAACAAAACAATTATCAATTAACTTCTGTTTACGTTCATTACCAACTTCTATCAAGATAAAACAGCTAAACAAAGAAGACATATATATAACACTATCTAGAAAAACAAGAGTCCATAACATTCGATCGATATCAATTTATTTATCTGGTTGAAATATTCATTATGTCAATTCAATTTTCATCCAGTGGGATAATACATGCTAAAAATACAGTTGCTCATAAAATAAAAGAGAAGCAATGAATACCCTACCTCAAACAGTTATTGATTTTCTTTTATATAAGAATAGTCTACTCAACGGGTCATGATCCTCCTCTTGTGACAACTGCATCCACTGAAGAATTCCCCGGAATGACCGCACCAATCGAAACCCAAGAAAACTCAATTAGAAGCATGGATATCACATTATATAATATGTAACAATAAAAAAAGAAGATAAACCCCCAAAAAGTTAGGATAAAACATACATTATATCGAATATTGATCTACACTGCTTGGATGAATCAAAAGCAGAGTTGAAAAAGTCATAGTATTAAATCTTGATTGTGAAACTCCTATGAGAAGGAATGAGATTTTCAAGTATATCACACCCTGAGAACATGGAGAAATAATTATGGAGGATGGTATCTTGTCCCTATAGATGATTTAATGGGGAGACAGTTTAAGATACGCTTAATTCCCCATCAAAAGTGGATCGAAATAAACCACACTATGTCTCCATGTTAAAACATCTCGAGCCTTAGGAATAATTAATATAGGTGTTATGGCCTTTGAATCGGATTTAGAGTCCTTAAAATGATGCTTTAAATGCATTTTATGTAAAAGGAAAATGCTTAAGGGGAGAAACTATAGGAAGCTTGAAACACTGTTCACGAACTCAAAATTTGGCAAAGGAAAAACACTATTCATGAACTCCACCGTTAGAACCTAACTGATAGAACATTATACACCTACCATTTTGAAAAGACTGTACACCTACCGTTAATGGTTACCAATAGAATAGTTCACTGATATAACTATTCATAGAATTAGAAATTTGGAAAATGAAATAGTGGTTACCATTAGAGGTTACCGATAGAACTATTCACCTATAAAACTGTTCCTTGAATTGGAAATTTGGTAATGGAATGAGTGGTTACCATTAGAGGCTACTGATAGAACTATTCACATATAGAACTGTTTATAGAATTGGAAATTAGGGAAAGTAAAGAGAGGATACCGTTAGTGGTTACCGATAGAAATGTTCACCGACAGAATCGTTCATACAATTGGAAATATGGAAAAGAAAATAGAGGTTACCGTTAGAGATCACCATTGGCACTATTCACAAATGTCTACCATTTGAATTGTTCCCTGAGGGTCACAGATGCTACTATTCATAGAGAGGGAAAATTGGAAAAGTGTTGGGGATGAGTCACCTTGACCTCCTGGAACACCTCAAACACCAGATTTTCGCAAAGGAGTAGACCATAGAGGTTCAAGGAATTATATCAGATACCTCTCAACACAATCTCCTCTTCGATAATTCAAATAATAAATAAAAGAAAAAAAGAAATGGGGTCCAAACAAACACCCATCGAGATACCTCTCATAAGAGAGCAATCCACAAGAAGTAACAAAAGAAAAATCATAAGATAAACATGAAAGGTCTAACCACAAATGGGAAATAATTACATGAAAATAGTTAAACATCAAACAACTCTTGGTACTGAGCACGTATCTTTGAATCACGTTCCCATGCACTCTCCTCCATGAAACCTTGTCCCCATAAGACACGAAACAAGGGGATAGAATTCTCACACAACATCTTCTCCTTATGATCTTTCATCTCCACATGTTTCTCCTCAAATATCACATCATCATCAAATTCGATCTCTCCCCAATCGAAGATGTGAGATTCAACATGAAGATAATAATGGAGCTATGAAACATGGAAAAAATCATGTATCTGAATCATCTAAGGGGGAAGTGCTGCTCGATACGCCAAAGCTCCAACATGAGCTCACACCTCGAAAGGCACAACGAATTTGTGAGAATGCTTACTTACAAGACCAAACCTTCACTGCCCCTGATGATGAGTCACCTTCAGAAACACTTGATACCCAACATTAATCAATAAAGGGTCTCCTTCTTTGATCACCATATTATTTTTTATGATCATAAACTGTCGGCATCCTCTCACGAATCACCTAAACCATCTTTGTTGTATTCTTCAATAGTTCAGGTCTGAGAATTACTGACTATCCAACCCCAGTTTAGCACAATGGAGAACATCAATGCTATCCATACAAGGCTTCAATTGATGTCATACCAATGGTGGATTGAAAAATATTATTGTATGCAAGCTCCACCAGGGGTACATGCCTCATCCTTGAACCTCCAAAATCAAGAACACAAGATCATAACATGTCTTCAAGAGTCTGGATGGTTTTCTCTGTCTAACCATCCGTTTAAAGGATGAAAAGGAACGCTAAGGCATATCTAAGAACAAAAATCATGTTGGAGACCTCTCCACACCCTAGAAGTAATGTAAGGATCTCGATCAGAAATCATCATCATTGGGAATTCTTGATGTCTCACTAACTCCTCTAGATACTGCCTTGACAAAACATCCACCGAGCATGACTCCATGATTTCTATAATGTGGGATGATTTTGTTAAGAGATCCACTACCACCCAAATAAAATCATGTCCTCCTAGAGCTCAAGGTAAACCAGAAACAAATTCCATTGATATATCCTCCCAGTTCCACAGATTAATCTCTAATAGCTGGAGAAGACCACTAGGAACATGGTGTTAGACCTTCACCTTATGGCAGACTAGACACCGAGAAACAAACTCCGCGACTGAAAGCATCTTCCTAGGCCACAAAATTTGGCTTCTCAAGGCTCGGTACATCGTTGTCAAGCATGATTCGCCACTAAATTTGAACTATAAAACTCTCTAAGAACCATCTAACGCATAATCAATTGTACAAAAGCCTTCAGTGATAAAACACTCGTTGTTGTTCATCCTCAGACCACCCATCAGGGACCACACCACAAACAACTTGGTCCCTCCAGACCTCCACATAACGATCCCCAACTGGGACACTTCCATCTTCGCACCAGGGATGATTGTACCATCATATGAAATAGACAACCTCTTCCCGTACATCTCCCATATCATGATGTAATGCTGACAGTTATTCCAATACTCTCCTGGAATCCCCAGATTCACACACTACATCACTATGTGACTTTCGACTCAGCACATCAGCTACAAAATTATCCTTTCTAGGTGTATATGATATCCTAAAGGCATATTCTTGTTTGAAATCCATCCACCGAAGCTGTCGTAAGTTCATTTCACATTTGGAGAAAACATACCTCAGACTCTTATGATCGGGGAAAATCACAATGTGCTCATCAATGAGGTAATGTCTCTACAAATTTAGAGAAAATAATATGGCTTCCAACTCTAGATAAATGGTGGCATAATTATTCTCATGGCGATGCAAATGTTAAGGACCTTATGTAACAACTGACCTCTACTACATGAGAGCACAGCCTAACCCCAGATGTGAAGTATTGCAGAAAACATCAAACACAAATCCATCAAATGGAATACAATGAACTGGAGCACTTAATAACATATTTTTAAGATACTCGATATCTGCATAACACTGATCAGTCAATATGAATTCTTGATCCTTCCTGGTCAAATCTACGATAGGAGTTTCAACTTCTGAGAAATTGGCTACAAACCTCCTACAGTAGCCTGCATGACCCGGATACCTTTTCACCAATGACATTGTTTTGGGGTATTCCCTAGATACATCTTTTTCTATCTTCGATGGATCCACAGCTATTACCTGTTGGGACACAACATGCTCCATTAAATGGACTTTTCGAGCCAAAAACACACACTTCGACAACTTCCCAAACAATTGATGTTGATGAAGTACTCTCAAAATAGTGTGTATATGCTCTTCAAGCTCCTCCTCGGATGTGGAGTACATAAGTATGTCATCAATGACAACCACCACAAACTTTTCCAGGAACACACAAAACACAACATTCATCAATCCCACGAACACAGCTAGAGCATTTGTCATGCCGAACGACATTACAGTGAACTCTAAATTCCCATGATGACAATGGAAAGCATTCTTCGGGATATCCTAATCCTTTACACACATATGATGATATTCGGACAACATGTCAATCTTTGTGAACCATCTTTCACCCTTTATTTGATCGAATAAATCATCAAACTGTGGAAGTGGATAGCGATTATTTATTTTCAGTTTTTATATGTGATGATAATTGACACACAACTGCAAATTTCTGTCATCCTTCTTCATGTACAAAACGGGTGCACCCTACAGTGACACACTTGGCAGAAAAAAACAGAACTATAACGGACCTTCATGTTTTATAATTAGTTCACGTAACTCGTAATAGGCTTTCCTATATGGAGAAATGGAGATAGGAGATGCTCTTGTTTGTAGCTCGATCCCAAACATGATCTCTCGTCGAGGGGGTAATGCAACAACCTCTCCTGGAAAGACATCAAGGTAATATTACATGACCCTAGGAAAACCCAACTGATGAACCTATGAAGAACTCAACATATTCTAAAAAAATCATGGATGATAAGGACAGAATGTACCTATGACCTATTCGAGGATCTCTCTTTCCAACAAACACCACCGGCTCACCATCTGCACCAAATAAAATGACCTTCTTCATGAATCAATCCATGATATCCTCCACCGAATAAAATCAATCCATGACGAGGATGAAATCATATGGTTGTATTCGTAAACATAATAAATCCCCCCAGGAGCGGTGTTACCCCAACAGTAGCTCACAATTTCTACATACTTCAAAGAAGTTAGCTTAACCTCCAACTGGTGTAGTCATCTCCAAAAGAACTGGAGTCCTATCTACCTCTAGTCCCAAAGCATGGACAAGGGAAGGTGATTTGAAGGAGTGTGTAGCTCTAGAATCAATCAGGGCATACACCAATGTAGAAAACAAGAATGGGTACCTCAAATGTTGTCTTGCTTGCCTGGAGATGGCAACGCTAGAGCATGATTCTAACCACGAACTCCTACACGTCCTATATGACCCAGGTTATGACCACCACCAAGGCTATGATATGCTCTCAAAGGACAGGGAGCAACATGGGGTTGTCTTGTGCCCGCCCCATCTACCCTCTACTGACCTAATGCTGGTGAAACCTGCTGCTGCTGCCTCGACTAGAAATGCCTCAATGGTGGAACCTAGAGAATAGTACCTGGTGCAAGATGACTATTTAGAAATGTCGGGCACTCCCACTGTTGAGGACCATAAATACCATAATAAAAACAAGTTCCTGATCCCTTGGAATATTCCTTAGAGTTGCAGTCTCTTGAGAAATGAGATGTGAAGGGTTGGGACCTACCCCCAGTTGAACGGAAAAACTTCTGCCCTGAAAACCATGAACCCCAAACCATAGCATTTCTTTGTGAAGAATCATGATTACTCCCCTCTCGTGATGATCTAGTTCTTGACAAAGTCCTCTCGACACCCTATTCCCTTGCCAACACCTCATGATATGTCTTCACCATAAATGGGGTGACCTAGAGATGGATATATGGATTCAAAACTTCATTGAAATTCATTTCCATGGCCTCCTTATTTGGAAATAGGTCAGAAGAATATTATAAAAGGTTCATGAAACAGATTCTAAACTCCCAAACACTGGAGGTCCCCTGTCAAAGGGTAGAATCTCCTAGCGACTGGACGACATCGTAGTAGAATAAAGTAACTCGACTCTAAACATGTCTCGAAACTCCTCCCACGAGATCATTGACTCCTCAAGATCCATGAGGAACATGAATCACCACTGCCTCAATAATCCACGCATCATCATCACAACCAAGGACACCCATTGATCCTTCCAAGCACAGAACAAAACTAAATACTATCTTGACCTCCTCCAACCAGTCATCCATGACTGCATCTGAAATAGAGCCCCATACTTCTTCATACTCTGGCACTAGAACTCTTAGATTGTCTTCCTCCAAGTGTCGTTTTCGTCAACCTCTACCCTGCGGCAATCTACTGGAACTTCCTGCTAGATATTTTCTGAGAAAACCCGATGAGGATGTTGACCTGATTCCATAACTGTAAAATAACAAACTGTTAGAGCTCCAAAACTAAAAATATGGAAGACTTGAAATTAATTAATTAATTGTTTTTATTCATTTATTTTAGGTTAATTTATCCCAATGTCTACCCATTAAAACACATTCATACAGAATAATGACACATGATCCTTTCCTATGTCTCTACACTGAAACATATATCATCTTTTTTAGTATCCATTGTAAACTTAAAGGTCCGTACATCTGATCATAGGGGGCCCTAATATAAGTACCCAACCTTAAACATTATATAATATTAATTTAAATGAATAATTAACATTAAGAATATTTTCATGTATAGAGTTTTAGATAATTATTTCATCACATTTACATAACAACATGAATATTAAATTTAGAGAAATATACCCAGTATCCATTTTTTTATAAAATAAAAACTATTGGAAAAAGATTCATGCCTAGTTCTAGGTTTTAGACAACATGACTTTTCCGTGATCCCATCCTTAACCCAATTCATCATTAAGTCCTATGAAAACATTTAAAAACATGTCTTGAGCATAAAAAGCTCAGTAAGGGTTATAAAACAATGAATGAAAACATTTTTTCATTAATACAGAAAATACACAAACTATTTGACTTTCATCATGAAAACATAATTGTTTCGGTGCGGATGTGCGTCGGGTTACGCTGTTCCGCCAGGACGCGTTCGCGCGTGCACCCGTCAACCCGAGGGGATGGGCGCGCGGCTTGTGGTCCCGCAGTCCCGCTTTCCAAGGGTGGGCGGCATCCGTCCCTTATTCAGGGGCGTCTGCTCCTTGATCGAAACCGGGATGATGGGATGTCGGCTCCTCCTTCCTTGGACGTCTCCTCGGAACTTGTCGCCTAATCCGGGTCTCCCTCATAGACTTAAGAATGTTCGTGAATCTCGTTCCCGGCGCCATATCTTCATGGACACCGGTTAATTACGCTGCTTCCGCCCGGACGTTCCAAGGAGTCTGGGCGGGGCAGCAACCTGCGGTGAGAAGGCCGGGTGGCTCTGGGTGCTGGGGGCGTGTCGTAACACTGCGGCTCTGCACATCTGTCTTCCGTCCCTAATAGGGCTTCTCGAAGGCATAATGGCCTGAGGCATCCCGTACTAGGTGCGGGGAACTGCGTCACCTGAGGTTTTCCTCAGCTTCCCGTGTTTAACACGGGGTATGCCGCGAGTTTAACGTCCAGCGGGGACGGCATCGGACCGATCAACACGAAAAGTGGATCAGATGACGGAACCCCTTGCGGGGAACCTCCGACGCTGGGGCCAGCACATGGGCGGCTTCCCAAGTAACGTGGAGTGGAGTGAAGTGGCATGACCCCACCGGGATGTGGCGGCCCGGGTAAGGATCAGGATGGATGATGGAGTAAAGAGCTTGGACCCCAGAGGGGCTTCCTACGTACCGCGCGTTAACACGGATCAAAGTCAACGTAGTTCGGGCATACAGTTTAACGTCATGTTGGACGTCGGCAAGCTGACTCACGAAGAGGTCGAGGCCGCCGAGCGGAGGATTGAACCGAACCACCTCGCACAGAGGGGGATGGAACGGCCGGGTGGATCACAGTTTCACGTCATGCTGGACGATAAAAGGAGAATGGAAAAGGGGGGCTGTGGGGAGGCACCGTGGAGATACACACGGGCAGTCTCCCACAGGGGCGGATTCATAGGTGAATCAACGCAAGCGTGGACCCTGGAGGGGTCCACTGATGGACGAACCGACGTAAATACGACCGGGACGACCAGGTGGTGGGCTTGGACCTCAGGGAGGCTTCCTACGTACCCTGTATAGAAGACAGGGATCAAAGTCCACGTAGTTCATTCTGTCAGGACTTACGCACTTGGGGCAGCCCGGTTGCGGCAAAACTCAGTTGGAAGGGACTTGGACCAAAAGCGGAAGACACCTCGATCCCAGTCAGACCCTCTACTGGCTTCGGCCGCGGGGAGGCGCAATGGAGATACACATGTGAAGCCTCCCACGAGAAACTAGGGGTTTGTAATACCCTTCCCCCGTAGGGAAAAGCCACTCCCATTAAATCGTCCCAAAAAGGGGGCAATCCCGACATCCCTGCAGAGACGAGCGGGTGGGGGCCACATCCAAACCGGGGGAGACCCTGCGTGCAGAGCACGGGATCAGGTTGCGGACGGTTTAACGTCTTGCCGGACGAAGTACAGTTTAACGTCATGTGTTGAGGACGAAGCGGACGGTTTAACGTCTTGCCGGACGAAGTACAGTTTAACGTCATGTGTTGAGGACGAGGCACTTGGCAGTTTAACGTCTTGCAGCACGGACGATGTACAGTTTAACGTCGTGCAGGACGTATGGGCAGTTTAACGTCATGCTGGACGAATGCACAGTTTAACGTCATGCTGGACGAATATGCAGTTTAACGTCATGCTGGACGTATGCACAGTTTAACGTCATGCGGGACGAATGCGCAGTTTAACGTCATGCTGGGCATAGGTTGCCGGACGATGGGTGCGTGTCACTTCGCACGAACCTGGAGGGCCGCACGGGAAGACAACGCACGGTGCGGGCACCCAGGATGAGGATCATCGGGCGCCACGCAGGCAGGTGCCCTCAGGGGGTCGAGGGAGGCGACCCTGGCGGATTGCGCGCAAAAGAGGAGATTTGCGCGGAATACCGCGGGTCGGCGCGCAATCGGGGCGGCTGGCGCGCAATTGGGCCAGCGCCTTGCGCGCGGATGCTTTGGATTGCGCGCACCGGGCTTCGGATAGCGCGCGGGGGCAACGGCTCATTCTCTAATGAATGGCCACTTGAAAGAGGGGGGGGGTGCGCGCAATCACGCCGGATTGCGCGCACCCCGGGGGCAATTGCGCGCAAGCAGGTTCTTTTGCGCGCAAAGGCCTTAGGGTGATTTTTTATTCAAATGAAAGGAGCCAGCGGGGATTGCGCGCGAAGGCGGACCCCGAGGCTTTCTTGCGCGAAAGAAAGGAGGTTACCTGAAGTTCGTCATTGCGCGCGGAAGGGGTTGAATTGCGCGCACGAGAGACGTTTCAACTTCCAGCAACCTTTAAAATGTTGGGGGTCGCCTTGTATTTATAGGCAACCCCGGGCGCGGAATCTAGGGTGCGAGCGCGAAATTCTCCTCGCGGGCGCGGAATCGGGCGCGGCGCGCAAGGGAGTCGCGCGGACCCGCGGCGCGCAAAATTGCGCGCCGGACCGGCGCATTGCGCGCATCTCGGGGGGTTTGCGCGCGGAACATCACCTTTGCGCGCGGGCCTCTGAAATTCCGCGCAAGGCCTCCGGGCCCTCCGAAACGTTCTTCCGACTCCAAATATCACTTCGCTTTCCGCATCCGGAGCTTCGTTTGGGAACAACGGACTTTTCCGGCGTCTACAAAAGCCCCCCCTCGGAATCTGATCGGCGAGAGGTCGCAACGATCGGGTTCCGAGGGAGACGCCGGAATGCCGAAGTCCTGGGCGGCGCGGGACTTAGGCGCGCAAAAAGGGGCGCCGGTCGCGAAATTCGCCGCTGCGGTCGCGCAAAGCGCTTTCCGCGCAGCGCGGACCCGGCCTCGCCTATAAATAGGGGCGCTGGGTCCCGCGTTCCGTACTCTGGCCTTCTGCGCGATAAGCTCCAAAGCTCTCGTGCGCGAAATTGCCTCTTCCGGTCGCGAAATTCGCCCGATCGGCGCGCAAAACCGTCCGGATTTCACCTGTTTTTGCGCGAAAACCCGGAACTTTGCGCGACAGTCTTCCCAATTGCGCGCCGTCCACTTGGATTGCGCGCCGCCTCTCAAACTTTTCCACCAGCCTCGTCCGATCCCGCACGCTTCATCCCTTAACCCGCACGACTCCCGAATCTTCCGAGATGGCCGCGCACAGAGGAAATGAAGGGGATGCCGCCACTCGCAGAGCCGAGATGGCGACGAACGAGGAGGTTCACGGAGCCAAGGAGATTGTTTCTAACAATCAATCCTTGTTCGACTTACTAACGCCGGCCCAGAAGACATATCCACTGTCGGACAACCTGCCGCTCTGGAACTTTGGCCTCCTGGATGAGGTTCCAGTGCCAGGGTTCGAGGTTGATGCGCCGCGGACCTGGGTGACTCGGGAGGACGAGCTTCACCGCTATAACATCACCAACAATGGGCATCCTGCCAGGGAAACCAGGCACTTGGATGTCTACGTCCTGAACCCGAGGACGCGGACCATTGGCGGGGGTGAGCCTACTGCGGAGAATTCTCCAGCCCTCTACTCGAGCACATACCGCCAGAGCGTCACGGACGACACCAAGGGCTGGCTGAAGGACTGGGACTTGCGATCTGGGGGCAACTTTACCAGCGAATGGGCCTGGGCGTTCTGGGTACGCCACACTTGCGATCACTTCGCAGAGGAGCTGCGGTACATCGGCCTGTTCGAGGCGGTGTGGACGTCGCAGTTCCACTTCTACCAGCAGTCTGAGCTCGGGCCGGAGCTGTTCACTCGCTGGTCCCCGGATACCAACACCTTCCATCTTCACCATGGGGAGGTCGGCATCGGTCTCTGGGACATCCACTGCATCGGAGGTATCCCGTTGGAGGGCTACCAGTACGATGAGTTCCTGCCACCGAAGAACATCTGGGAGGACAGGTCACAGACTCCCATTCTGACCTGGCATCTTCTTGACCTGGCTTCGCAGCGGCTCGGGATCCAAGACTTCCAGAAGGACATAGCCTACAAGGATTGGTTTGGCCAGTTCCTGGAGCATGACCCGGCGGTCAAGATGCCAGGCAGGGGGAAGCGGTGCCCGACCGCAGCTCAGAGGAGCCGGAACGGGTCGTACTGGCGGGTCCTGGAGACGGGCGATTACCGCTCATGGGGGTACCGCGTCATCGAGGCCCGGGACCCGAACGTCGGGTACGCGGCGTTCCTGTCCGCCTTTCTGAGCGGGTGGCTCCTGCCAGTGCGGGATGCGAGGATGGGCGTCCGCCCAGCGACACTGGCGATGGCGGGCGCCATGGCTGCCAATAAGAGGTACAACCTCGGGGTCCCAGTATTGGCGAGGCTGTATGCCATTCTGGGACGCATCTCACGAGGGGGGTCGCCACGAAGGATCTGTGGGCCCTTTCAGTTCTTCCACGGCTGGGTGGCTGCTCACCTTGGTGGGTATACGTTCCCAAACGCCATCAGTCCTCCGGGCAACGGCCTGCGACCCTCCCTGCTGAACATTGCGGGGGTCGCTCCGATGACCCTCAGTGAGGAGGGCGTGAGGGTTCGGATTGGCAATCATTCCAATTTCAACTTCAGCCCGTTCCCCACTCCCGTCGGCCAGATGATCGACAACGGACAGGGCCCGCTGGAGCAGCATGAATACTTCCTGAACATGCGGGGCGGGGTGCTCGTGGCTCGGATCGACGGGAAGGTGATCTGCGAGCCTTACGTGCCGACCCGGTTCGCCAGGCAGTTCGGGTGTCTTCAGCGGATGCCGAAGAGGGTATTCACCGCTGTCCGGGAGGAGACGAACCCTTGCGTCCTTCGCCAGATGTGGCTGATGTTCGTCGCCTTCGGCTCTGGCGACGTCATCACTCTCCCTCCTACCGGGATCGACGCAGGCTTGGCAACCGAGTATGCCGAACACTGGGCCATCGCGTACCCTGAGGGGCTTCTACGGAAGCCAGTTCGGCGGCTCGAGGTCACCCGTGCGGAGACCGGGCGTCAAGGGAGGAGGCGAGGCGCCGCCACACGGGGGAGAACGGAGGCGCGCCAAGCAGCGGGGCCGGCGCGAGCAGGGACTTCGGCGGCGGGCGCATCGCAGGCTGCCGCCACGACCTCGGCGCCCAGAGAGGGGGCGCATGCGGCGGTCGAGGAGCGGCCCGGGAAGCAGGTGAGGCGTCTGCTCGAACCCTCCCACGATGCGGTCTTCCCGGCGCTGTGGTCGGCCTGGATGACCCTGCGGCAGTCACTGGGGACCGACGTCATCTGGCGAAAGATACTCAGAGAAGGAATCTATCTGCCAGAGGTCGGGCGCCTCCAGATCACCGACAGGGTGGACTTCAACCGGCAATATGCATATCTGACGGCCATGGACGAGTACGCGCGCCAACGTGGTCAGCGTGCGGAGCCATCCCTTCTGGTGAAGGTGATGCTCGGTCTCGAGCCCGCTCCAGAACAGATGCCGCCGGGAGAAGATGACAGTAGCGACTCCGAGGAGGAGGAGGAAACGGGGGAGGATGAAGGCTCCGAGGGAAGGTCCCATCGGGGGAGCCCACGGGAGAGTGGCGAGGTGGCCGGCTCTGACAACGTTGATGTCACTGAGCTCCTCGAGGTCCGCTTCTATCCCTACTCAACCTGCTTCATCCATTCTCTTATGCAGCTTCTAACCCGTTTCTCCATCCTTCTCAGGAGCACACGGATGTCGGTCAGGCGTCCTCAACAGGAGCAGGAGAGGCGCCAGCAGGACAAGGCGGGGGCCAGACACCTATCATCGAACTGTCAAGTGCTAAGGGGTCCCCTGCTGCAACTGTTCCTGCGGCGACCGGGGTAGCGGAAGATGACGCTCCGAACTCCCGTAAGTCTCCCTACTTTACTGCTGGTGCTTGCCATTGACGATCCGTGACTAACCATGGCATGCCCCGCGCAGTGATCTCAACATTGGAGGCTCGTCGGGTTGCCGAACCCGGGCCATCTACAAGTGGACCAGTGGTGGACATGCCGCCTGCTCCGGAACAGACCTTCCAAACCGAGCCGGCCCCACCAACTGCTGATCAAGGGGCTCCGGACGCCGGCGGTGCTGACATCGGAGAGAGGTTGGGGGCTGACGAGGGTGTCGGCGCCGCTGGGGAGAGAGAAGAAGGTTGCCCGGATGTTGGGGAACCTATCCCTCGTGAGGACCTCCCAGGGGCGGACCCTTCCGCAGACCTGCTGGCTGCCTTCCCTGCTTACCGGCCTGCCGACCCCGAGGAGATGGATGACTCGGACGCGGAGGCGGTCGAGGATAGTCGGGTAACGCGACGCAGGGGGTGGAAGTGCATCCAGCGCTTCCTCAAGCGAGACCCATCGGAATGGCTGGGGCGCATGGGATCACTTCAGACCTGGCTGCGCTTCCTGTGTGCCGGGGGAGCTGATGCTCAACGCCTCCATCTGACGGTCCGTGATTTCATGGCCGAGAAGATGCGCGAGAGCCGCCGGCGTGCCGACGTCGCACAAAGTCGGGACATGTCGGAGAGCACGCAGGCGCTCATCGCGGCAGAGCAGGAAGTCCGGCGCCTCGAAGGGCAGGCGGCAGAGAAGGAGGCCTTCGTCGCAGCATGTACCGAGCTTGTGGAGAAACTATCGGCACAACTGATCGACGCTCAGGTACAGCTGACGGAGGCGGGCCAACAGATGGTCACACTCCAAGTCGAGCGGGAGCGCGCACAGGCCAGGATTGACGAACTGCGTGCTGCGACCGCTGACGAGGAGAGGGCACGCAGAGAACGAGAAGCAGCCCTGGAGGCCGCCAGCCAAAGGGTAGCGGCATTAGAAAGACTTATCCAGCACGCTAATCCCTAGGGGCTTTGTTTTTTTCCATTCCTAGAACATTTTGCTTCCGTTATTCAATATTTCGATCCATTTGTATGAATCAATATATTTATCTGCGTCTTTCGGTTTAATATGCTCAACCACAATTCGTTGTCTTGCGGGAGTGTTAACCGAGCATCAGGCATCCACAATTGGGCCTGGGTTTCTGGAGAAAAGAGGGAGGTCATTCCTAAGAAAGGAGACCTCAGACCTAATCAATGTACCATCCCCCCAACCTGTTCCAACACACGAGCGGGACAATGCTAGGGGCGTTGAGATTTTATCCGAACATAGGGAAATGAGAAAAGGTGAATCGTGTGTCCCGAATCCAGACATCCACAACGGTCGGCCTTCCAGGAAATGCCCAAGACGGTAGGCGGACAGTGGATCGACCATAACAACTGCAATAGACGGACCGAAAAAGGCCATCATTCATATTGCAGGAGGTGGACCACATGTAATCATGAATACCGCTTTGGGGTTCCTTCAGACACAAGGGTGGAAAATCCAGATCAACAGGGCATGCGAAGCGTGGGGCGAAGTGACGATTTGTTCGGACAGAATCCAACGCTCTCAAAATTACGCCACCGTGGGGAAAACGTATTAGGTGGATGCACTAATCTGGCCGTGAGTCACCTCAATTCTCAGACAGCACCTCTCTGACGAGGAAACTGTCGCTTCCCATCCTTGCGATGGGGCATCCCGAGCTGAATCGGGGAGAATATCACAACTGCACCACTCTACCCGAAGTCAGGCCAGACGGCCGGCGACGAGGAGGGGCGGGACTTATCGATCCCTGAGGCTGGACCCGAGTCGAAATGCCCGGGCGTTCCTACGTACTCCATTAGGCTGGAGATCAAGCCACACGTAGTTCTGAGAGTGCAGTTTAACGTCATGCAGGACGTAGGACCCCATTTGGGGTAGATCTTAGTTTAGGGTCTTAGAGCTCGGACCATAAGGGCTGGATCTTAGTTTAAGGTCTTAGAGCTCGGACCATAAAGGTGGAGGATCTTAGTTTAAGGTCTTAGAGCTCGGACCATAGGGCTAGAGGATCTTAGTTTAAGGTCTTAGAGCTCGGACCATAAGGGCTAGGGGATCTTAGTTTAAGGTCTTAGAGCTCGGACCATAAGGGCTAGGGGATCTTAGTTTAAGGTCTTAGAGCTCGGACCATAAGGGCTAGGGGATCTTAGTTTAAGGTCTTAGAGCTCGGACCATAGGGGCTAGATCTTAGTTTAAGGTCTTAGAGCTCAGACCATAAGGGGGGATCTTAGTTTAAGGTCTTAGAGCTCGGACCATAAGGAGAGATCTTAGTTTAAGGTCTTAGAGCTCGGACCAGAAGGGGAGATCTTAGTTTAAGGTCTTAGAGCTCGGACCGTAAGGGTGGAGGATCTTAGTTTAAGGTCTTAGAGCTCGGACCAGAAGGGGCTAAAGGATCTTAGTTTAAGGTCTTAGAGCTCGGACCATAGGGCTCAAAGCACGCCACATCGTGGTCATATCCCCTGGATATGCGAAGATGCACTGAGGGATAGTGTCAAGAGTGTCGAGGTTTCGCCTGGTCAGAATGGGAGGTGGAAAATGTGAATCATGCGGCCATTCACTCAAGGACTGGGGGCACCGGTGTAACGATATGGGAGTACTGCCGACCGTGGCGGAAAAGCAGCATCAATATCGCACTAACCGTTGGTGGAATGAGGCAGCAAACGAGCATCGACCGCTCAATCGCAGGATTCAAATCGATTTGCTGCCAGAGGCCATTGGGGGTACCGGCCCGAGTCGGTGGGAGAGCACTGAGGCATTGTGTCCGAACCGTTCACGGGGGCTCCACCCAGGGCGTAGACGATGGGTCCGAATGAAAGGGAGCACGAAGCCTGAAAAGTGGAGGAAACCTGACCAAGCGGATCCTGACCCTCCTGGCAATAAACCAGAGTACTCTTGACACCGGTGGACCACGGCAAGGGGTCGGGGAACACGCCTTGAGGGTGACCTGAAGGCGGCGGATTTCCCAGAGAAGGGGGAATCTCTAAGAGGTGGGGGGCTGGACCCGAAGTTTCAAACATCCGGGCGTTCCTACGTATCCCATAAGGATGGGAATCAAGCCGCACGTAGTTCTTGAAGCGCGGTGCAACACAATCGGGCACCAGCGCGGGGAAGAGTGCGGGTCTGACCCTCGCACACATAAGAAGCGGCATTTGATATTTCTTGTTTGTCCTTAAAGATGAATGGTTTTTCTTTGTGCGGCGACATGCCTGTGATTGAGAAATCTCTGGCGTCGCCGCAATAATCAAGCCACGGAAGGCATTGATGAATGATGTGGTCATTAACCAGCGCCCAACATGAGTGTCCCCTGAGGAGGACATCACGATGCAGTGCCGTTTTTCTCGTCGGGCGGCCAAGACGATCACAGTTTACGGTCGTGTGGTAGGACCAGACAACACAGTTTAAGGTCGTGTGGTTCGGACCATGGAGGAATCCGCTTACCGCGGTACGGCGGACACGGCGGAGGTGGGAACATACCCAGCCCTGCGGTCACGCACGATTCCAGGAGAAGAGTCTTGGGATAGGGGTCTGCATATGTCCATCACCCGAGGGGCAGAGATGCTAGCCTCCGGATATACTGGGCCCAGAACGCAATTGTTCGGGCGACTCCCTCCTCCTTATGGGGACGAGGGTCCAGCTACGCATGGCCCTTAGGGAGGATATCTGCATATATCCTTGGTGCTCAGATCATGGGAGCCTCGAACGACATCATTACCCTGGTTGGTCTGCCTAACGTGTAGAGGCGTACCGGAGGTCAGTATGAAGAGAGTGTCAAGATTCCACTGCAACGCACAAAGGCGGAGTGTGATGAGGACTGCGCAACCAATGTTCAGAGCCTGAGAGAGCTGATATGGCGATCAAGGACGTTGCTGACGCATTCGCAACACAACATCCGATCGCGTCAGCCTAAGACGGGGCAAGCAAACAAGCATCAACCGCTCAATCGCAGGATTCATATCGATTTGCGGCCCAAGACCCACCGGTAAATCGACCCGGAGCGGTGGGAGAGCACTGAGGCATCGTACCCAAACCGCTAACGAGGATCCCTTCGAGTGAGGGATCGAACAAGAGGATGCGCGGGGCCTGACAAGCAACACAGGACTTGTCGGGATTGAATCTGACACTACGAGTCATAGACCGAAGCACCCAAAACATGTTAACAGATCTCCGGAAAGGGTCGGAGGACTCACCCTGAGAGCAACCGAAGGGGGGCAGATCCCCGTGATCAACCAAGAGACGGGGCTGGACCTGAGACACAAGCGTCCAGGCGGTCCTACGTATCCCATAAGGATGGGAATCAAGCCATACGTAGTTCTGGAAAGGCAGTTTAACGTCATGCAGGACGATGAGGGGTGTGAGGTAGTCCCACACACGGGGGAGGCGTACGGCGCGGCCAGTAGACCGACGTGAATGAGGACATAATCCCCCGCTCACGCGATACGCCTCGCACAAAAAGGAGGGGAACTGGGGCCAGAGGCCCAACGCGGGATAGGGATTCCCGGGAAATGGGGCTGGGCCTGAAACATAATGTCCAGGCGGTCCTACGTATCCCATAAGGATGGGAATCAAGCCATACGTAGTTCTTGAAGTGCAGTTTAACGTCATGCAGGACGATGAGGAAAAAAGAAGGGGGGAGCAGAAGGCATCCCCAAACGTGGAGGGGGGCGTACAGCGTGACGAGCAAACCGACGTGAATGAGGGCATAGCCCCGCACTCACACCATACGCCGCAAACCCGGGGGCAACTGGGCCAAGGGCCCGAGATGGGATGAAAATTCCCGAAGGATGGGGCTGGGCCTGAAACACGAGGGTTCAGGCGGTCCTACGTATCCCATAAGGATGGGAATCAAGCCGCACGTAGTTCTTAAGTGGCAGTTTTACGTCATGCAGGACGAATGCTGAACAGTTTAACGTCTTGTAGCTCGGACGTAGTGCAGTTTAGCGTCATGCGGGACGAAGCACTTGGCAGTTTAACGTCTTGCAGCGCGGACGAATGCTGAACAGTTTTAACGTCTTGTAGCCTGGACGAATGCAGTTTAACGTCGTGCAGGACGTGGTGCAGTTTAGCGTCATGCAGGACGAAGTGCAGTTTAACGTCATGCAGGACGAAGCACTTGGCAGTTTAACGTCTTGCAGCGCGGACGAATGCTGAACAGTTTAACGTCTTGTAGCCTGGACGGATGCAGTTTAACGTCGTGCAGGACGTGGTGCAGTTTAGCGTCATGCAGGACGAAGTGCAGTTTAACGTCATGCAGGACGAAGCACTTGGCAGTTTAACGTCTTGCAGCGCGGACGAATGCTGAACAGTTTAACGTCTTGTAGCCTGGACGGATGCAGTTTAACGTCGTGCAGGACGTGGTGCAGTTTAGCGTCATGCAGGACGAAGTGCAGTTTAACGTCATGCAGGACGAAGCACTTGGCAGTTTAACGTCTTGCAGCGCGGACGAATGCTGAACAGTTTAACGTCTTGTAGCCTGGACGGATGCAGTTTAACGTCGTTCAGGACGTGGTGACACTCAGGCAAAGTATTGCTTGAGGAACCTAGCGTTGGTGGGAGGAGTGACACGCTCACCATCCATAGTCGCTAGGGAGTACGCGCCATTGGGATAGACCTTGTGGACAACAAAAGGTCCCTCCCACTTGGGCTCCAACTTGGGTGGCTTCCTGCCGGGGATCATCGGCGCTCTTAGGGCTAGCACTAGATCACCCTGCAGGAAGGAGCGGAGGCGAACCTTCTTATTGAAAGCTCGAGCCATCCTGCTTTGATGCCTCTCCAAGTTGTGCAAAGCGCGAAGTCTATTCTCATCCAGTGCTTCCAACTCGACTAGACGGGCTTCAGCAACTCTGTCCGGCGCTTGCTGGTCGTAGACCGCAGTGCGCAAGGACGGTAACTGGATCTCGATGGGCAGGACGGCCTCAGCTCCATACACCAGGGAATAAGGGGTCATCTGGGTGGAATTGCGAGTCGTCGTCCGATAAGCCCAGAGGGCGTTGGGGAGCTTGTCCGGCCAACTCTTCTTGTTCTGACCAACCATCTTTTGCAGAATGTTAGAGAGGGTTTTGTTAAACGCCTCGATCTGTCCATTCGCCTGCGCATGATAGCGAGATGTATGGTTCGAGCGGATGTTATACTTGGCGTACAACTTCTTCAACTCGGCTGCTCGGAAATTGGTTCCGTTATCCGTGAGGATAGCGTGAGGCACTCCAAATCGATAGATGATGTTGGAGGTCACGAAGTCAGCGATCGAACAGGATTTGACCTCTCTGAGCGGAATCGCTTCTGCCCATTTGGAGAAGAAGTCCGTGGCGGTCAGAATGAACCGGCACTGGCGAGCTGTCGCCAGCGGGTAAGATCCCACAACGTCCAGTCCCCAGACTGCAAAGGGCCAGGAATACCTAGTGGTATGGAGAGGCTCCGGCGGCCGATGCACAAAGTTCGCATGAACCTGGCACGCATGGCACCTCCTGGCGTACTCGATGCAGTCATGGATCATAGAGGGCCAGAAGTATCCCAACCTCCGAATCTGGTGGGACAGCTTCGGCCCAGTCTGGTGGGCGCCACACGAACCAGCATGAACCTCTTGCATGACTCGTGGGATCTCGACTCCCTGAAGGCAACGGAGGAGACCACCATCAAACCCGCGCTTGTAGAGGATATGCTCCAGACCGGGACTGCTCTGGAGGACAAACTGCAATGCGCGGCGTCGAACTCGCTCGCGCTCGGCCCGATCTGACGGAAGAATGCCATGTTGGAGGTACTCAACCAAAGGCGTCCTCCAATCAGGGGCTGATCCGACTGCTATATCTGGGGTACTCGGGGCTCCGGGCATAGGGGCAACCGTGGTGAGATTACTTACCAACGGGCCGCGATCTTCTTCCGGGATAACGGGAGCGATGAGCCTGCGGCGCGTCACGCGGACGATCAGGTTGTCCTGTTCAGGCTCCGCAAGTGACGCAGCAAGGCTGGCCAAAGCATCTGCTCGACCGTTCTGCGACCGGGGAATATGGACAATTTCTGGCCGAGAAGGGAACCGGGCCATCAGAAGGAGGGTGCACTCCAACAATGGCACAAGTTCCGGATTCCTGACAACATAGTCGCCATTGATCTGCTTAACGACCAGCTCGGAGTCCCCTTTCACACACAGATGGGGCACGTCGATCTCGAGAGCTAACTCGAGGCCGGTGATGAGGGCATGGTATTCCGCCTCATTGTTGGTACAGCCCTCTGACAACAGGAAAGAGTATGGCAGCACGGCTCGCTCCGGGGTAATGAAGACGATGCCCAAGCCCACTCTATTGAGCTTAGGATTATCGAGTCTTCTACCGGTGGGGCTCCGGGAAACACCGTCAAAGTGCATCTGCCAGCATGGATCGGCTCGATCAACCGAGAGAATGGTCTCATCAGGAAAGCCTAGATCCAGCGGCTGATCCGCGGAGGTCGGGTGAGCGGCCAGAAAGTCTGCCAACGCTTGCCCTTTGATGGCCTTCTGAGACACATACCTGATGTCGAACTGCTGGAGAATCACAGCCCACCGCGCTAGACGGCCAGTCAACATAGGTCGGCTCAGGATATATTTCAACGGGTCTACCCGAGAAACCAACTGTACCTCATGGTGCTGCAAGTAGTGCCGTAATTTCTGTACGGCAAATACGAGCGCCAGACAGCTCTTCTCGATGGGGGAATACCTAACCTCCGCATCGAGGAGCATGCGACTGAGGTAATAGAGGCTATTCTCTGTTCCCTCGTTGTTCTTCTGGGCGAGAAGGGCACCCAGGGACCGTTCCAGGGCGGTCACATAAAGGACCAGCGGCTTTCCGGATACGGGCGGCATCAGGACCGGAGGCTGAAGCAGGTACTGCTTGATTTCCTCGAAAGCGGTCTGACACTCTTTATCCCATACATAGGTGGCACCTTTCTTCATAAGCCGAGAAAAGGGCTTACACTTGCCGGCCAGATTCGCGATGAATCGGCGTATATAGGCTAAGTGGCCTTGGAACCCTTGCAGTTCCCGGACGGTACCCGGGGGAGGCATCTGGCTAATCGCCCTGATTTTCTCTGGGTCGATCTCAATACCCCGGTATCTTACCACAAATCCAAGGAACTTTCCGGAGGTGACCCCAAAGGCACACTTCAACGGGTTCATCTTCAGGCAGCGAGACCGGAGGAAGCTGAACACTTTCTCAAGATCTTTGAGATGGTCCTGACGCTGGCGCGATTTGACAACCAAGTCGTCGACGTAGCATTCCACCAGTGTGCCGAGGATTGGCTTGAATATGCGGTGCATCGCCCGTTGATAGGTGGCACCTGCATTCTTCAGGCCGAAGGGCATGACCCGGTAGCAAAAGGTACCTTGGGGGGCCCTGAAGGCAGTGAACTCCTCATCCTCAGGGGCCATCCGAATCTGGTTGTATCCGGAGTATCCATCCATGAAGGAGAGGGCTTGGAACCCTGCCGTGGCATCAATCAACAGCTCTGTCACTGGAAGGGGAAAATCATCCTTCGGACAGTGGCGGTTGAGATCGCGAAAGTCGATGCAGACTCTAATCTGCCCGTTCTTCTTCCTGACCGGCACAATGTTGGCCAGCCATTTGGGGTACTGAACTTCCCTCACGAAGTTGGCTTTGATAAGCTTGTCAACTTCGGCCTCAACCATGGCACCATGGGATGGGTGCATCTTCCTGGGAGGCTGCTTGAACCCGCGATGGTTCGCCGGGAGACCAAGGCGGTGGACGGCTACCTGAGGATCTAGCCCCGGCATCTCGTCATAGCCCCAAGCGAACACATCACGGTGCTGCCTGAGAAAGTCCACGTACTGCTGCCGCTCCTCAGAGGGCATGGCGGCACTAACCAATGTGGGTCTTGGATCGGCCTCGGTTCCAAGGTTCACCTGCATTAACTCATCGACCGTGGCGGGGACGCCCTCCTCAAAGGCTGGGGGTGCATCTTCCACGTCCTCTCCACTTGGGGAGGGATCAGCCACGGGAGAGACTGCGTTGGAAACTGCATTGGGGCTACCAGGTCCTGCTGGGCCACTGGTGCTGGCGCGGGCGGTCGCGGTCATCTCATCAGGAGACTCGCGGACCGTCAAGACCATGGCGACGTCCAACCGGTGAATCGGGAGGACGTAAGCGTCATCCAGACCTGCCCAGGGATCGCTTGCAACAACGACAGGCTCAACCTCACCTGCCAGGATCTGCTTATCCTTGCTCTTGTAATAGTCCGCGTCCAGATAGCGGGCTTCACATGAGGCAAAAGGAGAGGCATCTCCTTGAAGCACGCCTACTCGACCATTAAGGGAGTATTTGAGGCATTAGTGGTATGACGAGGGAACCGCTGCATGAAGGTGGAGCCATGGCCTGCCCATCAATGCGTTATACGCAGTGTCCTGAGAGACTACCATGAATTCGGTGTTGGCACCCAAGTCACCGAACTGGGTCTTCAAACGTATCTTGCCGACCGGGGTTTGCTCGGTGCGGTCGTACCCCTGGATCCTGAGGTCGGAGGGAATCAAGTCATCCTCAGACAACCCCAATCTCCGGAGCGTCCGAGTTGGAATCAGGTTAATCCCGGACCCCGTGTCGACAAGACAACGCCGGACTTCAAGGCCATTGAACTGGCCAGTGACATACAGCGGACGAATGTGTCCCTGTATAGGAGGGTCTTCATCCTTACCAGAGAACGAGATAACTGCCTGACATTCGGCGTCCTCGATCGTTTCGGCGTGAAAGGCCTCTGCAGCCGCAACCTCTGTCTCAAACTGGAGGGGGCTCTTCAGGGCTTCAGCGAGTGCCTCGCGCATCTCAGATGACATGCGCAGAGCCTCAAGGATGGAGAGCCTTGCTGGGATGTCGGCCAAGTGCTTCAGGACATCATACTTTTTGGCCAAGTGCGAGCTCCTGGTTGCAGGAGATTGCTCTACGGTTGGTGGCATGACGGGCCTTACCTGTTGGATCGGCGGCCGACTGGTACTTGGCGCATCTCGCTGTTCACTGGTCGCAGTCCGGGAAATGGTCACCGTACTGGAGTCAGGAGGCCGGGATGGACTTGTGGCAGGGCGGAGCTGGTCGCGACGCGGCTGAGGCGGTTCTGCCTGGTCCCACACCACAAACAGTGGCGGAGGCGAATCCGTCATCCCCGGATGGGGAGCCTGCGCACGTTGAGCTCGATCTTGAGCCTGCTGCCTAGTCTCAGTGGCGTGCACGGCCTGGCTGGAGGTACCAACGACTGTGCCCCGGCGACTCCTGCTACTGCGGTTCTTCCGACGGTGGCGACGACCGGGGACACTAGGAAGGTCCACCTGGTGTTCTTCAACGTCGGGAACCGAAAAGGGATTTACCAGCTCGACGGTGTTAACCGAGGCGTACCCAATACCGTCATCGGACGAGTCATCCATCACCGGGCGGATCCGAGGAGGGACCCCCATCTCCGGGGGCATGAAATCGCCGAGAGTACGGGATAGTGGCGGAACTGGCGGGGCGCGTTCTTCCTTCTTGCGCTGCCGCCGTTTGCTCCTCTTGGAGGAGGCAGGCTGGGACGACGACGCCGAAGCAGCACCCGCAGATTCTGGGGGCTCAGGCTGATTCGAGCGCGCACGGATGATTCCCTGGGCGCGAATGGTCGTCTTGCGGGCCATCCAGTTATTGTACTTCTGGGATCCGCGGTTGGAGACCAGATGCCATTCGTCCTCGTTGCCACTATCGTCATCTGATCCCACGAATACGCCCGCCACTTGTGCTGGAGCTGGGCCCAACCTGATTACATTGTTGTTAATCTGGTCTTGGAGCCAGTCCTTGAACACATAGCACCGCTGGATGGTGTGCCCCAGGGCTCGATGGTAGGGGCAGTAGCGGGGGTTATCCGTGAGATGTGCCTCCTCTGGCTTCCAACACTCAGGCAGTCGCACAATCCTCTGCTCCAGGGCGCTCCAGAAATAACCGGGGACCTGATCCTCATGGAATGAGTACGTCAGGTGTCGCGGGCCCCTGGGAGCGCGGTCTTGACGAGGGGCTGGAGGGGCCTGCCGAGGAGGTGGACCCTGATTATCTCGCCTAGGTTGTGGCGGTACATTACGCGGAGGGGCCGGCCGGTTCTGAGGCTGCCGTTGCTGGGCCGGGAACTGAGCCCGTGGAGGCGGATTCCTGTGAGGCTGCGGAGCTGGCCTCACCGACAGCAGCTCCAACGGCCTGGGAGCCTCTATCTGGGCCACAGCAGCGGGCTCAGCCCTGCTGGCTCTCCTTGCAGGAATCATAGGAGGCAGCGGGCGTGCCTGGCTGGCCTGTTGCAGGGCTTCCTCAAGACGTTGAGCTTTGTCTGAGAAGTCCCTGAACCCTCCGGGGTAGTTCTGAGTAATCAGGGAAGGGACCAGCTCGGTCTTGACGTTCCCGACGCACATTGTCAGCAACTGCTCCTGAGTCAATGGCATGTCAAGGGAATACGTGAGACCCTTCCATCGGGCGACGAAGTCCGCGACTCGCTCATCAGGCCTCTGCTTGCACTTGAAGAGGTCTGCGATACTCGTCTTCCGGGTCGTGGAACTGAACTGGTAGAGGAACTGTCTACGGAGGTCCTCCCAGCTGGTTACCGACCCGACGGGGAGCTGGCTGTACCAGACAAATGCTGGCCCTTCCAGTGTCTGAACAAAGCAGCGAAGCTTAGCGGCCTCCTGCTGCGCCGGAGTTCCCAACATAGGCCCGCACCTCGAGTTGAAGTGGGCTAAATGCTGTGGCGGATCTCCAGTCCCGTTGAAGGGGGCGAAAGTGGGATTCCCGAATCCCGGAGGCGCCGACATATCATCCACCCATGCTGGGTAGGGCTTGCCGTCCGGTGGGATCGCCACCTGCCGAGTCTCCAAGGCTTCCAAGCGGGCAATGAGTGCCGCCATCGGATCGTCCGGACATGGGTTCCAGTCCTGGCGAGGATCTCTAACCACGAGCGCATTGCATGGCCCTTCAATCGGGTCGTCGACCGGGTCGTCGAACTCGGCAGCTCGTGGGATGGCGGGCGGAGCGGCCCTTGGGGCAGCGGGAGGAATCCGAGCGGGATCTCTCAGGTAGTCACGCCGCTCGGGAGGGTGTGGCGAAACATACCGCGCCCTCTTGCCGTAGGCAATGGCCTCTCTCCTGTCGGCGAACACGGCGTAATCACGGTTGCCCGGGAGAGTCTCATCGAGGGGTGGTTGTTCCGGTCCCTGCTGTCCTGGCCTGGGATCACCGTAGTCAGGCCGCCGTTCTGCAGCGCGCTCGGCGAGGAGCTGTTCAACCAGCCTCTTCTGTTCGGCGAGCTGCTGACGTAGCGTAGCCTTCTCGGGATCCTCCTCTGCCCTTCGCATGGAGGCAGATGGGTCGGCGGGCCTTATAGCCTCGCTGTGCTCTTTTCCTTTGCTGACGTTTCGGCTCAACGTCAGTGCTTCAGTGGGTGCGGGGAGCCCCAGGAGGTTCCTCTGATGACGAGTAACTCTCACTGATGGGTCTGACGACGGCTTGTCTTCGGGGGGGAAGCCCCCGTCGAGAAGTTCCAAGTCGTTCCCCTCTCCCGACAGGTCAGCCATATTGACCGTTCCTGTCCCTGGGGATATACCCTCAGGGCCACCCAGCGAATCGGGCTGTCGGCGGATCACACTGAAGCGTAGGGCAGCGTACTGCCCCCATCCACGGATATACACGTGGGGAGTGGCTTCCTCGATAACTTTGCGGAGTACTTGAAAACACTCGACGCATCGTTGTTGGAGGGCCTCGTGGTGCCCAAATGACCCGGGGTGCCGAACCGCGGGGAGCATGGCCAGGTCAATTTGACGGCACTGCTCACCAATATCCTCCAGGTGCGCTTGACTCCCGGGGTATGGCATTTGTAGGCAGTGAAGACGGGAGTGAGTCTCCCGGAGAGTTCGGCGGAAGCATTCGAACTCATCCGGGGTGAGCGATTCGGGTGCATCAAAGCCTGGTCCTGCGACTGGCCAAAACTTCTCAGGGAAGTGGCCCTCTGCAAGGACGGTCCAGAAGCTCCACGATTCAAACTCGGGACCCAGATCTCCTTGGTCCTCTTCCATGGCTGGGAACGGACGGGGAACTGGTAGTGGTGCCGAGGCGGGCCGTCGGGCCGACGGGCTGGCCGGCAGCGAATACGGCGAGCAGGCCGATTTGCCTCCATATCCCGGGCCTCCCCCTGAGGGTGGCGGTGCCCCAGCTACCACATCACGATAGGACGGGCCGGCGAGCGAACATCCTGCCGTAGCATCGGTGCTCGCCGAGGGTGCACCAGATCGTGGTTCGACCGTCGATCCCCAGAAAAAATCTCCGGCTTCTCTGATCGGGGCGGAAGGCACTTCCGGAGGGGCCGGTACCAACCGCAAGCTTGATCCTTGGGGGTCTACCAGGCCCTCGTTACTCCGGATATACCTTCGGAGAGAAGCGGGGATCACATCGATCTCGCTCTCGGGGAGCACGAGGCTGACGTGCCGCATTCCTACCCCTGCCCTTGACTGGCGGGATTGGGGAAGGGGCTCTGTCGCCGAATCGTACTCCGCCTCTGAGTCAGAGAAGCAAACCGGTCGGATCTCTGTCCGGAATTCCGTAACATTCTTCCCTCGGCGTCGACGCCTTGCCTTCCTGCCCCTGGGTGGTTCTTCGGGGCAGGGCTGATCTCTGTCCTGGCGTCCTCCGGCCGCACTGGTGCTGGGGCCAAGAGGACTGGGAACCAAGGTGCGAGGGGCACCGGGACAGATATCAAAGGGGACGCGGGGAGAGATGATTCCGGGCAGGCCTCCGGGCCGGGATCGGAAGGTGGGATGACCCATGCCTCCTGGATCGGCCACACAGAGTAGATCCTGCCGGTGAATAGCGCTACCGCGAGGTGGTCCGCGGTGGCTACTGCCAGTGCCAGCAACCGGGAGAGTCAACCCAACCTGCCTTTGGGGCGGTCGGGGCCTCGATCCGGGTCGGGCATAGGAGTTCCCCCGCTCAGGATGCGCAGAGGCCTGGCGACTGGAGCCAGCAGTGGCTCGGGCCAATGCGGCCGCTGTTGCTAGAGCCCCAAGGTGGGCATCCTCTTCCGCTCGTGCCCGACGTTGGCGTCGAGACAGACGAGTCGGGATGAGCGGCGCGGGCAGGTGGAGAGCCTGTTCCTCGACTTGAGGGGCCTGGCGGCGATGTCGTCATGGCCTGGCGGGAGCCCTTATCGTGGATCCCTGGAGCGGACCTCGGATAGGGTGATCCTGGGCATCTCCCACCTCATCCGCGTAGGGAAGGGAACTGTCAGAGCGCTCCGGGGATAAGCTCCCGAAGCGGTTGGACGTTGAGGTAGGCAGCGGTGCCTCCCTGCGCGGCCCTCGGGGGCGGCGGTGGTGGCGAGGCGCAGCCTCCTCAAGGTCCAGGCGAGCCATTTCCCTAGTGGGGATGACTCCCTCTTCCTCGTATCTCCGCACCAGGGTGTTGATCACCCTTCTCTGGATGACCTCCGAGGGGGAGAGAGGGCGTGGTCGTCCCGCAATTGCGGCTGCTGGGACGGCTGCGGAACGGGCGGGACCGCGCGGAGTAGCCGCGTCGGTGTTTCCCCTGTCCCTGCGCCAGTGGGCGGGTGGCGATCGGGCACTGGATCGGGCGACCTGATTTCTGAAAGCAGGGAGAAAGACCCATTAACACTGACAGGAAAAAGGAATCGACAACCAACCATTAGCGCCACGACGCCTTCCGTGGGGGGAACCCAGGCCCTCGACGTTGCGAGACGGAGTGCCCGATTTCACTTCCCCAGCCCCTGGCGGGTAAGACTGAATGCTTGGCCGGGCAACATGCCGGTCTTCCAACACCTCTGAAAGCCATCGGTCTTCATGTCGAGGAGAAGAGATTCACGTCGGGTTCACCATTTTTCTGTTTCGGTGCGGATGTGCGTCGGGTTACGCTGTTCCGCCAGGACGCGTTCGCGCGTGCACCCGTCAACCCGAGGGGATGGGCGCGCGGCTTGTGGTCCCGCAGTCCCGCTTTCCAAGGGCGGGCGGCATCCGTCCCTTATTCAGGGGCGTCTGCTCCTTGATCGAAACCGGGATGATGGGATGTCGGCTCCTCCTTCCTTGGACGTCTCCTCGGAACTTGTCGCCTAATCCGGGTCTCCCTCATAGACTTAAGAATGTTCGTGAATCTCGTTCCCGGCGCCATATCTTCATGGACACCGGTTAATTACGCTGCTTCCGCCCGGACGTTCCAAGGAGTCTGGGCGGGGCAGCAACCTGCGGTGAGAAGGCCGGGTGGCTATGGGTGCTGGGGGCGTGTCGTAACACTGCGGCTCTGCACATCTGTCTTCCGTCCCTAATAGGGCTTCTCGAAGGCATAATGGCCTGAGGCATCCCGTACTAGGTGCGGGGAACTGCGTCACCTGAGGTTTTCCTCAGCTTCCCGTGTTTAACACGGGGTATGCCGCGAGTTTAACGTCCAGCGGGGACGGCATCGGACCGATCAACATGAAAAGTGGATCAGATGACGGAACCCCTTGCGGGGAACCTCCGACGCTGGGGCCAGCACATGGGCGGCTTCCCAAGTAACGTGGAGTGGAGTGAAGTGGCATGACCCCACCGGGATGTGGCGGCCCGGGTAAGGATCAGGATGGATGATGGAGTAAAGAGCTTGGACCCCAGAGGGGCTTCCTACGTACCGCGCGTTAACACGGATCAAAGTCAACGTAGTTCGGGCATACAGTTTAACGTCATGCTGGACGTCGGCAAGCCGACTCACGAAGAGGTCGAAGCCGCCGGGCGGAGGATTGAACCGAACCACCTCGCACAGAGGGGGATGGAACGGCCGGGTGGATCACAGTTTCACGTCATGCTGGACGATAAAAGGAGAATGGAAAAGGGGGGCTGTGGGGAGGCACCGTGGAGATACACACGGGCAGTCTCCCACAGGGGCGGATTCATAGGTGAATCAACGCAAGCGTGGACCCTGGAGGGGTCCACTGATGGACGAACCGACGTAAATACGACCGGGACGACCAGGTGGTGGGCTTGGACCTCAGGGAGGCTTCCTACGTACCCTGTATAGAAGACAGGGATCAAAGTCCACGTAGTTCATTCTGTCAGGACTTACGCACTTGGGGCAGCCCGGTTGCGGCAAAACTCAGTTGGAAGGGACTTGGACCAAAAGCGGAAGACACCTCGATCCCAGTCAGACCCTCTACTGGCTTCGGCCGCGGGGAGGCGCAATGGAGATACACATGTGCAGCCTCCCACGAGAAACTAGGGGTTTGTAATACCCTGCCCCCGTAGGGAAAAGCCACTCCCATTAAATCGTCCCAAAAAGGGGGCAATCCCGACATCCCTGCAGAGACGAGCGGGTGGGGGCCACATCCAAACCGGGGGAGACCCTGCGTGCAGAGCACGGGATCAGGTTGCGGACGGTTTAACGTCTTGCCGGACGAAGTACAGTTTAACGTCATGTGTTGAGGACGAAGCGGACGGTTTAACGTCTTGCCGGACGAAGTACAGTTTAACGTCATGTGTTGAGGACGAGGCACTTGGCAGTTTAACGTCTTGCAGCACGGACGATGTACAGTTTAACGTCGTGCAGGACGTATGGGCAGTTTAACGTCATGCTGGACGAATGCACAGTTTAACGTCATGCTGGACGAATATGCAGTTTAACGTCATGCTGGACGTATGCACAGTTTAACGTCATGCGGGACGAATGCGCAGTTTAACGTCATGTTGGGCATAGGTTGCCGGACGATGGGTGCGTGTCACTTCGCACGAACCTGGAGGGCCGCACGGGAAGACAACGCACGGTGCGGGCACCCAGGATGAGGATCATCGGGCGCCACGCAGGCAGGTGCCCTCAGGGGGTCGAGGGAGGCGACCCTGGCGGATTGCGCGCAAAAGAGGAGATTTGCGCGGAATACCGCGGGTCGGCGCGCAATCGGGGCGGCTGGCGCGCAATAGGGCCAGCGCCTTGCGCGCGGATGCTTTGGATTGCGCGCACCGGGCTTCGGATAGCGCGCGGGGGCGACGGCTCATTCTCTAATGAATGGCCACTTGAAAGAGGGGGGGGGGGGGTGCGCGCAATCAGGCCGGATTGCGCGCACCCCGGGGGCAATTGCGCGCAAGCGGGTTCTTTTGCGCGCAAAGGCCTTAGGGTGATTTTTTATTCAAATGAAAGGAGCCAGCGGGGATTGCGCGCGAAGGCGGACCCCGAGGCTTTCTTGCGCGAAAGAAAGGAGGTTACCTGAAGTTCGTCATTGCGCGCGGAAGGGGTTGAATTGCGCGCACGAGAGACGTTTCAACTTCCAGCAACCTTTAAAATGTTGGGGGTCGCCTTGTATTTATAGGCAACCCCGGGCGCGGAATCCAGGGTGCGAGCGCGAAATTCTCCTCGCGGGCGCGGAATCGGGCGCGGCGCGCAAGGGAGTCGCGCGGACCCGCGGCGCGCAAAATTGCGCGCCGGACCGGCGCATTGCGCGCATCTCGGGGGGTTTGCGCGCGGAACATCACCTTTGCGCGCGGGCCTCTGAAATTCCGCGCAAGGCCTCCGGGCCCTCCGAAACGTTCTTCCGACTCCAAATATCACTTCGCTTTCCGCATCCGGAGCTTCGTTTGGGAACAACGGACTTTTCCGGCGTCTACAATAATATTTAAGAATAACACATAGAATTCATAAATCATAAAGGTAACTTGTGGCATCCAAATAATTCTTACATTGTATCTATCACAGCTACATAGAGAGTTACTTTGGAATACACATCACAGTATAATTCCAAAATCTCTTAGGAGAAACATTCACATTTACCTCCGTCACATTACCCAATGCATTGGAGAGCTATCTTGGGCTCACCCGCACTAAGTTTATCATGGAACCACCCGTATAAATAAACAATGACCAATAATAATAACATAATCATAACAAATTGCACAATTATAAAGGAAGTATTACATTTCCACATTCGAATATATCAAATCATGATATTGAAATAAACAATGCTTTATCAAATCCTTTTCAAAACCATTTAAAAGAGATTTTTGAATCAATGTGTCCCATACCATTTTGATGCTTTTAAATGAATTATAATTTTAAAATATTAATGTCCATATAAATAAATCCCAAACCCATTTTGAATACATGGACATTAATGAGAAATATTTAGAAGATTAAATCATTAAAACATTTAAAATGATATTTTAGTTAAAGAGTTTTTAACAAAATGAGAGATGCTGGAATACAAATAATTGTGGAATAACATTTAATAATAACATTATAGTATCATGAGAATAAAAGGATTCATGATATAATATGCCAAAGGATAGTATATACACCATATAAAAGTGAAATGGTGCATAAAAACAATGAAGTCTCAATGGATTGTAAATTGAGATGAAATATCATATAAAGAATGTATCCTTAGGTTAAGGATAAATCAACGACATAATTATGTGTGAAAAATATAATTACACTCAATATGAATGGATATTCAGTGTAAATAAATCAGAGGACATTGACACATATTCTTGTAAAAACAACACCAATGAATTGGATGTTTAATTCAATAAATAGAAATTGAGTTAAAATTACTCTTATCAAGTTCATATGGATGAGTTGAGAATTTATCAATTGAGTGATTATGTGTATCATAATTGTATCCATAGAAATGGGAGTATAAGTTACTATACAAATAAAAAATATTGATTCCCCACATAATCATATAATGACATAATCATGAATTAGAAGATTAACCCAAGGAATAGAAATTGGGTTAAAAGGTTCCCTTGCCGATTTGGTAACCTGCGAAACATACAACCCATGAAAGAATGATAAAATAAATAAATATATAAATACCCATATATTGAACTATATTACACAATTAACACCACCTATGGTATTACATACACCACACAAATGTAAATAGCATCAAATATAGCATGAATCTCACAGGAATAAAAAGTAAGATGAAAACCCCTTACCACGTTGTAATCAATCGAGTCGTATGACCAAAAGTTTATAACGACCAAATTAATCATATAATACCATGAATAAAATTAGAATAATGATAATATATATCAAAAGTAAGTACACAATACACAACATTTAATGAATAAGTGGCGAACAATGGAAATCTCACAAAATTAAAAGTGAGATAAGAAAATCCATTACCTTGTGTCCGTCTTGACTCGATCGTTCTTTAATCTCCTAAATAATAAACTAAAGTTAATTTATAATTTCCTAAGAACCCTTTTCACGTTTATTATTCCTTTTATGTCACTTATTACCATGTTATTGACATTATGCAACCATTTATGTTAATAACATTTTTATGTCGATATTTGGTACTTGAGTCAAAAATGGACTTCTTATAATTACATGTTGTTCAGGTGGTCAATGTTTCATTATATCCAGAATGATATTCAAGATTTATATATCATATATATCATATATATCAAGAATATACATGTATTTATAATATTACATAACATGTGTAGGTAAAAAATGAAATGCACCGTTCATTGAGACGGTAAGCCGTACGTACACAAGAATGCTACTTTCATTTCCATTTCTTATTTTAATGGATTTTAAACATAATTATACATAGGTATATTATAATTACAGTATAATATCATATATAATATCATTAACGTTCTTCTTTATACGTCCCACATAAGGCATTAACGAGTCACAACACTTTGAGGGGGTCGTAGTCCGCACTTTCTCAAATGAGATTATTGTATTTAACCACTATGTAAACCATAAAGGCATGCTATAAATGAAAAATAAAAAAGCATAAAGAAAACATAAACATAATATATATCATATATAAATAAAGTTCCATCATAATGGACACCATGAGAGGCGATAGGATATAATCGAACAATCATCATTTCGTGAGGCGTTAGTTTTTCATCCACATAAACATTATGTTCTTCATCCATTTGATGGAGTTTGTCTTTGTGTAGTTCGAATCCATCTCATAAAAACATCCTAATATATTGATGATACATGTGATGTTACAAAATAATATAATAAAATAGATTTTATGTGTTGGAGAAGTAAAATAAAAGAAAACAATTTAAGAGAAATTGTTACCTTTAATTTGGGTAACTTCCATAGGTTTGAACCAAAGGACTTATTGAAGTGTCTTATGCCTAAGGTAAGGCTTCTAAGGGGATGAGAGGGATATTGGGAGATTAATTGGGTAGATGTTTGAGATAAAATTGGCTTGAGAGGTGGGAGGATTTGGATATAATTGGTCTCCTTTTATAAGGTGGAGGAGAGGAAATTTAGGAAAGTGTGAAACTATTATTTTATTATATAATGATATTTGTTTTCTAAAGGTCCAAAAATCATTAAATATGAAGATAATATGACACATGGTCCAAATAAAATAATCCAATCATAATTGGACATGTTTATGATAATATTTTAATCATTATTATCTTATTTAGTTGAATCATTTATTAATGAGGTAAATACTGGCTCATGATTGTGTCATAAATAATTTAATTTATTAGATGTCTAAAAATTATATAAAAACTACCATGATGTAGGAAATTTATATATATTTCCAATTAATATTTATAGTTGAATATATGACGTATATAAAACCTTATAAAAAGTAATTACTAATTTATTTAAATGTCAATTTCATCTTTACATTAAATTAATTAATCTAAAATGTCATTATCTTTCATAAGTGGCTCCATGGGGACCCATAATCTACCCATGGATGCCCAGGGCCGGCCACTACTCTTATAATAAGTTTTTTACAAGTATTACGGTAATTTTAAATTATTATAATATTATTTTTATCCTGAATTACCTTATTTATCTTTAACCGTGGTAAATAAAAGTCAAAAGTTACTATTCACTGAAAAATTATTTTCATCTTAATGAATCAAATTTTACTTCTTGAAAACAACCATGTATGTAGGGTTTTTTAAATTCAATTCAAACAAGTGGTAAATTTTTATTTAAATGAAAAATTCAGTTTTTTTAACTACCACTATGTGGTTTCACTATTCATAAAAAATTGATGTTTTTCATAAAAATACCAAAAATTCATCCTAGTCTATATTTTATATTCCAAATTAAAAAAATGATGTTTATATTTCCAAATTCAAAACATATAAGTGGAATTTATTAATTTTAAAATTAATTCTTGTAATCAAAACCAATAGCATGTTTTTAAGAAACAATAACTATCAAAAGATTGATACTTGTTTATGTCCAATTTCAAAGTGAAATTATTTCCAATGACCAAAAATGGATTAAATTTTAAAAATATATTTTAATTTAACTTTAAAAAAACTAAAAAGTTAATATGACCATATAAATAAATTATATTAAAAGGCACCTTTTAATTAAATTCAATATTTTTCACCATTCCTTAAAAAATGAACTTTATCGGAAAAATTACAAAAATTTACACAACGTAAATTTTAATGTCCCCATTCAAAAGAAGGATTTTATTTGTTCATATAGAATGTATTAATATAACCAAAACTAGATTTAATGAGGTTTTTCCATTAAAAGGTGATAAATCTCCCTTTTTATGTAAATTATGCTTAAAATTAGATTCATTCACATTTTTAAGCCTCTATATTTTTTGGATAAATTTCAATACATTTAGCAAACATGTATAATCATATTTTTGTTATTTTTGTTCATTCCTTCCAATACAACTCCTAGGAGTTAACTACCATTTAAAATAATAATATTATATTTTTAGTGTGCAACGTAAGATTTCAATGAAACCTGTTGTTGCTTATCGGGTACGTTATCGAACATAGAAACCCCATTAAAGTAATATTAATATTTAATTAAAAATATTAATTAAATATGAAAATGTCATATTCTTCATTTTTTCGGGATGTTACATCCTTCCCCCCGTATTGTAATTGTGTCCTAGTAATTTTAAAAGTGAGCTTGGGAACTTCATTGAATCCCCATATCGAAAAAAAGAGTCAATAAAAATATCACTATAAAATAAGGGAAGAGAAGTACAAAGGTTACCCGAGTCAACAGATACTAGGATTCCACATAAACATTGATATAGAGGACTAAACAAACCATCAAGTTCTGATGGAGAGTGATAGAAAACATGTCTACGAGAAAGTTAACCACCAGAAAATCACAAACATGTGATGGGTTAAATAGTATTTGATTACCTAGTAGGAAACATAATGAAACAACATTTATGTTTTACATTCCATTTCATAATTTTTTGAAATTCATTTACTAAATAGAATAAGAAGATAAGGAAATATACTTACCTTCAAGTAGAGTTTAATTCTTTATTACGTTTATACCATAAACTAATCCTTTATCCAAAAAAAAAAGAGCATTCAAAAAGACATGGTCACATCAAAAACATAAGAATCATCTGCATGAGAATCAGATAATCCACAAAAAAAAAAGAACTATATATTTCCCTTGTCTGTATACATTAACTAAACCCAAAATTATTAGTGTGAAATGATATAATACCCAAAATTTATAATCCTTTACAAGAAGATAATCTACTCTTAATCTAAAAAAAATTTCAAACAAAACCCAATGTTCAACAAAGACCATTACAAAATTAAACATTCCATAAAATTCATCAAATGTGATACAAAATAACATTGAAACCCAAATCTCATTAGGATTTAATTACATAGTCTTCTAAGAGAACATTTATCTCCAAATAACAATATTTACTTATAATGTATCGTATTGAAAAGTAATTAACCAAATCACATGTTCTCCATGATAGGTTAATAATTTTCAAAAATAAACCTAATCGGTATATGTACACAATAAAAACTTAGATTCTTCCAAACTAAAATTTCAACCACTATTCCACAATTGAAATCTCATATTATTCTATCTTCCTTATCCATATAGTGTTTCCTAAAAATAGATAACGTTTTCCACAAAAACCTTTATAACTAAATCATTTTTCTATACAACGTATATCCATTTGATAAAACATACGTTCCAAAAATCAACTTATTCTTGTTCCATAAAAATTATTTACTAAAATAATATGTCATACTAACCAGGGATATCATGTATGATTGTGGTAGGCGATTCACCCTTGTCACCCTTCGGTTGTGGGTTCGATTCTGGAAGCCTTGTCGGATGTGATGGGTTGTCACCCATCCTACGGGTTTTCCCTTTTATAAAACTCCAAAATAACCCTAACATGTTTTAACCTAAATGGTTTCGTTACACCACTAATTTTCATCCAAATTCATTATTATCTCAACATATTAATTCTTGAAGTCTTATTTCACTACCATATTTTAAAATAAAATGATCCCCAAAATGAATAACATCTTACCTTGATCATGGTGTCCATTTGGTTTCATCGTTATCTGTTCACATAGGTAAAAGGTCCATGATTTGCAACAATGATTTATATATCCTTAAAAATCATTTTCTTCCTCCATCCAAATAAACCTAGTACAACATGGGTCATATGGGTGTTCATAAGAAATTAGTTTTAGAAATTAATCATGTATGACATATAATTTCAAAACATCTGATAAAACATAATTTCTATAAAATAGTCGAACAAAATTTGAGTTGAAACATTCAATTAACGGTCCTTTTAAATTACCATAATTATGTGCTGAGAGACTATATTTAAAAAGAAAATATAAATTGGTTGCGCAAGGGTATCCTTCTTCAGCACTTTTTTTAAAATCATAATATGTTTCAAAATATTGTGATAAGGTTAAATATTTGAAAATGCCTTGATTATATTTAAATTTCTTGAAAATAATGGAATATTGTGAAAATAGTATTTTTCTAAACACATCCCATGATCCATGATGATAACAAGGTATATTGGAGGTGTTTGATATCTCAAACAACTGCTTGCAATTGAGTTGTTTTCTAGAAAAAGTTTCACAATCATCCAACCATGAAATTGCAATATTTATTTCAAGCATGTCATTAGAAAGAGATAGGAATGACATTTGAGATCCTCCTCCTTCCATTTTTAACTGAAATTCATTGTTCTAAAAAAGATATAAAACAAGGATCCAACTGAAATAAAAGACATAGGTATTAACCATGTGTCTAATGAAAACTCATAATCCCTAAATTTTTCTAAACCGAACTATGATATAAACTATAAAGATCTGACCCTAAACATTACACAATATCAAATTAAATGAATAATTCACATTGAGTTTGGTTTCAAAATAAGAGTTTTATAGAATTACATCATTACATTTACATAACAACTTGAATATTACATGTAAACAGATCTACCCAAAATCCATTTTTTTCATAAAATTAATACTCTTGGAAAAACGTGTCCTGTCAAGTCCCAGGTTTTAGACAGCATAACTTTTCCTTGATCTCATCCATGACCATATTAATCTTTACGTCCTGTGAAAACATTTGAAAACATTGGATGAGCATAAAAAGCTCAATAAGGGTTACAAAACAATGAAAGAAAACATTTTTTCATTAATACATACAATACATAAACTCTTTTAATTTCCGTATGAAAACATAAGATTTATTAACAACACATAGAAATCATAAATCATAAAGGAAAATTATGGCATCCAAATCATACATACCTTGTAGCTATCACAGCTACATAGGGAGTTAAATTTGAAAACACATCACAATATATTCCCTAAATCTCTTAGGAGAAACATTTACATTTACCTTGTCACGTTACCCAATGCATTATAGAGCTATCTCGGGCTCACTCGCCATAGGTTTATCATAGAACCACCCATATACGTAATCAATGATCAATAATCATTACATAATCGTAACACATAACACAATTATAAAGGAAGGATAAAATTCCCACTTTCGAATATCTCAAATCAAGATATTGAAATAAAAAATGATTTATCAAATCATTTTAAAAACCATTTAAAAGTGATTTTTAAATAAAAGTGTCCCATACCACATTGAATATTTTAAAGGAATTAACATTCTAAAACATTAATGTCTATAAAAATAATTAACAAAACCATTTTGAAAACATGGACATTAATGAGAAATATTTAGATGAATAAATCTTTTAAACATTTAAAATGATATTTTAGTTAAAGTGTTTTTAACAAAATGAGAGATGCTTGAATAAAAATAATTGAGGAATAACATTTAATAATAACTTTATAATATCATTAGAATAAAAGGATTCAAGATATAATATTCCAATGGACATTATATACACCATATAAGAGTGAATTTGTGCATAAAAACAATGAAGACTCAATGGAATGTAAATTGACATAAAATCTCTTATGAAGACCGTATCCTTAGTTTAAGGATAAATCAATGACATAATTATATGTGACAAATATAATTACACTCAATATGATTGTATATTTAGTGTAAATAAATCAGAGTACATTCACACATATTTTTGTAAAAATAACACCAATGAATTGGATGTTTAACTTAATAAATATAGATTTTGTTAAAATTACTCTTATCAAGTTCATATTGATGAGTTGAGAATTTATCAATAGTGTGATTATGTGTATCAAAATTATATCCACAAAAAGGGGAGTGGAAATGAATACAAAAATAATAAATAGTGATTCCCCACATAATCATATCATGACATAATCATGAATTATAAGATTAACCTAAGGAATGGAAATTGGGTTAAAAGGTTCCATTACTGATTCGGTAACTTACAGAACATATATCCCCTGAAAGAAAGTTAAAAAAAAAGAAGATTTAAATACCCATATATTGAACTATATTACACAATTAATACCTTCTTGGGCAGTAAATACACCATACAAAACTAAATAGTGGAAAATATATCATGAATCTCACGAGAAAAAAAATGTGAGATGAAAACCCCTTACCACGTTGTAATTAATTGAGGTATATGACCAAAAGTTAATAACCACCAAAAGAATCACATAATACCGTGAATATAATGAGAATCATTATAATATATATGAAATGGTAGTTCTCAATAATAATAAAGTAATGTAAAGTTATACTTTATTAATAACCTTTTTCATGTTTATAATTCCTTTTATATCACTTATTATCATATTATAAAAATTATGTAACCATTTAAGGTAATAACGTTAGTTTTGTCGATATTTTGTACCTGAGTCAAAAATGGACTTCTTTTAATTACATGTTGTTCATGTGGTCAATGGTTCATTATATACAGAATGATATTCTTGATTTATATATAATATATATCATATATATCAATCATATACATGTATTTATAATAGAACATAACATATAGAGGTATGAAATGAAATGCATTGTTCATGGAGACGGTAAGTCGTACGTACGCATGAACGCTACTTTCATTTCTATTTCATATTTCAATGGAATTTAAATATAATGATACCAATGTATATTATAATTACATTATAATAACATATATAATATAGTTAACTCAAACCTTTATACATCCCACATAAGGCATTAATGAGTCACATCACTTTGACGGGGCGGTAGTCTGCACTTCCTCAAATGAGATTCTCGTATTTAACCACTATGGAAACCATAAAGGCACGCTATAAATGAAAAATACAGAATCATAAAAAAACATAAACATAATATATATGATATATAAATAATGTTCCATCATAATGGCCAACATGAGAGGTAGTAGGAGATAATCGAACAATCATCGTGTCGTGAGGCTTTAGTTTTCCTTCCACAGAAACATTATGTTTTCATCTATTTGATTGAGGGGGGTGTGTGTGTGTAGTTTGAATGCATCTCATAAATTCATTCTAATATATTGAGGATACTATTTTTGTTATTAAGGAAAGGTATATAAAATTGTTTAGGGGTACGAGAAGTAAAATAAAAGAAAACAATTTAAGAGAAATTGTTACCTCTAATTTGGGTAACTTTCTTTTGGTTTGAACCAAAGCACTTCTTGAAATGCCTTCTTCCAAAGGTAAGGCTTCTAATAAGATTATAGGGATGTAGGGAGATTAATTGGGTAGAGATTGGATGAGACAAATGGCTTGAGAGGTGTTAGGAATTGGTTAGAATTGGTCTCCTTTTATAAGGGGGAAGACATGCTCTTTAGGAAAGTATGAAACTATTATTTTATTATATAATGATATTAGGTTTCTAAAGGTCCAAAAATCATGAAATATGAATATAAGATGACTCATGGTCTAAATAAAATCATTAAATTAGAATTGGATATGTTTTGGATAATATTTTAATCATTATAATATTATTTATTTAAATCATTTATTAATAAGGTAAATACTGCATCATTATTTTGTCATAAATAATTTAATTTATTAGATGTATAAAAATTATATAAAAAATACCATGATGTAGGAAATATTTTTAAATTTCGGATGAATATTTATAGTCGAAAATATAAATTATATAACACCATATAAAAATTAATTAATAAAATATTTTTGTTAATGTCAATTTTGTCTTTGCATTAAATTAATTAATATTAATAGTCATTATCATTAATAAGTGTCTCTATGGGGTCCCAAAATAGACCCAAGGATTCCCATGTACGGTAAATACACATCTAAAATGTTTTGGACAATTTTTAAGGAAATTTTTAATTATTATAATATTCTTTTTACCTTGAATTACCTTATTTAACTTTAACTGCGGTAAATAAAAGTCAAAAGTTACAATTCCCCAAAAATTATTTTCATCTTAATGAACCACATTCTTCTTCTTGATAACAACCATATTTGTCTTTTTTTAAAATTCAATTCACAGATGTGGTAATATTTTATTTAAATGAAAAAGAAAGTTTTTTTAACTACCACTATGTGGTTTCACTATTCAACAAAAATTGATGTTTTTCAGAAAAATTCCAAAAATTCAGCGTAATCTATATTTGATATTCCAAATTCAAAATTGATGTATATTTATCCAAATTCAAAACATAGAATTTACATTACATAATTTTATAATTAATTCCTTTTATCGAAACAAATAGTGTGTCCTTATGAAACAATAAATATCAAAAGATTGATACATGTTTATGTACAATTTCAAAGTAAAATTATTTCCAATGACCAAAATTGGATTAAATGGTAAGAAAATATTTTAATTAAACATTAAAACCAATTCGAAAGATAATATAAACATATAAATAAATTAGTTTTAAAGGCACTTTTGAATTAAATACAATATTTTTCACCATTCATTAAAAAATGTACTTTATCGGAAAAATTAAAAAAAATTATACAAAGTTAATTTTGATATCCACATTCTAAAGATGGATTTTATTTGGTCATAATTAATTTATTAAAGTAACCAAAACTAGATTTAAATATGGTTCTCCATTAATAGGCGATAAATCAGCCTTTTAATGTTAATTATGCTTAAAATTATATTCATTCACATTTTAAGACTCTAAATTTTAATGGATAAATGTAAAAACATTTAAAAAACATGTATAATCATATTTTAGTTAGTTTTGTTCATTCCTACCAATACAAAAACTAGGAGTTAACTACTATTTAAACTAATAATATTATATTATTAGTGTGTAATGTAAGATTACAAAGAAACCCGTTGTTGCGTATCGGGTACATTATCGAACACAAAATCCCCATTAATGTAAAATTAATATTTAATTAAAATATATTAATTAAATCTAAAAATGTCATATTCTTCATTTATTCAGGATATTACACCTAATCTCTTTTGTATCAGCCGGTCTCTAGTGTTTACATCACTCACTAAACATGAATGACATTGTTTCCATACCAACCCATGAAACCTTACCCATGCCTAACTCCAAACACAATCAAATCCCTCAACCAAACCTATGACACCACACTGTCATGACCCACTCCCCTCAAAGTGTACCCCTATTGAGTCGGCACTATGAGAAGAGAGATAATGACCCCAGAGTCCTACCTCTAGTAGGCCCCGTGTTGGCGACTATCACCGAGGGTATATTAAACAGACACCTGGGAGGTATTACCCTCTAAGAGAATACATGTGGAATAGAGAGATAAGATAGACCCAAACCAACTCCAAATCAACCAAACAGATAAAATAAATCCCATGTACACATATAAAATGTCATTAAAAACTACTATAACTGAAATGGGAAAAACTACAAGTGCATAAATGAAAAAAAGTAGCAACCAGAAGCCCGAACAGCTCCTGCAACCACTAACTAGTAGAAACCAGAATAATCTCCTAACTATTCCATGTGTCCTGAAAAAAACATTTTATATATACATTGGTTTATTATAATAGTATACTGAGTAGGATCCTCCTCGAGGCTTCTCTTGCAAAATTAATGAAAGCATGCTAAATCACATTGAACAAAAGAGAAAATATCTTTTCATCTAAATAGGTATTCTAAGTTCCCAGCCTCACCATGGATACTCTCACCAAGTAAGGCAAAAAATATTATATAAAATAGTAAAGAATAACAAGGGTACTACGCTACTACTTCCCCTCTGGTTTGCCACCATTTCCCCAATGTCACACTCCCTTAGCATCTCTCTCAAAAAAAAGGCTTGCCGGAAGACACCTTGGCGATGAATCCCAACATGCACCTCTTGCAACAAAACCACCACATCCACATATGAAAAGTAACCAGGTAGTTTTTGGGAGCCACCATAGCTCTCATAACATGTATCATACATCAGGTATTATACCTCAGTCCATTACTACCCATACACCGAGTAAGGATCCCCAAGCTATCATAGCCTATACACATTACACCTATTGTTGTCGATAGAAAACTATATCCATAATATATGTATATGAATAACCACAAGACATTACAGCCCTCTACACACACATATGGTCAAAACTAACCAATTTTCCTTCCAGCACATCTAAATACCATGAGAAGAGTGCGGGGCCAAAGTGGGAATTCCACCATTCATTCTCCCACCATAATTTTGGGGAAAACACCCCCCTAGGGCTCAGAATACCTGAGGTTTTAGTTGCCGTTACTGACAGGGTGTAGCAGCATATAGAAACACAAAAATTAAAGGATATAATATATCTCACAACTACACTATGGGAATAACCTAGTCATAGACTCTACTATAGCTAACAACTCTCGAACAATGGGTTGCTACTTCTAAGACCTGAATTCCTATTATCACACAACCATTGAAATATCTTTAATAGATTATTTCATTCCATTTTTATCAGTTCCACTTTACATTATTAATTATTTAAACATTAATTAACCATTTACAATTCCACATTAAACTTATTTAGAATCACACCCAAAGTCCACTGTCCAATTAAAATGAAAACTTTATCATTATTTTTCAACAACTTCAACCCAAAAGGATAAAATCATTTATTCAATTATTCTTTGTAGAATTACATTCCCATATTTCCAGGAAATCTAGAAAAACATTCTATTCTACAAAACAAAAGGGGGATCCACAAGGTGAGTAGATGTACAACCTGTCAATTCGTTGCAACCTATAGAAAGCGAGTAGACCCACCCTCCCTCAAGAATCTAAACATATAATGCACGTGGAATTCCATAAATGTCTTTGCCTCTTTTGGAATATGGGTAAGCAAGACCAACTGCCTAGAGTAGTGGGGAAAAGTAAAGTAGATAATCAACCAATAAGAATCAGCAAGAAACCAGCAGTCACATAAATCCTACACCATCATCCCTGGTGTCCTCCCCGACACCCACATGCATAAACCGATTCATCTCTGCTGCAACCACAAAACGTCTCCATGCTACCACATACCATAATAGCCATCCATGATCACATGAAACCACAAACAATAGGGAAACAAAAATTTTAACAACTGTGCTCATGGCCTTTTAACAATCAGGAGGGTAACTTCGAACCCTTCAAGGAATTTTCAGTCAATCAGTTCTTTAATCCATCTTGAATTAAACGATCTGTTATTCATGGGTTCTAAATTTGGAAAACCTAATCAGAAAGCTATAAAAAATAATTAGCCATTTTTACTGCGCCAATTTGATTAACATAAAATTACAACAAGGAGAGCCAGATTAATTTACATTCCATTTTATCTTTTAACAAAAATATTATTAATTAATTGTAGTTTACATTCGATGTCAAATTACATCAAGAAAAAACAGCTAAAAATGAACGCCTAGATATCCCACTATCTAGAAAAACAAGAGGCAATAACATACAATCAATATCAATTTATTTATATGGTTAAAATATTTATTATGAAATTACATTGTTATCAAGTAGGTTAAAACATGCTAATGGTGTTTTTTTCACATAAAAAGATAGATTCAATGAATCCCCTACATCAAACGGTTATTGATGTTATTTATATGAGAACAACCCAAACAACGGGTCATGATGCTTCTCTCGTGACAACTGGATCCACACAAGGATTCCATGGTATGACCACACCAACTGAAACCCAATAAAAACTTATTAGAGTCATGGAGATCACATACTATAATATGGATGGAGAAATAAGAGAATATGAATATCAAATGAATTACAATAAAACATACCTTATATCGAATATTGATCGATACTTCTTGGTTTAATAAAAAATAAAATGCTAGTAATCCAAGGAGTAATGTTTGATTATGCCACTCCTATGATAAGGAATGGGATGTTCGAGAGTCTCACACCCACTAACAATGAGAAATAATTATTGGAAGAGATATATCTTTCCTTTAGAATATTTACCGAAGCGACAGTTTAAGATACACTTAATTTCCCATTAAAAGAGGATTGAATTAAACCAAGGTGATTGACTAAGTAAACACGTCTTCAGACTTAGAAATATTTAATATAGGAGATATGTCATTTGAACTGGCCTTAGAGTCCTTAAAAAGAGGCATTAAAAGCATTTTACATCAAATAAACCAAACAAAAACCTAACCATGAAAAACCATGATCACTGGATGATCTAATATCAACCACAAAACTAGAAGAGCGTGAGTATTATTAACCTCATGAACTAAATGATAAGGGATGAAGATGATATTATTGGGATTGGGTACCATGACTCAAGACTGTTTGATCCAAATAATCCTAGAGGATGAAACCCTCTAAAGATATTATTAGAGAAAATTAATATTTAAAATGGATTATAGTTATTTAAAGATAGAGAAAAAAAATAGATCTATCAGAGGTTTGAAGGCTTATTTTTTATAAATCCTTACTACCATCTAATATAGTGTGATGATTTTCCCAAAGGTTAGGGAGCCTCTGAACAATGAAATTTACAGTTTTAGATGACTAAAACACCTTATCCACTAAACCTCAGGAAATTTAAATGAACCAAATTGAACGTCTTTGATAGACATAATAACCTACACTTCCATGTGAAGCTTAAATTTTGTATTCCTTGATGGCCTCCGCATCATCCCTCTATAATGAATGTTAGTTGTGTTCCCTGTATCTCCTCATCAATCCCATGTCCATGACCTTGTGAGGCAATAACTATCATTTCCACTCCCCAACGATCATTTTAGCATCAACACCATGCCACAGAAATCTCATAATGATATGTATTTTAGTAGTTTCCATCAATTTTATGGTACATTCCAAATACCATTCCCCCATGGAAGCTAACACAAGGAAATTTGGGGATCCCAATTTTTAATTTTTAAACTCTATATGTAAAATTTTCTAAACAATGGCAATTTTAGACCACATGGTGAATGAGTCCAATAAATTTCACAGCTATATAGATGAACCACACAATACTATATCTCTATACTGAGACCTCCAAAATCTAAGGACAGGGAGTCTACTATGATCAACACCATATCATGGTGAAACTATATATGTTGATAAACATAGCTCTCACCATTGAAACTCTATAAAGATCCCCTTTGAAACTAGTAATACGTACTATAATTAAAATGAGTTATTGGTAATTTTATACCTTTAAATGTAAAAAATTAATGTTAATTTAGTTTATGGGATGGTAGTTGAAAATTAATGTAATAAAAAATTATATATTTAGGAGTTCTTAACATTCGGTCATATAGTCAAAAAAATATGCATTCATTCTTTATTTATTTTTTGTAATTTTTTAAATGGTACATATGGGTTATAAAATAAATTAAAAAAATATGTGGATGGTTCTAATAAATATAATACTAAAAACATTCACAGTATTTATATAGTCACTACCAATAATGTTTTGAAATAGTTCATAATCATAATGTTGTTCGAAAAAAATTAATCACTAATTATTTATACATAAAAAAAATTTCATTTTTATATAAATTGAATATATTTTACACTTATAGAATTAACATGATTTATTACATATTTATAAATATTATATAAATATCTACTCTTTTTTTTGAAATAATGATGAGTCTATTTTGACCTATATGAGAATTGAATAACAATTTGATTCTAATGATTATTTTATAGTAGTGAAGAGGAAGATGATTATTTCATTATATAAAGAATAAAATAAAATTATATAATAATGAAGAACTCCCCAACTGAAGAGGGGATACAGTATTTTATTTCTAAATATAGAGAATTTACCTTGCCATAGTCACTATATAATGAATTTTATCAAACCTATTATGTATATGTTATCTATTAAAATGCTTATGGCAATGATTTTTTATCAATCAATAGTTAGAATAATATGGCACTTATTTTTAATTTATGTTGAATTACTCATTTATGAAAATATAATCTAATTATCGAATAATTTTATAATAATATTATCATTAATGGATTATATCTAAAAACCAAAATATTAACAAATAAAAATAGGTGACGAATAGTATAACATGATTTTAAATATATAATGATATTTTTGATTTTGAATAATTTATATATATGTATAATTTTAAAGGAACTATCCATCATTTTTATTCTAGGTAAAATATGTATTTGAAGTATAATTTCAACACAATAATTTTATATATTCAATGGTGTCATTAGTTGGTAAAGGATATTGATGTGATAAATTGTATTAAATATGAATTTATATTTAGTATATTTAATTCTGTTATATTATAAAATGTTATAGGTTATGAAAATATAAATTACTTCATTATGTTTTCAATTATCTAAATTAAATTAATTTTATAATATTATTTATAATTTAAACTAAATATTATAAATATAAAAAATATACGTATAAAAATTATTAAGAAATTAGTTTTATTATCTGAATGTGAAATTTGGTTCATTAAAAGTAGTTTAATGTTTACATTTTTAATCAAATTATTTATTAAAATTAGAAGTAAAATAATTTTTATTTTTTATTTTGATAATACCACTACGTATAAATTTTTCTAACTAATTATAAAATAATTATAATATTCATTATGTTCTGTTAATAATAAAAAAATTTAATGCTACCCAATTAAAACATATATTAAATATATATTCATTATTTGGATTTTAAGTGAATTTTATAAATATATATGATGATTTGAATGAGTAAAAATCATATTTAATAAAAAATTTACTGTATAAAAACACCAAGATAATTTTTTTAAAAATGTAATAAAATTAAAATTTTACTGATATGATGAATGTTGTGAATTAAAATTTCTTCTTTTTAATAATTATATGTGGAAAAGTTAAATAAATTAGAATGGAATATTTATAGTGATGTATTAAATTTAAATATTAATAATAACATTATGAATATTAATTGGGTAGGATTCCTTGTATAACCCCCAGATATTATAGAATATATTTTACATTAAAAAAAATATAAGAGTCAGATATCTTGATATACATGCAACCCTTAGTTTGTATGAATTATGGTATAAAAACTATTATATGATAGATATTAAATTAGAAGTTATTTATAGTAATAAAAAAATTATGAATATTAGTCATAATGGTTTTGAAAAATAATGATTTATTTAATAATAAATAATAAATAATTACTTATTATCTTACTATTAATTTTTTTTGCTTCAAAATTGTGTTTTTTTCAAGAATATTTTTTATTGCATTTTAGACACAAATTTTTTTAAATAATATAAATATTTCCTATATAATATAATTTTAAACTAAATTTAATTTTTAATACTATTTTTCATAATATCATGGGGTGAATATTTTATGATTTCAATAAAAAGACGTATTTTCAATGAATAATGAAAAACAATTATTTTACTATAAATGATATCATTCATTATTATTTAATATTATCATTAGGTATTTAATCTGATATTAAAATAAAAATTATAAAATAAATAAAAATTTTATAAATAACTACACAAAAATCATAAATATACTTTATTTTTTATAAGATTATTTTTGGGTTTAAAAATCCTTTTCTCTAAAGAATTTTTTTATTAACAAATTTTTTTTTCATAATAAAATAAATTAAGCTTGATGAAATATTTTCTTTGTTAAAATTTCCAGATAATATTTTGAATAACAAATTTTAACATTCATTATATTATTTTTATGAGGAACTGAATGTTCTAAAATTTTGATATATTCTTAATTTTTATTTTTCAAAAATATGCATTCATTATGGTCTCAAAACAGAAAAAAAAATCAACCATTTATTAATATTGAATATTAAAAAAAGGATTCCATATTTATAATGAACGAAATATATATAATTGAATAGGGTTAACAAAACATATATTCATATTGAATAGTAAAATTAATAAATTTTTTAGTCATGTTTTTTGTTAAAATGGGTTTACCAAGTGGGGGGTGGGGGTGGGATTAAAATAAATGTTAAGAGTGTTGTTAAATAAATATATAAGGGATGTTTATTCCTCACACCTTTATAATTATTATTGATCTTATATATATATACCTTACCTTTTCTTGTGGTCAAATTGGTGGAAATTTTGAACCACTTTTCCATTGTACTGAACTTATAATATTGATTTATATTAATAAATTCTATGTGTTTCCCACACCTCAATCATAAAGGAGGACAACTCCATATCCCTTATTCATATAACTTATCATTCACTATTAGAAGAAAGTACTTAAACTCCTTCATATATTCATTGCCTTTATCCACGATATTTTCCAGTTCTCTTAAAACTAGTACACCATGGATTAAGGCGTAAGGCAATGTGGGCCCCTCAAAGAAGATATATACATACTAAGAAATTTATTTCAATTTTATTTCTTTATCTGCCTTTTAATAAATAAAATTACTCCCAATATATTTTTAATATAGTCTCATAAATATTCTATGATGTTATTATAACTATGTAACAACCATTTTTCACCCATTCTCCATTAAATGAGACATAAAATTACTACTCATGCGTATTTGTGGACTACCAGCTCTATGTGGTGATAATATTAATTTTCCCTCACCATTATTCATGGGTGGTTATATTAATGGACATATTATATATATATATATATATATTATTTTTATTAAAAAATGTTAAAATTATTCTATTATAATATCAAATATACGTTCTTACCTCATGAGACACTTGAAAATGAAAGCTTCTCTTCTGCATACATGTGGACTACCCACTCCATAGAGTGATTTTATATTTTTGCATTTCAAAATTACATGTTTGGTTAAAATTATATATTGAAGGAATATATATGATTTGTTTTATATAATAACTATCATTTAATGTTAAAATAGTATAACTCCACATTATTCTGTTAATTTATTTTCAAATTTATATATTTTTTATATTAATCATAACCAAATAATCATCTTAGATTATTTTAGTTTATTACGTGTTAATCAAATCACATCATTTAAAAAACATGTAATACTATTAATTTTTTTTTAATTTACATGATTGTTATCACCAAGAGGATGAATGGAATGTATGACTAGTATTAAATAATTATGAATATATATGACCTAATAATATCATTAAATTTAGTTCATTGGTAACCAATTAATAAGTAATGAAAATAATAACTATTTCAAATTAAAGAAAATTTTATTATAGAAATCATTATTTATAAATAAAAACACATTATACGACACTAAATTATCCAAAAAAATCATAAATAATTTCAATAATATATATATATATATATATTATATTCATTAAATTTTTGATCAATCATATCTTGTTTTTTTATATAAAATATAACAATGCATCCATTTTTATTTTTAAAAATGTATTTATAAAATTTTCATTTTTCCCCATTTTGTGAAATTGTTTTAAACGAAATTTTGAAATAATTAAAAAAAATTAGTAAAAAATTTTCATTTTGGAAAAAATTATTTCAAATATTTATTAGGTGTATTTATTTTGAATTTTCTTGAAAGTTAATGTTTTGATTAATTATTGAAAAATAGTGTTTTTTATTAAGTATTTTAATTTACATTAATGGTTTTGAAAACACTAAATTATAATTGATATGGTTTAAAAAAATTAAAAAAATTATATATTAATTATCCCAATTTAGTTTATTAGATTCATATTAATAGATTATTTTTATATAAACAATTTTTAGACTTGAGAAAAATTTCTCATTGAAATTTCTCTTTGAAAATGAGTATTCTTATTTAGTCCGTGGGGCTAATTTCAAATTATATTTTTCTATATTAAAGAATACAATTTTAAAAATTAGATTTCATTTTTGAAATAATTAGAAATTAAATTTTGTAAAAAGATAAATATTTTTTAGTATAATGAATTTTAAAAACATGAATATTTGTTTATTGTGGTTCAAGTAGAAATTGATTTCTGTGGGTATCAAAAAAATTGATAAAAAATACTAAAAACATTTTTTACCCCAATTTTCTAGGTTTATTTTAACCTTTTATCTTGTAGTTTTTATAATCTGTTTTCTTTTATCCTTTTGGATGTTGGAAAACGTGGGTACACATATTTCATTCCAAATGATACATGTTTTCTATTCACATCACTTATAATGGGCCACTCCTATCATCTTTTTTTAAAACTTTTTAAAAAAACTTCTTCATAAAAATACCTACCCAAATAACATCTAAAAATCCATCCAAAAATCATAGAACAATTATTTTATTTGTAAATTCACTCAATTAATTCTTTTAGTGAAAATCTATAGAAGTTGTCTTAAAAATCGGTAATATCTCTAACATAGAATTTTATTTTATTTATTCTTCCACCACATTCGATTATTATTAAACCATAATGATATTATAAGTAAATTAAATTAAATATAATAATATATTTTCTATTTTAATCTCATATCCTATAACCATTTTTAATTCCATCAAATGATATACAAACTCATCGTTCATCTGTATGGCGGACAACCGTTTTTCTGAACCAATGTTATTTTATTTCCATCCCCACCTATAATAGTTTGATATTAGGAGGTATTTAATGTTTATATAATATAATGATAGTATTATTATTCCTATATAATTATAATATCACATATACCTTAATACCACATAACATGTTGGAAACTAATTGTCTCATTTGTGTTTACATCAAAATACCACCTCGCGTACCAATGTGATGAAATTTTCATTTTGATTTTAATTGGATGGTAATAATGAAAAATTAAATTAATAAGTCTTATTTTTTTAAATATAATTATAATTTATTAATTTTTATATAACATATACATTAATACTTTACATTCAGTAGGAGATATGATATTTTCATTTGAATGTACGATAGACTTCTGCCTCACGAAGAGATGGGGTTTTTTATTACGTACACTTACATTATAATGTAATAAGTGTTGGATTAAATAAAAATATGGGATATATATTAATATAAAATTATTATATAATGGTAATATATAATTTAATATTCTTTTATCTTTCTGACGAAAATATTACAAACATCATTCATGATCCCCTATGGCATATTGTATCCAAGAATGAGTTATTTAACATTCTATCTATAACAATTACGGATTATGATAAATAAATATATCTGATATTTTTATACTTTTTAACATTATATAGAATATTTATCCATGATATTATTAATATTAATATAATTATATATCAAAACATATGTGAATAAAATCATTTATTAATCGTAATGTTATTTCAACCTAGAATTGTTGATAAAATGGAAATAAATTGTAATAAGTAAACAATATATATTATGATCCATATCATTATTTATATTTAGTATATTTATGAAAAACATATATTTTATATATACGAGGTTTATACCGATACGATGAATGTTGAGACATAATGAAAATTATTTTTAGTCCCTCTCTCATTTTTGGAAGACATATGAAAATTCATAACTTGTTCTATTTCATGGTCATTCTGCTACATATTTTACATGTAATATCATTAATATCCTTACTAAAATTGAATATAATATTTCATTTTATATTACTATTTACTGAGGCATATGATTAAAATTATTTTTAATATGGTATTGGATTTTTTGTTACACTTTTATATATGATAGATAAATTGCATATTCACCACTTGAATCTGGTATATGGTGTATATAATTTCCATTAATATTTATTATATTTATTCATAAGAAAATTAAGTAAATTTACCTATCTATTTCAGGATCCCATTTTTTATTTGGTTTATGGTTCCATATATATCCAATTAGTAATGGATTTTCATTGCAATGTTCTTTCTTAGAGACATATAATACATTATGCACTTATATTCTTTAATAACGTGTATATATGAACCCTTTGACATATAATATCATGAAATTTTAAATCATCAGTATATTTTCGATACATTTAATTCTATTCTTTCATGTGGAATTAGATTCATAGTTACCAAAGATTTATGTCTCCTTAGATAAAATCAAATCGTTTATCAGAATAGATATTGATTATATTTTATTTAACATCTCTCAAGAAACTCATTAAGTATATTCTTGTTTTAAAATTTTATAAAAATAATTTCTTCCCTTTATTTTACTCACTTTATGGATGGTGGAGACCAAATTCTATTTTTAAGAAAAGTCACCATTTTCAATCTATAGTAGAAAACCATTTTCCTTACAAAGGAATGTTTTCAAAAAATAAATTAAAATTAGTTTTTAACATTGACCAAATAATTTATCAACAAAATTTTGTACCATGATATAGTTTTATCATTAACATTAAATAATTCTTTTTGTTGTTTAACAATAAAATGTTATTGGACTTTTCCAAAATAATGTGAAATGAAAAAAATTGAACATGTAAATCATGAATTAAATTTCCACCATCATTAGTTATGATATAATGATTGTTTTATGATATTATGAAACAAATATTTATGATTTTATTTAAACTATATGTGGTGGATATCTCTCCCTCCAACTCATTTTGTAATGGTTTATATCTCATGCGATATATTGAAATAGAATTGGTAGTGAACTTGGTCCAACGAAGGACTTTTTTCTTTTTGATTATCATTAGAGTGAACACTTCCTACTTTAATAGATTTTTGATAGTACCAGTTATATTATAATTTCCTTTCAAGTGATCCTTGACAAATATTTAATTCAATTTCTATTTTTATTTATATTGAATAATTCAATGTCTTATGCCAGTGGAATTCTCTCATGACTTATGCTACTTTAATTCTATTGGAACAATGACTTAAAAATTGCTAATATTTATTCCATGATCCAATATTTTAATCATTGTTGTGGAGGATAGGGTTTTAGTATGTTCATTTAACAATCTCAAAATCTAATCCTCATATTATTTTTACACATCCTTCATTCATTCTGTTTTCTGATCATACCATCTCACTCGTCCATATTATTTATTTCCCTAGGTAATAAATGTGTAAACTAAGGTATCTATTTGAATAATTATAAATGGGATGATCATTATAGTATGAATTGATGATATTTCGCTAAATAATAATATTGTGTAATTTTTGACATATGGAACAAAAATATTATAATCATAGACCTTTGTTATTTTAATGAAATGAATATTCATCTAAAATGATGTAAAATATTTATTTGAGAATCCATATTCATGATAGTTATTATCATGGAGAGGTTTATTTAATGATTGAAAATTAGGATTAAAAATTTAATTAGATCAAAGAGTAAATTTAAATGGATTTTTATAACTATGATTCAATGTATTGGAAAATTTCATTGATTTTTCATAATAGATACAGAAAGTGGTTCCCAATAAATCTCATCCATGTCTGTATACTACAAGTAGATGTTGCTATGGAATGTAGGTAAATTGGGATAACAAATAAAAATAGGGCACATTGATATGGACTTCATCATTATATATTGCATGATAGTGGGTATGATACACATGTATTTTTACACCCCTACGGTATACTCATTTTATATTCTCTATGTACTTATGAACCATCATAATGGATTTTAATAATGACCCTGGATGACCTATGATAAAACAGAAGTGTATTATTTTAGACATATTATATGTTTTTTATTGATTATTTGGTTCCCCAAAATGATTATAATTTCTCAGACTATATTTTTTTTTGGTTTTAATTAATGGTATGAACTGTAAATAACTATATTAAAGTTGAATGTGATCAATAACGTGTTGATGTAAAAACAAATAGGATTATGGACAAAATTAATGATATTATTTTTATACCAAATTTTTGTCATTGTTTTTTACTAACATATTTCACCTTAACCATCATTTAGACTCACCCTATATGTCATGGAAATAGTTTATTTCGATTTATGGTGGAGGAGACCACATATGAAAAAAGAATATTTCTAATATGTTGAGAATGTTGGAGGATGATCCTATGAGAATGTCTTAATAGATTGAGAATCTATTTTTAGTATAGAAATTAAGGTCAAAAAACATGTAATTATATATTGAAAATGAAGTGTTTGATTAATGTAATATATGATAATGGTATCCCTATGTTATCATTGACGTTTGAAAGATTTAAATGATGAATTATATGAATTATATATATCAATTTACAAAGTGGTAAAATAATACAGAGAATTTGTAGGATGGTATATGTAATGGTTATACTACTGATTCTAAGAAGACTACTAATAAATTGTGAAATGTATGGACTATTTTAATAGTATTACTTATGTTAACAAAGAGAGCAATAATTAGATTTCGATTGATGTTGGTATATGATTACTAAAATATCATATTGCTGTAAATATGTAGTAAAAAATACTATGATTAATGTTTGTTAATGTTTTGATAATTCATTTGGATGATTGACATGTTTTTTCATTATAATTAATGAACTGTGTTTAATGATAAATGAAACATATAAATATTGTTTAGTATAATATTTTCATTATGTTTTTTAAAAATATTATTAATGGTGCTGCTGAACTAGAATTTTTTTTAAATGTATGTGGATGTTTAGATTAGTAGAAGATAACCCTTAATATAATCTACATGTTGATAAAATGTTTTTTAATTTGGATAAAAATACGATGGATATGAACTAAGTATATTTTATAGTAATAATGACATCATAACCAATTAATGATTTATGGAAGAAGTTTTTTACAATATTATTGATAGATTTCATAAAATTATTGTATTTATGAAGTATATCTAGTAATATCTTGTTTTTTCAATGTTTGAGGAAGTATGTATATTTTTATTATCGTTTTATATTAATTCTTGTTTTTACAAAGTTTTAAGAAAATATATGATTGAGGTATTCTCATAAATGGTCTATGAAAGTAAATAAATACAATATTATATTTTAGGATTAATTTTATGTTGAATTACATTATAAATACATTCATTTGGATGGTCTATAATGATAATTATTTATGGATTGGTTTATGATGAACATTGGATGATGTTTTATAGAATAATATATTATTTCATCATATGAAGATTAATTCATATTATATAACAAGTGATATGTTTTATAAAATATCATGAGAAATAAGGAAGGAATTATCCTAATTTTATAGATCTTATGATCAACTGGGTCTTTAGGAATTAATAAAATAATCTGATTCACTTCATGGATTAATAGATGAAGCCGAGATTGAAAATCACAACTAAAGGATGACATTACGATTCTAAAATAGAATGAAATAAAAAATGTATATCATCTCTTGATAATTCACCATCATCTGGAAATTTATATTGAAATAAAATGTTTCACATTATCTCAATTTTTTATAATATTAATTACCTTTTCACAACTTTTTGGCCTATAGATTTGTTTTAGTTTACATTATCTTGATTGTTTTTTCAATCACTCTCTATAGGTATTTGGGTGACATTTTTCTCTTTGGTATCTATAATTTCACATCCCAACTATGTTCCCTAATTTGGAATCCTTTTATTTGTTATTATTTACAAACCATTATCATCCTTTAATCTATTTTCAAAATAATGATTCATTAACCCTTTTTTATAATGTGTGTTTACAAAAAATGATTTTATATTGTTTAAACGTTGTTTTAAAGACCAATTTAAATTTCGAGGACACAATTTATTATAGGGGTTGAAAATAACCCCATGAAATTTTTAAAAATATTTCTTCAAAATAAATTTTTCCTTTTTATATTTTTTAATTACACACAGAAATGATTTTATCATGTATTATGTAGAACATGGTGTGTTGATCTCATCACAAGCAACACCATGTAAAAAGGAAACTAGACATACTTTTAAAATATTAATAGGTAATATTATAGTTATCATCTAGATATTTAAATGGATTTTATGACTATTTTTTAATTTATTATTAAATTATATAGTTTAATAATATATATAAAAATAATTAATTGGAATCCAATTATTTAGAAGGGAAACATAAACCTACTAGTAAATAAATGAAATATTTTTCTGGAAGAAAATTTTAAATTGAATTTTTCCTAAATAAATTAAAATACAAATTTTTATCAAAATATATTATTGAAATATATATATTAAATATTAAATATAATGTTTTATGTTAATATTTTTTGTTTCTTAGTCAAAAGAAAATAATAAATACGACATTATGCATAAAAATTAAATAGTATAAAATGAAATTTCATTAAATTTTTCTCAATTATTTTAATAATATTATTGAAACATATTAAAATAATTTGAAATATTAATTATCATTTTTGATGTAATCGTCTCAGAATTATATTACAGTTATTTTGGGAAAAAAATTTAAAAGATAAAGCTTTTGATTAATAGTAAAAATTCTTATTTTTTAATATAATGTTTCATTTCTGTAAACAAAATTAAATACATACAAAGTGTTGGAATGTTGGTTTTAAAAGAAAAAATAGTTTAATAATATTTATATCAATCAAATTTAGGTAATTAAAATCATTTTAATAATTATTTTTTGGAAAAATATATATTTAACGATTTCAGAATTTTCTCTTTGAAAACCTTTTTTCTTATCATGTCTATGAGATTAATTTCAAATTAAAAATTTAGAATTCTAGGATTGAAATTTTTCAAAATAGATAAATATTTTTAATATTATAATTTATCTTTTATACTTTGTTCAAATTAATTGTTTATCGTAATTAATAATAGTATGAATAAATATTATTTACCATCTTTAATAGAAAAATTGATTTATATGGAGGTTAAACCAAAAATTATATTGTTTAAAAATGACCCACACTTATAAAAAACGAATTTTATGATAATATTTAAATAATATATATTATATGAATTATTATTACCCACAATATAGACTAATTTATTATGGAATCATGGGAAATTATTTTTATTTTCAATAATTGGAAGTCTTCCACTCATCTCACATATAATAGACACCCTCTCTCCTATCCATTTCACACATTATAAACTGAAATTTATCAATAATAACTTTATAAATAACTTCTTTATTTCCCTCATCTCATACTATAATTCTTTGTTTCATTATAAATCCACCCAAAGAATCTTTTTTGTTAAACCCAAAAGAAGTTGTCCAAAATAGTGGTAACATCCCTAAATGAGATTTCTTTACATTATTCGCCCACATTGATAAATTGTTATTAAACAAGGATGTTGTAATAAAATTATTATATTACATATATTTAGAATTTTTATAATAATGAAATGATAAAAATCCATACCCTCTCACATCAGATGGCACACGAAGTCATTGTCATCTATACAGCAGATAACTTCCACGCTACTAGTTATTATTTTTCCATCACCTCATATCAAGAATATATAATATGATGGATTTAATTTTTATTTATGAAATTTATTATAATATTATACATCTGTAATTATAATATAACATCTTCCCATTTTATTCATAACAAATTCTAAAAAATAACATCTCTATTGTGTAAGGGGGACTACTACCTCACAAAATAACGCGATGTGTTTTAATTTTTATATTTACATGGATAGTAATAAGTCCCGACTAATATAATTAATATGAATTGTTTCATTAAATATTATTATTTAATAATTATTACACAAATAAATTCTTAAATTCCATTACTTTATGGATTTGATAACATTTTTAAGGTGTATGATGGACAACTGCCTCGCGATGTAATGTGATCAGTTTTTAATATATACATTGTATATAAGGTAATATGGATATTATTAAATAAAATAATGTGATATATATTATATTAGAATTATTTTTGGGATGGTTATATATAATTTAATCAAATTTATTTTTTTCTTCATGAAAATGAAAAAATTGTTCATGTGTATGTACGATATACAGTCTCCATAAATACAGTTTCACATTTTTTTCTCAAAATTTATTGGATTATTAAAAATAACATTATAATGAATATATATGTTATTTATATCATTTATGACATTTATAACATCATATATATTATGTATCATTGGTCATAGCAATAGGACCAAAAAATTAATGACAAATCAAAACGTACATAAAAATACTGTAGTTATTACTTAAAAGACGATATCAATAAGGAATTATTAATCAACATGTAATAAATGGTCACAAGTAAATAATATATGGTATTAATATATAGTATATTTTTTAATATACTTACCATAAACTTATATTTATTATATATGAGGATCTAATGTGTAAGAATAAAATCACTATATATGGTAGGGTATTTCTAGTCACTCTTTCTTTTTATGGAGGCTTGCGCCAATACACTGCTAATTTAATTAATGTTTTGTATATACATATCCTTTGACCTTTTAAATAATGAATATTTTTATTTTAATGATATATAATGTTTCACTGTTTGTTATAATTTATTTTTCTTATGATTCAAAATATTACTAATGTGGTTACGGATTTTTTCGCTCACCTTTATATCTGTGGGATATATGTCATATTCACAACATGTTTATTATATATGGTTTATATAATTCCCATGAATATTTATAATATTTTAATACATAATAATTATTCTTATTTACATATCTATTTTTGGATATATGTTTCTTAGGATTTATGTTTCAAAAGTCACCCATGCATAGCATGATTATTTTCTAAATTTCCATTTTTTGGGAGAGTTGTCATGTTATGAACCTATTTTGTTTTATGAGGTGTATATAATACCCATTTTACATTTAATGTCATGAATTATTTTATGATCATGATATTTTATGTTTCATTAATTTTATTCATTCATGGTGATTTTGATTCAATGTCACAAAATTAGAAATACTATTATTATATAATCTCATCATTCTTAAGGATTATTTATGAATATGTTTCTAATTATGAACGTTTTTGATCTATCAAATAATAAACAAATTAATTTCTTTTTTGTATATTTATTTCATAAAAATAAATATTTAACCTTGATTTTTTACTTCTATTGTACCCAAGAGTTGAATATTATGTATTCAAGAAAAATAGATGTTATTTATCTCTTCTGTTAAAGACCAGTTTTCAAAAAAACATCTTATCTAAAATAGTTTTTAAAAAAGTTTTTAATGGTATAAAAGATATTTATTTATGAAATTTTTTCCCATGTTTGACTGAATAAATTTTTTTAATGTAAACATCATGTCATTTTCCAAAAATGCATTTTAGGTACTCACTAAAAATGGGAATATAGTTATTTTTTTAATGTCTATGAAATGAATAAAATTTTCAATAGCCATGAACATTGTTATAATTGATTAATAAATTATATTTTCTCAAGGAGATTTAAAAAATAAATTTTAAAAATCTATTTTAAATCATTTATCAATTTTTAAAGGTTATAATCCTCTAAACATGTTTTAAATATATATAAATATTATTATATAAATTTATATTTTCATATTAAATGAAATTGATAACAAAAATGATATATAATTTATTAGTTTTAAAATTTCATATTCAATAATGAGTAATTTTCCTAAATATAGGAATTAAATAATTATTAAATATCATATTCTATATAATATGAATTTTTTAGATTTTATTTATTCTTTCTGGGGATATAAAAAAGATATTATTCACATTATTATTACAATTTATTTTTTTGGTTTTTTAACAATTGAGTACTAGGAAACTGGATTCTTTTCCATCATTTACAAAATCATGAAATATTAATGATACCTTATTTTTTCATGGGGTTTTCAATATTGTAATGTTAAAATGATTATGAAATGTGTCTCTTCTCCATTGGTTATTATTTGATGAAATTATTGTGAAACCCATTTAAATTCATTAGTAATGATAACATTGATTTATTATGACCTTATATAACAAATTTATATTTTTTTCATTCTGTGATGGGGGAATAATTCCTCCCTCTAATTAATTTGTTAATGATTTTTACCTAATTATATATATATATATCTAGGATGGGGAGTGAACCTGGTTTAGTAGGGTGAATTGTCACCTATGAATGTATTGGTAGTGAACCATGGCTAATAATATGTGTTTGGGAATGATCACATTATACTATGATAACCTTTTAAGTGTTCCATGACTGTTATAAAACTATTTTCTAGGCTTATGTATATTCCCCTACTCCATATCTCATACCATTGTTATTCTATAATGTATCATGTTGATTTATTTCATTTTTTTTATATATTGAGAAAATAAATAATTATTAAATGAATAAATATTTTTATTTTTTATTATTTTGAGTATTGTCTTAATATGTTATGCTCACATTATAATACCCTTATATGAACATTATATTTAAATAATTTTTATTTATTACCCTTACTAAGAATCTCATAGCACACATTCTTATTTATATTAACCCTAGTTTATATGAAATTATTTTATGTAGGGTATGTCTATGAAGATTACTAATGAGAATATATGTGATGAAAAATAGAATATGATTCATGAAATAACATGATTTTGTACTTAGTCTCAAAAGGAACAAAACCATTATGATCCTCTTTATTGTGTCTTTTTAAGGTTATGAATATTCATCCATAATGATGTATTATATATGTATGAGAATCATGGATCACATAAATTTTAATTTATATGCATTTAATTCTAATCATCGAAAACTGGAAACATTACTTCTGTCTAGGAATATATTACTATATACACGAAGTGATATAATTCATTCTTTATCACAAAAATATATGAGTTGATATATGTATTTATATGAAGACTATATATAATATTTATATAATTATTTACATTTTTCTTATGGAGGAAACATTTTAAATGTCAATGGACTATAACTCTATAACATAAACTTAATTGGAAAATGATTAATTAACACTAGAAAAGATGACATTAATGGTGAATTATTAATTAATTGGGTTTGAAAAGGTATAAGCAGATCATATATGATATTATAAGTATTTATATTATTTTCATATTGAATTATAATAAATATAAATTTTCTATTAATGATGATACAATTTTTATAAATTTGGATATATATAGATTAAGGGGTTTTAGCACAGATTATCTTCACTTTGACAATTTTTAATGGTCTTCCCCAATTTATTATTTATAAGGTATATAATATTCTAAATAAATTATTTTATAATAATCCATTATTTATTTAATGTGTTTTACAATACCATATTTGTTTTATTCTTCAAAAAAAATTAGATTAAAAAAGTACGTATGTTATTAGGTTTATTCCCCTACTTTTTGTTTTACGATGACCTATTTGTTATTATACACCTTTTTCTATGGATGAACTGTATCTATATCCCAATAAATATTTTATATCATTAAAATGGTTATGTTTATGGTGATTTAATTTTATTTTTATTTTATTTCATTAAGGTCATATCCATAAATAGTACATAATCTTGAGTATGAAGTCAAATATTCATTCCCATACATTTGAAAATACTTTCAGGTTTAATGTTTTATATGAATAGTCCCTAACTCAAACAAAAAAACATATAATCCAACGAGGAAAATTCTATTTGTTATTCATATTTATAATAATTTGAAAATTTTGAAGTACACTTGATTTATTTTTCATAGCAAATATTGATGACATTAAACATGTAATATTTATTTCTTTTACCCATCCCAAATACTCATAAAGTATATTTTACAAAGTTTTATGATATCCAAAATCCAAGTAATATATATAAAAATAAAGGAACCTATCTGCCTTGTTAAAAACATAAAAACTCATGTCATTTTTACACTTTCCTTCAATTTTTTTTGGGCATATGAATAAAAACATTTCCATATAAAATACACTAAAAATAATAAGAAATTACATTAATACCCATATAATGAAATCTTTAACCCCTTTTATAATATTTAATGTCACTTTATAATCATTCCTAATCACAACTAATGTGTAATTGGAGCCCAGTCAAATTCATAGGAGAACCCCTTGGGTAAATCCCTCTTAATTTATGGTTATCAGAAAACAAAACATTTTTTATCCATTACACGACTATCTATGTACACCCATCATTTATTCAATAATGGGATCACATTGGGTTATCTTGGAAAAAATATTATATAAGTTGTAATTAGATCACCCAGTGTTATTTGGGTGCAACTATTTTCTAATAAATTTCTCTATTACCATATCCTGAATAAAAGATATTTATTCTCACACATTTCTATCATAAAACATTTGAAAACTTTATACTCATTCATAAATGACATTTCGACATGAAAATGCATTTTTCTTTTAAAAAACCATATTCAAAAAATAAATCATTTTTCACTTGAAAACAATTTCCATAAAAAAATAACCAAAAAAATGGGTTTTCCAAAAAAAAATTCACAAAATCATGCAATGGATGATAAAAATAAAATAATGGTTATAGTGGTGTAAAATATATTGTCTATATATATGTTAAAAAAAATTCATTTTTCATTTCTCAAAACATTTCTTATAAAGCATGTAAAAATATTCTATCTCAAAAATAATTAAAAAAATTAAATGAGTCATAATATGTAATTTATAAATATTTTCTTCAAATATAAATATATTCATAAAATCATTTCAAAAACTTCTACATTGTATATATATATTTGGAAGGAAATTAAAAAAGGTAAAATTTTAAAACAAAATTTCATTATCACATCAAAAAGATTTCAATCAAAAACCCCCACATAAGAATATCATTTAAAAATAATAAGATATACAATGAGAATAATAAAATTCAATATATATCATTTAACTGAATCCTTTGTATATCATGTAAATGATTATATTTTTATAATATTAAAATACTCCATAATTAATTTAAATCTTGATAATGTCCCATAACATGAGTCAGACACATCATATAGATTATTCATATTCCTGAATAATAATAAAAATTGGTTATTTACTATATTTTAATATTTTAATTTTTTATTATTCCTTTTATGTCACTTATTTAAATGATATATTTTATAAGTAAAATATTTATTTTTATGCCAAATTTTTTGATAACATTTTAGTTATGTTTTAAAATCTAGATTGGTTAGTTGGCCATTATTAATGATCTAATTGTATAAGAATATATTGGATAATGATAATGATAAAATTATAATATTTATTCACCAATTAAAATTTTTATACCAATAATTAAGTATTTTCATCAGATATCATGTATGATATGAACTTGGAGACTATATGTTATACATATCCATGACTAATGCTTCCATTTTTCAATGATTATTTAGGAATATAGTTAGCTAATATTTTATTTTTATATAATGATAATAAGATATTACATACCATTAAATATGTTAACGTATATATATATATATATATGTCATCAATGTGGATGGTGATGAAAAGAGAGTCCCATAGCATCGTGAAGGTGGTAGAGAAAACGTTAACAAATGACATTACCTTTTTTTTATTGTATGAAATTGTAAGAAAAAGTAATTTATTTCTTTATAATCCACTTTTATTTATTACAATTTCAAAAAACAAATCGTATCACATTGTGAGGCGGTAGTCCGTAGTTCACATGAGAGATGTTATCATTTCCACTACAAAATATAAATTAATAAGGTACATATTTTATAATTAATAAATAGATATAATTTTGATTTAAACACAATATATATATTTTTATCCATTGTGATACCCATCAATGCGAGGTGATGATGGAAATAATGAATTAATTCATTTCATGGTGCGGTTGTATACCTTATAAACGAATGATGTTTTCATTACCAATTTAATAGAATAGAAGAATTATTTTGGTCAATAAATTAGTATAATGACATATCAGTATATTAATGATACCATTTTTATATAATTGTTGTTAATAAAGATTTTTACAGGTTGTGGATGATGTATAATAAAAATTCTCACTGAGGAACCTTACGTATATTTCGAGTAACATATTTTGGTTTTCAACAAAGGACATACATGGATATGTTTTTTACCACAAAATAGTATTATATGACTATTTACGGGATTTAATGATGTTATTTGGTATGTTATTGGATGAATCATGTCATTTTAATGTCTGATTAGCTGTTGGTAGGGTGGCCTTTTATATGTGATGTCAGTGGAACGTACGTAATTTTGGTGAAAATTGAATCCTACCCATGGGGTTTCCAAGCCACAAGGCTCCAATAACAGACCATTATCAATCCATAAAGGTGTAAGGTGGATATATTTCACACCAATATATATTATATTGTTTTTGGGAGTTTAAATACTTATCTTTTTAGTTTAACCCCTCGGTAAAATCATTTTTATCATAACTATGAAAACTATTATTTACTACTTTTACTATTCATTTTGTTCAGAAATTTATATGAAATCATTAGAAAAATTAAATTATTTTGATTTCAAAAATATAATCCATTATTCCAAATTGAATTCAAATAATTCCAAATCCATATTTAAAAATATAAAAACACTGATGCAACAGTAAAGTAGGGTTTCAAAGTGAATATTTTTTTAATTGTCTCAATGTTTTTTATATTTGAAATGAATTCGGGAAAAATTACAATGACATAAATTTTATTAACATATTTATAATTTTACAATTTTTATGTTAAAAATATTTAAAAAATAATAATATTATATATAATTTAATTTTCATTTTTTAAATTAAAAATTTGTATTTTTTAATATTAAAGAAATGTAACATATTAAAACAACCCCAAATATTCCACATTATATAATTTTGATATTATCCATTTAGATATAAAATTAAAATTTTAATTTAAATGTTATAATTTAAAAATTATTATTTTAATTAAATAATAATAATTTAATAATATAATTAAATCTTTTTGTGTTATGATTTAAAAATAAATTAATATTTTGACAAGAGATATAATTTTATATTTCATACAAAAAAAAAATTATTTCTTATATTATTATATGAGCTTTTACATTCTTCATAAATTTTTAAATTAAGTCCTCATAATATTATTTACTTCATAAACAAGTGGTGATATCATTCCCTCATATAATTTTTATATTCACATGTTCCCTCGTAATCTATATGGGATTTTGATAAAACAATAACACGTTTAATAACTATATTCCAAAACATATTCTATCAATGTTATATAAAATAAAATACTGGTTATTAATATGAAATATTACCTTTAAAATAATCTTATTTCATGCTCAAAACCAGAGATAAATATTGCACATATTTTCATAACCCTGATATATGTAATATGTTCTGTACCTAGGAAATACTATAAGTAATGGAAACTCAGAAGGAAACTGATCAATCATTATATAAAAATTCATACACTCTAACAAAACATGAAATTATATTTCCATTTTTTAGAAAAAATATAATAATTTTATATGGAGAATTATTAACTCGGAAAATATCACATACATTGAGAGAAAGTTCATTGGTCTAGTTATCGACAACTAATTTCTCCTAAACTAATATAACCCCATATTATTCATAATCATCATTTTATTCTTCACTATCTATATTAAACATCAAGTTCAATATACTTATTTATCAAACATCATCCGAAAATTCAGGCATCCAAAACATATTTCTATATAATTCATCATTTTCTTCCAAATGTATACTAAAATGGAAAATATTATTATTAGAGAACTAAAATAAAAAAATGTAATTCAATCATCCCAAGTGATACATTGATTAAGAATTACAAATTTATTCCATGGTATAATCTTATCACACATACTCTCTATCATGTTGAGGAAGAAAAAAATGTATTGAAATTTAATTCAGTATCCCATGATTTCTAAATTCTATTCAAAATAATATTCTTTATTTTATAATCACGATATGACTCATTAGAGTGTGGCTATTACACAATGAATTTTTTTGAATTATTATTTGTTGATATTTTTCATTTCACAAAACACAAAAAATAGTATATATATATATATATTAGAGAACTAATTTTGTCTTGAAATATATAAAATTCCAAGTTAGTATTATTATAAATACAATATAAAGTTTACTTTCTCAACGCAGAACAATAATATTATCATACATTACCCGCAAGACTGAATTTACACGATAGCCTATAAAAATACAAGACCTAGTTTTACCGAAAAAAAATATATCATTAAAATATTATGTTTTAATAAATTAAGACATTACAAAATTGTTACATAAGTAGTCATATATATTATTAACTATCCTATGAAAATATATAGCTTATAAAAAATATAAATTTAATTCATTTGTTACAATGAACAAATTTATTATAAATTGAATATTTTTATAAAAATATATTTTTATTCCCATAATGTTATATTATTATAATAAAATAAATTATTTAAAATTATAGATTAATATTAATGTATTATATATATTATATATTCAATCAAATATTCTATAGAGTCGTACTATTGAATTGATAGGAATATGTTAATAATATAACATATTTTCCCTTAAAAACCTATATTTGTATTTAAGAACATTTACCACCTTTAACGGTGAACCAATTTTAAATATAATTTGTGTCAAAATAAATCAAATTATGTCAAAATAGATAAAATGTTTTAAATATAATTATAAAAACAATGCTTGAGTAAATTTTTTTTATTTTTCTATGAAGTTTCATTTTTAATGAGTGTTGGAATATACTGAAATATAAATAAAGACCACATTTTAATAAAATTTATTTATTAGAATAAATTTTAATTTAATGTATTTTAAATGATTAATTAGAAAATATTTTTATCAATATATCTAATTAATTTAAATATATCCAATTAAAAATTGAAATTGATTATAAAAACCTATCAAACTTTAGAACATTTTAACATTCAAAACCATCATTATCGTCCCATCTCTGGGATTGATTATAAATAAATGTTTAAATATATTATAATTGGAATTTGGAAAAATGGATTCCATATTTGAATAATAATAATGTATTATTTCAAATAATATTTAAATAGTTTTGTATAAAAAATATTATTGATGGTAATTAAAATCAATTACAACAATTTTGATTAAATTATTCATTGTAATGGACTAAATTCAAACCATACATCCTAATATTACCTAGAAACTTGTAAAATATCTATCTTTGTCACATATTAAGACCACATCCTCCCTTATATATACATTTTATAATTATTTTATCCACATAAAATAACAAAATGTGGGTGAGGATTCCCTCTTCAAAATTTTTTCAATAGTGAAACTCCTCCTCTACAATAAAATTTCACATCTCCCACTACTTCCTCACACCTCATAGAAATCATTTAATCAACCAAAATAATCCCAAATACCTTTCCAACATAACTCCATTCCTCTATAGGTCCACTATTTTTGACTCATTTATTCCAATTATGACCTTAGGTGAAAACCATAAAGATATACACAATTAATATGAAACACCCCTCCCCCATCAAGCTCTATTATTTTATTTTTTTTCTTTACACCATAAACCATTAATATTTACTGATTTCATAAAAACCCAATTATCCACAATATAAAATAATGTTTTTGTTAAAATATTTTGACCAAAAAATACACAGACTTCTATCTAATTATTAAGGAACATTGTGTTTACATGTACCGAGAACAACTACCTCACTCAATGATAGTTGTTCATTTTTTTCATTACATCCTCAAATAGTATATATAATGATATATACTATGTTTCATAATCTATATATTACAATTATTATGTATTTAAACTTGTTTCATATATTTTATAAATATACCTTATATTTTACATTTAGTGTAAATATGATAATTTCGTTTCTGTGTAGAATACTACCCCCCAAAGTGATATGATTCATTCACATGCTATAAAAAATGTATTAAGGTTGTGTTTCTTAAACATAAATGAAATATATATTATATTTTCCTTATAATTGAATAATTATATAGATATACTTATATTTAATTGACTCTATTTCCTTTAATATGACAACAAAATGGATACATAATTCATGCACATGTACGACTTACTGTCTCCATGAATGGTGTTGTAACACTCATGGACTAAGTGAGGTATAATTTTCTAATTTCTTTGATGTACTATATTGTATGCTACACCAACATATTCATGTTATTTATAAAACATCATATATTCTTGTAGTAAAACAAAAATTATTTTTTCCTGTGTTACACACAAGAGCGACCTTCCACGATATCATGCATTATTATCGATAAACAATGATATATTATTATAATATTATTATTTATTGGGATATAAACTAGCCATAATTAATATTATTAATCAAATTTAAAATAATATATAACATTAAAATTCATCTTATGTATTTTCAAGAAATGATATACGACCAAATTCACTTTTTTGAGGGAAGAATTATTTTTCAAAAAAAGTAGTTTCTCCGCCTTTTGATATAGAACCAATTTAAAATAAAGATTTTAACACATTTATATATTATATTTTACGAACTAAACATCTTATATGTATTCTAGACATAAAAAATTACATTCATTGAATTATTTGTTTTTTTTTAAATAAATATTTTAATGAATATTGAAAAAAACTATATTTAATTCAACAAATCATTTTAATCTAATTTATTAATATAGATAGATTATCTTTTTAATGGTTTTAATGTTTAATTGGATTATTTTATTATCATTTAATCCAATGATGGTCATTGGATGTAATTTCAAATTTCAATTTGACATAAACACATGACTATATTTTGATAATTTTTTATATCTTAATTCCACTCTTTTTGGTTTTTCACAATAGACATTAATTTTAAATTCAATTATAAAAATTTTATTACTTTAATTTTTAAAAATGAGTCAATATTTTTAATAATTGTATCCAAAATATTTTAATAGGTTAAATTTATTTTTAAAATATTTTGAATAGTAACTACTGTAATTTTTATTCAATGCGGTTAATGGAAAATCAGGTAAATTAGTGTAATAAATAATTTGATAAGGATAATAAAATGATCATAAAACCTAAAAAAATCTTAATTGATGACTACAATTCTACATTTAACATTTTATGATATAAACATATTCATTTAAGGGAACATTGCATTGAAAATGACATAGATATTAATAAAACCGATGAAAGTGACAATATGTCAAACTCAAATTTCTTATAATATTATTAATATTAATATAGGGATCACCAGGTGATATCTTTGAACATAAATAGTAATTAGAAATATAAAATATTTACATACATCTTGGTAACTAGTTTTATTTTTTAGGAAATTAATAATTAAATTACGTCATAGACTTTTATGATGTAAAAATTAATTAATTTATGATAAATTCGTAAACCAATTTTTAATAAAATACTAATGACCATAAAAGCCCTAAAAACATTCATAAATAATAGTGGACATATTCATCTCGAACATAAGTATCCAAGTGCAGATAAAGTGACTATTTGGAGATTTATTTATTAGATTATGTCATTTTTTTATTTTATTTAAATTGATGTTAAATTTATCACATTCATAATTTAATAAGTTTTGAGATTTTTTGTTAGATTTTACAGATGAAAAATTAGTGTAAATATATTCTTATGAATTATAGAAAATTTATGATAATCATAAATTATTATGAGAGGCCTTTGCAGCTGAATATGGTTCCTCTCTTCCGTAGGTGACGTAGTTATGATGTCTCCAGATCCTACTCCCCCTCCTCGTCGGAGGGGGCAGACTTGCAATTTCATTCGAAGGGGATGCGGCATGGTTCATTTATAACCTTCACGATGATTCCTATTTCGCCAAAGGTTCTTGACCCCTTCCAAGATGCCCCTCAACTCTCTCTACTTCCGGCGGAGATTAACAGTGCCTCTGATCTATGCAAGCTCACAATGGTGGCCCGATTCCCTCTTCATCGTCCCTCAATTGAAACCTTTGATCGTTTCGTCACTGAATCATGGAAGCTTCAAGAGCGTTCATTTGTTACTCTTCTTGAATGAAGGAACTTCATGATTCGATTTGGATCGGAGTAGGATTTGATTTACGCCTGGTCCAGGGCCCCTCGAAGATGCAACGAGGTGTCTTTATAATAGTTTCATTGGAGTTTCGATTTTCACATATGGCGTGATCCTTCGACTTTCGCGACATGGTTATGACTTCCGGGGATTCCACTCTAGTTTCAGAATCCTTCTATCTTATGTGAAATTGGGAACAAGATCGGAAGGAATCATTGTTTTGATTGGCGTACTGATTTTTTTTGCATCCTATCTGCCCTAGAATACGTGTGAAAGTGGATGCTTCAAAGCTACCAGTCTGAAGCGTTTGGATTAAAAATGAGATAGAGTTTCGGTGGAGTGAAGAGGTGGTTTTTGAATCATGTATGGATTATTGTGTGTCTTGCAGCCGATGTGGTAATTTGGATTTGAACCGTCGTCATGGGAGGGTGAGTGGATCCTCACAAGTGATGGGGAAGAGGCACAATGGAGGGTGTGATGCTTCTTTTGTGGATAAAGAATTGGTATTAGGTCCATCTAAAGATGGTTCAGCAGTAGGAAGGGGTGAGGTGGGGGAGATTATGGCCATCATAAAGGATGCTGGATGTGTTGGACGTGGAGATGCTACTGAGAAAGATGTCAGGGTGGAAGGAAATGATGGTGCAGTGGTGGTGGAGTCAGTGGCACCAGCGAAAGGGGTGGTCCGAGAGTCTTTGGATGGAGATGCAGTGGCTGATGAGCCTTTTCCAACATTATTGCTGAAGGGGATGCCATAGGATAATGCTGATGAGGTCCATGCTTCTGAGGGGATGTTGAGCATCCAGGTGGGGGCTTCTGGTTTTGTTGTGGCTAAGGTTGCTGAGTATACAAGCCATGTTAACACATTTAAGGTGGGAGTTTCTGTGTCTGATGTGGCTGAGGTTTCTATGAATACTAGTTCTGAAAACAGAGTAAAAGATATTTCTATGAAGAAGGTGGTGAATAGTTTAAGGAATCTGACGGTTAAGTGGGTATTTGATCACTTAAGGAGTGATCTCATTCTTGTAAATGCAGACACATTGGAAAGTTCGTGCATGGGGTCAGATACAGTGGGAATTTCTCTAGACCCGCTTGTTCCTATTCAGGAAGGGAAGGTTGTTGACGTTGGAGGTTTGGTGACCATGGTCAATACTGCAAATAGATTCATTGAGCTGGAAAGTGAGGAGGCATTGCATGAGGTGGAGAATAATGCAAGGCATGAAGGCCTCCTACAGCTTGCCAATTCTTCAATGGAAGCTGCAACTGGGGAAGTTGTGCAGAATATGGGGGACCAGCAACAAATAGATGCTAACAGTCTGGTCTGGTAGGGTTTGGGTTTGGAGGGAGGTTGTCAGGAGGTTAAAATCTCGGGGTAGTGGGGTGACATATCAGATAGTTACAAGGAAATAGATAGTTGTGTTTCCAGACCTCCTATAGTGATGTTTCTCAAGGAGAATGGATCAAGATGCATGCGGATGTTGTTGTTAAGATTGACACTCGATGACAAAAAAAGAGGAAGGATTATTCTTATCTTCCAAGGCCGGTGTCTACTAGATATTGATTTGGAAAAGAATGTTGGGCTTTGCAGTCCTCGAAGGAGTTTCAAGCTTTGGAGAAACTGAATCTTAGAAGGAAATATGCCAAGGTTCTTAAGCATTATGAATCATCAGAGAGGGAAACAGACACTGCAGAGGACATAATCTCTAAGGTGGGTGGTGATGAGTATGATTTTCATGATATGTAGTTTCTTTTCTGACTTGGTGTAACTACTGAATTCTTTTTCATAATTAATAAATGGTCAGAGGCTTTCCTCTAACTAAGCATTTTGGGTAATAAATTATTTTTTAAAATGTATATTCTACAAATATTTATATTATATAATTACACAATATTAATGTAGTGAATATTTTAATAATGGAGATATCAAATAAATGTTATTAAAATTATTAAACTAAATATAAAATTGTATAATTAATTTTTCCAATGAAATTTATAGATTAACATTACCCATTTGGGATATAATAAAAAATTTGGTTCGAGGATAAATAATTTTCAGGATATTCACAAAAAACCTTGAAATTAATATTGTCAAAATTAACACATTTTTTTAAAATAATATTTTATAAAAGTATAAATTTTTTTAAAAAATATATAATAATTATGAAATGGTCTAAATTATTAAAAAGTATTCATTTATGGTATAATTAAAATCATATAAGTAAAAATTGAACCCTTTTATTATTGTAACATTTGTTATCATAGTTAGACTTAAATAAAATTACTTATTATTAATTAAAATGATAATGTTTAAATTGACCTAATAACCTGTCTAATGTTTATTGGATGATTATATTTCAATATTATAATATATTATCTAATAATATATATAATTTTGGAGGTATTGGGATTTATTTTCTAATTATTATAAATTAATTTATTCTGTAATTTCATAAGTGTCCCTCGCCCTAATTTTAAAAGTACAAATCCTTGCTCATTTCTCCACAACACTTTAAACATTCATTTTCAAATATACCCTACCCATTTATCTTATAATCTACACTAGTAACATTATAGAGGTTCTGATATTCTCAAAAGACCATATCTTGTTCTCTCAAGGCGATATCTGAAGGGAGAACAACAGTGAAGAGATAATATGCTCAATAGATTCATTCAATCGTTTTTCTCTTACATATACTTCCTCATAATTTCTTGTTTCATTAGAAATAAATAAATAAATTATAATTTATATAACGAGATATTATTATAACTATTAAAAAAATATATTCCTTCTTCTATCCATCATATGAAAAATGAAATCACCACGCGTGTGTATGTATGACTTAACTTCTCCACGTTGTGGTGTACTCTGTTTTTCACCCCCAACATACATGGATGGGAATAATGATGGAGGTAATAAATATTTGTAATTATTATAACATTGAATTTATTTTGATATTTTATACACCATCTACTTTAAAACAATTCAACAACTATTCAAATGATATCATCGCTTGTGCTTACGTACAACCAATCATCTCAACGATGTTATGTGATTCATTAAACATGATCTTCCGTGAATCATGATAATATAAATGTACAGAATAAATAAATATGGTATATATTATCTTAATAACATTATAAAATGATATAACTATGACCTAATAATGATAACATGAACTTATTCTATAAAATACTCATAACATCAAATTGTAATTAACACACGGAAAAGGGTAACAATGGACATATACTAACAATAAATTATAATATGATCATATATGATATCATAAAAGTTAATATGCTTATGGATGATGTATATAATATTATATAAATCATTATAAAGGAGGTATGGGTACAAATAAAGAATGTCAAACCTATGTTAATGGATTATTTTTTCTCACTTTTATTTCATTGGGACATATGGCTTATAAAACAACTAATTATTTTGTGGGTGTTTCTATTAACAAGGAATGTTTTATATTATTTTTTTATAATGGTTATGATACATAAATATTTATGTAGTTTCCTTTAATTTATAAGGCCTATCATTCTACTAATTATAAATTTTTAAGGGATAATTTTTTAATATCATTATATTTCGACATTTTTTTACATAAGTATTTACTTGGTTATATTTATAATCCGCGTCCATGTTTACTATATATATATAATATTATTTTTATTCTTATTCTACTTCTAAAGTCAAATTTTCCAATTGGTGAAGTTTTATAAACTATTGTGGAAGGAATCAATCTTATCTTTTCTATAACTAGTATATTATGACTTTTTCGATAAGAGTAATAGGAGAATGTTTATTTAAATTATACTACATGAATGGATATTTAAAGTATCATGACACGTAATTTATAAAAATATTACTCTACATTATTTCAATATTATTTTAAAAAAAATTATTAACTGTTAATATTTTAATCATTTTGAGAAAAGAAATCCTTTAAAAAAGAGAGGACATTCTCCTTAAGAAATATTTTCATGTATTTTATCAAAATAATTTTCTATCCAAGATGAAATATAGTTATGTTTCTATCCTATTTATTACATTGATTTAATTGTATATGTTATGGAATTACATTTATTGAATTTATTGATATTTTATGTCTTATGATGGAATGATATTTACAAAACCCATTTTATTTCATGTGTTATGCTATGATTTAGGATTTATTTTTTGTACGGTACATGTATGAATGATTTCATTATGGGATTGGTGGGACCTATATCTTTTTCCAATGTATTGTTGAAAAGTTTATATCTTGTGAGATATATATGACTGGAATAGAAAGTATATCTAGTTCAGTAATACAGGACTAGAATGCGATGTAAATCTGGTTCGGAAATATATTGTTGGAATAACAATTAAAACTTGTTATATAATGGAATTTTTTCATTATAATGTTATTGGAAGCAATGCCTTGGATATTGTGGAAGTTATATTATGTTATTAATTGTTTTCCACAATTCTATGTTTTATACCAATTATATTTTATCATATAAAATGTTTTTTTTGTGATCTAGGCCATAGTTACAACCAAGATTTATTTCATGACTAAATATTTTGATATATAAACATTATGTTCATGTTTTAACATTATGTTTTCTATTTTTGTCTTATTTTCACAATGGTTAACAATAATGAGTATTTTATATCACCTATTTTTGGTTTTCTTTTCCCGAGTATATAAAAAATAGTTTTAGGTAGGAAAAAGGGGGAAGATCATTATATGATATGTTGTTGATATTTTTCACCAAGTAAGATGATTATGTTCAATTTTCTGAAGACAATAAACTAATATGGTTTTTGGGAATCTATTTTTTGTCATATATTAAGTCTTCCAAAAAAGTAATTCAATGTCCATTTACATCAATCCTATGTCATTAGATTTTATATTAGAGAGAATATTTAGTCATCCTTTGGAAACTAGGATGTGAAAACATATGTGATATCCCTAGAGATATTTAGATGGTATGTCGATGAAATTCCATAATGTTAAGTCTAACTATAAGTTACAAACCTATAATTATGGTTACTATCATAATTATCCTCTTATTAAACCTAAGATGTTAGAGATTTAATGTAACCCCTAATTATGTTGTTTTCTAATTATGATTTTTGTGTCTCACATTATCATTTTTGGGTATTATAAAATATATGGAAATAAGAGGATTCATTTTTATGAAGAATATAATGGACAATGGAATGATATAATTCAGGAGAAACCTAATTAAATCAGACTTAGAAGGTGAAACATCGTTATTATGCCTAATCAACAATCATAAAATATTATCAATAATCCCAATATTGGTGGGTTTCCAAAAAAGCTAATAAGAGAAATATGGAGTTTCATGCTGTCCATGGAGGGCATAAAGTTCAATTGTCCACATGAAAATAATGATTTAAAAGGCATAAATGTGAATTTTTCAATGGATCTGGAAGATTTTTTGGTGTGTAAAAGAAGAACACAAAGCTAGTAATTTCAAAGGAAAAGGTTTAGTTAACACAATGGACAGGGACAATGGTATTACAATGACATCCATGAAAATTAAATGTTTTATATTTGTAATGTATATGAATTATTTAAATCAATGCACTAAGGTAAAATATCATGAAGAGAATCATCATGGTTTTATGGGTAGTATTTATGGTGATGAAGATGAGGAGACTAAAAATGATATATGAGATGAAAGAAGTGTTGAGGAATAAAATAATGAATCTTGGTGAATGGTTTAAGAATATATTATAATGATTACTTGATATTCAATAATAATGTTGCATAAATAATTTTATGGTATTATGGAATAAACAAATGTCTAAGGATTGTTACAATATTTTATGTCCTTAAGTTTTTGAATGTATATGATGAATAATACTAGTTACCATGAAAAGTGATTGAAATATTTTTGTAAAGAATATGATATATGCATAATTAAGGGATAATGAGATGATGAAATGTTTGATAGTATTAATGATCTCATTAATGATATAATGAAAAATTGAAATCATGGATAAAGTGTATATAATTATTGGTATTTTTGGTTTTTGGAAAAATATAATTTTTAAAAACTGAATTTCATCACTATAGTTCTATGGAAATTCATGTTATTTTCAAGTTTCAACCAAATTAATATTTAAGGTATTAAACTGTTTGGAATTTGAAAACCAAGAACTACCTTATGAGATATGGTATATAAATGTTATTTTGATTGATTTAACCTATTTATAATGACATATGATTTATGTTTTTGGAATGATTGTAGTGTTATACATTTATGGACTTTATAAGTTATATTCTGATTGAAGTTTGATAGATTACAGTATTCTATTATTATATGAGGCCTTATTAATATTTTATTACATGTTCTAAACTTTTTATTGTGATAGATTGAATAACTGATAATTCTATCACATGATCTACTAACACTTAAAGAAGGAAAAATTAAACGTCATTTATTTAAATAAGAGATGAAGAGGAAATATTTCAAGTAACGAACAATGGTGACACTATACTAAGATCTAGGATGTATAAATTTTTAGGAAAATTTCCACAACTTTAGGAAAAGTTTCCTAAAACCCCAAAAATTTATCCTAGTACCATCAATTTGGATGAATAATATGGTCCATTAAAGCATTGCAGTTTTGTGGCTTCTTAGAAGTTAACATTCTTCAAACAATATTTTCTATCCCTATCCATGAGAACATAATGTATATAATTTTTTTCTATATCCACATTTTCACTTTTCACCTATGTTCTCTTATGTTAAAACCAAGTGATAAAATATATTGGGTTACAGTTATGCTTATAACTATAATTTCTAAATTAATGTTTTAGTATTCCTTCTTACGATGTAGGTTTCAATGACAGAAACATTTATGTAATAAACCTTTTATAAGCCCAGTGAATTTCGAGGGTGATATTCATTTTATGGGTGGGTATAATGTAACACCCTAAGATTTTATGATATAGAATTCTTTTAATTAGTTTTATTTATTGTGTTGTATGTTACCCCAATATTTTATTGGGCTATATGCAGTACAGAATTAGTTTGTTGTATATGAAACATAACATTTTTATTCCAAACTATCTTTTCATAATATATATTTATACAGATAAATTATATATTTAATTGATTTTAAATTTTAATTAGATTATTTTTTATCATTAAATCCAATGTTATCCATTGGATGCCATTTCAAATCAAAATTGTACATAAATACATGACAATCCCTTTATAAGATATTAATTATTAAAACCATGATTTGTTGTTTTTGACAACATATACAAATTTAAAATGAATTTCATCCAATTGTATGTTTTGAATTACAAAAAATAGATTCCATATTTAGTATTAGTGGTTCCAAATTTTGATAATTGGTTACTTTTATTGGAATTATGAATACTAATTATGGTAATTTTTATTTAACACGTTTAAAAGTAAATAAGATAAATTATTGTAACAAAGAACATTTTAAGGAAAATAAAATAATAAGAAAACATATAAAATTCCATTTAATTGACTAAAATTCATCCATGAACATATTATGTTCAAAACATAGTCATTTAATGGTAACATGACAACGACAATAAAAATGATATTAATAAAACCAATGAAAGTGAAAAAATGTCAAACTAATATTTCATATATGTATAATAATTAAAATATAGGGATAACCTGGTAATAACATCGAATATAAATAGTCAATTGAATTATAAAATAATTACCAACATCATGATCATTTATTTATAATTTTAAATAATTTATAATTACCTTATTAACATTAAATTTCATGATGTAAATATTTATTAATTGATGAGAATCCATAAAACAACATTTATTAAAATAATAATATCCATAAAAATACTTAAAACAATACCATAACATATTGGATGAGTGCATCTAGACCATAAAATTCCATGTTTATTTAATTTCACCATTTTGAGCATTATAGAAAAAATTATGAAATTTATTTTATGTTATTTTATGTGATGTTAATGTTGTCACATTAAAACATTAATAAGTATTACATTTTTAATGTTTTATTTTCTAGGAGACAAATTTTACTAAATATATTCTTATCAAGTCTTATAAATTTACATTAATAATTTATTTTTTTTTCAAATATTCATACTAAAATAAATATATTAATTAATAACACAATATTGATGTACTGATTATTTTAATAATGGAGATATCAAATAAAAGTTATTTAAATAATAAAAACATATAATTTTTTCTAATTAGTATTTCTAAAAAAAAATTAGATGGAATTCACCCATTGTGGATATAATAATATTTTTTTTTCAAGGATAACACCATATCATGATATTTCATAAAAATCCGTGTAATAAATTGTTTCAAAATGGACACTATTGTTATTTTGTTAAAATAATATTTCAAAAAATTATTTAAAAATCTTAAATTTTTTTTGAAAATATATAATATTTATTATATGGTCTAAAATACTCTAAATTAGACATTTATAGTATAATTTAAATAAAATATGTAATTATTTCACCGTTTTAATATTGAAACAGCAGTAATCTTATTTAATATAAAATAGAATAAAAAATTATCAATTAAAATAATAATGTTTAAATTAAAATAAAAACTAATCTACATTTTACTTCATTATTTTTAAATATTATAATATCTTATATTTTAATATATCTCATTTTGGAGGTATTTTTATTTATTTTAAATTTATTATAAATTAATATTTTCAAAATTCTAAAAGTTTCCCTCATCCCAATTATAAAAGGATACCTCCTCCCTCATTTCCCCACAACTTATTAAGCCTTAATGTTCGTCTATACCATGACCATTTATCTTCTAAAACTCCCTAGTTACATTCTAGGGGATCTGGTATTCTCAAAAGGCTATGTATAGTGCCATCAAATGAAAATCTAAAGGGATCATGTCAAAGAAAAGGTAATATCCTCTACCGATTCAGTAAATATTTTCTTCTACTTATTTTTACACTTAATTAGTTTTTTCATTATACATTAATAAATCTAGTATCATTTTTGTAATTATATGTTATTATAATCCTGAATCAACTATATTCCACCTTCTATCGATCTTATGAATAATGAAATCACCACACGTGTGTATGTATGGCTTACCGTCTCTACACTACAATGTTCTCTATTTTTCACCTCCACCACAAATGTATGGGTATAATAATGGAAGTAATCAAAATATATGATTATTATAACATGATATTTATTTCAAAAATTTATACAAAATCCACTTCAAAACCATTCAACAACTATTCAACTCATATTGTCGCTTGTGCGTATGATCGACTTAACATATCTACGATTCATTGTGATGAATTAGTCAAGATATTCATTAAATATTGATTAAATAAATATAAAAAATGAATAAATATGGTATATTTTATGTTAACATCATTTTATAATGATATAACTATACCCAATGAATTATAACCAGATATTATTTGAGAAAACATGCATAAGAACATAAAGTAGTTAAAATAGAATAATGAGTATCAATAAATGTTACTAAAAATGATGATAATATGGCCATATATATAATCATAAAAATAAATATTCTTATTTAAGAAGTTAATAACATTATATAAAACACTATACATGAGGTTTAGAAACATACTGGGCATATCTAACCTACAATAACATATTATTTTTTCTTAATTTTATTTATGTGGAACATATTCCCTACACAACGTCTATTTATTTTAATTATTATTTATGTTTCCCCTTAATATTAATATTATTATTATTATGAATTTATGATATTTAAATAAGAATTTAATTTTCATTATTTTATTATTTAAATAATTCAATAGATCATAAATTGTTAAGGAATAACTTCACAATCTCATTATTTTATGAGATTATTTATATGTAATTATTTTCTATGATAGATTTTTCATCCACATGTATGTTTCCTAAATATATATAACATAATAACTATTTATATACTATTTATTAATGACATAATTACACATTGTTGGTTTTTTTTAAATTAATTTATGGATTCTTTCTTTCATTTTCCAAACGATGCACATTTTGATTTTCCTAAAATAGTATGAAAAGAATGTTTTTTTATCTTATACAGCATGAATGGATTTTTATGGTTTCATGACACATTATTTATATGATCATTCTTCTACACAATTTCAAGATTACTTTCACCTATATTATTTTATTTTAAAATTTAATGGAATTTTGATAAATGAAATAGTTTTTTAAAATGAATGATATTTTCTTTCTAGATTAAGATCAAGTGTTTTATCAAAATTATTATCCCCTTTAAATGACATAAGATAATTTTTCAATACATATAAGTACATTGAGTTTCTATTTTTTGGTTATGGAATTACTTTATTAAAATCCATTTATTTTATATAGACTATTATGGAATGATGTTGATGAAACCCATTTCATTTAATTAGTTACCCTATGGTGAATGATTTCTATTATTCTAGCCCATGTATGAATTATTTCATTATGATATGGGTAGAACTTATATCTTCGTACAATGAATTTGGTAAAGATTTATATCTCATGAGATAGAAATGAAGGGAGTGGAAAGTAAATATGGTATATTAATATAGGGCTATAATGGAAAGTAAATATAGTTTAGTAATACATTGTTGGAACAACAAGTAAACCTGATTCAGTAATACACTTTGTCCACTATTATGGTCTTGGTAGCATTGCCTTGGATATTATGGAAATCCTATTTTGTTCTTTTTTGTTTTCCATAATTCCATGTTTTATAGCAGTGTTATTTTATTATGGTTAATGTCCATTTGGTTTATATTCTTTATGTTCTTTTAAAATTTATTTCATGACTCGTGATTTTTATATTTAAACATTATGCTCATGTTTTTACATTTATATGTTTATTTTTTGTTTTATTTTCCCAATTTTTACCCCTATTGAGTATTTTAGTTCTCCCTTTTTATGTTTTCTTTTCCCTAAGAAATATTGAATGGATTTAGGTTGAAAACATTAAAGGGGAATGTCATTATGAGATATATTTAATATTGTTCACCAAGATAAAATATTATGTTCATTGTTTTCAAAGGCACTATATTAATATGGTCATTGGGTGTCGGTTTATGTCATTATTAAGTATTCAAAAAAATTAATATAATGCCCATGTTTGTTAAGCTTATATCGTTAGAGATTTATTAAATTTAATAATTAAAAATTCTTTAGATTTTTTTTATAATAGTATACTAAATATACATGATATTTATATCATGGTTTAAATTTTTTAAATCATTACATATGTATAAAGACCAATGATTTAACAAATTATAACACATTTGAAAAATAAACCGAATATTACCCAAAGTGAAACCTTAACATATGATTTTTATAAAGTGAGTACTATAAAGTCATTATCAAGAAAATATGGTATTATATATAAAAACATTATTATTTAAATGATTTATAATAAACATAAATTTATTATTTATAAATATTGTATTAGTATGATGAGATTCAAGACACATTTTAAGGGAGTTTTATCTTAATATTTATTTTAATGATATATATGTCTTATTCACCAATCAATTATTTTTATGGGGTATATAATAACTATGAATTTTTTTAATGCCTTGTTTCATTAATTATATTTTTATTTACATTTTTGTTTTATATATATTTATTTAATTGGGTTTTTAATTCAAATGTTACCAAATTGGTAATGTGATGTTGTCGTTGTTTGTCTTATTTGAGACTAATGCCATGTTATACACTTATATTATAATATAGAGTGTCTAAACGTAATTTGAAATGTTATACATTGATTTTCATTATTCTAATGATATTTTAATACTCTATGTAATTTCATATTTCTACATAGGGAATATCATTCAATATTACGTAGTGGTATTTGTTTAATGAAATAACATCACTCATTATTAAGATTATTTATCATCACATTCTCATTATATAAATCATATGATCGACAATTCATGAAAACTCATTATTTATATTATAATATGGTTTTTCATAATTTTATCATGTATTATTAACATTTTTTCACTCATTTATAATTGAGATAATTAAATAAATTTTTTGAATATTATATGACATTAACACTCTATTCAATTTTAAATCTATGTTACTTTAAAACTATGATTTTAAAATAGGGATTCCAAGAATATTTTAATAATATCATATGACCAATAAAATAAATTTTACCACTTTTTTTATTTTTCCCATGTTTTTAATGGAATCATTTTATCGATTTCTGAACGAGGAATTTTTCTACCCTTTTTACCAAGAAAAATGAATTTTATTTCTATATATATTATGAGACAAACATAATTTACTCCGATTGATTTATAGAAGCCTAATTTGAATGTCAATAGGTAAATTTTTTAGAAAATATTTTTAAAATTAATTTTTAATGAATTTTCTTTCAAAAGGGTTTCAAGTTTCTAATATAAATTTTCATATAAAATAGTTTTCAAATAATTTCTAAGATCCTATAAATGTTTTCAATAGGATTAATGATTTAAAAATGTTTTAAATTCTTCTATTATATTTATTCAAGATAATTTTCTTGAAAATGATTTTCCAATGGTTTAACATTTTTTGAAGCATTTTTTATTAGAGAATGGATAACTTCCCCATGAATCATTTTTAAAATATCTTTCAAATTTCATTCCATTATAATATAACATCCATTGGTGATAATTATGAATGTATAGGGAAATGATGAAATTATTCCATCTATATTTATTCCTTGAATGGTTAATATTTTATGGAATTATGTTTATGAAATTTGTTTCACTTTGACGGGTTATATGCTTGTGAAACCTGATTCTTTACACAGGTTATGCTTTGATTAAAATATTATGAAATCTATCACTTTTCCATAAGTTAATAAATGATTACATTTTTATGACACGCATTTCATATTTGGGTCATGATATTATTATCTTGAATTTTTTTTAACATGTATGTATTATTTAATGAAATTTTGGGTGGGACCTATATCTTCATCTAATTCAATTGGTAAATATGTATATCTCAAGAGATAATATATAATGGTATTGTAATTGAACCATGACTAGTACGATGGATATGGTTGTTAAACCTGACTACCAAGATGGTATTAGTAGTGAACTCATGCTTCTATGATGGACATGGTAGTGAACCATGAAAAGTAAGATGGTATGGGCAGTTAACCCATACAATTGATATGGTCTTGGTATAAATTCATTGGATACTATGGAAAACTTATTTAATGAGTATGTGTTTTCTAGAATTCTGTTTACTATTCCTATGTTATTATTTCATGGTTTGTGTTCATTAGTTTATTATGATTAATGTCTTATGAAGATCCAATATTTTTTTCATGATTCTTTATTAAGATATTTTTTATCTAGTGGTTCATCTTATATTTACATGATTATGTTATCATATACTTATGATCATGATTTGGGTTACATGACTCCCATTTTTACCCTTACAATGTATCATAACTCACCATATTTTACGTTTCATTTTCTTGATTATGAAGATAATTATTATGTATGATGTCTTTAAAAAGGATTATTATAATGAAAAATATAGGTCGAGAAAATGTATTTCACTTTTGTACCATTGTTTAGGTTTCCCTATTTCTAAACGCACTAATCTAATGCGGTTTTGGGGATCTATTTTTTACTATTTTATGTATTCCTAAAAAATAATGTATTGTCTAGGAATGTTATGACTGGGGTACTATAGTTAGATTCAGAAAAAAGTTTTAATTGTCCTTTGTAAACTAGAATGAGATATGCATTATGATAACACTATTTGTATGTCTAAGGATATGTCTATGGAGAAACGAAAAGTAAAGGAATATGTCTGAGTATATTCGTAAAGGATAGAGTGATGGGTTTACTAAAAAACATCCATTTATATATACGAATCATATATATGTTTGTGGAATCGATATAATGAGTTTAAGAACTCTTAAAAAATGTCATAAGATTGACTCGGGGTAAATTGGAACTCGACAATGGACCTTGTTGGACAACCAGTTTTACATTCTTGGTAAATTTACTTTGGAAATTCACAAACTCTAACAAACTATTATAATTTATTTCAAATTAATATGACTACAAATAACCTAGGATAATCAAGAGGTATCATATATTGGAATTTAAGTGTAATGATATTGACATCCTCTATGTAAATTTTCAAGATTATGGGGTTTTCATCAATTATGTTTGACTCTAAACCCAGGATATCTAGTTTTTTTTTTCAATGTTTGTAATATTATAGATATTTATTATCATTGAATGTGATTGAAAATTTTGTGATGAGATGTAAAATTGGATGACCACTAGTGTGAGGTACATTTTTATCATTCCTAGTCAGTTTTCAAGGAACATGATAAAAACATATACCTTAACCAAATATCAGACTTACAAAAGAAGATAAGAATGGAGTTTAGTAAGATTTTATATAATATAGACCATAGAATAAAGAATATTTTCTTCCATTTGTTTCAATAATGGGTGAACATAACATGTGTGAATGTCTTATTATAATAGGAATGTATTTTTACAGTGGAGAAGAAGGACACAAAGAAATTAACTATAATGGAAAAATGAATGGCTCAATTAACCAAATGGATGGGAATATTAGACTCCATAAGATATTTTCCAATGTAAAATGCATTATGTGTGGAATGGAAGGCCATTTTGAAAATTTATGTCCTAAGTGAATCGATTATGATGGGAATCTGGAATATGGTAGGAGTAATGGTTATATTCATGATTATGCTGAGTCTGCAATGATAATGTGAAAGGAAAGTGGAATTATATAATATGATGAGATATCCTTATAATGAATAATTCATTATGTCTAATAATAATAGTTTCAATGTATTTATATTACAAAATAATATAGTATGAATTGTGAAATATGAAATGATTTTTTAGTTTATGTTTTTCTCTATAAATTTAAAATATTATGTTTAACATTTCTGATAGACTAGAAAAGTGATTTAATTATAAGGTAATATTCTGAATAAGGGATGAGAATCATTAATTTATAACATTTTTTAAGATAATTTAGTTTGGATGAAGATATTTTTTATAGGAATAAAGAAACTAAAAATTGTAAACACTAGTGAAATAATCAAGTAATTATTAATAAGTGGTTTATTATATAATGTTGAATCCTTTTTTTGATTTATGGAATATATTCAATATATTAAGATATAAAAAGAAATTCATTTTTATAGTAACAATTTATTTTAATTCATGTTATTATCATGTTTCAATATAATATATGATAAAGGTATTCACATGATTGAAACAGGACAACTAAGAGCTACATTGTGAAATATAGTGGATCAATGTTAAGCTGATATTGAGACCTTATTTCTATATTTTTTCCTTTTCATCTTTCAGAAGGGTTATGCGTATAACCATTTAAGGAATTATTTTGTTACTATTTAGTTGAAGATTATGAGAATAATGTATTATCTCATCACATGAGTATTTAAACATGTTGGAAACCTTTTATAAAAACATGTTGTTAATGATAAACAATGACAAATGGGATGGAATATCAGGCATCTCATAATCCGTTAGTGCCTCAAGAATTAAAAAATCACCGTCCCTTTTTGAGAATGTAGTGATGTGAATCAGGAAACAAAAAAGGGTTGGGTTTTGGTGAAATCATGAAAGTATATATTTTCATAAAAATTCATTAAATTTAGTAGAAATGCTCTTGAATCCAAAAATTGTAACCCTAGTACCCCCATTTCTTATGATTCAGATGGTCCTCGAGTTCTTCATTGATTTACAGATTTAGGATTTTTAAAATTCCCCTAACATTTTTCTCTATCACTCTCCATATGGAACTGATGGTTAGATCTATCTTGCATGTCTATGTTTTTTACTTTCCACATATGTTCTCCCATGAGGGAAACAAGTTAAATATAAATTTGATAACATTAAATTTTCTAATGTTAATTTTAATATGGTTGTTTTAGTATTCATTTTTACGATTAGGGTTTCTAAGAAAGAAAATTTAATGTATTCAACAATTAATAACCCATAATAATAATACAGTCAAAATTCATTTTAAACGGTTAGAATAAAACATCACAATATTTATTAATTCTTATTATTTGAATAATTTATTCATATTTATATTTTTAATTTCATGAAACACTAAAAAACATTATTTTATATATAATAATGCGCTATGGAAGGCTTGTACTATATGAAATTAAAAGTAAACCATACTCTATATTTAACATAATGGTTGTATTTCCTTTAATGGAAAATAAATGTTATCTTACATTACATGCATGACTTCCTTTCCGTGACGACTTTCATTTCATGCAGGATCATATTTTACCAAAAAACAATATATTATTAAAATATTATAATTTAATATAATAAGACATAACCATGACATTACGATGATAGTTATTAATAGTATTCAATAACCTAAAAGAAACTCTGGTTTAAAAAATTTTAAAATAAATAAATTTTCTATAATTAACTTATAGAATATAAAGGGTATATATTTATAGAAAAATACTTTTCTGCTCAAGAAGTATTTTTTTGATAATAAATTAAATAAATTATAATTAGTCAGTGATATTAATTTAAAATATATATATATATATATATATATATATACTATATTCAATGATATTTTATGATATCCGTAAAACATATTTTATATGAATAAGATAATAAAAAATGAAATTTTACACATAAAAACCTATAATATTTTACGGCACTATTACAACCTCTGATAAAGAACATTTTAAATTTATAAATTTTTAAAATATTATATTTTTTATATTTAAATATTAAATTTATTTTTTCAATAAAAACATATAAATTAGGTTAGGGATTTTTTTTAATTTTTCTACAATGATTCTTTTTTTATGAGTAGTGGAAAACACTAAAATTTAACTCAAAATAATATTTTCATCTAATTTATTTATATGGATAAGTTATATTATTAATTTATTTCAAATTTTAATTAGATTAAAAATATTTATTTATAAAATTATGGTCATTGGAATAAATTTCACATGTAAATTGTTTTTGAATACCTAGGTAAATTTTAAATGCTTTTACTTTAAAACCACTCTTTGAATTCCTATCTAAAGGGTGAAATTTAAATTAATTTATGCCACTTCCTTGATAGAAATTGGAGAAATATCTTTCATATTTTGACTCAGAATAATTTTTAGTGTTAAATAATATGAAATTATTATTTTTAACAAATTGAATGGGAAGATTAATTAAAATTAACTACAATGATTAAGTTTTAATTGTCCTTAACAACGCACTGTTCCCTACAATTAAACACTAATATGACGAAGAAAATTGTTCACAATCACATTTATGGCCTTATTTAGACACTATAATACATGTTTTAGTCCTTTTACCATTATTATATCAACTTTTAATAACAAAAAGGTCAGGTGGGGTTTCCCTTTTCCCTAGTATTACAAGATTTCCACTCCTTCACAATAAAAGGTCACCTCTCTTCTGAAATCTAAACAGCACTTGAAAAAAAATATGATATATATTCTTAAATAGAACCTTAATATTCCTAAAATCATCCATGAATCATCCCTTTGTGCATAAATCCTTCCACGGAATCCATTTGGTCAAATCAAAAAAGATTTTCCTTATTAAGAGGTAACACCCTCCATCTTACTTTTTTATATTATTTTATTCCTCCAATAACTAATATATTCTTATTCCATGATTTTATAAATACAGATGTATCCTCAATAGTCATGTATTTTATATGCTACGGTTTAGACCTACAAATACACACACTTCTATCTAATGGTTCGCAAATATTGTGTTTATTTGTTCAGAGAACTACCACCTCTCATGGTGGATATTATTACAGAAGCTATGTTTACATATTAAATATATTATATTTTATTTTTATTTAGTATTATTTAATAGATTAAAAAAAATTAAACATTCCATTTGGTGTAAATAGGTTAATTTCATTTCTGGAAGTGTGGAATATCCCCCCTCAAAGTAGTGTGATTCGTTCACACAAAACATAGAATGTATTCCTGATGCATTTAGTGAACTTATATTTTATATATGAAAAAATATTACTACTAAGATAATTATATATATACATATATATACATATTTTTTATTTAATCTCTTTCTTTCAACATGGTAGTAAAATTTAAACGGTATTCATGCATATGTATGACTTATTGTCTCCTTGAACGATGTATTCTATTTTATACATATATTATATATAGAATATTATAAAACACATATATTGAATATAAATGATAATTATTTCATGGTTTACATTATTTAAATCCTGATATATGTATAATGACCACTGATATAAAAATATAGATACATGTGAAAAATAAATAGGATATTACTAAAAGTGAAACTATAATATATGATTATTAAAAAGAAGGTAATATAAAATTATAATAAAACACATATGGTATTATATATAAGAATAAACATATTTAAAATATGTATAAATAACTTAAAAATTGTTTTTTATGAATTTTTTAAGAATGCAATGAGATTTAAGAAGCACGAGAAGATAATATCATATCTCTCTTAAATACCATGAGATGCATGCCTTATTCAACATTCACATATCTTTGGTGTTGTTTATAATAATAGTGAATTTATTATACTAAAACTATACAAAAATATATGTGTATTTACATAACATTTTATAAATATTATACATGGTGTTTCTGTTTCAAAATTTACCAAATTGGTATGTAATGTTTTCAAAATATTCTTTCTTTTAGACTCATGCCATGTTTTACGCTTGCATTTTTATATGATGTATATAAACATCCTTAAACATGTTATAACATGAATTTAAATATTTTCATTATATTTTAAATCTCCATGTAATTTCATTTTATTAAATGGTAAATATGATTCATTGTTACCATGTGGTAAGAGTTTATTAATTCTATCTCATAGATTATTAATATTGTTTCTGATCACATTATCATTAACTAAATATTATGATCTGTATTTCATGAACACTGGTTAACATTCTTCTTTGATCTTTAATCTTTATTTATTTTTTATTAGTAAAATTATTTTAATCAGTTATACTTATTAAAATTGTCAAAAATATTTATATAAAAATATGACCTTACCACACTCTTCAATCAGAAATCTAAGTTCCTGTAAAATCATGCATTTCAAAAATTCATTCCGTGAATATTATGATAATATACTATAACAATTAGAAAAATATATTACATTTTTTCTATTAAAAATGACTTCCAAAGAATCAAATTCTCTCTTTTTGAATGGGGAATTAGTTCAAAACCTTTTTACTGTAAAACAATTGTTATTTTTATCTCATACAACATGTAAAAATTAATTGTTGTCAATTCAATAAATATTTATTCTACTCTTAAAAGTACATTTTTTTAGAAAATTATTTAAAACATTATTTTCATAGAATTGGGTTTCAATATATATTTTGATAGTATTTTATATGTTTACAAGGATAATGCCTTTAAAAAGTTTTTCATTCCCCTTTAAAAGTTTTCAAAAGGAAATTGTTTTCAAATGGTTTTCTATTATTCCATTATATGTATTCGTGTTTATATTAAAGAAAATTTCATCCAAATTTTTTTAGGTTTTAAAATTACTTTTAAATGGATAGATTATAATTTCTTCTTGATGTTTTTTTGAATGATCATTCAAAACTATTTCAATTCTACGATAGAATCTATTAGTGTTATTGAAACCATTATATATAAATGATACAATTAGTCCCTTCATATTTTATTTCTAAATTGTTTATGTTTTAATGGAATAATGATCATTAAATCTATTTCTCTTTCAATGGGTTTATTCTTAGGAAATACACATCTTCTCACGAGTTATTAAATGATGAAATTATTATGAAACATATCTCTTTTTCATAGGTTATTATATTATTATATGTTTTTAACACACATTTCATTTCATCGGTTATGATATTATTATTAATTACTTAGTGGAATATGTATATATAATTTAATTATGATATGTGGGTACCAATAATTCTGTCCAGTGCATTGGGTAATGATTTATATATCATGAGATACACCAAGATGGTATTAGGAGTGATTCTTGACTTCTAATATTTCCTTGGGAGTGAAACATTACTACCATGATGATATGGGGAGAGAGACCATATTACTAATATGGTCATGGAAAAAATTCCTTGGATACTCTGGAAATCAAATTATATATTTATGTGTTTTCCAAAATTACATGCCATGTTTCTATTGTATGCATTCAAAGCATATGTTCTTTATTTAATTATGATTAATGTCTTAAAAACCGTCAAAATTTCTATCATGATTATTTATTATGATCATTGATATTAAGGTTATGATATTTTATTTACATTATCATGTTCTCATACCATTATGATCATATTCATATTTACATGTATCCCTTATTTACCCTTATTGAGCATCGGACCCCACCCCATTTATATTCATCCATCCCCATGTTATGAATATATATTTATATATATATAAAGTATAATATGTATAATAAATTTGATCATAAAGAAGAACATATTTTCAGATAATACTGCTCACATATGTGCAAGTATTCATGTTTCCATGTTTCCAAAGGTACTAAACTAATACTTTCTTTGTGCATCAACATTTTTAATGTTTTATGGATTCTGAAAAAGTGACATATGATCTATGTTAATTAATATTAGGCCATTTTAATGGTACACTATGTAACATTTCTTTATAATCATGTATTTTTTAAACCAACCCTAAAATCCATGGATATAATTCCCCATTTCAAATATATAACGTAAAGATATTAACTCAACCCCATATTTATTTATCATTAATCATTAACCATCTAATTATTCAAAAAGATCATGGTAATGTTAAAAATACCATTTTTAAATCAATCCCACTTGTAGTACTATCGATGGTCTTTGTACATGTTAGTATTTTATCGGTGAATATAAAAAGAATAAATATGAGATTGACATAGTAAATCTTTCATCAAATGTGTATCGAAAGGAATACATAATATTTTTTCAAATAACAAAACAACTTCTTCAAAAATATTAATATTATGAAAAATATTCTTGTTAATGGATTATGCATCATACTAAAAAAATTATCCTCAATCTAATATTGATTAATTGTTTATGAAAAATTAAAATATACTAAAACCAAATAAAGAAATAGTATATCCCTACATTCCATAAATCTTGGAACAAATTCATTAAATCATTAACTAAAGGGTAACATTATAAATGTAACATAGATAATGTAGAATTATATTTTAACACAAAGCATTTGACGCATTGATTTCTTTTCCAGGATGACAATGAATTGCGAAATCATAATCCTTGATCAATTTCATTCATTATATATATCTCATCTTAAATTATTTTGGGGTGAATATATACATCATGATTTTAAAATCAGTATAAATTTTACAAATTACCCCATACAAATGATTCTTCAATAATTCTCTAAAAATCCCCAACAAAATATTTCTAAATCAATGGTAGTTAAATTTTACTCACAATAATTCAAGTGACATGATGAATAACAAATTACATTATCATTTCAAAATAGGATACAACCAATTACATTCAACAAAGAATCAATATAGATAATATAATCACTATTTATTGAAAGAAGGGATAAAACCGATGCATTCACCAATCCTCTTTTTAATTCTTAACAATTCCTCAATGTATTTATTCTCGATGAATTTATCACCTTTCCAAATCAAATTGGCTGATAGGATAGATTATCAGAATAGTTTTTAATCAAACAACAATTATTATCCAAAAATTCCAATATCACTATGAATCACTATTATATGTTTGGGTATTGGTTAGTCATCAATATATTTTTTATTATTATCTAAAAATTTTCATATTTAAAAATAATATATCCATGGAATGAAATTTATTTCATCCAAAATTAAAAATTCTTAATTTACCCATATTGTTTATTTTCATAGATGTTTTTAAAAAATTCTTTTATTTAGTTCATATTCCAACTGACATTAAGAATATTATAAACATTCGTAAATAAACACAACTAAAAACATTTCCGTGTATTTTTGAAAAAACTATTCATATATTCCATAAATATAGAAGCATATTTAGGCCACCGAATGGGAATAAAAAAACTAATATTTCATATATCATGTCTGAAATAAAGTATTTATAATTCCATCCTCCATCACCTTCAGTTATTGGTACCTTGACCACCTGTCAAGCATTTAAATATATTGTTATCTATAGAGATGACCATGAAAATCATCAATATGTCAAATAAGTTACTTTCTCTTAATAGTTATGTTATAGAAATCACTATAGTCAATGAAATGTCTCATTAAACCAATGTTCATGTTAACATACAAGATATGAGAACCCTATAGTGAAGTTCCATGTATAATGAAACATTTATATAATTACTCTTGTATTTTCTTTACCATGTATAAAATTTTCTCATGACCTATTTAATAAGGTAGTTTAGAAAAAAGGAATACCATTACATACTAATTAAACAGTAAAAATCGCATCCCAATCAGAAATATGAACAAGAAAACCATCCATAATAACATCTAGGTACTCATTCACATATGGAAAATTAGTAATTTTAATATTTTATTTTATTCAAATTATTATATTGGATACATTCACAACTATATATAATTAATTTCTCAGCTTCTTAGTATGCTACCAAAGGCATGAAATCCTAGAATAAAATATTCATGGCACTCAAATCTATTATAGAATGATATACTAATGTCCAATCCCTAAAAATAATTGAATCAAACTCTACTATATCTAGTTCAATAATATTTTTTGGTAATTGAATCCCACTGATAACCACCTTAATATTAATATATATCATGTATGTGAAAACATTTCCACGATGATTTTTAACCAAATGTTTTTTCATACATTTCTATGTTTATAGTAACACTTTTTATGAAAATATCTCAAAAACTAAGGAACGTAATGATATTATGATAAACAATGTATTCAAATAATTCAATAAAAACATGTAACATATTAGCCAAAACATCATTTTATTTCTGAATATAAATATTTTTAGTAGAAAATGACATTGATATACCTTTTTTATCAAGATAATTTCAATCCATTACAACTAATATTTGACACAAGGTAGGATAATGACCCAACTCATTTAAACTACAATATGTCAACATTTGATGGCTATCGAATACTAAATCCTTTGGTTTTTCATGAATATTTTTTTTACATTCACAAGCCCTATGATGAAACGTACCACCCTAGAAGCACTTACTATATTCATTCAATATTTCTTGAAATGTTGTTTTCCACAAATAGAACATTTTCTAGGAATATATTTAAACATATTAGATGGTTATTTATACATTTAATATCACCTAATCCTTTTTATACTATTTGTTTCACAAGTAAGATAATTATCAAAAACCCTATCACAACTTTCACAACATAAGTAATCAATTTCACATAATATTTAAATTCTCATATGTCTAATTATCTTCGTATACATGGATTCATCCCTGAATAAAATAATGTAAAACTATTATCAATTCCCAAAAAAATATATCACATGCCTAGGAAATATTTTAATGGTTGGATCATATCTATCAATTGAATTTTCACCTTATTCACTCAATTTATAGAATTAATTTTTCATCCTTATAGTAAAAACCCTTGGGAAATATATCAAAAGAAAATTACCTTTAAATTATTCTCATTTCAGATAATTAATTAATTCATTATATATGTTATCATTAATAAAATAATGACATCGATCACCTTCACATTCAAAATTTTAAAGGGAAATATTTACCTTTTATGTCTTTAATATCTAATGACTCCAAATATCATCTCCATATCATTGATAAATCCGTTGTATACCACATTGTTAGATGACCCCTTAATGATAGGGGATGTTAACTTTGAGTTTTTATATAATAGAACAATTTATTCATGGTATATCATGTTTCTCTCTAGAATAGATTGCACCACAATTTATAGCATGTGTCAAGAAAAACATTTCTGCAAAAAATAGTAATGGTTCAATTCCATTCATCTCAATATATGGATTTGTTTGTATATTTTCTTCTTAATTCCATACCACTAAATCCTCCACATTTCATCATTGAAAATATATTTTGAACTAATATATTTTAGATGAATCTACATGGTAATATTTATATTCTGTATCATGTTTACGTAATAATAAATAGAAATCATTCAAGGGAATGTTATTAACATTATCCTAAATAATAATGTTATCTAAACATACCTTTAATACCAAATATGATGAACTAGTCATAATAATTACACAATACATAAATTTCTATGAAGAATTTATTTCCTTATATTAGTTTATATATATATATATAATTAGGCCATATATCAAAAATTACAAAACTATATAATACAATGTGTAGAATTATATATGTATCCATATTTCCATATTTAAAAACATTTAAAATAAATTATGATTTATTTTCAATTTCACAATTCCATGAAATTCAACATGATTTATTCCTTTCTATTATATAAATTTAAAACCTTTTAAAATAATGTTAATATTTTGGATGATTGTAAAATATTTTGAATCGATAATAAATGAACTATCATCATTTCTCGGGTGAAAAAATTATAACTCTTGTAATGTACACCTTTATCTTAAACATTTATTTTTCATACGAAATAATACATTTTCACATGAAAAAACACAGATTATCTACTTAAGGAAATCCATTAAAACCCATATAAATAAAAAAAGAACAATTTTCTGTAATTTTGATAATCACATTCATAACCCATTTCAAACCATTGTATGAAGTAACTGGGTCACAGTTAAATATATAAGGGAAACCCTTTTGTTTAATCCATCATTAATTTCTATCAACAACAGCAATATTACACAAGTCATTGGGGCTATATCTTGGTTCACTCATTGTTTAATCTATAAGAATGTTACTAGTTATATCTAGGTGCACCCATCATATAAAATGTCATGGGACCACCATTTACTATTTTTTAGAACCTATATCCCATGTACAACAATCAATATACCATATAATGAAAATAAAAATTTTATACTTCCAAATTTCCGTCATAGTACATTTGAAAGACAATTTAAAACACATAGTAAAACCACCTTTGGATATTAAATTACCCTTTTCATTTAAAACCCAATTTCAGTACCAAAATACCATTTTCTTTTAAATAATGATATTCTATACCGAACTACATTATAAAAAGAGAATATTTTTCCTCTATTGAAATAATTAAATTTTTCAATGGAATATATAAATAATGTAACCTTCCTGGTGTCAGAAATGTTGGTGTCGCCGTATAATTAAAAAATATTAATTTCCTTTAGTTTTTTTTCAAAAACTCATACACATATATATATATATTGATTCCTTTTGAAACCAATTAAGATAATGTGAAATAAATAAAATATGTAATTAATAGTTAAATTATTTACTAATAAAGACATTAATAAAATAATTTTAAAACCATGTATATGGTATAAAAAGGCTCGAGTAGAAAACATTACATTTGACTTTTAAAAATTAAAACACTCTTATAAATTTGGAAATACATAAATTAAAATTTCAATTGATGAATATAATAAAAAACAATAAATAAAAATATAATATACAAATTAATGATTTAACATGTCAAATGGGATTTCTATCCTCATTGTAAAAGATTATAGGTGTATAAAATAAATATATGTATCAATAAAATGAAATTGAGATGATGTCCAATAAAAAATGTACAACTCATCATGTAAGTTATTCATCTTCTGGGATAATAAACACACATTAATAGTTATCATGATTAAGAACCTTTTTATTTTTTATTTTTATTTTATTTAACTTATTACAATCTTATATGTTACCACATAATCAATTGATATTGACTCAAATGTTTCATTGATATTTGGTTTATATGTTAAAAATCAATTCTGTATGTTGATTAAGGTAAAATAAGATATCATTTAAAAATACTTGAACAACAATCATGACATAATTATCATAAATATAAATAAATTTTATTATTATCACCAATAATTAAATATAGTTTTGATAAACGAATTACATGACAATCATGGAGAAGATATGCCACTCATACACAATTATAGCATTTCATTTTATTGAATGATCATTTTGTAATGTATTTTTGTAATATTTTTTCTTTACAAAAACATCATAATATATTATATAGATTATATATACTATTATATATCATCCATGTGGTGTGGTGATGAAAATATTGTCACCCAAGTTAGGGAAGGTGTTAGTCCACACATTTAATAATGATGTTATCATATTCTAGTATGATAAAAGGAATGAAATAATAAGATATATTATTATTTTAGAATGATTATTACTAAAAATCATAATATTATAATCTATTCCAGATATAGAAATTAAATATATCCTTAAAACATCAATATAATGTTTTTAAAAGATTACCACATCACATTGTGAGGTGGTAGTCCATCATTGAAATCAACGACATTATCGTATAACATATTTAATAGAAGGAAAGAAATAAATATAAAGATTTAATGACTATAGAGGTATAATTATTTTTTAAATATCATATAAACATACATTATATCCTTCATTAAACCCAAAATTTAGTGTTCATAAAGGAAAAATTAATTACTTGGGTTCGTGAGGAGGTTTTCCGTCCTACAAATGAATGATGACTTCAAATCCCATGTGATGGAAGATTAATCAGATCTATTTTATTCCAATATCATAATCAAATATCTATATATTGAAGATACTGAGGTTAATATATAATTTTTTTTTAAAAAATTTGGATGGATGGTGAAATAGATAAAATATAAAACACTCATTAAACAACACTACTAATTCATTAAGTATATTATTATTTTTTCACTAATTTATGTACATGGGTGTATTTATACACAAAAAAGAATTATTAGTATATAGTATAGATGTATGTAACGTATTAGGGAAAATATTATCCTAGAAATGGGTTTTTAAGGATTAATGATAAGATTTGATATGAAATCCTTTTATATATGAGGTGAGTGGAACACATATAAATTATTAAAAAATGAATTCTTCCCAAATTTTTTTATGTCCCAAGGCACAATTAACGGAACATTATTTATATATAGCGGAATATTTTCTATTTAAAATTTATCAAAAATAATTTAGATAATTTTTAAATCATTTTTACCTTTATCAATTTAGTTTGACCCCCAATTAAACTTTTTGTTCTTTAGCTGCAGAAATTATTTTTAAGGTTTTTAACTAATAATTTTTTTAAAAATTAAAATTATTTAAAAATTTACATTATTTTGATTCAATATATTTAATTTTTTTTATAACCCAGAATATGAATGAAAATGTTTCTTTGATACATGTGAACTTTACGAGTCCGCCAAAATTTACAGTGTTTGATTTAGTGGCCCGGTGTGCCCAGAATCAGTTTCTAATGTTTTGTTCGGGTACATTCAATAAAGATGGAAGCGAGATTTTTTAACTGTTTAAATGGGGCTCGGAATTGAAATATGAGGGCACATATAAACTCGCAGTGCCAGTATTCGCTTAAGAATACTTTCACCTCAGTGGCAGTTGTTCGAGAATGGAAGTTAGATTTTGGGTTTTTAATAAAATTAAATAAAAATATGTGTGTAGGTTATTATTATTTTTAGGTAGTTAAAACCTCCAAGTCATGATTAGTGGTGGGGGACACCACACTATAACCTCCCATGAGAGGTTATGATGGTGGGGCCCACCATCACATAACATCTTTTCGGAGGATATTTTTTGGTGGGGACCATCTGAATATGAAACCCTTGAACTCCCCATTTATGGAGATACCCCCCCCCCCATTAAACCTCTTGAACTCCCTTAATTAATTTGTTCCTACTAACAAGAATTAATTAAGTAGAGCCCCCCTTTAATTATTTCTCTATTTGAATTCATTCCAACCATTAAAATAATGGATAATATATTATTTTATTTTGGGTTGGCAACATTCTTTTGGTGGATCAGAGGAAGAGGAGATCTAGGGAGAACCATCCTCCCAATGAAGAATGGGAAGAACGTTGGTGATGCTTCTTCCTCAGTTTTCAACCCTGAAAACTTTCAGACACATGAGAATTAATTGAGAGTGTGTGACAAACATGGCGAAAAACGAATCAATGACCTTCACCTTCCGTGACTCTATCAATGATGGACAATACAAGGTTGGGGATTTAATGTTTATTCATGTTCATGTTCTTCATCATCCAAATATACATCGTCATTTTTCCAAATGTTATCACCATAAATTGGAGATCTCGGGCCATTCAAACACGTCTTGACCCTCACCATTTCTTTTCCTCATATTTTGACGACAGAGGCAGAGCAATGGTAGATGGCATCGATCCGATCGCTAAGAAAGCTGGCCTGAAGAAATCCGGCCGCGAAGAAACTGGTGGTGCAAGGCCACCGGGTCTCCAAAAAGGGTGCAGCATCTCCGTGACGCATGGAAGGAGAGACGCGGCCAAGGAAGTCTGTGGCGGAAGGTGCGTAGTGTCGTCGCACTGTGAAAAAGAGCAAGACCACAGCCAGGGTGGGCCATGGTGGAGGAGGAGAGGCGGCCGACGTCGGGGTGGCCGCCGGTGGTGCAGAGCAGATGGACGCCCGACCATCTTGGAGGAGCGGGACACCGTTGGGTCCCGCATAACAAGGACCGGCGCCACCTTGCACCGGTTCGGTCCCCACCTGAACTGTTCAACCGTTTGGGATTTCTAGGGAGAACTCATTACCCCATGGACACGGCATAGGCAGTCCCCCCGCAGGATGCTGAGCTGTCGGACCGCCCTTGCGGACCAGGCCACCACGGGCCGCTCGGTTTCCCTCGGACCAGGACGCCCCCTCGGGTCTAGCCACTCTCGACTAGGCTACCCCCTCGGGTTGGGCCGCCCTCTAGGGATGGGTCAGACCTGCGGACCGGGTCAGACCCCAGTCTGAACCCATTTTGATCTAAATAGACCTTTTCGCCCATAATGTGGGCTATAGATGTCTGATCAACGAACCATCTATAGAAACGAAAATCAAGGAGTCTGACGTTTCTCTTGGAATACAACACTTGAAGGTTGGACACAGTTGGGGTACGGTCGGTCAGGTTTGATCCTAAAATCCAACTGGGCCACTAGAACAGAAATGCCAATAACTCACATATCGGGCATCCGATTGACATACGTCTATTAAATTGAGACCCCTATGATGAGGTGGACATTTGAGATACTTATAATTGATAATTCATGATAGTTGGAGTATCGACCTATAACATGTGGGGCAGATCCTCCTGGAGATGAGCGAGCGGAGTACGGAGACCTAGTGGCTGGCTAAGACCTGACGACTTTTGACCTTTCGACTCGTAGTAATACGACTAGCCCAATGGGAAGTACCTTTGTGTGATGTGGAATACCCATAGTGGGGAGTGCCTCTATGTGACATGGCAGACCCACGGTACTATACTGGAGGAGTACCTCAACTGGCGATGAGAGGGAGCGCCTCTCTGTGACGCGGAAAACCCACAGTGGGGAGAGCTTATGTATGACACAGAAGACCGTTGGTACTTGAAAGGAGGAGTACGACCATAGTCTAGGATAGTGGGATGTGCCTCAGTGTGATGCAGAAGGCACATGATACTCGATAGAGGAGGAGTACACCATCATCTGAGGTTCCGACAATGTGGCTGGGGTTGTTACCTGATACTACCCCCTAGAATAAAATTTTGGTTTGAGCTGAGTTAGTGTCTTTGTGTTTTCCTCGTGAATGAGATTTATTACCTGGTAACATAGGTATATTTATGGGAATATACCTAAGTTATGGTTATCCATTGAATCCATAATTTGTGGTTAACCCTTGTTGGATTTTGTGAGACCTTGAGAGTCTCTAGGTCCCTACATAGTATAATTATACTTACCCCTGCACGGGCTATGCCCGCACCTCATTGTGTTAGTTGCAGAAGACACACAGTGCTGAACGAGGTAGATAGAGTAGCAGGACTGGATGGTTCACGGAGGTGGACCACTCGGCGTTACGGTACACGGAGGAGTCAGACAGATGTGGAGCACTGAGGAGGCTATCTGTACATACCCTTCATGTAGGGTTTCCCGATGGATGACTAGCTATTAATAACCTTCATTCAGTTGTACTGTTATTTTTTTGTTTCCTTGTACATTACCGTTGTTCATGTATTTTTGGCCCCTATTACATTCAAACACTAATTTTTTTAAAATGTTTTTACATAGATCTGTTCTTCTAGTTATGCACTATGTTTTGTTTGTTATAGTTATGAAGGCAATTTCTTCCCAGTTTAGGTATTTTCGCCATTGGTTCTAGTCTCCAACCCCTGGCCCATGGAAAGAAGGCTTGCGGTAGTCATGATACCGGCCCTGGGGGACGGTTCATGAGGAATTGGTATCAGGGGAGTCAGTTCTACCACATAACATATAACTATGAACTTTCTTTTATGTGAATCAATAGTTTTAATGGTACTATGTGTGGTTTTCAGTTCAGGGAGTCCATTGATGTTGTGGGTGGCCGATGTATCCATACAGCAAGACCCTGACTACTAAATTCCGACATAGTGAATGAAAACAATGATTATGTGCGCATATTTAAAAGTTTTCTTATGTCATCTCAACTAGGTCATCTCACCAGGTATAAATCTAATGACTGTGTCCATCTGTTTCTTTCAGGATGCCTCCCCGTAGAGCCCCAAGAGTCGCACTCTCTGATAGCCCACCGAGTTAGGAGGTCTTGGTTTAGGGCCCTATACAAGCAGAGGAAAAATCTATACCACTTCCCCTTGGGCCAAAGATTCCACTAGCTCCAAATGAAAATGATGCACGCCACTTGAGCGCTTTGCATGAGTCCCATCACTAGAGGCCACCCAGGTTCCAGGGAGAGACGGACCCATAGGCGGATGAGGATTGGATGGAGGTTGCGAAGAGAGTCATCAGGCTGTTAGGGACACATGTAGACCTTATGGTGATCCTTGATGTGAGTCTCCTTCAAACAACAGTAGGAATATTGTGGAGCCTAATGCTCTAGGTGACACTACTATGGACAGACTTCGAGAGCCTGTTCCTGGTAGTGTTTGTTCCAGAGACTCTACGACCAGTGCGGATACAGGAGCTACTACATCTACATCAGGGTAGCATGATGGTAGTTCAGTACTCTGTGAGGTTCAACGACCTCTCGCGCTACTCCACAAATATGGTACGGGACCCATTCTTTAGGGCTCAGACCATCGATCAGGGGATCAGGCGAGAGATCAGTGCATCGATGATCTCCCTTAGCATCCTAGAATAGGCAGGGGTGTTAGAGAGAGACCACTTAGTGGAGAGTTTTCTTCCTAAGTAGTCACCATCAGTGAGACCCACCACTAGTCGATATGCAGCGGAGCCTTCTACAACAAGAAGTAGACAAATGATGCAGAGGTCTAAGAGGACCAGACCCACAGGTGGACGACTGTAGGACTCATGATATGTTGTGCGGGGCACCCAGGCCAGTGACATATATGCCAGGTGCAGATAGTGTTACTCATGCGGTGTGCAGGGTCACATGGATAGTTACTATCCGACCCACCGTTCAGATGATCAGTATAATTTTGAGGGACCTCCCAGGCTATGGAAAATATTTGTTCAAGGTGTTCCGTATGGAGAAGGTGTACATGGAAGAGGATCTAGTCGTGCAGCTGGTGGTGGATGATGTTACGAGGTGCTACTGTTAGCACTACTAGGAGGTTCCCCTGGCCGTAGGGAGTTGGTGGATAGTGGAGAGTTAAGCTTCAAGCTGTTGAGGCATACGACCAGGAATCATCAGATATGATTTGTGGTATTATGTGTGTATACTCCACATTAGCTGTAGTTATTATAGACATAGGTGATAATCAATCTATCATTTCCACTTCCCTCATTCAGATCCTGGAGATTCTATTGGATCTGTTAACTCTATTTTTATGGCTATATACTCTTATGGGAGCAGACTCGACGATTACGCACTGGTGCCGGTAGTGTTAGCATAATCTAGGATGAGAGAGCTTCAGATGGGATCTCCTTGTAGTGGAATCGAGGCCTTACGACTTCATCTTAGGTATGGACTGGTTATCTACAGTCCAAGCTTAGTTCGACTATATTAGGTTCAATGTGTGGTGTGTCCATACAGATGGGTCCAGGTTCACCTTCACTGGCGAGAAGGGAACCATTGCAGCATAGGATGGACTTACTCGGAGGAGGGTGAAACCGATCATTCACAAGTTGGATTTCCTTACCCTCAGAGCAGTTGATTCGGAGAGTCCTACTTATCCTTTAGTGGTGGAATAGTACGCATATGTTTTCCCTGACGATGTTGCAGGACTTCCTCCTCATAGAGAGGTGGACTTCTACATTGACCTATACCCTAGGATGGCACCGATATCTACTCCAGCATATCAGATTTTTCCCACTGATCTTTGTGATTTGTAGGTACAACTAGAGGAGTTGTAGGGAAAGGGATTCATCTAACCTAGTGTATCTCCCTAGGAAGCCCCGATTCTGTTTTCCAAGAAGAGAGATGGGAGCATGAGGCACTGGGTCAACTACCATCACCTGAACCAGGTGAACATAAAGAAAAAGTACCCAATCCCAAGAATTTATTACCTCGTTGATCAACTCAAGGGAGCACAGTGATTCTCAATGATAGACCTCGGTTTAGGCTATCACCAGCTCAGAGTTCGAGATGAGGATGAGTAGAAGACGATGTTCAGGTGTCGATATAGCCACTATGAGTTCTTGGTTATGCCCTTCAGTGTATCCAACCCTCCCATAGTTTTCACATGTCTCATGGACAGTTTTTTCCAGCCTTACCATATTTTCATTGTCATGGTCTTCATCGACGACATTCTGATTTTCTCGACTACTGAGAAGGAACATTCCTTCCATTTGTAGGTAGTACTGAACACACTCTGATAACACCAAATTTATGGTATGTTCTTGAAGTGCCAGTTTTAGATTCGATAGGTTCACTTCTTGAGACATGTTATCTCAGAGGCTGTAGTTTTATTCGATCCTGTAGAGAATGAGGTAGTACATTCGTCGGATCCACCCAGGAGTGTGATGGAGGTACGGAGTTTCCTGGGCTTGGCTGGATTCTATCATAGATTTGTTCCAGACTTCTATAGAGTTTTTTCACTACAATCAGCCTTGACGAAGAAGGGGAAACCCTTTGAGTGATCAGAGAGATGTCATCAGAGATTTCAAGAACTGAGGGAGAGGCTGACAAGTGCCCCCATCATGACACTTCCTGAGGATGGCCTAAGGTACGTAGTTTACTACGACGCATCAGGGGCCAGATATGGGTGTGTCCAGATGTCGGAGCGATAAGTGATCACATATGGTTCTCGGTAGCTAAGACAGCATGAGAAGAACTACGCTACCCATGACCAAGTGTTTGTAGGTGTGGTCTTCACATTGGCGATGTGGTGAAACTAACTGATGGACCAACGTTTTACCTATTACTCTGATCACAAGAGTCTCAGGTATGTCTTCTATCAGATGTACCTGAACCTGGGACAGTGGATATGGCTTGAGTTCCTCTAGGCCTATGAATTCGAGATAGTAAATACACCTTGGAAGGGGAATGTTGTTGTAGATGTGCTCAACAGGAGGACTGGAATACAGATGCTAGGAGAGAAAACATAGCAGTTGTATGCCTTTCAGATATCCTTTTTGGATAGATGTGTAGCAGCCTATCTACAGTCTCTTATAGTCACTCCGTAACTTCTTCAGCGAGTCAGGGAGGAACAACATGGGGATGCTGAATATGAGACACGACGTGCTCAGATATCCATAGGGCAAGCAACTGATGAATTTTCAGAAGGTGGGGAGCACGCCGTCCTCTTCAGAAGACGTACAATGGTAACAGTACCAATTCAAGAGGATGTGTTGAGTGAGTTCCACACTTCCCCTCTACTGGTACATCCTGGAGTGGCATATATGTAGTAGGATCTTTGTCGACAGCACTGCTGGCCAGGTATGAAGAAGGCGGTAGCAAAGTTTGTCACACAGTGCCTCACTTGATAGAAAGTGAAGGCAGAGCACCTGGTACCAGCAGGCCTAGTTTATCCCATTGAGGTCCCAGAGTGGAAGTGGGCTGAGTTATCCATGGACATTGTGGCGGGTCTCCCACCTAAATCTAGGAGTCACGATTCGATATGGGTGATCGTTAACTGACTCACCAATTCAGTATAATTCCTACAAATCATAGAGCAGGGATCAGTTGACAGATTGGGAGGCCTTTATGTGTAGGAGATTGTGTGTTTTCATGGAGTACCTTATTCCATTGTCTCCGAATATGACACCGGGTATACTTCCCGACTATGGAAGGGGTTACAGGAGGCCTTCGGGACACAACTACGTCTGAGCACCGCCTTCCATCCACAGATGGATAACCAGACTGTGCGAACCATCCAGACCCTCGAGGACATGCTCCGCACATGTGTCATCCACTTTGGTCGCAACTGGGAGGATCACTTACCTCTAGTGGAGTTTTCATAAATCAATATCTATCACTCCACCATCATTAGGGAACCTTTTGAGGCCTTGTATGGTTGACCATGTAGATTTTCATTATGTTGGACAGTCCAATGAGAGTTCGCACTTGCGGGACCAGAGATGGTACGAGCTACCACAGAGAAGGTGTAGATCATCTAGGAGCAGATGAAGACTCCACAGTGCAGATAAAAGTCATATGCTGAGAGGAGACAGAGACCACCAGAGATTGAGGATCACAACCACCTCTTCCAATGGGTCTCACTTAGACAAGGTATATGGAGATTAGGATGAGGCGGCAAGATATCTATGAAATTAATCAAACCTTTCCAGGTGCTTATCAGAGTAGGTGAGGTAGCTTACCACTTTTCCCTTCTACATCAGTTACACCGGGTGCACAGAGTCTTCCACATATCTCAACTGAGGAGATACGTGCAAGACACTTCCAATATCATCTAACATGGAGAGATGGACATCGATGATGGGGTGAATTTTACAGAGGTTCCAGTAGAGACTGAGGATCGACAGGAGCGAGTCCTTCATGGATGGTCGATACCTCTGGTACGCATTCATTGGAAGCACATGAATCTCCATCTGATCACAAGGGAGAAAGAGGATGAGATGCATGCTCATTACCCCCATTTGTTCGTATAGTCTGATTTTTTCATTATGGGCATGTAAATCCATTAGGTGGGGAGAATATAAAGACCCGGAATCTTGGTGGAATTTTTTTTAATACATGGGAATTTTACGAGTCTGCTGAAATTTATGGTGCTTGAATCTGAGGCCCAGTGTGCCCAGAATCAATTTCTGAAGTTTTTTTTGAGTAATTTTAGTAAACATGTGAGACGGATTTTATTACTTTTGAACCGGTGCTCGAAATTGAAATCTGAGGGCACTGTTGAACTCACAACGCCAGTATTCTCTTATGAAGACTTTCACCTAGATGATAGTTGTTTGAGAATAGAAGTTATATTTTAGGATTTAAAAAAAATTAAATAAAAATAATTCTGTATATTATTTTTATTTTTTGGTAGTTTTAACCTCCAATAGGTTGTTGGAGGTGGGGTCCACCACACCATAACCTCCCATGAGAGGTTATGTTGGTGGGGCCCACCCACACATAACCTCCCATGGGAAGATATTTTTGGGTGGGGACCACCCGAGGGCGAAACCCTTGAACTCCCCATTTATGGAGGTACCACCCATTAAACCTCTTGAACTCCCTTAATTAATTTCTGCCTAGACATAAGAATTAATTAAGTGGATCCCCCCAAATTAATTCTCCATTTGAATTTATGCCGACCATTAAAATATTGGATAATCTGTTATTTCATTTCAGGTTGGCAACATTCTTTTGGTGGAATAGAGGTAGAGGTGAGATAAGGAGAACCATCCTCCCAATGAAGACTGAGAAGAACACCGGCGAAGCTCCTTCCATTTTCATCCACCCCGGACACTTTCCAAAGCAATAGAATGAATTGGGAGTGTTTGACGAATGCGGCGAACTAGCAATCAACAACTTTTTCTTTCTGCGACACTGTCAACGATCGACAATGAGAGGTAGGGGATTTATTTTGTTTCTTGTTCCCATTCTTCATCATCCAAATAAAGGTCCTCGTGTTACCAAATTTTATCACCATAGCATGGAGAGCACTGGCTGCATGAACAAGGCCCAACCCTCCACCTTTGTTTGTCCTCGTTTGATGATGACAGAGGCGGAGCAATGGAGGCCGGTGTTGGGACGACTGTTAAGAAGGCCGACCGCGAACAAATCCGGCCGCGATGAAACTCGTGGTGCAAGGCTGCAAGGTCGCCAATATGGGTGCAACACTGACGTGACATGCGGAAGAAGAGTCGCGACTAAGGCGGGCCACAACGGAAGAGGCGCGACACCGTCGCAATGTGCAGTGGATGAGGACCGCGGCCCGGGGCGGGCCATGGTGGAAGAGCGCATCGCCATCGTTCCGCGTGGATGAGAACGACCGTGGACAGGGCGGGCCGCGGTGGAGGAGTCGAGGCATCTGACATCGGGTCTGCCACCCGTGGTGAGGAGCGGCTGGCTGCTCGGCCATCCGAGAAGAGTGGGACCCCAATGGGTCCCATGTGACAAGGACCGGAGCCACCTGGCACCCATTCGGTCACCACCCGAATAGTTCTATCGTTTGGGATTTCCAGGGGGTGTGTGGTACCCCCTGGACGCGGCTGAGGCAGACGTCCGACGGGCCGCTGGGACATAGGGCCACCCTTACAAACAGGGCCTCCTCGGGCCGCTGGGCCGCCCTCGGGTCATGCCGCCTCGGGCCGGGCCTCCCCCTCAAACCCGGTCGCCCATTGGTTGGGCCATCATCTCGACTGGGTCAGGCTCGCAGACCGATTCGGACTTGCGGACCAGGTCAGATCCCAGTCCGAACCCAATTTGATCCGAATACCCCTTTTCGCCCATAACTTGGGCTACGAGTGTTCGATCGACAAACCGTCTTTGAAAACAAAATTATTGTAGTGAGACAGTTATTTTGGAATACCCTACATGAGGTTTGGACACAGTTGGGGTATGGTCGGGTTGATTTGAACCTAAAATCCAACCAGGCACCCGAAACGAAAATGCCAATAACTAACAGCCTGGGCGTCCAATTGATGTGTCATCTGTTGTGTTGAGGCCCCTTTGACTTGGTGGACCTTTGAGATAATTCGACATGGGAATTCATGAAATTTTGAGTATCGACCTATATCTTGTGGAGTAGATACTCCCAGAGATGGGCGAGCGGAGTACAGTGACCAAGTAGCTGGTTGAGACCTGATGACTGTTGACCTTTCGACTCGTATTGCTTCGACTTGCCTAGTGGGAAGAGCCTCTGTCTGACATGGTAGACCCATAGTGGAGAGAGCCTCTGTGTGACGAGGCAAACCCAAATTGGGGAGCACCTCTATATGATGTATCAGACCCACGGTACTTGACAGGAGGGGTACCACAATAGACGAGGATAGTGGGAAGCGCCTCTATGTGATGCAGCAGACCCACATTACTCGATAGAGGAGGAGTACCCCATTAGATGAGGTTCTGAAAGTGTGACTGGGGTTGTTACATGATACTATAAAATAGAATAAAATCATGGTTTGAGTTGAGGTAGTAACTTTGTGTTTTCCTTGTGACTGAGATAAATTACCTGGTAACTTAGGTATATGTATGGGCATATACCTAAGCTATGGTCATCCGTTTAATCCATTCTTTGTGGTTTATCCTTGTAGAATTTTGTGAGACCTTGAGATTCTCGGGGTCCCTACTATTTATCGTTATACTCACCCCTAAATGGGTTATTCATGCATCTCATTGTGTTGGTTGCAGATGAAGAACAGTGCTGACTAAGGCAGATAGAGTAGCATGATTGGACGGTACACGGAGGTGGACCACTCGGCGTGACGGTACACGATGCATCTAGACAGGCATAGAGCACTGAGGTGGGTATCTATACCTACCCTTTAGGCAGGGTTTCTCGGTGGATGATCTAGTAGCTGATTATCTTCATTCAGGTGTGCGGTTACTTTTCCGTTTCCTTGTACATTATTGTTGGGCTTGTATTTCCGGCCACTTTTCCATTCAAGCACTCTTTTTTGTAAACAGTTTTTACATAGATATTTGGTTCCAGTTGGTACTATGTTGTGTTTGTTTACAGTTATAAAGGCAATACCTTCCCAGTTTAGGGATTTTTGCCTCTGGTGCAAATTGTCAGCCCCTGGCCTTTGGAAGGCGGGATTGGGGTTGTGAAGATATGGGTCCCGGGTGATGGGTCATGAAAATTTTCAAAGTCAAATCCATATATTTGTCAAATTTTAACTATAAAATAAACTCATATAATTAACGAGAATGATGGGTTTCAATATTAAAATGTTCAACTATTTTCATTTTTTATTTCATAATACATTATTACAAATATTATAAGGAACTAAATTAAATTTATAGATATATAATTGGACTTTTATTAATTTGAAACCCACTAAGAATATAATTTAACATTATAAATAATCTAAATGTAAATGAATTTTTAATTATATTTCATTATTTTTCTATATCAATTAAAAAAAATTTGAAAAAAATGTAACCCTAATATAACATTTATAGGATTATTTAAATAAATTAAAGTAATTTTGTCAAATTATTATTCTATAATTATGAAAACAATATTCTGAATAAATTATTGTTATAAAAGAGTTTATTTAAAACAATTTTCATCTTGATATATATATTTCATAGTATTTATGTAATATATATAAATAACTAATTCAAATTAATAATACTACAAATTATATACTATATCGCTACCTAGGTTGTAAAAATTTATTATATGGGGTTTTCATTCAAAATATAACAGAACTATAATATTTTTATTTTACAATATCACTTCTTATTGGGTTTATTTATGATTAATTATAAAATATTTAATTTAGAAGTTTAATGAATCTAAAATATAATATATTTTAATATCCTATTTTTAATTCTCAATATTACATGTTTTCTTTTAAATGTCAGTTAATTATTTATTCAAAAAAATGATAGTATTTTTTTTAACCTGAGATAATTTATCTATTCAGTTAAAAAAGTTATATTCAATTTATTTTTTTTCATTAAATAGTTTTTAAGAATTTTTTACTATTATAGAATTTTTTATTAAAATATATTTTAAAATTGTTTAATTTATTTAACAAATTTATTTAATTAAATATTCATGTAATTATATTAATTAAAAACTTCTTACTCAAAATAAAAAATTAAAAGGAATGTATTTTTAACATAAACTAAATAATAAACATTCTAAGTTATCATGAATATTTTTATAAAGATTTTGTTATATGTTTCATTCTTATTTTCGAATTAAAATATTTCGATAATAATTTTGAAATTTTTTCTCGCTAAATTATATTATTTTAGTATGAAAAATGTATTACCACTATTAAAATTTTAAAATAAATTTTTAATGATATTTTCATATATATATATATATAAACATCCTCACAAAATTATTATAATTTACTAGGTATATGGTTCAATGTTACTATCTTTATTTTTTATCTATATGGTTTTTGTTTATTATGATGTAATTTTTATTTGAACTATTTTTATTCTATGTATTATTCATTATTGTAATCATAAATGTATTAAGGATCTTGTGGAATGAATATGAATGGATTGTGGTTATGTGATGATTGGTTCTGTTATAAACCTATCATGGGAGGTTACATTATAATACAAGGTTGGGTGAGAGATTTTCCATAATGGTAGTATTGGGATTGAACCTTGAGTGATGATGTTATTTTATAAGATTTTGTGAATCCCAATATCATATGTCCAATCCCTGTGATATGATCTCATGGATCATAATTTACTATTGAAAATTCTACGCATCTTTGTATTAATACTTTCTATTGAAACAAATAGTACACCCTGATTCACATTTAATGAATTTTGACTGATTGGTAATGATTATTAAAATTATTGATCATGTTCTCATTACACCTTCTTATATTAAGCTTACTCATGGTCGTTGATTTATATATATTATATTTACCCTTAATAATCATCTGATATCATCCTTTATTATCTTTACCATTCCCATGTTATCAAATAATTTTTTATGTTTGATAGGTTTAAGAATGGATCAATTTATTTGGATTATAATAGAAATTTTTTGATATCCTTTATGATCTATAATTTGTTTACCATTGTTTCCAATATATATTAATCATTTACATTTAATGTGTTGTTTTTGGTATGTAATAAATATCCCTCTAATAAGATGTTGTATTTTTGTATGATTTTTTTTTTCACTTTATGGCATCATTCAAATGTTTAGTAAATATTGGAAATAGGGTGAATAATGTTTAGAGGGAAACCATGGGATTTTCTTAACTATGATATAACATCCTATTAATTTGTTTATATGTATATTATGTGGTTTTTCCCGAAATAAATCCCAATATGGAAGAAAAATCATGATAATATTTTATAACAAAATAATCTATGGGTAATTACCTGAAAATGGTTTTTTGAGTATATCATGACCATATATCTAGTCCATGTTGAATGGAAAGTTATTATGTACATATATTAACACTTTTATGTCATAATAGTTTGTCAATTAAAATTTTCATTATGATTCCTTATGATTGATTTTAGTAGTTAATGGCCATGTATGACCTAGGATTAACCTATGGTATCATAAGAGTAAAATAATGTTTCATGGTTTAAATATCATATAAATGATTTTTTTCAAAATTATAGGTGTGTTCAATATTATTTTTTCAAAAAATGATTTTGTTTTTAGTTAGTGGAAGAATACTATGTGAATTATGTTAATGCCAAATGTGACGAATGGTAAAATAATTATACTCACGTACTTCCAAATTGGATGAGATTTGAAATGTGAAATATATTAATTAATCCTAATGAGATATCTCGTGACGTGATTGAAAAAAAATTAAAAAGGAAGTTTCCAAAGGAACCAAATAATAAATAAAATTGTGTTTTATGAATTCTAAAGATTAAAGAAGATTAGGGTTCCAACATGTTGAGAATTTATGATGACACACCCTAGGAAATGACTTGTGGGACTGGAAAGTTGTTTTCCATATAAGAAGGAAAAATATACTACAAAAAATATCTGATAATAGTATATATTAAAATATATCAAAATATTTTACATCCAAAAGCACCATTTATAGTTCAATTACTTATCCTTGGGGAACATAGTAATTAACTAAGTCGATGCCTAATCTATAAGAATAATTCTAGAATAATGAAGGGAATATTCGACTCCAATCAATGAATTTTTATAATTAATGTTTTTATGTTGTTTTATTTGAATGTTTTGTTATATATGTTTTTTATTAGTGTTTTCTAGTTTTATGAATCATGAAACATCATAAAATTCGTTCTTAGTGTTTTTCCTATAAGGATTTGGAAGAATATGTGGAATAGAACCGATAACCTACAAATGTTCATCATTTTTAAGGGAATTTTCAAAAAAAATACATGACTAAATGACACATGGACCTCAATATGTTCATAAGGTTGATAAAATAATGTTTAGTTTTGATTATGTGTTAATAAACACTAATTAATTAAATTGGATAGTACTTTTGTCCTTGAATTTGCTGAGTGATTTAGTGAAATAGTTATTTATATTATCATAAATGAATTTCATTACATTTCAGGTTGTATGGAATATTTTGGAATCTATGTCATTTTATTTATTGAATAGGATAGAGAATTAGTTTTAGTAAACATGCGTAGTTTTATTTATCTTTATGGGGATTCTGTTTACTTTTTGAAACAATTAACATTATTTAATAGAATATATTATCATGGTATTCATATGTTTTTAATAAGACTTTAAGAGATAATTTATGATATTATGGGATTAATGGTATGTTGATTTAGGAAATTTAATGAACTTTCCCTTAATTTTTTGGTTTTTAAATTTTGCACCCATATTATCAAAATGTATTAATGTAAACATCTTATGGAATCGTTTGTATTGACAAATCATTGTTATTTTTGATGTTTTATGGATTATTGTATAATTTAATATTGTCCTAATTTATGTATATAAGATAATTTAAGAAAAAAAACATTATTTATATAAATATATATAGACATAAATATGTTAGGTTCACTATTTTCAATATCTTACAATCTATTAAAAACTGAATTTATTTTATTAGTGATGAAAAGATCATATTGATCGAATATGGATATAAATAAGGGGATGATAATTTAAACACTTATCTAAATGATGAAATAATTTTTTTTGATTAAATATAGTATGTATATATTTTCAGATTCCATGATAAAATATTGTCTCAAATGTAAGAAAATTTATCATGAAAAAGTATTTTTCACCTTTTTACAATTTTACCAGTGGATATGGAGGAAATTTTTCCCCTTATGTGATTTATGGTTTTTTAGTTGTAAAAATTATCATAGCCATATTCTATATCACTATTTATTATTCATTTGATAATATATTTCTCCAACGTGTTAATATTTTCAATTCTTGTTAATGATCTTCTATTCTTGGTACCTGATTATAGGAAACTGTTATATTTTCCCTTCATCTTTTCAAATGATATTTTATTATTCCATTGTAAAATGTCTATTTTGAACAATGATATTTTAAATTATAAAAATAATTTTTAATTATATATACATTTTTAGGGAAGCATTCATTTTTTTGGGTTGTGATGTTTCACCCAATTATTCTTGAATATGTTTTTCATTAAATATATCATATATGTTTTGATACTTTATTTATAAGAAATATTGAGTAAATATGAAAAATGATATAGAAAAAAATATCGTCTACCTATAATGTTGGTTGTTATTAATAGTAATAAACCAACTCTGTATTTATTTTCAATAGTTTTAAATAATTGATATTAATTTATTAGTTAAAAAATAATTACTCTATTTTTATTAAAATAATTTTATGCGTTAAAAATGTGATTTTATTTAAAAATGATTATATTGAGTTTTCCGCAATATTAATTATAATTAATATTTACCATATATATAAATTCTAGAAATTAAATTATAATTATTTATGAAATTAGTATATGGATAGTAGTTTTGGGTGATTTTTATTGATTCATTTAAAAATATGTAACATTCAAGTAATAGTGAATAATAATGAATTTCATAAATATTGTAATCAATTTTAACATAAACATATCATTAATATTATAATATGAAATATTTTCACAAAAAAGTCCTTTCACTATAAATAATATAATTATTTCTACAAGAATCGTGATAATACTAAATTTTCATAGATCATTATTTTTTGACTTAAATAATAAAAATTAAAAACTTTTATATACATGAAATAAGTTTGTATCATAATAAAATAAATAAATAATTTTTTATTAATTTTATGAATTTAATTTATAAAATATATATATCATTCATTTTTTGGATTTTATATGGTATATATTGTATTTATATTTTAATTTAGTATTAATGATTCATTTATCATAAATATGATTTTTTTTATAGTTTGTTTCATTCATTATAATTAAATTCTTCAATTATTAGAAATTTCATTTCAAAAAATTGATTCTATATTTTTTATGAAAACTATTTATAAAAATTAATAGCTTCAAATGAAATATTTTAATTTTGAAAAGGAAAATAATTAATAATTAGTTACTATAGTAATGTATAAAAGGGTTTACAATGGGCTAATCTAAGAGTTAAGGGAATGATTTACCCTAAAAATATCAAATTATTATCTATTTAATTTATGTAATCCTTATCATTTCAAAATATATAAATGTGTATTCAATTGTAGCTACAATAACATAGAAGTAAAATTATATATTTTAAATCTTTTTTGTAATTCTATGTGTTTCTCTCCCCTTACATATAAACAGGATCCTCTCACACTATATTATTCTCTATATTTTTTCCTTATATATGAGTCATCAACTACTAAAAATAATTTTTATAAAAATACCACCATAATTTATATTATCATATTATTTTAAAACAAATTATTCAATAATAATTGTGTATTATAAATGGGTCATCTCAATGAAGATGTATAAATATTAACTAAAATATTTCAATTTAATATACTCTTTTACCAAATTAATTATTTTTTTCCCAAAAAATAATCTTTAAATACAAAGTTTTAAATATATGAATATATATATATATTATTTTAGAAGAACCATTTTCTATTCCATATCCATCAAATGGGAAAAAATTATCTTTCTTTCATATAGATGGACAACTGACTACATGTAGTAATGTGATTCAATATCCAAGCGAATCATTCATGGGAAATTATAATTATGGATTTAATTTTTTTATATTAAATTTGTAACATTATAATAATCCAATAAATATAATATCTTACCAAACATATTATCATATGATGAATTAATAAATAATAACATTTCTCTACTCTACCTATGGACTACCACCTTCCCAAAGCAATGTGGTTGTTTCTCAATTCATCTGTAATGTATAGAAACATTAAGATATTTAATGAAAATATATTTAATTTATGTTATTATTATAATTATAAAATGGATATTTTTAAGCTTCATTTCATTCATTTTATCCCTCTAAATTTGGAAATATCATGTGACTTAGTGATGTTCAGGATAGTTGGTCATCCTAATGGGAGTCCTTCACATTGAGTATGAAAATACACCATGAAAAGAGAAAGACAGAAACGTGACGATTCAAAATATGTTCCTCCAGATAAATGACAATGACCCACAGAAATTGTATTAAATTTATCATATTAATAAAAAAATTACATATGAACTGACCCTCATTACAAGATTCCAATCACCTCATCCCCCTCATGAATAAGTTGGATCCAAATCAGGTGAGTTACTAAATAATCCACTAATTCATCAGTTTATAAAAACATATCCCACATGTCAATTGAAATTTTTTTACACCTAATCTACGACTAGTGTAATCAAACAAAAAAAATGTCCCAAATAAATCAATGGAGTCTCAAATACAACCAAAATATCAAGTGTTGGGGGAATTTTGTATCTTAGTCTCCATAATTGAAATCCATGGATCCTAAAAATTGGTTCATATAGGGACAAAAATAATCCCAATAAACCTCATCTTATAGGGATGGGGTAGTTTTAATCCCATATGAGTTAGCCATCAAAAACTCATTCGCGATAGGTTTGTTTCGTTCCAGTTTAGTGGAATTACTTCATTAAATATTCACTATAAAAAATTTTCATATGTAAAGAAGAATTAATTTACCATATCCCAGTGTGTGAGAATGATATGAATTCAGGGATTTTATATTATTGAAATATATATTTCATGATTACTATTATTTTAAAAACCATAGTGATTCCAAGATCAAAAATACTGGGTCCAACAAAACTACGTGGATTATAAAATTTTCCAACACTATATATGTTTTATAACATTCTAGGGTATCTTACATTAAATAGTACTATGTGGCTTCAATACTATTACTTTATAACATATATTGATTCCAAGATAACAAATAAAAATTTCCACCTCTAATATATAGAATTGTAAAATTCCCTATATGTATGGGTCATATCGTCATAGAGAATGTTCAAAATAATATTCTTATCTTGATTCATATTATTTCATCATATAGATTGATTCCTATATCAAAATCATTGTTCTACCCATTATATATATATATAAATAATAATCCACTCTCTCAAAATATGTCTCTAACCTATCCAAGGTATTTTCAATTTATAAACTATGTGTGGCTTGATTATAGTTATGTCCAGACATTTAGTGATACCCAAATCCCAAAACCTGGATCTGGATATAAATATTAGACATAACCGTAATATATAGAATTAAATACTCCACCCTCCTAGTATATGGGTTATACCTTCTTGAGAGATTTTCCTATCTATAACTTTTTGTGGCTTGAATCCTATATTCAAAGCATATATATTACCACCCTGATCCCAAATCATGGTCCTAACTATAAAATGAAAATAATAACCTATACTAGCATATAAATATATTAAGTGTGATAAATTTTTCATCTTTGAACTACATATAAATTGATTTATTTAATAATCGCATTTTTACTAATGCTTTGATCCTATAATCTACCTCAACCATGAGTTTCAATCACTCCCAATCATGTTAATTAAAAATAGTAACATCAATTTACACACTCCAATCCATAATAATTTCCAAGAATGCCCAAATTTCCATGTCACGTGCTATCACAGAATTTATGAAATCTTACAGTTCTCCCTTATTCCTTGATCATCATGGGTCTTGTGATCTTCAGTTACCTAGAAATACCTTCTGAATAGAGTGATAAAGATTTCTTATATATATATATAATATCATCTATATCACATGACATTAAAATGAATGACAATATCAATGCCACATGATGTTAAAATACATGTCAACTTTCTTGTCATATGTTTCTAAACTCCATGAAAACAACCTAGTCATATGACTCTAAAATTCTCCATAAGGGGTATTCATGATTAATATTGAATCACCTTGTTTATTGTGTATTAATTAATTAATGTTTTAATCCATTTGGTTTAGAAAAAATCCAATTAATGATGGAATATAATTTATAGTGCTCAATGTCCTCTTGATTATTACATTCTCCATGAACCAATGTCGTATCATTGATATTTGTGTTAAAAAACCAAATCCTCTATTATATACCATCATCATAGAACCCCATGATACATAACCTCACTTTTTCTAGGTTCAAACACCCATGAAAATAAATAACAAATATTGGATGGTCAAATTGGACCCCACAAGGATTCAGTGGTCCGCAATCTAATTCCAAAATGCATTCACTGGGTGGATGATTTAGTCATAAAGAAGATTCCCCGAATTAAATATTAGGGATATTTTTTTGACTTTGTTTAATATCGTAATCCAAAATTAATAATGGTTGGACATTACCCCCCAGTCCTTATATTCATTTCACTCAGATATTTTTTATGATTTACACTTCCCATGCCCCAATTATTCAATAATATTTTTATACCCTTAATGCTACTCATTTGTGAATTAAAATCATTTTCAATGAAGGATTATATCATTTTATTTTTTTCAAATATTTTTTAGATATGTATCTATTATGACGACTAACTTCCATGGGTTCTGAAATCCTATTGGATGACCCCTTTTCCAATATAAAAATTTTATCTCCATTTTCATGTCAAAATAACCAGATACCATATCACTTATTAGCTTGAAATTTTAAATAACATATTCTCAGATATTCTAGTTTCTTCCTTACAAAATATTAGTAATAGGTAATTACCCATCATAATGAAACGCTACAATTATTCATTGGTGAATAATAGAACCCCAAATAGAATGGTCATATGAGATATTTTGGATCCTGATGGGACCCCACTAGAAATCACGTGTGAATAAAAAAATATCAATGAATGTGTTATTGAGGAATTATATGGTTTTAGAGGATATGTTACCCATTAAAACATGGTTTGACTCCATAATGATTTGATTTCAGTCCTTTCAATCATCAAACACTCTTTCATGATATAGTACATTAAAGAAATAATTTATTCCAACCATTTTCCTCACAAACAATATAGTTCTGGAATCATAGTGGTTGTACATATATATTCCATGTGTTGATAGTAGAAATATAAACTAATTGTATTAATAAATGACTTATACATGTCATGATATATTGTACCATAGGAAACATAGTCTCTATTGGGTCCTCAATCATTGATCCATCCATGGATTAATAAAAAAAGTTAACTTTCCTATATTTTAGTTCAATTATTGTTGGGAGACAATGTATGTACTACATCAGGATTCATTTTCATTCCCATGAGATATGTAGTGACACATGCATATCTCATTCCGGATCATCCACAGTCCATTCCATATTTGAAAACTATATCAATTTAGAGTTATTTATTAGACAATAATGGTGCATTTGAGAACAATAGTACCCCTTCCATAATCTTGATCTAGATCTATGAAAGGGTTCATTCATAAGAATAACTATGTGTATCTTTATTCCCATTAATTTTTATGCGTTGTGAAACATGGAATCTTTATTTTATGTCCATACGTTAATTTTCATAACTATAGATTATGTTATCTAATTATATACATATTTTTATGGGGGATTCCTACTCATACTAAAATATGAATTAAACTAGAAATTCCCATTCAAAAACTCTCACATATCTCAGTTAACTATATAGATTTATCTAGTTTCCAAGAATTAACATGTATCATGTCATATTAGGTAACTTATAAAGACAAATTAAATATCATTATATTGGTGACTTCTGCACAAATAAATGGAACTAACTCCTAGATACATGGCATTAACCTGAAAATAAACATCTTTTTCACATGATGATAAACATCATAATAAAGATTTAATCATATTTAATTCATCATATCCTATGATGGTTATATATTTTGGAACAAAATCACTTATCCCATCCCCAATAAATGTGTTATATATACACTAGAACACCCTTTATTGTTCTTTCACCCTTCTTTAATATTACATTCTCCATGACCAAAATTCATATCATCGATATATAAGTGGAAACAAAACAATTCCTAGAATTTTATATCCTTCTCATGTACTCTAATGTAACATGGACTACACTAACCATTATTTTCCCCAATAGAAAATTTGTATGAGGGACAGTTTTATATAAGGATGACCCATTTAGATTTTATTACAAAATTTTATAATGTATTCACCTAATTGTTTTTTTGGTCCTAGAAGAGAGGACCCAAATATATATAGGTGTTATTGTCTAAACAACATGGGATATGTGATCTATGCCAATAAAAATGCTTGACCCATGCAAAATTTTGTACAAATTTCATTGAATCAAATAATCATGGGATATGAAATACATTTCTCATAACCCAACTATTCATGTGGATTCGGATGCAATAAATTATTCTTATCTATGAGTTGGTCTCACTTTTTATGAAATATTATAATATCATGTTCTTTTACACCTTTATCCCGAGGTAAGAATCTTCTATGAAGTCACAAATTTCCTACCTGTTTCATTTGTCTTGGTGATATGACATGGTCTCATGATTTTAAGCTACATTAAATCATCCTAGCCATTAAACATTTATCTGCACAACACTATCTTAGTCTCGTGGCATTAAAATATAGGACAACATCCTAGTTGCATGACCTTAAACTAAAAAACATATAGTCCATAAACCAAGACCTATAATTGTATAGAGCAGTCATCCTATGCATGAATCCTATATAGAGATAAATCTTTAACGTATATACAAGAATTAAATATAGAAATACCCTTTCCCTATGTATGGTATTTATATAGATATAGGACCACTGAGATGACCATGAATTTGAGACTCACTAAATGGAGATAAAATAATTCCCTATCCTTTCACATTAGATAGATCTACATTTTGGTTCTTTTACTTAAGAATTAAATTTGACTTGATTCCATATATATCAAGATAGGTAGTGATGCTAAATTATATCATACAGTCCATAGCTTTAGGATTACCTCTATCACAACAATCCTATGTTCTTGATCCACATTATAATTTGACATCTTTTGATAGATATGATACTATAGAAATTCCCCCAATGAAACCCTCTCCAAATTTGAGACAATTTCTTTTCAACAGTACCATAGATAGTAAAATATATTCCACACAAACTGTAATTGATTAACTCCATTTTAGGGTAAATATTACCCCATCCCTATAAATTAATTTATATCTCCCAAATGGGATATCCATAAATGATATTATTTTTCCATGATTAATACCCCAACAATATAAATACATAATCATAGGGAATAACAAACCATGAAATTTCATATGACCCTAAGATATGGTCCCCCTTGAATGACCTGAAATTAAATAAGCGAGTCTAAGTAATATAGATACATTTAACAATAGTATGAATTTGATAAATAAATGGTTTTAATGCTTATGAAATATATCCTTCCATTATGGGATATTCAATGTGATTACACAATAGTTGTAAAACGTAAGGACATACTATGCTTCCTAGATCTAGATTCTCAGGGTCGGTGTAATGTCTCCTCAAGGATATATATCAATGTCACACCCCAACATTAACATTAAATTTTATTTTAATTAATTTAGGGTATTAGGTTCTATTTCCAAGGTTTGGGTTGGTCCATAGTTAAAAAAAATTCTTCAACAATTTTAAGGGATTTCAGACTCAGGAACAGTCACTGTGCGTATAACGACCCACACTTTACATACATTGGTAATACTTCAAAATTGAAGCACACTTATTACAACATATGACAAAACCACAAAGGACCGTATAGGTATAGTGTCTTTAGAAACTGGGAAACATAAACAACTGGTTCATAAATCTTCTACAGTGTCTCCCATTTATTTCATCATATCTAGGGTCCCTTTTAGCATATTCTACTTAATATCAATCTTCCTGACCTGGGGAAAAGAAAACATAAAAGGGTGAGCTCAAATGCTCAGCAAGGGCAAATAAAGGAAATAAAAATCATATCATATCTTTATGAAAATCAAAACCTCCAAAAGAGATCATAATATCTTAACATGTAATAAATCATAGAAGTGAAAATGAGATCCCCATAATCATAACATAAAACTTGAAACTTTGTGGCATGCACACATAATCATGGAAAATCATTTCTTGTTAGTCATGACTCATTGCCAAGACTATCATAGTGGACAAAGTCCCTTTCTGAACCGAGTTCACTCCTCGTTTCAGTCCTGTATCACTGAACCGAAATAACCTTCCGTTCCAGCCATGTCTATCTCATGAGATATAAAATCTTTACCCAATGCATTGGAGGGAGATATAGGTCCCACCCATCTTATAATGAATCCTTTCTTATGTGTGCCACATAATCATAAAACATACATCATCGCATAACACATGTAACAAAAATGGGATTCTTGAAACATCATGACATAATAAATCAATTCATATAAGATAAAGGAATTCATAAAAATAATTCCATCACAACATGAACAAATCAATTTAATAATAGGGATAAAAACAGAACCCTTTATTATCTTAGATGGAAAATAATTTTGATAAAACACTTGAACTCCATTCTTGAGGAAAATATCCTTTCTTCTTCAAAAACATTTTTCCTTTCATAACATGTCATACAACTTTAAAATAAAATAAGTTGATTAAAAATAAACTTTAAAACTTGTAAAGGAAGATTCTTGGAAACAATGTTTTAAAAATCCATTCATGCCGTATAAGTTAAAAAAACATTCTTCGTACTTTTGTCGGAAAAGTCAAAAAGTACCTCGTATGACAAAAGATTCCTTTCATAGATATTACTAAAAACTCACCGAAGGGTAAAAATGGATTTAAACAATTGTAGGTGGATGGAAATAATATAACATATTTATGAAACATGGATGTGGATGATAAAATACACCCCAGTAAATACTTATGAACAAACAATCTCGGATAAAAATGAGATTGTGATATTTCCCTTACCTTAGGTCCGATTTTCTTTGTTCGTGTCCGAAGCTCCTGTATAATGGTTTAAATAATGTTATTGACTTATTCCAGAATCATACATATTGATATGAGATCATATATGGTCATATTATTAGCTTCTTGTTAGTAATATTTCGTTGTTACTTGTTACTCGGGTCTTTATAACTTTTTGTTCTTATGCGTGTTTTGTCGAATAAATTCTTATTCTTATCTTTAGGTTATAGATAATTCATTTCCAGAATGGTATTAGTGTAGTATATACCATATTCATTCATTCAATTCATTTATATAATCATTATGAAATGAAGATCATGTAGAACGAGTCGCATCACATCGTGGAGACGGTATTCCGTACGTACGCACGAGTGATGATATCGTTCCTATGATCGTGGAATTGTATTGGAGTATATATATATATTATTTAAGTATCAATATTACTTAATAATAATCATATATAGTTACTCATTACACCATTATACCCATCCTTGTAAGGTGATGGTGGAAAATAGATTACACCACGGCGTGGAGACGGTATTCCGTACGTACGCACGCGCGGTGATTTCATTTTTCCGTAGGATGGATAGAAGGTGAATTAGGGTTGTTTCATATTTATAATAACATATCAGTATGTAAGTAATACTGATGTTATTACTTTATCATGAAACAACTAAAGAAGAAGAAGTTGAAGAAGAAAGAAATTGAAAAGATCGTTAATGGATATTACCTCTTCCTTGGAACGTCTCTTTGAATCCTCCACTTAAGGAACTAAGATTGGTCTTTGGAGAAGACCAGGACCTCTAGGATTATTCTAGGGAAGTGGAGAGGAGAAAATTTCAGGGGTTGGCCGAGCTTGAGTGCTCAAATTGGTGTGAGGAGGAGGGGGAGGAGGTGCCCTTTTATAAGGGAGGAGAGGGGCACCTTAGGAATATCTCAAAATATTATTTTATATTAAAGTCAAAATCGGTTTATAATGGTTCCAAAGGGTCTTATTTCGAAGCTAAAGTGGGGATGGGTCGAAATCCTATCAACCAATAGGATTTAGACAAGTTTAGGGTATTATTTTAACCTTATCAATTAGATTTAACTCTAAGTTAATTAATTTAACTTTTACCGTGTCTTTTTGTTTTCTTTCACTATATGGTTAATACACTTACTATAACATGCCAAACGAACCCCAAATTGTTTATTATTAATATATATATCTTTATCTAAGTTATTTGGCCGAACCTTAGATTTTTAGGAATAAAATAACAATTAATAATATAATATTTGATTTAAAAACTATTTTGTGTCAATTTTGACACTATTTGATATATGATTTTTGTTAAAGTCATAACAGAATTATATGTTCGAACCAAGTTGATTAAATCAACAATAATATATCATAGTAACCTATAAAATTAGTGGAATTCATAAAAAGTCTCAAATTACATTTATTTTGGTATTTATATTATCAATTTTGTCAATATTTCATTAATAAGATAATTACTGCATTAAATTATTTGAGGTCTAAAAATTAAAAATAAAATACCATCATGTAGGAAATCTTTTTAGCTTTCTAATGAATATTTACAATCGAATTTATCTTATGTATAACCCCATATTAAAAATGATTTACTTATTAAACTTTGATTTTAACTATTTTAACCCTTCTTTAAATAAATTAATAATAAATGTCCTAATCTAATCCAAGTGGGCCTAAATGGTCATATTTTATTCCTAAGTTTGTTTTTGGTCGAATTACACTTGTCCAATAGAATTAGGACATGTGTTAGGGTAATATTAATATCATATTTACTCTTAGTTACCCTATTTACTATTAACCGCGGTAAAAATAGTAAAAAGTTACTATTCACCAAAAAATTATTTTTATCTCATTGAACCACATTTTACTTACTGACATCAACCGTGTCTGTCGGATTTTTGAAATTCCATTCATAGAAGTGGTAAAATTAAGTTTTATGCAAAATTCAGTTTTTAACCTACCACTTAGTGGTTTCACTATTCATCAAAAATTGAAAGTTTTCAGCAAAATACCAAAATTTCACCCTAGGCTAATTTCGATATTCTGAGTCCAAAAATGAAGTCCATTTTGAAAAATAAAATTTATAAATTTTCAAAAAGTGGTTATTACTATTCATAACGGCTAGTTTTAATAGCATATTGTTGTTTAGTGAAACTCGGTATTGCGTACGACGCAAGCTATCGAGGAAGGTCGCGATTGCGTGTAAGGCAAGCCAAGCAAGTGTTGTGTAAAAAAATATTCCTTTGATGATTTATATAACATAAAAGTCTCGAGTGTTACATTCTACCCCCCTTAAAAAGAATTTCGCCCTCGAAATTCGTCACTTTGTAACAAACAAATGAGGATACTTCTCCCTCATCATATCCTCAAGCTCCCATGTAGCTTCTTCAAGTTGGTGGTTCCTCCATAAAACTTTCACCAAGCGAGTGATCTTGTTTCGTATGACTTTTTCGCTATGATCCAGAATCTCTATCGGCTGTTCTTCATAAGAAAGATCTTGCTCCAGTGGTACAACTTCTGAGCTGAGTACATGTGAAGGATCTGGTATGTACTTTCTCAGGAGAGATACGTGGAACACATCGTGAACTTGAGAGAGATTCGGTGGAAGCGCCAATCGGTAAGCTACCTTCCAAACACGATCCAGTATTTCAAAAGGACCGATATATCTAGGGCTCAACTTCCCCTTCTTTCCAAATCTCATAACCCTCTTCCAGGGAGATATTCGTAAGAACACTTTATCGCCCACTTCAAACTCTAGGTCTTTTCTTCGGTTGTCGGCATAACTTTTCTGTCGACTCTGAGCTGCTCTTATGTGTTGTTGAATAGATCTAACCTTTTCTGCCATTTCATCAACGAGATCAGGTCCTAATAGCTTTCTTTCCCCAACTTCATCCCAGCAAGTTGGAGTCCTGCATTTCTTTCCATAGAGAGATTCATAAGGAGCCATCTAAATACTGGAGTGAAAGCTATTATTATAAGAAAATTCCACTAAAGGTATGTGTTGATCCCAACCTCCTTTGAAATCCATAGAGCAAGCTCTCAACATATCTTCTAGGGTTTGAATTGTTCTCTCAGACTGACCGTCTATCTGGGGATGATAAGCAGTGCTGAAACTCAACTCTGTATCCAGAGTATGCTGAATACTTCGCCAGAACTTCGAGGTAAATCTCGGATCTCGATCAGATATAATAGAATGTGGTACTCCATGCAATCTTACCACTTCCTTTATATATATCCTGGCAAGCTGATCTAGAGAGAAATCCTCTCTAATAGCAATGAAGTGTGCAGACTTTGTAAGACGATCAACTATGACCCAGATAGCATTATTGCCTTTGGATGTTTTAGGAAGTCCTGTGACAAAGTCCATAGTGATGTTTTCCCATTTCCATTCGGGTATGGGTAATGGTTGTAACATCCCCTTAGACTTCTGTCTCTCAGCTTTAACTTGTTGACAAACCAAGCATCGAGAGACATATTCAGCAACATCTCTTTTCATGCCATCCCACCAGAAGTACTCTTTCAGGTCCCTATACCTCTTCGTGCTTCCAGGATGAATAGAGAATGAAGAACTATGAGCCTCATCTAGCAGCTCTTTCTTTAATTCGGGGATGGGAGGAACGCAAACCCGATTCCTGAACTTTATTATCCCATCACAATTAATGTTGAATTCAGGAACATTTATCACCTTCTTTTGTAACTCGACATCTTCTTTCTCTGCCTCTTTAATCTTCACATGTATAGATGGTTGAAAATTCATTTGAGAACGATAAGATTTTTCCCCTTCCATTATAATTCCAAGATCCATCCTTTGTAAATCCATAAATATTGGATCTTTTGTGATCCTCATCATGGATAAACTAGCATGGTCTTGTCGACTTAATGCATCTGCCACCTTGTTTGCTTTCCCAGGGTGGTAATGGATTGAGCAGTCATAATCCTTAATCAGCTCCAACCATCTTCTTTGGCGCATATTCAGCTCCTTTTGTGTGAAAATATACTTTAAACTTTTATGATCAGTATAAATATCACACCTTTCACCATAAAGGTAATGCCTCCAAATCTTTAATGCAAAGATTACCGCAGCCAACTCCAAATAATGTGTTGGGTAATTTTGCTCATGTATTTTCAACTGTCGTGAGGCATAAGCTATCACCATATCATTTTGCATAAGAACACACCCCAATCCCTTCTTGGATGCATCACTGTAGATCACAAACCTTTCTCCACTACAAGGAAGTGTGAGCACAGGTGCACTGGATAACCTTCTTTTCATCTCCTTGAAATTCTCTTCACATTCCTTTGTCCAGACAAACTTAACTCCTTTCCGAGTCAACTTGGTGAGTGGATAAGATAATCATGAAAAATATTTTACAAAACGTCGATAATATCCAGCCAAACCAAGAAAACTTCAGATCTCAGTTACTGTTGTTGGTCTTGACCATCTTTCGATAACCTCTGTTTTTACTGGATCCACAGATATCCCCTCTTTTGAGATTATGTGACCCAAAAATGCAACTATTTGAAGCCAAAATTCACACTTGGTAAATTTGGCATAAAGCTTCTCCTTTCTCAGGGTCTTCAATATAATTCTCAAGTGATCTTCATGCTCTTCCTTGCTCTTTGAATAGACAAGAATATCGTCTATAAAGACTACCACAAATTGATCAAGATAGTCTCTAAAGACTCTATTCATTAGATCCATGAAGATAGCAGGGGAATTAGTAAGACCAAATGGCATCACTATAAATTCATAGTGTCCATACCTTGTACGGAAAGCCGTCTTTGGTATATCCTCCCTTTTGACCCTTAATTGATGATACCCTGAACGAAGATCAATCTTGGAAAAGTATTGAGCTCCGCGTAGTTGGTCAAATAAGTCATCAATGCGTGGGAGAGGATATTTGTTCTTGATAGTGATCTTGTTAAGTTCTCGATAATCAATGCAGAGTCTCATTGATCCATCTTTCTTCTTAACAAATAGAACAGGTCCTCCCCAAGGTGACGCACTAGGGCGTATGAATCCCTTATCAAGATTCTCTTGGAGTTGCTTCTTCAATTCCTGCAACTCAATTGGGGCCATTCTATAAGGTGTCTTTGAAATAGGCAAAGCACCCGGTACGAGTTCTATTGAAAACTCAACTTCACGATTTGGTGGAAGACCCGGCAATTCCTCCGGAAAGACATCATCAAACTCCCGTACAATGGGCATATTCTTAATCGTGAGTTTCTCACCAACCATTTGAGATAAATAACCTTCATTTAGTGGAATCAATACCCATAATATGGAAAAAATTTCCACTGGAAGGTTATGTTCATCCTTGCATTGGTATACGATCGTAGATTGATCTGGAATATGAAATGTGACTTCCCTTCTTTGGCAATTGATATGAGCTCCATGTAGAGAAAGCCAATCCATGCCAAGAATCACATCAAATTCCACTAAAGGAAGGATCACAAGATTTGCAGGAAGCACTTTCCCACAAACTTCGATCGGAGAAGAATTATAAACTTTTGATGCGATTGATGTGCCATTAGGTGTTGTCACAGCTAACTCAACATCTAATTGTTGAGGTAATACGGTGATACCCTTAGAAAAGTTTTCAGAAATAAAAGAGTGGGTGGATCCAGAATCAAATAAAACATTTGCTACTTTAGAGTGGATGGTAAGTGTACCTTTCACCACATCGTTATCGTACTCCACATCGCTGATAGAAATTGCATGTGACTTTCCTTTGTCTTTAGCCTTAAGAGTTTGTTGACGTCGACCATCATCATCAACCCTTGGATTTGGGCATTGATTGGCATAATGCCCCATCTCCTTGCACTTGAAACATTGAAGTGTAGTAGGTTCATTCTGTGTATCCCTTCCTTTGTTTGCGTCATTAGACATCTTCTTCCCATTATCACGGCATTCAAATGCCCGATGACCTTCTTTTCCACATTTAAAACATTTACTTGTCCCTTTAAGACAACTCCCTCCATGTTTCTTTCCACACTTTGAGCATAAGGAAAAGCTCATCTTCTTTTCCGTGTGCTCTTTAGATTTTTCTTTGAATTCCATCTTCCTCTTCTTATCAAACCCATGTGACTGATGGGTTACTCCAATATCCATCTCGACTTTGAGAGCACATCGAACGATTTCCTCGTAGCTATTGAAGTCCCTTATGGCTAATGCCCTTCGAAGACTTGGTTTTAAGCCACTAAAGAATCGATCGATCTTACTCTCAGGTTGGATAATAATACCAGAAGCGTACCTTGCATGTCTGGTAAATTTTGCTTCATAGGTACCAACAGATTCATCATCCCTTTGCTTCAGTTCAAGGAACTCTTTCTCCATCTTTGTTCGGAGAATACGAGGGAAGTACTTATTGAAAAATAAGTTCTTGAACTCGTCCCATTCCATAGACTCAATTTCATCCCTTTGCCTCGTATTCTTAACAAGATTCCACCATTGATCCGCATCTCATTCCAAACGATACACTGCTAGGATGACTTTATCATGCTCAGAACATTGAAGAACTGAAAATATCTTTTCAGTAGTACTAATCCATTGTTCAGCAACTAATGGATCAGTAGACCCGCTGAAAGATGGTGGACGCTGCCTCATGAAGGATTCAACAGAATGTTGCTCCCTCCTTTGTTCGTTTGGAAATCCTGCATGATTCATAGCTTGAGAAAGTTGTGTGAGCATGGCTACAAGATTTTGCATTCCAGCTCCCATATCGTTTGGTTGCTCAGGGGGACAATCATTGCATTGCCCATCGCATTCCGCATTAACACAGTTCCTTCGGGTTCCAGCCATTGACTAAAACCAAGAAGAATAGTGTGAGCAACACTAATTATAATAGGAAACCACATAATTCAAGAAAAAAAAAATTCATGCTTATGTTCTTATCCTAGGTTATTCATGGCCATTTCTAAGATTGTGTTCTATGCTTAGACTTATCCTTAGGGTTCTTACTAAGGCTTTCACATCCTAGTTTCCAAAGGTTGACTATAACTTTCCTCTGATACCAACTATAACGACCCACACTTTACATACATTGTTAATACTTCAAAATTGAAGCACACTTATTACAACATATGACAAAACCACAAAGGACCGTATAGGTATAGTGTCTTTAGAAACTGGGAAACATAAACAACTGGTTCATAAATCTTCTACAGTGTCTCCCATTTATTTCATCATATCTAGGGTCCCTTTTAGCATATTCTACTTAATATCCATCTTCCTGACATGGGGAAAAGAAAACATAAAAGGGTGAGCTCAAATGCTCAGCAAGGGCAAATAAAGGAAATAAAAATCATATCATATCTTTATGAAAATCAAAACCTGCAAAAGAGATCATAATATCTTAACATGGAATAAATCATAGAAGTGAAAATGAGATCCCCATAATCATAACATAAAACTTGAAACTTTGTGGCATGCACACATAATCATGGAAAATCATTTCTTGTTAGTCATGACTCATTGCCAAGACTATCTTAGTGTACAAAGTCCCTTTCTGAACCGAGTTCACTCCTCGTTTCAGTCCTGTATCACTGAACCGAAATAACCTTCCGTTCCAGCCATGTCTATCTCATGAGATATAAAATCTTTACCCAATGCATTGGAGGGAGATATAGGTCCCACCCATCTTATAATGAATCCTTTCTTATGTGTGCCACATAATCATAAAACATACATCATCGCATAACACATGTAACAAAAATGGGATTCTTGAAACATCATGACATCATAAATCAATTCATATAAGATAAAGGAATTCATAAAAATAATTCCATCACAACATGAACAAATCAATTTAATAATAGGGATAAAAACAGAACCCTTTATTATCTTAGATGGAAAATAATTTTGATAAAACACTTGAACTCCATTCTTGAGGAAAATATCCTTTCTTCTTCAAAAAGATTTTTCCTTTCATAACATGTCATACAACTTTAAAATAAAAGAAGTTGATTAAAAATAAACTTGAAAACTTGTAAAGGAAGATTCTTGGAAACAATGTTTTAAAAATCCATTCTTGCCGTATAAGTTAAAAAAACATTCTTCGTACTTTTGTCGGAAAAGTCAAAAAGTACCTCGTATGACAAAAGATTCCTTTCATAGATATTACTAAAAACTCACCGAAGGGTAAAAATGGATTTAAACAATTGTAGGTGGATAGAAATAATATTACATATTGATGAAACATGGATGTGGATGATAAAATACACCCCAGTAAATACTTATGAACAAACAATCTCGGATAAAAATGAGATTGTGATATTTCCCTTACCTTAGGTCCGATTTGCTTTGTTCGTGTCCGAAGCTCCTGTATAATGGTTTAAATAATGTTATTGACTTATTACAGAATCATACATATTGATATGAGATCATATATGGTCATATTATTAGCTTCTTGTTAGTAATATTTCATTGTTACTTGTTACTCGGGTCTTTATAACTTTTTGTTCTTATGCGTGTTTTGTCGAATAAATTCTTATTCTTATCTTTAGGTTATAGATAATTCATTTCCAGAAGGGTATTAGTGTATTATATACCATATTCATTCATTCAATTCATTTATATAATCATTATGAAATGAAGATCATGTAGAACGAGTCGCATCACATCGTGGAGACGATATTCCGTACGTACGCACGAGTGATGATATCATTCCTATGATCGTGGAATTGTATTGGAGTATATATATATATTATTTCAGTATCAATATTACTTAATAATAATCATATATAGTTACTCATTACACCATTATACCCATCCTTGTAAGGTGATGGTGGAAAATAGATTACACCACGGCGTGGAGACGGTATTCCGTATGTACGCACGCGCGGTGATTTCATTTTTCCGTAGGATGGATAGAAGGTGAATTAGGGTTGTTTCATATTTATAATAACATATCAGTATGTAAGTAATACTGATGTTATTACTTTATCATGAAACAACTAAAGAAGAAGAAGTTGAAGAAGAAAGAAATTGAAAAGATCGGTAATGGATATTACCTCTTCTTTGGAACGCCTCTTTGAATCCTCCACTTAAGGAACTAAGATTGGTCTTTGGAGAAGACCAGGACCTCTAGGATTATTCTAGGGAAGTGGATAGGAGAAAATGGCAGGGTTTGGCCGAGCTTGAGTGCTCAAATTGGTGTGAGGAGGAGGGGGAGGAGGTGCCCTTTTATAAGGGAGGAGAGGGGCACCTTAGGAATATCTCAAAATATTATTTTATATTAAAGTCAAAATCGGTTTATAATGGTTCCAAAGGGTCTTATTTCGAAGCTAAAGTGGAGATGGGTCGAAATACTCTCAACCAATAGGATTTAGACAAGTTTAGGGTATTATTTTAACCTTATCAATTAGATTTAACTCTAAGTTAATTAATTTAACTTTTACCGTGTCTTTTTGTTTTCTTTCACTATATGGTTAATAAACATACTATAACATGCCAAACGAACCCCAAATTGTTTATTATTAATATATATATCCTTATCTAAGTCATTTGGCCGAACCTTAGATTTTTAGGAATAAAATAACAATTAATAATATAATATTTGATTTAAAAACTATTTTGTGTCAATTTTGACACTATTTGATATATGATTTTTGTGAAAGTCATAACAGAATTATATGTTCGAACCAAGTTGATTAAATCAACAATAATATATCATAGTAACCTTTAAAATTAGTGGAATTCATAAAAAGTCTCAAATTACATTTATTTTGGTATTTATATTATCAATTTTGTCAATATTTCATTAATAAGATAATTACCGCATTAAATTATTTGATGTCTAAAAATTACAAATAAAATACCATCATGTAGGAAATCTTTTTAGCTTTCTAATGAATATTTACAATCGAATTTATCTTATGTATAACCCCATATTAAAAATGATTTACTTATTAAACTTTGATTTTAACTATTTTAACCCTTCTTTAAATAAATTAATAATAAATGTCCTAATCTAATCCAAGTGGGCCTAAATGGTCATATTTTATTCCTAAGTTTGTTTTTGGTCGAATTACACTTGTCCACTAGAATTAGGACATGTGTTAGGGTAATATTAATATCATATTTACCCTTAGTTACCCTATTTACTATTAACCGCGGTAAAAATAGTAAAAAGTTACTATTCACCAAAAAATTATTTTTATCTCATTGAACCACATTTTACTTACTGACATCAACCGTGTCTGTCGGATTTTTGAAATTCCATTCACAGAAGCGGTAAAATTAAGTTTTATGCAAAATTCAGTTTTTAACCTACCACTTAGTGGTTTCACTATTCATCAAAAATTGAAAGTTTTCAGAAAAATACCAAAATTTCACCCTAGGCTAATTTCGATATTCTGAGTCCAAAAATGAAGTCCATTTTGAAAAATAAAATTTATAAATTTTCAAAAAGTGGTTATTACTATTCATAACGGCTAGTTTTAATAACATATTTTTGTTTAGTGAAACTCGGTATTGCGTACGACGCAAGCTATCGAGGAAGGTCGCGATTGCGTGTAAAGCAAGCCAAGCAAGTGTTGTGTAAAAAAATATTCCTTTGATGATTTATATAACATAAAAGTCTCGGGTGTTACAGTGCGTTGGGTGGTAGTTATATAGTCAACCTAGGTGTCATGAAATTTCTCATGTTGCAACACTATTCGTGTCTCCCTACGCTCATGCACCCCACATGGTCCTCCACTTCCGGTCTCCACACCTCTATCGATTTGACGCTCCATCCTCTTAACTCCGGCCAGAAGCTCCACATACCTCTATCCAACCGGCCCATTCATTCCCCTTTCCTTCATCCAGAAGACCCCAATCCGAACTCCCCTCACCACAATTTGTTTCAATTGACTCCCTTACTCCTGAGGACCCTTCTCCATGCTCAATGCCCCTCCCATCCTTTTCGGTGATCTTTTCCCTGGCCACACCTCCCTCACCGGTAACCTCTCCTCTCGAGGATGGTCCCTGTCAAAATGTATGATGTCTATCCTTTAAATTTGGAAAAACCCTAATCATAGTGATTTCTTGTGTGTTTTATCTCAGTTCTGTGGTGTGCTAAGGGACCTAAAAGCTCGGTTCATCCTTATACTAAAGTAGTGTCACATTAATACTTTTTGAGTTAAGTAAATTCACATATTTTTCCTTTCAGAAGCATTCTATAAATACATTCATTATTATAATTAATTTTTTTAATATTATTCACACCTTAATTTTGTTTGTGAATTTTATTTGGATAGTGTATTCTATAGGGGAAATTGTATATAATTATATTTAAATCATTCTTGTGGGTCGGTAATATTAATTTTGTTGATCAAATTTCACATTAGATTTAGAATATATAAATCTATAGATTTTTAAGGTACATTTACATGGAAATTTTATTAGTTAATTGGGGGAGCCATTTGGTAGCTTTCATGAATTGTGTGGGTGTTGCATAACTTATTTTGGAATGGTCTTGGTGTGGGTTTTTATTCAAAAGAGGATTTCTAAGGATTATTTGGAGGATATACTTTTCATTATACTGAGAAGTGTATTTTAATTGTTTATATAGATTATTAAAATGTGTATGTTATTAAAAATAATTTCTTACAATAATTATATTGTCTGATTGATTGGGTCATTTTATTGCTTTGAGGTCATATTAAAATATTTTAAAAATATAATTATTGTCTTGTTGGTTTTTTTTTTGTATTTTTTCAAAATGTTGAGGACGGTTAGATTTGGCCAATAAATTAAGCGATGACTTTGTTGAATGGGATTTCAAATATTCACTTTGGTGTTTTGTGTTCCATAGGATGTGTTTTTAAATGATGATGGCACATGAAAAATTGTTATATCATTAAACCCAGATGACATTAATGGTTTATGGTTTTCAAATAAACGTAGTCCTCATTGGGAAATTTATAAGGAGGACTATAAATTTGTTCTTTGAATCATGGTCGTTTTCCCTTGAAATGTGTTTTGACGTAAATTTGATTATGATAAAGGCTTGTTTTTTAGTTGCGATATGATTTGGTGTGTATTTTGGAACATAAGGGCTCATCTGTCTTTACAAATACGAAACAGTGTTTGTGTGTTGTTTTGGGTAATACAATTGGAATGGTCATTTTAAAGGGATATTTGGAACTTCTAGTTTTAGTGTAATATTTGTGTTGATTCCTTAAAAGGATGATGTTTGATAACTATGGGACCATTTCAAAAATCTATTGTTTGGAAAAAAAAATTTAAATGGATTTGATGATTATTTTGAGTGACGTCCATGTTTTATAATTTTATTATATAATGAACATATGTATGTATATATATACAGGGCACCACTATAGGAGGAATATTCCTTTAGTGGTTATTGTATAGATCGTTCATGTTTGGGGTAACCATTTGTGGTGAGATGAGTCACACATGTGAGTGCCTCCAACTTATATAGTATTATTATAACCACCATGGGTTCTTGGAAGTCTATTAGATGAATGAGTGGTTGGGGCTGATCAGCCCATATTAGAAGGGTTGGTACCCACTGGATTGGTTGTTAGGCTATGAGGGATTTGCCTCTAAATTGGTTAGTTACACTGTGGCCAGATTCTTATGTGCTTATGAGCTTCACCATACCCCGACAAATGGTTCCAAACTAAGGACGTCCAGGGGTATTCTATGAATGTTTAGAATCTCCCATGTTTTCTTGTTTATTATTAATTTCTTGTTCATTTTTTGTTATACTATTATATTTATAACACACATTTTTACCTATTTTACTTCATCCTAGCTTTGGTATACTTTTCAAGTGGTTTTTTTTATAAAATGAAAAAATACTTTTTAAATGGAATGTCATGTTTTTTGGATTTTTAAATCGGAAAACAGGTTTCTTATTTTATAATTTGAAAAACATATGTTTATATGTGTGTTTCAAGCTTCTGTTAATGGATGGTTTTAGAAAAAAAGACATTAGATTATGTGGATTATCCTGGAAACCCTAATGAGCAATTTAATCCTCATTCCTATCTTATCATATCAGTTGTAGGTTTCTATTGCAATGTTTTTTAGAGGAGTTTCTCATTATTCAAGAATGGTCGTCCTTTGGTTGGGTGTTGACCTCAATGGTCATGTGGAGTTATGTGTGGGTTTTTTCTTTCTGAATCTATTTTTTTATTTTTTTATCTTATATAATTTTAAATGTTTTCATTTTTTTCATGGCGACAAATAATCCCCAATAGTTTTATTTTTAGGAATTGATCTAGTTTCCATCCTTTGGGGATTTGGAACCCCCTTCGGGGTATGTTGTTGACTGAATCGGGTGACCAGTTCATGATTGACCTGATATGGTTCATGAAAAAATTGTATCAGAGGAAGCCCTTGTTATTTGTGGTGACCTTTAGATATATATTAATACTATCAAGACTTGGGAGGTAAGTACATGATTTTCATCCTAAACCCTTACTCATTCTTAACCTCAACTCGCCAGGGGTAGTCTGTGAATTGCGTTCTTGTATCGTTCTTGTCTATTTTTTGTTGATTCATAACAGTGGAGGAAAGCCAATGATATATCATTAATTCACATGGATTAGTGACCCATGATGAATCTGAATAAAAAAATTTAAGTTCCTCCTATTTTTTGATTCTTACGTGGGGAATGACCCACTACCATGTTGTCAGGATATGCACGACTACTAGTCCCTCACTATGGTAGTTTGATGAAATTTTAGTGTCGTCTTGGTTATGGTTGGTATAAGTCTGCTTTTGAAAATAGAAATGGTTATTAAAATGAGAATGATTTCTTTAAATAGTTCTAAATTAATGAAATGGATTTATAAAAAAATATATATTGGTCTAATAGTTTGGTGTTTTCAAGGAAATTGTTATAGAAATGGTTAAGGGGCAACCTCGGGTTTCCATTATTAAGGTTTTCACATGTGAGGGGATGTATGGAAAGAATATTTTGATGCCTATGGATGAATAAATATGAATACATGTCCAATGGATCATTTCATTACATGGGTGTGTACATGGAAATAATGTATTGATTTTGTTTTTCAAAAGTGATTAGAAAAGGGAAAATATTATGGAAATTGAATTTGGTTTGAAAAGTGGATTTTGTATTTGGAAAGAGGCCTCGAAAGTAGGTAGTTATGAAATATGAAATAAAATGGGAATTTTGGGATGTAATTGTATTTGTTTTGTTTTTTAGAAATTATTTTTGTCTTAGGATGTTGAATTTAATTATACTTGGATTTTATATCAGTTTTGGAATTGTGTTTTATATTTAGTTTAGAAAATTACACCGAGGAAGGTCCCCGAGGTTTCTGATAAGTCATGCCCGGTTTTTTTTCCTTCTTGGATGAAGATGGTTCTTCATGGTGATCAGGGTCTGTTAGAAGCTGCAGCGTGGCTTGAAGTGTGTGAGAACATTTTTAGGGTATTAGGAACTCCAGAAGCTGTCTGAATGTGTGATGTTTTTGGTCTGTTCGAAGGTCCAGCTCTGGAAAAATTGGAGTTCTTTTCTCCCTCAATCACTGAAATTTGGGATGATATGGGATGTCTTTAAATCCATCATTATCCTAGTGGCACGAGGCCTCCTTCTTGAAGCACAGATGGCCTCCCCCTCTTATTCTAGCAGTGCGGCACGGTGAACCCCCTAGTTCTATTGTGCACACAGTTTTCCCTCTTTCATATGCCCTATAAGACCCCACCTCTACCTCTCACCTTTCCACTCTCGACTTCCTCCCTCGACCACCACCTTCGAGCCTCTTCACCCCATTACTCAGGCCTTCCACTCTCCAATAAGTTGCCATCCTCCTGGTTTGAGCCTTCGTCTTCCACTCCCAGCCTCGCCTCTTGCCCCTTACAGTCTCTCATACACTGTTCTAGTCACACCTCACCTTTCACTTTCCTCATGACACCTCACCCTCATTCTCCCTTCCCGACCATCCATTTAAGTCTTTCAAACCTCCGGATAGGCCGCCTTTCAGCCGGTGACAGCTCCGACCACCAACTGACATCCCCTTCTTTCCCCTTTTAACTGGTCCTTTGACCCCTAGATAAACTACCCATCACCGCTCTTTCTTCCAGCCAACTCCCTTGCTCAGCCAGCTGCTCTGCCCTGCTCTAGTGCCCCTCCCCTCCTCTCCACCGATCGTCGCCCCAGTTTCGCTTCCCTCTCCAGTTACCTCTCGCTCGAAGTTTTCTTCTATAAATAATTGTGATGTTTTTTCATTCAATTTGGACAGACCCTAATCATTAAGGTTTATTTTGTGTTTTTACTTAGTTTTGGGGTGTGCCAAGGGACCAAAATTCTTGGTTATTCCTTCCAATGAAGTCGATTCTATTTCACATGTTTTGGGGTAGTTGAATTCACATTTTTTTTCTTTATAATTCCTTCCATAAATGCATGTGTTCATTTTATTAATTTTTCATTGAATGTGTTTCAGAACATAATTATGTTTTCGATGAGTTTTTGGACACTGTATTCTATTGGTTAAATTTTCCAAAATTAGATTTTAAATAATTTTTATGGGTTTTTACTATTAATGTTGTTGATAAAAATTCAATTTATTATTAGATGATAGAAATATGGTGATTTTTATGGTACATTCACATTTAAAAATTTTAGTGAACTATTTGAGCCGTATTGTAGCATATCTTGAATTGTGTGAGAGTTTCAAAACTTATTTTGGAATGTCCTTGGTGTGCATTTGAATTCAAAAGCATGTTTCAAGACTGTATTTTGGGGAAATCCTTATTATGCTTCATAAAAGTGTTTTATTAATTGTTTAAATGATTTATAAAAATGGGTAATTGATTCCAAATCCTGTCTTGATATAATTTTGGTGTGTGTTTGATTGGGTCATTTAATGTCTTGATGGTATATAATTTTTTTTAAAAAATATTTTTATGGTCTTAGTGCAGTTGTTTTGATTTTTTTCCAAATTTTAGGGATGGATGGGTTTGGTTTTTAAATCAAGCAATGTATCTGTAAAAAAGGATTTCAAATATTATGTTGGATGTTCGGTGTACCATTGGATGTGTTCTCAAATGAAGATTGAACATAAAAAATGGTTTTTTAGTTAAACCTCAGTGACATAAATGGTTTTTGGTTATCAATTAAAACATAGTTCCCCTTGGGAGATTTCGAAGGATGACATTAAATGTGTTTTTTGAAGCACTTTCATTTTCCATTTAAATGTGTTTTGACATGAAATTGAAAATGATACAGTATTTTTTGGTAGTTGTGAAATTATTTTATGTGATTTTTTTTACGTAAGGGATTGTTTGGATTTTTAAAAATGAAATACAGATTGCATGATGTTTTGGGAAATACTTTTGGACATGTTATGTTAATGGTCTGTTTGGAACCATCAGTTTTTGTGTAATGTTCCTGTAGATTCACTGAACATATGGTGTCTAATAATTGTGTGACTGTTTTTCAATTCTATTATTTTTTAAAACATTTTCAATGGTTTTGATAATTTAATGGTGTGACGACCTGGTTGGCACATTTAATGATATAATGATAGTATGTATGTATATATATATATGGGGAACCTCTTTATGGTGGATATTCATTTATAGGTTATCGTATATAGATTCTGTGTTTGGGGTAGAAAAATGTAGTGAGATGAGTCACCCATGGGAGGGCCTTCTACATATACAGTATTAATATAATCACCATGGGTTCCTGGGATTCATTTAGATGATCGAGTGACGTTTTTTGATCAACCCTTCTTAGAATGGTTTGTAACCCCTATATTGTTTTTTAGTTATAGAAGGCTTTTCCACTATATTGATCAGTTATATAGTGGATAGTTGGTTATAGACTTAAGAGCTCCACCATACGCCGACAGGTGGTTATAAATTCAGTTCATTTAGCGGTCTTCTAGGGATGATTAGAATCACCCATGGTTATTCGATTATTATTCATTTCTTGTTCACTGTCATTTATAAAAGTTTTTTTCCAACATACACCGTTAACATGTTTTACATTAGCCTGGATTTGGTATATATAGTATTGGGTTTTTTAAATGAAAGAGAATTTTGGAAATGGTATGTCATGTGTGTTTGATTTATAAATGGGAAAAAGATGTTTCTTTTATTAAAATTTTAAAACCATATTTTAATTTGTGTATTTCAATAATTTGTTAGTGGATGGTTTTAGAAAATGAGAAGTTGGATTTTGTGGTTTATCTTCACAACCCTACTCATCATTTTAATGATCATGATTATTTATTCATTTCAGTTGTAGGTTTCCTTTGATTATGTTTTCTTGGTTGGGATTCTAATTATTAGAGCAAGTTATGCCATTGGGTGGGTAGTAACCTGGTGGGTCACGTGGATTTATTTGGAGTCTTATTTTCATTTTGCTGCTCATTCTTATTTTTTTTATCATCAGTTTTTTGTCTGTTTATATTTTTTTTCATGGGAAAAATCATTCCTAGTGGGTTAATTTTGATGCCCGACATGATTTTCAATCCTATGGGGATCGTGAATACTTTCAGAACATGTTGTGGGCAGGCTCATGTGACTGGTTTAAGGTCATCCTAGATTGGTTTGTGACATTATAAATATCCCCATAGCCCATATTTTTTTACTGTGTTAATTTTAACTATAAGAAAAATATCCATGTCATGTGAAATGAAAAAGAATTTATAATGAATCCCCTTGCATAACCATAAAAGATACATTCTATCATCTATCATCTCTTTATATAATTGATCCACAAGATCCTATCCCTTGAAAACTAATGTTCGAGGTTCATTCATTTTTAGTTTGATCACATAAATCCAGAAATTATACATCTTATTTTAGTCACATCAGGTTTCACAACCCTTCCATGAACCTTGTAATGAATTAAATATCTCTCTGTTTGACCATGTATGACATGGATATTCATAAGGTCCTTATACCCGTCAATTAGTGGAATCATTTCCATAAAGGATGGGCCTTCCAACCCTTATGGGCCCTCGCATCATCATACTATATCACATCTCCTTATAGCGATTCACAATCATCATTATAAAAAATGCACCAAATAATTATTCATGACTTGAGAAACATGTTCCATGATTTTTAACATTCACATATCCCACTCAAAATTATGTTAGAGTACTCTCAACCCTAAGAATCTTAATTAGGATATTGTTTAAAAATTCCCTGACACCAACAAAACATGCATCATGATTGAAATCCATATGAACTTGAATCAATGTTGCATAAACTTATACATTTACCTCTCACAGTCAAAATCACAATACAATATTCTTATGATAAAAGAGACATGGGATATGTTTGTCTGAAAATAAAAAAACACGAGGTTAGGGAAAAATTCTATTCCCTTGTATATTAACTATTCACCTCTAGAGTATTGAAAAATGTAATAGTTTAAATAAAAAAAAATTAAAAAAAGCATATATAGTCCATTATGTGGCCCTAGTAAAATATTATATAACATTTATGGGACCCCTAGTCTATGTAAAAGATATCAAAAAGTTTTTTCACATATCCTCCTCAAGATATTCTTTTCACATTTAGAGGAAATTACTTTTTGGGTTTTTAAACCCTTCTGGAATATTATATTTTAAAAAAAAACACATTCATGTATTTGAGGACTTAGCTGACACTCAAAAATTCAATGAGTTGATACCATACTCCTAGAAACCCATATCTTCATGTCACAAATCATAGTTCTCCCCTATAGTACATTCGAAAATCTGATTGAATGATATGAAAGGTCCCCATATGGTGTTTATGCTTCAAAACACAAAGATAAAGAGCTTGTTCGTAGAGGGTGTTTATTCCCATAGGAATGGTCCCTCTTAAATCCATGAGTTATTTCCCTAACTAATGTGATAATACATTTCACCATTACTAATTGTCGAACTATACAAAATAACCCATATTTTCAACATAATATGATATTCCAAGAAAATGATTCAAAATCCCCAAGACAAGAATATTCATTTGGATTTGTCATCATAAATGTTATGTCACCATTTATTGTAACCATTGTTAATTAAAGAATGTTTTACTCCATTATTTATCCTTTTCATGGGCCACATTTTGTGGCCTAAATCCTAAGGAATATGGAATGATCATCTCAACCATGAACCATATCTAACCGAAGTTGAAAATAAATGTTCCAATCTAAAATACAATAAACCTATACACATGATGTTATATTCAAGAAAACAATAAACTATAATAATATATGGGATGATCTATAATCCCATAAAATAGAACACCTATCTGTCCAAGCTAAAAACCCCTAATCTACAATAGAATTGTGGATTTCAATAAAATAAATGGAATATTTAAAGAGGAACAATGCTCTAAAAGAAGAAAAACTAAAACGTTATTCTTAGGAAAATTTTGATTTTATTGCCACTGGATACATATTTTATGTGATATTATAAAATTGAGCACTAAAAAAATGAAATGTCATAAAAAATTTAGGATGAATTAATAGAATGGGTCGTATGTAAATAATCATATTCTATACCTTCAAAGCCTCAAAATAAATGGAATATAAAAATAGTAGGTGTAGCATACCGACCCGGAACACCACTAAGATCGTGGCCAGGCCGGTGCGTCAGAAAACCTCATGTGAATCTCCCCAAATGCCAGAGGCTACCGACTAGAAGTGAGGTCCCTTTTTCTGTCTTTGGGGGGGGGGGAAATGCCCTAATAGGTAACAAAGAATATCAAAACAAAAGTAAACAAAAACCAATAATAAGTAGAGTAAGCATGTGAATAAATAAACTACAGTAGATGAAATGTAAAAAATACAACTAAATAATAAAAAAATTGTTCAAAAACTCACAAAAGAGTGTCATCCAATGATATGAGTCTAAACTGAATGTAAAGAAAAAAAAACTCAAACACATAGTCAACTAAAATAAAATACCCAAGAAGCAACTACATCATTAGGAAGCCCTCTTCTTTTATCCCAACCCCCATCCTTCATAGTAATGAACAGTCAAGCATTGGAAGCAGCATGCTTCCCCTTATCAATACATATGAGCATGTAATCTACTCGGGTGTTGATGATGCCTGGGAAAGGTGTGAGATAAAATCCTAGTAGGCTGGCACCCATGGTGTCTAAACCTTTCCATTTCGTGAAAAAATTAAAATTTCAGGGCACCATTACATAACAATTTAAAGTAAAATAATTTATGTGCAATGAAATAAATATGTCAGCCTGGGTCCCAAACAGCACATGTTCCTGGTCACCTGCTTCAGAATAAGATAGTAGTCTGAAAGGGAACTTGTCAGTAGAAATGCATGAACATGTATATATATATATAACCCATAAAGCAAGGTAAAACTAGGAAAATGTTTGCCACATGCTTGTGCATTAACTTGAGGTTCAGTCCAGTGTCAACCAGGCACACTTCCACATATCAAGGGAAATATCTCATTTCTCAATAGGCTCAATTAGATATAACATAAACCTTAATTTCATCATTATTTAAGGTTCTATTTGTGATTTTAAGTCCAAGCTCATCCTGAAGGTATCACTACGGAACATCCATCAATATATTCAATGCCCCAGAACTCATCCAATGAAATCTTTCGAAAGACCAAGTATCGGTCGAGGAATGGATTTACCCTAATTCTATCGTGATCTCAAAAAAATTGGTCGACTATCATCCAAGGATGGCTTAGCCACATTGCAAATAGATCGGTCCTGATGGGACCATTTGGAAACAGTATCACTCAAATGTATAAAAAATTTTGGGCAAGTCTTGTTCTAGAAAAGCCAATGACACAGGCCCCCAGAAAGTACAGGTAACCCCCCAGGAATAAAGGATCTAATCATGGGCCTTAATATAGGGCCTACCTATTTTCCCTAATCTTAATTTAATTAAAGATTTCATAGCAAAAAATATGACATAATAAGTATATAATGTCGCGGATTGAAAACTAACCAGATACACCCGTGCATCACAAGGATGAAATTTAAAAGTATAACACAACCACATAAAAGGTAATATATATATCATATCAACCTTAGTGGATTAATGTGTATTTAAATAATAAACAGTTCAGCAAAACAATTTCAAATTATCCAATAATTGATGTTCATGTTCAAGAAACTTTTTATTTAATTTAATTACAATAAAAAGTTGCTTCGCAACACATTAAACTAATCGAACAATAAACTAGTCTAATGGAATAATAAACCAATCATGTAGGCATGAATAAAGGGGATTAAATCATTTTTTAAATAATTCAAACGATAATTGACTTAATTTAAAAACAATAAGAAGGCGTTGTGCAATAGCCATAGCTAATTAAATTAATAACCCAGCTAATAGAAAAAATACGATGACTATGTCGGCACACCCAAAGGGGTTTCCGATCTTTTTACAACCATTCATGAAAATTAATTTAATATTATTAAGGTTGAAAAAATTAAATATAACCATTAAAGTAATTAAAATGTTTAAAATTACATGGAACTGATAAGCACTGACTAATGGAACAACAGTTAGTTTTTTATAAATCACAAATAAAAAGAGGGAATGTGAGAAATAACCCTACCTTGTAGTCGTATATGACTCTTTGATCAACAGTAGACTTGGATTTGACATAAAACAGATGAAAACGAAGGATTTAAGAAAACCCCCAATATAGGATAAGAATTTTCCATGAGATACTAAGTGCATAATACAACATGGAATTGAACGATTCGACCTTCACAATGTTATCCTTTTCATAAGGTTTACTTCACACAAAATGGTGAATGAATCAGATGTCGGACGGAGGAGAAAAGACCTTATGAAGGGGTGGCTGGTTGGTGTGACGGGATTGAGGGTTGCGACGTGATGAGTGGGAGAGTGAGAGATGAGAGGAAAAATGAAAAGAGGTAAAATAATGATAAATAAATGAAAAGAAAAATAAGGGAATAATAAATGATAAGGAAAAAACGATATAAAAATAAAAATATAAAATAAAATAAAAGAATGGATTGGACAATTAAAAAAATTAAAAATAGGAATCGCTTATTTTAAATATTTTCTATTTTCCTGAAACCCCCTGTTTATTTTATTTCTCAATTTCCTTTTATCCTTTCTTGATTTATTTTAAATATTATTTAAATCTATTATTACTCTTTTACAATAAATAATTAATTATTTAAAACTCGAACACCACGCCAAGGAATGACGTGAAATTTTTCATGAAACATCTGTAATTATTTAAAATAAAAAAAAGTAGCATCGCACACGCAGTGAGGTGCATAGGCTTCCAACCTTGGGATCTTAATAATCTGGACTACAAAAAATGGTTTTCAACCTGATTAGTTTCATGATGTTACAACCTCCCCTCCATAATACAACTCATCCCTGAGTTACCCTTCTGATGGTGGTGGAACGTCGCCAAAGAAGGGATGGGGAAAACACTGAAGTTATGTTAAAGGAGTAGAATACACTAACACAGGCGTAGATCCCTGATGAATTTGTAGAAACTCCCTCTTATGATCTTCTCTCAGAGTATGTGGAAAAAATTGATTGTAGAAGGACACTTCAAAAATCGGCCCATGCCCTGTAATTGGCCTGCTCACCTTGCGAAATAATGTCCCACCAGTGTTTGGTGGTGTCAAGAAACATGGGGACTGAATGCATGACCCTTCACTCTGGAGGTGTCTCTAGGTGGTCGAAGATAGACCATACCACTTCTATCCATGATTCTGCTGCATGAGAGCCACCACTCCCAGAGAAGGTGGGAGGGTGCTATTGCAGAAAGTCCCACTTTAGGTCTTCCATAGACGGGGAAAGTATGGGAATATTATGAACTGACTGCATAATCCTGAGGACACTATCCCTGAATTGAGAATTAGGGTCCCTCGAATGATCAACAAAAGGTAGTTCCACAGGAGTCTCTACGAGAGGAACCATAGGTGGTTTAGGACCCACCATCTCTGGAATGTCTTTATTTTCACTCTCCTGAGGCACAACACGAAGACGTCGTAGTGGAATTTTTCTACGATAGGAAAACACTCTCAAAGAAAATGAGTGATGAAGGTGATAAAACAAGTATGTTGAAAAAGAGTTTAGGTACATAGCCTGCATTTGAGCACTAAACAATAGACTACCCACCTCAAGAGATGGGTTTTGATATAGAAGAGACTACTAAAAAGGATTACTAAGCAGTTCTATAGACCACTCCAAGGTTGACTCAAGTTAACATATAACAGACTAACACAACCATATATTCAATAAACCAACAATTCAAAATTTTACCACTAGGTATAATAGAACTCACATGCAATAGGAAAATGCATGCTGAAAGTATATATGGGATGGCAATATGCATGGCATTTAAATCCTATAGTGCTTATCATGATACATGGAATTTTTTTCCATCGTATCATAGTTCTGCAATGTTAAATCCATTTTTTCAATTATACCAGTATAATAACAATGCAATACAAGTGAGTCCCCCATGGTGAAATCATATCAACAGTAACTGGAATAATCAATAACTACAATCCCAACCATAAATTTGAGTTTTCCCATGTACACGGGTTAGCTACGTCCAAGAACATAGTACATCCAAAATACGAATATCTTAGTCTCCATCATAACAAAAACAATAATACAAAAGTAAAAACCACCTGTAATACCAGTTTGTAATGTCCTAACCCAGCTCACCTCTACGACGGTGGCCAGACCAGTGTATCGCATTACCTCAAGCACATCTCCCCGAATTCCAGAGGCTGTCGACTTACAGAGAGGTCCCTTTTTGTGTCTATAGGGGAGAATATTCCATCATAGGTAACAAATAAAATCAAAATTGATGTAAAAAAACAATAAGTAGAAGAAGCATGTGAATAAATAAACTCCAACAGTAGCAATGTAAATTATCCAACTGAATAATAAAATCCAAGTACAAAAACTCATAAAAGAGTGTCATGCCATGATATGAGTCTAAACTGAAAGTACAGAAAACAGAACTCAAAAACACAGTCAAAAAAATGGAAAGACACAATAAACATTTGCATCGCAAGCAAGGCCTGGTCCTTTTCCCCAGTCTCCATCCTAAGCAGTAATGAATAGTCCAGCATTGGAAGCAGCACGCTTCCCCTTGTCAATACATGCGAGCATGTAATATACTCAGGTGTCGATGATTCCCAAGCAGGGAGTGAGATAAAATCCCATTAGGCTGGCACGCATAATGTCTAAAACATTCCATTCCATGAATAAATAAAAATTTTGTGTTCCATTACATTTCCATTTCAAATAAATTAATTTAATTGCAATGAAATAAATAAGTCAGCCAGGGTCCCAAACGGAACTCGTGCCTGGTCCCCTAATTCAGCCTATGCTGGTAGTCTGAAGGGGTACCTATCAGCATACGTTCACAAAAACACACATAAATATATATATATTTATATATATCTATATATAACATATAATGAAATGTAAAACTAGAAAAAAGATTACCCTATACTAGTGATTTAACATGGGGTTCAGTCCAATGTCAACTAGGCACAATTACAAATATCAGGGGAAATATCCCAATTCTCAATAGACTAAATAAGAAATAACATAAAACTTAAGTGCATCATTATTAACAGTTCATGTTGAGAGTTGGAGTCTGAGACCATACTGAAGGTATCACTACATATCATACATTAATTTATCAAATTCCATCAAACATGTCCAAGGAAATCTTTTGAAAGACCAAGTATCACCCGAGGCATGGATTTACCCTATGCTTGTCCAAATCTCGAAAAAAGGTGTCATGTGTCATTCGAGGATGGATTAGCCACATTGCCAATGGATCCATCCCGATCGGTCTTTTTCGAAGCAGTATCACTCAAAAGTATTAGATTGTTCGAGGAAGTCTTAGTTTGGCAGAGCCAATGACACTTCCCTCTAAAAATATTCGTAACCCGTCCAGAAATGATGATCTTTTCATGGCCCATAATATGGGACCCACATCCATTCCACACCCTGGATTATATTAATATTTTAATAGTAACAGATATGACATAATAATTATATAAATTCGCAGCAAGAAAACTAACCAGATACACCCGTGAATCACAATGCATAAATTTAACAGTGTGAGAATAAAACATGAATGGAAATATACATACCATATCAACCTCTATGGATAATTCATTTTTAAATTATAAATAATTCTAAATAACATGTGCCAATGATCAAAAAATTCATGTTCATATTCAAGAAACTATTTATTTAAATTATTTACAATAAAATGTTTCTTCGCAATACATGCAATTATTCAAACAATAAACTCATCTAATGGAATAACACACCAATCATGTTGGAACACCCAAAGGGGTGTCAAACGTAGTTGAAATAATTCAAACAAATATTCATTTAATTTAAAAACTATAAGAAGGGGTTGTAGAATACCCACAGTTATTTAAATTAATAACGAGGCTAACAGAAAAATACGCCAAATATGTCCTCAAATTTAAATGGTGGTCTGATCTTGTTGAAAACATTATAATAAATAAATTTAAGATGATAAGGGTTGAAAAAATTTAACGTAACCATTAAAGTAATTAAAATGGGTAAAATAGCATAAAGATGGTAGGCACCGAATAAATTCACAACTGTGAATTTTTTATAAATTGCAATGTAACGAAGGGAATGCGACTCGGAAAGCTACCTTGAAGTCCAAGAAGAATCTAAGATCTGCAGTAGACTTTGATTTGACCTAAAATGGATGAAAATGAAGGATTTTAGAAAAACCCCAAAATAGGATAAGAATCTTCCACAATGAACTGCGAGCAGAATACTAAATGGAATTGAAAAAATTCCACTTGCATAATGTTAGCCTTTCCCTATGGTTTAATGTGCACCTGATGGTGAAGGAATTAGACATCGAAAGTAGAAGTAGAGTCTTTCTAAAGGGTATGATGTTTGGTGAGATAGGATTGAGGGGTGTGATGTGATGAGTAGGAGAGAGAAAGAGGAGAGGAACAAAGAAAAGATAGAAAAGAAATAAAAACAAAATAAAATAAAAATAAGAGAAAAATAAAAGATAACGAAAAAAGTAAATTAGAGAAAAAGATATAATAAATTAATAAAATAGAAACGAAAATAGTAAAAATAATTAAAAATGGGAATCCCCCATTTTAGTTATATCACTTTTTCTCATAACCCCCTCTTTATTTTATTTCAGAATTTCATTTTAGCCTTTCTTTCATTATTCTAAATATTATTTAAATATTTTATTACTCTTTTCCAGTCCTTAATTAATTAATTAAAACATCAACACCACGCCAAAGAACAAATTGACCATTTTCATGAAACATATGCAATTTTTTAAATATAAAAAAAGTTATCTGGGACCCGTATCAAGGTGCTCTGGCACACGCCCCAGGCCGCTTAATTAATTATAATACAATAAAAAAAATGGTATGTACCTTATTAAGGCTGGGAAATTACATTAGGGATAAAAAAGAAGATAAAAAATTATAGTGACCATATATTTCTCTATAAAAATTTATGTTACACTCCCTAGGACCACTGATATAATAAAATATTAGATTATACCTCTAATTCCTAGGATGGGTCAGAGGGACCTAACTCTCTCGTGTCTTAAAACAACATCAAATCATATCTATACTATATAACAAAAAAATTCAAAGATTATCTTACTCCTCATTTCTGAGTATGTAGATTAATATATAGGTCTCTTAAATGTAACTATTTCAACATGTGTTGCATCCCATTACTCTATCACAAAGTTAAAACAACCCATTCCTAACTTATGAGATAGATATATACATGTGATTTTTTTATAGATTTCATCACCCATGAAGTTATTCCTCGTATTTAGAAGCCTGATTAGTATAGGATTTAAAACACAGTACTACATATGGATTGATTCTCATTCCACTGTGATGCATAGATGTGTGCATTTTCCTTATTTTAGATCACACCACAAATTTCACTCCACACAAACCCTATTTCCATACTATAATATATGATCATTCCAATTTTTTTATTTTTGTACCCCAATCCAAGGCTATACATTTTTTTGAATTTTTTCTAGCACTCAATGTTAAGAGTCTATAATTGATAGAAACTAAAATACTTTAGTTTACACAAACTTCATTGGTAAATACATGTCAATATTAAAGACACCAAAATGGTCAAGTATAAATAAATGTGATCCATATTCACTTGATAATCAAATTTATTTCCTTCTAATTGAATCCAATTTTATGTCGGGGGTGGGGAATTCTGTTGGAACCCATAATTGTGCTCCAGACACATTTCTATCGGATTTATGATAAGTATTATTCCCATGTTAAAAATTATAATATTATTTTCATGAAGAAGGGGTATGAAGTAAAATTTGAGGTAGTTGGGTGGGGATTTCAAAATAATGGAACATTTTGTATCACAAATTTTATTGGGATATTTAATCAATTATTATTTTAAATAGAAAATCTGATTAAAATATATCTATGAGTGGCTAGATATTCTGCTAACTCAATTGTGTCATACATTGGATCTTCCTTGACCAAAAAAAGGGTGCTATAATAGCCATCTAGAACAGTAAAAATATGTGATCCTATATTCATTCAAATTGATATGCAAGAGAGAGAAAGAGTCTCACCACATGTCGATAGTGAAACAGAAGATAAATCTATAATGTTTCAGTTTTAATGAATAATGGGTGTGGTCCAAAATAATAAATTTTGGTGGTATAAGTGTCCATGATAATATATTATGTGTAGACCATACAAAGAATTTTTTTATGTTGTTCGTGTGACGAGATGATGATTTTCACCAGTTAACTTATATGCGGATATAAGATGGGACAGATGATAGAATCTATATATATATTTTATTAATAGTTTCAATACCTCTTAAAATATTATATCCCAAACTCCACAATCTCACTTGTTTAAAGAAATGAGTCAACCAAAGTCCAATCATCCCCCACATCCTGATAAAACCAACACAACCATATTATTCCTCATGCCATTAAGAATTTTCTGTGAAATCTAAAGGGAATCAAGACCTGAATATAACACAATAGAATGGATTGAATGAAATTTTATATTCACATGGTTATTTGAAAAACAAACCCGTTATATGAAGAAGATGCCTATAGTCCATCCCTTGACTTCACCATGAGAATTTGTATGGTTCATGTGTTTGTTTAGTAGAAAATAATCATTCATGTTTTGGATGTCGTGTGATTCTATCACATCAATTAATGATGATCAAATAGAGGACATGCATATTGGTTGGGTTATATTCCACAATTACATGAATCCAATCACATAGGCCACATGATGAGATCATAATATTTTATTAAGGGTTATGCGTTCATGAGATTATTATAGCTCAACGAAAAAACACATCACTAAGGTCATATAGAAATAAACAACTGATTATTTCTTGAGAGGATTCCATATTTTTTTACTTGTTATTTCATTTCTTCATGATCATTCATTGAATATACTCAAGTGGCTATCCACTGACATTCCACATGATTTTCAGAAGCCTCTACGTAGTCATGTGAATCCATTTATTTTTTTACAATAAGATGCCACATGACTATCTGAATTCCACTATGTGAATATGGGAATTATCATGTGAATAAACAGTGATCTTGAGATTCCATTGATTCTTCTTTGTTAATAAAACATATTTGTGAATAATTTTATCATTATAATCCAACATGAGATCATGTGATGTCGATTATGTGAATAATTCAACAAACTCTCACTGGTGCCATCATCACCTTCACATTACAAAGATGAACCATCACTGGAAAAACATTGCCTTTATAAACCACATGCATCATTGGAAAAATAGGGGTATTAGATGGGGCTTAGAGGTAGAAAATTATAGGTGTGGAATATTATTTTGTGGGTAAGGGTGGGATCCTACATTCATAGAATTAATTTATGTAATCATGAGACCTCATCTTGAGAACCACCATATTTTCCCCTAGAGATTGTGTGAGTGTATTATGGTATTAAAATCACATGATACCCTCATGTGTGACTCTATTAACAATTAAATATATTATTATTTGATATTAAACAATTGGATTATTTTTTATAGACCAATAATGATTCTCCATCCGTACCTTGTGATAAAATACACCCTTGTCATGAGAACACTCCAGGACATGTGGTCTCTATATGAATATGAACCTATGGGCATTCCCTAATATTTCCTTGTAAATCTTAATTTGTGTCCCCTACACAACAATCTCTAGAAATGTACTCCACATGACCTGTGTGTCAACCCATTATCATGCACTCCAATTATACATGTGATCCATAGGATATTAGTCCAAGACATAAACTATCAGGAATAAAATCCTCCTAACATGAAAAACTTTTCCATCAATTCATAGAATAATCCCCATAGTCATGAAACTACATTTTTAATAGGATCTATTTTTCAATTGGTCTATTATAGACATGTTTATAACACCCCTTCATATGATGCACTTAAGATCACATGGTTTCGTAACTCATCACTGGTCTTTTAAAAACCTTATGTGGTCATTAACATGATGGCTTTGATCACCAAAAAATCCTTATAAGTGTCAGCACTAACCATGTAATGAACCCAGGATTTGTAAAACATAATCACATTATGGACATCGACGTGTATTCATTGATCATGAATAGATCCTAATAATTTTTAGCCATTATCATTTGAATGTTCATGGATATCTCTATTTTGATAATATGAAGCACCCCGGATATGTTTTCCTTGATCAAGAGTAAGGAACTTCTCATGTCTACATTAATCATGTGATGAACTGTTGATATATTAACTTAGATCATGTGAAGAAAATAGAAATTTTAGGAACAAAACCCAGACATGTTAGTGAGACACCCATGACATGACAAGAAGACACTGTAGAAATGTCAGGTAAACACCTATTACATGTCAAGAAAATGAACTAAGACATTTTAACCTTATATTTAAGTCCCACATTGACATATACATTGTAAACCACATACTCAGAAGCTTCATCAGAATTCCCCCTTTACGTGGGGAGTGTCCCTAATGGGTTAGGTTTACTCAATCATGAAACAATATTCATCTCATTCCCTAGATGTGACCTCCACTCCATATAAAATTCGTTGATGGTACATTTTTAGTCATCCTCAACCATCTTATATATGAGGATAAATAATGAATATCAGTTTCATTATCCATCATTGGATAACAAATTAATATTTCTTTCTTCATAAATTAGAGTATAAAAATGAAAAAGTTACATGGGAATCCACCTTAGTGTAAGACACACCATGTCACAAAAATAAACAAATCATGGAGTCTGAATTTTATTATGAGTCTATCAGCCTTCTCTGATGATCATCATAAGATATTTAATCTTATAAATGAAATTTAATTTAATTGTTATTCTCAACCATTCTCTAATGTATTATAAACCCATAAATGTGAATTATAAGAACTAAAATATGAGGATACTAATTCCTATTAAAAATTTGAAACAAATGATACATTTTTATTTCCCATGTACTATACTCATTTATCCACCATACTATAAATGAAATATTATGCAAAATTTTAATTTTTATTAACATATATAATTTTTCATTTGACATGTCCAATATTTGATATATACTATTTCTCACACCAAGAAAGAACCATGTGGTCCTATAGACTAGTAATTAATATTCCAATATATTATGATGATTCCAGTAATGGGGTCCCTTATTTGGGATGGTGTACCAAATACATCCAATACTGAAGAAAATGGAAACACTAAAAATATTTAATATTATGGAATCTAAAGATTAATATCTCCATCTAATGGAATTTTTGAATCATATTTTTCTGATGATGAAAGAAATAACATGAACTTCATGGACTCTGATTATAATCTTCATACGATATATATGATTCCTCAACAAGGTTCATGACCAAAAATCAATAACAATATAAAATAACATACATACCTATAAAATTATATTAAAATTAATGTTATATTCCTATCATATGATCATAATCATGTTCAAAAAATGGAAATTGGTTTTGATTCATATTTTCTTAAGATATATAGAATTCCTCTTGGATGGTCAATTCAATTTCCATGTCACCAATAACCTATTGGGATTATAGAAAAATCCAATGTTTTTAAAAAATAATATAATTTAGAGAATCAAAAATAAAAAGAGATTATTATTGAACCGATGACACACACAATCATTCTCATTAACACAATGTCTGGATCAAAAATATTTCATACTGGTAACATGTCGTATATCCGAATATGGTATGGATTCACAAACATATAATAAATCAATAATATATTATTTTAGAAAAACATTTCTCCCACTAATAGTTTAAAAAGATCCCCACCTCCCATACTTTTAACCAATATGAGTTTTTAAGCATGTTTGGGACTAAAACCCTAAATGCCTACACGCATTTATAAATAATGCTCATAAATCATTATAGATATGGTAACAGTTAGGTGCATCATTGGATAAAACCTACAATTTTCTTGAATGTTTAACTATACTAATCCACTCTTAATCAACAAACTGAATATAACATCCTAACAAAATAGGATGTATATAAGGATCGGATGAGTTGTAATGCCTAATAATATAATAATAAAAGCATCACATAAGTTAATGTAGTACGTGTGAAGAACAAATCATAACATGATGACATAGAAATGTGATAATAATAATCATTTACATAAAATCATGATATAAGATGTTATCAACAATGAAACATATGGAATGTGGAAAAAATATTTGACATGAAATCATAAGCATATGTCATGTATCAACAGCAAGACAACATAATATATTGTACATTTTAGTCCTCCCATGAATCATAAATGGTATATCATGAGGTAAAAACATTATCCAATGTAATTTATGGATATATGATTCCACCCCATCCCATCACATTTATATTATATAAATGAATTTCTATGTCACATGTATTTTACATAATAATAATTCCACTCATTAGTTTTATTACCCTAATAATTTAGTTTGGGTTACATAAAAGGATGTCCACAATAAATGATGTATATGTATATTAAGGTGAAGAAACATCAATGGGATAAGAGATGGGTATTCAAAATACATAATTTGAGCAATGAATATTGTTCTATCATTATATGGGAATCATACATAATGTAATAGCGATTTAAAAAAAATGAAATGAACAATTGAAAATTACATTTCAATATATAGATAAATTACATGAAATAAAAAATGAATAGGATTGGAATCCATACCTTGATTAAGAGCTTATAAAAACCCCATAAGATCACTATAAGAACATTGTAACACAATGGGGTGGCTTTATAAATAGATATGGAGAGTAAATTCCATATCAATGGTTTTTTAGTGAATATGAGTGGGAGGAATGGGATATATTTTTTTTAAAAAAATGAGATGAATTCATTATTAAATCATAATCATCGCATTTAGATTATATTTGCTAAAATAATCAGAAAAATAACTCAAATGGGTTTCCAATGTTTACATTCAAATACTAGGGGATTTAAATATAATATTTGGATATGAACCAAACTTCTTAAAATAATTCCATTGATGATATAGATGTTAGTTATGTTTATATAGAAACTAATTTGAAAACATTTAAATATAATATATGATTTGGAGGAATGATTAATGTTTTATAAAATTAAGAAAATAAAATAAAACGAAAAGATTTTTATGGATAAATATATATTTGGTCATGTATATTATTTATTGATTTATTAAAAAAAAATTATAAATTCTGTTGTCATAATATAGATGGTATATTTATAAATTATATAATTTTTCCCAAATTTGTTTTATTATGACTAATTATTTCATATTAACAAATTAATAATTTTGAATTGTTGAAATAAAGTATAGTTTTAAAAAATAAATAATTACATATATATGATAGTTTTCAATTTTCATTTAACGTCCCATTTTAATGAAAATGAAACTTTCCACCATTAATAAAATAGATACAATTATAAAAACAATAGTCGACTTCAATGAATTATTTTGTCATTTATATTTAGAAATTTATTATCCAAAAAAATAATTCAGTAGAAAATAATTAACCTAAAAATTAATTGAAATTATCAAAATAATGTTTTAGTTAAGACTATATATTTCCCATAAATAATATTTTAATTTAATGTTAAAATAGTTATTTGATTAAATACATAATATAGTCATTTATAAACATATAGTAAAATTTGTAAATATAGTTATTATTTTATTAAAAAAATTAAAAAAATTCATACCCTCGGGTCAGCATAAATAACATCAGATTACACTGATAAAGTCCTTATTAGTAAAGTGTGAAATATTAGTTTTTATTTAAGGTGGTGTAGCGAACATGGCTTCATTCAGGATCTCAATAAACATGAAATTATTTTTTAATTTAGTTTTCAAAAACATCGGCTATTAAATATCAACTTCACCAGGGTGAAGAAAAAAATTTATTGATTAAAACTCCATTATATTCTCTGATAAATAGTATTCATATGGTATGATCTTATCGGTCCAGGACATCACTTATTCTATATTGCCAAATTTTATTTATCAAGAAAATTAATATATAAAAATCCAAATTATCAATATAGAACAATCATATTATAAATTATAATGGTTGTCACAAACATTACAAGAGGGTCCCATTCCATTACTACGAAAGCCTACGTCCAATAGGCAAGGGTATAGTGACTAGAACTGAGTAGGAATATCCCACAAATGGGAGGAATTTTCCTATGTACATGCACAATCATACACATATCCATGCCTAAAATGATTAAAAAAATAAAAATCATGGTTTAAAAAAAATTCATTCAAACTACCATTGTAACACCCCAGGTAAATAAATAATATGACATTTTTATATTTATCCCTTTTTTTAATAAAATGTTAATATTAATTTAAAGGTAACTCTATGGTTGATGGCTTACCCAATACGCAATAAAGAGTTCCTTTGAAATCTTACGTTGTACTCTAATAATAAAATAAAAGCATTTTAAATGTTAGTTAACACATTGCCTTTTTATTGGAAGGAATGAATATAAATAACTAAAATATGATTATATATTTTTGTTAAATGTTTTTATATTTATCCAATAAAGGACAAAGGCTTAAAATACGAAAAGAATTCAATTTTAGGCATATATAATCTAATTTTCACTAAAGGTCCACTTATCAACTTTTGATGGAGAACTCTCATTAAATATATTTTTGGTAACTTTTATAAATTCTATTGGACCAAATATAACTCTTATATATAATAGGTACATCAATATTCACTTGGTGTAATTTTTTGGTAATTTTCCGATAAAGATCATTTTTTAATGAATAGTAAAAAATGTTGTATTTTAATTCAAAACCTCTTTTTAATATAATTTATTTATATGATTAGATTATATTTTGAATTGGTTTCAATGTTATATTAGAATATATTTTTACCATTTAATCCAATAGTGGTCATTGGAATTAATTTCATCTTGAAATTGGACTTAAACTAGTGTCAATCTTTTGATACTTATTGTTTCATAAAAACACGATATTTGCTCTGACAACGGACATTAATTAATAAATTAATTAATGTAACTTATATGTTTTGAATTTTTTAAAATAGAAATCATTTTTGAATTTGGATTATCAAACATAGCTTAGGGAAAATTGTTGGTAATTTTCTGAAAAACTTTAATTTTTGATGAATAGTGAAACCACTAAGTGATAGTTAAGGAAACTGATTTCCCGTTTAAATGAAACGTTACAACTTATGTGATTTGAATTTCAGAAATCTGACATACATGGTTATTATTAAGAATTAAAATGCGGTTCAATGGGATGAAAATAATTTTTTTGTGAATAGTAACTTTTAAGTTTATTAATCACGATTAGAGTTATTTGTGTAGTTTAAGGTAAAAAAATGTTTTAATAATATGAGATGAGCTTGACACATGTCCTACCATTATTTTATGTGTCATGGCCGACCATGAAATTACATTGGTCAACTTGGGGACCACATGGAGCCACTTTTAAAGGAAAATGACATTAATAGCTTTTTTATTTAATGTTAAAATTAAAATTTCACAAACATGTGTTGTTTTAATAAAACAATTTTTATATGGGGTTATACAAATCATATTTTTAACTATAAATATTCATTATAAAGATAAAGAGATTTCCTACATCATTTTATTTTTTTTATAATGTTTAGACATTAACTAAACTAAATTTTTTATGACACCATGATGATGCAGCGATTACCTCATTATTTAACGATTTAAATAAAATGGAAAGATAATGTAAAATATAAGAACTACAAATGTCCAAAACCAATTGGGTGAGTGTATTTAGAACCCTTATCACTTTATACTCGAAACACATCAATGTGGGACCTTTAAAATCCGAAACTCTTTCTAAAATAAAGTAACATTTCCTTACTTTCCAAGAGTGCCCCTCCTCACCTCTTATAAAAGGCCCCACCTCTACCTCCTTACCCACACCTCTCACGCCTTTGTCTCAGCCAAACCCTACTCAGATTTCCTCTCCAAATCCCTATATTACTCCTAGAAGCCTCACTTTGGGCAGAAGTCTTCCCAATGAATCCTTTGAGCTCAAATCAAAAAGAGTTACCTGATTTTAAGGCAATGTCTTCACTTGTGTTCTTTTGTTTTATTTTGCTTCTCCAAGACCCTAAACTATTTTTATTCATTTCTTTTGTAACAACTCCAGTATAATTAATATACTAGAATTTTGTTATAATAATAATTTGAGGTACACTTACACACACCTACATCTAATGGTTAAAGAACATACTGTTTCTGTGGATGGCGAATTTCTTCCTCACGAAACGTTGATTATTCAACACTCATATAACACCTTCAAAGGTGGCAATTAAGATGTCACTATATTTATATATATGATATATAATATGTTTATGTTTTACTTAAGCTTCTGTATTTTTCTTTTGTGGCATAACATTATGGTTTCCATTATGGGTAAACTCGATAATTTCATTTTAGAAAGTGCGTAGTACCGCCCCCTCAATGTGATTTGATTCGTTAATTCCATATGTGGGATGTATAAAAGATGGATTTAAATTTATTATATATGATGTATGTTACATATAAATGATGAATATAATTATGGAATTAAAATATTCAGACCTCCCATTTGGTTTTAATTCCAGTAATATGATAAAGAAATGAAAGTAGCGTTCATACGTACGTACGGCTTACCGTCTCCATGAACGGTGCATTTCATTTCTTACCTCTAAATGATTCTGTAATATTATAAATACATGTATATTCTGGATATATGTGATATATATGATATCCAAATCATGAATATCATTCTGAATATAATGAACCTTTGACCACATGACCAACATGTAATTGTAAGAAGTCCACTTTCGACTTAAGAACCAAATATCGAGAAAAAAACATTATTAACTTAAATGATTACATAATGTTTATAACATGGAAATAATTCATATAAAAGTAATAATGAACTTTAAAAAGGTTCTTAAGAAAGTGGAAATTAACTCATGTTTATTATTCAGGACGTTAAAGAACGATCGAGTCAAGTCGGACCCGAGGTAAGGGACCCTACCCCTCTCTTTCTTTTTAAGTACACTCTTTTATGTAATTTCTTTTGAAATCAACATTATTATGTTTGGGGATGTTATTTTATATTCATCATACTGTAATTTTTGTGTTCATATTATGAGATACCCTATTTGATCTCATAAATCCGGTTTTGGATGTTTTAAGTGGCGTCGTTAGGCTGCCGAGTTTCTGTAAGGGATTTTTCATCTCACTTTTATTCTCATGACATTTATGCTACGTTTTCCACTATTTCCATTGAGTGGTTTATGTAATTCCCATTATTATACACTTTGTGTAGTATAATTTCATTTATGGGTTTTTACATATTCATTCTATGACCCTTCTTCCATGGGGTGTACATTTTGAAAGTTACCCAACTCGGTAAGGGGACCTTTCACCCTCCATTTTTTTAAAAGACTTATTTTGTTATATATTTTAATTAACATAATATTATGTTGGGATATGTTCTTCTATATCCTTATTGATTAAAATTTTATGTCCAAGTGATTAGATACCCTTTTTATCTCACATCAGCTCATTTTCTGAATTTTGTAGTGACGTCGTTCGGCTGTCAAATATTTGCAAGGGAACTTCTTATCCCAATTTTGATTCTTTGGGATAAGCTTGTGCTCCGTGAATATGTCATTCAATGAATATGTGTGAATAACCTCTGATTTTTTTACACTTAATATCCACTTATATTTGGTGTATTAGTTTTTCACACATAATTATGTAATTGATTTATCCTTAATCCAAGGATATCGTCTTTGTAAGGGACTTCGTCTCAATCTCTATTCATTGAGGAATATTTTTTTTTATAGACAACCTTATTTTATAAGGTGTATAAACCCCTTTGACTTTAAATTTTATCCAAAATGAATATTTCATATATGAAGTGTTTTACTAAATGAAAAAAGGGAATGTTTTTGTCGTACGTATGCGGCGACAACGACTTCTCCGCCGTCGTGACCATTATTTGAGTTTCGGCTTCCTCTATAAGACATACCTTCTTTTTAAAAGAAAAATAAATACCATGTTTTACTTTTATTTTATTTTGGTATTGAAAATGGTTTCCATAATTTTTTTATATCAATGTGTTGTATTGATATCTTGTGATTGGAAGGTGGAAATGTTATGTTTCCTTTATGCATGTTTTATGTGATACAATTATTTTGTGGTTCATGGGAATTATTATGAAGATGGATGGTTATGTGATAAACTAAGGGCGGGTGAGCCCGATATAGCTCTCCAATTCGTTGGGTAACGCGATGGCTTTAAACGTTAAGGTTTCTCCAAAGAGATTTAGGGAATATACTGTGATGGGTATTCCAAACGTAACAAATAGGGTTACTCCCTACGTCATAATGTTATAAATGCCTCAAGTTACCTTTATGCATTATGATTTATATGTTTTATTCATTATTTGATGAGTAATGTTAAAGTTCTTATGTTTTATGAGTATAGTATGATTTAATTGATTCTTATGTATACATGTACTCATGTTTCCTTTCCATATTTTTATATCCCTTACTAATCTTTTTATGATCATCCCATGTTTTTGAAATGTTTTACACATGACTTAAAGATGAATAGGGTCAAGGATGGGATCAAGGAAAGACATGCTATCTAAAACATGGAACTAGACATGTTTCTTTTAAGTGTTTTTTATGGAAACTTTGTAGAAGTGTCTACATTGTAATCTTTTGAGATGTAATAGTTATGTCCTAATTCTCTAAAACTTAAAACCTGAAAAGATCCTCACTGTGAATTATTAATTTAATTCAATATTAAGTAAGGTTTAAGGATGGGGCTTTATATTTGGTATTAGAGGTCGGTTTAGATAACATTAGAGGTTAGGGTATTCTCTAAGCATAAGTGACATTAAAATAATGGTTATGATTTCAGAAAGAGTCCGAGTTTTAGATAAAGTGAATGAGTATGTATATCTTAATGTTTGTCTTCCTCGTTAGTACATGATGGTTTTGTTGATATACTCACACTGACTTTTCTGTTTTTAGTAAATGGATGGATCTAGTAGGCACTAAAGTGACAATGGGTTTTGAAGGAATCTATGGTGGTTCTCTAATTAAGAGACTAGATGAAATGGGGGATTCAATGAAGAATCTCGTGGTTTTTCTAAACCAACTATCAAGGAGTCATGATCAACCACTTGAACCTTGGTATGTTCTATAATGCATCATGTACGAGATGACCAATCAATGTGGAAGTTCAGGTAATAATTATAAAGGTAACCATTAGGGTTTATATGATCCTTACTTTTTAGGAAATTATGGGTTACTCTATGATATTATGGAAAATGAAAGGCATGAGATAAGTTTGAGGTTAAAATATGTTATAATTATTTTTTAAGATTTTATCTCGTTTTGGGGAATGTTTTAAGAATTATATTGTTTTGGAAAAAGGACCACACGCAGACCATGTGACAACCCATCGCGTCGGACAATGCTGCGGGAATCAAACCCACAACCAATGTGCAACTGGTGTTTATCGCTTACCAATAGACTACGTGAAGTCCCTGGTTATTTTGACTAATTATTTTTAATTAGATGATTTTAGGAATATAGAGTAAGTTTATTTTGGGTTATCTATGGAAATGATTAATCAATCACGGATGATATGTGATTAGGATAATTACTTTTCAATATGATAATTTAAGAGAAACTGATGTTATTTGGAGATAAAAGTTAATTTGTACCTTGGAAGACTATGTGATTAAATCCTTCAAATATTTGGGTTTCAATTTTAGTTTGGTTTACTTTGAAAATTTTTATGGACAATTGTTTATCGAATGGTCTTAGTTGAACTTTGGGTTTTTTTGGAAAAATTTTGAAGATTAAAAATTGATTTTCTTTTTATAAAGGGTTATCCTTTTCTGGATTTTCTGATGTTGTACTAATCTTTTTGGCATTGGTTTTGGTTAAAGTCTAAAGGCATGGAATGTATATAGTTATCTTTTGTGGATTAGTTGATTCTCAAGAAGTTGATTATAGTACTCTTAATGTGAACAAGTCTTCATAAATACTCATATTTTGGAGAAAATATGAGTTTGATTAAGAAATATAGTTAATGTTGAAATCTACATGACATATATGTATGTTTCCATAAGATCAAAAATAAATTCCCCAATGAAAAGTAACATAAATAAACATTGTTGTCTATTAACTTTTCCTACTAGGGAATCGAATACCATTTAACCCATCACAAGTTTGTGATTTTCTTATGGTTAACATTCTCCTAGACAAGTTTACTATCACTCTCCCTCAGAACATGACCCTTGGTTTTTTCCTCCATGTCCATGTTTTACTACATAAAATCCTAGTGTGGGTTAACTCGGGTGACCTATGTACTTCTCTTTATTTATTTTAATGTGATTGTTTTACCGACTCCTATTCCGATGTGGGACTTTCAATGACGTTTCAAAGCCCAATTTTAAAATTGCGAGGACGCAATTACCAAAAGGGGGAAGGATGTAACACCCCAGGTATATAATGAATATGAAATTTTTATATTAATACCTTTTTTGAATAAAATTTTAATATTAATTTAAAGGGAACGCTATTCTTGATGGCTTACCCAATACGCAACAACGAGTTCCTTTGAAATCTTATGTTACACTCTAATAATAAAATAAATTAATTTTAAATGTTAGTTAACACGTAGTCGTTGTATTGGCGGGAATGAATAGAAATAACTAAAATATGATTATATATGTCTGTTAAATGTTTTTACATTTATCCAATAATGTATAAAGTCTTAAAATACGAAAAGAATTTAATTTTAGGCATATATACTATAATTTTCACTAAAGGTCCACTTTTCATCTTTTGATGGTGAAATGTCATTAAATATAGTTTTGGTCAGTATTATAAATTCTATTGGACCAAATAAAACTCTTTTTTCGAATCAGGACATCAAAATTAACTTTGTGTAAATTTTTGGTATTTTTCCGATAAAGATCTTTTTTTAATGAATAGTGAAAATTGCTGTATTTTAATTCAAAACCACTCATTAATCTAATTTATTTATATGATTAGATTATATTTTTAATTGGTTTCAAAGTGAAATTAGAATATATTTTTAAAATTTAATCCAGTAGCGGTCGTTGGAATTAATTTAATCTTGAAATTGAACTTAAACTAGTGTCAATCTTTTGATACGTATTGTTTCATAAAAACACGCTATTTTCTCTGACAGCGGAAATTAATCATTAACTTAATTTATGTAACTTATATGTTTTTAATTTTTTAAAATAGACATCATTTTGGAATTTGGAATATCAAATATAGCCCAGGGTAAATTTTTGGTAATTTTCTGAAAAACCTCAATTTTTTATGAATAGTGAAACCACTAAGTGGTAGTTAAAGAAACTGATTTTTCGTTTAAATGAAACTGTACCACTTATGTGATTTGAATTTCAAAAAATCCGACATATATGGTTTTCATTAATAAGTAAAATGTGGTTCAATGGGATTAAAATAATTTTTTGTTGAATAGTAACTTTTATGTTTATTAATCGCGATTAAAGGTAATTAGTGTAGTTTAATGTAAAAATAATGATTTAATAATATGAGATGAGCTTGAAACATGTCATACCTTTATTTTATGTGTCATGGCCGACCAATAAAATCCATGGGTCAACTTGGGGACCCCATGGAGCCACTTTGGTTGGAAAATGACATTAATACCTTTTTATTTAATGTTAAAATTAAAATGTAACAAACATGTGTTATTTTACTAAAACAATTTTTATATGGGGTTATACGAATCATATTTTTGACTATAATTATTAATTAGAAAGATAAAAAGATTTCCTACATCATAGTATTTTTCTATAATTTTTAGACATTATATAAATTAAATTATTTATGACACCATGATGATGCAGCGATTACCTCATTATTTAACGATTTAAATAAAATGGAAAGATAATGTAAAATCTAAGACCTACACATGTCCAAAACCTATTGGATTAGTGGATTTCGAACCCTTATCACCTTATACTCGAAACAAATCAATGTGGGTCCTGTAAAATCCGAAACTCATTCTAAAATAAAGTAGCATTTCTTTGCATTTCAAGAGTGCCCCTCCTCTCCTCTTATAAAATGCCCCCACCTCTACCTCCATACCCACACCGCTCAAGCCTTTGGCTCGGCCAACCCCTGCTCATTTTTCATCTCCACATCCCTCTCGTACTCCTATAAGCCTCTCTTTGGGCAGAAGTCTTCCCAAGGATTCGTTTGAGCTCAAATCAAAAAGAGTTACCCGATTTTAAGGTAATGTTGTCACTTGTGTTCTTTTGTTTTATTTTGCTTCTCCAACCACCTAATCACTTTTTATTAATTTATTTTGTAAAAACTCTAGTATCATCAATATACTAGGATGTTTTTATATGAATAATTCTAGCTACACTGACACACACCTACATCTACTGGTTAAATAACATACTGTTTCTGTGGATGACGAATTTCTGCCTCACGAAACGATGATTGTTTAACACTCATATAACACCTTCAAATGTGGCCATTAAGATATCACTATATTTATATATATGATATATAATATGCTTATGTTTTACTTAAGCTTTTGTATTTTTCTTTTGTGGCATTCCTTTATGGTTTCCATTATGGGTAAACTCGATAATTTCATTTTAGGAAGTGCGGAGTACCGCCCCCTCAAAGTGATTTGATTCGTTAATGCCATATGTGGGATGTATAAAAGATGGAATTAAAGTTGTTATATATGATGTATGTTACATATAAATGATGAATATAATTATGGAATTAAAATATTCATACCTCCCATTTGGTTTTAATTCCATTTATATGACATAGAAATGAAAGTAGCGTTCAGACGTACGTACGGCTTACCGTCTCCATGAACGGTGCATTTCATTTCATAGCTCTAAATGATTCTATAATATTATAAATACATATATATTCTTGATATATATGATATATGTGATATCAAAATCATGAATATCATTCTGGATATAATGATCCTTTGACCACACGAACAACTTGTAATTGTAAGAAGTCCACTTTCGACTTAAGAACCAAATATCTACAAAACAAACACTATTAACTTAAATAATTACATAATGTTTATAACATGGAAATAAATCATATAAAATGAATAATGAAATTTAAAAAGGTTCTTAAGAATGTGTAAATTAACTCAAGTTTATTATTCCGGGCGTTAATGAACGATCGAGTCAAGTCGGACCCGAGGTAAGGGATCATACCCCTCTCTTTATTTTTTTAGTACACTATTTTATGTCATTTATTTTAAAATCATCTTTATTATGTTTGGGTATGTTATTTTATATTCCTCATACTGCACTTTTTATGGTCATATTATGAGAGACACTATTTGATCTCATAAATCCATTTTTGGATATTTTATGTGGCGCTGTTAGACTGCCGAGTTTCCATAAGGGATTTTTCATCTCACTTTTATTCCCATGAAATTTATGCTATGTTTTCCACTATTTCCTTTTACTGGTGTATATACTGCCCATTATTATAAACATTGTGTAGTATAATTTCATCTATGGGTATTTATATATTCATTGTATGACCCTTCTTCCATGGGGTGTACTTTTCGAATGTTACCCAACTCAGTAAGGGGACCTTTCACCATCCTTTTTTTAAAAGACTTCTTTTGTTATGTCTTTTAATTCAAATAAATAATGTTGGGATATGTTCTTCTATATCCTTATTGATTTAAATTTTATGTCCAAGTGATGAGATACCCTTTTTATCTATCATCAACTCATTTTCTGAATTTTGTAGTGACGTTGTTAGGCTGTCAAATTTTTGCAAGGGAATTTCTTAACCAAATATCGATTCTTTGGGATAAGCTTGTACACCTTGAATATGATGTTCTATGAATATGTGTGAATAAACTATGATCATTTTACACTTAATATCCACTTATATTTGGTGTATTAGTTTATCACACATAATTATGTAATTGATTTATCCTTATTATAAGGATACCGTCTTTGTAAGGGACTTCGTCTCAATATCCATTCGTTGAGGCATATTTTGTTTATTAAACAACCCTTTATTATATGGTGTACAAACCCCTTTTACTTTTATGTTTATCCAAAAGGAATATTTTTTATACGAATCATTTTACTAAATGACAAAAGGTAATGTTTTTTTCGTACGTATGCGGCGACAAAGAATTCTCCGCCGTCTTGACCATTATTTGAGTTTCGGCTTCCTCTACAAGCCATACCTTCTTTTTAAAAGAAAAATAAATACAATGTTTTTCTTTTCTTTTATTTTGGTATTGAAAATGGTTTTCATAATATTTTTATATCAATGTGCTGTATTTATATCTTGTTATTAAAAGGTGGAAATGTTATGTTTCCTTTATTCATGTTTTATGTGATACGATTATGTTGTGGTTCTTGGGCATTATTATGAAGACGGGTGGTTCCGTGATAAACTAAGGGTGGGTGAGCCCGATATATCTCTCCAATGCATTGGGTAACGCGAGGGGGTTAAATGTTAAGGTTTATCCAAAGATATTTGGGGAATATACTGTGATGGGTATTCCAAACGTAACCAAGAGGGTTACTCCCTACGTAAGAATGTTAGGAATGCCTCAAGTTACTTTTATGCCTTATGATTTCTATGTTTTATTCATGATTTGATGAGGAATGTGAAAGTGCTTATTTTTTATGAGTAAAGTATTATTTCATTGATTCTTATGTATACATGTACTCATGTTTCCTTTCCATATTTTTATATCCCTTACTGAGATGTTTATGCTAATCCCATGTTTTTGAAATGTTTTACACAGGACTTAAAGATGAATAGGGTCAAGGATGGGATCAAGGAAAGACATGCTATATAAAACATGGATCTAGACATGTTTCTTTTAAGAGTTTTATTTATTAAAACTTAGTAAAAGTGTCTACTTTGTAATCTTTTGAGATGTAATAGTTATGTAATAATTCTCTAAAACTCAAAACATGAAAATATCCTCAATGTGAATTATTCATTTAATTCAATATTAACTAATGTTTAAGGTTGGGGCCTTATAACAATATCCCCACCAACAGATTATGATATGAATGTAACGGAAATTAATGTAAAACTGGGACAATGTACATGACCACAATAAACAGAGTCATCAACACATGTTCCTGAAGGTCATCTATAGAAAATCCTAAATGATGTGTTGGTATAGGAACAACAGTCTAAAGATGCATGAGCCTAACTCAATGTTATTCCCTCTCCATAAGAACCACAGGGTTACGTTCCACCTCAGACTCAGTAAAAATGTAAATAGTTTTCAGAAAACATGTCAAGGGTTGGAAAATCATGTGTACGGGTGAGTAAAACAATACATAGTAGGACACCACAAAACCCAATGTAATTGAAAAAAATGGAAACATCACAAAAAATACCATGCAGAAATAAAAAAAAGGGAAAAAGTCATAAATAATATATAGTCACTTCAATAAAGGTGTATGTCTATATCACATATATCAAGAACATCCAGGTATTCTCATAATGAATTCCAAGATGGATGGTCCCATCCACTTTCAACTAAATGGTTCCGTTCATAGCACCGTTATTCTTGGAGATCTCTCTCTTCGATCCATATGATATAAGAACATAGAAATGGTCTAACAAAAGTACCCAAGAGAAATATATAGTCTCAACAAGTCACATAGTTTCCCTGAGACATACATTCATAAAAATACATAGATTGTTCATAAACCGTGCAGTGTTGGAATGAAATGGAGTTTTGGTAACACACAGAGTGTTGGTAACACAGAGAGTGTCATTAAAACTTGGTGTGTTGTTAACCTATAGATTTATCGTAATACAAAGAGTGTTAATAGACACGAAGTTTTGATAAGTCATGCAACCCCAATGTCATGTATTCATCATGTCACAACCAATCATCAACCACTGAAAACTTCATAAAGTACACTATTCATTTATATTATTGTATAATGGAAAAATATAATCTTGATACATACAGTGGGGGTCCTCGATGCCAAAGGATCACTAGGTGGAATCCTCTCCCTACCAGAAACATCATCCTAGATAGGGGACAGTTTCCTCTGTAAATATTGGTCATACATTGTTCAAAAACCCTATATAAGGTAGAAAAAAATAATATTGATGAATGATTGGGCATGTTAGTGTGATACATGCTCAAACTGGATTAGTCAACTAACAAAGAATCAATGAGATAACTTACATCATAATATGTAGTCATCCTCTATAATGGGAACATGTCATTAATCAAACTCAAATTGGAAAAGACCATCTGTACACTTTCAACCTTGATCGTCAAACTAAAATCACACCAATCCAGCTTAAAAGGAAATCCCTATAGCTATGGTCCCAACACCGTATATGGATCATCAATTAGATTCTCTATTTGAATGATATATCCATTTTACTAAAAAAAGGCCCAATTATGGTCCAGTTCTAGCATGACTTGACCAGTCATCCCGAGATTGAACACCCAACCCTATCCATCCTAGTTTTTCTAACCCTACCCATTTTGGTTGAATTGTCCTAGCTCACCAGATCTGAGCCATGTGCATGGGTCAGTTTTGTTCCATCACACTAAGTCCACTAGACCGCATGTCACTTTCTAGCCAATGTGGTTATGCCATGTTAAATGTGTTTGTGGGACCCATACACCTTCTCCATGTCCTTGATGATATTGTCTCTTCCAGAACAAATCTTTTTCATAGTTCACGTGGTCGTCGCTTCAGTCGACAAGTGCCACGGTTGCAACTGATCACTGATATCATGACAACAGTTGCCCCTTCCACAGGCCACTAGTGCCCCATTATTAGAAATGGTGTAATTCTTGAGATCCTCGGGTAACATTCTTAATAACTATGGGTTAAGATCAATTTCATTATTCATCGTGACAAAAAATCACTCAGAAGGAGATATCTCCCAATCCTCTATGATCTATCCATATCTATTGTCATCTCTCCACGATCATGCCATGTTGATCCTAGATCTGGGATATTATATCATTCATCCAAGGATCGAGTGTAAAATGATCAATCGATCGCAACATGTCTTGTTTTGGTACAAATGAAGAATGCCCTCAATGAAGGAATGAAAAGGGGAGAAAAAATTAAATCAACAAATAGGAAGGTACGTTGATCTATGTTCATGTGGATCAAGTATTTTTTCAATTTTAATGACTATCATTATACAACAAATAATAACAAGATAATTCTCCCATCAAAACCCTGCATTGGAAAATCCCATCCCACAACAACTATCGATCCATGGGCCAATTTTATTGTTCATCGGCCCACATTCATCATCTAATTCATTAATGGAGAAAACAAATCCAATAAAAAATTCCTTTCTTCGATTTGGTTCGATCCGATATTAAATATGCTCGTCGTGTCATTGTTGTGGGTGATGGTCCTTCGAATATGAGTTTCATCATTGATCGTCGATCCATGATCCACCACTATTTTTCAAGAGAGGTTTTCTACTTGATGTAGAGGAATATGATTTTTATAATGATACCTCATAATTCCCTAAAAATGTATATTTACAGATAATGTGTCATGGCATTAAGAATAAAAATATTTTAATTTCATTTACATTGAAAAAATACCATTCACATCCGGCATACATCGGTCGATGTTTGGCTTCTCATAATTAAAACACCCCCTTAAAAAATAAATGGTGGTCTCGTATTTCCAATCTGTGTTACCATTTATGAGTTAGTAGGATTTCAAAATAAAATAAAATAATTAATTTTTTTATTTACTATTATTTCATTTTTAGTGTTTTCCATAGATGAATTGTACCGACTAATGTCAAGTCATGTATAGATTAAATAAACTAATCTAAGATCAATGGTGACCATATATTTATTATCTCGGTACTAGTTTAATAGTTAATCCAGTTTTTTTGAAATGCCTCATGTGTGTTCTATTCAAACATACAAATTTTCAATGAATCATTCTGTGAACACTCGACCTCGAAATCACACGTTGTCTCATCATCTAGTATCAATATTTTCCCAAATAATTTCTAAAAATAAATTTGGGAAAATACGAGTCCTTAAATTCTACCCACTTAAGGGATTTAAATCCTAAAATGTAAAAACAAAGGGATATTCAATCAATTGAGGGTAGTAAGAATGAATATGATTCATCCACTCTCACATGCTCTCCTGAAGATACTCATGTTGCCACAGAACTCACAACAAAAGAATCTACTGCCCATAAAGGTTTCTATCAGGTCGATCCTTAATCTTAACTTGGTACTTAGTAAAAGTATCTAAATTTTGAAAGAAATGTGATGAATCATCCATGTATCTCCATACAAGAGACACATGGATGATGTAATTTACCAAGTCTAATATCATTATTAGAGCCAAGAAGCATGCCACCCCAACAATTTTAAGCAGTATCCGGAAAGGGATCATGAACTATAATGATAGATTTTTGTCATGTCCAAATCTCATTATCCCACGTTGAAGAGACACTCAAAGGAACACATGGTCTCCCTCCTCAAACTCTAATGGCCTAATCCACCTTTCAGCATTAGATTTATAATAACTTAGTTAAATCATTATCCACTCTTTTATGAAATTAACCTTCTCTATTGTCCCCTTCACCAACTGTATGCCCTTAGGTGCCAGCTCTCATGGTTTAGTACCACAAACTTGTGACTAGTAGTGTTTCTTGTACCAAGCCTCTAATTGTTCCATATTGATGTTGGCGGGGTTGTTTTTTTAATGCAATCTCCACGAGAGGTAGGTGATCCTCCCAACTGTTGCCAAAATATATCATGCAATCCCAAATCATGTACTCTGGAACTAGAATGTTCCTCTCTATTTGGCCATCTATCATGGGATGAAATGATGTGTTCAAGCGTAACTCAGTCCAAATGCCTCCTAAAAGACCTTCCATAATGGGGACATGAATAGGGGATTACGATCTATAATAATCATCAATGGGACTCCATGAATCAAAAGTATCTCCTCCATATAGAGGCTTCCCTTGCTCTCTACTGAACTCTACACCTAGATGGGTAGGAAGTTGACTGAAATGGTGAGTTGGACAGTGACAACAATAATGGTATAATTACCCAAGATTTTTGTGGTATACACGTTAGGATATTCATTGTTATTCTATCCCATTCCCATTTCGGCACTTCATGGGTTTCAGTTAAACCCACTGGAACCAGATGCTCGATCTACATTTGTTCACTGGTAAGGCATCGAGACACAAACTCTAAAACTCCCTTCTTCATCCCTATCCAATAAACTAATTATAGTGGTCACGGTAACTCATTTCTATACATTGATATACTCCTAATGTGGATGCATTAAAATTCCATAGAACATCCCCTTACAATGCCACTAGTATCCACATGCATCCTTTGAAAAAACAATGTCCTCCCTACCCTTGGTATATCCATAATGGGCATTCCCTATGGGCCTCCAGACACCTAAAGGCTCATAGTTATTATCCCAAATTTATGCCTCTCTAACTGAATGTATAAGTGGAGGGGTGAAAAAATTGAATAGATATAAGTTGATCTATGTCCATACACAATGGATATATGCTACAATGCTAACTACTATGATTCCCTATTTAGAAACATTAGGCTAGATCTCCTTCAATGAGAATCTCCTTCCACGTTCCCCATCCCAGGAGTATAAAAATCGCCAATTCATTTTCCTAGTAGAATAGTAGACATTACCATAATCTAAAGTTTGAATCCTTCTTAGTGAAGATACACATGAGACTCTTTTGGTAGATTTAGACAACAAACCACTCAGATATTAAGTAGTGTCACCACATTTTCATTGCGAATATTGATTCTACCAACTCAATATCATGGTTCATGTTTTTATTCTCATGTTATTTAAATTGGGGTAATCCATAGGCAATCACTGCAAACCACTGTATGAAGACATAACCCAACCTGGTTATTGATGAATCATAGAACACTATGTACTCAACACCATCATCTAGAGACCTTGTGAAGGGAATACTCTTAAATCATCACCACAACCTTCAATGTATCCATTAAAACTATTGTCTTCGATATGATTCGTCATAGATCAACGAAAAACACCTATGGCTGCCCTGGGTGAAACACTGGGTCTCATGAATCCATTCCTCTACAAATCCTTCAACTCTACAATTAGGCCATGAAGCACTGTTGGAACCACATGATATGTTGTTGTAAATATTAGTATAATCCTAGGGTTTAGACCAATGAAAAAGAAAATCTCTCTATGGGAGGTAAAAATATAAAATCATAAGTGTCGATTTACTTATTCTCTATCACCATTACAAGAAACTAAGGACTCAAAAAATCTACATCGCTAAGGGTCTGGCTAGCCACATAAAGATTAACCAGCTCTACCCTCATATCTGTGTGTCTATCATGAGCTTTAATGATTTCCATTTCATCAATAAAAAAAGGAAATATAATTTTATTATCATGGATGAATCACACCATTTTTCCTGAAACAATGGATCTGAGAATGAAATTTGGCTACTAGTTTCTATTCATAATTACATCCTAAGCCTCAAGGCTACAAACTAGAGATCAGAGCTGAAACCCTTCCCTTTATGAGTCAAGTTACAATTTCTACACTTCTGTGTGATAATCATGTATCCTCTAGTAGGTGTCTCCAATTGTAATGGGAAAATAAACTATTTTACTATAATATCAATGAATTTTCCATGGAAATTTGTAGGAAGGAAATACACCACCACATGTGTCCATATATTGTTGCTAATATAGAAAGGCACTAAACATACCTTGAACCATTCATGGAGTCTTGGGGTTATAAACCTTTATAGCCTTCAAATGCCTCCTCCCTTTTCCTCTATCTCACTGATTCTGGTTTGGACCTCCTCTAGTTGGAAGTGGTAATGCATAAAAATGTTGTCAAACTTATACTACTTCACCAAATCATCTGTTACATCTGCCACCCAAAAAATCATATTGCTTCTTTCACTACCACTTCCTTGATGTTTCATAGACAACCTATCTGAATGTAGCGTGAAAATTGGGACAGTATCACATGGAATTTCATTTCCCCCCAGAATCATATCAATAACTCTTCCTCTTAGAACCAAAACATACTTGGATCTTCCTAAAAACCCAATATCTCTACATATTACAATATTCACCTTATATAGGATGGTCCTACTGAACCTTCATCCTAGGGAATCATTTACTCAGAATCCTATGATATGTTCTCAAAACCTATGTGTCATCATGTAGTGAAAAATGATCCATCCATGACTCAGTCAGGAAAGAATCATCCACCTAAACCACTGTAGGTTGGTATAAAAACTGATAAAAATGAGAAAACACCACCTCCTAACCATCCTTAACAAAAAATACACCGTGACTAGATCACCTCAGGGAGGCATCACAAAACATCTTGTAAAACATCTGATCCTACTATGGATACCTCACTGGTTGGGGTCATGAATACATCTTGTAAAAAAATATGGGTCAATATTAAATGAGTATACCCAGTGAGTTGAATAAAAAATTACATAAAAAATAATATCATTTCCTATATGATGCGTATACCTTTATTTTTTCCTGAAACCACTATTTTCATGTACTGAGTTAAAAATCAGGTCTCCAATGTTCTGGTGTATGGATTTTTCCGCCTATACACTAGCACTGGAGTCCCTGACCTGCATGTCAAACTTGAAAAACATAAGACTATTTCCATATATCAATTACACAGACTCCGGGTCCTAATGTAGAACCGACCTGCTCTAATTACACTCTATCATAACCCGTCATTGAGGGTCTCATGATGTGACTACCCAAAGAACACATTTAATATGCAAGGGTCGTCCCACTAGCACTGAGTTCGAATAACCCAAAAAGATGATGCATTTTCCTATGTACATGGACACACACATACATCTCTAATCCTGACATGCTGAAAAGTAAAATAAATAAGTAAATATATTTTTGGATGCCACTATATCCCAACCAATATAGTACATCAGAAACATAATATGCAATAATGTTAAAATGGGACTAAATGTGTTCCCAAAAAATGAGTCTGTAGAAAAAGGTCCTCCTGCTCATCTGTAGAAAACCGTACATGATGTTTAGGTACAAGAACATGCGTCTGTAGCCATGGGAGAACACATCAACTGTTTGGTCTTTCATTAATAACCACATGTTCTTGGTCCAACATAGAATCCTTCAAAATGTTTATGGTAAAAAAAAGACCAAACATATGTGGGAGAATCCCATGTCTGTGTGAGTAAAACAATACATAGTAGGACACCATAAAACACAATGTAAAATAACATAGAGGAAACATCACGAAGGAGATACCATGCTGAAATACCACATGGGGAAACAATATTAATATGATATAGTCCTCTCAACAAAGGAATATGTCTCTAGAACATATAATAGGAACATATAGTTATACACCGAAAGGATTCCAAGATACATGGTCTCATCCACTATCAGTTACATGGTTCCATCTGTAGCATTCACATTCCGTGATATCTCACTACCTAATAAATCTAATATAAAAATGTAGAACAGATCTACGATAATAAAATAAGAGAATAATATGGTATCGACATGTTACATAGTTTTCCTTAGAAATATAGTCTCACCCTCACATGAAGTGTCAGTAATGCATGGAGTTTCTAAAACACATAGTATAAGGCCCCAGCCTTAAACCTTACTTAATCCTGAGTTATTACAAGATTGCACATTGAGGATCTTTTCAGGTTTAGAGTTTTAGAAAATTAGATCATGAAACTTGCATTACATTCCACATTTAAACAAAGTGGTTACATAAAAGATAGTATTCTTTATTCCCATCAATGGGAACATATTTAAAATATAACACAGATTCTTTCTTGACACATCCTTGACACTATCATCACATCATGTAACTTTTCCTTGACCTGTGAAAAACATTTCAAAAACTTGGTATGAGCATAAAAAGCTCAGTAAGAGTTATAAAAATATGGAAAGGAAACATGAGTTCATATATACATTAGAATGAAATCACACTTTACCCATAAAACATAGGCATATCAAATCATGAATAAATCATAGAAAACATAAGACATAAAGGTAACTTGAGGCATTCATAAAATTCTTACGTAGGGAGTAACCCTCTTGGTTACGTTTGGAATACCCATCATAGTATATTCCCTAAATCTCTTCGGAGAAACCTTAACGTTTCACTCCTTCGCGTTACCCAATGCATTGGAGAGCTATATCGGGCTCACCCACCCTTAGTTTATCACGGAACCACCCGTTTTCATAACAATGCCCAAGAACCATAACATAAATGTATCACATAAAACATGCATAAAGGAAACATAACATTTCCACATTTCAATCACAATATAACATTTTAGTATATTGAAATAATGAATCCATTCAAAAAGAAACCATTTCCAAAACCATTTAAAACATTTAGTAAAGAGAATTTTGAATCAAAGTGTCCCATACCACCTTGAAGCTTTTAAAATGTTAAACAATTAATATCAATATAAATAAATCCTTAAAACCATTTTGAAAACATGGATATTAATAATAACAAATAATTAAAACATTTAAAGCGATATTTTGGTTAAAGGGGTTTTACCAAAATTAGAGACACTTGAATACAATAATTGAGGAATAACATTTAGTCAGATCATTGTAATATCATGAGAATAAATGGATTCATGATATAATACTCTAAATGACAGTATATACACCATATAAGAGCGAATTGGTTCATAACAACAATGAACCCTCAATAGAAATGTCAAATGTGATGAAATCCCATATAAAGAAGGTATCCTTAAATTAAGGACAAATAAATCTCAAAAATATGTGTGCCAAATATAAATACACCCAATATAAGTGGATATTAAGTGTAAAACAATAAAAGGTCATTCACACATATTCAATGGATGACATATTCAATGACTACATGTTCAACCCAAAGAAATCGAAATTGGGTTAAAAAGTTCCCTTGACAGCCCAACGGAATCACATCAAAATGAGTTGATGAGAGATAAAAAGTGTATCTCATCACTTGGAGATAAAATTTACATAAATAAGGATATATGAGAACATATCCCAACATAACATTATGTAAATTAAAAGACCCAACAAAAGAAGTCTTATAAAAAAGAGGAGGGTGAAAGGTTCCCTTACCGACATGGGTATCTTTCAAAACATACACCTCGTGAAAGAAGGACAATAAAAAATTGATGTAAATAATCATAAAAGAAATTATATTACACAATGAGTAAAATTATCGGCAGTACATACACCACTCGAAGGAAATTGTGGCAAATGTAGCATAAATCTCACGGGAATAAAAGTGAGATGAAAAATCCCTTACGAAAAATTCGGCAGCCTAACGACGCCACTCAAAACTTCCAAAATGGATTAATGAGAGGAAATAGGGTCTCTCATCATATGAACATAATAAGTAAAGTAGGAGTAATATAAAAGAACATCCCAATCATAATAAATATGAGATTGAAAAGGAATGACATGAAAGAGTGTACTTAAAAAGAAAGAGAGTTGTAGGATCCCTTACCTCGGGTCCGACTTGACTCGATCGTTCTTTAACGTCCTGAATAATAAACTTGAGTTAATTTATACTTTCTTAAGAACCTTTTTCAAGTTCATTATTCCTTTTATATCACTTATTACCATGTCATAAACATTATGTAATCATTTAAGTTAACAATATTTGTTTTGCCGATATTTGGTTCTTAAGTCGAAAGTGGACTTCTTACAATTACATGTTGTTCGTGTGGCCAAATGTTTATTATATCCAGAATTGTATTCATGATGTAGATATCATATATTTAATATATATCCAGTACATTCATGCATTTATAACATTACATAATCATTTAGAGGTAAGAAATGAAATGCACTGTTCATGGAGACGGTAAGCCGTACGTACGCATGAATGCTACTTTCATTTCTATCTCATACTTTAATGGAAAGAAATAATAATTATATAGAGGTATATAATAAATCTAGTATAAAATCATATATAATAACATTAAATCCATCCTTTATACGTCCCACGTATGGCATTAACGAATTACATCACTTTGAGGGGGCGGTAGTCCGCACTTCCTAAAATGAAGATATCGCGTATACCCATAATGGAATCAATAAATATAAGACACAAATGAAAAATACAGAAGAATAAGTAAAACATTAAAATATTATATATCATATATAAAAATAGTGACATCATAATGTCCACCTTTGATGGTTTTAAATGAGTATTGAACAATCATCGTTTCGGGAGGCAGAATTTCGCCATCCACGGAAATCGTATGTTCTTTAACCATTTTATGTAGTTGTGTGATAGTGTAGCATGAATAAATATTATAAAAACATCCTAGTATATTGAATATACTGGTGTTGTTACAATAGAAGTAAATAAAAAGAGTTTAGGGGGTTGGAGAAGCAAAATAATACAAATGAACATGAGAGAAAGAATTACCTTTAAAAGTGTAACTCCTTTTGATTTGAGCTGAAAGGCTTCCTTTGAAAGGATTCTGCCCAAAGGGAATCCTCTAGGATGAGGAGAGGGATGTGGAGAGAGTAAATGGGCAGGGGTTGGCCGATCCAAAGGCTTGAGGAGTGTGGGAAAAGAGGTAGAGGTGGGGGCCTTTTATAAGAGGAGAGGAGGGGCACTTTTGGAAAGTAAGAAATATTACTTTATTTGAAAATGTGTTTCTGTTTTAAAAGGTCCCATATTTATGTAATTCGTGGATAAGGTTATAAGGGTTCTAAATCCACCCATCCAATAAGTTTTGGACATGTGTAGTTCATAGATGTTACATTATCTTTCCATTTTATTTAAATCGTCAAATAATGATGTCATCACTGCATCATTATTATGTCATAAATAATTTAATTTATTTAATGTCTAAAAATTATAAAAAAAATACTACGATGTATTAAATATTTTTATCTTTCCAGTGAATATTTATAATCAAAAATATGACTTGTATAACCCCACTTAAAAATTGTTTTAGTAAAATATATCATGTTTGTGTCATTTTTACTTTTACATTAAATAAAAAGTTATTTATGTCATTTTTCAACCAAAGTGGCTCCATGGGGTCCCCAAGTAGACCCATGGCTTGTCTTGGTCGGCCATTACATATCCAATGAGGTTAGTACATGTTTCAAGTTCATTTCATATTATTAAAACATTATATTTACCTTAAACTACACTAATTACCTCTAATCGTGATTAATGAGAAAAAGTTACTATTCACCAACAAATTATTTTCATCCCATTGAACCACATTTTACATACTAATGACAACCATGTATGTCGGATTTTAAAAATTCAATACACATTAGTGGTAAACATTCATTTAACTGAAAAATCAGTTTGCTTGATTATCACTTAGTGGTTTCACTATTCATCAAAAATTGGAGTTTTTCAGAAAAATACCAAAACATCACCCTAAGATATATTTGATATTCCTAATTAAAAAATGAAGTCCATTTTAAAAAATTCATAACATATTGGTCACAATAATTAATTTAATAATTAATTCCTGCTGTCAGAGAAAATAGCGTGTTTTTATAAAACAATAAGTATCAAAAGATTGACACTAGTTTAAGTCTGATTTCAGAGTGAAATTAATTCCAAGGACCACTATTGGATTTAATGGTAAAAATATTTTCTAATTTAACTTTAAAACCAATTAAAAATATTATCTAATCATATAAATAAATTAGATTAAAAAGAGGTTTTGAATTAAAACACAACATTTTACACTATTCATTAAAAAAATGAACTTTATCGGAATAATACCAAAAAATTACACAAAGTAAAATTTGATGTCCCGATTCTTAATAAGAGTTTTATTTGGTCCAAAAGAATGTATAAGAGTGATCAAAACTATATTTAATGACAGTTCTCCATTAAAAGGTGATAAGTGAACCTTTAGTGAAAATTAGGGCATATACACCTAAAATTGAATTCTTTCCATATTTGAAGCCTTTAGCTTTTATTGGATAAATGTAAAAACATTAAAAAACATATATAATCATATTTTAGTTACTTCTATCCATTCCTGCCAATACAACGGCTACATGTTAACTACCATTTGAAATAATATTATTTTATTATTAGAGTGCAACGTAAGATTCCCAAGAAACTCGTTGTTGCGTGTTGGGAACGCCATCGAGCATAGCGTCCCCTTTAAAGTCATATTAATATTTTATTCACAAATATGGATAAATATGAAAATGTCATATTCATTATTTACCTGGGGTGTTACATCCTTCCCCCCTTTTGGGAATTGCGTCCTTGCAATTTTAAAATTGCGCTTGGAAACATCCTTGAAAGTCCCACATCGGAACAAGAGTCGGTAAAACAATCACTTTAAAATAAAGAAAGATAAGCACAGAGGTCACCTGAGTTAACCCATACTAGGATTCCAAGTAGGAAAACATGGACATGGAAGAAAAAGCAAAGGGTCATGTTCTTGAGGGAGAGTGATAGTAAACATGTCTAGGAGAAAGTTAACAATGAGAAAATCACAAACATGTGATGGGTTAAATGGTATTCGATTCCCCAGTTGGAAAATCTAATAGACAACGTTTTTGTTTTAAGCTACTTTTTATTGAGGAATTTATTCATAAGGAAACATAATCACTTATCATGTTGACTTTCAACTTTTTACTAGATTCCTTAATCAAACTCATATTTTCTCCAGAAGGAGAGTATTTAGGAAGACTTGTTCACATTAAGAGTACTATAATCAACTTTTATAAAATCACCTAAACCACAAAAGAGAACTATATACCTCCCATGTCTTTAGACTTTAACCAAAACCAAAACCAAAAAGGCTAGTACAAGATCAGATAATCCAGAAAAGGATAACCCTTTATAAAAGAAAATATATTCTTAACCTCCACGATTTGTCAAACAAAACCCAAAGTTCAACGAGGACCATTAGATAAACACATTGTCCATAAAATACTTCAATGTAATCCAAACTAAGATTGAAAACCAAATATTTGAAGGATTTAGTCACATAGTATTCCAAGTTAAATCGTAACATTTATCTCCAAACAACATCAGTCGCTCCTAAAGTCTCACATTGAAAAATAATTATCCTAATCACATATCCTCCATGATAGGTTAATCATTTTCATAAATAACCCAAAATCAACTTACTCTTAATTCATAAAATCATATAACTAAAAAGAATCAGTCAAACTAACCAGGGACTTCACGTAGTCCAGTGGTAGGCGATAAATACCAATCGCACTTTGGTTGTGGGTTCGATTCCCGCAGCTTTGTCCGACGCGACGAGATGTCACACGGTCTGCGTGTTTTCCTTTTTCCAAAACTATATAATTCTTAAAACATTCCTCAAAATTAGATAAAATCTTCAAAAATAATCATAACATATTTTAACCTCAAGTTTATCTCATTCCTTTCATTTTCCATCATATCATAGAGTAACCCATAATTACCTAAAATGTAAGGATCACATAAACCCTAACGGTTACCTTCATAATTATTACCTGAATTTCCACATCGAGTTGGCCATATCGTGCATGATGCATTAGGGAACTCACCAAGTTTTAAGTGGTTGATCATGACTCCTTGACAGTTGGTTTGGAATAACTATGAGATTCCTCATTGAATCCCCCATCTCATCCAGTATCTTAATCAGAGATCCACCACAGTTTCCTTCAAACCCATTGTCACTTTGGTGCCTGCTAGATCAAGCCATTTACTAAAACCAAAAAGGTCAGTGTAAGTATATCAACATAACCATCATGTACTAATGAGGAAGATAAACACTAATATATACTTACTCATTCACTTTATCTAAAACTTGGACTTTTTCTAAAATCCTAACCATTATGGTAATGTCACTTGTGCTTAGAGAATACCCTAACCTCTAAAGTTATCTAAACCGACCTTTGATACCAACTATAAGGACCCAACCTTAAACCTTACTTAATCCTGAGTTATTACAAGATTACACATTGAGGATCTTTTCAGGTTTAGTGTTTTAGAGAATTAGATCATGAAACTTGCATTACATTCCACATTTAAACAAAGTGGTTACATAAAAGACAGTATTCTTTATTCCCATCAATGGATACATATTTAAAATATAACACGGATTCTTTCTTGACACATCCTTGACACTGTCATCACATCATGTACCTTTCCCTTGTCCTGTGAAAAACATTTGAAAAACTTGGGATGAGCATAAAAACTCAGTAAGAGTTATAAAAATATGGAAAGGAAACATGAGTTCATATATACATTAGAATGAAATCACACATTACCCATAAAACATAGGCATATCAAATCATGAATAAATCATAGAAAACATAAGACATAAAGGTAACTTGAGGCATTCATAACATTCTTACGTAGGGAGTAACCCTCTTGGTTACGTTTGGAATACCCATCACAGTATATTCCCTAAATCTCTTCGGAGAAACCTTAACGTTTAACTCCTTCGCGTTATCCAATGCATTGGAGAGCTATATCGGGCTCACCCGCCCTTAGTTTATCACGGAACCACCCGTTTTCATAACAATTACCAAGAACCATAACATAAATGTATCACATAAAACATGCATAAAGGAAACATAACATTTCCACATTTCAATCACAATATAACATTTTAGTATATTGAAATAATGAATCCATTCAAAAAGAAACCATTTCCAAAACCATTTAAAACATTTAATAAAGAGAATTTTGAATCAAAGTGTCCCATACCACCTTGAAGCTTTTAAAATGCTAAACCATTAATATCCACATAAATAAATCCTTAAAACCATTTTGAAAACATGGATATTAATAATAACAAATAATTAAAACATTTAAAGCGATATTTTGGTTAAAGGGGTTTTACCAAAATTAGAGACACTTGAATACAATAATTGAGGAATAACATTTAGTCAGAAATTTGTAATATCATGAGAATAAATGTATTCATGATATAATACTCCAAATGACAGTATATACACCATATAAGAGCGAATTGGTGCATAACAACAATGAACCCTCAATAGAAATGTCAAATGTGATGAAATCCCATATAAAGAAGGTATCCTTAAATTAAGGACAAATCAATCTCAAAAATATGTGTGACAAATATAAATACACCCAATATAAGTGGATATTATTTGTAAAACAATAAAAGGTCATTCACACATATTCAATGGATGACATATTCAATGACTACATGTTCAACCCAAAGAAATCGAAATTGGGTTAAAAAGTTCCCTTGACAGCCCAACGACATCACATCAAAATGAGTTGATGAGAGATAAAAAGTGTATCTCATCACTTGGAGATAAAATTTACATAAATAAGGATATATGAGAACATATCCCAACATAACAGTATGTAAATTAAAAGACCCAACAAAAGAAGTCTTATAAAAAAGAGGAGGGTGAAAGGTTCCCTTACCGACATGGGTATCTTTCAAAACATACACCTCGTGAAAGAAAGACAATAAAAAATTGATGTAAATAATCATAAAAGAAATTATATTACAGAATGAGTAAAATAATGGGCAGTACATACACCACTCGATGGAAATTGTGGCAAATGTAGCATAAATCTCAAGGGAATAAAAGTGAGATGAAAAATCCCTTACGAAAAATCCGACAGCCTAACGACGCCACTCAAAACTTCCAAAATGGATTAATGAGAGGAAATAGGGTCTCTAATCATATTAACATAATAAGTAAAGTAGGAGTAATATAAAAGAACATCCCAATCATAATAAATATGAGCTTTAAAAGGAATGACATGAAAGAGTGTACTTAAAAAGAAAGAGAGGTGTAGGATCCCTTACCTCGGGTCCGACTTGACTAGATCGTTCTTTAACGTCCTGAATAATAAACTTGAGTTAATTTATACTTTATTAAGAACCTTTTTAAAGTTCATTATTCCTTTTATATCACTTATTACCATGTCATAAACATTATGTAATCATTTAAGTTAATAATATTTGTTTTGCCGATATTTGGTTCTTAAGTCGAAAGTGGACTTCTTACAATTACATGTTGTTTGTGTGGCCAAATGGTTATTATATCCAGAATTTTATTCATGATTTAGATATCATATATTTCATAAATATACAGTACATTCATGCATTTATAACATTACATTATCATTTAGAGGTAAGAAATGAAATGCACCGTTCATGGAGACGGTAAGCCGTACGTACGCATGAACGCTACTTTCATTTCTATCTCATACTTTAATAGAATGAAATAATTATTATATAGAGGTATATAATAAATCTAGTATAACATCCTATATAATAACATTAAATCCATCCTTTATACGTCCAATGTATGGCATTAACGAATTACATCACATTGAGGGGACGGTAGTCCGCACTTCCTAAAATGAAGATATCGCGTATACCCATAATGGAATCCATAAATGTAAGACACAAATGAAAAATACAGAAGCATAAGTAAAACATAAACATATTATATATCATATATAAAAATAGTGACATCATAATGGCCACCTTTGAAGGTGTTAAATGAGTATTGAACAATCATCGTTTCGGGAGGCAGAATTTCGCCATCCACAGAAACTGTATGTTCATAAACCATTTGATGTAGTTGTGTGATAGTGTAGCATGAATAAATATTATAAAAACATTCTAGTATATTGAAGATACTGGTGTTGTTACAAGAGAAGTAAATAAAAAGAGTTTAGGGGGTTGGAGAAGCAAAATAAAACAAATGAACATGAGAGAAAGAATTACCTTTAAAAGTGTAACTCCTTTTGATTTGAGCCTAAAGGCTTCCTTTGAAAGGATTCTGCCCAAAGGGAATCCTCTAGGATGAGTAGAGGGATGTGGAGAGAGTAAATGGGCAGGGTGTGGCCGAGCCAAAGTCTTGAGGAGTGTGGGAAAAGAGGTAGAGGTGGGGGCCTTTTATAAGAGGAGAGGAGGGGCACTTTTGGAAAGTAAGAAATATTACTTTATTTGAAACTTTGTTTCGGTTTTAAAAGGTCCCATATTGATGTAATTCGTGGATAAGGTTATACGGGTATGAAATCCACCCATCCAATAAGTTTTGGACATGTGTAGTTCATAGATTTTACATTATCTTTCCATTTTATTTAAATCGTCAAATAATGATGTCATCACTGCATCATTATTATGTCATAAATAATTTAATTTATTTAATGTAAAAAAATTATTAAAAAAATACTATTATGTAGGAAATCGTTTTATCTTTCCAATGAATATTTATAATAAAAAATATGACTTGTATAAGCCCACTTAAAAATTGTTTTAGTAAAACATATCATGTTTGTGTCATTTTTACTTTTACATTAAATAAAAAGTTATTTATGTCATTTCTAAACCAAAGTGGCTCCATGGGGTCCCCAAGTTGACCCATGGCTTGTCATGGCCGGCCATTACATATCCAATGAGGTTAGGACATGTTTCAAGTTCATTTCATATTATTAAGACATTATATATACCTTAAACTACACTAATTACCTCTAATCGCGATTAATGAAAAAAAGTTAATATTCACCAAAAAATTATTTTCATCCCATTGAACCACATTTTACATACTAATGACAACCATGTATGTCGGATTTTCAAAATTCAATACACATTAGTGGTAAACTTTCATTTAACTGAAAAATCAGTTTTCTTGATTATCACTTAGTGGTTTCACTATTCATCAAAAATTGGAGTTTTTCAGAAAAATACCTAAACTTCACCCAAAGATATATTTGATATTCCTAATTCAAAAATGAATTCCATTTTACAAAATTCATAAACTATTAGTCACAATAATTAATTTAATAATTAATTCCCGCTTTCAGAGCAAATAGCGTGTTTTTATAAAACAATAAGTTTCAAAAGATTGACACTAGTTTAAGTCTGATTTCAAAGTAAAATTAATTCCAATGACCACTATTGGATTTAATGGTAAAAATATTTTGTAATTTCACTTTAAAACCAATTCAAAATATTATCTAATCATATAAATAAAATAGATTAAAAAGAGGTTTTGAATTAAAACACAACATTTTACACTATTCATTAAAAAAATGAACTTTAACGGAATAATACCAATAAATTACACAAAGTAAAATTTGATGTCCCAATTCTTAATAAGAGTTTTATTTGGTCCAAAAGAATGTATAAGAGTGATCAAAACTTTATTTAATGACAGTTCTCCATTAAAAGGCGATAAGTGAACCTTTAGTGAAAACTAGGGCATATACACCTAAAATTGAATTCTTTCCATATTTTAAGCCTTTAGCTTTTATTGAATAAATGTAAAAACATTAAAAAACATATATAATCATATTGTAGTTATTTCTATCCATTCCCGCCAATACAACGGCTACATGTTAACTACCATTTGAAATAGTATTATTTTATTATTAGAGTGCAACGTAAGATTCCCAAGAAACTCGTTGTTGTGTGTTGGGTACGCCATCGAGCATAGCGTCCCCTTTAAAGTCATATTAATATTTTATTCACAAATATGGATAAATATGAAAATGTCATATTCATTATTTACCTGGGGTGTTACACATAGAGTTTCAGTAACACATGGAGTTTCGGTAAAACAGGGATTGTCGGTAACACACAGAGAATTGGTAACACACCGAGTTTCAGTAACACACGGAGTGTTAATAACACACAGAGTGTTGGTAACATATGAAGTGTTGATATTTTAGGCAGCCCCCAATTCACATAGTGACTAAGACACCACCAAACATCGTCTAATAAAAATTTCCCAAGGCATACTCGTCACGTATATACAATTAGAACAAATAGAATCTATTCTTGATACACTAATAGGGGGATCTCTAGACCTAGGGATCACTGGGGTGACTCATTTACCTATTGGAAACACTATCCTAGATATGGTATAGGTTCCCATACAAATATTGGTCACAACCTGTTTAAAACCCCTATCTAGGATACCAGGAAGAGAAGTGAGGACTAACTAGGAATCATAGTGAAATATATGAAACAACACAATTATTCAACTACCATATTGAGCTAAGAATCCTTATATCAGAATATGGTCCATCCTCGATGATAGTAAAGGGATCCAGTATTGAACCCCCATATAAAAAGGCAATAGGCATGCTATCAAATTATCATGACCCAACTAAAATCCCACCAACAATTATCTAATGGACCTTCCAATTGCATGGGTCCCAACACCATAAACAACTCATCATTAAAATGATCATTCTGAATGATATGGATATTTTTTTGGAAGAGCCCTGATCTAGGATCAGTCCAGGTTCGATCCAGTATTTCCCACCCAACACTGCCCAGTTTGGTTGAATCGACCCAGTTTGGTCCATTTTGAACTGGCCCATCCTAATGTGTTCGACCCGATGGGGTTGTCAGTCCAACCTGATGGACCGCGGGGGAATCTTACCTTACATGATCATTCTAGTACGTGTGGGTCGTTTATGTAGTCATGCAAATGGTCCGTCAGACCGCATACCTCAGATAGGTAAATATGGGGCCACAACATTCAATGTGGTTGGGTGCCGCATCGACCCACCCCATGCCCTAGCTTCTGTGGGCTCCTCCAAACTGTGGCTCAGCCGTAGTTCATGCAACTTCCATTGGCACGCTGGTGGCCCCTTCTGTGATCCACCGGTTCACCGATATCTGAAACAGAGGCATGCATGTGATCCTCAGGTCACATTTTTCATTTCCCAATTCTCATATCAATGTTATAATTATTCTTTAAAAAATAGATGAAATGATGATATCAACTAGACTACTTTGATACACTTTTCTGAGTCATTGTCAGACATATTTCATTTCCTATTGATCCCAAATCTATGATATCAAATCTTTCCGCCAAGGATCACGTTCAAAATGATCGATAGATAACATCTTGTTAATTCGTGGGCCAAACTATTAATGGAAAAAGGGGGGAGAAAAACTTAAATCAACCAAGAGTAAGCGGGATTGTTCGATATTCATGTCAATCATGGTTTTTTGTTAGAATGAAAATTAAAATAAAAAATAATCCTAAGATCGTTCTCCTATTAAAAACCCATAAATGTTAAACCAATAACGAAAAAGTAAATTGTCCCTAGGAAAATATGAATGATGATTGGTACAAATTCATCATAAAATCAATGAATACTAAAAAGAAATAAAATTAAAAATTTCTACCTCGATTTGGTTTAGTCACTTATAAATAATGGTCATCACCTCGTTGTTGTGGGTGAAGATCCTTAGAATCAGAACTTTTTCATTGATCATTGATCCATGATCTGACCCTATTTTTCGAGAGTTCTTTTTATCCTTTAATCATAGAAATTACTGGGTTATATTTATAAAATTGTATTCTATAACAAATGTTCTTTTAAATAAATCATTTTTTTGCGTTAGGAATGAAAATAATTTTATTAATATTTTTTAATGATATTTACATCCACATATAATCATTCTTATTTGGCATGCGCTATCTGATGTTAGGTCAGGACTAAGGATGAAACCCAATTAAAAACACAACAGTGTTCTCATATTTCTAATCTAAGATACCTCTTACTGGATATTAGGTTTTTAAAAATAATATTTTTTTCAAATAATTTTATTTACAGTTACGTACTTTTTGTGTTTTTTATAGAAGACCTACAATGAATAAAGTTAATTCAGGACTAGCATAAATCCAATGCTCCATGATCAAAGGTTCCATAAAATTTTAAATATGGGAACCTGTTTAATAGTTATTATAGTTTCTGTTATTATTTGTGTGTGTTCCATTTGAACATAACATTTATCAATGAATAATTTTGGGCACACTCGGTCATGAAATCGCTAACCGTCTCTGTGTCTGGTATCCAAATTTTCCAAAATAATTTTGAAATATAATTTGGTATTATATGAGACATTTAAATTATTATTATTATTGTATTAAAATCAATAATGTTTTATATTATAAGGATTCAAAATAATGAAATTAATGCATGTTTTATATATAACAATAATAAATTTAACCACTCCAATGTGGAATCCATTTATAAATTTTGGCGTTATTATATTCTTCAATATTTTAATATTTCACCATAAATAAAATATTTCATACACAATTCGAAAATTAGTACTTTTATTTCATTAGATCATTTTATTCCCATGTCACATATTCAATCTTTTGGTCCCACCACAGCACATATACCTGATTAGTTTCCATCTTCCATGTGAAATTTTCTATACGATATTAGATCATCAATAGATTCTCATCGTATTAAATGTCATTATAAAATGGTACCACATATAGATTCAATATATATATATATATAAATGTTTCAGTTTTTACTTCATTAATATGGATTCATTAAACAAAAAATATACTTGACATAGGTTCGGTGGGATTGATATTTAATCGTCAATAGCTTTAATGTGATGAATTATATCAAATGGGATTATGTTTCTTGTCATAAGAATTACCTTCTCCCAAAACCAAAAAATATATATTACACTATACTATATAAAAGAACACCTTATCTTCATCCACAAACTCTAGACCTCATTGATAAGTATTCATAGAATTCTTATATTCATTGTTCATATTCCATCTGACTATTAATGTTCTCAAATTCGCTATTATTTATTAGATATGTTCTTATCCAGCGATCAGTTTCTCTCTAGCTTTATCCCAACTTGTTGGTTTTATACAAATGTTCACAGATAAATAATAATATGGTTCCATTTTAATACTAGAATTAAAAATATATGAGAATTTCACTTTTGGATGGTTCTAATTCAAACATCCTTGATAAACCATTGAACTTATTCTTAAAATCTGTCCAAAATTTGAATAGTTAATTCATAAAGACCATCTATTTGAATGTCAAACGGGTATTGAATCTCATATATGTTTCTATTGTATCATGACGGATTATCAATAATGCCATTACAAACATTATATCTCAGTAGTATACATTTTAGAGTTATACCCCATATCGCCTTAGCACATCCATTATGTATATCATCATGATTTGGTAAATGTTTAAAAAAATATTGATAGAAATTTAAGGCATTGAATTTGTATGGTGCCCAAATACCAACCAAGGCTCCCTTGTTTAATTTAAATGTCCTAGGGCCTTATATTCAAATCCATGGTCAGATTTTCACATTTCCAATCATGAAATGTAAATGATTACATCATACCCTTAAATATTACCAATTTTTCCTTGACATTATGGATACTAAACATTCAGTAAAAAACAATTCAATCTCCCCCTTTATGTTATCCATCCAATAAAAATTTCAAAATATCTACCCTTCGTAATTCTTCCTACAAGAAAATATATTTGATGAGATTATAAAATAATACAGAATTTCCCACAAGGGTTATAGTTTTTAACGGACATAGAACAGGGTTCGAAAACATATAAATCTATTCTATTAAATTTTGAACTCTACAATATTCACTACATTTCTACATATGATCTCATAATTTTTTTGGTCTACTAGGATACTATTTTTAATAGATGAAAAAAAATTCATTTATTCATTATAGGATATAGATTGTTTTATTATTCCCATGCATATTCTATCTATGTTAATTATTTGTGCATCCCATTCAATCATAATTTTGTATATGATTGTGGGATAATTTATATATTTACAATATATCATATTGTTCAACATACCTAATGTTAATGGATTTAACAATACCAATCGTTGAATATCTCTAACAGCATTCATCAGTGCATATTAAGACCCTATTGGGTGAATATATACTTAAGGATTTAATGATATATATATATATATGTCACAATTATCCACATAAATATTATGTATCCAAATAATAAATGTAAAAAATAATGACACAAATTTCAGATCATTCCTTGGATATTTCTTCCCATATACCAAATATTTTTTAGGAATAATATTATAGTAATTATAGCATGACTACAAAACCCATTCACATTTCACTAAAATCATAATAGATCACAAACTCTACACCAATAGTGGATAATTAGAGAACATGTGCATTTATTATCCTATTATTTAACCATTCAAAATCTAATTAAAATCCATCAATCTAGAAAAAATTGTATGGCATCGAAGTTATCCAGGATAGTGGGCATGAAAATACTGAAATTCTTTCATTGTTTGAAAAGAGATTCCATATAATAAAAGAAAACTATAGATATAAAACTTAGATATTTTTCTATTAAATCCTTAAATTTAATATATTTTGATATGTTTAAATATTTCCATTTTTTTGGAAACATCATGTCCCAAGAATGATACATTCTCCACTTCAAACTCCAACATCTTGTACTTCAAATATAAATTTCTGTTTCACGTGTTCTTAAAAAAATTAAAATTCTCCCCATGTTCCTCCATTATCATGTAGTATATAAGAATATCATTTATAAAGGCTACAAAAAACTATCAAGGTAATATCAACATACATTATTCTCTAACACCATGAATATAACTATATAATCGGTGAGTCTAAATAGAATCATTAGGAATTATTAGTGCCTGTTCATTTAATGAAAATGAGTTTGGGAAATATCCTCCTTCATTACATTTTCATGATTATATCATGAATGATAATATAGAATAGAAATGAATCGTTTTCAAAATAGATTACTCATAAAGTTCAAAAAATTTCAAGAGGATACCAATTCACTGTTGTGATCATAATGAGTTCATGATGATAAATGTAATGTCATATTGAACCATTCTGTATTAAGTGGATGATGACCAACACAACCTATAGAGGAGAACATTTTTATATAAACACATTATCTATATTCTCATATAGATTCATATTAAAAACTTCATTTTTAGTAGTTTCTATTCTATTAATTCCTTGACATTGGAAATTATCTTGGTGAAAGATCAATTTAATACTCACCCTCTTTAAATCGATAATGACTAGTCTTGTAATCAAGAATACAATTGGAATATTCTAGTACAATGGGAATGTCACCAAGGATGACCTTTTCATTAGATGCAATTTTTTAGGTTGAAAAATTTTATTAAATGTCAATACATTTCTTTTTTGAGATTATTATTCCAAAAATGATGCATCCTTCTCCTTGAAATTTCATAGAATAAGTTGGAAATTCACTATAATTGGGTGATTTTCTTTTCCAAAAAATTTAGGAGTTATCTTTCTAGGGAAAACCAATACATACCAAATATTTGAAATAAATTACACTAATGGTATTATTAGATGTTTTATAATGAATATTAAATGAGAAATATAGAAACATGTGATTTATTATTTATATTAAATAATTACAATAGTTTTAATTTTCTCATATAAGAGATATTCAATGTTTTGATATGGGTTTTTAATTATTATAGTATAATTTCTTGATATAAAGAAAATTGTATAGAAAAAATCAACTATAAAACTGACTATTATATAATAAATGAATAGTGTACCTATTACAACATTTTTTTTCAGATCCACCTATATAGTTGTTTTGGCCTAAGATAACCCTTTTAACTAGTCCATTGAGGTTTTGATCATAAATAATGAATAACAACCAGTAGTTTAATTTCATTATTTCAATACTATAATTATTTTTTGTTATTGAAACATTGTCCAATATATTAATGGTGAATTTATATCTACAACCACATGGGTGGGTTAATCGCATAGGTTCTCTATTTCTAGGCATCCTTTATTCATGCATCAAAAATGTTACCTTTCCTAATTCATAATATTTATAATATGCTCTCCCCACACTTTTGATAAGTCGAATTTTGGAGTTTAATTCCAATATTATTTTTCTCCATCACTTTAGTAAAATTATAATCCCATATCTACTTCATATCTTTTGACCCATAAGACTCATCAGATTCCCCAATATTATTATCACAATGATGTCACATCATCAAAATTTCTCGTAGTTTTCATTAAATCTAATAAATAAATTTTCTTTAGCATTTATCGTATCCCAATAAATAATTGAATTTCATTACGGATAATGGCAATGAAAAATCAAAAGGTGTTACATCGATAGAGTTTGAAATTCACCTCAGACACTTTGATATATTTTTCATCATTTTGATTAATTACAATTATTTAACACACTATTTTTTTTGTAATGGTGAATGAATATTATATATTGAAAAATAATCATTAATTTTTTCCACTCTATCTCTTCGATCTCTTCCTCAAGCACTATATTTTTATCAATTACCCCATTTTCCTGCTTCATCGTCTATATAAAAATTGCAACCATGGCCATATATTTATTATTTAATTTAAGGATTGACAATATAATTTTAATTAATTTTATCTATTATTCAACAACTAATGTATTGTAAGAACCACTAAAATTCAAATTATTTCTCAAATAAATATCTAAATTGAACCATTCTCTTTTTTTTGGGAATTTTGAATCCCCATTATTTATTTTTTTGGTAGAAAATGAGTAAGTTGATTTAGTATATTCATGAAGCTGAAGAATACATCTCTAATAGTGTTGGGTATATCATCTAGGAAATTCCCATTAAATTGGTTTTGGAATCAGTTCATTAATTTTCTATCCATTTAGTACAATAAATTGAAAAATCTGGATTACAATCATTAAACTAAAAATATTGATAACTATAAATATTTAAAGGGATAACCCATAATATAAATACTCTCCTAAACCTATAAATGTTTAGGTTTACATATATTTAACCCATTTTATATTTCATCATATTTATTTTCATGTTCATTTTTTACCATAAAAAAAATTTCTTAAATATTTTATGATTTTACCAAATCACATCCTAAAATAGTGTCGATCATGGTGTGAACAAAGCACACGTTTTTATGAAATATATTATTATTGATTCAATTATAAATGAAAACTTTTTTGTTTCATTACCATGAGATAATATTTTTTGAGATCCACACATATATGTATTATCTAGATATGGATTAGTTTAATGAAAAACACTTACTCTATATATTGCTACAATATAGGAATAACATATTATATCTAGTCATATCAATATTAATTTCGATAAAGTTATATAATCCTATTCCAAATAAAACTATACATTCCATTGATATTAAATAATAAATCCAATGTCATTAATAAAATATAATTCATGAATTTTTACATAAGGTCACACAAGATAAAAATCTACAATATAAAAAATAATAATTTATTTGTTTAATTAGATACATAAAATAATAACATAAGAGAGGGATACAAACATAATACTAAAAACTTCTTAACATAAACTACAAATCAGTTAACCTTCTAATATAGACCCGATTTATCAAGGATGTACATAAGAGTGGGCGAGTTATAAATCATAGTAAGAGAATCATCAAAGTATACAATAACATAAAGTCTTACATGTAATATATGAGGGAAAAAATGATAGAGTATAATTTTTATAATCTTAATAATGTCCATGGAATAATTATATATGATGATATCTTTTATGAAACAAATGGAAGGTTTCAAAAACATAAAACACGACAATATAATAGTTATTCAAAGCTAGTTTCTATGGTACCATAACATAGTGTTCTTGGGATAACCTCACATGTATCATACATGGTATCTAATGAAACAAAAATATAACCAAATACATTGGAGTGTCATATAATCCTGATCCCAATCATCACATTCATGTTATAGAAATGTATTTGTATTACATGTTAATCATAAAACATAAGAATTCCCTTTATCAATTATAATCCCACACTAATAGGTAGTGGGTTACATAAATGGTTATTCTAAATAATTGAATTATATGTACATAAGTGTGAATAACCATGATTTTAAATGAGTATTCGTAATCAGAGTATTATTGTGTGGTATGGAAAATCACAAGATATTTTTGTCAGTATGATGGGGTTACATGATGGTTTATGGAGGGATTAATGTGACTAAAAAAAGATATTATAATACATGAGAATTATAATAATAAAAACATTTATTTTTCAAAATTATACTATATAATTGACTATCGGAAATAAAAATGAACAGTACATATAATATTTTTATATAAAATATAAGAGGATAGATCACATAATTTGAGATGAAACAACTAAAATATTTAGATAATGGTATTATGATCTTTGGAAAACCATGTGATAGATTTATAGAGGGACATAGAAAATAAATACATAGTCAAATGGTGCTAGGTGAATATCAAATGAAATATGTGTGGGTATTTATAATAAAATTCAGGGGAATTCATTATTAAATTAAAAAAATAGGGTTGAAAAATATTTATAACAAATATATAAAAACAAAAAACATCACATGTTTTCTGACCATGTATTCATCTATAGAGGTGGGGTATCAAATATTTTATATTTATAATAAACTATCTCCTTAATATAATTCCAATTTTTATGTGGATGAGAGTCATGATCATAATGAATAGATATTAAAACATTAAATTACAATTTTTTTAAAATGATTCTATAATTTTTAATAATATTAATTCAATATCATTGAAAAATAATTATATTATAAAATAAATACAAATTTTTACATTTATTCCATTTATATGAATTATTTCATCACCTTTGGGCAATTATGATTTCATAACATTGTTCATGTGTTTGTAACAAATTTAATTTTTACAAAAAAAACTAGACTATATCATAAAAATATGAAAAATTCAATAATAATAAATTTATACAAGATGATTTTAAAAAAAATTCATATTATAAAAAAAGATACAATTATGAAAATTTAATATTTTATTTAAATATCCCTATTTACATGAAGAGAGCAGTTTTTATGATGTTAACGAGTTTCTAACCGTTATAAAAATTTCAAAGGAATACCTTATATTATATTATAAATAATATTTAAATTAATTTTTCTATTAATAATAATTTAATAAAATATAATTTATTTCCTAGAATATATAATTTATCAAAATAGTGAATTTGATGAATCAATAATTTCATAGTAATACAATTTTTATGTCTTCATTTAAAAATATATTTTTTATCAAATTAAATACATAATCATTGATAATGAAAAATTTATAAGAATCAATAAAATCATTATTGTATTGTAAAATCATAACTAAAATCATACTACTATAGTTAAGACGCATTACGCCTTATTACATCACAGTACTCCCTAAGGGTAATGTTTATAGTGGTAGTACATTCATGGGGTGGTTAAAAACATGGTTTGGATATTCTAATAGAAAATTGTAAACTACTATAGTTAATGGCCTTGTTCACACATCACTTATTGAATTTTGGAATGGTTATGGTCATAGAAAAATCATAGTGCTTCTACTACCTCATTAGCAATAATAAATGGTCTTTATAAGGTAAAACCATTCTAGTATTTCCCATATCTATTTAGATCTGTTTCAATTGATCTTTATTACAACCCTTAATATATAATCCATAAAATAACTATAATACAACATTACTATGGATGGTTAAGATTAATTATGGTATTTCAAATCATGCATGATATATTTTATAATATCTCAATTAAACTAAATTATTAAATTTTTTCCCTTTAACTATTGGACAATTACTCAATAAAATTTGGATTTCACTTATAAATGTTCTCTTCATTACATTCTAGATCATTTATAATTTGAATTATTTGATCATAATATAATAGAAATCTTGATCTTATGACGTGATTCTTAAAATTCTATAGAGAATCCTTCAAAAAAAATTTACAGCAACTCATCTTTGTAGGTTTTTATAATATATAAAATCAGTCATATCTCATTTGATACTTACTATCATTTAATTAGTTTTTAATTTTATTATAATAAAATTAAATTGGTTTTTTCTTATGATTTTTTCAACATCTTGATCTTTTTCACCACCTAATGGATTTATGTACATTAGAAATTTATCACAATGAATTGAATTCCATGATAAACTCTATTTCTATATTCCACTAGTCTATATTTCAATGTATTCTTTATTCACATAAGTCAATCCTAGACATCTAACTTATATTGAAAAGCAACCTTCTTATCATTATAAGATGGTTAAAATTTAATTTTATGGAAAATTATGATTTATAATGAACAATTATTTCATAATTTTGTATGACATAAAATAATAATCATTATTATATGGAAACACTCAACATCACTCATAAATCATGTGATTCTCAGATACTTTTCACTTGGCCATATTAAGTGGTGATTCTCCCTTTGAATATTTGAAATTAATTCTTTTCCACATTTATTAATTTTATGTCATTTTGAATTATAGTTTATTATCAAACCCACATGATTTTTTTTCCTTTGAAATACTATGGTGGAATATTCAATAAATAAATAATCATTCATATTAAAATTTTTTTCTCATTCATCTAGAATTTAGACTCTTACATTTTATAGTTATTTCTTTTATATAATACATAATTACAATATTGAATCACATGAAATAACTCAACACATTGTAAAATTTATAGTCTTACAATAATTTATATAATATTTTCTATTTCTAATTTCCATATCAACCTCTATAATGAAAAAATTATAATAATAAAAATTTATTATTTATCATGTATGATATTTTCATTTAAAAGTTCAGAAGATCTTAAGTATTATTTTTATATCTTTTATACTTTTTAATGATTTAGATCAGTTATTTTTATGAATCCTTATGGATTCCTCTTCCAACATGATTTAGTCAACATCTATAACTTATTTTCCCTATAGATGTTAATGAATATCTTGAACATGTATTATCCTTTATTTTTTGTATTCCTGATGGTAATGTTAAAAACATATACAACTCATCATATAACATATGAATTAAAACTGATGTCACATATAGATAATAATTTTGTATATCACCTTTTGAATTAATGTGCCAATATCAATGTCATGTTATCAGATTCCATAACATTACCACTAATTAGTTTCTTACATAAAACATAAATTTGTAGTTCAAAAATAAAAATTGTGTTTAATTAATTACAAAATAATTTTTGGTTTTCAATTGTACAGTGGGAAAAATATTAGAAGATTCACATTATAAATATTGAAAACATTCCAGGTATTAAAATTTATATTTAACTTAATATTCATTAGATATGTTTATTCAAGAAACATATGACCTAATGAAATTTTGGACATATATTCATTATAAATAATAATATGATTTTATTAAAATTTAATACATGTTATCTACAATATACTAGATTAATTATATACAAGACAATAATTGTTATTAATATTCAAAAAAATCATGGATTCAGACATATGTGTTAATCAGAAATCGTATATTATGTTTCTTCTTAATACAATTAAATTCATGATGAAGTAAATTTCAATTCATAATTAATATTTATTTATGTTCACTAATTTTTGTGAGAAATTCTCTTCCATCATCCAAATTAATCATCAAAACATCATTTTGGGTGACAATCAGAATTATATAATAAATATTCTTAAATTTTGGAATTTTTTTCCCAAAACACCATTAGGTATAAATATATTATTTTTAAATAACTATTTATGTTCAATTTAAGTTTACCAAATATTGATACAAAATGTTTAATTGATCTTACATAACTATTGGGTTCATCAATCTCATTTTTAAACTATTAATAAAAATCATCATTATCCAGTGAAAATGATCTATAATTGGATACATAATTTTTACCTTTTATTAATTTTCGAAACCAACCTTATAGAGAATAAATTTATTAATTTTTTATATTTTCAATTTGGTACTCTTGAGTAGGGGATCAAAAAATAATTCCATTCACTATTGACTATTGATATTTCAACCTCCCCCATTACCATATTTTTTATTGAATGTGAATACTGGTTTATTTAGAATATGTATAGTATAACTTTTTCTAAACAAATATTCAATTTTTTAATAAACTCTAGGACTATATGCGAAACTCTCAGCATATAGAACTAATATGGGTCACTTAGAAAAAAATATTCCCATTACGAAATTGGTATAATTTGGAAACACAAAAACCATTATATTTTGAGTAGTTAATAAATTGTTTACAACTCTCATGGATACAACTCATCAAATATATAAAAAAATTTAATTTCAATGGGAATTTAAAAACATTAGGTTATTATTTATTCATATTTTTTATCCAATAAACTCACTTATGATTTGGGATTTCACTTTTAATGTATATATTGGAGAATAAAATAAACATTTATCCTCAAATAAAAATATCCATTTTTTAATTTTTGACACTATTAATTTTCTAAACATACAATGTAACATCATCTTGATTCCAAATATCTGAAGCAATGCTTATGGAGAAAAGATTCTTTATTGTTGTAGAAAATATCTGTTCTTCCATGCTAACATATTTCATCTTTATAACCACCAACCCCATCACATAATATAATTTAAGACATATATTAGATGCAGACATATGGAAGTTATTATCCTTGAAACAACATCATGTGGTTTTGTACATAAATCATCTTCATCATAGGAGGTTATAATTAAACATTGGTTGATTATACCCACAATAATGTTTCGAGGACACATCAAATGGAGTAAAAAAAGAACATTTACAAATGGATATATAATTTAGATGTAATGTTTTTGTAACAACATAGGATTATGGATTATTTTAATTAATTTTTTCTTCAAAATCCCATGTCTCACATAACACAAAAATAATTCAACAACTAATTTACATAAAAAACAAATCAATGTTACATAAAGAATAAAATCCATAGTAAATAAAACTATAATATATAATTACTATAGTTATATAATATTATTTAGCGTTAATATTTTATGATATATTACATCAAAAATATCATTTTAAAAAATATACATTATTAAACTGATCATTTTAATAATAGTATATGTTATATTTAAATTTTCAAACTAATATGCTGACATTCAACTATTTATAAATTTATAGGAAATATGATTTTTGTTAGTTCAGGTTTAAACAGACTTTTTTCATTCAAAATAGATTTTTATGTCATTTGTTTCAATTTAAAAAACTATATTTACAATTTTAATGTGTATAATTCAAAAATTTTATTTCATTTTCAGAATTTAAAATCATAAAATTATATTAATTTTAATTTCCAATATTTTGATGATATAATATATTTTTGTATCAATAGTTACGAATAAATTGGTTACAAATATTGTTAAGGTCACATGATGATGGATAATATTCAAACTAATAAAATAATTTTCATAATATAAAATTTTTTAAGGAGAAAAAATATACACATCAAAATAATATCATGATAATAGAAATCGTATATTCAATAACATTATTAATAATTTCTAATTAAATCTTGTTTTTTATTTCGATTAAGTTATATATATTCCTTGTGAAATAATAGTATTTTTTGATATGAAATAAAAATTTCATTTCATTTCTTATAATAAATATATTTTTAAGATTAATTTTCAATATATTGATAACATTTTTATACACAAAAACGTTTTTGTTAAAAATAAACTTTTTCTAAAAATAGGTTTATATGCATTAACAGTAGTAATAGTTAAATTAAAATTTTCTCACCAATTGATTTTTTAATGATAAAAATGATTTAATATTTGATATATTTCTATTAGAATTATTTAATAATTATTTCCTTTTTTTGATTAACGAAAATTAAATTATTTAGTCAGAAACAATTTGTCATCTTAAAATCTGAAATAGTTAATGTAATTAATCATGGTGTATTGCTTACGTAACATGTTTAAAAATATAATTGTTTTTTTGGGTTATAATAACCCATATAGAATCCTCCAATCTATTTTTACCCTAAAATTTTCAAATTTTATTCTGAAGCATGCTTTTTATTTTATATTAAGTAGAAATATTTTAAGAAAAGTCATTCTCACAACATATAGAAGGTACCTTTCACCACCCCGTCAAGACCACTACCCAATTCAGTACCAATCTAAAAATATACCCATTATAATTATAATATATCCCTATTACTTCTACTTATTACATTTTATGTTATATATTTTTCAAATACCTCTATATTCATGTAATCATCCAATGTAAATATGATGTTTTAAATTTCTAGACTTATTTTTCTTAATGTTTTTCCTTTTTTCCCTTATCACAAAAAAATAAATATTTACATTTACATTATAATTACCTCAATATTGATTTTATACATATTTTTTTTATTATATGGATATGAAAACACTTATCCTTTTCAAGAAAAAGACAACGTTTTCGTTTATGTGTGGTGTTGACCATCACGTATATGAAGTGAAGACATTCAATTTTCAACATTAGTCTCTCTTTACCTATTATAAAATCATAATTTAGGATTAAATGATAAATTTACACTAAAATAATGGTTATTAAGAGGAATATTAAAATACATCTTCTCTGCCTCTAATTTATTAGGATGTTAATATATTAAAATTTCCTTTTGCAGTCAACCACAGAAATGAAGTAATAGTTGTTTTTTCATGATTTGTAAATTAATAATTGACAATGCTATCTTCAAATGTGATTCAACAACTTAAATTTATTTAAGTTAAATCATTATTATACTATTATAATAATATTATTTATAATAGAAACCAGTTTCATGAATTTTATAACCCAATATTTTATAGATATTTCCATTGAAATAAACATGGTGTATTCGAGAACACTATTTTTATGAAACTAGAAGGATAATTGAACTAGATATATAGTATAAAATTATAAGCTTTATTTTAGATTGATTTCAATTAATATAAAAAAAATTTACAAAATAAATATAGAAATGTTCTCTTAAATTCAAATTAAATTTTTAATTTCAAAGAAATTATTGCAAAAATTTTTATGAATTATTTTTTGATTTGAATATCATATTTCTAATGAAGTGAATATTTCTACATTTTATTTAATTTTTTATGAAAATTTTTTATTTATATAAATTATAAAAATATTTCAATTAATTATATATAATTTGAAATAATAATTGAATAATAAATCATAAATTATTTATATAATGGTTTTAAATAAATGGGAATTATTAATAGATAAAATGTTTTATGTCATAGATATCTTTTATATGTGAAACATGTTTTGTCATAATAAATGTAAATTAATAATTATATAATAATGGATTTAAATAAACAATAAAATTATATACTCACAAAAATATGTTAGCTTTAATTTTATAGTTTTTACTTTAAATGGAATGAATATAATTTTAGTTTTACAAATAATAGTTGATTTATATAAAAAATGATTTTAATTGTGCTTTGTGGATATTTTTTTAAATATATTTATGAATGATATAAAGAATGATTTTAGAAAAATTATTTAACTATTTTTCACCAAGATTAATAATTTTTTTATTTACATTTATGTCCTTTTTTATTATATTTAATTGAAGAATATGTAATAATTTTTTACAACAGTTAAGGTTGAAACATGGTAACCGGTTGTTTTAAAAAGATATATGTTTATGATTTAAACATAAAATATCATAAATATAATTAGTAAAAAATATTTTGTACCCTTTAATATATTAACATACAATACTTATCCATTTGGTATCATTATGTTAGAGAAATCCATTTATTATATTTAATTCATTTAAGTAATTACATTTTTTTCCTCTCCCACAATTATAAACGGAAACCACCTATCCAATAATATTTATATTATTTTTTCAACATATATTCTCTAATATTTACACATATCCTTTCCTAAAAACCCTCTCAATATACTGGAGTCTTTTTTGATCAATATACAATTCATTCAAGACTTATGGTGTAATCCAACTGTGGGTTCTCAATGATCAATTATAAATCCTTATACAGTCAATACAATTTTATTTCTTATTCCTCATTCTCTAAACCATTTTTATCCACAAAAAAATGATTTAATATATATAATAAATATACATATAATTTATAATGATAATATAAAAAAATCTATCTCTCTCTCATCAATTGTAAAATGTTTGTATTTCTAATATTTTCATGTGGTCTACCATATCCATTTTGTAATGTGATTCATTTTACATCACATAAAAACATAGATGATAATAATGATTTATTTAATAAATATATATGATTTTTAATATATTTTTTATTCCTTATTGATAAAATATTATTTATCAATCATAATTTAAATTTTGAATAAAATTAAAATAACTCTCACACATATGTACGAAAAACATTTTCCATGAACATTGTAATTATTTTTCATTCTATAAATATTATTGAATATTCTATATATTAATAAAAATATATTATATTATATTAATATTAAGAATAAAATTATTGATATGATATAACCATGATGAATGTCTGAGGAATATAACTTATAAACAAAATCATTCCTAAAAAATGAAATAGTTATCCCCTTAAAATGACACTTTAAAAAAACATTTATAAATAAATTTTGTTGATATATTATCCCACGGTCATATATGAAATTATAAGTATTAATATTATTTTTGTATATATTTATTTTATATTTTAATTTAATAAATAGTTTTTTGGAATACATATTATGAAATTCACACCATACGAAGTGTATTTACATTTCTATCCCACATTTTATCTAAATTTTTTATGCTTAAATTTTAAATGATTTCATTATATGATCTATCTCTCCAAAATCATAAGTATTTTATTTTAATTGGTCATCTATAAAAATTTCATGTTTGTTTTTCATTTTCCCATCTATGAGTACTCTAAAGGGTGAACATATGTTTTTTTTTAAATTACTCTAATTGTATGTACAGTCGAGAATAATTTTCTTCAATATATTTATTTTAATTGAAACTATATAAATAATTTATTTTATATTATAAAATTATTTTATTGTGTATTTTCTACCCTTATTTTACTATTAATTAAATAATTTGAAATTAAATATTCTTTTCATAATCTTAATGATGTATATTTGACAATTTTATGAATATTTTACAAAAATCATTATTTTAACATACAAAAATAAAACAAAATATTCTATTTCCATGTGTAATAATTACATTGAATATTCTATTAACTATTTAACCTATTATTCATAAAAAAATTCATTAATATTTTATCTTTTGTTTTGAAATAATACATTTCAAAATGACAATTGTATTTTTCACATTAAATATTCTTGTTAAATTTTTAATCCATTTTTCATATATGTCAAAGCTAATCAATTTAAATTATTCATTACTGGATATATGATTCCATAATACCATAATTACTATTTATCCATATGGTTTATTATTATGATAATTAAATATCAATGAAAATAGGTCTCTTTCTCATGGAGCAAGCTCTTATGAAATGATAAATGCCTATGTGATCACTTTTCATACATATTAATTGATTGAGATTATGTTACTTGTGTATCTACTATACCCCTCTAATTCATAAGGTAATGATTTATATTTGATGAGATCAATGGGTACATATGTGGAAATCTCTTTCCAATCTAAGGTTACACTAATTTCTATCCCAAGAGAAAATAAAATACATGGATGGTTATACCAAGAATAATATGTGATGAATGTGTTGGTGGGTAACCATGAAATAATATAAATATGACTATGATTACAAAAATACTTATTCAAAACATTAAGAAATAATCTTATACCGATATTATTCTCTTATATATCAAACATGTTTTTGTATTTATTTTTGATTCATGTCTTCTGAAATATCAATTATTACTCAAGTGCTATGGATTTTTATCTATGAACTGTATGGTATGATTTTAAAATGTTAATATCATTTTATCATACTCTCCTTCTCGTATTATTCAAAAATATTCATTGATATCTCCCTTGTTTTCTCTTAATGACTATATATAATCACCCTTTATTATATTTCAGTTTCCTCTATACATGAAATTTTTTTCTGTGTGTGATATATCTAAATAGTGTGCAACCATTAATTATATTAGTTGCAAATGATATAAGATTTTCACATTATTTATTTTTCTAATTTTCTATTATCAAATAGTCGAAAAAATTATGGTTCTTACATTAATCATAATGATATGTAGTTAAAATAATTTAAGAAGATATAATAATTATGTTTGGAATTTTTTTCTCATTTCTATTGGTATTAGATGATTATTTATCTATATTTTGCACTATGATGAGAGCTCTTAGAATGATCTAATGTATCAAAGAACATACAATATAATAGTAAGGAAATGATAATGGTTTTTAGAAAAATATCCAGATTTGGATATTATAAAGTGGATGTTTTTATGGAACATATGAATTAATGTGTAATAAATATAAATTATATGGATCCATTATTAACAAGAACATCATTGGTGTATGATTTTTGGGTAAAATAATTCACAACATTCTATACACTTTGATGGTATTTTCTTCTGTTAATTCACATTTTCCTTATAACCCATTATAAAGGATTCAAATATGTAAAGAGAAGATAATCTAGGTTAAACCTATGGGGTTTTATATTTAAATTATAGTGTGTCAAAACCTAGTAATTTTGAATATAAATTATTTTCATATATTTATTATATCTATTTAACATGTTCATCCCATTTTAATAATAATTAGTAAATTTTAGTAAAAAATGAAAAATAATTATTTCTAATAAATTTTATTTATAATGAATTATTTTGATTTATTTGAAATAAATATTTTAAAATTTTATATTTATTATTTACAAAAATTAACATCATTCTTGAATTCATCATGTGAAAAATATCCTAGGATAAATTTATCTGAATATTTTGAAATGAAATATTTTTCAGTGAATAAACAAATTTCATTATAAAATATATTTTCATTTAATGTATTTACTAAGAGTTCTCATATTTTGGAATAGTTAAAAAATTTCATACATTCTGTCGGAATAAAAATAATCCAAATAAGAAATTTTAAGTTCTTATAACGTTTAATTATATATAAATGCATTTGTAAACATAAATAAGTAATTTTCTGAAAAATACATGTTTTGAATTTTAGGGGTATAGTTTCCCAATAAAATCTGAGACTTTTTTAAGAAAAATCATAAAAAATAAATACAATTGTTTGGAATCAATATGTCAAAATTATTTAAATATGTAAATTATATTTTTGTTTGTTCTAAATTTTAATCATGACACCATGATGTAAATCAGGAAATTAAAGTAAAAATAATTTGATATTGTCAAAAATTTATCACAAACTAGCCTTTTTCATATTTTATGAGGTTAGATCCCACTTATCCATCCAATTTTCATATATATATTTCCTCTTGGACCCATATATCATTAATTATTTTGTATATATTAATTAATTTAAAGTTAAATTCAAAAATGACAATCTTCTCACTTTAATGTACCCAATATAATATACACGTAAAAAGAGATGATATGTTCTGTTATTTTAAAGAAAATTTTTTTTTCATGGTATTTTATTTATAATATTTAGTGATGAATTAATTCCGTTAAATTATTACACAACACCAATAGAGTATCAAACCAATTAATTAGAAAAAAAATGATTTATAAAATAATAAATAGTATATAATTTGGAAGAATATTTTTTTTATAAGAATGTTTCTGATAAATATAAAGTTCCATTGACATGTAAATAGATAATATACAATTTTGTTTTATCAATTTCTTTTAATGTCAAATTATTTTAATACTGTCAACATAGAAATGAATATTACTTTATGATAAATAATAATTTATTAAATTATTTAATAGTCAAAAAGATATTTAAGAAGTAACATTTGGTTTATAAATGGCCTAAAATTTAATCTGTTCTACATTTATGGTACAATTTTAACATTATAAGTAAAATTATGAACCATTAATATTGAAACAATCATTACCGCAGTGGAGGTAAAAATTAGTTAGCCAAGTGAATAACTCATATAATAAGGTTTAAAATGATATAAAAACAAATAAAATGTTTATTTTATTATTATATTTGGACCATATCTTCCTTATATTCATGGACATGTCATTATGGAATAAATTTACATGATTTAGACAAATTATATCATAATATTTCATGTCTATAGAAGAATAGTATAAATTAAATACTATAACAAATAATGCTTAATTAAATGATTAAATAATTTCTAAAAATAATATCTCTTTCAAAATGATTTGGATATAGTTTGAAATTTCAAAAGTGTTCCATTTATTTGAAAATTTTCATTTTATAGTAAATATATTAACCCAAAAATAATAATAAAAAATTTATCATCATAATCATCAAAGGTGTTAAAGGATGGTTAAATACAAAAAATGGGAATAAATATGTAAACTTTCATTATTTTTATTTATTGAGTGTTTTTTATTAATTAACACATTATATTTTAATTATATTAATTTATATCTATTTTAACAATTAAATTATTTTATAGTAATTTATTACATTAATTAATTCCAAGAATGTAACTCCCCTCATTATGTAAGGGTTCCCCATATCCACTTCTCAACACAATTTAATAGAATTTTGGATCATCCGATCCTTGACAAAATCACATAAATACATCCATCCTCATATCCTTGTGGGAGTAGTTTAATCATAGATACAATATATGTTAGATGTTTGGGTTATCCTTAAGAGGTTTCATGAAGAAAAGGTAGAGTATATAACTAGAATTTTCATTTAATTATTTTTTCCACATCATCAAATATTTTTTAACTATGATAATATAAAAAAATTATGTTAAATTCAATGAAATTTTATTATTTAAATGTAATAACCTATATCTATATCCCTTCCAAAAAATTTGGAAATGAAACAATGTTTCTTGTGTATAGAAAACTATAACCTACCAAAACCATGAAACTTGTTTTTCCTCACCAGCTCTCATGATTCGAGGTAATGGTGAAATTTAATGTTTATATAAGTTATTCGTGAAATATTATAATTCAAAAATTTGGATATATAATCTTCACTATTACCAATCTATCCCTTTAAAAATTAAAATTCCATTCATACTTACGTGTAGTCAACAACCTCCATGATGCGATGTGATGAATTTTTATTACCATATTAAATGGATTATATTAATAAGTACATGTAGAAAATATTATTATTTTTATGATTATTATATATTTATTACATAAATTTTCCCTTTATCATATCAATATCATTGAAAAATATAAACATCGCCCATGCGTACATATGACCTACAAACTCTATGATTATAACATAGTTCGAATTTCGTAAATATCTATCTTGACTATTTTTAAAGTAATAATTGATGTTAATATTAAAATTATTAAATTGGAAATTTTTAAATATTATTTAATAATGACATATTTGTTAATATACAAACTAATAATTTCATTTTTGATATATTGTAAAAATATTTTTCAAAAACTTCTAACGTGAACTAAATTTGTTAAGTAATTGTATATAAGATGATAATAAATGAGACTAAATGAATAATGAAAATAAAAATGGTTATCCAAAAATTAAATATATATCATAATTATATTATAAACATAAAGAATATATATAGAGTGTTTTAATAATGTTATATAAAACATTAATTTAAAACACAAATTTATATATTTTAAATATTTATTTTATAAATATTTATTTGTTCATTTAAATGTTCTTAAAAATATTTTAGTATATAATTTTTGATTTATATGGTAAATATTATTCCATGTTTCTGTTTATTAAAAAGGATTCCAAAAGGATTCATTTTAAATATTTTATACTACTAGTTTTGATTTACATTTTAAATGATAAAATTAATGATTTATTTAGATATATACGACAACAATTTATTTTTTCACCACCAAAGACCTTATTTTGTTTTGGGATTATATTATAAGAATTAATGTTTTGTTCAATGAAAATACCACCTTCATTTTTATGGATATTTCAAAAAAAATAAGGAATGTATTTTTTAATACACGTAAATGTTTTATTATGGTTGTAAATAAGATATTTATGATAATGATGATGGAAATGATGAATATCATTTTTCCTGATTAATTTATGGTTTTTAGTGTTTATAATGTTGGGTGATTATATTATAAACCATAGATGAATGGTCCAATTATAATGCAATGTTTCAGGGTCCATTATAATCCAAGTGTGGGTGGTTATATTATATAAAAAGAATGAATGGGTCCATTATATTCCTCAAATGAATAAGGAAATGTTCTTGTTGAAATTTTATAATGTATGATATCCCACTTGTGTGAGTGATTTGACAATGATGCCTTAAGTTATATTCACAATTTTTATATAATTTTATAGTTTTTTGTAAATCATATGATTTCAATTAACTATGAAATGTGCATAATTATTACGGGAGAGTATATGATACTTATTAATTGTTAAATGTATAACCGTTTTGAAAATATTTTCAATTTTTCATTATTTTATTGAAACCTACATTATAATTTTTTCATTTATTATTTCAAAGAAATGTTTTTAGGAAACACAATTGGGATAGAAAATTATTTATTTAGGAATAAAATAATTTTATTTAACCCTATTATTGTGTTATGAATGTGAATTAATATATGTATTCTAGAACTAATGAGATTCATTACATTTTTATATCATTATTGGGTCATTTATATCTAATACCATGTATTAACTTATTTTCAAATCATATACATGATGAGTATGGATTAAGACTATGAAATAATATTTGAAAATAAAATTTGGGTATTATATGATAATTTCAAACATAGAGTCATATATATTAATTTCTAAGAGAATGGATTAATGGTACTCTATCTCTCATCATTTTAGATATTTATTATTAGGTTTGAAGGGTGTTAGAGTTCTTATTGGTTTTTTGAAAGGGATATTATACTATACCAAGGTAAAGAGTGAATATTGTGCATAAATATTTGATTTACAATATAATATTAGCAATGGAATAATCAGTAAAATAATTTCAAGGAATAATAGTCTCTCATTCCCTAAAACATGCTATTATATCGTAAAATTGACATTTAAAATATTATAACTAGAGGAGATGTGTTTTTTTGTGTATGCGAGTTATAGGATGTCTTTATCATAAATATATTAGTTATGATGTAAAACCCTCATGGACAGTAGTTTTTACATAATGAAAACCCGATTCTATCAATATTTATATCAAATCAAATACCCTTAAACCCAAACTCTCCTAAAAACAACATTAATAGATTTATTTTCTATAGTTTTCATTTTATTTGTGCTACCCATTTGATCATTATGTAATTCTCATTATGTTTCTATTATTATTGGTAGATTTTTTTTATTTATTTAATGGACTATTTTCATCATGTGGTGTTATTATTTTTTTCCTTTATAGATCTATTATGTGAGGCTTATTTTAGTGATTGTTCTAGAGTTGGTTGTAGTGCAGCGAGTGTCGATCTCATGGTATGTGTCGATGTTCCATTTTCATAGACAATGTTTCTTGTGAAATTATAATCAATGAATCATTAATTAATTATAGGTACACTTTTTTGTTGTTTGTTTGATATATGATGTGGATCAGATCTATAGGGTTATACGACCAATTTTAAGGTTTATGCATCAATCTTTATCATACGTTATGCGAAACAATGGATTATATTTTTTTATTTTCTTTTTCTAAATAATTTTTGAATAATTTAATAGTTTGAGTGTGTATGTTGAATTTTGATAACATATGGTTCTCCCATATTTTTGGTTAAAGAATGTTTATTTTCCAAGCATTAGAAATGATTCTTATGTTGATTGTGGATCTATTTTTCAAAGTAGAGTTTTCATAAAAAATTATTATTTAAAATAGAATTTTAAAATGTGATAAACCAATTGAAAAAAATTTAAATAAAGAACTTAGAAATCAATTGGTATATAGTTGATGGTGTATTTTTTGGCATAATTTTTATTTTTTAAGGGATTCACATTTTTTTGTTTTATTATTCCCGATTCATCGATGCATAGGCAGAATAACTTGATTGACTTAGTAGGAGGATTAAATTTATACGGTGTTCATATATTCTATAATCTTTATTGCAAAAGTAATAGAGAGATTAGTATACACTTGTCATTATGGAATGATTGGTCTTGTTATCCGGGGATATAATGATCCTTTTTTTGTTTTAATTATTCATTGGATTTCAACAAAAATGGATTTGATATACCTATTTTAACCTATAAAAATAATTTTTTAATTAATTATTTGATTTTATTTTAATTTAGTAGGTTTGGAAACATGTAAAATGGATAACTATTTACCATGATTTAGATATAAATATGAATACTATTTAACATGTCATTATTTAATCAAAATTTTGAATATTGTGATAGTTGTATAGAGACGTGATTTGAAACACATATGTGGGGTCCTAATAAGATAGTTTTCCTCACACAATGTACACCTTTGCATAATTTTTTACCTCATATAATCAGTTCATACAAAAAAATGGAAGGTTCCAAAGTAAGACACAGTGGTATGTGTCATCATGGCATAGGTACCTTGTGGGAAATGATGGGATATTTACAACATATGACATGGTTTAGTGGTTTACTTTGGTTTTTGTCCTTCGGGGTTTATAACGACCCATACTTTACATACGTAGTTAATACTTCAAAATTGACGCATACTTATTACAACATATAACAAAACCATGAATGGAATGTATAGGTATAGTGTCTTTAGAAACTGGGAAACATAAACAACTGGTTCATAAAGCATCCACACTATCTCCCATTTATTTCATCATATCTGTAGTCCCTTTTTGAAATATCTTACTTAATAACCTTATTCCTGGCCTGGGGAAAGAAAACACACAAAAGGGTGAGCTCAAATTCTCAGTAAGGGTAAACAAAAGAAATAAAAATCACATCATATTCATAAGAACATAACATTTTTGAAATATTAACCTGCAAAAGAGATCAAAATTTCATAACAAAGGATAAATCATTGTAGTGAAATGTAATCCCAATAATCATAACATAAAACATGAAACTTTATGTCATACACACATAATCATAGAGAATCATTTCTTATTAGTCAAGACTAATTTCCAAGATTATCTTAGTGGACAATGTCCATTTCTGAACCGAGTTCACTGCCCGTTTCAGTCCTGTTTCACTGAACTGGTTTAACCTGCCGTTCTAGCCATGTCTATATCATGAGATATAACATATTTAACCAATTCATTGGAGGGAGATATAGGTCCCACCCATCTCATAATGATACTATTCTTATGTGTGCCACAAAATCATAAATCATACATCATTTCATAACTCATGTAATAAAAAATGGGATTCTTAAACAACATGACATCATAAAACAATTAATATAAGATAAAGGAATTTATAAAAATAATTCCATCATAACATAATCAAATCAATGTAACAATAGTGATAGAAACAAAACCCTATATTATCTTATATTGAAAATAATTTTGATAAAACACTTTAACTCCATTCTTGAGGAAAATATCCTTTATACTTCAAAAACATTTTCCTTTCATAACATTTCATACAATTTTAAACTAAAATAATTTGATTAAAAATAAACTTGAAAACTTGTAAAGGAAGCTTCTTGGAAATAATGTTTTAAAAATCCATTCATGCCTTATAAGTGAAAAAACATTCTTCTTGTACTTTTGTCGGAAAAGTCAAAAAGTACCTCATACGAAAAACGAAAAAAGATTCCTTTCATATCTTTTACTAAAAACTCACCGAAGGGTAAAATTGGATTTAAAAAATTGTAGGTGGATGGAAATAATATTATATATTGAGGAATCATGGATGTGTATGATAAAATACACCCCAGTAAATACCAAAGTATAAACAATCTCAGATAAAAATGAGATTGTGATATTTTCCCTTACCTTAGGTCTGATATGCTTTGTACGTGTCCAAAGCTCCTGTACAATAATTTAAATAATGGAATTGACTTATTAGAGAATCATATTCATTGTTATACTATCATATATGGTCATATTCTTAGCTTCTTATTAGTAATATTACATTACTACTTGTTATTCTGGTGTTTATTACTTTTTTTTTCTTATGCATGTTTTATCGAATAAATTCTTATTCCTATTTATAGGATATAGATACATCATTTACAGAATGGTATTTTCGTAATATATATCATATTCATTCATTAAATTCATTTATATAATAATTATTCAATGAAGATCTTATTGAATGAGTCGCATCACATCGTGGAGACGGTAGGCCGTACGTACGCACGACTGATGATATCGTTCCTATGATCGTGGAATTGTATTGAAGTGTATGTATGATATTTCAGAATCAATATCGCTTTTCAATAATCATATATAGATATTATTTACACCATTAAACCCATCCATGTAAGGTGGTGGTGGAAAACAGATTACACCATAGCGTGGAGACGGTATTCCGTACGTACACACGCGCGGTGATTTCATTTTCCGTAGGATGGATAAGAGGTGAAATAGGGTTGTTTCATATTTATAATAACATAACAGTATATGAGGGATACTGATGTTATTACCTCATAATTAAACAACAAAGACGAGGGAGTAGAAGAAGAATGGAACTTGATGAAAACGGTAGAAGGTATTACCACTTTAGCAAAGTGCCTCATTTAAAATTTATCTTAAGGCACTAGAGTTGGTATTTTGATAAGACCAGTACCTCTAGTAGGTTTCTAAGGATGTGGGGAAGTGAAATGGGCTAGGGTTGGCAGAGCTTGAAGGCCCAAATTGGTGTGAGGAAGAGAGGGAGGAGGTTCCCTTTAATAAGGGAGGAGAGGGGCACCTTTGGAATGTGTGGAAATATTATTTTATTATAAACTTATCATCGGTTTAAAAAAGTCCAAAAATATTTAAAGATGAAGATATGTTGACTCATGGTCGAAATAAAATCATCCAATCATATTTGGACATGTTTTGGAATATATTTTAATCATCATAATCTTATTTATTTAAATCATTTATTAATGAGGTAAATACTTCATCATTGTTATGTCATAAATAATTTAATATATTTGGTGTCTAAAAATTATATAAAATTATAATTATGTAGGAAATCTTTTTAACATTCTAATGTATATTTATAGTCGAAAATATAATTTATAAAACCGCTTATAAAAAATCATTACTAAAAGATTTTTGTTAATGTCAATTTTGTCTTTACATTAAATTAATTAATCCAAATTGTTATTCTCACTACCAAGTTGCTCAATGGGGTCACAAAATCGACCCAATGATGCCCATGGTCGGCCAATACTCATACAATAGTGTTAGTACATGTTTCATGGTAATTTTGAATTATTATAATATTCTTTTAACCTTGAATTACACTATTTATCTTTAACCGTAGTAAATAAAAATATTATGGTAGTTACTATTCATAATATTAAAAAAATAAAAGTAAACTATTAACATAATTTGGTCCCACTAAATCCAAATATGGAATCCATTTTTCAGAATTCAAAACACAGAAGTTGCAGTAATTAATTTAAAATTAATCCCGTTGTTAAGCAAATGAGTTATAAAAGTTAAAACATTTCCAAAGATTGAAATGTTTTTATCTATGAATTCAATATAAATTAATGCTAATGACATAAATTATACTGAATGGTAAAAATATATTCTATTTATACTTTAAAAACATTCAATATTATAATTTAACCATATAAAGTATTGCGATGAAAAAAGTTGTTTTTAATTAAAATATAAAGTGTTTTTACTATTCATTAAAATATGAAAGTTATTAGAATAATATGAAAATTTTATCCAAAGTAAATTTTTATCTCATGATTCTAAAGAAGAATTTTATTTTGTCAAATTGAACTTATAATCTTGTTAAAAACTAGATTTAATGTGGGTGCACCATCAAAAGGTGGTGAAACTGCATTTTTTGAAAAACACTTCTTTTATCCAAAAAACTGATTTTGTTTTCATACCTCATTATAGAAAATGTATAAGATGAATTAAAATTTTATAAAATTCAAAATTCAGTTAATACTATTCATAACAGATAATATTATAATATATCGTTGTTTAGTGAAACTCACTATTGCTTACGACGCAAGCTATCGAGGAAGGTCGTGGATGCGTGTAAAGAAAGCCAAGCTAGTGTTGTGTGTAGTGAAAGATTCCTTTGATGATTTATATAACATAAAAACAAAATATTTCTCATAAAAGTCTCGGGATATACATTCTACCCCACTTAAAATGAATTTTTCCCTCAAAATTCGTCACTTCGTAACAAAAAGATGAGGATACCACTCCCTTATCATATCCTCAAGTTCCCATGTAGCTTCTTCTAATTTGTGGTTCCTCCATAAAACGTTCACCAAGTGAGTGGTCTTGTTACGTAGAACTTTTTCGCTATGGTCCAGAATCTCTATCGGCTGTCCTTCATATGAAAGATCTTGTTCCAGCGGTACAACTTCTGAGCTGAGTACATGTGAAGGATCAGGTATGTACTTTCTCACGAGAGATACATGGAACACATCAGGAACTTGAGATAAATTCGGTGGAAGCACCAACCGATAAGCTACCTTCCCAACACGATCCAATATTTCTAAAGGACCAATATATCTAGGGCTCAATATTACCTTCTTTCCAAATCTCATGACCCTCTTCCAGGGAGATTTTTGTAAGAACACTTTATCACCCACCTCAAACACTAAGTCTTTTATTCGGTTGTCGGCATAACTTTTTTGTCGACTCTGAGCTGCTCTTATTTGTTGTTGAATAGATCTGACCTTTTCTGCCATCTCATCAACAAGATCAGGTCCTAATAGGATTCTTTCCCCAACATAATCCCAGCAAGTTGGAGTCCTGCATTTCTTTCCATAGAGAGCTTCATAAGGAGCCATCTAAATACAGGAGTGAAAGCTATTATTATAAGAAAATTCCACCAAAGGTAGGTGTTGATCCCAACCACCATTGAAAACCATAGAGAAAGTTCTAAACATATCTTCTAGAGTTTGAATTGTCCTCTCAGACTGACCATCTGTCTGAGGATGATAAGTAGTGCTGAAACTCAACTCTGTATCCAGAGTATGCTGTAGACTTCGCCAAAACATTGAGGTAAACCTCAGATCCCAATCAGATATAATGGAAAGTGGTACTCCATGAAATCTTACCAATTCCTTTACATATATCATGGTAAGCTGATCAAGGGAAGAATATTCTCTAATAGCAATGATGTGTGCCGACATCGTAAGACGATCAACTATAACCCAGATAGCATTATTGCCTTTGGATGTTTTAGGGCGTCCAGTGAAAAAGTCCATAGTGATGTTTTCCCATTTCCATTCGGGTATGGGTAATGGTTGTAACATTCCCTTAGACTTCTGTCTCTCAACTTTAACTTGCTGACAAACCAAACATCGAGAGACATATTCAGCAATATCTCTTTTCATGCCATCCCACCAGAAGTACTCTTTCAGGTCCCTATACATCTTCATGCTTCCAGGATGAATATAGAATGATGAACTCTGAGCCTCATCCAGTAGATCTTTTAATTCGGGGATGGGAGGAACACAAACCTGATTCCTGAACATTATTATCCCATCACAATCAAGAATGATTTCAGGAACATTTCTCACCCTTTTTTGTAACTCGACATCTTATTTTTGCTCCTCTTTCATCATCACATGTATAGATGGTTGAACATTCATTTGAGAAAGATACGATTTTACCCTTTCATTATAATTCCATGATCCGTCCTTTGTAAATCCATATATATTGGATCTTTTGTGATCCTCATCATGGATAAGCTAGAAAGGTCTTGTCGACTTAAGGCGTCTTCTACCTTGTTTGCTTTCCTAGGGTTGTAATGAATTGAGCATTCGCAATCCTTAATCAACTCTAACCATCTTCTTTGGAGCATATTCAGATATTTTTGTGTGAAAATATACTTTAAACTTTTATGATCAGTATAAATGTCACACATTTCTCCATAAAGATAATTCCCCCAAATATTTAATGCAAAGATTACCGCAGCATACTCCAAATAGTGAGTTGGATAATTTTGCTCATGGATTTCTAACTGTCGTGAGGCATAAGCTATCACCATATCATTTTGCATAAGAAAACACCCCAATCCCTTCTTGAATGAATCACTATAGATCACAAACCTTTCTCCACACAAGGAAGTGTGAGTACAGGTGCATTGGATAACCTTATTTTCAACTCCTTGAAATTCTCTTCACATTTCTCCATCCAATCAAAATTTACTCCATTCCAAGTCAACTTGGTGAGTGGATTAGATAATCGTGAAAAATCGTTCACAAAACGTCGATAATATACATCCAAACCAACAAATATTCGGATTTCAGTTACTGTTGTTGGTCTCGGCCATCATTCGATAACCTTTATTTTTGTTGGATCCATAGATATCCCCTCTTTTGAGATTATGTGACCAAGAAATGCAACTTTTTGAAACCAAAATTCAAACATGGTAAATTTGGCATAAAGCTTCTCCTTTCATAGGGTCTTTAATACAATTCTCAAGTGATATTAATGTTATTCCTTGCTCTTTGAATAGACATGAATATCATCTATAATGACTACCACAAACTGATCAAGATAATCTCTAAAGACTCCATTCATCAGATCCATGAATATAGCAGTGGCATTAGTAAGACCAAATGGAATCACTATAAATTCATAGTGTTCATACCTTGTATGGAAAGCCGTCATTGGGTTATCATCCATTTTGACCCTTAATTGATGATACCCTGAACAAAGATCAATCATGGAAAAGTATTGATATCCGCGTAGTTGGTCAAATAGGTCATCTATGCATGGGAGAGGATATTTGTTCTTGATGGTGATCTTGTTATGTTCTCGATAATCAATGCAAAGTCTCATTGATCTATCTTTCTTCTTAACAAACAGAATAGGTGCTCTCCAAGGTGATGCACTAGGGCTTATGAATCCTTTATCAAGATTCTCTTGGAGTTGCTTCTTCAATTCCTGCAACTCAATTGGGGCAATTCAATAAGGTGTCTTTGAAATAGGCAAAGCACCTGGTACGAGTTCTATTGAAAACTCCACTTCACAATTTCTTGGGAGACCCGGTAATTACTCCGGAAAGACGTCGTCAAACTCCCGTATAATGGAAATATTCTTAATCATGAGTTTCTCTCCAACCATTTGATATAAATAACCTTCATTTAGTGGAATAAATACCCATAAGATAGAAGAAATTTCCACTGGAAGTTTATGTTCATCCTTGCATCGATAGACGATCATATATTGATCAGGAATATGAAATGTGACTTCCCTTATTTGGAAATTGATATGAGCTCCATATAAAGAAAACCAATCCATGCCCAGAATCACATCAAATTCCACTATAGGAAGGATCACATGATTTTCAGAAGCATTTTCCCACAAACATCAATCAGAGAAGAATTGTAAAATTTTGATGCAACTGTTATGCCATTAGGAGTTGTCATAGCCAACTCAACATCTAATTGTTGATGTTATATGGCGATACCCTTAGAAAATTCTTCAGAAATAAAAGAGTGGGTGGATCCAGAATCAATTAAAAAATTTTCTACATTAGAGTGGATGGTAAGTGTACCTCTCACCACTTCGTTGTCGTACTCCACATCAATTATAGTAATTTTATGTGACTTTCCTTTGTATTTGGCCTTAAGAGTTTGTTGATGTCGATCATCATCATCAACCCTTGGATTTGGGCATTGATTGGCATAATTACCCATCTCCTTGAACTTGAAACATTGAAGTGTAGTAGGTTCATTCTATGTATCCCTTCCTTTTTTGCATCATTAGACATATTCTTCCCATTATTTCGACATTTAATTGCATGATGACCTTCTTTTCCACACTTATAACATTTCCTTGTCACCTTAAGACAATTTCCTCCATGTTTCTTTCCAAACATTGAGCATAAGGGATAACTCATCATCTTTCCAGTGTGGTCATTAGATTTTCCATTGAATTCCATTTTCCTCTTATTATCAAACCCATATGACTGATGGCTTACTCCAATATCCATCTAAATAATGAGAGAACATCAAACGATTTCCTCGTAGCTATTGAAGGCCCTTATGAATAATTCCCTTTGAAGACTTGGTTTTAAGCCACTAAAGAATCGATCGATGTTACTCTCAGGTTGGATAATAATACCAGAAGCATACCTTGCAAGTCTTGTAAGCTTTTCTTCATAGGTACCAATAGATTCATCATCCTTTTGATTTAGATCAAGAAACTCCTTCCCCATCTTTGTTCAAAGAATATGAGGGATGTACTTATTGAAAAATAAGTTCTTGAACTCGTCCCATTCCATGGACTCAATTTCATCTATTTGCCTCGTATTCTTGATAATATTTCACCATTGATCAGCATCACCTTCCAAACGATACACTACTATGATGAGTTTATCATGTTCAGAACATTGAAAAACTGAAAATATATTTTCAGTGGTACTGATCCATTGTTCAGCCACTAATGGATCAGAAGACTCGATGAATGAAGGTGGACGCTGCCTCATGAAGGATTCAACAGAATATTGCCCCTTCCGTCTCTCATTTGGAAGTCCTGCATGATTCATAGCTTGAGAAAGTTGTGTGAGCATGGATACAATATTTTTCATTCCAGCTACCATATCATTTGGTTGCTCAGGGGGACAATCATTGCATTTCCCATCGTGTTCCGCATTAACACGGTTCTTTCAGGTTCCAGCCATTAACTAAAACCAAGAAGAATTGTGTGAGAAACAGTAATTATAAAAAGAAAACCACATAATCAAGAACAAAATGTTACACCTAAGTTATTATCATAGGTTTTTCATGGAAATTTTTAAAACACTATGATTGTGTTCTATGCTTAGACTTATCATTAGGGTTCTTACAAAGGCTTTCACATCCTAGTTACCAATGGTTTACAATACCTTTCCTCTGATACCAACTATAAAAACCCATACTTTACATACATGGTTAATACATCAAAATTGAATCATATTTATTACAACATATAACAAAACCATTTTAGGACCATATAGGTATAGTGTCTTTAGAAACTGCGAAACAAAAACAACTGGTTCATAAACAGCTACATTGTCTCCCATTTATTTCGTCATATGTATAGTACCTTTTGGCATATCTTACTTAATAACCTTCTTCCTGACCTGGGGAATGAAAACATACAAAATGGTGAGCTCAAATGCTCATTAAGGGTAAAAAAAATAAATATCAATCACATCATATTCATATGAACATAACATTTTTTAAATCTTAACCTGCAAAAGAGATCAAAATTTCATTACATGGGATAAATAATGGTAGTGAAATTTAATCTCAATAATCATAACCTAAAACATGAAACACTGTGGAATACACACATAATCATAGAGAATCATTTCATATTAGTCAAGACTCATTTCCAAGACTATCTTAGTGGACAAAGCCCATTTATGAACCGAGTTCACTCCTCGCTACAGTCATGTTTCACTGAACAGGTTTAACCTGCCGTTCCAGCCATGTCTATCTCATGAGATATAAAATCATTAATGAATGCATTATAGGTAGATATAGGTCCCACCAAAATTATAATGATACCATTCTTATGTGTGCCACAAAATCATAAATCATACATCATTGCATAACCCATGAAATAAAAAATGGGATTCTTAAATAACATGAGATCATAAAACAATTCATATAAGATAAAGGAATTCATAAAAAAAATTCCATCACCACATAATCAAATAAATGTAATAATAGGGATAGAAACAGAACCCTATATTATCTTATATGGAAAATAATTTTGATAAAACACTTGAACTCCATTCTTGAGGAAAATATCCTTTCTATTTCAAAAACATTTTCATTTCTTAACATGTCTTACAATTTTAAACTAAAATAATTTGATTAAAAATAAACTTGAAAACATGTAAAGGAATCTTCTTGGAAAAAATGTTTTAAAAATCCATTCATGCCGTATAAGTTAAAAAAATATTCTTCTCGTACTTTTGTCGGAAAAGTAAAAAAGTACCTCGTATGAAAAACGACAAAAGCTTCCTTTCATATCTTTTACTAAAAACTCACCGAATGGTAAAATTGGATTTAAAAAATTGTAGGTGAATAGAAATAATATTACATATTGAGGAAACATGGACGTGGATGATAAAATACACCCCAGTAAATACCAAAGTATAAATAATCTCGGATAAAAATGAGATTGGGATATTTTCTCTTACCTTAGGTCCGCTATGCTTTGTACGTATCTGATCCTGCTGTATAATGATTTAATAATGTCATTGAATTATTAAAGAATCATATTTATTGTTATGTTATCATATATGGTCATATTCATATCTTCTTATTAGTAATATTTCATTACTACTTGTTATTCGAGTGTTTATTACTTTTTGTTCTTATGCATGTTTTGTCGAATAAATTCTTATTCCTCTTTATATGATATAGATAAATAATTTACAGAATGGTATTAGTGTAATATATATCATATTCATTCATTAAATTCATTTATATAATCATTATTCAATGAAGATCATATAGAAAGCGTCGCATCACATTGTGGAGACGGTAGGCCGTATGTACGCACGAGCGATGATATTGTTCCCATGATCGTAGAATTGTATTGAAGTTTATGTATACTATTTCAGAATCAATATCAATTTTCAATAATCATATATTGTTATTCTTTACACCATTATACCCATGCAAGTAAGGTGGTGGTGTAAAATTTATTACACCACTGCGTGGAGACGGTATTCTGTACGTACGCACGCACAATGATTTCGTTTTCCGTATGATGGATAAGAGGTGAAATAGGGTTGTTTCATATTTATAATAACATATCAGTATATGAGAGATACTGATGTTATTACTTCATAATGAAACAACTAATGAAGAGGGAGTAGAAGAAGAATGGAACTTGAAGAAAATGGTAGAAGGTATTACCTCTTTCTCGAAGTGCCTCTTTTAAACATTCACTTAATGCACTAGAGTTGGTATTTTGATAATACCCGCACCACTAGTAGGTTTCAGAGGAATTGACGAAGTGAAATGGGCAGGGTTTGTACGAGCATGAAGGCTCAAATTGGTGTGAGGAAGAGAGGGAGGAGGTGCCCTTTTATAAGGGATGAGAGGGGAACCTTTGCAAAGTGTGGAAATATTATTTTTTTAAACATATATTTGATTTCAAAAGGTCCACAAATCATTAAAGATGAAGATAATATGACTCATGGTCGATGTAACGCCCCAACCCTAGATACCCAGAGTCGGTGCATTATTACATAACATTGGCATGATCACAAAGGATCAAATCATGAAAGACCGATTGGTTTAGTAGTCTTGGAAACACTAGATATATTCATAAGTCTAACATTACATCATAAGATAAAAAAACTACAACAACATATTGTCTTCATATCCCCTCATACTATCCCTGCAGGTCGTTCATAAATTACTTCTTCATAATCTTGGGAAAAATAAAACATTGAAAGGGGTGAGCTCAGATGCTCAGTAAGGATAACATTATAGCAGAAGCTTTCATAGATAAGCATAAACACTTAAGGAAGTTTATAACTAAAACAAAAGCCTTTTAAACTTTAACTTCAGCATAAAATGGCCAAGATAAAATAAAATAATGCCATTTACTTACTCGCATGGATATTCCACAAGTAGAATGATCACATGAAATATCAATAACCACTTTCATAATGATGTAATGTATAATTCCAGACTATCATAACCACATAGCCAAGGCCTCGTGCCAAGACTACAAATAAGATTTTGCCAAGGCCTTGTGCAAAGACACTAGTTTGTCTCATGAGACCTACCGATGCATCGAGGAGCTATTGCGGGCTCCACCCGTCACTTATTAAGTCAAATGCATTCCTCATATGAACAGGATTAAACATAACATAAACATTCATATTAAAACTAACATACGAAATGTCAATACTTTAACCACAAACGATGAATGGTATAAAAATAGCACATCGACAGTCAAACATAACTCATTTGATACAATATGGAAGATTTTACTGTATCACATTAACCTCAATCAAAAATAATGAAGGATGTTGACATAGATGAAAATAATCATCAAAACTATTTTAGAGAAATATCCCCCTTCTTCTTGAAATCATTTAAAAGTCACGCTATGTGTCAAGAAGCCATTTTAAAAAAAGATTTTTGAATCAATGTTTCCCATACCACTTTGAAACTTTTTAAAAGGAGTTTTAATTTTAAAACTTTAATGTCCATATAAATAAATTGTTAAAAACATTTTTAAAACATGGACATTAATGAGAATGATTTAGATGAATACGTCTTTAAAACATTTAAAAATGGTATTTTAGTTATAGATTCTAACCAAAAGAGAGACACTTGAATACAAATAATTGAGGTAATAAAAACATTGTAATATCATGCGAATAAAGGGATTCAAGATATACTATGTCAAAGTACATAATATACACCACATAAAAGTGATTTGGTGTATAACAACAATGAAGTCTCAATGGAATTTAAATTGAGATGAAATCTCTCATAAAGGCTGTATCCTTAGGTTAAGGATAAAAAAACGACATAGTTGTGTGTGACAAATATAAATACACTAAATATGACTGGATATTCAGTGTAAAAAAATCAATGGATATTCACACATAATCTTGTAAAAACAACACTAATTAATTGGATGTTTAACTCAACAAATGGAGAATGAGTTAAAATTACTCTTATCAAATTCATATCGATGAATTGAGAAATTATCAATGGAGTGATTATGTGTAACAAAAGTATATCCACATAAAAGGGGAGTGGAAATTATGACATAAGAAAATGAATAGTGATTCCACACATAATCTCAGAGTAAAATAATTCATGGAGTTTGCGTAAAGCTGAATAAATGGAAATTGGAATTTCAAATTCCCTTATCGATTTGGTAACTTATGAAACATGAACCCATGAAAGAAAGATAACACAATGATGATTTAAATATACATGAATTAAATTATATTACACAATGAATACAAACATGGGAAGCACACACACCACAAGCAATAAATAAGTGGTGAATAATGGAATTCTCACAAAATTAAGAGTGAGATAAGAAACTCCTTACCACGTTAATCAACTGAGTCGTATGGCCAAAAGTTAATAACCACAAAATGATTTAGAGAATAACACGAATATAAAGATAATCATTATAATATATATCAAATGGTAGAACACAATACACCACATTCAATAATTTAGTGGCGAACAATGGAAATCTCACGGAATTGAAAGTGAGATAAGAAAATCACTTAATTTTTACATTTTCCTTGGTTGATGGTAGGTTAACCACCTGTATAATGGTGAAATAATTGTTATTGAATTATACAAGAATCATTTACTTTAATATGAAATCATATATGATCTTTTGACATTGATTTTTTAATAATATCTTAGAATTATCGTCATTTTGGTTGTTAACGGGTTCATTTTACTTTATATTCTTTGTTATGTGAGCCATATTCGTTATTAATGGGATGTATGTTATTAATATCCAGAATTATATAAAGTCCTTATATACTATTGTTAAATCATCAAAATATAATTATACTTGAATGGATATGACGGAGAATGAATCTCATCGCGTTCGTGGAGACGGTAGTCCGTACGTACGCACAAGCGACAATATCATTATTTTGATATTAAAATAATATATAATTGGATGGTATATAATATATAAAGAATCATTATCATGTTATATTTATTATTTACATGAGTTACAAATCATTATTATACCCATCCAAATAATAATAAATTGAATAACAATTACAACACGACGTGGAGACGGTAAGCCGTACGTACGCACGTATGGTGGCATGTTATTCAAAGGATGGATAGAATACTGAATATGGTTGTACCATATTTATAATAACATCACAGTATATATATGATACTGGTGTTATTATTTTATAATGGTAATAACAATGAATGATGAAGTGGAAGAAGAAAGGAACTTGAAAAGGGGTGGTGAAAACATTACCTCTTCTTCGGGTTCTTCCTTTTGATTTGATCAAAAGGGCTCCTTAGGTTGGCATTCTGATCAAACTATGGCCTCTAGATATTATTGAGGGAAGTTGAGAGAGTATTTGGGCAGGGTTTGGCCGAACCAAAAGGATTTTAAGGTGTTAAGAAATGAGAAGGAGGAGTTCCCTTTTATAAGAGGGGTGAGGGGCACCTTTGGAAAAGTTAGAAATATTAATTTATAATAAATTCATATTCGGTTTCTAATGGCTAAAAAATTTATTATTCAAAGTTTAAGGTATGTATAGGTCAGAAAAAATTCATCCAATATAATTTAGACAGGTTTGGGTCACTATATTAACCTTATCATTTAGTTTTAACTCTTAGTTAATTAGTTTGACATTTACCATGTCACTTTGTATTTTTATATTATATCGTTAATAAACATACTATATACAACAAAGAGACCCCCATGTGGTCAATGAATGATATACCTATCATGATATAAGTCTCTTGGCCAAACCGTAGATTTTTAGGAATTTAATATCAATTAATAATATAATATTTGTTTTAAAAACTGTTTTATGTCAATTTTGAAACTATTGAATAGTTGATTTTTGTGAAACACATAACAGAATTATTACATCAAAAAAAGTTAATTAAATCAATCCTAATATGTAATATTAACCTATAAAATTAGTTTAATTCATCAAAAGTCTCAAATTATATTTATTTGGGTATTTATAATATCAATTATTCTAATTTTTAACTATTATGGTAATTACTGCATGACCATTGTGTCATAAATAAATTAACTTATTTAATGTCTAAAAATTATAAATAAAATATAATTATGTATGATTTTTTTTAATATTTCTAATGAATATTTATAGTCTAAAATCCAACATATATAACCCTATGTAACAATTGTTTTTCTAAAAGATATATGCTTGTGTCATTTTTGTATTTATTTTAACTTAATTAAAATAAAGTGTCATTATCACTTACAAGTGGATCCATGAGATCCCAAAATCGACCCAAAGTTACCCATGGTCGACCATGTATTAACCAATAGGTTTAAGACACTTTTTAGGGTAATTTAGTATTATTATATTATTATTTGTTAACACTTTTTTACCAGATTTACTCTTTAACCATGGTAAATAAAATATTTACCGAAATAATTATCCAAAATGTCTAAAAATAATATTTCCCTATTTACACAATTTGAGCATACTGATTACAAATATTTAATCCATTTTTATAAATTCAAAACATAGAAGTGGAAGAAATTAATTTAAAATTAATTCTCGTTGTTAAAACAAAAAGTGTGTTTTTAAGAGATAATAACTATCAAACGATTGGCACTTGTTTATGTCTGGTTTAAATGTGAAATTATGTTCAATGACCCAAATTGTATTACATGGTAAAAATATATTCTAAATATAATTTAAATCCACTCAAATTTATAATTTATCAATATTAATTATTTTGATTAAAAAAGTTGTTTTTAATTAAAATTTAGTAATTTTCACTATTCATCAAAATATGAAAGTAATCCGAAAAGTACCAAAATATCACCCTAGGATAATTTTGATATTCCGAATCCAAAAATGAAGTCCATTTTGAGATATAGAATTTATAAAATTTCAAAAAGTAGGTATTACTATTCACAACGACTGGTTTGATTGGTTGTGGTGTGTTAAAATCTCAAAGTTGCGTACAATGCACGCCATTGCATTATTCGAAGGGAAACATACCATGGAAGCTTGGGGTGTTTCATTCTCCCCTCCTTCAATAAATTGTGTCCTCGAAATTTTTAAAAATATGCTTGGGATTATAATGGAACGTCCCACATCGGAAAAAGTGTCAATAAAACTATCACTTTAAAAGAAAGAAAGAGAGGTATAAAGGTCATCCAAGATAACCCATACTCGAATTCCATGTAGAAAAACATGGATATGTATGATAAACTAAGTGTCAAGTTCTGATGGAGAGGGATAGAAATCATGATCAGGAGAAAGTTAACAATAAGAAAACCACAAACTTGTGTTGGGACAAACGGCCATTAGTCTCCTAGTAGGAAAGTAAACAGACAACATTCTTTTTGTTTTAAGTTACATTACATAAGGAAGATGAATTCATTTATGATATTGACTAAGAACATAAATAGATATACTTACTTTTTAAGTAGAGTTTCATTCTTTAATAAATTTCCACCACTAACTCAATTTTTTTTAAACGATGAGTATTCAAGAAGACTTGGTCACACTGGAAGAGCTAGAATAAACTTCTATAGAATCACATGATCCATGCAGGATAAACTATATATTTACATTGTCTTTGATGATTAATCAAAACCAAAATGGTTAGTGCAAGATCTAATGATCTCCCAAAAGGATATTCCTTGAGATAAATATGCACTAATCTTAATTTCTAAAATTAAACCAACAATACCCCAATGTTAAATAAATACCATTCAATAATCAATTGTCCTTAAAATCCTTCAATATAATCCAAACTAATATTGAAACCCAAAACATAGAAAAATTTGATTATGTAGTCTCCCATGTTATATTGTATCTCCAAATGACATCAAATACTCATAAAGTCACATACTTAAAAGTAATTAACCTCATCACATTTTCTCTGTTATAGGTTAATCATTTCCATAAATAACCCAAATCACTATAATTCCACAATAAAACACGTAGATAAAAATCTACAATTACTCCACAAATGAAACCCCATTGTATTCTATTTTCCTTGGGCATATAGTGTTCCCAACAAAGCTAACATCTTCCAAAATAACATTTATCACTTAATCACCAAATCATTTTCTTATACCAAGGGTATTCATTTGATAAGACATAAGAACCAAAATCAACTTATTATTGATCAATAAAATCATTTAACTAAAAAAAATAGTCACACTAACCAGGGACTTCACGTAGTCCAGTGGTAGGCGATAAATCCCAATCGCACTTTGGTTGTGTGTTCGATTCCTACAGCTTTGTCCGACGCGACGGGTTGTCACACGGTCTACGTGTTGTCCTTTTTCAAAAACTATATTTTAAAATATTACCAAAATGAGATAAATTCTTAAAAATAACATAATTTAACCACAAATGTTATATCATACCTTGAATTTTCATCCCAAATTATAATAACATATAATTCTCTCAAACCCCAATGATCATATAAAACCAAAAGGTTATTTATACCTATATCCACAAGAGAAGAGACAATTCTTCCTCAAATATCATTCTCACATGGAAAACTGTGGGGTTACAAATACAAGAGAAAATTATTCCAATGTAAACCCATCAACAAGGAGCGCTAATACTTTTTAAACATTTCTCCAACCATTTATTTCCACATAGCTTCTTCTTTGACCAAGAAAATATCCTATAGAATTGGACATTCACTCGGGTAATGGCCAGGTCCCCTAAATTTACGGAAAATGAATGTAAATGGACTCTTGGGACCATTTTTATCTTCTTCCATATTACTCTTCATTTTTCGTCGGCAATTATTCACTTTATGTCCTTCCTTCCCACACGTAAAGCATTTCGTTGCCCCATTGAAACAACTTTCCTGGGTGTCTCCTTCCACATTTCCTACATGATGAAAATTGAGGGTTCATTTCTCCATGGTCTCCATTGTTGGAGCTCTTATCATTCATAACCTTTCTCTTCCTTGTTGAGTCTGGGAGTTGGATAATATATATGTTGTTTATCATATTTTTGGATAACTGATTTGGAATAAAGACGATATCTTTTACGCCTATCAACATTCCATTTTGTTAATCATTGCCACCACCATTCCCACCATCTACATCATTCTCAAAGTCACTATGACTTCCTTGGAATCCATCCATTAATTAAAACCAGAAAGCATTGTGTGAGTAACAGTAGTCGTAAAATCATTTGGATGTTAACATATCACCATATTCTCAATTTAAAACATATTAGAATTAACCAAGGTCATTTACTCTCATCTTATATATATATATATTACTTAAATCAGTTTGTAAAGAAAATGTTAATTATCCTAAACATATCCCCCGGGAGTTTCGTAACCAAGAGTGCAGTAAGGCCCATTGTCGTGCACCAGTTCCCATTTGAGTCTAGATCAAAGCGGTGTTTTTGGGTTTTACACCTACGTACATCTGTGCCAGAGCCGCCTCTACCTGCTCGTATCCAGACAGAGATGTATTGCTCGGAAAACTCACAAAATCTCTACAATACCAAAATTGTAGGAAGTTCTTCTATACTAATCCTCAAAGTTCAACTTATGTCTACGTGCTCTAATCAGAGTTTATCTAAATCTAGCTTCCAAGGTTTGTACTAAACTTCCTCTGATACCAACTGTAACGCCCCAACCCTAGATACCCCGAGTCGGTGCATAATTACATAACATTGGCATGATCACAAAGGATCAAATCTTGATAGACCGATTGGTTTAGTAGTCTTGGAAACACTAGATATATTCATAAGTCTTACATTACATCATAAGGTAAAAAAACTACAACAACATCATGTCATCATATCCCCTCATACTATCCCCGCAGGTCATTCATGAATTACTTCTACATAATCCTAGGAAAAATAAAACATTGAAAGGGGTGATCTCAGATGCTCAGTAAGGATAACATTATAGCAGAAGTTTTCATAGATAAGCATAAACACTTAAGGCAGTTTATAACTAAAACGAAAGCCTTGTAAACATGAACTTCAGCATAAAATGGAAAATATAAAATAAAATAATTCTATTTACTTACTCACATGGATATTCTACTATTTTAATGATCACATGCAATATCAATAACCACTTTCATAATGATGGAATGCATAATGCCAGACTATCATAACCACATAGCTAAGGCCTCGTGCCAAGACTACAAATAAGATTTTTCCAAGGCCTTGTGCCTAGACAGTAGTTTGTCTCATGATACCTACCGATGCATCGAGGTTCTATAGCGGGCTCCACCTGTCACTTATTAAGTCCAATGCATTCCTCATATGAACAGGATTAAACATAACATAAACATTCGTACTAAAACTAACATACGAAATGTCAATACTTTAACCACAAACCATGAATGGTATAAAAATAACACATCCACAATCAAACATAACCCATTTGATACAATATGGAAGATTGTATTGTATCACATTAACCTCAATCAATAATAATGAAGGATGTTGACATAGATGAAAATAATCATCAAAACTATTTGAGAGAAATATCCCCCTTTTTCTTGAAATCATTTAAAAGTCATGCTATTTTGCCAAGAAGCCATTTTAAAAAAAGATTTTTGAATCAAAGTGTCTCATACCACTTTGAAACTTTTTAAAAGGAGTTTTAATTTTAAAACATTAATGTCCATATAAATAAATCCTTAAGAACATTTTTAAAACATGGACATTAATGAGAAGGATTTAGATGAATAAGTCATTAAAACATTTAAAAATTGTATTTTAGTTAGAGATTCTAACCAAAAGAGAGACAATTGAATACAAATAATTGAGTTAATAAAAACATTGTAATATCATGAGAATAAAGGGATTCATGATTTACTATGTCAAAGTACATTATATACACCACATAAAATTGATTTGGTGTATAACAACAATGAAGTCTCAATGGAATTTACGTTGAGATGAAATCTCTCATAAAGGCCGTATCCTTAGGTTAAGGATAAATCAAAGACATATTTATGTGTGACAAATATAAATAGGCTAAATATGATTGGATATTCAGTGTAAAACAATCAAAGGATATTCACACATAATCTTGTAAAAACAACACCAATGAATTGGATTTTTAACTCAACAAATGGAGAATGAGTTAAAATTACTCTTATCAAATTCATATCAATGACTTGAGAAATTATCAGTGGAGTGATTATGTGTATCAAAAGTATAACCACAAAAATGGGTAGTGGAAATTATGACATACGAAAATGAATTGTGATTCCACACATAATCTCGGAGTAAAATAATCAATGGAGTTTGCGTAAAGCCGAATAAATGGAAATTGGAATTTCAAATTCCCTTATCTATTTGGTAACTTATGAAACCTGAACCCATGAAAGAAGGATAAAACAATGATGATGTAAATATACATGAATTAAAGTATATTACACAATTAATACAAACATGGTAAGCACACACACCACATGCAATAAATAAGTGGTGAATAATGGAATTCTCACGAAATTAAGAGTGAGATAAGAATCTCCTTACCACGTTAATGAACTGAGTCGTATGGCCAAAAGTTAATAACCACCAAATTATTTACAGAATAACAAGAATATAAAGATAATCATGATAATATATATCAAATGGAAGTACACAATACACCACTTTCAATAATTTAGTGGCGAACAATGGAAATCTCACAGAATTGAAAGTGAGATAAGAAAATCCGTTACTTTGTAATTTTTCCTTGGTGAAAGCTAGTTTATCCTCCTGTATAATGGTGAAATAATTGTTATTGAATTATAAAAGAATCATTTACTTTAATATGATATCATATAAGATCTTTTAAAATTGATTTGTTAATAATATCTTAGAATTATCGTCATTTCGGGTGTTAACGGGTTCATTTTACTTTATATTCTTTGTTATGTGAGCCATATTAATTATTAATGGGATGTATATTATTAATATCCAGAATTATATCATGTCCTTAGATACTATTTTTAAATCATCAAATTATAATTATACTTGAATGGATATGATGGAGAATGAATCTCATTGCGTTCGTGGAGACGGTAGTCCGTACGTACGCACAAGCGACAATATCATTCTTTTGATATTAAAAAATATATAATTGGATGGTGTATCATATATAAAAAATCATTATCATGTTATATTTAATATTTTCATGAGTTACACATCATTATTATACCCATCCAAATAATAATAAATTGAATAACAATTACACCACGACGTGGAGACGGTAAGTCGTACGTACGCACGTATGGTGACATGTTATTCAAAGGATGGATAGAATACTGAATATGGTTGTACCATATTTATAATAACATCAAATTATATATATGATACTGGGGATAGTTTTTTATAATGGTAATAACAAAGAAAGAAGAAGTGGAAGAAGAAAGGAACTTGAAAAGGGGTGGTGAAAACATTACCTCTTCTTCGGGTTCTTCCTTTTGATTTGATCAAAAGGGCTCCTTAGGTTGGCTTTCTGATCAAACTAAGGCCTCTAGGTTTTAGTGAGGGAAGTTGAGAGAGTATTTGGGCAGGGTTTTTCCGATCCAAAAGGCTTTTAATGTGTGATGAAATGAGAAGGAGGAGTTCCCTTTTATAAGAGGGGTGAGGGGCACCTTTGGAAAAGTTAGAAATATTAATTTATAATAAATTCATATTCGGTTTCTAATGTCTAAAAAGTTTATCCTTCAATGTTTACGGTATGTATAGGTCAAAAAACATTCATCCAATAGAATTTAGACAGGTTTGGGTCACTATATTAACCTTATCATTTAGTTTTAACTCTTAGTTAATTAGTTTGACATTTACCATGTCACTTTGTATTTTTATATTATATAGTTAATAAACATACTATATACAACAAAGAGACCCCCATGTGGTCAATTAATGATATACCTATCATGATATAAGTCTCTTGGCCGAACCGTATATTTTTAGGAATTTAATATCAATTAATAATATAATATTTGTTTTGAAAACTGTTTTATGTCAATTTTGAAACTATTGAATAGTTGATTTTTGTGAAACACATAACAGAATGATTACATCAAAAAAAGTTAATTAAATCAATCCTAATATGTAATATTAACCTAGAAAATTAGTTTAATTCCTCAAAAGTCTCAAATTATATTTATTTGGGTATTTATAATATCAATTATTTTAATTTTTAACTATTATGGTAATTACTGCATCACCATTGTGTCATAAATAAATTAACTTATTTAATGTCTAAAAATTATAAATAAAATATCATTATGTATGAATTTTTTTTTATATTTCTAATGAATATTTATAGTCTAAAATCCAACATATATAACCCTATGTAACAATTGTTTTTCTAAAAGATATATGCTTGTGTCATTTTTGTATTTATTTTAACTTAATTAAAATAAAGTGTCATTATCACTTACAAGTGAATCCATGGGATCCCAAAATCGACCCAAAGTTACCCATGGTATACCATGTATTAACCAATAGGTTTAAGACACTTTTTAGAGTAATTTATTATTATTATAATGTTATTTTTTAACACTTTTTTACCAGATTTACTCTTTAACCATGGTAAATAAAATATTTACCGAAATAATTATCCAAAATGTCTAAAAATAATAGTTCCCTATTTACACAATTTGAACATACTGATTCCAAATATTTAATCCATTTTTCTAAATTCAAAACATAGAAGTGGCAGAAATTAATTTAAAATTAATTCTCGTTGTTAAAACAAAGTGTGTTTTTAAGAGATAATAACTATCAAAAGATTGGCACTTGTTTATGTCTGGTTTAAATGTGAAATTATGTTAAATGACCCAAATTGTATTACATGGTAAAAATATATTCTAAATATACTTTAAATCCACTCAAATTTATAATTTATCAATATTAATTATTTTGATTAAAAAAGTTGTTTTTAATTAAAATTTAGTAATTTTCACTATTCATCAAAATATGAAAGTAATCCGAAAAGTACCAAAATTTCACCCTAGGATAATTTTGATATTCCAAATCCAAAAATGAAGTCCATTTTGAGAGATAGAATTTATAAAATTTCAAAAAGTATGTATTACTATTCATAACGACTGGTTTGATTGGTTGTGGTGTGTTCAAATCTCAAAGTTGCGTACAATGCACGCCATTGCATTATTCGAAGGGAAACATACAATGGAAGCTTGGGGTATTACATTCTCCCCTCCTTCAATAAATTGTGTCCTCGAAATTTTTAAAAATATTCTTGGGATTATAATGGAAAGTCCCACATCGGAAAAAGAGTCAATAAAACTATCACTTTAAAAGAAAGAAAGAGAGGTATAAAGGTCATCCAAGATAACCCATACTCTGATTCCATGTAGAAAAACATGGATATGTATGATAAACTAAGTGTCAAGTTCTGATGGAGATGGATAGAAATGATGATCAGGAGAAAGTTAACAATAAGAAAACCACAAACTTGTGTTGGGACAAACGGCCATTAGTCTCCTAGTAGGAAAGTAAACATACAACATTTTTTTTGTTTTAAGTTACATTACATAAGGATGATGAATTAATTTATGATATTGCTAAGAACATAAAGATACATACTTACTTTTTAAGTAGAGTTTCATTCTTTAATAAATTTCCACCACTAACTCAATTTTTTTTAAACGATGAGTATTCAAGAAGACTTGGTCACACTGGAAGAGCTAGAATAAACTTCTATAGAATCACATGATCCATGCAGGATAAACTATATATTTACATTTCCATTGAAGATTAATCAAAACCAAAATGGTTAGTGCAAGATATAATGATCCCCCAAAAGGATATTCCTTGAGATAAATATGCACTAATCTTAATTTCTAAAATTAAACCAAAAATACCCCAATGTTATATAAATACCATTCAATAATCAATTGTCCTTAAAATCCTTCAATATAATCCAAACTAATATTGAAACCCAAAACATAGATGAATTTGATTATGTAGTCTCCAATGTTAAATTGTATCTCCAAATGACATCAAATACTCTTAAAGTCACAAACTTAAAAGTAATTAACCACATCACATATTCTCTGTTATAGGTTAATCATTTCCATAAATAACCCAAATCACTATAAATCCACAATAAAAAAATGTAGATAAAAATCTACCATTACTCCACAAATGAAACCCCATTGTATTCTATTTTCCTTGGGCATATACTGTTCCCAACAGAGCGAACATTTTACAAAATAACATTTATCACTTAATCACCAAATCATTTTCCTATACCAAGGGTATTCATTTGATAAGACATAAGAACCCAAATCAACTTATTATTGATCAATAAAATCATTTAACTAAAAAAATCAGTCACACTAACCAAGGACATCACGTAGTCCAGTGGTAGGCGATAAATCCCAATCGCACTTTGGTTGTGGGTTCAATTCCCACAGCTTTGTCCGACGCGACGGGTTGTCACACAGTCTACGTGTTGTCCTTTTTCAAAAACTATATTTTATAATATTACGAAAATGAGATAAATTCTTCAAAATAACATAATTTAACCACAAATGTTATATCATACCTTGAATTTTCATCTCAAATTATAATAACTTATAATTCTCTCAAACCCCAATGATCATATAAAACCAAAATGTTATTTATACCTATATCCACAAGAGAAGAGACAATTATTCCTTAAATATCATTCTCACCTGGAAAACATCGGGGTTACAAATACATGATAAAATTATTCCAAAGTAGACCCATCAATAAGGAGCGCTAATACTTTTTAAACATTTCTCCAACCATTTATTTCCAAATAGCTTCTTCTTTGACCATGAAAATATCCTATAGAATAGGACATTCACTCGGGTAATGGCTAGGTCCCCTAAATTTACGGCAAATGACTGTAAATGGACTCTTGGGACCATTTTTATCATCTTCCATAGTACTCTTCATTTTTATTTAGCAATTATTCACTTTATGTCCTTCCTTCCCGAACGTAAATCATTTCATTGTCCCATTGAGACACTTTCCTGGGTGTCTCCTTCCACATTTCCTGCATGATGAAAATTGAGGGTTCTTTTCTCCATGGTCTCCATTGTTGGAGATCTTATCATTCATCACCTTTCTCTTCCTTGTTGACTCTGGGAGTTGGTTAATATATATGTTGTTGATCATATTTTTGGAAAACTGATTTGGAATAAAGACGATATATTTTGCGCCTATCAACATTCCATTTTGTTGCTCATTGCCACCACAATTCCCACCTTGTACATCATTCTCAAAGTCACTATGACTTCCTTGGAATCCAGCCATTGACTAAAACCAGAAAGCATTGTGTGAGTAATAGTAGTCGTAAAATCATTTAGATATTAACATGTCACCATATTCTCAATTTGAAACATATTAGGATTAACCAAGGTCATTTACTCTCATCTTATATATATATATATTACATAAATTGGTTTGAAAAGAAAATGTAAATTATCAAAAACATATCCCCTGAGAGTGTCGTAACCAAGAGTGCAGCAAGACCCATTGTCGTGCACCAGTTCCCATTTGAGTCTAGCTCAAAGTGGTGTTTTCGGGTTTTACACCTACGTACATCTGTGCCAGAGCCGCCTCTACCTGCGCGTATTCAGATAGGGATGTATTGCTCGGAAAAATCACAAAATCTCTACAATTCCAAAATTCTAGGATGTTCTTCTATACTAATCCTCAAAGTTCATCTTAGGTCTACGTGCTCTAATCAGAGTTTATCTAAATATAGCTTCAAGGTTTGTACGAAAATTCCTCTGTTACCAACTGTAACGCCCCGACCCTAGATACCCAGAGTTGGTGCATTATTACATAACATTGGAATTATCACAAATGATCAAATCTCGAAATACCGATTGGTTTAGTAGTCTTGGAAACACTAGATATATTCATAAGTCTTACATTACATCATATGGTAAAAAAACTACAACAACATCTTTTCTTCATATCCCCTCATACTATCCCTGCAGGTCATTCATAAATTACTTCTTCATAATCCTGGGAAAAATAAAACATTGAAAGGGGTGAGCTCAGATGCTCAGTAAGGATAACATTATAGCATAAGCTTTCATAGATAAGCATAAACACTTAAGGCGGTTTATAACTAAAACGAACACCTTTTAAACATGGACTTCAGCAAAAAATGGCAATGATAAAATAAAATAATGCCATTTACTTACTCACATGGATATTCTACTAGTCTAATGATCACATGCAATATCAATAACCACTTCTATAATGATGGAATGCATAATGCCAGACTATTATAGCCACATAGCTAAGGCCTCATGCCAAACTACAAATAATATTTTTCCAAGGCCTTGTGATAAGACACTAGTTTGTCTCGTGAGAACTACCTATGCATCGAGGAGCTATAGCGGGCTCCACCCGTCACTTATTAAGTCCAATGCATTCCTCATATGAACATGATTAAACATAACATAAACATTCGTACTAAAACTAACATACGAAATGTCAATACTTTAACCACAAACCCTGAATGGTATAAAAATAACACATCCACAATCAAACATAACCCATTTGATACAATATGGAAGATTGTATTGTATCACATTAACCTCAATCAATAATAATGAAGGATGTTTACATAGATGAAAATAATCATCAAAACTATTTGAGAGAAATATCCCCCTTTTTCTTGAAATCATTTAAAAGTCATGCTATTTTGCCAAGAAGCCATTTTAAAAAAAGATTTTTGAATCAAAGTGTCTCATACCACTTTGAAACTTTTTAAAAGGAGTTTTAATTTTAAAACATTAATGTCCATATAAAAAAATCCTTAAGAACATTTTTAAAACATGGACATTAATGAGAAGGATTTAGATGAATAAGTCATTAAAACATTTAAAAATTGTATTTTAGTTAGAGATTCTAACCAAAAGAGAGACACTTGAATAAAAATAATTGAGGTAATAAAAACATTGTAATATCATGAGAATAAAGGGATTCATGATTTCCTATGTCAAAGTACATTATATACACCACATAAAAGTGATTTGGTGTATAACAACAATGAAGTCTCAATGGAATTTACGTTGAGATGAAATCTCTCATAAAGGCCGTATCCTTAGGTTAAGGATAAATCAAAGACATATTTATGTGTGACAAATATAAATATACTAAATATGATTGGATATTCAGTGTAAAACAATCAAAGGATATTCACACATAATCTTGTAAAAACAACACCAATGAATTGGATTTTTAACTCAACAAATGGAGAATGAGTTAAAATTACTCTTATCAAATTCATATCAATGACTTGAGAAATTATCAGTGGAGTGATTATGTTTATCAAAAGTATAACCACAAAAAACGGGAGTGGAAATTATGACATACGAAAATGAATAGTGATTCCACACATAATCTCGGAGTAAAATAATCAATGGAGTTTGCGTAAAGCCGAATAAATGGAAATTGGAATTTCAAATTCCCTTATCTATTTGGTAACATCTGAAACCTGAACCCATGAAAGAAGGATAACACAATTATGATATAAATATACATGAATTAAAGTATATTACACAATTAATACAAACATGGGAAGCACACACACCACATGCTATAAATAAGTGGTGAATAATGGAATTCTCACGAAATTAAGAGTGAGATAAGAATCTCTTTACCACGTTAATCAACTGAGTCGTATGGCCAAAAGTTAATAACCACCAAATTATTTATAGAATAACATGAATATAAAGATAATCATGATAATATATATCAAATGGAAGTACACAATACACCACTTTCAATAATTTAGTGGCGAACAATGGAAATCTCACGGAATTGAAAGTGAGATAAGAAAATCTGTTACTTTGTAATTTTTCCTTGGTCAAAGATAAGTTAACCTCCTGTATAATGGTGAAATAATTGTTATTTAATTATAAAATAATCATTTACTTTAATATGATATCATATAAGATCTTTTAACATTGATTTGTTAATAATATCTTAGAATTATTGTCATTTCGGGTGTTAAGGGGTTCATTTTACTTTATATTCTTTGTTATGTGAGCCATATTAATTATTAATGGGATGTATATTATTAATATCCAGAATTATATCATGTCCTTAGATACTATTTTTAAATCATAAAATTATAATTATACTTGAATGGATATGATGGAGACTGAATCTCATTGCGTTCGTGGAGACGGTAGTCCGTACGTACGCACAAGCGACAATATCATTCTTTTGATATTAAAAAAATATATAATTGGATGGTATATCATATATAAAAAATCATTATCATGTTATATTTAATATTTTCATGAGTTACACATCATTATTATACCCATCCAAAAAATAATAAATTGAATAACAATTACACCACGACGTGGAGACGGTAAGTCGTACGTACGCACGTATGGTGACATGTTATTAAATGGATGGATAGAATACTGAATATGGTTGTAACATATTTATAATAACATCAAAGTATATATATGATACTGGAGTTATTATTTTATAATGGTAATAACAAAGAAAGAATAAGTGGAAGAAGAAAGGAACTTGAAAAGGGGTGGTGAAAACATTACCTCTTCTTCGGGTTCTTCCTTTTGATTTGATCAAAAGGGATCCTTAGGTTGGCTTTCTGATCAAACTAAGGCCTCAAGGTATTAGTGAGAGAAGTTGAGAGAGTATTTGGGCAGGGTTTGGCCGATCAAAAAGGCTTATAAGGTGTGAAGAAATGAGAAGGAGGAGTTCCCTTTTATAAGAGGGGTGAGGGGCACCTTTGGAAAAGTTAGAAATATTAATTTATAATAAATTCATATTCGGTTTCTAATGGCTAAAAAGTTGATTATTCAAAGTTTAAGGTATTTATAGGTCAAAAAACATTCATCCAATAGAATTTAGACAGGTTTGGGTCACTATATTGACCTTATCATTTAGTTTTAACTCTTAGTTAATTAGTTTGACATTTACCATGTCACTTTGTATTTTTATATTATATAGTTAATAAACTTACTATATACAACAAAGAGACCCCCATGTGGTCAATTAATGATATACCTATCATGATATAAGTCTCTTGGCCGAACCGTATATTTTTAGGAATTTAATATCAATTAATAATATAATATTTGTTTTAAAAACTGTTTTATGTCAATTTTGAAACTATTGAATAGTTGATTTTTGTGAAACACATAACAGAATTATTACATCAAAAAAGTTAATTAAATAAATCCTAATATGTAATATTAACCTAGAAAATTAGTTTAATTCATCAAAAGTCTCAAATTATATTTATTTGGGTATTTATAATATCAATTATTCTAATTTTTAACTATTATGGTAATTACTGTATCACCATTGTGTCATAAATAAATTAACTTATTTAATGTCTAAAAATTATAAATAAAATATCATTATGTATGAATTTTTTTTATATTTATAATGAATATTTATAGTCTAAAATCCAACATTTATAACCCTATGTAACAATTGTTTTTCTAAAAGATATATGCTTGTGTCATTTTTGTATTTATTTTAACTTAATTAAAATAAAGTGTCATTATCACTTACAAGTGGATCCATGGGATCCCAAAATCGACCCAAAGTTACCCATGGTCGACCATGTATTAACCAATAGGTTTAAGACACTTTTTAGGGTAATTTATTATTACTATAATATTATTTTTTAACACTTGTTTACCAGATTTACTCTTTAACCATGGTAAATAAAATATTTACCGAAATAATTATCCAAAATGTCTAAAAATAATAGTTCCCAATTTACACAATTTGAAAATACTGATTCCAAATATGTAATCCATTTTTATAAATTCAAAACATAGAAGTGGCAAAAATTAATTTAAAATTAATTCTCGTTGTTAAAACAAAAAGTGTGTTTTTAAGAGATAATAACTATCAAAAGATTGGCACTTGTTTATGTCTGGTTTAAATGTGAAATTATGTTCAATGACCCTAATTGTATTACATGGTAAAAATATATTCTAAATATACTTTAAATCCACTCAAATTTATAATTTATCAATATTAATTATTTTGATTAAAAAAGTTGTTTTTAAATAAAATTTAGTAATTTTCACTATTCATCAAAATATGAAAGTAATCCGAAAAGTACCAAAATTTCACCCTAGGATAATTTTGATATTCCGAATCTATAAATGAAGTCCATTTTGAGAGATAGAATTTATAAAATTTCAAAAAGTAGGTATTACTATTCATAACGACAGGTTTGATTGGTTGTGGTGTGTTAAAATCTCAAAGTTGCGTACAATGCACGCCATTGCATTATTCGAAGGGAAACATACCATGGAAGCTTGGGGTGTTACATTCTACCATCCTTCAATAAATTGTGTCCTCAAAATTTTTAAAAATATTCTTGGGATTATAATGGAAAGTCCCACATCAGAAAAAGAGTCAATAAAACTATCACTTTAAAAGAAAGAAAGAGAGGTATAAAGGTCATCCAAGATAACCCATACTCGGATTCCATGTAGAAAAACATGGATATGTATGATAAACTATGTGTCAAGTTCTGATGGAGAGGGATAGAAATCATGATCAGGAGAAAGTTAACAATAAGAAAACCACAAACTTGTGTTGGGACAAACGGCCATTAGTCTCCTGGTAGGAAAGTAAACAGACAACATTTTTTTTGTTTTAAGTTACATTACATAAGGAAGATGAATTAATTTATGATATTGACTAAGAACATAAAGATATATACTTACTTTTTAAGTTGAGTTTCATTCATTAATAAATTTCCACCACTAACTCAATTTTTTTTAAACGATGAGTATTCAAGAAGACTTGGTCACACTGGAAGAGCTAGAATAAACTTCTATAGAATCACATGATCCATGCAGGATAAACTATATATGTACATTGTCTTTCATGATTAATCAAAACCAAAATGGTTAGTGCAAGATCTAATGATCCCCCAAAAGGATATTCCTTGAGATAAATATGCACTAATCTTAATTTCTAAAATTAAACCAACAATACCCCAATGTTAAATAAATACCATTCAATAATCAATTGTCCTTAAAATCCTTCAATATAATCCAAACTAATATTGAAACCCAAATCATAGAAGAATTTGATTATGTAGTCTCCCCTGTTAAATTGTATCTCCAAATGACATCAAATAATCATAAAGTCACATACTTAAAAGTAATTAACCTCATCGCATTTTCTCTGTTATAGGTTAATCATTTCCATAAATAACCCAAATCACTATAATTCCACAATAAAACACGTAGATAAAAATCTACCATTACTCCACAAATGAAACCCCATTGTATTCTATTTTCCTTGGGCATATAGTGTTCCCAACAAAGCGAACATCTTCCAAAATAACATTTATCACTTAATCACCAAATCATTTTCTTATACCAAGGGTATTCATTTGATAAGAAATAAGAACCCAAATCAACTTATTATTGATCAATAAAATTATTTAACTAAAAAAATAGTCACACTAACCAGGGACTTCACGTAGTCCAGTGGTAGGCGATAAATCCCAATCACACTTTGGTTGTGTGTTCGATTCCCACAGCTTTGTCCGACGCGACAGGTTGTCACACGGTCTACGTGTTGTCCTTTTTCAAAAACTATATTTTACAATATTACCAAAATGAGATAAATCCTTAAAAATAACATAATTTAACCACAAATGTTATATCATACCTTGAATTTTCATCCCAAATTATAATAACATATAATTCTCTCAAACCCCAATGATCATATAAAACCAAAAGGTTATTTATACCTATATCCACAAGAGAAGAGACAATTCTTCTTCAAATATCATTCTCACATGGAAAACTGCGGGGTTACAAATACAAGAGAAAATTATTCCAATGTAAACCCATCAACAAGGAGCACTAATACTTTTTAAACATTTCTCCAACCATTTATTTCCACATAGCTTCTTCTTTGACCAAGAAAATATCCTATAGAATAGGACATTTACTCGGGTAATGGCCAGGTCCCCTACATTTACGTAAAATGAATGTAAATGGACTCTTGGGACCATTTTTATCTTCTTCCATATTACTATTTATTTTTCGTCGGCTATTCTTCACTTTATGTCCTTCCTTCCCACACGTAAAGCATTTCGTTGTCCCATTGAGACACTTTCCTGGGTGTCTCCTTCCACATTTCCTACATGATGAAAATTGAGGTTTCTTTTCTCCATGATCTCCATTGTTGGAGCTCTTATCATTCATCACCTTTCTCTTCCTTGTTGAGTCTGGGAGTTGGATAATATATATTTTGTTGATCATATTTTTGGAAAACTGATTTGGAATAAAGACGATATCTTTTACGACAATCAACATTCCATTTTTTTGATCATTTCCACCACCATTCCCACCATCTACATCATTCTCAAAGTCACTATGACTTCCTTGGAATCCATCCATTGATTAAAACCAGAAAGCATTGTGTGAGTAACAGTAGTCGTAAAATCATTTAGATGTTAACATATCACCATATTCTCAATTTAAAACATATTAGGATTAACCATGGTCATTTACTCTCATCTTATATATATATATATATTACTTAAATCAGTTTGTAAAGAAAATGTTAATTATCCTAAACATATCCCCCGGGAGTGTCGTAACCAAGAGTGCAGCAAGGCCCATTGTCGTGCACCAGTTCCCATTTGAGTCTAGATCAAAGCGGTGTTTTTGGGTTTTACACCTACGTACATCTGTGCCAGAGCCACCTCTACCTGCTCGTATCCAGACAGAGATGTAATACTCGGAAAACTCACAAAATCTCTACAGTACCAAAATTCTAGGAAGTTCTTCTATACTAATCCTCAAAGTTCATCTTATGTCTACGTGATCGAATCAGAGTTTATCTAAATCTAGCTTCCAAGGTTTGTACTAAACTTCCTCTGATACCAACTGTAACGCCCCAACCCTAGATACCCAGAGTCGGTGCATAATTACACAACATTGGCATGATCACAAAGGATCAAATCATGATAGACCGATTGGTTTAATAGTCTTTGAAACACTAGATATATTCATAAGTCTTACATTACATCATAAGGTAAAAAAACTACAACAACATCTTGTCATCATATCCCCTCATACTATCCCCGCAGGTCATTCATGAATTACTTCTACATAATCCTAGGAAAAATAAAACATTGAAAGGGGTGAGCTCAGATGCTCAGTAAGGATAACATTATAGCAGAAGCTTTCATAGATAAGCATAAACACTTAAGGCAGTTTATAACTAAAATGAAAGCCTTGTAAACTTGAACTTCAGCATAAAACGGAAAATATAAAATAAAATAATGCTATTTACTTACTCACATGGATATTCTAATAGTTTAATGATCACATGCAATATCAATAACCACTTTCATAATGATGGAATGCATAATGCCAGAATATCATAACCACATAGCTAAGGCCTCGTGCCAAGACTACAAATAATATTTTTCCAAGGCCTTGTGCCAAGATAGTAGTTTGTCTCATGATACCTACCGATGCATCGAGGTTCTATAGCGGGCTCCACCCGTCACTTATTAAGTCCAATGCATTCGTCATATGAATATGATTAAACATAAAATAAACATTCGTACTAAAACTAACATACGAAATGTCAATACTTTAACCACAAACCATGAATGGTATAAAAATAGCACATCCACAGTCAAACATAACTCATTTGATACAATATGGAAGATTGTATTGTATCACATTAACCTCAATCAATAATAATGAAGGATGTTGACATAGATGAAAATAATCATCAAAACTATTTGAGAGAAATATCCCCCCTTTTTCTTGAAATCATTTAAAAGTCACGCTATTTGTCAAGAAGCCATTTTAAAAAAAGATTTTTGAATCAAAGTGTCCCATACCACTTTGAAACTTTTTAAAAGGAGTATTAATTTTAAAACTTTAATTTCCATATAAATAAATCCTTAAGAACATTTTTAAAACATGGACATTAATGAGAAAGATTTAGATGAATAAGTTTTTAAAACAATTAAAAATGGTATTTTAGTTAGAGATTCTAACCAAAAGAGAAACACTTGAATACAAATAATTGAGTTAATCAAAACTTTGTAATATCATGAGAATAAAGGGATTCATGATATACTATGTCAAAGTAAATTATATACACCACATTAAAGTGATTTGGTGTATAACAATAATGAATTCTCAATGGAATTTAAGTTGAGATGAAATCTCTCATAAAGGTCGTATCCTTAGGTTAAGGATAAATCAACGACATAGTTATGTGTGACAAATATAAATAGACTAAATATGATTGGATATTCAGTGTAAAACAATCAAAGGATATTCACACATAATCTTGTAAAAACAACACCAATGAATTGGATGTTTAACTCATCAAATGGAGAATGAGTTAAAATAACTCTTATCAAATTCATATCGATGACTTGAGAAATTATCAATGGAGTGATTATGTGTATCAAAAGTATATACATAGAAACGGGGAGTGGAAATTATGACATAAGCAAATGAAGAGTGATTCCACACATAATCTCGGAGTAAAATAATCAATGGAGTTTGCATAAACCCTAATAAATGGAAATTGGAATTTCAAATTCCCTTATCGATTTGGTAACTTATGAAACATGAACCCATGAAAGAAGGATAACACAATGATGATGTAAATATAAATGAATTAAAGTATATTACACAATGAATACAAACATGGGAAGCACACACACCACATGCAATAAATAAGTGGTGAATAATGTAATTCTCACGAAATTAAGAGTGAGATAAGAATCTCCTTACTACGTTAATCAACTGAGTCGTATGGACAAAAGTTAATAACCACCAAATGATTTACAGAATTACATTAATATAAATATAATCATGATAGTATATATAAAATGGAAGTACACAATACACCACTTTCAATAATTTAGTAGTGAATAATGGAAATCTCACGGAATTGAAAGTGAGATAAGAAAATCCCTTTCTTTGTACTTTTTCCTTGGTCGACGGTAGGTTAACCTCATGTATAATTGTGAATTAATTGTTATTGAATTATAAAATAATCATTTACTTTAATATGATATCATATATGATCTTTTAACATTGATTTGTTAATAATATCTTAGAATTATCGTCATTTCGGGTGTTAACGGGTTCATTTTACTTTATATTCTTTGTTATGTGAGCCAAATTCATTATTAATGGGATGTATATTATTCTCTTCCAGAATGATATCATGTCCTTAGATACAATTTTTAAATCATCAAATTATAATTATACTTGAATGGATATGATGGAGAATGAATCTCATCGCGTTCGTGGAGACGATAGTCCGTACGTATGCACAAGCGAAAATATCATTATTTTGATATTAAAATAATATATAATTCGATGTTATATCATATATAAAGAATAATTATCATGTTATATTTATTATTTACATGAGTTACACATCATTATTATACCCATCCAAATAATAATAAATTGAATAACAACTGCACCACGACGTGGAGACGGTAAGCCGTACGTACGCACGTATGGTGACATGTTATTCAAAGGATGGATAAAATACTGAATATGGTTGTACCATATTTATAATAACATCACAGTATATATATCATACTGGAGTTATTATTTTATAATGGTAATAACAAATAAAGAAGAAGTGGAAGAAGAAAGGAACTTGGAAAGGGGTGGTGAAAACATTACCTCTTCTTCGGGTTCTTCCTTTTGATTTGATCAAAAGGGCTCCATAGGTTGGATTTCTGATCAAACTAAGGCCTCTAGGTTTTAGTGAGGTAATTTTAAAGAGTATTTGGGCAGGGGTTGGCCTAACCAAAAGGATTTTAAGGTGTGAAGAAATGAGAAGGAGGAGTGCCCTTTTATAAGAGGGGTGAGGGGCACCTTTGGAAAAGCTAGAAATATTAATTTCTAATAAATTCATATTCGGTTTATAAGGGCTAAAAAATTGATTTTTCAAAGTTTAAGGCAGGGATAGGTCAAAAAACATTAATCCAGTAGAATTTAGACTGGTTTTTGTCACTATATTAACCTTATCATTTAGTTTTAACTCTTAGTTAATTAGTTTGACAAATACCATGTCACTTTGTATTTTTATATTATATAGTTAATAAACTTACTATATACATCAAAGAGACCACAATGTGGTCCATTAATGATATACCTATCATGATATAAGTCTCTTGGCCGATCCTTATATTTTTAGGAATTTAATATCAATTAATAATATAATATTTGTTTTAAAAACTCTTTTATGTCAATTTTGAAACTATTCAATAGATGATTTTTGTAAAACACATAACAAAATGATTACTTCAAAAAAAGTTATTTAAATCAATAATAATATGTTATATTAACCTATAAAATTATTCTAATTCAACAAAAGTCTCAAATTTTATTTATTTGGGTATTTATAATATCAATTATTCCAATTTTCACTATTATGGTAATTACTGCATCACCATTGTGTTATAAATAAATTAACATATATTATGTCTAAAAATTATAAATAAAATATCATTATGTAGGAAATCTTTTTATATTTATAATGAATATTTATAGTCTAAAATAAAACATATATAACCCTATGTAACAATTGTTTTTCTAAAAGATATATGCTTATTTCATTTTTTTATTTATTTTAACTTAATTAAAATAAACTATCATTATCACTTACAAGTGGATCCATGGGGTCCCAAAATCGACCCAAAGATACCCATGGTCGACCCTGTATTAACCAATAGGGTTAATACCCGTTTTAGGGTAATTTAGTATTATTACAATATTATTTATTAACACTTGTTTTCCAGATTTACCCTTTAACCGTGGTAAATAAAATATTTACCGAAGTAATTATCCAAAATGTATAAAAATAAAAGTTCACTATTTACACAATTTTAACATCGTGATTACAAATATGGAATCCATTTTTCAAAATTCAAGACACAGAAGTGGCAGAAATTAATTTAAAATTAATTACCGTTGTTAAAACAAAAGCGTATTTTTAAGAGATAATAACAATCAAAAGATTGGAAATTGATTATGTCTGGTTTAAATGTGAAATTTTGTTCAATGACCCACATTGTATTACATAGTAAAAATATATTCCAAATATACTTTAAAACCACTCAAATTTAAAATTTATCAATATTAATTATTTTGATTAAAAAAGTTGTTTTTAATTAAAATTTAGTAATTTTCACTATTCATCAAAATATGAAAGTTATCCGAAAAGTACCAAAATTTCACCCTAGGATAATTTCAATATTCCAAATCCAAAAATGAAGTCCATTTTGAGAGATAGAATTTATAAAATTTCAAAAAGTAGGTATTACTATTCATAATGGCTGGTTTGATTGGTTGTGGTGTGTTAAAATCTCAAAGTTGCGTACAATGCACGCAATTGCATTATTCGAAGGGAAACATACCGTGGAAGATTGGGGTGTTACAGTCGAAATAAAATCATCCAATCAGAATTGGACATGTTTTGAAAAATATTTTTATTATTATAATCTTATTTATTTAAATCATTTATTTATGAGGTAAATACATCATCATTGTTGTGTCATAAATAATTTAATTTATATGGTGTCTAAAAATTATAAAAAAATATAATTATGTTGGAAACCTTTTTGGATTTATAATGAATATTTATAGTCCAAAAAATAATTTATATAAATGATTATAAAAATTAAGTACTAAAATATTTTTTCAATTTCAATTTTGACGTTACATTAAATTAATTAATCAAAATTGTCATTGTCACTACCAAGTGGTCAATGGGGTCCCAAAATCGACCCAGGGATGCCCATGGTCACCCAATACTCATCCAATAGGGTTAGGACATATGTCAAGGTAATTTTAATTATTATAATATTATTTTAACCTTGAATTACACTATTTACCTTTAAGCATAGTAAATAAAAAAAATTATCGTAGTTAATATTCATAATATCAAGAAAATAAAAGTAACCTATTAAAATAATTTGGAACCAATGATTCCAAATATGGAATAAAGTTTTCAAAATTGAAAACATAGAAGTGGCAGTAACTAATTTAAAATTAATCCAGTTGTTAAGCAAATAGGTTTTAAAAGTTAAAACATTTCCAAAGATTGTAATGTTTTTACCTATGAATTCAATGTAGAATAAATGATAATGAAATAAATTATACTAAATGGTAAAAATATATTCTATTTATACTTTAAAAACAATCAATATTATAATTTAACCATATAAAGTATTGCGATAAAAAAAGTTGTTTTTAATTAAAATATAGAGTGTTTTTTCTATTCATTAAAATATGAAAGTTATCAAAATAATATGAAAAATTTATCCAAAGTAAATTTTTATATCCTGATTCTAAAGATGAATTTTATTTTGTCATATTGAACTTATAAACTTGTTAAAAACTAGATTTAATGTGGGTGCGCCATCAAAAGGCGAAAAAACAGTATTTTTTTTAAAAATACTTCATTTATCCAAAAAACTAATTTTGTTTTCTAACGCCATTCTAGAAAATGTATAAGATTAATTAAAATTTTATAAAATTAAAAATTCAGTTAATACTATTCATAATAGCTAATATTAAAATATATCGTTGTTTAGTGAAACTCAGTATTGCGTACGACGCAAGCTATCAAGGAATGTCATGGTTGCGTGTAAAGAAAGCCAAGCTAGTGTTGTGTATAAGGCCCCAGCCATAAACCTTACATAATCTTAAGTTAATACATGATTACACATTGAGGATCTTTTCAGGTTTAGAGTTTTAGAGAATTAGATCATAAAACTTGCATTACATTCCACATTTAACCAAAGTGGTTACATAGAGATAGTATTCATTTATTTCCATCAATGGAAACATATTTAAAATAAAACATGGATTCTTTCTTGACACGTCCTTGACACTATCATCATATCATGTACCATTCCCTTGACCTATGAAAAACAATTCAAAAAAATCATGGGATGAGCATAAAAAACTCAGTAAGGGATATAAAAATATGGAAAGGAAACATGAGTTCATATATACATAAGAATGAAATCACACTTTACCCATAAAACATAGGCACTTTAACATACCTCATCAAATCATAAATAAATCATAGAATTCATAAGACATAAAAGGTAACTTGAGGCATTCATAACATTCTTACGTAGGGAGTAACCCTCTTGGTTACGTTTGGAATACCCAGAACAATATATTACCTAAATCTCTTCGGAGGAACCTTAACGTTTCACTCCTTCACGTTACCCAATGCATCAGAGAGCTATATCGGGCTCACCAGCCCTTAGTTTATCATAGAACCACTCGTCCTCATAATAAATCCCAAGAACCTCAACATAATCATATCACATAAAACAAACATAAAGGAAACATAACATTTCCACCTTTCAATCAAAAGATATCAATACAACACATTGATATAAAAACATTATGAAACCCATTTTCAATAAAAAAAATAAAATGAAAGTAAAACATGGTATTGCTTTTTCTTTTAAAAAAAGGTATGGCTTGTAGAGGAATCTGAAACTCAAATAATGGTCACGACGGAAGATAAGTCGTTGTCTCTGCATACATATGACAAAAACATTCCCTTTTTTCGTTTAGTAAATGCGTTGTATAAAAAAGATTCCTTTTGAATAAATGTAAAAGTCAAAGGGGTTTATACACTATATAAAAGAAGGTTGTGTATATAACAAAATATGCCTCAATGAAAGGAGATTGAGACGAAGTCCCATACCACTTTAAAGGTTTTAACATTTTAAACCATTAATATCCATATAAATAAATCCTAAAAACCATTTTGAAAACATGTATATTAATTGGAAATATTTATAAGAATAAATCATTAAAACATTTAAAACCATATTTTAGTTAAAGGGTTTTTAACATAATGAGAGACACTTGAATACAATAATTGAGGAATAAAATTTAATCAGAACATTATAATATCATGAGAATAAATGAATTCATGATATAATATTCCAATGGTTAGTATATACACCATATAAGAGTGAATTGATGCATAACAACAATGAAGTTTGAATAGAAATGTAAAATGAGATGAAATCCCCTGTAAATAAGGTATCCTTAAATTATGGATAAATCAATCTCATAATTATGTGTGAAAAATATAAATAAACCCAATATATGTGGATATTAAGTGTAAAACAATCAAAGGTCATTCACACATATTCAAAGGATTACATATTCAATAACTACATATTGAACCCAAGGAAATCGAAATTGGGTTAAGAAGTTCCCTTGACAGCCTAACGGCGTCACATTAAATTTTAGAAAAAGAGTTGATGAGAGAGATAAAGAGTATCTCATCACTTGGACATAAAATTTATGGAAATAAGGTTATATAATAACATATCCCCACATAATAATATGAGAATTAAAAGACATAACAAAAGAAGTCTTTTAAAAAGAGGAGTGTGAAAGGTTCCCTTACCGATATGGGTATCTTTCAAGACATGCACCCTGTGAAAGAAGGACAATACAACATTGATGTAAATACTCATAAATGAAATTATTTTATACAATAAGTAAAATAATGTGAATTACATACACCAATCAAAGGAAATTGTGGCAAATGTAGCATAAATCTCATGGGAATAAAAGTGAGATGAAAAATCTCTTACGAAAACTCGGTAGCCTAACAGCGCCACATAAAACATAAAAAAATGGATTGATGAGATAAAATAGGGTCTCTCAACATATTGACATGATGTTTACATATAGAGGAATATAAAATAATATCCCCCAACATAACAAATATGAGCTTAAAAGAAATGACATAAAGGATAGTACTTAAAAAGAAAGATAGAGGTTAGATCTCTTACGAAAATTCGGCAGCCTAACGACGCCACTCAAAACATACAAAATGGACTGATGAGATATAATAGGGTCTCTCATTATATGAACATAAAAACTACATTATGATTAATATAAAAGAACATCCCAATAACAAGAAAGATGTGCTTTGAAAGGAATGACATAAAAGAGTGAACTTAAAAAGAAAGAGAGGAGTAGGATCCCTTACCTCGGGTCCGACATAACTCGATCATTATTTAATCTCTTGAATAATAAACTTGAGTTAATTAATACATCCTTAAGAACATTTTTCAAGTTCATTATTACTCTAATATCACTTATTACCATGTCATGAAAACTATGTAATTATTTTAGTTAATAACGGTCGTTTAAACGATCATTGGTACTTGAGTCAAAATATGCACTTTATAATTACAATTTGTTCATGTATCCATTATATCCAGAGGTATAATCATGATTTATATATCATATATATCATATATATCAAGTATATACATGCATTTATAATATTACATAATCATTTAGAGGTAAGAAAAGAAATGCACCGTTCATGGAGACGATAAGTCGTACGTACGCATGAACTCTACTTTCATTTATATTTCATATTTTATAGATTGAAATCATAATGATATAAAGGAATATTATAATTCTAGTATAATATCATCTTTAATACCATTAATTAAATCCTTAATACATCCCACATATGGCATTAACGAATCAAATCACTTTGAGGGGGCGGTAGTCCGCACATCCTAAAATGAAGATATCGCGTTAACTCATAATGGTAACCATAAAGGATATGTCATAAATGAAAAATACAGAAGCTTAAGTAAAACATAAACATATTATATATAATATATAAATATAGTGACATCTTAATGGCCTCCTTTAAATGTGTTAAAAAAATATTGACCAATCATCGTTTCGTGAGGTAGAAAATCACCAACCACAGAAACAGTATGTTCTTTAACCATTAGACGAATGTGTGTGTAAGTGTAGCTCGAATAATTCTTATAACAACATCCTAGTATATTTAATATACTGTAGTTGTTACAAAAGAAATGAATAAAAAGATTTTAGGTGGTTGGAGAAGAAAAATAAAACAAAAGGACTCAAGTGAAGACATTACCTAAAAATCGGGTAACTCCCATTGGTTTGAGCTCAAAGGCTTCCTTGGGAAGACTTGTGCCCAAAGTGAGGCTTCAAGGAGTTATAGAGGGATGTGTAGAGACAACATGGGAAGGTTTTGGCCGAGTCAAAGGATTTGGATGTGTGGGTAAGGAGGTAGAGGTGGGGGCCTTTTATAAGAGGAGAGGAGGGGCGCTCTTGGAAAGTAAAGAAATGTTCCTTTATTTTAAAATGATTTTCGGATTTAAAAGGTCCCACATTGATAAAATTCGAGGATAAGGTGATAAGGGTTCTAACTCCACCCATCCAATAGGTTTTGGGCATGTGTAGGTCTTAGATTTTACATTGTCTTTCCATTTTATTTAAATCGTTAAATAATGAGGTCATCGCTGCATCATCATGGTGTCATAAATAATATAATTTATTTAATGTCTAAAAATTATAATAAAAATACTATGATGGGGTAAATAATTTTATATTTTCAATAAATATTTATAGTAAAAAAAGGACTTGTATAACCAAATTTAAAAATTGTTTTAGTAAACCATCTCTTATTTTTGTCATTTTTACTTTAACATTAAATAAAACGTTATTTATGTCATTTACCAACCAAAGTGGCTCCATGGGGTCCCCAAGTTGACCCATGGATTGTCTTTGTCGGACATGACACATCCAATAAGGGTAGGACATGTTTCATGCTCATTTAATATTATTAAAACTTTATTTTTACCTTAAACTACTCTAATTACCTCTAATCGTGATTAAAAAGTTAATGATTTACTATTCACCAAAAAATTATTTTAATCCCATTGATCCACATTTTACTTCTTAATGACAACCATGAATGTATTATTTTTGAAATTCAAAACAAAAAGATGGAAAAATTTCATTTAAATGGAAAATCAGTTTTTATAAGTACCACTTAGTGGTTTAACTATTCATCATAAATTGGAGTTTTTCAGAAAATTACCAAACATTCACCCTAAGCTATATTTTATATTTATAAATCAAAAATGATGTCTATTTTACAAAATTCAAAACATATTAGTTGCATTAATTAATATAATAATTAATTCCCACTGTTAGAGAAAATAGCGGGTTTTTATGAAACAAAAAGTATCAAAAGATTGACACTAGTTTAAGTCCGATTTCAAAGTGAAATTAATTCCAATGACCAGTATTGGATTAAATGGTAAAAAGATATACTAATTTCACTTTAAAACCAATTCAAAAGATAATATAATCATATAAATAAATTATATTAAAAATAGCTTTTCAATTAAAATACAACATTTTTCACTATTCATTAAAAATTGAACTTTTTCAGAAAAATACCAAAAATTTACACAATGTGAATTTTGATGTCCTAATTCTTAAGAAGAATTTTATTTTGTTAAATATAACACATAAAATTTTCAAAAAGTGGATTTAAAAGAGTTTCGCCATCAAAAGGCGGTTAATCAACCTTTTAAAGAATATTAGAATGTCTACGCTTAAAATTGGATTCATTGGCATTTTTAGTCCTCTAACATTTATTGTAGAGTAAAAATATTTGACAAACATATATAATCATTTTGTAGTTAGTTCTATTCATTCCCGCCATTACAACGGCTAGGCATTAACTACTATTTAAAATAATATTATTTTATTATTAGAGTGCAACGTAAGATTCCCAAGAAACTCTTTGTTGTGTATTGGGTACGCCATTGAGCATAACATCCCCTTTAAAGTAATATTAATATTTTATTCACAAATATGGACATATATAAAGATGTCATATTCTTTATTTACCTGGGGTGTTACATCCATCCCCCCTTTTGGGAATTTCGTCCTCGCAATTTTAAAATTGGTCATGGAACCATCCTTGAAAGTCACACATCGGAACAAGGGTCGGTAAAACAATCACATTAAAATAAAGAAAGATAAGTATAGAGGTCACCCGAGTTAAACCATACTAGGCTTCCATGTAGGAAAACATAGACATGGAGGAGAGAACATAGGGTCATGTTCTGATGGAGAGTGATAGAAAACATGTTTAGGAGAAAGTTAACCATAAGAAAATCACAAACTTGTGATGGGTTAAACGGTATTCGATTCCCTAGTAGGAAAAGTTAGTAGGCATCATTTTTGTTTTAAGTTACTTTTTATTGAGGAATTTATTCATAATGAAACATAATCACTTATCATGTTGACTTTCAAATTTTATTATATTCCTTACACAAACTCATATTTTCTCCAAAAGACGAGTATTTAGGAAGACTTGTTCACTTTAAGAGTACTATAATCAACTTCTAGAAAATCACCTAATCCAAAAAAAGAACTATATGTTTTCCATGTCTTTAGAGGTTACCCACAAACAAAACAAAAAGGTTAGTACAAGATCAGATAATCCAGAAAAGGATAACCCTTTATAAAAAGAAAATCTACTCTTAATCTCCAAAATTTGTCCAACAAAACCCAAAGTTCAATAAGGACCCTTCGATAAAAAATTTGTCCATAAAATTATTCAATGTAAACCAAACTAATAATGAACCCCAAATATTTGAAGGATTTAGTCACATAGTCTTCCAAGTTAGATCGTAACATTAATCTCCAAACTGCATCAGTTGCTCTTAATGTCTCATATTGAAAAGTAATTAACCTAATCACATATCCTCCATGATAGGTTAATAAATTTCCATATATAACCCAAAATCAACTTATTATTAATTCATAAAATCATATAACTAAAAATAATCAGTCAAACTAACCAGGGACATCACGTAGTCCAGTGGTAGGCGAAAAATACCAGTTGCACTTTGGTTGTGTGTTCGATTCCCGCAGCTTTGTCCGACGCGACGGGTTGCCACACGGTCTGCGTGTTGTCCTTTTTTCCAAAACTATATAATTCTAAAATCATTCCCAAAAAGAGATAAAATCATCAAAAAAAACAATAAAATAATTTAACCTCAATTTAATCGCATTCCTTTCACTACCATCATAACATATAGTAACCCATAATTACCTCAAATGTAAGGATCATATAAACACAAATGGTTCTTTATAACTATGTCCACAAAAGAACAGATAACTATTCCTTGAATAAAATTTTTATATATTAAAAATCAGGGTTAGACATACTATAAAAAGTATTCTAATGTAACCCCATCATCAAAAGAGACTTAATACTCTTAAGAATTTCACCATAACTCTTGAAGCCCTTATATGTTGACTTCTTACTCATTCAACATTCTTCATGATCCATTAACCATTCCTTTCCAACTTATTCTGAGATACTTCTTTCCTACAATCAAAATCATGAATCATATCCTAATATTCCAAAATAGGAAAACAAAAGTTATGAAATAATTCATACCTTTGATTGGTCATTGTCAGTTTGTTCATCCTCAATCGGAATTGCATTAGGTATTGGTAAATGAATATTTGTATGATCTTGGTGACCCCATTCACGAATCTTCTTCATAGGACATGTGTTTACATAATGACCATGCACATCACATTTAAAACATTCAACTAATCCCTCAGAAAGAACTTCTATCCCTTTCCTCGAGTCCAATGGATGATTCCTTTTTCCATTGCAGGTTCTTGCTTAATGACCTTCATTTCCACATCTATAGCATATTTATATCCCTTTGAATCATTTTCCTAGGTGTTTCGTTCCACATATTTGACACATAGGTTTTTGAACATACTTACCTTTATGATTACTACCCATAGTTTCGTAGGGATTTGTTTCTCGCATATATGATTCCTTATAGAAATCACCAAGGTTTAGGTGGTCAATCATGACTCCAGATAGTTGGTTGAGGTTAAACACAATTGTTCTCATTGCAGCTCCCATATCATTCAGTTGCTTGCTCAAAAAACTGTCACAATTTCCTTCACATCCACTGTTACTTTGGTGCCTGCTAGATCCATCCATTTACTAAAACCAAAAAGGTCAATGTGAGTATATCAACAAAACCATCATGTACTAATGAAGAAGATAAACACTAAGATATACTTACTCATTCACTTTATTGAAAAGTAGTACTTTTTCTGAATTCCAAACCATTATGGTAATGTCACTTATGCTTAAAGAATACCCTAACCTATAATGTTATCTAAACCAACCTTTGATACCAACTATAAGGCCCCAGCCTTAAGCCCTACTTAATCTTGAGTTAATACAAGATTACACATTGAGTATCTTTTCAGGTTTAGAGTTTTAGAAAATTTGATCATACAACTTTCATTACATTACACATTATTCAAAGTGGTTACATAAAGATAGTATTCATTTTTTTCCATCAACGGAATCATATTCAAAATAAATCATGGATACTTTCTTGAAACTCCCTTGACACCATCATCATATCATGTACCTTTCCCTTGACCTGTGAAAAACATTTCAAAAAAAACTTGGGATGAGAATAAAAATCTCAGTAAGGGATATATAAATATGGAAAGGAAACATGAGTTCATTTATACATAATAATGAAATCATACTTTACCCATAAAACATAGGCACTTTAACATACCGCATCAAATCATAAATGAATCATAGAATTCATAAGACATAAAAGGTAACTTTAGGCATTCATAACATTCTTATGTAGGGAGTATCCCTCTTGGTTACTTTTGGAATACCCACCACAGTATATTCCCTAAATCACATCGGTGAAACCTTAATGTTTCACTCCTTCACATTACCCAATGCATTGGAGAGATATATTGGGCTCACCCGCCCTTAGTTTATCACGGAACCACCCGTCCTCATAATAAAACCCAAGAACCTAAACATAATCGTATCACATAAAACATGCATAAAGGAAACATAACATTTCCACCTTTCAATCACAAGATATCAATACAACACATTGATATAAAAACATAATGAAAACAATTTTCAATAACAAAATTAATGAAAATTAAAACATGGTATTTATTTTTCTTTAAAAAAAATGTATGGATTCTAGAGGATTCCGAAACTCAAATAATGGTCATGGTGGCAGAGAAGTCGTTGTCGCCGCATACGTACGACAAGAACATTCCCTTTTGTCATTTAGTAAACTATTTGTATAAAAAATATTCCTTTTGAATAATCTTAAAAGTCAAAGGGGTTTATACACCGTATAAAATAAGGTTTTGTATAAAACAAAATATGCCTCAATAAAAGGAGATTTAGATGAAGTCCCATACCAATTTGAAGGTTTTATCATTTTTAACCATTAATATCCATATAAATAAATCCTAAAAACCATTTTGAAAACATGGATATTAACGAGAAATATTTATAAGAATAAATCATTAAAACATTTAAACCCATATTTTAGTTAAAGGGTTTTTAACAAAATGAGAGACACTTTAGTACAATAATTGAGGAATAACATTTAATCAGAACTTTATAATATCATGAGAATAAGGGAATTCATGATATAATATTCCAAAGGACAGTATATACACCATATAAGAGTTAATTGGTGCATAACAACAACGAAGTCTCAATAGAAATGTAAAATGAGATGAAATCCCCTGTAAAGAAGGTATCCTTAAATTATGTATAAATCAATCTCATAATTATGTGTGAAAAATATAAATAAACCCAATATAAGAGGATATTAAGTGTGAAAAAATCAATGGTCATTCAAACATATTCAAAGGATGACATATTCAATAACTACATGTTGAACCCAAAGAAATCGAAATTGTGTTAAGAAGTTCCCTTGACAGCCCAACGACATCACATCAAATATTAGAAAAATAGTTGATGAGAGAGATAAAAGGTATCTCATCACTTGGGCATAAAATTTATGGAAAAAATGATATATAATAACATATCCCAACATAATTATATGGGAATTAAAAGACATAACAAAAGAATCCTTTTAAAAAGAGGAGGGTGAAAGGTTCTCTTACCGACATGGGTATCTTTCAAGACATGCACCCCGTGAAAGAAGGACAATACAACATTGATGTAAATAATCATAAATTTAATTATATTACACAATGAGTAAAATAATGGGCTGTAAAAACACCACTCAAAGGAAATTGTGGAAAATGTAGCATAAATCTCACGTGAATAAAAGTGAGATGAAAAATCCCATACGAAAACTTGGCAGCCTAACGGCGCCACATAAAACATAGAAAAAAGGATTGTTGAGATCAAATAGGGTCTATCATCATATTAACATGAAGTTTAAAACAAGATGAATATAAAATAAAATCCCAAACATAACAAATATGAGCTTAAAAGAAGTGACATAAAGGAGAGTACTTAAAAAGAAAGAGAGAGGTTAGACCTCTTACGAAAATTCGGCAGCCTAACGGCGCCACTCAAAACTTAAAAAATGGATTGATGAGATAGAATAGGGTCTCTCATTATATGAACATAAAAATTAAAGTAATATTAATATAAAAGAACATCCCAATAACAAGAAAGATGAGCTTTTAAAGGAATGACCTAAAAGAGTGTACTTAAAAAGAGAGGAGTAGGATCCCTTACCTCGGGTCCGACAAGACTCGATCGTTCTTTAATATCCTAAATAATAAACTTGAGTTAATTTATACTTCCTTAATAACATTTTTCATGTTAATTATTCCTTTTATATCAATTATTACCATGTCATGAACACTATGTAATTATTTTAGTTAATAACAGTCGTTTAAACGATCATTGGTACTAGAGTCAAAATATGCACTTTATAATTACAAGTTGTTCATCTATCCATTATATCAAGAGTTATAATCATGATTTATATATCATATATATCATATATATCCATTATATACATGCATTTATAATATTACATAATCATTTAGAGGTAAGAAATGAAATGCACCGTTCATGGAGACGGTAAGCCGTACGTACGCATGAACACTACATTCATTTCTATTTCGTATTTTATAGAATGGAATAATAATGATATAAAGGTATATAACTATTCCAGTATTATATCATATATAATACCATTAATTAAATCCTTTATACGTCCAACATATGGCATTAACGAATCAAATCACTTTGAGGGGGCGGTAGTCCGCACTTTCTAAAATGAAGATATCATGTTTACTCATAATGGTAACAATAAAGGATATGCCATAAATGAAAAATACAGAAGCTTAAGTAAAACATAAACATATTATATATAATATATAAATATAGTGACATCTTAATGGACACCTTTAAAGGTGTTTAAAGAATATTGAACAATCATCATTTCATGGGGCAGAAAATCGCCAACCATAGAAACAATATGTTCTTTAATGATTAGACGAAGGTGTGTGTAAGTGTAGGTAGAATACTTCTTATAACAACATACTAGAATATTTAAGATACTGTATTTGTTACAAAAGTAATGAATAAAAATAGTTTAGGGGGTTGGAGAAGCAAAATAAAACAAAAGGACTCAAGTGAAGACATTACCTTAAAATCGGGTAACTCCCTTTGGATTGAGATCAAAGGCTTCATTGGGAAGACTTCATCCCAATTTGGGGCTTCAAGGAGTTATAGAGGAATGTGGAGAGACACAATGGGCAGTGGTTGGCCGAGAAAAAGGCTTTGGAAGTGTGGGTAAGGAGGTAGAGGTGGGGGCCTTTTATAAGAGGAGAGGAAGGGAACTCTTGGAAAGTAAATAAATGTTCCTTTATTTTAAAATGATTTTCGGATTTAAAAGGACCCAAATTGATAAAATTACAGGCTAAGGTGGAAAGGGTTATAAATCCACACATACAATTGGTTTTTGACATGTGTAGGTCTTAGATTTTACATTTTCATTCCATTTTATTTAAATCGTTAAATAATGAGGTCATCGCTGCATCATCATAATGTCATAAATAATATAATTTATATAATGACTAAAAATTATAATAAAACTACTATGATGTAGGAAATCATTTTATATTTAAAATTAATATTTATAGTCAAAAATATGACTTGAATAACCCCATGTAAAAATTGTTTTAGTAAAACATTTCATGTTTGTGTCATTTTTACTTTTAAATTAAATAAAAAGTTATTTATGTCATTTCCCAACCAAAGTGGATCCATGGGGTCCCCAAGATGACCCATGGATTTTCTTGGTCGGCCATGACACATCCCATGAGTCTAGGACATGTTTCATGCTCTTCTAATATTATTAAAACATTATTTTTACCTTAAACTACTCTAATTACCTTTAATCGTGATTAAAAACTTAATAAGTTACTATTCACCATAAAATTATTTTAATCCCATTGAACCACATTTTAATTCTTAATTACAACCATGTATGTTGGATTTTTGAAATTAAAAACACACAGATGGAAAATTTTCTTTTAAATGGAAAATCAATTTTTATAAGTACCACTTAGTGGTTTCACTATTCATCAAAACTTGATGTTTTTCAGAAAATTACCAAAAATTCACCCTAAGCTATATTTGATATTTAGAATTCAAAAATGATGTCTATTTTACAATATTCAAAACATATTAGTTGAATTAATTAATTTAATAATTAATTCCCACTCTCAGAGCAAATAGCGTGTTTTTATGAAACAAAAAGTATCAAAAGATTGACAATAATTTAAGTCCGATTTCAAAGTGAAATTAATTCCAACGACCATTATTGGATTAAATGGTAAAAATATATTCTAATTTCAATTTAAAACCAATTAAAAAGATAATATAATCATATAAATAAATTATATTAAAAAGAGGTTTTGAATTAAAATACAACGGTTTTCACTATTCATTAAAAATTGAACTTTTTCGGAAAAATACAAAAAATTTACAGAAAGTAAATTTTGATTTCCCGATTCTAAAGAATAATTTTATTTTGTCAAATATAACACATAATATTGTCCAAAAGTGTATTTAAAAGAGGTTCTCCATCAAAAGGCAGTTAATCGACCTTTTAAAGAATATTAGAATGTCTACGGTTAAAATTGGATTCATTCACATTTTTAATCCTCTATCATTTATTGTAAAGAGTAAAAATATTTGACAAACATATATAATCATTTTTTAGTTAGTTCTGTTCATTCCAGCCATTTCAACAGCTAAGTGTTAACTACCATTTAAAAATAATATTATTTTATTATCAGAGTGCAACATAAGATTCCCAAGAACCTCGTTGTTGCGTATTGGGTACGCCATCGAGCATAGCATCCCCTTTAAAGTAATATTAATATTTTATTCCCAAATATGGATAAATATAATGATGTCATATTCTTTATTTACTTGGGGTGTTACATTGTGTGTAGTGAAAGATTCCTTTGATGATTTATATAACTTAAAAAGAAAATATTTCTCATAAAAGTCTCAGGTGTTAGCTGGTTGGTTGACAGATACCTTGGTTTTTTCATTATATGTTATCTTGAATTTTCACTATCAAAAAGATTCATTGTTTATGGAATATATATTTTTTCTTGTTTAATCCTCTATTATTTAAAATGTGTATATATTGTTTGTATCTATTTTTAGGATGGGTTTTAATTATCCCCCTTGTTGTGTTTGGTGCCCGAGTTTTATTTACCATACCATATAGATCATGAATTCCATTTAGTTATATAGAAAATTGGTTTGGGTGCCCATATTTATAATGTATATTGGGATGTCCTTAACATTTTTGTATTAGCGTACTTTTTTTCTCCTTCATTAGAAGTTCGACAACATGACATCTGATTTATATAACTTTATGGGAAGTTTTATGTTAATAATTATCCTCAAGATTTCATAATATTCCTAAAGAAACCATGGTATATTGGGATGTGTGTATCCTATGATAACTATAGACCTTAATCTCCCATATAACTTATTGTTCTTATATTTTGAACTGAGATAATTCAATTGTTTAATCATTTTCTTCTATATTTTGTGTTTGATAATTTTCTTCCAAGTCATTTTCAACATATTTATTAGATGTTTCCATAGAGATATTATTTTAATGGAAATATATATCTACATTAACTTCTTATATAATATACTGTGTGGCTGGTTCATACCATGGAGAATATCATAACATATGTTTTAGAACCCAGTAGAAAATGCATATCCAGACGTTATCAGAGGGAGGGACCAATCTTTTGATTTCTTACATGTGAATATACAATCTATTAAAGGTACATATGAACCCTAAGAGGTGGAGTACTATTATGACATGATCGATCAAGTAGTAGAATTCCTGGATAAACATTATATTATCATTGATATTTGTGTGACATTCAGAATCAAGGGCCCCAACAATCGGTGGTGCGATTTAATAGTGTAGGTAAATCCTGACATGAGATTCTATAGGAAGGGTTTTCTAAAACAATTCCTTTATTAGTAATATATGGATTCTCTAATATTAGGGATGCCTTTAGATGTACTCTATTTAATGTAGAGAGTGCATAGGTTATTGGAATATACTAATTGTTTAGAAGAGCTAGTTCATTTTCCTCTCATCGTAGTGATGAATATTAAGGTGAGATAATATAAGTAAATCAACATTTTGGTACCATATACCCCATAAAACCAATCGTTAATAAATAATACCACATTCGTTAATATGGTAGAGATATAATTTATGGTATATATTGATATGAAGGGAGTTTTGAGATTCCCTATCCCTTCACTTCTAACCATTGGCATAGTTAAGGGAAAAACATAAATGTAAACGAAGTTACATATTTGGCGTTGGAGTGGTGGAGGTATTTCAAAGTTTATGACACCAGTAATACCATCAAATAAACTAGTATTATACCCATCACTTGTTTTCAATGGTAGACCACCTAATACTTAATAGTGGCCCCGCATCAAACAATGTAGGTTTTATGCATTCCATGTCTAAATCCCCATTGACTAGTTTTTTATTTATGCCCTCAAACAATTCCAATCATACATTCATTTTTTCCTGATCTACACTCTTCTAAGTACCACAGCTCGATCATTAATCTCTATTGTGGTTTCTTTCTTACCCTTGATTGGGGGGGTTTTGTTCTCTTTTTGTTACGATGTGTTTTCATATTGTAATGGGTTTATGTTTATTCAATACCATTATCATTTTTTATTGGTTACATCGTGAAAAGTGTGGGTGTTGACATATGTGTTTATCTTCTTTCATCGCAAACCACTTTCTTTTATAATTGGATTCTACATTGTAGGAATAAATGATCAGGCATATATTGTTTTATCTTGTTCTTTATTTTTAATGGATAGTGTCTATTTAGGTGTGTGACTATGTTTGAGTTGTGTTTTTTTATTTTTATACTATGTTATATTAGCGGTTTCTTTCAATTTTATTATTAAATGGGTTTCTAAATAAATTGTCCTGATTGATTTATTTTTATATTTTAAAATGAAATTTGATTTTAAAATTACCTTATATTATAATAATAATGATTATTCATAATGAATTGAAAGTGATTTTAAATGGATTACAAAACTATTTAAAATGATGTTTTTTAGTAAAAATTGTTTTTTGAAATAGTGTTGTGAAATTTGATAAAAGCATTTAAATGATTTAAACATCATTACATGGGATGCCTTGGGTACCTAGGTGGAGGTTATAGAATTGGGTGTTGTCTATTTATTTTGAAAGGGTTTTTCATTATTGGTTGTTTCACTATACCTAATATTAATATTCATAGGATGCTTGACATGATTGACATGGTAGGTTGGATGAATTTATAATGTGATCATATAGTCCATAGACATTGGTGTATGGTTTCTAGGATCATTTTTTAACTATTGATTGTGGTATAACTTTTCTCGTTATCATATTTTATAGTGATCCTTGGTGTGTCTTTACTCTACTTAGTTTATGGAACATTATGGATTTTATGTGTCTATTTTGATTGATATTATTGATAATTATTATTTATTGATTAAACTATATTACCTGACTAGTATGAATAGTGAAAACTCTTGTATTTTAATTCAAGACCACTTTTTAATCTAATTTATTTATATGATTAGATTACCTTTTGATTTGGTTTTGAAGTGAAATTAGAATATATTTTTACCATTTAATCCAATGGTGGTCATTGGAATCAATTTCACATTGAAATTGGACTTAAACTGGTGTCAATCTTTTGATACTTATTGTTTCATAAAAACACGCTATTTGTCATGACATCGTGAATTAATTATTACATTAATTAATGTAACTTATATGATTTGAATTTTGTAAAATAGACATCATTTTTGAATTCAGAATATCAAGTATTTCTTATGGTGATGTTTTGATATTTTTCTAAAAAACTTCAAATTTTTGATGAATAGTGAAACCACTAAGTGGTAGTTATAGAAACAGATTTTTCGTTTAAATGAAACATTGCCACTTCTGTGATTTGATTTTCAAAAATCCGACATACATGGTTTTCATTAATAATTAAAATGTGGTTCAATGAGATTAAAATAAATTTTTGGTGAATAATAACTTTTATGTTTTTAATCGCTATTAGAGGTAATTAGTGCAATTTAAGGAAAAAATGATATTATAATAAATTGAAAATACCTAGACACATGTCATACCCTTATTGGATGTGGCATGGACGACCAAGAAAAGCCATGGGTCAACTTGGTGACCCCATGGAACCACTTTGGTAGGAAAATGACATTAATATCTTTTTATTTAATGTTAAAATTAAAATGACACAAACATGAGTTGTTTTACTAAAACAATTTTTAATTGGGGTTATACAAGTCATATTTTTGACTATAAATATTAATTATAAAGAAAAATATTTTTCCTACATCATGATAATTTTTTTTTATAAATTTTAGACATTAACTAAATTAAATTATTTATGACATAATAATGATGCATCGATTACCTCATTAATAATGGATTTAAATAAAATGAAAAGATAATGTAAATTCTATGACCTACACATGTCCAAAACCTATTGTATGCGTGGATTTCTAACCCTTATCACCCTACCCTCTAATTATATCAATGTGGGACCTTTTTAATCCGAAAGTCATTTTAAAATAAAGTAACATTTCTTTACTTTCCAAGAGTGCCCCTCCTCTCCTCTTATAAAAGGCCCACACCTCTACCTCCTTACCCACACTTCCAAAGCCTTTGGATCCGCCAAAACCTGCCCATTTTTACTCTCCACTTCCATCTTTTACTCCTTGAATCCTCACTTTGGGATTAAGTCTTCCCAAGGATGCCTTTGAGCTCAATCCAAAGGGAGTTACCCGATTTTAAGGTAATGTCTTCATTTGTGTTATTTTGTTTTATTGTGTTTCTCCAACCCCCTAAACTCTATTTATTCATTTCTTTTGTAACAACAACAGTATAATCCATATATTAGGATGTTTTTAGAAGAGTTATTCAATATACACTTACACACACTTACATCTAATGGTTAAAGAACATACTGTTTCCGTGGATGGAAAATATCTGCCTCCCGAAATGATGATTGTTCAACAATATTTTAACACCTTCAAAGGTGGACATTATGATGACACTATATTTAGATATGATATATAATATGTTTATGTTTTCCTTATGATTATGTATTTTTCATTTTGGGCATACCTTTATGGTTTCAATTATGGGTAAACGCGATATCATTATTTAAGGAAGTGCGGACTACCGCCCCCTCAAAGTGATTCGATTCGTTAATACCATATGTGGGACGTATAAAGGATGGAGTTATGATATTATATATGATATTACACTGGAATTATAATATACCTTTATATCATTATGATTCCATTTCATAAAATATGAAATAGAAATGGAAGCAGCATTCATGCATACGTACGGCTTACTGTCTCCATGAACGGTGCATTTCATTTCATACCTCTAAATGTTTTGTAATATTATAAATGCATGAATGTACTGGATATATATGATATATATGATATCTACATCATGAATACCATTACGGATATAATGGATACATGAACAACTTGTAATTATAAAGGGTTTATTTTTTACTCAAGTACCAATGATCGTTAAAGCGACCGTTATTAACTTTAATAATTACATAGTGTTCATGACATAGAAATAAGTTATATAAAAGGAATAATGAACTTGAAAAAGGTTCTTAAAGAAGTATTAATTAACTCAAGTTTATTATTCAGGAGATTAATGAAAAACCGAGTCAAGTCGGACACGAGGTATGTGACTTCATCTCAATCTCCTTTCATTGAGGCATATTTTGTTTTATACACAACCTTCTTTTATACGGTCTATAAACCCATTTTACTTTTATGTTTATTCAAAAGGAATCTTTTTTATACGAAGAGTTTACTAAACAACAAAAGGTAATGTTTTTTTGTCATATGTATACGGTGACAACGACTTCTCCGCCACCGTGACCATTATTTGAGTTCTGGCTTCCTATACAAGCCATACTGTTTTTTTAAAAGAAAAATAAATACCATGTTTTACTTTTCCTTTATTTTGGTATTGAAAATGGTTTTCATAATGTTTTTATTATATCAATGCGTTTTATTGATATCTTGTGATTGATATGTAGAAATGTTATGTTTCCTTTATATATGTTTTATGTGATACAATTATGTTATGGTTCTTGGGAATTATTATGAAGACTGCTGGTTTCGTGCTAAACTAAGGGCGGGTGAGCCCGATATAGCTCTCCAATGCATTGGGTAACGCAAAGGAGTGAAACATTATGGTTTCTCCAAAGAGATTTAGGGAATATACTATGATGGGTATTCCAAACGTAACCAAGTGGGTTACTCCCTATGTAAGAATGTTATGAATGCCTCAAGTTAACTTTATGTATTATGATTTCTATGTTTTATTCATGATATGATGAGGTATGTAAAAGTGCCTATGTTTTATGGGTAAAATATGATTTCATTCTTATGTATATATGAACTCATGTTTCCATTCCATATTTTTTATTAACCTTACTATGCTTTTTATGCTCATCCCATGTTTTTGAAATGTTTTTCCCAGGTCAAGGGAAGGGTACATGATATGATGATAGTGTCATGTATGTGTCATGAATGAATCCATGTTGTATTTTAAATATGTTCCAGTTGATGAGAAAAATGAATACTATCTTTTATGTAACCACTTTGTTTAAATGTGGAATGTAATGCAAGTTTTATGATCTAATTATCTAAAACTCTAAACCTGAAAAGATCCTGAAAGTTTATTCTTGAAATATCTCAATATTAAGTAATGTTTAAGGTCAGGGACTTATATCGAGTGATGAGGAAGAGATCTTTACCTACGCTTCTGGTAGGAACATCAGAGGATGACCCACCATCAGTTTTTCTTTTCTTCAGTTGAACTTGTACATTCAATTTCTTGTAATTTACTATTGGGATTGTTTTCTGGCCCTTTCTACCTTCATCACTGTTTTTGATACAGTTTTACATAGTGTTTTAGTTCCAAATGTGGGCTCTGTTGTGTGTTTTTATCGGTGTTAAAGGCAATTCCTTCCCAGTTTTAGGGATTTACTCCATTGGTGATAGTCTCCAGCCCCTGTCCATTGGAAGGTCAACATGGGGAAGTCACTATAGCATCCCGTCTTTTTATAACATAACTTTCATTCCATTACACGGAACTGAGGATCTTTAAGGTTTAGTGTCTTGGAAACAAGAAATATAAAACATGAAACAAAAAAAACATTCTTCTTAAACACTTGAAAGGCTTCTCCTCATGTTCACCCTAGGCTCATTACTGCATCTCATAACCTGGGGACATACATCAAAAGGAAGGGTGAGCAGAAGGCCCAGCAAGGGAAACAAGTGAAACATTTTACATATGAACTTGAGATACATGAATAAAGTCATGAAAAGAACTTTAAGGCATGAAAATGAAATCATGAAGCATATCATAATAAAAATAAAACTTTTTCATAACTTGAAGATGTGGCTACGTCATTTAACATAGACAATCATGAACATATCACCAAGGTCCATCCCGAAGGTGTCATTTTAAATTTACCAAGGTTATTCACCAAGGTATCGTGAAAATTGTAATCTCTAGTGGTTACATCATTACCCAATGCATTGGAGCGCTATCAGGGCGCACCCTTAAATTTGCCTTTATTATCATGTGAGCCACATATATCATCATCAAACATTTCATAAGTAACCCATGTAACATAAAATAAATGGGCTTCATTTCATAATCATAACGTTTTAAAACTGCTTTAAAGACAAGATCTTTACGTCACTTTAAAACCCACAGAAAAGGAAGGTGGGTCTCATGTATGTAAATCCCAGAATTTAAAATAGAACATTTTGGTATATATGTGAATACCACTTTAGAAGAAAGAGCTTTGAGTATTAACTTAATAAAATAAAATAACTTTAGAAAAAGAGATTGACATTTTGAGACAGAAATTCTGCAGCATAACAGCAATGTTCCGAGGTTTGAGAAGACATTAAAAGAGAGGTAAAATGGGTCAAACATTCATAAATGACCCATAAAATAGTACATGGACAGAATAAGAAGGATACATGATCATGGTAATGAATGTTCAAGGACATACCATTTGAAATGAAAAACATGGAAGGAAGAAAAAAAAATTAGATTTCTCTTATGAAAGTTCGGCAGCCTAACAGTGTTACTTAAACATCAACAAAAATTATTTGAAAAGATCAAATAGGGTCTCTCATCATGTGAAAATAAGATTTCAGTATGATAGATATAGAGATAATTCCCCAACATAACAAAAAGTAACTTGAAAGAATTGACATGAAAGTAGAACTTCAAAACGAGAAGGGTGAAGGACCACTTAAAAATTAGGAAGCCTAACGGCGCCACATAAAACATCAAAATACTGAATTGAAGAGATCAAATGGGGTCTCTCATAATATTAACATAAGAGTCCAGAATGATATATATAGAGATCATACCCCAATATAACAAAAAGGAACTTGAAATAGTTGACATGAAAGTAGAACTTCAAAACGAGAAGGGTGAAGAACCACTTAAAAATTCAGCAGCCTAACGGCGCCACTTAAAACTTCAAAATACTGAATTGAAGCGATCAAATGGGGTCTCTCATCATATGATCATAAAAGATCAGTATGATAATTTAGAGATCATACCCCAACATAATAAAAATTAACATGAAAGACTTGAATGAAAATAGAACCTGAAAACGAGGAAGGTGAAAGAATCCCTTAAAAATTCGGCAGCCTAACGACGCCACTTAAACATTTTTAAAACAAATTGATGAGAGCAAGGGGGGGTCTCTCATCATATGAACATGAAATAGGCAGTAGGATGAATATAAAATAACATCCTCCAACATAAGAACATGGAGTATAAAAGAAATGACATAAAAGAGATTACTTGAAAAGAAAGAGAGAGGTCGAATCCCTTACCTTAAAATGTAACTCTTAAACCTCAATGGTTGGGACCTTGAGGGCTTGGGGGCACCCTGGGAGGACTCCTTGGGAGGTAATGAGACCAGAAATTCGTTGGGAAAGAGTGGGGAGTCGAATGGATGAGAGTAGGGCTTGGTATTTATAGGGAAAGTGAGGGGACAAGGCATTAATGGCCAAGGGACACCTCACATGTGCTTTTCTCAAACCCATGTGCTCTCCCTTGGCATTTATCATGGATTTAGGCCACATGGGGCCCCCAAAACAATAATTCATCACCCTTGGCCGGCCAACCCTTAAAAGATCTCATGACATCATCATGACACAATTATGATGTCATTAAACATACCGAAACCCTAAAACTGCATTTTTACTATTCACTGAAAAAATTCATCTTTCTCAGAAAAATCCCAAACTTTCACCTTAACTAAATATCAATGCTCCGATTTCAAAAATGAACTCCATTTTATAAAAATAATTTTCTAAATATTTTTAATTTTATTTTTAAATAAATACACTATTCACCGAAAATTCATTTTTTTCAGAAAAATCCTCAAAAATTACCATAACATAATATTGATGCTCTGAGTTCAAAAATAAAGTCATTTTTATAAAAATAATTTTCTATTTATTTTTAATTAAATTTTTAATTAAAAAACACTATTCATCTAAAAAAACTAATACTTGAATAATAATTTATGAAACCGTTATTTAACCATTTTATTGAATCACATTACTTAATCAAAGTGCCTAGCTTATTTTAATACTTTCTTTATGTGAGATTACTAATCCATTTGGACACATTATTAATCCTAATCATAAAATCACTAATCATAATTTACTATTCATAAAAAATCATGTTGATCTTATTAGACTCTAAATTTAGTACTGAACATAATTGCAGAAAACCATTTTTTGAAAATCATTACACATTTTTAATTATTTAGGGTTTACATAAACATATTTAAAATATCCTTTTTCTAAAATTCATCAAAAATTTGCATACTATATTTATCCGGTCATTTGAAAATTCATAAAAGAAATCGAAATTTTATTTAAAACAAAGGATTACACAAGACAGTTACGGTCTCCTTACATAGCCCCTTCTCACACCAGCAGAGGACCTAAGTGTAAGGTGTGCTAAGGTGATAGAATCTGAGGGAGGCTCGGCCAACATCGCACGAGTAGTAATTTCTATCAGTTTGAACTTCTCGCGAAGGCGATCCAGTTCTAGCTTTATACGATGAAGTTCAGCTTGGGTTTGGTCCAGAGCGAAGCCCAGTGGTGCTACCTCCTTCTCAAGTTCTGTTAGATGGGCTTTGATCGGTCCAAGACTACTGGGTGAGGCCATCGAATCTTCTTTCTATATTAATTAACCAAGATTGCTTGTATTTAGAGACAATAGTAAAAATGTTTAGTTTCCAGCGGTCATATTGACCAATGGTCAAATAACAGTCAAAACCCAACAGTCTCATTTTAATTATACTCATGTTACCAAATGAAACATTTTTGTTGAGTATAACAATAACACATAAAATTAGGAAACAAAATTTATTTAAAAAATTCGGGTCGTTACAATCTTCCCTCCTTAAGAAATTGCATCCTCGCAATTTTAAAATTGGGTTTTGAAATTTCATTGAAGGTCCCACATCGGAAAAGGAGTCAGTAAAACTACTACTTTAAAATAAAGAAAGGGAAGTACAAAGGTCACCCGAGTTAACCCACACTAGGGTTCCATGTAGGAAATCATGGACATGGAGGAGAAAACAAAGGGTCAAGTTCTGAGGGAGACTGATAGAGAACATGATTAGGAGAAAGATAACCATGAGAAAATCCCAAACATATGATGTGTGTAAACGGTCTTTGATTACCTAGTAGGAAACGTAAACCAACAACATTTTTGTTTTACGATTCTTTTCATAATTTTGAGAATTTCATTTACTACATAGATCAAAAACATAAGAAAATATACCTACCTTCAAGTAGATTTTCATCCTTTAACAAGTCCCTACCAACACTAATCTTTTCTCCAAATGATGAGAATTCAAAAACACTTGGTCTCATAAAAGCACAAGAATCATCTTCTATAGAATCACATAGTCTACAAAAGATTTACTATCTATTTATTCTATCTTTAAACATTATCCCAAAAACAGAAAGGTTAAGGTAAAACAACTCTTCAAAAAGAAATAATCCCATAGGAATGGAAACTACTTTTAAATCATCAAAGTTCCATGGTACTACCCAAAGTTCATCATAGACCATTCCATAAATAACGGTCCTTAAAATTCCTCAAAACAAACCAAACTAAGATTGAAACCCAAATACAAGAAGTATTTGATAACATAGTCTTCCAAAACAACTTCATTGTTCATCTCTAGAAAACATCAACCACTCCTAACATCTTATAAAAAAAAGTAGCTAACCTAAACATATTTTACCCAAGATAGGTTAGTCATTCCCATTAGTAACCTAAATTACTATAAGTTCACCTTAAATTCATCGATTCTTCAAAATATAAGTCAACCTTACTCCTCAATGAAAATACCATAGTAATCTATTTACCTCGATCAAATATGGTTCCCAAAATAATGAACGTCTTCCAAAATAATAATCATATTTTAATCCCCTAATCATCCATGTCATATTAATACGAAAATCGTCGCATTTCCTATCACATTGGTTGTCGGAACATGTTCTTCCATTTCCCACCATTAACTAAGAAGAGAAAGCATAATTAGGGGCATAAGTACTTAGCTAATAATCATGAAAAGGAACTGAAAGCATATAAGGATAACTTGTATATAAAAGGTATACCCTAACTTGTGATCTCCTAGGTTCCCATCTTGGTTATGAATGATCATATATTCTTATGTGAACCTTTATTTTATTTTATCTTTGTTCCTTTAACAATGGTTCATACCAAGCTTATGAATTTACCAAAGCATATCCCCCGGGAGTGTCGTAACCAAGAGTGCAGCAAGGCTCGTTGTCGTGTACCAGTTCCCGTTCGAGTATAGCTCAAAGCGGTGTTTTTGGGTTTTACCCCTATGTACATTTGTGCCAGAGCCACCTCTACCTACTCGTATCCAGACAGGGATGTATTTGCTTGGAAACCCCTTACACAATACTCACCAAAATACCAGGAATATTTCCTATATTAATATTTTCTATAGGGTTCTTCCTAGAGTTTTCATATCCTAATTTCCACAAATAACTAAACCATCCTTTGATACCAACTATAGCATCCCGTCTTTTTATAACATAACTTTCATTCCATTACACGGAACTGAGGATCTTTAAGGTTTAGTGTCTTGGAAACAAGGAACATATAACATGAAACAAAAAAACATTCTTCTTAAACACATGAAAGGATTCTCCTCATGTTCACCCTAGGCTCATTACTGCATCTCATAACCTGGGGACATACATCAAAAGGAAGGGTGAGCAGAAGGCCCAGCAAAGGAAACAAGTCAAACATTTTACATATGAACTTGAGATACATCAATAAAGTCATGAAAAGAACTTTAAGGCATGAAAATGAAATCATGAAGCATATCATAATAAAAATAAAACTTTTTCATAACTTGAAGATGTGGCTACATCATTTAACATAGACAATCATGAACATATCACCAAGGTCCATCCCCAAGGTGTCATTTTAAAATTACCAAGGTTATTCACCAAGGTATCGTGAAAATTGTAATCTCTAGTGGTTACATCATTACCCAATGAATTTGAGCGCTATCAGGGCGCACCCTTAAATTTGCCTTTATTATCATGTGAGCCACATATATCATCATCAAACATTTCATAAGTAACCCATATAACATAAAATAAATGGGTTTCATTTCATAATCATAACGTTTTAAAACTGCTTTAAAGACAAGATCTTTACGTCACTTTAAAACCCACAGAAAAGGAAGGTGGGTCTCATGTATGTAAATCCCAGAATTTAAAATAGAACATTTTGGTATATATGTGAATACCCCTTCAGAAGATAGAGCTTCGAGTATTCACTTAATAAAATAAATGAACTTTAGAAAAAGAGATAGCCATTTTGAGACAGAAATTCTGCAGCATAACGACAATGTTCCGAGGTTTTAGAAGACATTAAAAGAGAGGTAAAATGGGTCAAACATTCATAAATGACCCATAAAATAGTACATTGACTGAATAAGAAGGATACAAGATCATGGTAATGAAATTTCAAGGACATACCATTTGAAATGAAAAACATGGAAGGAAGAAAAAAAATTAGAGTTCTCTTATGAAAGTTCGGCAGCCTAACGACGTTACTTAAACATCAACAAAAATGATTTGAAAAGATAAAATAGGGTCTCTCATCTTGTGAACATAAGAGTTCAGTATGATAGATATAGAGATAATTCCCCAACATAACAAAAAGTAACTTGAAAGAATTGACATGAAAGTAGAACTTCAAAACGAGAAGGGTGAAGGACCACTTAAAAATTCGGCAGCCTAACGGCGCCACTTAAAACATCAAAACACTGAATTGAAGAGATCAAATGGGGTCTCTCATCATATGAACATAAGAGTCCAGTATGATATATAAAGAGATCATACCCCAATATAACAAAAAGGAACATGAAATAATTGACATGAAAGTAGAACTTCAAAACGAGAAGGGTGAAGAACCACTTAAAAATTCGGCAGCCTAACGGCGCCACTTAAAACTTCAAAATACTGAATTCAAGCGATCAAATGGGATCTCTCATCATATGATCATAAAATATCAGTATGATAATTTAGAGATCATACCCCAACATAATAAAAAGGAACATGAAAGACTTGAAAGAAAATAGAACTTGAAAACGAGGAAGGTGAAAGAATCCCTTAAAAATTCGGCAGCCTAACGGCGCCACTTAAACATTCTTAAAACAAATTGATGAGAGCAAGGGGGGGCCTCTCATCATATGAACATGAAATAGGCAGTAGGATGAATATAAAAGAACTTCCTCCAACATAAGAACATGGATTATAAAAGAAATGACATAAAAGAGATTACTTGAAAAGAAAGAGAGAGGCCGAATCTCTTACCTTAAAATGTAACTCTTAAACCTCAATGGTTGGGACCTTGAGGGCTTGGGGGAACCTTGGGAGGACTCCTTGGGAGGTAATGAGACCAGAAATTCGTTGGGAAAGAGTGGGGAGTCGAATGGATGAGAGGAGGGCTTGGTATTTATAGGGAAAGTGAGGGGACAAGGCATTAATGGCCAAGGGACACCTCACATGTGCTTTTCTCAAACCCATGTGCTCTCCCTTGGCATTTATCATGGAGTTAGGCCACATGGGGCCCCCAAAACAATAATTCATCACCCTTGGCCGGACAACCCTTAAAAGATCTCATGACATCATCATGACACAATTATGATGTCATTAAACATACCGAAACCCTAAAACTGCATTTTTACTATTCACTGAAAATATTCATCTTTCTCAGAAAAATCCCAAACTTTCACCTTAACTAAATATCAATGCTCCGATTTCAAAAATGAACTCCATTTTATAAAAATAATTTTCTAAATATTTTTAATTTTATTTTTAAATAAATACACTCTTCACCGAAAATTCATTTTTTTCAGAAAAATTCCCAAAAATTACCATAACATAATATCGATGCTCTGAGTTCAAAAATAAAGTCATTTTTATAAAAATAATTTTCTAATTATTTTTAATTAAATTTTTAATTAAAAAACACTATTCATCCGAAAAAACTAATACTTGAATAATAATTTATGAAACCGTTATTTAACCATTTTATTGAATCACATTACTTAATCAAAGTGCCTAGCTTATTTTAATACTTTCTTTAAGTGAGATTACTAATCCATTTGGACACATTATTAATCCTAATCATAAAATCACTATTCATAATTTACTATTCATCAAAAATCATGTTGATCTTATTAGACTCTAAATTTAGTACTGAACATAATTGCAGAAGACCATTTTTTGAAAATCATTACAAATTTTTAATTATTTAGGGTTTACATATACATATTTAAAATATCCTTTTTCTAAAATTCATCAAAAATTTGCATACTATATTTATCTGGTCATTTGAAAATTCATAAAAGAAATCAAAATTTTATTTAAAACAAAGAATTACACAAGACAGTTATGGTCTCCTTACATAGCCCCTTATCACACCAGCATAGGACCTAAGTGTAAGGTGTGCTAAGGTGAGAGAATCCGAGGGAGGCTCGACCAACATCGCACGAGTAGTAATTTCTATCAGTTTGAACTTCTCGCGAAGGCGATCCAGTTATAGCTTTATACGACGAAGTTCAGCTTGGGTTTGGTCCAGAGCGAAGCCCAGTGGTGCTACCTCCTTCCCAAGTTCTGTTAGATGGGCTTCGATCGGTTCAAGACTACTGGGTGAGGCCATCAAATCTTCTTTCTATATTAATTAACCAAGATTGCTTGTATTTAGAGACAATAGTCAAAATGTTTAGTTTCCAGTGGTCATATTGACCAATGGTCAAATAACAGTCAAAACCCAACAGTCTCATTTTAATTATACTCATGTTACCAAATGAAACATTTTTGTTGAGTATAACAACAACACATAAAATTAGGAAACAAAATTTATTTAAAAAATTCGGGTCGTTACAGTCACAACATGGGCCCCAAGTGAGGGGTCATGATATTCTTGGAACTAGTATTATTACATCACTGTTAAAAATGTATAATCCTCATGATCCATGGGAAATAAGAACCACTACTACCTAAATCCACCAAAAATCTTCGTCACATAAAATAAAACCCATTTCCCATATTAAGAAAAGATAGAATTGAAAGATATCCCAACCACCTCCACCCAACCCTGAGTTAATGCATATAAATGAAATCCCTAATACTTATATACAATATCGTGATGAAAAACTAAAATTTTCCTCCTCTTAGTAAAATTTTCTTCGACCTGTACTCTTTGGTGATTTGATGGAATATCTGAATACCTCATGAGGATGTTGGGATGGATCCATTCATGGAAGGAAAAAAAGATATGTTAGATCTCCTCATATGTGAATATAAAATATTAAAAATTAATTAATTATTTATATTTCTATGGTTTTAATATATTCCAACTTATACCATTTTCTCACACAGGAAAAGATAAGAATGGTAAATGATCCTTCCCTTGGCCTTTATACTGAAATTAGTTTCATGTAATTTACAAAGATCAATTAACATAACTTTAGGTGCAATATATAACATTGGGAGAAAAATATCCATGTATCATCTAGTATCCCGCAATGAAATCTCTTACTAGAAATGACTGACATAATTTCCATACCAACCCATGAATCCTCACCTATGCCAAACTCAATCCTTCATCTGACCCCTCAAGCCTGAACCTTTGATACCACTCTGTCATGACCCCATCTCAAAAAAGATAATTCGTTTAGGGGAAAGATATGTTGAATACCATTTTCCCACCTAAATTCTTCCATAGGTTGATGAATAGCATTGAGGGTATAGTAAACATGAATAAAATCCGCATTACCACATAGGAGAAAATTGTGTAAGAGAGATATTATAATGGAAAAAACACCAACCTATGAAAAGTTATCTCTCTGGATGTGTGTATAAAATAAATCCATCTGAAAATATTAAATTTAATATTTTAATGAAAACCTAAATTGAAACTAAATATAACAAAAAGGTAAAGATGAATATGAAAACGAATCAAAAATTGCTAATAATAAACCCCAAGATAGTAGTTATCAACCAGATCACCAAACTACTCTAACAAACCTGAAATTATTTTATATAAATTTAGGGTGATAAAAATAGTATACTCACTAGGATCTACCTTGCAGCCTCTCATGTAAAATATAAGAAATGAATTATAATGTCTTGTGAACAACATTGAAACCAACTCTTCACATAAACATGTATACTAAGTTCATAACCTCATCAATGATAAATATGATCAGGTTTCTCATATAGTAGATCATATAAAATAATAATAAATAATCCTAGGTATCATGATCCCGATTGTCAATTTTTTTAGTCTATCCCAATGTCGCACATCATAGTCATCTCTCTCCAAAAGTTTGTCAGCCCAAAAACTCCAGGACAAGGCATGACAACTGGAACCAAATTCATCACATAACCAAACCATCCAACAAAAATAATCCAAATAGTATCCAAATAGTTTCTAAAATCCACCAAATCATATATGAAATTAATCAATAATTTGGTATTTCACCCCATGTCATTGTAGCCAATACCTTGATTGTCTACATCTATCCATCACACCCTATGGACATCATACTTATAATAATAATTTGGATACTATATCTATTATTATATTTCTTTGAAATAACCAAAAAACCTCACATCATTTTAAAATAACATATGGATTAACCTGGCCATCATGCATACAATTACATGTAAATAAGAATAGAAAAGTGTGGGGATAGTGGGGGAATCATTCATCCAACCTCCTATCCTGATGTTGGTGAAAACACCCTTCCAAAGTCCAATGGGTGTCTGTCTCACTAACCATCATGGGTGGGCTAGCATATTAAATCACATAATATTCCTAATATAATACAGTTCACAACCGTACTATGACTATAAACTATTCTTGGAATCATCTTTAAAAAATTTCACTTTGATTCTTGACTTCCACTACTAAGACCAGATATCCTATAATCCATCAGGAATATGAAAGAGATAAATGATATTAATTATTTTCATGCATAATTACTTCCAATAATTAATTCATTATACATTTATTAACAGTTTTTTTTTAAATTACAATTCATATCATTACAATAATTGTCAGATAAATGTTCATTCCCATGAGACACAACCAACAAAATTCCATTGTTAATCAATATTAACTTCCTAAGTTCATTTTCATTCCACTATTAACCATACCTGTTGGTTAAGAATTATCCAATTAATTATTGGAATTAGTTTTTATCTAGTTACTCTATGAAAACTATAAATTGCTAATAACATGAATAAAAATATAATACATCTCCTTGATCTACCACTAGATGTGGGGAAAGGAATAAAGATAAAACAAGAATCTCAGAAAATGGGATTTAAATTGATTCAAGTGAGAATACCATATCTAAAAATCTCATATATAGTTATGACCTTGTTTAAAATTTTCCATCACCCTTGGGGACATCATTGACTCCCACATGAATATATTGATTCATCTCACCACCACATTTGTTATCTTCTACCACATCATCTCAGCATCCCTACTTACATACAACAATATTAAACCCTAGATCAACCATATCTCGATAACATCTCATATAGGACTTCGCACCCCATATCAAAAGTCAACCCACTGGGCACATCAACAATAATATTAAATCACACAGAAGTATGAAACCTAGAAGAAACAAATATAGAAATAGGGACCACAAAACAGGGCAATCTTCCTTCACATGAAAATGAGATCTCACTACTCCAAAACAAGTCACTTGGACTTCTCAATCAAATGGAAAACTTTTTAACTATAAATTTATATTTATTTCATAGTATGTTCTTATTCCAACTTGAATTGTCCAATTACATTATTATCATATTCAAACTATTAGAATCTTATTTAATGAAGGTATAAAATGCTCGAAAAAAGAAAAATTATGATAGAATTTATTTCATGTTTCAAAAACCTTGAGGAGTTCTATTCTCAATTAACATTTCATTTTTAATTATATTCACCATTCATAATCATTCTTCAGATTTTATAAACAAAATTTACTTTACATGTGCATTGAATTAATTTGATTATCATAAAATTACATTAACCATCATACTACCTAAAAATCCCCATAATTATTAATATTTTAATTAAATAAAAATTAATTGTGTACTATTGATTTATATAATTTACATCAATAGAAACATTATAATAAATCATAAATAATTTATATCAAAAATATATATAAAAACAGAAGACAGACTACATCCATGTTAAAATGTAAAATCGTATTCATGTTATCATTATCTATTTTACATAATCCAATTTGATATTTATCATATTAATTAGTTTTACATCCAAAGGGATAAAGTGTTTTCAATAAATTATTTGAAGTGAAATAAAAAAGAAGATCACTGAATCCCATACATCAAATGTTTTCCACATTATTCGCATGAGAATAGACCACATTTCATATCATTGATGACCTCTCCTAGAAGAAATGTATTCATTCAAGGATGTTGTTGCACAATTATACCAATAAAACCCAGATAAAACACCATTAAAAATAATGGTGATCAAATTCAATAGCATGGTGAAAATATAGGGGAGGTAAAAAGACCCAATGAAGGAGAACCCGCAATAATGGATGATAACTCACGTTAGATCACCATAAAATATTAAATACAAAGGAAATATTACCATCAAAGTAATAACAAAAATTATAATAATGGAGATTCACTTCACTAGAAAATGGGATTATCACTATGTTTTGAGAAATCCCTTGAGAAAAAATCATTTAATGAGGCAAAAAAGTTTTGATTTACATGACATGTAATCAAATTTCAAATCAAAAAATCCTTAGAGTTTAGTTTTAAACCTAAATTAACTCACCATTTTGCTATTTAACCATGAAAATATTAAAATTGTTATCTATCACTACACATATAGTGAACCTCACTTACACAATTTGTACTTATACCTGGTGTATTGACTCCTGGTGTTAATCGTTTTTTGTATCCAATACCTTAAGAGTAATTCCAATATACCTCCATATTCCTCAAGAACCATAAAAATGCAAAGGTATAGTCTACTATATTTATTCCCATACAATTTTAATAGATTTTATGGTGATTTTTTTTAATTTATTAAATTGAAAAACTCAAAAAATGAAACACCTCTAATTATAAAATAGTAACATCTCTTCTCTTCTCTACAGGAACTGAAAAAATTTTGGATCAGAAAAACCAGACCAAAATCAAGTCCATGCATCTCTTTATATGTTTTATATACAAAATTTTTACCATTGTAACGACCTCGATTTTTCTTTGTAATTTTTTAATAATATGGGAAAAATAAAAGTCTGAAAAAATTTATAGTGCATGATTCTAATGCCCGGTGTGCCCAAAATGAATTTTTTAATTTTTTTCAGGTTAGTTTAGTAGACGTGTGAGAAGGTTTTTGTAACTTTTGAACTGGTGCTCGAAATTTAAATTTTATGGCATCGTTGAACTCACAGCGCTGATATTCTCTTAAGGACACCTTTACCTCTACCGCATTATGTCGAGGGTGGAAATTAGTTTTTGGACTCTTTTTTGGAGAAAATAAAATAAATGTGCTTTATTTTATTTTTTGAAATTTAAACTTTTCATTCGAAACATGAAGGTGGGGACCCAATGAAGGTGGTCATGGATTTAATGTGGGGTATTAAATCGCTAGTTACACAAAATTTTTAACCACATAACACCTTAATTAATATGATTCAATAATTCAAAATTAATGAAGCAACTTTAAACTCTTGGATTTCTCCAAATTAAATGTTCCTACATAATTTAATTAATATACAATCATTAATTAAATAATTCCTTAAGCTTATATAATTTGACACCTCACTTCTCATGGGAATATGGGATTGGAAAAGGAGGAGAGAACTTTGGAGGGTTGGAATGATCTTTCTCCAACAAAGGACATCCTCCAATGAAGAACAACTTTCAGAATCGAAGAACGAGGAACTGGACATGGAGTGTCTTACATGGGTGATGAATTCCAATGTCAATATTCAATGAATTTATCTTATTCCTTGTGCAACTTCCATTAGAAAATCGAGCAATGAGATTTGTTTATATATGATTGAATATGTTTATCAATTTTTCATATTCTGATTTCATAATGATGGTGGCCAAACTAGCATGGCCATCCTCCCACACATATTACTTGCCTCTTATCATTTTAGTCTCCGTGAGTTCTTCATAAGTTCATCAACACCAAATATTTTACGACAATAGAAAGAAAATATTTTGTTGAGTGTGACATATGGATGAGGATCCCTCGATTCAAGGATCACGAATATGCGATTGATTTATTTTTCGAGCTAAAAAAAGAGATGCAGTGATCCACAAAAGAGGAAGAGGTCTGTCACTATAGCCGACCACATGAAGGTAGGGCGGAATGTTTACATGTTACCAGATGAGTAGGAGATAGTGGCCACTTGTCCACAGTGGAAGTCGAAGAGCGGTTGTCCCCAGGCTGACCATGGTGGAGCAACGGCGAGCAACCACACCACTGGGAGGAGGATTGGCCAGAACACTAGTTGAACATTATAGGATTGAGTGACATTCTTAGGTCCGATCGGTTTCTTTGAAGCTCTTAAGGAAATTCAATTTGATAATCCAAATTGAAGGGGTTCTGCTCCCACATCGGTTCCAACTCAGGAGGACTGTGCCACCAGGTCGCGCCACCAGGCCATGCCATCGGGCCAGTCCCAGCTCGGGTCGGGCCGCCCCCTATTCGGGTTTTCCTGGACCACAGCCTAGTAAGCCAAGCCCTCCATGGCCCAAGTCTTATGGGCTTGTCCCAGGTCAGGCCTGGCGATCCGAACATGGTCTGGTTGGCCCAGAAAGGACTGGGCCGGGTTAGACCACACCCAGTTTTGCCTTTTGAGTCGTAACATGAGAACGAGACATATGTTTGATGAACCGTCTATGGAACCATAATCCTTAGATCTATATGGTCCTTTTTCTATAATACAATTGTGTTTTGGATAAGGGTGTAGTACATAAGGGTTGTATCAGACCCTGAATCCATCCAGGCCCTTAGAGAGGAAACACTAATAACTTGAAGACTGAGCATTTTATTGACGCGTCGTCTTTTGATTTGAGTCCATTATGAGGTGATGTACCTTTGGGATAATTATTTTAGGGACTTTGGGGAGTTTGAGATATGACCGATGGATTAGGGAGTGGTTTTTTCAAACGTGCAACATACGAAACCATACAACTGGCTGGGACATGGCGACTGCATACAATTTCAACTCTGAGTGACCTAACAGGCCCTATGGGGAGAGCCTCTATGTAATGTGGACGACCCATGGTAGGAGGAGCCTTTGTATGATGTGTATACACATTGTACTCGAAAATAGGAGTACCTCATATATCCACGAGGGGGGGTGCCTCTATGTGACGCGACAGACCCACGATGGGGAGTGCCTCTGTGAGACACAGCAGACCCACGGTACTCGACAGGAGGAGTACCTTAGCAGTACCTTGTTATTGGGACGCACCTCTATCTGATGCGGCAGAACCAATATACTCTATAGAGGATGATTTATCCTGTAGCATAGGTGTTTGATGTTGTTACAAGGGATGTTACTTGTTGTCATCCCTAGAGTATCATGTGGGTGGATATCAGTTTTCATTGAAATCCTATGTATATTAGCATCATAATCCTATTTCATAGGTTTGTATATCTGGTTTGTGTTGAGTATTATATCTTAAATGTTCAGCTGTGTTGTAGTTTATATTCGTGGTGATACCTATGTGGTACTCCTACCATCGTGGCATTACCTGTGTGGTAATCTGCCTTCTCGTGTGAGGTGGGTATTTAATGATTACTTTGTTATATGTATCGGTATATACTTAATTAGGGTTGATTGTTGTTTTTATGTTTTTGGGTTTATCCATTGAATATTTTAGAGACCTCTGGGGGTTATGGAGTCCCTGATGAATATCTTTATACTCACCCATGCATGGGCTATGCCCGCACCTTGTTGTGTCTGGTGTAGACTACAGACAACACTGGCTGAGGATTAGTGTACCTGGACTAGAGACAGCTCAAAGGTGGAACTTTTATGAGGTGATTAGCAGAGACAATCATTCGAGATCTATATCTACCCATCAGGTAGAATCCTTGGAGGGTGTTCATAAGATTTGTACTTAGTTTTACTTTTACTTTCTAGTTTTTTATTCTACATTCCTATTGGTATTGTATTTTGGCCCCTTTACTTTCTGTATGGAACATGTTTACTATATAGTTTTCTTTGTTCTTGTATCTGGTAGTGTTCTTTGTTTGTGTGAGTTTATAGTATATAAAGGCAACACCTTCCTATTTTAGGAAATACATCTTTTGGTGCATGTCGCTAGCCTGTGGCCTATGGAAGGTGGGATTGGGGTATTCATGGCACGTGCCCTAGGGGACAGGTCGTGACAATCATAGATCCATTATAGGATGAAATTTCATGTAAACATTAATACATTTTTCTATGATGAAAAATTTTCATTAACCATGCATTTTCATCATACATCTACATCCATCGCATTGAAATATTCTACAACAGTTCTAAAATACTAATATTCATTATATCAATATATTTAGTGGTATTATGATTATGTAATATTCTTTATTTTTCTCACATTTCATCAAATAGGAAGTGAATCAATCATACGTGTGTACGGTAGACTTTGACCCTAAAAACTGATGTGATTCATTTTCCATTGCCACCTCTCTAAGATAAATATAATGAGTTGTATAATTTTTATACATGATATCACTAAAAAAAATTATAATTCTACAAATTAAAAATTCATTTAATTTATTAGAATTTATTAATTGATAAATGATAACATCATTCATTCATATATGTGGAATACCACCTCCACAAAGCAGTATGATTCGTTTTTCATCACCCCATCATATAGATGATATATATATATATATGTAAATTTGAAGAAATTCTATGGTATTTGTTATCATTAATGAAATATAAAATAGTATATAACTTCTTTAAATAATAATAATAGAAAAATGGAAATGATACATATGAATACATGTGAGATAATGTCTCCATGATTGTTAAATAGTTAATTTTTCAAAACCATCATCCATTATTAGTAATAAAAGTATAACTGATGTATATAAATTAATGCTATTTAATGGAAAATATTGTTATGGTTATGGAATTATTACCTATTATCCATTTAAGAACTATCGATTTTATTTTTAAAATATACTCCACATATCACCTGAACATTTTATGTGATCTTTTTAAATTAATAAATTGCATAAGATGTGATAATAAATTAAATAAATGGTATAATAAACATTAAAAATTTACTTAATAAATTTAATTTTATACATATGTTTTTACTTTTGGTTGAAAATTAATTTATATATATTTTCAAACTCCAGTTACCTTACACATCACATAAAACAGGATTTTTTTTAATTGTTTTAGGGATTTATATTATAAATCCATTTCTTCTAGATATATATTTATTAAATCCTTATTTTTTATTTATTTTTTCAATTGTAATGAAAATTTAATGACTATTGTAACATTATATAAATATTATTCAAAAGATATCATTATATGGATTTTATGTAGAGAATTTTTTATTTCATTATAAAAGAAAACAAGAATTTTCTACTTTTACATAACCGAATCAAAGGGTTTCTTACTGGAATAAACATTATATGATATTTGGATTCAAATATATGAATCTATGATTTCTTTAATGAAAATAACTTCTTAATATTTTATATGTATTTTTATAAAAGTTTTTATATTATGTTAATATATCTATATTAAAATAAATTTATTGGTAAAAACAATAATTTTATGATCTTGGTAATAGAATACAAATATTATCACTATTTTAAAAATGATTTTGTTCATTGTAATTTTTTATGATTGCATTTGGTTATTTTATAATCCTTTTTTGTGTGGTTCTATTATAAAAATTTGGTGATTGGTTCTATTATAATATCATGGATGGGTGGTTATGTTATAATCCAATTAATAGTGGGAATATTATATCTCTCCAAAAAATTGGGTAATCTTTGTGATAGAAGTTAAACACATTGGTTTTTAAATTTTTTGTGTGATAAGAAAATGTTATCCCATGTAACATACCTTATTTATTTAATAATTTTCTAGTTTTTAAAAAAATACTATCATTCCAAAAATGCAATACATGGTTATATTTTTAGAAGGAATTTAAATAAACATTTTGAAAGGATAAATTTATATCAATTATGTAAAAATTTTCTTTTGATTTCAATGATTTCAATGAAATAAATATGATTCTAATATTTATTTTATGATATCCTATGTAATATTTTATTGAAATCAGTGGGCATGGGAAGTGATTTTTTATGTATGAAAATTTTGATTTTGCGCCTAGTGAATATATTGAAAAGGTAAATTTTTATATGTATTTATGAACTAATTGGTATATTTTTTTTTTATGACCTAGAGAAGGATTTTTTGGCCAATACTAGGATTTAAAAAAATTACGTGGTTTTAAAGAAGAATAAAAACTATGAATGAGAAATAATATGATACAATAAAATATGGTTATTGTAGGAATAGTTCTCACTTATATTCATGTGTATAATTATGTAAGAGTTTTTATAATAAAATACAGCTATGAACCTAAATGATCTTGGTTATTTAAGTGATCTATTTTTTCCATTTTCCAATGTATGTTATGGGTGGTTTATGGTGGGTCACATTGATTGATATTAAAGCAATATATTTATGGTTTATGATTTTAGCACCAGTTTTCGGAGTGAGATTCTTGTTTTGATATATGGAGTTACACTTTAGATATCCAAAATATTATTTTTCACGTTTTTATTATTTTCCACTTGGATTATAATCACCCATTCAGTGATATTTTGTTTTAGTAAATGGATGTCCCCCAATGGAACTATGTTAATAAAGAATATTAGGAATAATGATATATTTTACACATGAGAAACCATCTAATAATAGAGTTCGACTAAAAAATACGATTTATATGGTTATATATATATATATATATATCAATCCATGAATCATTATAATCATCCAAACGAGAAATATATAGAACATGATTTTTTTTACTCCCTCATTAGGTGAAATTAAGCATTATATATTTTAACTACAAATATAATAATTATTGATAAATATATCAATATCATTGAATATTTACATTCCATTCCCACATTTTCAAAGCATAGAAAAGTTTAATTGTATAATTATCATTTCATTAGTGAAGATGATCAATGGTGCACCCTTATTATGAACCTGATGAAGTATAAATATATTCATTCTATAGAAAGAGATGAGTATATATGGGGTATTTATAAGAATGTAATTTTACAGAATTATTTTTATGAAATTACATAAGTAAATCCATGAGGTGGAGAATAAGGTTAATGAATGCATTGGTAAATATGTCGAAATTTTACAAGACATGTGAGGTAAAATTATAGAATAATAATATAACCTATATTTTTGACTCATGGATTCTCCATTGTCCTAAAACAATGTTTCTAAAGGGTTTTATCTGTTAGAGACATCAGTACATACGAATAAATAACTAAATTTTCTACATTGTTAAATCTATCGATTTTTGGTTTCTATTAATCTCATGATTTTGATAAGAAATGAAAATAGAATTAAAAGAAATATATTATAAAAAAACATGGGATGGAATAATATGAGTCTTCCATTATTCTATATTTGTGGAATAAATCATGGATATAAATATTTTATGGGGTTAGTAAATGATTTATTTATTGAATGGATGGTAATCAGGTAATAAAATTCTATCATTATAGGATGAATCTATCTAAAATTGTTAAGAGATAGAAAGATCCATATAATGAAACATTTAAACTCATGTGATTAAAATGAAAGTTTAATGAGATTAATGCTCTCTGGTTCTCAGATATGGAATTTCATGACGATGATGATGATAAACATTAGAAAAATTTCAAGCCAATTAAAAAATATAAATTTAGTGCAATTAGTACTTCCAATTTTTTTGATAACGATGTGGATAAGGATTAACTTATCATAAAATCTAGAACTACTAATGTTGTTACACTTCGACCCATGTTTCCCAGATTCGGTGCATTATTGCGTAACATTGGCATGATCACAAAAGATCATGTTTCGAAAGACCGACTAGTTTAATAGCATTGGAAACACTAGATACATTCATAAGTCTTACATTACATTAGAATGTAAAACTAAACTAAAACTACATCTTGTCTTCATATCCCCTCATACTATCCCTGTAGATCATTCATAATATACTTCTTCACATCCAGGAAAAATTAAAACATTGGAATGGGTGAGCTCATATGCTCAGTAAGGATAACAATATAGAGGAAGCTTTCATAAATAAACATTAACATTTAAGGCAATGTATAACTAAAACAAAAGCCTTTTAAACTTGAACTTCAGTATAATATGGAAAAAATAAAATGAAATAATTCCATTTACTTATTCACATGGATATTCTACTAGTCGACTAATCACATGCAATATCAATAACCACTTTCATAATGATGGAATGCCTAATTCCAGACTATCTTAACCATGTAGCCAAGGACTCGTTCCAAGACTACAAATAAGATTTTGTCAAGGCCTCGTTCCAAGACACTAGTTTGTCTCATGAGACCTACCGATGCATCGAGGAGCTAAAGAGGGATCCACCCGTCAGTTATTATGTCCAATACATTCCTCCTATGAACATGTTTAAATATATAATGAACCATAACATAATCACATCACATAAAACATGCATCAAGGTAGCATAACATTTCCACATTTCAATCACAAGATATCTATACAACACATTGATATAATAAAAATATTATCAAAACCATTTTAAATACCAAAATTAATGAAAAGTATAACTTGGTAATCATTTTTCATTTTAAAAAAATTTATGGTTTGTAGAGGAAGTCGAAACTCAAATAATGGTCACGGCGTCGAAGAAGTCATTGTCGCTACATACATTCGACAAAAAAATATTCCTCTTTTCATTTAAAACACTTCATATAAAAAATATTCCTTTTGATTAAACGTAAATGTCAAATCGATTTTTACACAGTATAAAAGAAAGTTGTTTATAAAACAAAATATGCCTCAATGAAAGGAGATTGAGACGAAATCCCTTACCTCATATCCGACATCACTCGACCGTTCTTTAACCTCCTAAATAATAAACTAGAGTTAATTTATAATTTCATAAGAACCTTTTTAATTTTTATTATTAATTTTATATCACTTATTACCATGTTATGAACATTATGTAATTATTTATGTTAATAACGGTCGTTTTGTCGATCTTTGATACTTGAGTCAAAAATAAGCGTCTTATAATTACAAGTTGTTCATGTGGTAAAATATCCATTATATACAGAATTATATTCATGATATAGATATCATATATATCATATATTTCCATTATATACATTAATTCGTAATATTACGTAACATTTAGAGGTAAGAAATGAAATGCACCGTTCATGGAGACGGTAAGCCGTACGTACGCATGAACGCTACTTTCATTTCTATTTCATATTTAATGGAATGAAATCATAATGATATAAAGGTGTATTATAATTCCAGTATAATATCATATATAATATCATTTACTAAATCCTTTATACTTCCCATATATGGCATTAACGATTCAAATCACATTTAGGTGGCGGTAGTCCGCACTTCATAAAATGAAATCATCGCGTTTACCCATAATTGAAATCATAAAGGTATGTCATAAATGAGAAATACAGAATCATAAGGTAAACATAAACATAATATATATATCATATAATAAAATAGTTTCATCATAATTTCCATCATGAGAGGTGTTAAAAGAAGTTTGAACAATCATCGTTTCGTGAGACAGTAATTTGTCACCCACAGAAACAGTATGTTCTTTAACCATTTGACGAAGGTGTGTGAAAGTGTAAAACAAATACCTATCATAAAAACATCCTAGTATATTGAATATACTGGTGGTGTTACAAAATAATGGAATAAAAATTGTTTAAGGTGTGGAAGAATCAAAATAAAACGAAAGAACATAAGAGATAACGTTACCTTAAAATCGGGTAACTCTTATTGATTTGATCCAAAGGCTTCCTTGGAAGACTTCTTCCCAAAGTGAGGCTTCTAGGAGTAATAAAGGGAATATGAGAGAGTATTTGGGCAGAGTTTGGCCGATCCATATGGCTTTTATGGTGTGAATAAGGTGGTATAGGTGGGGGCCTTTTATTAGGGGAGATGAGGGGCACTCTTGGAAAGTGGTGAAATATTACATTATTATGAAGTGCTTCTCGGATTTCAAAGGTCCCACAATTATATGTTTCGAGTATAAGGTGATAAGGGTTCGAAATATACTCATCTAATAGGTTTTTGACAAGTTTACACCTTATATTTTACATTAAATTTTTATTTTATTTAAATCGTTAATTAATGATGTAATCGCTGCATCATCATGGTGTCATAAAAAAATTATTATATTAAATGTGTAAAAATTATAGAAAAAATATCTTGAAATAGGAAATATTTTTATCTATCCAATGAATATTAATATTAATATTTTTAAATTATATAACCCCATGTAATAATTGTTTTAGTAAAACAACACATGTTTGTGAAAATTTTATTTTTACTATAAATAAAAAGTCATTATTGTCATTTTCTTAACCAAGTGGCTCCATGGGGTCCCCAAGTTGACCCATTGATTTTATTGGTCTTCCATGACTCATACAATAAGGTTAGGACAAGTTTCATTATATTTTCATATTTTTATAATATCATTTTTACCATAAATTTCATTAATTACCTTTAATCGCGATTAATAGAACTTAAAAGTCACTATTCACCAAAAATTATTTTAATCCCATTGAAAAAAATTTTACTTCCTAATTAAAATGATGTATGTTGTATTTTGGAAATTCAAATCACAGAGGAGGTAAAATTTCATTTAAGCAAAAAATCAGTTTATTAACTTCCACTTAGTGGTTTCACTATTCATCAAAAATCGATGTTTTTCAGAACAATACCAAAAATTAACCCTAAGATATATTTGATATTCATAATTCCGAAATGAATTATATTTTACATAATTAAAACCATATAATGTGAATTAATTAATTTAATAATTAATTCTCGTTGTCACAACAAATAGCGTGTTTTTAAGAAACAATATATATCAAAATATTGACAACTGTTTATGTCCAATTTCAAAGAGAAAGTAATTATAATGACTACCATTGGATAAAATGGTAAAAATATATTCTAATTATACATTAAACCCATTCAATTGTATAATTTATCACTAAAAAATATTTTTATTAAAAAATTCATTTTAAGTATTTTTCACTTTTCATCATAAATTGGAAGTTCTCAGAAAAATAATAAAAAATAAACATAGGCTAATTTTGATATTCGTAATCAAAAAATGAATTCCATTTCGAAATATAAAATTTATATAATTTCAAAAGGTGGGTATTACTATTAATAACGGCTACTTTTATTGGTCATGGTGTGTTAGAACTCGAGGTTGTATACAACACATGTTGCCCTATTATTCAAAGACAAGCGTACCATGGAAGCTTGGGGTGTTACGTTCTCCCCTCCTTCAATAAATTATGTCTTCGAAATTTAAAATTTTTCTTTGAATATAAAAGGTTGAAAATAGAAAATACCTTTGTGGAAAACCCACATCGGAAATAAGGTTAATAAAAATATAACTTTAAAAGAAAGAAATATAAGTACAAAGGTCACCCGAGATAGCCAATACAAAAATTATATGAAAACATGGATATGGAGGAAAAAAAACCATCATGGTCTGATGGAGAGTTTTATAAAATAGGATTTGGAGAAAGTATAACTATAAGAAAATCACAAACTTGTGAATGGTTAATAGATCATTGATTCCCCGGTAGGAAAAGTTAACCGACAAAATTTTTGTTTTATGTTACCTTTAAAAAAATTTATGAATTTATTTAAGAGATTTACTAACAAAGTGAGGAAATATACATACTTTTCATGTAGAATTTCATTAATTAATAAATTTTTACCACAAACCCATCTTTCACTCAAAAATATTATATTCATCTTAATCGTACGAGGGTCCAGATATTAACACATACCATTTAGATTAGAAATACTATTTTGTAATAACCAGGGACTTTTTGTAGGCTACTGGTAGGTTATAAAAGCTTGTCTCACTATAGTTGTGTGTTCAATTCCTATAGCTTTGTCCGACGCGACGGGTTATCCCTCGACCTACAGGTTGTCCTTTTCCTAAAACTATAGAATTATAACATTCCAAAAATAATCTCCAATAATGTTTTAACCATAAAAAATAATAACCAAAGTTCAACTTAATCCATTCCAACCTTTATAGTTATCCAAAATACCTCTTTCCAGACTTTTTCTAAAAGGTCTCGGAATTCCAAAATCATTTTTATCATCAAATTCCTCAAACAAAGTAAAGTTTCTCTTATTGTCACATACAAAAATATGATTACCTTCATCATATTAAAACCTTAATGAAAAAAACAAGTACTGTAGTAAAATACTTATATATATCACATTATTCTTATAACCAGAATATAATCCTTGAGTCCAAAAGCACCAATACATTAATTATTCCACTTCAACTGTAGTAACAACATAAGATTGTCCTTTATCTTTTGTACTTTTCTAAGGTAATTATACCTAATGCTTAGGACATTCATTTGCATAATGCCCCATTTCCCTACAATTGTTGAATTCATCATTGATAGCCTCTTTCTTTCCTTGCAATCACGAGCCTGGTGACCTTTTCTCAACATTTATAACAAACTCCCATTCCTTTTAGGCAAGTACCGGGTTGATTCTTCCCACAATTATAGCATAATGGAAAATCCTTATTTCCATTTTTCCATTTATCTGTCTCTTGTTCCACCATTATCTTCTACTCATTCTTTACTTTATTTTCATATGATTTAAGGAATTCCTTTTCTATCTTGATAGCACATGAGACAATATATTCATACGATGAGAAGGTTTGTGAAACTAATGCTCAACGGAGAAATGGTTTTAAACCATCAAGTAAACGATCAATATTACTTCTTGTGTTACGTATATAATCTGAAGCATGTATTGCTAACCTTGTAAAGTTGGCCTCATACTTTGCGACATTCTCATCCTCTTTTTGTCTCAGACTCAGAAATTTTCTTTCCATATCTGCTCGATGGTCATGAAGAAATCATTTTTCTAAGAAAAGCTCTTTGAACACCCTCCATTCCATATTCTATACATTATCATCTTCCTTTTTATTTTGAATCAACGTCCACCATTGATCAGCATCTCCATTGAGGCGGTGAACTGCTATGATTACCATTTCCCTTTCACTACTCCCCAAGCCATGGAATATTTTCACTATGGAATTTATCCATTTCTCAGCTACTAATGGATTAGTACTCCCATTGAATGTTGGTGGTTGTTTCCTCATGTAGTGTTCTAACACTGATCCTCCACATTGCGGATCAGGGTGCTCCATACGAGTAAGGTTATTATTCATAACCTGAGTGAGTTGTCCAAGTATGGTGATAAATTGATCAACACCAGTTGTATCTCCATCCCCACTATAATTATATTGAGCAAGAGGGCAATCCCTACAAGGAATACGTGCATTGATATGGTTTCCATTCCTTCTACTAGGCACAATTTCTAAATAATGGCATAAACTAGATCAGTTTATGAATCATAATACATAATTCCATACTTGTAAAAGACTTAACATAAATTGAACAATTTATGGATATAATCCATAATCATAAAAAAAATTCTTTGAGGAAGTATATACTCATAAAACCTTCATAATGGTTTCTAAAGAGAATGATAATTATCCTAAGCATATCCGCCAGGAGTGTCGTAATCAAGAGTGCAACAAGGCCCGTTGTCGTGCACTAGTTCATGTTCGAGTCTAGCTCAAAGTGGTGTTTTCAGGTTTTACCCCTAGGTACGACTTTTGCAGAGCCGCCTCTAACTGCTCGTATCCAGACAGGGATGTATTGCTCGGAAAACTCACAAAATCTCTACAACAACAAAATTCTAGGAAGTTCTTTTATGCTAATCCTCAAAGTCTGTCTTGTGGCAATGTGCTCTAATCAAAATATTCCTAAATCTAGCTTCAAAGGTTAGTACTAAACTACCTTTGATACCAACTATAACACCCGGACCCCAGTTACCCAGAGTCGGTGCATTATTGCATAACATTGCCATGATCACAAAAAATCAAGTCTTGAAAGACCGATTAGTTTAGTAGCCTTGGAAGCACTAGAAACATTCATAAGTCTTACATTACATCATAAAGTAAAACAAAACTACAACAACATCTTTTATTCATATCCCCTCATACTCTCCCTGTAAGTCATTCATAATATAGTTCTTCACATTCTGAAAAAATTAAAACATTGGAAGATGTGAGCTCAGATGCTCAGAAAGGATAACAATATAGAGTAAGCTTTCATAAATAAACATTAACATTTAAGGCAATGTATAACTAAAACAAAAGCCTTTTAAATATGAAAATCAGCATAATATGGAACAAATTAAATAAAATAATTCCATTTACTTATTCACATGGATATTATACTAGTCGAATAATCACATGCAATATCAATAACCACTTTCATAATTATGGAATGCATAATGCCAGAATATCATAACAACATCGCCAAGGCCTCGTGAAAGGACTACACATAAGATTTTATAAAGTCTTCGTACCAAGACACTAGTTTGTCTCATGATACCCACCGATGCATCGAGGAGCAATAGCGGGATCCACCGATCACTTATTAAATCCAATGATTTCCTCATATGAAATGGTTTAAACATATCATAAACCATAACATATTCGTATCACATAAAACATGCGTTAAGGTAACATACCATTTCCACATTTCAATCACAAGATATCAATACAAGACATTGATATAATAAAAATATTATCAAAACCTTTTTCAATACCAAAATAAATGAAAATTAAAACTTGGTATTTATTTTTCATTTTAAAAAAAGTTATGGTTTGTAGAGGAAGAAGAAACTCAAATAATGGTCACGGTGGCAGAGAAGTCGTTGTCACTGCATACGTACGACTAAAAAATATTCCATTTTGTCATTTAAAACACTTTGAATAAAAAAGATTCATTTTTAATAAACATAATAGTCAAAGGGGTTTATAAACCGTATAAAATAAAGTTGTGTATAAAACAAATATGCCTCAATAAAAGGAGATTGAGACGAAGTCCCTTACCTCATATCCGACTTGACTCGACCGTTTTTAACCTCCTGAATAATAAACTAGAATTAATTTATAATTGATTAAGAAACTTTTTCAGGTTTATTATTCCTTTTATATCACTTATTACCATGTTATGAACATTATGTAATTATTTATGTTAATAACGGTAGTTTTGTCGATCATTGGTACTTAAGTCAAAAATAATCTTCTTATGATTACATGGTGTTCATGTGGTAATATATCCATTATATCCAGAATTATATTCATGATGTAGATATCATATATATCATATATATACAATATATACATTCATTCATAATATTACGTAACATTTAGAGGTAAGAAATGAAATGCACCGTTCATGGAGACGGTAAGCCGTACGTACGCCTGAACGCTACTTTCATTTATATTTCATATTTAATGGAATGAAATCATAATGATATAAAAGTGTATTATAATTCAAGTATAATATCATATATAATATAATTTACTCCATCCTTTATAATTCCCATATATGGCATTAACGATTCAAATCACTTTGAGGGGGCGGTAGTCCGAACTTCCTAAAATGAAATCATCGTGTTTACCCATAATTGAAATCATAAAGGTATTCCATAAATGAGAAATACATAAGCATAAGGAAAACATAAAAATAATATATATATCATATATGAAAATATATTCATCATAATTTCCACCATGATAGGTGTTAAAAGAAGTTTGAACAATCATCATTTTGTGAGGCAGTAATTCGCCACCCACAGAAACAGTATGTTTTTTAACCATTAGACGAAGGTGTGTGCAAGTGTAAAACAAATCCTTCTCATAATAATATCAAATTATATTTAAGATACTGGACGTGTTACAAAATAATGGAATAAATAGTGTTTATGGGGTTGGAGAATCAAAATAATACAAAAGAACATAAGAGAAGACATTACCTTAAAATCGGGCAACTCTTTTTGATTTGGGCCAAATGATTCCTTGGGAAGACTTATGAACAAATTGAGGCTTATAGGAGTAAGATAAGGATGTTGAGAGAGTATTTGGGAAATGGTTGGCCGAGCAAAATGGCTTTGAAGGTGTAAATAAGAAGGTAGAGGTGGGGGCCTTTTATAAGAGGAGGGGAGGGGCACTCTTGGAAGGTCATGAAATGTTACATTATTATGAAGTCATTTTCGGATTACAAAGGTCCCACAATTATATATTTCAAGGATAAGGTGATGAGGGTTCTAAATATACTCATCCAATTAATTTTTGACAATTTTAAGTCTTATATTTTATATTATCATTTCATTTTATTTAAATCGTTAATTAATGAAGTAATTTTTGCATCATCATGGTGTATTAAAAACATAAATCTATTTAATGTCTAAAAATTATAAAAAAAATATCATGATGTAGGAAATCTTTTTATCTTTCCAATTAATAGTTATAGTCAAAAATTTAACTTATATAACTCCATGTAATAATTGTTTTAGTAGAAAAACAAATGTTTGTGACAATTTTAATTTAACTTTAAATAAAAAGTTATTAATGTCATTTTCATACCCATGTGACTCCATGGGGTCCACAAGTTGACTGATGGATTTTCATGGTCAGCCATGACTCATCCAATAAGAGTAGGACAAGTGTCCAGATATTTTAATATTTTTATAATATCATTTTTAACTTAAATTTCACTAATTACCCTTAATCACAATTAATAGAACTTAAAAGTTACTATTCACCAAAAATTATTTTAATTCTATTGAACCACATTTTACTTCTTAATGAAAATGATGTCTATTGGATTTTGGAAATTCAAATCACAGAGTTAGTAAAATTTCATTTAATCAAAAAATTAGTTTTTTAACTACCACTTAGTGGTTTCACTATTCATCAAACATCAAAGTTTTTCAGAACAATTCCAAAAATTAACCCTATGATATATTTGATATTCCAAATTCAAAAATGAAGTATATTTTACAAAATTCAAACCATATGAGTTTAATTAATTAATTTAATAATTAATTTTCGTTGTCACAATAAATAGCGTGTTTTTAAGAAACAATATATATCAAAAGATTGACAATTGTTTATGTCCAATTTCAAAGTGAAATTAATTCTAATGACCACCATTGGATAAAATGTTAAAAATATATTCTAATTATACTTTAAAACCACTCAATTGTATAATTTATCACTATAAAATATTTTGATTAAAAAAGATGTTTTTAAGTATTTTTCAATATTCATCAAAAAGTGGAAGTTCTCAAAAAAATAACAAAAATTCACCATAGGAGAATTTCTATTTTCCGAATCGGAAAATGAAGTACATTTTGAAATATAAAATTTACATAATTTCAAACGGTGGGTATTAATTTTCATAACGGCTACTTTTATTGGTTGTGGTGTGTTAGAACTCAAGGTTGCGTACAACACACGCTGCTCTATTATTCAAAGAGAAGCGTACCATTGAAGCTTGGGGTGTGTCATTATCCCCTCCTTCAATAAATTGCATCCTTGAAATTTGAATATTTTCTTTGAATATAAAAGGTTGAAAATAGAAAATCCCTTTCTGGAAAACCCACATCAGAAATAAGGTTAATAAAAATATAAGTTTAAAAGAAAGATAGAGAAGTACAAAGGTCACCCGAGATAGCGAATACTAGGATTCTATGAAAACATGTCTATGGAGGAAAAAAACCATCATGGTCTGATGGAGAGTTGTATAAAACATGATTAGGAGAAATTTTAACTACAAGAAAATCACAAACATGTGATTGGATAAACGATAATTGATTCCCAAGTAGGAAAAGTTAACCAACAACATTTTTGTTTTATGTTACCTTTCATAAATTTGAGGAATTTATTTATGAAATTTACTAAGAACATAAGTAAATATACATACTGGTCATCTAGAATTTCGTTCCTTAATAAAGTTTTACCAGAAACTGATCATTCACTCAAAAAGATAATATAACTCAAAAATATTATATTTATCGTAATCGTACAAGGTTCCAAATATTAACTCATACCATCTAGATTAAGAAAAGTATTTTGTAATAAGCAGGGACTTCCTGTAGGCTACTGGTAGGTAATAAAGGCGTGTTTCACTATGGTTGTGGGATCGATTCCTACAGATTTTTTCCGACCTGACGGGTTATCCCCCGACCTGCCGGTTCTCCTTTTCCTAAAACTATAGTACTATAATATTCCAAAAATAATCATCATAAATTTTTTAACCATAAAAAATACTACCCAAAGTTCAACTTAATCCATTCCAACCTTTATAGTTATCCAAAATACCTCTGTCCAGACATTTTCTAAAAGGTCTCTAAATTCCAAAATCAATTGTATCATGTGATTCCTCAAACAAAGTAAAGTTTTTCTTATTGTCACATAAAAAATATGATTACCTTCATCATATTAGAACCTCAATGAAAACAAAAAGTATTGCAGTAAATTCCTCATATATATCACATTATTCTTATAACTAGAATATAATCCTTGAGTCCAAAAGCACCAATACATTAATTATTCCACTTCAACTATAATAACAACATAATATTGTACTTGATCCCTTGCCCTTTTATAAGGTATGTTTACCTAACACTTAGGACATTCATTTGCATAATGCCCAATTTCCCAAAAATTGTAGCATTCAACATTGATAGCCTCATTCTTTCCCTTGCAATCACGATCTTGGTGACCTTTTCTCCACATTTATAACAAACTCGCATTCCTTTTAGGAAAGTACCGAGTTGATTCTTCCCACAATTACCGCATAGTAGAAAATACTTCTTTCCATTTTCCCCTTTATATGTCTCTTGTTCCATCATTATCTTCTTCTCTTGCTTTACTTTATTGTCATATGATTTAGAGAATTCCTTTCCTCTCTTGATAGCACATGAGACAATATCTTCAAACGATGAGAAGGTTTGTGAGACTAACACTCGACGGAGAAATGGTTTTAACCCATCAATGAAACGATCAATCTTACTTATTGTGTTACATATATGATCTGCATCATGTCTCGCTAACCTAGTAAAGTTGGACTCATACTTTGCGACATTCTCATCCTCCTTTTATCTCAGACTCAGAAATTGCCTTTCCATATCTGCTCGATGGTCATGATGAAAGTATTTTTCTATGAAAATATCTTTGAACTCCATCTATTCCATATCCGATACTTCATCAACATCATTTGTATTTGGAATCAATGTCCACCATTGATCAGCATCCCTAGTGAGGTGGTAAACTGCCATGATAACCTTTTCCCTTTCACTACTCAATAAGGCATGGAATATTTTCTCTAAGGAATTTATAAATTGCACAGATAATAAGGGATTAGTACTCCCATTGAATGTTGGTGGTTTTTGCCTCATGAAGCAGTATATCATTGATCCTCTACGTTGTAGATTAGGGTGCTCCATATGAGAAAGGTTATTATTCATAACCTGTGTGAGTTGTCCCAGTATGGTGATAAGTTGATCAGCACCAGTTATATCTCTAGCTCCACTATAATTATCTTGAGCATGAGGGAAATCCCATCATGGAGTGTGTGCATTGATATGGTTTCCATTACTTCCACTAGGGGCCATTTCTAAACAATGGCATAAACTAGATCAGTTTATGAATCAAAATACATAATTCCATACTTGTAAAACACTTAACATAAATTGATCAATTTATGGATATAATCTATAATCATAAAAAAAATTCTTTGAGGAATTATATACTCATAAAATCTTCATAATTGTTTGTAAAAAAATGAAAATTATCCTAAGAATATCCCCCAGGAGTGTCGTAACCAAGAGTGCAGCAAGGCCCATTGTCGTGCACCAGTTCCCGTTCGAGTTTAGCTCAAAGAGGTGTTTTTGAGATTTACCCCTAGGTACATCTGTGCCAGAGCCACCTCTACCTGCTCCTATCCATACAAGGATGTATTTCTCGGAAAACTCACAAAATCTATACAACAACAAAATTCTAGGAAGTTCTTCTATACGAATCCTCAAAGTCTGTCTTATGGCTATGTGCTCTAATCAGAGTTTTTCTAAATCTAGCTTTCAAGGTTAGTAATAAACTGCCTCTAATACCAACTATAACACCCCAACCCTAGTTACCCAGAGTTAGTGCATTATTTTGTAACATTGGCATGATCACAAAAGTTCATGTCTCGAAAGACCGATTAGTTTAGTATCCTTGGAAGCACTAGATACATTCATAAGTCTTACATTACATCATAAAGTAAAACAAAACTACAGAAACATCTTGTCTTCATATCCCCTCATACTATCCCTACAGGTCATTAATAATATACTTCTTCACCTCCTGGAAAAATTAAAACATTGGAAGGGGTGAGCTCAGATGCTCAGAAAGGATAACAATATAGTAGAATCTTTCATAAATAAACATTACCATATAAGGCAATGTATAACTAAAACAAAAGGCTTTTAAACATGAACTTTAGCATAATATGGAAAACATAAAATGAATTATTTCCATTTACATATTAACATGCATATTCTACAAGTCAAATAATCACATGCAATATCAATAACCACTTTCATAATGATGGAATGCATAATGCCAGACTATCATAACAACGTAGTAAAGGCCCCGTGCCAAGACTACAAATAAGATTTTTTCAAGGCCTCGTTCCAAGACACTATTTTGTCTCATGAGACCTATCAATGCATCGAGAAGCTATAGTGGGCTCCACCAATCACTTATTAAGTCCAATTAATTCCTCATATGAATAGGTATAAACATATCATAAACCATAACTTAATCATATCACATAAAACATGCATCAAGGTAACAAACCATTTCCACATTTCAATCAAAAGATATCAATACAACACATTGATATAATAAAAATATTATCAAAACCATTTTAAATACCAAAATAAAAGAAAAGTAAAACTTGGTATTTATTTTTCATTTTAAAAATAGTTATGGTTTGTAGAAGAATCTGAAACTCAAATAATGGTCACGGCGGTGGAGAAGTCGTTGTTGCCGCATACGTACGACAAAAAAATATTCCATTTTGTCTTTTAAAACACTTCGTTTAAAAAAGATTTCTTTTGAATAAATGTAAAAGTAAAAAGGGATTATACACCATATAAATGAATGTTGTGTATAAAACAAAATATGCCTCAATGAAAGGAGATTGAGACGAAGTCCCTTACCTCGTATCCGACTTGACTCGACTATTATTTAACCTTTTGAATAATAAACTAGAGTTAATTTATAATTTATAATGAACTTTCTTAAAGTTTATTATTCCTTTTATATCAATTACTACCATGTTATGAACATTATGTAATTATTTATGTTAATAATGGTCATTTTGTCTATCTTTGGTACTTGAGTCAAAAATAAACTACTTATAATTACAAGTTGTTCATGTGGTAATATATCCATTATATCGAGAATTATATTCATGATTTATATATCATATATATCATATATATCCAGTATATGCATTCATTCATAATATTACGTTACATTTAGAGGTAGGAAATGAAATGCACAGTTCATGGAGACGGTAATCCGTACGTACGAATGAATGCTGCTTTCATTTATAAATCATATTTAATGGAATTGAATAATAATGATATAAAGGTGTATTATAATGAATGTATAATATCATATATAATATCATTTATTCCATCCTTTATACTTCCCATATATGGAATTATCGATTCAAATCACTTTTAGGGGGCGGTAGTCCTCACTTCCTAAAATGAAATTATCGTGTTTACCCATAATTGAAATTATAAATGTATTCCATAAATGATAAATATAGAAGAGTAAGGAATACATAAATATAATATATATATATCATATATGGAAATAGTTTCATCATAATGGACACCATGAGAGGTGTCAAAAGAAGTTTGAACAATCACCATTTCGTGAGGTAGTAATTTTCCACCCACAGAAACAGTATGTTATTTAACCATTAGATGAAGGTGTGTGCAAGTGTAAAACAAATACTAATCATAACAAAATACTAGTATATTGATGATACTGGTGGTGTTACAAAATAATGGAATAAAAAAAGTTTATGGGGTTGGAGAAGCAAAATAAAACAAAAGAACATAAGAGAAGACATTACCCTAAAATCAGGTAACTCATTTTGATTTGAGCCAAAGGCTTCCTTGGGAAGCCTTATGCCCAAATTGAGGTTTCTAGGAGTAAGATAGGGAAGTTGAGAGAGTATTTGGGCAGGGTTTGGCCTAGACAAATGTATTTGAAGGTGTGAATAAGGTGGTAGAGGTGGGGGCCTTTTATAAGAGGAGTGGAGGGGCACTCTTGGAAAGTCATGAAATGTTACATTATTATGAAGTGAATTTCGGATTTCAAAGGTCCCCCTATTATATATTTCTAGGAAAAAGTGATAAGGTTTCGAAATCTACTCATACAATAGGTTTTTTACAAGTGTATTTCTTAGATTTTATATTATCATTTCATTTTATTTAAATCATTAATTAATGATGTAATCGTTTCATCATCATGGTGTCATAAAAACATTAATTTAGTTAATGTAAAAAAATTATAAAAAAATATAATGATGTAGGAAATATGTTTATATTTCCAATGAATTTTTATAGTCAAAATTGTAACTTATATGACCCCATTTAAAAATTGTTTTAGTTAAACAACACATGTTTGTGACAATCTTATTTTTAGTTTAAATAAAAAGTTATTAATGTCATTTTCTTACCCAAGTGGTTCCATGGGGTCCCCAAGTTTACCTAAGGATTGTCTTGGTCTCCCATGACTCATCCAATAAGGGTATGACTTGTGACAACATATTTTCATATTTTTATTATATCATTTTTACCTTAAATTTCACTAATTACCTTATATCACGATTAATAGAACATAAAAGTTACTATTCACCAAAAATTATTTTAATACCATCGAGCCAAATATTTACTTCCTAATGAAAATTATGTAAGTTGTATTTTAGAAATTAAAATCACAGAGGTTGTAAAATTTTATTTAGACAAAAAATCATTTTTTAACTACAACTTAGTGGTTTCACTTTTCATCAAAAATCGATGTTTTTTCAGAACAATACCAAAAATTAACCCAAAGCTATATTTGATATTCCTATTTAAAAAATGATATCTATTTTACAAAATTGAAACCATATATGTTGAATTAATAAATTTTATAATTAATTCCTGTTGTCACAACAAATAGCGTGTTTTTAAGAAACAATATATATCAAAAGATTGACAATTGTTTATGTCCAATTTCAAAGTAAAATTAATTATAATGACCACCATTGGATAAAATGGTAAAAATATATTCTAATTGTACTTTAAAACCACTCAATTGTAAAATTTATCACTATAAAATATTTTGATAGAAAATGTTGTTTTTATGTATTTTTCACTATTCCTCAAAAAGTTGAAGTTCTTAGAAATATACCAAAAATTCAACATAGGCTAATTTCGATATTCCGAATCTAAAAATTAAGTCCATTTTGAAATTTAAATTTAAAATAATTTCAAAAGGTGGGTATTACTATTCATAACGGCTACTTTTATTGGTCGCATTGTGTTAGAACTCGAGGTTGCATACAACACACGATGCTATATTATTCAAAGAGAAGCGTACCATGGATGCTTGGGGTGTTACAAATATATTATTAATTACTGAAACTACCCATTGTTATATATTGGTGGAATATTATAAGGATATCACATTCCCACATATATTATCAGATGATGTATTATAAAGTAGAAATCACACTAGTATGTTGATTTCATCTCAAGACTAAGATTCATATATAATTGATGCTTGCAGGAATGTGGTTCATACAAATCTTGTTATTTATCCTCTAAATGTATTTGATAATATTTTAGTTATCAAATGAAATTATTTATAAATTTTTTTTATAAATTTATGATGATGGGAACATTATATTTTTTTTATAAAATAGTGTATGATTATATTTTTTTTTGAGGATTAATATGAATATTCAATACCAATTATATCCACTGTATGTGTCTAGATTCTGATTAAAATTAGGTTTTACCCCAAATGGTTTGGGATAAATTTAACATCGATTATATTCCTAATGAACATGTTTTTTTCTGATATTGTACTGAAAAACTATCAATGTTTTCCCCTAATATACAATATAATGATTTTAATAAAACTCATACATGGTGTTTTATCTACATCAGTTACATCATATATAATTTCCTTGATTTATTTATAGTTTTTGAAAAATAATCTCTACGATAATCTTAGTAAGTTATTTTTTTTATTGTGCGTGTCACGATGTGGAAATGATTTTTTTACAAGGAAATTAGTATAAATGTGTCTCAACATTTATTATTAGGAATGCAACAAGAACAAAATTTGGAATACGTTTCATTTTTCACATCTTGATTATATGGTTTATTAATATTTTGGATGTCAATACTTATCAATGATTGACATGAATTTTTGATACTATCAACTTATGGTTAATTGTCAATAAAACCTATTGATAACCTACCATATGTTGTTTTAAATCCTTAAATTTATATTGATGACTTTTCTCATTCTTAATTACCCATATATCTTCATTTATTTAATGAATTGATTAATTAGAGATTACCTTGATATATATGTGGAAGTATTTATTGAAGAATTTTTTTATACTCCCAACGAAAGGAAGAATAGTAATATTATTAAAGGGTTGTCCTAAAAACAATTTCAAAGGATATGTGTTATGAAAAAATGACATGTTCTAAATTTAGATATGTAACATATATTTTTTGGTTTATATAATCACAAAATGGTTATATAAATGGAATAATAAATAAAGATGTTATTTAGTCGTATACCATACTAAACACAACATATAATATTTATATTGTTATTTTGTAGTCTATATATTTTCAACACTATATATATAATTTCTCATTTCTATCTAATCCACTCATAATTTTATCATGGATGTAACTCATGTTAATTGTGACATATAAAAGTATGCAAAAATTCAAGGATGTAGAAGGATGTCTTATTAGCATAACTATACTAATAATACCATACAGTGGGGGAGGGTTATTTATATATAATATTACTTCAATGAAATAAAAAAGGAATGTGTCCCCATAAGGAATTATATGATAAAATATTATTCCTCACAATGATTTAAAACTCCTTGAAAAAATTACATTACTCATTAATTCGTGTTGGCCATAGTAATTTCATCATTATGAATATAGAGGAATAATTATTATTGTAAAATTTTGATATCTATACTGATAAAAGAGTAATGATGTATCTAATAACAGAGAAGATATTTAATATGTGTAAAATTATATTTTTTGTATTGATTGTAGAAAATGATAGATAAATAAATTGTAATGATAGAATGGTACATAATTAGGATGATCCTCTGAGTCATAAATTCAATTCTAGTTTTCCATGAATATGATTTAAATAGGTATAATATTTATTGATATAATGATGATAATAATTGAAATCATGATAAATTGGGATTTGTAATATCATTATTAGATGATTTATTAGTCATCCATAAATATAAAGATGAAGGAAAAAGAGAAGTAGGATGCAAAGATAAAAAAGATTTTAAGAAATTATACATAGTTCAACCATGATTAGGCTGTAATAGTAAGGTGTTGAAACTGAGTAAGTGTTCCTTCAAAACAAAATACGAACGATGCATTATTGGAAGAATATCATATCTCATCATTATTCATTTATATGGGGATTATGAATATGATTCAACGTATTTATATTGGTTCTTGGTATACCATCATATAAATTATGAAATATAAAATTATAATGGGTTGTTAAAACCTATATCCATAGTGTAATGGAATTAAAAAAACACTATATTTTTTTCATCCAGAAACCAAAAAAATATGTGGTATAATTCTATTAGGTTTGCAGCCAATAAACTTATAAATGTAGCACACATCAATAATATCAATTAATATTTATCTCATAATCATCATATAAATATATATATATATATATATTGGTAGTGTCAGTGTAACATGTTATATAACATTATACACTATCTAATAGTGATATGAGGACTACCATGTCGTTTTAGAATAGTATTTATATACTCTATACATATAGTTGAGTTCTAGTAATACCTATTAACCTCAGATAGATGGTCTTCCATAGGGTACCAGTCAAACACTGGATGAAATTTGGAGATCATAATCTATTCATTTAAAATTTGGGTTGAAAAATAACATTTAACTAGTCATGATTTCAAATCACATTATATTTAATTGAATCATTGTAATTTATCTTTACAAATAAATTTATTATATTTTGTGTATATCTCAAATATTCTGTAAATTTTTGGGAGAAATAAATCTATTGGGACTTAAGAAATCTGAATAATATGTAGTAAATATTATATCTAATGAACTACCCATCAAGTAAAAATTCATTCGAGAGATGAAGTTTTCTGATAATAATTTATTAAATAAGAAATTTTATTTATTTGACATAGTATTATTATGAATTTAGTTTTTGAATAATGTTATGAGATTTTTAATTATGTGAATGATGAATCCTAATTATACATATCCATTCAATATTCTTTATCAAGTTTGAATTTTGTCTTATCACATTGTAGTTCAACAAATGTTATCTTAAGAAAATCATCTGTTACATGTATATCTCTTGAATAAGTACATACCCAATCCATTACATGAATTGAATGTAGATTTTATCATTTTAGATCATGGTAATTATAATGAATAAAAAATAATATTTTATTAAAAGATAATGTATAATTAAATAGTACTACTGAAATGGTTGAAGTTATTTGGGGGATCCAAAATTAGAGGATGCTACATAGAACCCCAAGGATATGATGAATAAATGATATCATCATTTTCTATATCTGTGATATGTAATTTAAAGGGTGAAATAAATTTTTAGTTGTGGTAGAATATAGCCCCATAATATTTTATAATTATTTCCATTAAATTATATTTTATGTATTCAATATACTGTATTATACACAACACTATGTACTGGTAAACATGTGATATAATATAACATTAAAACATGGACATTAGAATAGAGGGTATGAATAATATTATCCTAATTATGAGACATATATAATATGTTTCTCCTAAATTAAATTTTATTTAATAATGGTTTGGAAATAATCATTAAATGTATAATGAGAAAATTTATTGATTAAATTACAATTTTTTAAGAACATTAATTCACTACAAGTTAAGTATTTTTTCTAAAACATGTATATATAACATGATCGAAAAATTAATTTTGTTAAATATTTTTATAATTTATAGGGATAAATAAATAATCACTCATACATTAGTTATTTAATTGTTAAGAATGATGTTAAAAATGATTTAATGTTCAAAGAGTCTCTTCTAAGAATTTTTTTATATGTGAAAATTGTTTTTATAAAAGAAAATTATATAATTAATTTTTTATTAATATTTTTAGTCAAATTTATGGAATAAATATTTATTCATGGTTTTCATATTTCAACAGATTGATATTAGTAGTCATGAAATGATATAAAATTTATTTTTATTCATAAAAATTCATTTTTTTGAATTCTGGATTACATTGTTTTTTATAAATTTTTATAAATTTATCTTTTTCCAGATATAGATATTTATAAAATGATATTCATATGTTATGTTATATTTAAATTTTTTTTATTGAGGACAAAATCGTATTTGGATATAATGACTTATAAAAATAGTAATTATTTGTTACAAATAATAATGTTAATTTTTTTTTCTAATAGTGGTAAGCTGAGAGATATGTGTATTTTAGAAGCATAATATTTTATTTTAATTATTTTATATACTAATTTATAAACTACATTTTTATATATTTAAATTATTGGAAATATGAATCCATTATTCTTGATAAATTCAATAATAATAATTAAATATTTTATGTAATTCCTTTTGTGTCCTATCCCATAATTATAATAGGGAATATCATATCCTCCAATACATATAATGTATTCACCTTCGAAAGTTGAAAACCCAAAAAATATATATTCCTAAAATACATCCTAATAGGTAAGAGTGCATTTTCAATTCAAAATACCTTATTTTTAAAGAACAATCTGTAATCTAGTAGAGGTATCTCAAAAAAGAGGTTTTACTATTATCCGAGTACATTCAAATATATTTCATATTATAAAATTTCTATATAAATTGTATACATCATAATTTAATGAATATATTATCATATATTTAATAATATTTTATTATGATTTTGGAAATACCTTCTCCCAAAAAGTACCCATCCATGGGAATCAATGTATTTCTCATGCATACATGTGGTCTACATCTACCATGTTGAGATTTGATTAAATTTATATCACACCTAAATATAGGAATTTGTAATGATGGATATATATATATATATATAATATTACAGAAAGTATTACTAAATTGAAATTAAAAAATATTATATTCTTTTATTTCTATAATTTCCTTGGAAAATGAAAATAGTATTCATGTGTACGTATGTATAAAAAATCTCTATGAACATTGTTATTCATTTTTATATAATTGTACTTTATGGAAAATTATACATTTATCTATATATATATAATATTATTTATATATAATTTATAATAATATTTATATTATGAAACCATGATCAATGTATAAGGACTATATCATTTGAACCCAAACATTCATGAATAACAAAATAGTAACCCCCTGAAGGCAACAATTTTAATAAATAATTTATCAAAAATATATTTTAAAAAATTATTGATGGATTATATGTAATATTATATATATGAATATGATATATTTATAAATTATTTCAATTTTTAATTTATTATTCACCAGGATAGAGTTCTTTTGATGACTTTCATACTAGAGTTGTAGATTTTAGGTTAAAGTCTCACTTTTCCGTAGTATGATTTTGTTTAAATTTAAAATGAAAAAATTATTATATCCATGTCTCCCATATTTTATGTATTTAATTATAATATGTATATTATTGTAGATTACTCAATTTATATTCATTTTCCCGTTTGTAATTACTCAATATACTGAAATAATGTTTTTGAGGAAAAAATAAATTTTTTCTATATCAAAATATGGAATATTTTTAATCCATATAAATATTTAATTTAATATTTTTTGTAGAATTTTTTTAATATTGAAAAATTATTTAATAACTTAATTCTTCCAAATTTTTAATTTCTATATTATTTTATGTAAAGTTAATGTTTTTTTTATTTTTTAAATGTTGTACTTTAATATTTAAACTGAATGTGTGAATGGAATATTTGATTTAATGGAAACTGCATTGCTCGATTTTCACTCTATCCTGACAAGTTTTTTAGTACAATATTATATTATAAGATTCCATAATATTTTTAATTTATCTTTTTTTCATTATTAATATTATGTTTAATTTAGTTCGTTAATTATCTATTTCAAAATGATAAAGGTATTATCCTTATAAACTGTTCCATTTATTTTTGGATTGATTTATATATATGTGGTAATATCCCTTGATGTTACTTATGATTAATTTTCGCATATTATTTACTAATACCATACTAATTATTTAGTAGGATGGTTTATGATTATAATTATGATATATTGATGAAACATATAATCTTTTGTATGGGGTATTCTATAATGAAATGATAAAAGCATTCACAATCCTATGGAATACAAATTAAAGGATTTTGATTGTGTAACTAGTGAATGTATTATATTTTACCTAATAAATCAGGTAAGGATTAATGTTTTAGGAGCTAAATGTGTATATGAGGGGTTAAGAAAATATATAAGTGGGTATATGGGAGGTTATTATAATCCCAAATTGGGTACATTTGAGCTTATCCCAATATCAAATACGTAACATGGGTAGTTAGACAATGTCTATAATGAGATGAATGAAATTGTGTGGGGGGGATAGAACTAATATTTTCATTATTAGGATTATTCCCCACTTTCTGCAACTAATTTATAAAATGAAATAATTCCAATTTTATGATCTTAATTCATATTTTGTTTTATTCCTTTATGATTAATGTCTTTTGAACTATTAATATTTATTCAATGAAATATGATATTGATCTAAGAAATAATGGGTATTTTTTTTCAAATTCTAATGTTACATGATCATACATTCTTGATTATCTTATGCTTAAATGGACTTTGATATCTTCGTTTCTTACCCTTATAGGGAATCCATGATCACCTGTCATTATGTTTCTTTTTCCCTACCCATGAATAATTTTTTTAGAATAATATGTGTAACATCCAAGGTAAATGAATAATTAGAGATTTTAATGTCTATTAAAATTTTTGAAATTAATATTAATTTTACTTTAATGGGGTTTCTATGTTTGATAGTGTACCCGAAACTCAATAATGAGTTTCTTTGAAATCTTATGTTGCACACTAATAATATAACATTATTATTTGAAATGGTAGTTAACTCCTAGCCATTGTATTGGTGGGAATGAAAAAAACTAACTACAATATTATTAAAAAGTTTTGTTTAATGTATTTACATTTATCCAATAAAAGTTAGAGGCTTAAATTATGAATTAATTTAATTTTAGGCATAATTTACAATAAAAGGTCGATTTACTGCCTATTAATTTCCATCCATATTTAAATATATTTTTGGTCACTTTAATACATCATATATGACAAAATAAAAACCTTTTTTATAATGGGGACATAAAATTATACATTGGGTAATTTTTTATGTATTTTTCTGATAAAGATAATTTTTATTGAATAGTGAAAACACTTTATTTTAATTCAAATTTCGTTTTAATAAAATTTATGTATATGGTTATATTATCATTTTAGTTTCTTTTAAAGTTTAAATAAAATATAATTTTTCCATTTTATACAATTTTGGGCATTAGAATTAATTTCACTATGAAAATGGACATAAACAAGTGTTAATATTTTGATAGTTATTATTTCTTAAAAACACGCTTTTTGATTTGATAGCCAGAATTGATTTTGAATTAATTTTTTCCACTTCTGTGTTTTGAATTTGGAAAAATGGATTCCATATTTTCAATCAAGATATATAAATTTTTTAAATAGTTAACTTTTATTTTTAGACATTTTAAATATTTTTTTCAGTAACTATTTTTTTACCGTAGTTAAGGGTAATCAGGTAAATAAGGGAAAAATAATATTATAATAATATAAAATTACCCTTAAACTTGTACTAATCCTTTTTTATGAGTCATTTACGACCCTTGGAATAATTGGGTCGATTTTAGTACCCCATTTAGCCACTTGGGAGTGATAATGAAAATTTAGATTAATTAATTTAAAGTAAAGACAAAAATGACCGAAACAAATATCTCTTGGTAAAATAATTTTTAGATGGTGTTATATAAGTTATTTTTTCAACTATAAATATTAATTGAAAATATGAAAAGATTTCCTACATGATAATATATTTTTATATTTTTTAGACACTGAATAAATTAAATTATTCATGACACAAAAATGATGCAGTATTTACATAATTAATAAATGATTTAAATAAATAAGATAATAATTATTAAAATATTATCCAAAATATGTCCAATCCCAATTGGTTGATTTTATTTATACCATTGTTCATCTTATCTTCATATTTTAATGATTTTTGTACCATTAGAAACCGAATATAAATATATAATAAAATAATAGTTTCACACTTTCCTAAAGATCCCCTCCTCCCCCTTATAAATGGAGTCCACTTCTAACCAATTAATCACACCTCTCAAGCCTTTTGGCTCGTCAAAAATCTACCCAATTAAGCTACATATATCCCACTACTCACCCTATAAGACTTACCATAGGCAGAAGTCACTTTAAAAAGTCCTTTTGGATCAATCCAAAGGAAGTTACCCAAATTAAAGGTAACAGCTTCTCTTAAATTGTTTTCTTTTATTTTACTTCTCCAACCCATAAACTCTATTTATTACATTATTTTGTAACAAAAACAATATATTCAATATACTCGGATGTTTTTATGAGAATTATTTGAACTACACATACACAAACCTTCATCTAATGGGTGAAGAACATAATGTTTCTGTGGATGAAAAACTAACACGTCACGAAACGATGATTGTTAAATTACCTTTTACCGCCTCTCATGGTGGAGATTATGATGGAAATGTATTTATATATCATATATATTATGTTTATGGTTCATTTATCCTTCTGTATTTTCCGTTTATAAAACACCTTTCTTGTTTCCATAGTGGGTAAACACGATAATCTCATTTGAGGAAGTGCAGGCTACTGCCCCCTCAAAGTGATGTGACTCATTAAAGCATTATGTGGGATGTATAAAGGATAGATTTAATGATATTATATATGATATTATACTGTAATTATAATATACCTATGTATAATTATGTTTAAATTCCATTAAAATAAGAAATAGAAATGAAAGTAGCGTTCATGCATACGTACGACTTATTGTCTCTATGAACGATGCATTTCATTTCTTATCTCCATATGTTGTGTACTATTATAAATAAATGTATCTATTTGATATATATGACATATGTGATATATAAATCATGAATATTTTTCTGGATATGATGAACTTTGGACCACATGAACAACATGTAATTATAAGAAGTCAATTTTTGACTCATGTACCAAATATTGACAAAAAAAACATTGTTATCTTAAATGGTTAAATAATGTTTATTACATGGTAAAAAGTTATATAAAAGGAATAAAAAACATTAAAAAGGTTCTTAATCAAGTAGAAATTAAATTTTAGTTTATTATTCTGGAGATTAAAGAATGATGCAGTCTAGTCGGACACAAGGTAAGGGACTTTGTCTCAATCTTCTTTCATTCAGGAATATTTTGTTTTAATACACGATTTTCATTTATATATTGTATAATCACCTTTGAATTTTCATTTCATTAAAAGGGAATAATTTTGTACAAATAATTTTACTAAATTAAATAAATGAATATTTTTTATGTAAGTGGTGCCAACGACCTTTCCGCTGCCGCGAGTATTATTTGATATTTGGCTTCCATAACAAGCCGTAATGTTTTTAAAAGGAAAGTGAAATACCAAATACTCAATTTACGTATATTGGTATTGAGAATGATTTGGAGAATTGATTTATTATTACAATATCTTGATATAATATTTTGTTATTGCAATGTGAAAATGTTATCTTTCCTTTATGCTAATGTAATGTGTTATGATCTTGTTATGGTTCTTCGGATTTATTTACATATACGAGTGGTTTCGTGATAAAACTAGGCCCGGTGAGTGCATGATAGATCTCTAATGCACTGGGTAATGTGAAGGAGGTAAACGTGAATGTTTATCCTAATAGATTTAGGTAATATACTTTCATGGGTATTCTAAAGTTACTCCCTATGAAGATGTGATAGCTACAATGTAAATATGATTTGGATGCCACAAGTTAGCTTTATGATTTATGATTTCTATGTCTTATTCATAAATCTTATGTTTTCATGAGATAAGTAAAAGAGATTATGTATTGTATAATTTTTTTATAACCCTTACTGATCTTTTTATGCTCATCCCATGTTTTGAATGTTTTCACAGGACTTAAAGATGAATAAGGTCAAGGATGGGATCAGGGAAAACTAATGTTGTCTAAAACATGGGACTAGACAAGACTATTTATTTCAAGAGTTTTTATTTTATGAAAAAAATGGATACTGGGTAGAATTGTCTACATGTAATTATCAAGTTGTTATTTAAATGTAATGACATAATTCTCAAAAACTCCAAACCTTAAGAGATACTAAATGTTAATTATTCATTTAATTCAATATTATGTATTGTTTAAGGCCGACACCTTATAGTTGGTAACAGAGGTCAGTTTAGATAAATTTAGGAGTTAAGGTATTGTTAAATAAATTTCCCTTAATTAATTTATGGTAAATTTGAAATGATATAGCAATTATAGATTACCATGTTTCATCGCCTAATATATTTTTGTGTTAAGAATTGTTTTTTTATAGAAAAATAGAACAACTTTTCGTAGAAGGGATACTATAAGGACCCGACCTTAAACATTACTTATTATTGAATTAAATGGATAATTAACATTGAAAATCTTTTCACGGTTAGAGTTTTAGAGAATTAGGACATAACTATTACATCTCAATGGTTATAAAGTAGACACATCTACTCAACTTCCATTTTTTCCCAAAAATATAAACTCTAGGACAAAAGAGTCATGTCCAGTTCCTTGTTTTAGACAGCCTGACATTTCCATGATCCCATCGTTGACCCTATTCAACTTTATGCCCTCTGAAAAAAGTTTCAAAAAATCTTGGGATGAGCATAAAAATATCAGTAAGGGTTATAATAATACGGAAAGAAAACATTAGTCCATGTATACATAATAATCAAGGAAATCGTACTTTACTCATAAAGCATAAGCAATTTAACATACCTCATGAAATCATAAGATTTACGAATAACTACTAGAAATCATAAGAAATAAAGGTAACTTGAGGAATTAATAACATTCTTACATAGGGAGTAACCCTAATGGTTAAATTTGGATTACCCATCATAGTATATTACCTAAATCTCTTTGGTGAAACCTTATCATTTAACACCTTCGTGTTACCCAATGCATTTGAGAGATATATCGGGCTCACCCTCCATTAGTTTACCACGAAACCACCTATTTTCATTAAAAATGCACAAGAAACAAAACATAATCATAGCACATATATTAACCATAAAGGAAAGATAACATTCCCACATTGCAATTACAATATAACATTTTAATATATTGAAATAATGAATCAATTAAAAAATCATTTTCAAAACCATTTAAAACATTTAATAAAGTGATTTTTGAATCAATGTGTCCCATACCACTTTGAATCTATTAACATTTTAAACCATTAATATCAATATAAATAAATCCTTAAAACCATTTTGAAAACATGGATATTAATGATAAGTATTTATAAGAATAAATCAATAAAACTTTATTTTAGTTAAAGGGGTTTTAACTAAATGAGAGACACTTCAATACAATAATTGAGGAATAAAATTAATCAGAACGTTATAATATCATAAGATTAAAGGTATTCATGATATAATATTACAAAGGATAGTATATACACCATATAAGATGAACTGGTGAATAACAACAATGAAGTCTCAATAGAAATGTATGATTTGATGAAATCCATTATAAAGAAGGTATACTTAAATTAAGGATAAATAAATATCATAATTATGTGTGAAAAATATAAATACACCCAATATAAGTGGATATTAAGTGTAAAACAATAAAAGTTAATTCACACATATTCTATGAATGACATATTCATTAACTACATGTTGTATCCAAAGAAATCGATATTTGGTGAAGAAGTTCCCTTGGTAAGATTCGACAGCCTAAAGACATAACATTAAAATTCATAAAATTAGTTGATGAGAGAGAAAATGGTATCTCATCACTAGGAAAAAAAATTTACATCAATAATGATATAGAAGAACATATCCCAACATAAAAATATGTTAATTAAAAGACATAATAAAATAAGTATTTTAAAAATAGGAGGTTGAAAGGTTCCCTAACCGATTTGGGTAACATTCGAAACGTTCGCCCCATGAATGAAGGACCGTACACCGTTGATGTAAACACCCACAAAAGAAATTATATTACACAATGAGTAGAATAATAGGATGTACATAGACCACTCAAAAAAATAGTGGAAAATTTAGCATAAATCTCACGGGGATAAAAGTGAGATGAAAAATCTCTCACGAAAACTCGGCAGCCTAACGGCGCCACATAAAACATCCAAAAAAATGGATTGATGAAAAAATATGGTCTGTCTTCATATGTACATAGAAATTACAGAAATAGGAATATAAAATAATATCCTCCAACATTAGAAATAGGATCTTAATGTAAGTTACATAAAAATGATTACTTAAAAAGAACGAGAAATGTATGATCCCTTACATATTTTCTGACTTGTCTTGTTCATTTCATTATATTCCTGAATAATATACATTTTCAATTTATAATATCCTAAGTACCTCCTTTAAAGTTTATTATTAAATTCATATAACATATTATAATGTTATAATAATTAGTTAATTATGTGAGTTCATATCAAATGTTTTTGTCGATGTTTGGTACATGAGTCAAAAATGAACTTGTTTGAAAAGAATACTCCATGTAGATATAAGTAAATCATCCCCAAAATAGAATTAATGATTTAAATATCATATATATCCAGTAAATATTCAATTTATACTATTCCATAACATTTGCAGATAAAGAGAAATGAAATACCCCCCGTCATGGAGACGGTAGGCCATACGTACGCATGAACGCTACTTTCATTTCTTTGTCAAATTAATGGAATTAAAAATAAGTGAGAGAGATATATATATATTATATTTATATTAAAATATATATTTTATATAGGTCACATATGTTCTTTAATTTCATTCTTTATACATTCCTTGTATTGCATGAACGAGTCACATCACTTCGGGGGGCAGTAGTCCACACTTCCCCATATGAAATTATCGCATTTGCAGGACATAGAAAGAATAAAGGTATGATTTAAATATAAAATACAGAAACATATATAAAAATTAAATACCATATATATCATATATCAAATACATTGACATCATAATGGCCACCATTAAAGGTGTTAAAAGAATATTGAACAATCATCGTTTTGTGAGGCAGTAACTCACCATCCACAGAAATAGTATGCTCTTTAACCATTAGATGAATGTGTGTGTATGTTTAGCTCAAATACATCTTATAAAAACATCCTAGTATATTTAAGATTCTAGTTTTTTTACAAAATAAATTAATTAAAAGTGTTTAGGGGGTTGGAGAAGAAAAATAAAACAATAGAACATTAGATACGACTTTACCAATAAACCAGGTAACTCTTCTTGGTTTGAACCAAAATGGTTTCTTGAAGAGATTTATGCCTAAGGTAAGGAATCTAGCATTAAGAGAGTGATTTGGAAAGATAAAATGATTATGGATTGGATGATCCAAATTCTTGATATGTGTGGGTAATGAGGTAGAGTTGGGGGCCTTTTATAAGAGGAGAGGTGGGGCACTCTTGGAAAGGTATAAAATGTTACATTATTTTCAAATGATTTTCGGATTTTGAAGCTCCAAAATTGATATATTTCTAGGATAAGGTAATAAGGGTTCTAAATATACTCATCCAATAGGTATTTGACATGTTTATGTCTTCTAGTTTACATTATCATTTCATTTTATTTAAATCTTTCATTAATGAGGTAATCGCTACATCATCATGATGTCATAAATAATTTAATTTATGTAATGTCTAAAAATTATAAAAAAAATACAATGATGTAGGAAATAGTTTTATCTTTCCAATGAATATTTATAGTGAAATAGATAATTTATTTCGACAATATTAAAATTGTTTTAATCATGTAATACATTCTTTGTTATTTTTAACTTTCTTTAATAATAAAACGATAAAAAGTCAGTATCACGCCAAAGTGATTCCATGGGGTCCGCAAGTTTGGCACAATGAATCCCAGGGTAGGCAATGACACAACCAGTAGCATTATGACATGTGTTGGAGTCATTTGTTATTATTATGATATTATTTTATTATCCTTAACTACCCGATTACAAATTAATCAAGATAATTAAAGATAATTACAGTCGTTACTATTCATAATGTCCAAAAACAAAAGAGTCATGATTACATAATTTGGAAATTCTGACTCAAAATATGTAATCCATTTTACCAAATTCCAAACACAACAATTTCAATAATTAATTTAAAAATAATTCTCGTTGTCAAAACAAATAACGGGTTTTTTGGAAACAATATCTATGAAAAGATTGGCACTTGTTTATGCCCAATTCCAAAGCCAAATTAATCCTAATGAACACCGTTGAATTAAATTTAAAAAATATATTATAATTAAACTTTAAAAAAAATTAAAATGATAATCTAATAATATATTAAATTAGATGGAAAACCAGTTTTGATGTAAAATTCAATATTTTTCACTATTCATTAAAAAACTGAACATTGTCAGAAACATACCAAAAATTTCTCCAAAGTAAATTTCAATGTCCAAATCATAAAGACTAAGTTTATTTTAAAAAATAGAGCTTATAAAATTGTCAAAATTTATGTTTAAAAATGGTTCTCCATCCAAAGGCGGTAAAACAATCTTTTAAAAATATTAAAGTATTTATTCTTTAAATTGGATTCATCTGGATTTTAAGCCTCTAACGTTTTTTGGATAAAAGTAAAAATATTTAACAAAAATATGTAATCATTTTGTAGTTATTTCGGTTCATTCCCTCCATTACAATGGCTAGGAGTTAACTATTATAATATTATTATGTTATTAGTGTACAATGTAAGATTTCAAAGAAACTCGGTGTTGTGTATTAGGTACGCCATCGAGCATAGAATTCACTTTAAAGTAATATTATCATTTTATTCACAAATATTTATAAACCATAGAATGTAATATTATTTATTTACCTGGGATGTTACATCCTTCCCCCCTTTTGGGAATTGTGTCCTCGCTATTTCATAATTGGGCTTGGAAACTTCATTGAATGTCGCACATCGGAACAAGAGTCAGTAAAACTATCAGTTTAAAATAATGGGAGAGAAGTAAAAAGGTCACATGAGTTAACCCATACTAGGATTTTAAGTAGGAAAATATGGATATGGAAGAGACAACAAAGGGTCATGTTCTGATGGAGAGTGATAATAAACTTGTCTAAGTGAATGTTAACCACTATAAAATCACAAACTAGTGATGGGTTAAATGGTATTCGATTCCCCAGTAGGAAAAGTTAACAGACAACATTTTTTTTAAGTTACTGTTTATTGAGGAATTTAATTTTGAGAATAACTAAATCATAATGAAACATACTTACTTGTCACGTAGACTTTCAACTTTTACTAGATTCCTTAAACAAACTAATATTTTCTCCATAAGACGAGTATTTTGGAAGACTTATTCACATTAAGAGTACTATAATAAACATCTTGAGAATCAACTAATCCACAAAAGAGAACAATATATTTCCCATGTCTTTAGATCTCAACAAAAACCAAACCAAATAGTTTAGTACGAGATCCGATAATACCCAAAAAGGATATTTTTTTTACAAAAAGTAAAACTACTCCTAATCTCCAAAATTTTTCAAACAATACCCATAGTTCAACAAAGACCATTCAATAAAAATTTATCCATAAAATTATTCAAATTAAACCAAACTAAGATTAAAACCCAAATCTCTAAAGGATTTAATCACATACTCTCCTAAGATAAATCTTAACATTTTTCTCCAAAATAACATCAGTTACTTTTACAGTATCATAATGAAAAGTAATTAACCTAATCACATATCCTCCATTATAGGCTAATCATTTACATTGATAACCCAAAATCAACTTACTCTTAATTAATAAAATCATCTAACTGAAAAGAATCATTCAAACTAACCAGATACATCACGTATTCTAGTGGTAGGCGATTAATACCAGTTGCACTTTGGTTGTGGGTTCGATTCCCATAGCTTCGTCCGACGCGACGGGTTGTCATAGAGTCTGCATGTTATCCTTTTTCCAGAATAATATAATTATTAAAAAATCCCCCCAAAAATATATAAAATCTTCAGAAATAACTATAACATATTTTAACCACAAAGGTAATCTAATAACGTCCATTTTGCAACCCAAAATGTATTAACCAGTATTTGCCTCAAATTCAAGGATCATATAAACCCAAATTTTTCTTTATAACTATAACCACAAAATAAAGGATAATTATTCCTTGAATAAAATTTTCGTATATCAAACATCAGAGTTACTATAAAAAGTCATCTAATATAACCCCTTCATCAAAAGAGACTCAATACATCTAAGAATTTCACCATCCTAAAATCTACCATAACTCTTAAATACCTTATATGTTGACTTCTTATTCATTCAGAATTCTTCATGATGAATTAGTCATTGCTTTTCAAACATATTCTGAAATAATTATTTCTTACAAACAAAATCATGAATCATATCCTAAGATTCCAATAATAGGAAAACATATGTTAAGAAATAATCCATACCTTTCATTGGTCATTGTCAGTTTCTTCATCCTCAATTGGAATGGCATTAAGTATTAGTAAATGAATATTTGTACGATATTGGTGACCCCATTCCTGAAACATCTTCGTAGTACATGTGTTTACATAATGACCATGCACACCATATTTAAAACATTCAATTGATCCTTCAGAATGAAATTCTTTCCCTTTCCTAGAGTCAACTTGATGCTTCCTTTTTCTATGGTAGGTTCTTGCTTTATGACCTTCACTTCCACATCTATAGAATATATTTTTCCCTTTGAAACATTTTCCTAGGTGTTTCTTTCCACATATTTGACACATTGGTTTTTGAACATTCTTACCTTTAATATTATTACCTGAACATCTGTATGGATTTTTTTCTCTCATAGACGATCCCTTATAAAAATCACTAAGGTTCATGTGGTCAATCAGTACTCCAGATAGTTGAGGATAACCATAAGAGTTCTCATTTTAGCTCCCATATCATTCAGTTTTTCTTTCATAAAACCGTCACATTTTTCTTCAAATCCACGGTTACCTTGGTGCCTGCTACATCCAGCCATTTATTAAAACCAAAAAGGTCAGTGTGAGTATATCAATAAAATCATCATATAATAAAGAGTAAGATAAACACCAAGATATACTTATCCATGTTTTCTCAAACTCATTCAAAAATTAAAAAAAATCAATGACTCCATCTAATATACTAACCATTGTGGGTATACACAACTTGTCACTTTTTCATAAACAACACTCTAACCTCTAATGTTATCTAAACCGACCTTTGATACCAACTATAAGGACCTGGCCTTAAACATTACTTATTATTGAATTATATGAATAATTCACATTGAGGATATTTTCAGTTTTAGAGTTTTAGATAATTAGGAAATAACTATTACATCTCAATGGTTACAAAGTTGAAACATCTACACAGATTCTATTTTTTCACAAAAATAAAAAGTCTTGAACAAAATAGTCATGTCTAGTTCCTTGTTTTAGACAGCCTAACATTTTCTTTGATCCCATCATTGACCCTATTCAACTTTATGTCCTGTGAGAAATATTTCAAAAAATCATCGGATAAGCATAAAAAGCTCAGTAAGGGTTACAACAACACGAAAAGAAAAAATTAGTCCATGTATATATAAGAATCAAGGAAATAATACCTTACTCATAAAACATAATAAATGTAATACCTCATGAAATCATATGATTTACAAATAACTCATAGAAATCATAAGGCATAAAGGTAACATGTGGCATTCATAACTTTATTACGTAGGGAGTAACCCTGATGGATACGTTTGGAATACCCATCACAGTATATTCCCTAAATATCTTCAGAAAAACCTTAACTTTTAACTCCTTCGCATTACCCAATGCATTGGAAAGCTATATCGTGCTCACCCTCCCTTAGATTATCACGGAACCACCAGTTTTCATAAACAATGCCCAAGAAACAAAAGATAATCATATCATATTACTTAAGAAAAATGGAAAGATATCATTTCCACATTTCAATAACATTATAAAATTTTAAGATACTGAAATAATGAATCCATTCAAAAAACCCATTTTCAAAACCATTTAAAACATTTAATAAAGAAATTTTTGAATCAAAGTTTCAAATACCACTTTGAAGCTTTAAAAATTTTAAACCATTAATATTCATATAAATAAATCCTTAAAACCATTTCGAAAACATGGATATTAATGAGAAATATTTATAAGAATAAATCAATAAAATAATAATTTAGTTGAAGTGTTTTTAACAAAATGAGAGACACTTGAATATAATAATTGAGGAATAACATTTAATCAGAACTTTATAATATGATGAGAATAAATGGATTCTTGATATAATATTCCAAATGATAGTATATACACCATATAAGAGTGAAAGGGTGCATAACAATAACGAAGTCTCAATAGAAATGTAAAATGATATGAAATCCATTATAAAGAAGGTATCCTTAAATTAAGGATAAATCAATCTCATAATTATGTGTGAAAAATATAAATACACCAAATATAAGTGGATGTTAAGTGTAAAATAATCAAAGGTAATTCACACATATTCAAAGGATGACATATTCAATAACTACATGTTGAACCCAAAGAAATCAAAATTGGGTTATGAAGTTCCCTTGGTAAAATTCGACAGCCTAATGGCATCACTTTAAAACTCAGAAGATTAGTTGATGAGAGAGAAAATTATATCTCATCACATGGAAATAAAATTTACATCAATAAGGATATATAAAAAGATATACCAACATAAAAATATGTAAATTAAATGACATAACATAATAAGTTTTTTAAAAATAGGAGGGTGAAGGGTTCCCTTACCGATTTGGGTAACTTTCGAAATGTTCACCCCATGAAAGAAGCACCGTAAAACGTTGATGTATACACCCACAAAAAAAATTATATTACACAACAAGTAGAATAATGGGATGTACATACACCACTCAAAACAAATAGTGGAAAATGTAGCATAAATCTCACGGGGATTAAAGTGAGATGAAAAATCCCTTACGAAAACTCGGCAGCCTAACGACGCCACTTAAAACATCCAAAAAATGGATTGATGGAAAAAATATGACCTCTCTTCATATAAACATAGAATGTGAAGAAATAGGAATATAAAATAACATCCCCCAACATAATAAATACAAGGTTAAAGTAAGTTACATAGAAAAGTGTACTTAAAAAGAAGGAGAGAGGTAGGATCACTTACCTCAAGTCCGACTTGTCTTGTTAGTTTATTTATATTCATGAATAATAAACTCTTTTCAATTTATAATTTCATAATGAACTAATTTAAAGTTTATTATTCAATTCATATCGAATATTATAATGTTATAATAATTAGTTATTTATGTGAGTTCATATCAAATATTTTTGTTGATGTTTGGTACATGAGTCAAAAATGAACTTGTTTGAAAAGAATCGTCCATGTAGTTATAAGTACATCATCTCCAGAAAAGTATTAATGATTTAAATATCATATATATCCAGTTCATATTCATTTTATACTATTCCATAATATTTGGAGATAAAAATAAATGAAATGCGCCATTCATGGAGACAGTAGGTCGTACGTACGCATGAACGCTACTTTCATTTCTTTGTCATATTAATTTAATTAAAAATAATTGAGAGAGATATATATATTATAATAACATTATAATATATATGTTATATAGGTCACATATGTTCATTAATTTTATTCATTATACATTCCATGTACTTCATGAACGAGTCACATCACTTGAGGGGGCGGTAGTCCGCATTTCCTGATATGAAATTATCACATTTGCACAACATGAAAAGAATAATGGTATGATTTAAATATAAAATACAGAAGAATATAGAAAAAATAAATACCATTTATATCATATATAAAATACAGTGACATCATAATGGCCACCGTTAATGGTGTTAAAAAAATATTGAACAATCACTGTTTCGTGGGGTAGTAATTCACCATCCACAGAAACAGTATGCTCTTTAACCATTAGAAAAAGGTGTGTGTAAGTGTAGCTCGAATAATCCTTATAAAAAAATCCTAGTATATTGAAGATACTGGTGTTTTTACAAAATAAATGAATAAAAATAGTTTACGGGGTTAGAGAAGGAAAATAAAACAACATAACATTAGAGAAGACTTTACCTTTAAATCGGGTAACTCTTCTTGGTTTGAACCGAAATGGTTTTTTAAAAATCATCCTACCTAAAGTAATGCTTCAAGGATAAATAGATTTATGTGGAGAGATAATATGATCAGGGATTGGCCGACCCAGAGGCTTGAGATGTGTGGGTAAAGAGGTAGAGGTGGCGGCCATTTATAAGAGGATAGGAGGGGCACTCTTGGAAAGGTATAAAATGTTACCTTATTTTCAAATGTGTTTCGGATTTTAAAGGTCCCACATTGATATATTCTGAGTATAAGGTGATAAGGGTTAGAAATATACTCATCCAATAGGTATTTGAAAATTTTATCTAATAATTTACATTATCTTTTCATTTATTTAAATCATTCATTTATGAGGTAATCACTGCATCATCATGATGTCATATATAATTTAATTTATTTAATGTCTAAAAATTATGAAAAAATACTATGATGTAGGAAATATTTTTAGATTTCCAATGAATATTTATATTCCAATAGATCATTTATATATACAAAATAAAAAATGTTTTACTCATGTGATACATTCTTTGTTATATTTAACTTTCTTTAAAAATAAAAAGATAAAAAGTCATTATCACACAAAAGTTATTCCATGGGGTCCCCAAGTATGGCACAAGGCATCCCATGGTCGTCCATGACACAACCATATGCATTAGGACACATGTTGGGGTCATTTTTTATTATTATGATATTATTTTATTATCCTTAACAACCTAATTACTAATTAATCAAGATAAATAATGATAATTACAGTTGTTACTATTCATAATGTCAAAAACAAAAGAGTCATGATTACATAATTTGGACCTTCTTATTACAAATATGTAATCAATTTTACCAAATTCCAAACACATAAATTGCAATAATTATTTTAAAAATAATTCCTGTTTTCAAAACAAATAGCGGGTTTTTAAGAAACAATATCTATGAAAAGTTTGGCACTTGTTTATGCCAAATTATAAAGTGAAATTAATCCTAATGACCACCATTGAATTAAATTGTAAAAATATATTCTAGTTAAACAATAAAATCAATTAATAATATAATCAAACCATATATTTAAATTATATTAAAAAGCAGTTTTGATATAAAATGAAATATATTACACTATTCATTAAAAAATGAAAATTGTCAGAAACATACCAATAATTTATCCGAAGTACATTTCAATGTCCCAATAATAAAGAAAAAGTTTATTTTTGGAAAATAGAGGTTATAAATTTTTTGAAAGTTATATTTAAAAAAGGTTCTCCATCAAAAGGTGGTAAAACAATCTTTTAAATATATTAGTGTATTTAATCTTAAAATTGGATTCATTTGGATTTTAAGCCTCTAAAATTTATTGGAAAAAATTAAAAATATTTAACAAACATATGTAATAATTTTGTAGTTATTTCTGTTCATTCCCTTCATTACAAAAGCTAGGCATTAACTATTATAATATTATTATATTATTAGTGTGCAATGTAAGATTTCAAAAAACTCGTTGTTGGGTATTGGGTACGCCATCAAGCATAGTCTTCCCATTAAATTAATATTAACATTTTATTCACAAATATTGATAAACATTAGAATGTAATATTATTTATTTATCTAGGATGTTACACACACAGAGGGAAATTACCTTCCAAATCAGCATCCTGAGAAGGCAGAATCCGATTTGAATAGTTTTTTGCAGTGATGGGTCAGTTGACTCAGGTGATAAATTAAAGTTGTGTTTATTGATGATATTTTGGTTTATTCTAAAAGTAAATAGTATCATGAATTCCTTTTAAGGGTCAAATTTAATACCATAAAATAAAATAAACTTTCTGGGAAATTCATCTAGTGTCTGTTTTGGCTACAAAAAATTTCATTCCTTGGTCACAATGTTTAAAAAAAAATTTATAACTGTTGATCCTACTAAAATGAACGTTGTTGAAGAATGGCCAAGAACCACAAATATAACCGAGATTCGTAGTTTTCTTGGTTTGGAAGGTTATTACTGGAGGTTTCTTGAAATATTTTCACTGTTAACTTGTCCAATGACTAAGTTAACTCGAAAAGGTGTTAAGTACATTTGGACAAAAGAATGTGATGATTGTTTTCAGGAATTGAAAAGAAGATTGGAGAATGCTCCAGTTTTGGAACTGCCTTCTAGAAATGGTGAGTTTGTTATCAATAGTGATGCTTCGTTGAATGGACTGGGTTATGTCGTAATGAAAAATTATCAAGTAATGGCTTACACTTCATGTCAGTTGAAAACAGATGAGTTTAATTACCCTACACATGATTTGGTATTAGATGTTGTTGTTTTGGATTTAAAAATTTAGAGGCATCATTTGTATTTGTTGATGTGTGAAATATATACTGATCACAAAAGTTTAAATTATATATTCGCTCAAAAATAATTGTACATGAGATAGAGGATTTTTCTAGAATTAATCAAGGATTATGATTGCATGATCCATTACCATCTAGGAAAAGAAAATAAATTGGATGATGATTTGAGTCAAAAGAGTAATGTCTCATTAACCATGTTACATTTGGAATGAGATCCTTTGATTTTTGATTTGATAAACATTGGCATAGAAGTTGTTGGTGCAATAAATTCTTCTTTTTTGTTTCATGTGTATGTGTGATCATATTTATCTGACAGAATAAAGAAAGCACAGAAAGAAGATAATGAGTTCCAGAAAAAGGTTGAGTTAGTTAAGAAGGGTAAGTTTCTTGAATTTAATATTAATAATGATTGTGTTTTGAGGTTTGAAAAGATATTATGTGTGCCTTGTGATTCATAGTTGAAGAATGAGTTGTAATGTGAAACTCATATTTTTCTATTTTCAGTTCATCTTGGTAGTACTAAGATGTACATAGATCTTTGGGAGTATTACTGGTGGGATGGAATGAATAGAGATATTGATTATTTTACATGAATTGTTAGACTTGTTAGTAGGTTAATGTAGAGTGGCATTTACCAAAAGGAAATCTTCATCCTATACCTGTTCTAGAGTGGAAATGGGAAAATATAACAATGGATTTTGTTGTGGGATAACCAAAGACATCTCGAGGTAATAATGCAATCTGGGTTATTGTTGATCGATTGACTATATCTAATCATTTAATTCTTATTACAGATACTTTGCCTCTATATCAAATTGCTCAGTTGTATGTTAATGTGATATTCAAGTTTCTTGGAGTTCAGCTCTCCATTGTATCTAGTCGTTATTCCAGGTTCACTTATAACTTTTGGAAAGGCCATCCGAAGTCATTGGGTACTAAATTAAATTTTAGTGCAGCTTTTCATCCTCAATCAGATGGGAAATCAGAATGAAAAATTCATACCTTAGAGGATATGAAACGTTCTTGTTTACTGGATTATTAAGGAATTTGGGACCAAAATCATTCTTTGGTTGAATTTTCATATAATAACAGATTTCATACCAGTATACAGATGGCTCTAATTGAGGCTTTATATGGAATGTGTTGTTAAACTCCAGGTTTTTGGGATGAAGTATGTGAAATGAAGATGATGGCACCAAAACTGGTAGAAGAGATGGCAGAGAAAGTTCAGTTGATTCAAAAGAACATGAGAACAACTTAGAGGAGACAGAAAAGTAATGAAGATAACTGTTGGAAGGATCTTCATTTTGGGGTAGGTGATCATGACTTTTTCAAAGTTTCTCCATGGAAAAGTTTGATGTTTTTTATTAAGAAGGGAAATTTGAGTTCGAGGTTCATTAGACCATATGAAATCCTAGAGAAAGTTGGATCAGTTGTGAATATGGTGGATTTACCTCAATGTTTATCCCATGTACACAATGATATTCATGATTCGATGTAGAGAATGTATATGCCAGATGCATCTCATGTTTTGAACCTAGAGGTTGTTCAGTTGAAGACAATCTATCTTTTGAAGAAAAAACAATCCAAATTCTTAACTGTATAGAGAATGTGTTGCGTAATAAGGTAATTCAACAGGAAAAGGTTATGTGGAAAAACCATATGGTTGAAGAGGAAACATGGGAATCTGAAAATGCTATGAGGGATAAATACCCCCACTTATTTTGTTATGTGAATAAAAATTATGAGGATGCAATTTCCAAAATGGTGGAAGGATGTAACATACTAGATAAATGATGAATGAGAGATTTTAATGTTTATTAATATTAATGAATTTAATATTACGTTTACTTTAATGGGGTTTCTATGTTCGATAACGCACCCGATACGCAATAACGAGTTTTTTGAAATCTTATGTTTGCATACTAATAATATAATATTATTATTTAAAAATGGTAGTTAACTCCAAGACATTGTATTGGTGGGAATGAAAAAAAACTTACTACAATTTGATTATACATGTTTGTTAAATTTAATTACATTTATCCAATAAAATTTGGAGGCTTAAATTGTGAATAAATCTAATTTTAAGAATAATTTACATTAAAAGGTCGATTTACCACCTATTAATGGAGAACACTATTTAAATATATTTTTGGTCACATTAATACAATATATTTGACCAAATAAAATAGTTCTATAGTATTGGGACATAAAATTTTACTTTGGGTAATTATTGTGGTATTTTTCTGTAATGTTCATTTTTAATGAATAATGAAAAATACTGTATTTTAATTCAATACTTCCTTTTAATATAATTTATATATATGGTTAGATTATCTTTTTAATTGTTTTTAATGTGTAATTAAAATATATTTTTACCATTTAATCCAATGTTGGTCATGAAAATTAATTTCACTATGAAATTTGAAATAAACAAGTGTTAATCTTTTGATAGTTATTATTTCTTAAAAACATGATTTTTGTTTGACAGTGGGAATAAATTTTTAATTAATTTCTGCCACTTCTTTGTTTTGAATTTGGAAATATTTCTTCCGTATTTCGAATCGGGAGGTCCAAATTGTGTATATAGGATACTTTTATTTTTATATATTTTATATATTTACTTCAGTAAATATTTTATTTATTGTGGTTAATGGGTAAATCAGGTAAATAAGGGACAAACATAATATTATAATAATATAAAATTACCCTTAAACATGTACTAATACTTTTTTGAGTCATTTAATACCCTGGTCATCTTTTGGTCGATTTTAAGTCCCCATTGAGCCACATGGGAGGGATAATGACAATTTAGATTAATTAATTTAATGTAAATAAAAAAATTACATAAACAAATATCTCTTTGTAAATTAATTTTTACAAGGTGTTATATAAATTATTTTTTTTAATATAAATATTCATTGTTAATATAAAAATATTTCCTACATGATATTATTTTCATATAATTTATATACATCTAATAAATTAAAATATTCATGACACAAAAATGATGGAGTATTTACCTCATTAATAATTGATTTGAATAAATAAGATTATAATGATTAAAATATGATCCAACACATGTCCAATTATGATTGGATGATTTTATTTAAAGCATGAGTCATCTTATATTAAACTTTAAGGATTTTTGGACCATTTTAAAAACAATATAATTATATAATAAAATAATAGTTTCACACTTTCCTATAGAGCCCCTCCTCCCCCCTTATAAAAAGAAAACCACTTCTATCCAATTACTCACACCTATCAAGCATTTTGGCTCATCCAAAATCTGCCCATTTTATCTTCTTACATCCTTATCCTCCCCCTATAATCCTTAACATAGGAATAAGGCACTTCAAGAAGTCCTTTGGGTTCAAACCAAAGGAAGTTACCCAAAATATAGGTAACAATTTCTCTTAAATTATTTTCTTTTATTTTACTTCTCCAACCCCTAAACACATTTTATTACTATATTTTGTAACAACACCATTATCCCCAATATACTAGGATATTTTTATATGATGTATTCTAACTACACATACACACACCCCCATATAATGGGTGATGAACATAATGTTTCTGTGGATGGAAAACTAACGCCTAACGAAACGATGGTGGTTCGATTACCTCTTACCACCTCTCATGGTGGCCATTATGATGTAACTGTATTTATATATGATATATATTATGTTTATGTTTTCTTTATTCTTATTTATTTACCAATCATATCACACCTTTATGGTTTCCATAATGGGTAAATACGATAATCTCATTTGAGGAAGTGTGGACTACCATCCCTTCAAAGTGGTGTGACTCGTTAATGCCTTATGTGGGATGTATAAAAGATAGATTTAATGATATTATATATGATATTATACTGTAATTATAATATACCTATGAATCATTATTTTCAAAACCCATTAAAATATGAAATAGAAATGAAAGTCTTGTTTATGCGTACGTACGATTTACTGTCTCCATGAACAACACATTTCATTTCTTACCTCCATATCTTACGTACTATTATAAATATATGTATATGCTATATATATATGATATATATGATATATAAATCATGAAAATAATTCTGTATGTGATGAACCCTTGACCACATGAACGACATGTAATTATAAGAAGTCCATTTTTGACTCAAGTACCAAATATCAACAAAACAAACGTTATTAAATTAAATGGTTAAATAATGTTTATAACATGATAATAAGTGATATAAAAGGAATAATATCCTTGAAAAAGGTTCATAGGCAAATGGAAATTAACATTAGTTTATTATTCAGGAGACTAAGGAATGATCGAGTCAATTTGGACACAAGGTAAGGGACATCGTCTCAATCTCCTTTCAGTAAGGCTTATTTTGTTTTAATACACGATTTTCTTTTATACGCTATATAAACATCTTTTACTTTTCATTTAATTAAAAGTGAATCATTTTAAACAAATCATTTTACTAAACAAAAAAAGGAATATTTTTTATGTAAGTGGTGACAATGACCTTTCCGTCACCGCGAGTATTATTTGATCTTTTTCTTTCTTAACAAGCCGTAATGTTTTTAAATAGAAAAATAAATACCATATAATCTAATTACATATTTTGGTATTGAGAATGATTTTGAGAATGGATTTAATATTTAAATATCTCGAAATGATATTTTGTTATTGTAATGTTAAAATATTATCTTTCCATTATTCTTATGTTATGTGTTATGATCATGTTACGGTTCATGGGCATTATTTAAGTATACGAGTGGTTCTGTGATAAGCCTAGGGCGGGTTATCCAGAGATAGATCTCAAATGCATTGGTTAACGTGACAGAGGTAATCCTGAATATTTATCCTAAGATATTTATGGAATATACTATGATGGGTATTCTAACGTAACTCCCTATGTAGCTGTGATAACTATAATGTAAGTATGATTTTTATGCCACAAAATACCTTTATAAATTATGATTTTTATGTTTTATTCATAAATATTATGTTTTCATGAGGTAAATAAAAGATTTTATGTATTGTATAGTTGTTTTATAACCCATTATGATTTTTTTATGCTCATCCCAAGTTTTTAAATGTTTTAAAAAGACATATAGATGAATAGGGTCAATGATGGAATCAAGGAAAATTCATGAATTCTAAAACCTGGAACTATACATGACTCTTTTTTTTCAAGAGTTTTTTATTTTATGAAAAAATAGATACTCGGTAGAATTTTCTACATGTAATATTCATGTTGTTATGTAAATAAAATGACCTAGTTCTCTAAAACTCTAAACCTGAAATGATCCTAAATGTTAATTATTCATTTAATTCAATATTATGTATTGTTTAAAGATATTTCCTTATAATATGAATAAGATGTATATTAATTTTAATGATCAATGTGTGAGGTGGTGATGATATTTTATATACCAGTTATTAATTTAATTTTTTACCAAAAACAACAATCCTTTGGGGATCTAGAATAGATTATAATTATTTGTAATGATACACTTCTTGAAAGACATTATTTTTATCGCTGAAATATATGGTTGACTTCAAAAAATATTCACATTCATTAAATATGGTATTTTCATGATTTAGTCAGTCAGTCAACCTGCATGAAAAATGCTATAAAATTATACCCTAAATGATAAATAAAACTTAAATTATGATGATACATTATATAAAAACGTAGATAATTATTTTATTTTTATCCTGGACTAGTAATATAAATATTAAACATAAAAATTCAGATTCCACCATTTTATTGTTAAAAATAATAGAAACATGATCATACGTAGTTTCATATTTAAGGATTTTAACCAATATTATAATAGAATGACATTAAAAAATTAAAAAAAATTAAAAAAAAATTATGTCCATTGAATGATATGGGATGGTAATTTTTTGCATTATAAATTAAAATTACCAATGGACATTGGTTTCTTGTCTCTTGATTTATGGAAAATAATGAATTATCACAACCTACTACCCCAAAACATGGATGAGATAAATGATAAAAAATCATCCATCTTCTTAATTTCTTAAATTCTTCCTATTCAATAGACCAAACCTTCTCCCCATCTTACCAATGATTGTTTTTGATAATAAAAATTATTTTTGAAATGATAGGTTTTTTATAAAACATGATTCCCAAGGGAATTCATGAATATTTATTCTCTTTTGAAACTAAAATATTTATATCATATATGAATCAGTCTCCTCTCAGTGGATTCCTTAAAAATTATTGTTTTAGATTCTAGGTATTTTCATAAATGGGGGATTTTAGTGTTTTTTGGATCCATGATTTTTTTTCAATTTGCATCTACAGATGACCTTTTCTAAATGTGGGAGAATTATAAAAGTGCATTCACATTATTCTCACTATCAATTATTAAATGGTCTTTCTATTTCCACCTATAATTATATCCTACCTCTAGAGAGATTTTTATTTCCCTACTTGTCCTACCTCTCAAATTTAATATGTTGTAGATTCAATGGTTTATCAATAATGTCATGTCATTATTTTTATGTAGTATTATCATACATAATACTTCTATAACTCTATTTCTCCTTGGATCCTTGCTGATGTTCATGTATTGAATCATCGAGAGGATTCTATCTCCAATATGATTAAATGATTGATTTGTCGGATCTATAATGTTTTTTTGAATAATTGGATTACTTTTATTGATTTTGTATTATCATATATATTAATCTCTCTAAATATCTAAATTATGTTAAATTTAAAAATTGTTCAATCAAATAAGTAGTTTACAACAATTATAGTGGGAAAATATTATTATCATTGGGAAGGTGGGAGGTCAATAGAACTGGAAATTTTGGCTGAATTTAATTTTTATTGGATGAGGTGAAAAATATAATATACTAAGAAAGTTTTTTCAATTCTGGGGAGTGTATGGGATAATCTCTTCCACTATAATATCAACTAATATAAAACGTTGAATTTTATAAATTGGTGTATATTATAGGAGTGGTATATTGGTGTTTTTATGCAAATTTCATATAGTATTAGTAATTACTATGATTAAATATCATCATAAACATAGTGGTATTTATCATTTCAATTCATTATTTATATTATAGTTCCATCAATTATTTCGGGGAAGAATATAGTATCACTAATACATCATTTATTTTATATTTCAAATTCCATACATACACACATGTTGTTATCTTATGAGTGACATTATCCCATTCATTAATAAATCCCCACAAAACGTTCAATTACTTGATTAAAAATACATAGAGTGATACAATTTTTAATGGGTGGAGTATCATTATTAATTGGTGGAATATGTAGAATGATAGTTCAAAAATCATGTTAAATCATGATTTTATTTAAAATAAAATAGATTAGTAATATTATTATAACTATGAGAACTATCAAAAAAAAATAATTTCTTTTGGTTATTCATTGAATAATATAATTAAATGAATTTATGAAACCAATAATTATCTATTCATTAAAGGGAATGGAATTTTGAAACTCATGGATTATTTAAATTTTCCAAAAGTTAGAGCCACTAGATATTTTGGTAAAACAATGTAATCTAATTGAGTGGTATAAATGGTTGTGTTGGAACAAGAAGCATATATAGATTTGGAGGATGAAACATCAAATAAGAAAGAACTATATCCTTGTAAGGAGTATTTCGTAACTCATGATGACATGAAATTTGAAACAGAATAGTTCTTCAAATCACAGCCATTCGGTGGTGTCCTAGAGGATATAGGAAATGGTTATGTTGAAAAAGGAAGGCCCTAGATTCAACTTTTAGATTTCAATGATAATATATTGGACATGTTTTTCACTATAAATGTTTTTAGAGGTATGCAGATATAATGTTCCAAGGAATTAATTGAGTTTACTTTTATGAATAGAAAGGTTTTTCGATCAATAAATTTGATCATATAATGATATTGGGTATTAATGAAGGGAAAATATTTTCATAGGTGTTTATTTGAACCTTCGATAATATGTCCCATAAAATCAAATATAACATCATGTATTATCCATAAATAGACTTTACCTATATAGAATTGAAAATATATAGGGTAAAGAAATCATAATCTCTTAAATTTTTCACGAACAGTCTGGTTATCATTAATGTAGTTTGTTGTTTTTTGTTTCCTTGATTATTTTAAAGGTTTTTAGATTTTACATAAATTTGTTTTTTCTTTTAATAAAATCATTTAATTTTAGTCCATTTTGGAATTTTGGATAATAATGAACAAAAATAGCATTATTGTAAAACTATTTGAAAATGATAATGATTACTCGGATCTGATTTTTAAAATTGATTATTACGAACAAATATATCTAGAGGGAATATATATAAAATAAATTAATAATTTTTTATAGATATGAATTTTATTAATAACTAATTTATAAATTTATGTTCTAATAGAACTTGTTATATCATAATAAATTAATCATTATTTCAATGTAAGGGTTTCTTTTAACAAATTACTACTTATAGGGGCATACAAAAAGTTTAATCTAGGAAGGTGTATCTAATTACCATTTTAGATTATATATCATGAAAAAATAATTATTCATTGTATTTAATGATTAATTTTAGAATACATCCTCCATGTTTATTCACATAAAATTTTATAATTCTATGGGGGATTCATCATCTAAATTTTTTAATTCCTTAGTCTTTGTCTTATTAAAATTAAATTTTTTAATGATTATTTAATAATTCTATCTTATTGTTTTTTGTGGTATTTACTTTTCATTTATGATGAAATTAATTTTTATTACCAATAATGAATTCCTTTATTAAGTGTATTGTAAAATATTGGTGTAATTTTTCTATGCATAACACTCATTCTGCCTAATGAATATTTCCCTCTATGTACATATTTTATTTCATCCAAAAAATATCTTATCATTTTTCATAATTATATTGAGTTTTATTTTATATAATTCAAAAAAATATCCTTTCCCCATTTCAAATGGAAATTTTAATATTGTTTTTCTTATGTGGGATTTTTATAATGACTTTTCATTGTTATTAATATAGGATAATATCATTTCAAATCAAATGATACATTTTACACTTCCCATTTATTTAGATAATATATTTTTTCACATTCTGATTGATTAATATTCAATTTATAAAAAAATAATTTTTTTTAAAATATTTTACATTTACATTTTAAGAATAATTTCTTAAGGGAACCATACCATCATCCTTTTGTGATAAAGTTAAATGTGTTTTATAAAATATTCATATATATTTTCCTTTATATTAATACATATTTATCAACCCTTTCTCATTTTATATGACTATTTATTCCTATATACAATATATTTATAATATCATGTTTTCAACATAGTAAAATCAATGTCATTTTATAAAATGTATAATCCATCAATGATTTTCCCTAGGAAATTATAAAATTAAAATAATGATAATTTTCTTTAAAATAATACCATTTTATATAAGAAAAGGTGATATATTTTATTAAAACTATATATATTTTATTTAAAATTCCTATAAAAATATTTAAAAATGAAAAATATAAATACAAAAAATTTGTACTTATAAATCATAAGACATATTTAATTGTTGGATTACATGAGTTTCACATTCTTCCACAATGTTAAAACTACCATATTTAAAACAAAGTTAATTATAAAAATGTGATGGAATTATTATCTCATAACATTTTATAATAACTATATCAATTCCTTAGTCCTATGATACTTTGATATATCATTTACATAGTGATTCCTATTATTCCACAATACCAATAATTTATGAACCAAAATTTGAATCGAGTTTCCATTTTTTGAATGATTCCCTTAAATCATTTCCACCTTAGGGATCTATTTAAAAGATACTATAGATACTTATTTATTTCACCAAAATTATGAAATGCATCATATACCAGTGATAAACAAAAATATATGGTTAGATGGTATGATTATAATACCAATTTTTCATAAAAATATATCATCTAATAAATGATAGAGTTAATGTTTTCATTTTCCAAAACAAATGACAATATTACATAGAGATATTTCAAAAAATTACAAGTTCAAATACCTCAAATAAAAAGTAAATTCAACCTCCTATTGGGGAATTATGGAAAAAGTAAATTAAACATCCTCGTAATTATTAAAAAACAATATCATTAATAAATACATCTAGAGACTCATTTGAAACTAACACATAAATAATTATAATAGTTCTATTATTCTCTATAATAGGTGCAACATAACATTCACCCTTATAGTTATCTCTTTCTTCTACTTCTCAAAAGATAATAATTTTTCTTAAATCGTATTAATTAATTCTTATATAAAAAAGTAGAGATGTTAAGATAAATGTCTTCATTATCTATGAAATCTATCACAGAATAATAATTCAAAAGAAAATCCATAAAAAATCATTCTCAATAATTAAAATGACAATATGTGTTTTTGGAGTAAAAAATATACAAATTAATATGTTAAATTTTTTATAAATTTATTTATCTAATTTACACTACCCCTAGATATTTTATCATATTTTATGTATTTATTTCCTGAAGTGGAATGTTATTTTTACATAGAAATTTACAAGATATAAAATAATGAATAGATCATAAATAAAAGAATATTTTCATAATCCAAATAAACATATATTTTACCTATCATTTAGAATTACTTGTTTTTCATAAATATATGTGAAATGATTTTCATGGTAAAAAATATAAGAGTTATACATTCAAGGGTTATAAGGCTTAATATCTTATAAAAAGTAAGACCATACATCAATTTATACATGATAAAAAAAATTAAAATCCTTCTTTTTTATCCTTATAAAATCACATATTCTCTATTGTACAAAGAGTCAAATGTGGATACACATAATTGAAATTGGTGGGCTAAAAATGGATTAAGTGGATGAATAACACACACAAATAAAAATTAAATGTGTGTGAATAAAATCATCATTATATCATAATCATAGGACCACAAAAAAATTCATATGGGACATATGAGATATCGTCATTGAAGGTGGAAATTCATAGAAATGAAACATCAAGTCATAGTGGTCAAATAAAAAACATTTTTGGGAACAATGACAGTTACATGTTGTCCTAATGTCCCAAAAACCTTCATTTTTATTGTTTTTTTATATCCCCAATTCATGGTATGAGGGGGAAACCATAAAAATCCCATAGTAATAGAGATTACATGACTCATTTTTGTTTGCGGAAATATATAGACATTATCTACAAGGAACTGTTCTTCCATAGCTTTTCCATCATGATATCATCTCTCCACCTTATAAAAAATGATTGAATCTTGAATATAATTAATACACAATATCACATAAGGTGAAACACAATACCCAATTCATTTGATGGATATATAGTTATGAGACTTCCTGTCACATCGTAATATTTACCCAATCAAGAATTCCACATAGAAAGTATAAAATTCGTTGTCAGGAAATAACTCAGGGAAAATAATGGATTTTGAGAGGATTGCATACACTCATGTATTAAAATATGGGATACCAAATTAAAAGTAATATAATAATTTCGAATAGAAGATGATTCTTATTTTGAAAGGAAACAACACATGGGGAGGTTAGTTTTTATTTTGGGAATAATTAATTTGGGAAATATTTAAATTTGCATTAAAAATAAATATGCAATCATGTTTATACATGGAAGAAAATGGGATAATAATTAAATGAAATTTATGTAACATTAAAAAAACATCCCAATATAAAGTAATTTTAATGAGGGAAATGCCCAAAATGTGGGTTAGGTTCGATAATCCTCTTACATTAATTACCGCATTATTTCGAGAATACTCTTTACATAATGACCATATTATTATATAGTAAATATGATACGTATAATTATTTAAAACAAAAAAAATAATGTTAATATTTTTACTAATTAATCATTTAAGGATTGGTTTTAATAGGAAAATAAATAAAAGAAATATAATAAGAATGAAAAAAGATGATTTAATTGAAACTATAATAGTACTCGGGGTAACATCTCTTGTTTGGAAATAATAATCCCTTGATTCATGTAATTAGATTACTCCAGAATGTCCATTGACATTCTAAGGTAATTGAGAGGGCAGATTTGGGAAAAAAATTCATTTGAATGTGAGGGGGGAGTGGTTATCCAAGGGTAGCGGGCATGGTTATTTATACTAGTGGAGCATGATATTTTTTAAAAAATTATTAAATTAAATAATATATCAATTTTTAAATTTGTAAAAGTGAAGTTTTTAAAATATAAATCACACATAAAAATAATATAATTTTTTTTAGGACTATAAAACCTAAATATAATTTTAAATAATATTTTTCTATATGAAAATGTGAAAAAAAATTTGGAGATCACCTCTGAACATAGGTTGGGAAAATGATTATTAGTTTTAAAGAATTATTTTTTTATTTATCAATTATTAAATTAAATATGTTTTGGAAAATAATCATTTTCTATGAATTGTTTATTAATTATTATACCCTGAATAATGTAATTTCAGATACACTAGTTACAAGAGAAAAATATTTTTTCTATTCACCTAAAAAAATCAGGTTTTAATGAACATTACAACAAAATGAATATGGGAATTCCTAAATATTTTTTTCTAAATTGATATTAATTTTATAAATATATATTTCAATTATAGATAAACATATTTTTTTCTGAAAAGTTTTTATTTAATAGAATTAATTTAAATAGATTTTTTAGAAATGTGATTTTATATTTTTTGAGTTTGATTAATCATGATATTTATATTTTGGAATTATAATTATTATGTTAAATTTAATAAATCCTGAAAAAATCCAAATAAATAAAAAAGAATTGTTTTTTGATATAATTAATATTCTAATAGTAAGGTTATTATTCCCACTTCTCAGATTATTATTATAAAATTCACAAGACTACTCCAACATTCATATTACCTATTATAACTATAATTCAATTCTTTTAGTTAATATTGTTATCAATGTTTCCTATGTTATTATATTTTCTTTTTCTGTGATGTTTATTTGTTTAATAATATTTTTTTCTTTTTATATAATGTTGTATGTGGGGATTATTATTCTAAACGATTCAATAAATTCATATTTTTCTATTTTATATTGTAAATTATTAATTTTTTCCATATTAAATGTTTGTATTTTTCATTGGTTTCAATTTAGATTAATGTTAAATAATTTATTAATAAAATATTTTTTTTATTTTTTTGTTATAAAATACTATATTTTATTGTATAACACCATTTAATTTAAAATAAAATACAATATTTATAAATTATGGGTCATAAGATAATTCCACATATAGAAATTTCATGCATTAAATTTCAAATCATATTTTCTGTTTCCATAGGTGAGGGTAGTTCTATTTTATTGTATCATATGCTTCCCACATTGCCATATCATACTTATGGATTTAATAAAATACATTAACTATTTGAGTTGTATTATTATTTTGATGATTTTCTCTACAGTATATGATTATCACTACTTATATATTATAAAAGATTTTATTCTCATGTTATACTACCTCTAAATAGAGTATATGTTAGTGGTCTTGTATAATAATCCTTCGGTGAATTGCGCTAAACATGTCATGAATTTTATCCATATTTATGGGAAGATTAATATGATCGGCCCAAACATCTATGTGATCAAGGATCTAAAATGGTCGAATGTACCTAGGTTTTAACTTCCCTTTCTTCACAAACCATTGGACTCTTTTCCATAGTTATTTTTAAGGTAATTTTTTTCTAACTGCCAACTAAATTTCCCTTCAATGGATATAAGCATAACTCTTATTATAACTCTAAGTATCTATTATATAATATTACATGGTTTGAGAATTCTTTGTCATATATTTCACATGATGAGTTCCAATTATATTTCATTTTCTAAATTCATTTTAACAATTTAGATTTTTATATTTCTTTACAAATAGAGAATTATATGGAGGTAGTTGAATAATAGGTTATTATCTTTTTTTATATAAGAAATCAACCAATGGGAGATGTTTTCCCTATCCTACTTTAAATTAAAGTTATGTGGATTTTATAATGTACCTATGATCCTTAAAATTATGTTCACATTTTCCATCATTTTGGGGTCAATAGGCCATACTACAATTTAATTTAGTATTCATATCAAGTTAATGGACTCTTAAAAATTTCAATGTGAACCTGAGATCACAATCAAATGTTATTAAATGTGAAACCCAATGTAATAGGATCACATCCAGGACATATATATTGGATGGATTTTCTAGTGATAATTATTCACTAATTGTGATGTATTAGGAAGTCTTGGTGATTTTATCCACCACAATCCATATCCCATTGTTTCCTTTTTGATGTATATAACAGACCATTGACAATGTCCAATTCAACGCTCTACCATTTCCATGTTGGTATAGAAAATGGTTTTGTAATACCAATAGAATTACGTATCTCTAACTAAACATGTTGATATATAAAAGACCATGTGATATATTTCTAAATCTATTTCTTCATGTTTCCAAACCATAATTTATATCAAAGAACATTTTACATATAGTTACTTTCAACGTTAATAGAGAGTGTTAATATATGATTATATTAAAATTGGTTATTGTTTACCTCAGACATTGAAGGTACACAAATCATAGTTCCAAACCAAATCAAAAAACAAACATTGATCTGGAACTCATGTAGATTCCATTCGGTTATAACTATCACCTTCTATTTAATCTCCAAATCCGCCTTTTTTATTCCATGATCTTCGTTGGGATATATTTATAAAAATAATTTTAATGGTATTTTATATTCTCTTCTGTTATGATTTCTTGATCCATAACTTGTATATCTATGATGATAGTCTCTTTCTCAAACTACATCATGTATAATTTATCAGGATATATTCTTATAAGATGAGTAGATATCATGATTCCCATTCATAGATTGATGTAAAATGATAAATTTCTATCCTTGTTTATGTCCAAACAACATCATTGATTCATATTGACCCCATTATGTAATAAAATATTAAAAAAAAAGTTGGGGTCCATATAAATGTCAATATTTTTAGCATAGAGGTATTGTCTCATTGTGATCATGGAAATGATCACAGCTTCTTACTCCATATCTTTTGTTGGTTATTTTGTATCATAGATATTCAACTGTCGCGTGGTATATGTTGTCATATTGTCTTTATGAATGAGTACACAACCCAACCCATTCGTGGAAGCATTGGTGTATGACACAAAAACTTCTATAATTATTCGAATTGTGATTATAACTGTATCGAATTGACTATTATTGATATCCTTAAAACATTCCAAAAATTATTCTTTCTAGACATAAAATAATCCTTTCTATGGAAATTTATGTAACGATATTGGAAATCATTAGAAATTTAACACAAAACATCAGAATTGCAATGCTAAAACAAGAAAAATACAGATTCATATGACACTAGTTGGTTTGGTCCATTCCTAAATTTACCTTTTCATTTATAGTTTTATATTTATTCCCTCAGTTGTGATAATTTTCACAAATAATTTGATAATATGTGTCAAAAAATCATAGTTGTTGAATATCGCATAAACTTTATCCTTTCTTAATATTTACAATATTTCCTTAGATAATATATGTGTTCCTATTTACACATGTAGTAAATTAGAATATATTTGATAAACACTATTAATAACATTTATATGTAGTATCTAAATTACATTTTAAAAAAACTCCAAATGATTGAAGTGGTATTAGTATGTCTAACGAGAGTCAATATAATGACATAATTCCAATACATTATACCAATTGATGTATTCTGAATATATTTCGTCATCACATTTATATAATGATTTCCAAAATGGAGATCCACCATTAAGATATAATTATCTTCTTATAGTTGATAAAACACATCATAAATTCATGGAAAATGATTCTTTTTCATTATAGTGATATTTTTAAGCTCCCAATAATCAATACACAGCCTCATTAAATCATCTGTATTCTTATCCAAGTGAACTCAAACACACCAAAATTATGCTCTATGACTTATGAACCCTTTTTCCAAATTCACATACAACTACTAATTTAACACCTCCAGTTCGATTGGCAAGATGCTAGTATAGAATTTTGAAATTTGAGTGGCCAATGAATATGTTTTATTAAGAAATCTACATCATTATATGGGGGATGTCTAAGATACTATTCAAGGAATATAACATTGAATTTCATTTAAATGAAAATGTTGTATTGGTTGATACCATGCATTGGCTCTTCATTTTTTGAATGGTATGCTTTGTCCCATAGTATCTTCAACCACACATTTGTGGGATATCTTGAGGTGTTTCAGGATCTTTATTTCCTTTTTATAATTTAAACTGATGGATTGGGATATAAATATAAATTTTATTGTAATGACATTTTCTCTGTTCTCTATATAACAAGATACAATCGATGCCTCATATAACCTTGAAGTCAACCAAGGGGATAATTTTGAGATATATTAGAAGAGAGTTCTGATATACTATAATATGTTAATTTTCCAACTCATCCATTGAAATGATCTCCCTACTAGGTGTTATTATAGATATATCATCTTCAATGAATCAGTGAATCAATTCAATAGTTCTAGAAAAATCATAGGGTGTAAATGAATATGTATAACATGAATAAAATAAAACATTTCCCTTTCCTGAGTTAGTATCATGTCTACCATATAAGAGTTAGTATTAATGAGTAACTTATTTAGTAATGATGTAACAAGATTTCCCTTTGTACAATGGAATTAGTGGTTTTGGGAAGTAATTATAATCAAGGAACCATGTTTTAATTCAATAGTTTATATAGTTCCCTTGGACCATATAGTTAATGAATTGTACCATTAGTGGTGCTTTAGGATGTGACCTCATATCCTCCATTTTGTTTAATAGTTTCCTCATGTCTCTTATATATTAATATGCTTTATTTACATCTCTGAAAAACATGAAGCATTTCCCTAGACCATCTAGGAAATTACAATGAGGGTTTTCCAACATTTTTGACATGCAGGATGTTTGATCATCATTACATGAATTTCTTTTGATCGAAAATACAGAAAATAAATTCTTCCCTTCTAATACAAATTTATAATGTTCCAATATCTAAACACCATATATTAATTTATATAAATTCAAACCATATATTTATATATTCTATAATCCTAGATAGCTAGATCCTTTCAAAGTTGAATTTTTACCCCACTAAAAATCAATCAATTTTTTATCATTGTGGACAACAAAACCATAGGCATTTCTTCAAATCCTTTTCAGGTTTTCTTAAAAATACATACTTGTTTAGAATTCCATTTTCACAATATCAAGGAGTTCTCTCTTCATATTAATTTTTAATTTTGTGTGGGAAATGTTTGTTAAGAAGTACTTTCAGCATGTACTTCCATTTAATCTCTTCCATTTCCTTACCTAGCATACTATTATTTCTCAATTAAATCGATTAATGAATTTATCTATCCAAATGATAAATGGTTAGAGAATCACTCTTCAACTAAAAATAGCAGATCACAGAAATGATCTTCCCCTATAGAGTTATCACACTATTCCATGATAAGTTGACCAGAAGGTCCACATAATGATGGTGGGTGTCACCAAATAAAAGTCCCAATATCTAGTTTCTAATTCTTGGGATATAGCGTACATTCCATATTGTAAGGGTTATTATTAACAGAATAATACATCAGAGTATTCATCACAATAATTTTTTGAACTCCAACACCCATGGAATTAGGGATGTGATTTCTAGAAATAGTTGTATTACCCCTCATAGATGTTAACAAAAAATTTTCACCAACTTCACTCCACCTTATAAAATAAAAATGGGTTTCGAATAAATTATTTCAAAATAGTGTGAATAAATATTTTATTATTTTCTACAATTAACCCTTAAAGAATTTCTTATGAAATCCCTATGATTTTGATTTTTTAGTAGAAATATTTTATGATGTATAATTATAAATAGATATATCATATGGTTTTACAATAATTAATTCAAATCTTAATTAAAATTTTAACTAGGTCGTGATTATAATTGAAACTATGGGGAACGTTGTATTTTATTTTCATGTCTATTATATCATTTTATTTTTAAATAACATAATTACTATATCATTAATAATAAAAAGGTTTAGTATCATTTTAAAATTAGGAACATAATCCTTAATATAAATAATAAAACACAAAAATTATAAAAATGAATCTCTTTTACCCTTAAAAATGCTCATGTTCTCATTAGTTCATGTAGTCACCTAGGGAAACACATCAAATAATGTTGTGGGATAAAATGAATGTAAGATGATTAATGAGGTACAATAATTAATATAACATGGGTTAGAATAATAATAATCATAATATCATTAAAATAGGACCCTCATCAAAATTATGAGGTAAACATGTGATCAAGTAATGGGTTGTGGCTGTGCATAAAAAATAATTATTACTTAATAGTGGTCAAATACTACACATAGTTGTGAATAATGTTGGTATCATGTTCATGAATAAAAATTTTGTAAAATTATTACAATATCATTTTGAAAAATTAAACTATCTTGTTAACACATAATGAAAAATATATCATGAGATAATTCACTTTAAACAATTCATTGGAGAGATATGCAATATTAGGGACACCCATCATTTCATACTATTTACATAATCATGCATGCCACATCGAATAGATAAAATTTGTTCTCTTAAAATATCCCATGGAAGGGAATGTGTTTAAAAAGTATTTCATATAGTCATTAATAAACATTTGGGTTCCCTAATTAAAAATTAGAACCAAATATTTGAAAAAATTATCATTCTCATTTTGATAATAAACAACAAATGAGGAGTTTATGATTTCCTTTAAAAAATGTCTACTTGGACTATTAATGTATTTTTATTATTAATCAATGTGTAAAAATTTATATCCCCTAAAGACAATGGAAAACAATTATATGATATTTATTAAAAATTAAATGAATACCCATATATAAATTTATCTAAAAGATAGAAAACACAAAGAAAAGAATTTTGGTCTGAGAATCCAATTACCTTAATTCCACCATCATTTTCTCACTTTTCCACCTCCATAATAATAAAAATAGGATTATTAAAATATAATTCCAGAAGAAAATTTTGTTAATTTTAGACACTATATATCCACTATAATTATTAGATTCACATTTACACAACTATTGGTTAGTCATGAATTTTCTAGTGTCATATTTTCGATACTTTTTCACTTTTTTCAATTTTTCTTATTTTATTTAAATTATTTATAAATGATTATATTAAATTTGAAAATAATTTAACAGATATATTTAAATGTTTATATATTATATATAATTAATAATATCCATCCATGATGCTGATTTGAAGTATTAACAATGAAATGTCTTTGTGGATGGTTAACTGAACACTAATAGGACATAGTTGGGAGAGCATGAAAGGGATGTTTGAAATATATATATATTTATATATATATTAAATATTATACTAGTGGTATATTAACATCATTAAAATTATTTTTTCATATAGCCTAGTTAATCTTACGAATTTTAGTTTACAAATGGGTGGGTTAAAATGAGATGGAAGAAGAAAATGAAGAAGAATAAATCAATACATAAATAATATTCAATAAATTTTATCTTGTATGACACTAAAATTCCATTTTAGTGTTGTATAGTATTACTCAAGAGTGATAAAAAACTATTATAATGGGATTAACAAGTAGGATATGGGCACACAAAATACTTTCTAATATGAGGGACGAGTGGTTTTCCAAGGGTAGAAATATGGGTTGTCTAAACAATATTAGATGGATATTTTATTAATAAACTATAAAATAAAATAATATATGAAATTTAAAACTTGTAATAGAGAATTTATTAAAATATAAATCTGATATATAAATCATAAAATGGTTTTTAAGATTGTAAAAGACATTATAATTCTACTTATTTATTTTAATAAACATGAAATATTGAAACATAGAAAAGTGAAACATTTCTATTTCTAATGATCACTATTGACATTAGGATTTGGAAAATGAATTTTAGGCATTGAAATTATGTCTGTTTTATTATTATGGCTCATTTAGGAAAAAAAATATTTTTATGACTAACCTAAAATTATATAAATATTACTTAAATTTAACATCATGAATAATTTTGTTGAAGATAAACTAGTTACACAAAAAACTAAATTTTTACAAAGATCCCAAAAATTGAACTATTTCATAAAATTATCAAAATATCACCCATGAAAAATAGCTCTATATTGATATCAAAAATGATAATCATTTTTTAAAAATATATTTATTAAATAGTTAATTTTTAATATTTAATATAAATTTTTTTCCCGAAATATATTAAAATGAAGTTTATTATAAATGTTCTTATCATGTTACTATTATAAATTTCATGTTACAATTCCAATTTTAACATTACCAACTATAAATACCACTTCATTTTTTCACTCCATATTCAATAAAATTTATCCCAAAAAAATATATTTTCTTTTTCTAAGATTCTTGTTGGAATGATAATATTATGGTCTATTCTACAGTTTAGGCATTGAGGTTAATGATTCTAGCATTTTGGGGTGATCCATATTTTTCAATTTTAGATTTTCTATTATGTATTTATTCAATTGTATTTTTACAATTTTCCTTCTGTTTTTTATGATTAATAAACCAATATGTATTAATGAAATAAAATATTCCATTTTTATCATGGGTATTATAATGTATAATATAATATATGAAAAATTTATTTGAAGGGAGAAATATAATTCATAACCTCTAGTTTGAGACATTTCAAGACTTCATTTCTTATTATGAACACATCAATAATAGGGGAGAAATAATTATACCCATATTTGAATTTCTAATATAGATGATTCCCAACATGATTAAACAAAATCATACAATTGTTTGAATAATGACCTATATCATTGCAATATAATAATCTAACTGTGGGATAAATATTTTTTATCTCATTATGGGTATGATCAAAACTACTTTTCCTTGTAATCCTGACCCACATCATAGATATTTCAAAATCTATAACACATTGACAATCTAATAAAAAAAATTAATTTTTTTTAAATTTTAGATATATTTTGCTGGATCACCTCTTATTCTTAATAGAATAAAACATATTAATTTTATTTCACCTAGAATACCTCATTCCCTTTATTTCTTGAGAAATTTATTTTTCAATTAAATCTATCTCAACCTTCTCAGACATCAAAACATTTTCCCAAAAATTTTAAATTTATCAAAGGAAAATGAACATTTATTATTCTTTTTCAAATGTAAAATAAGTCAATATTTTGTATATTTTTTATATCCCAATGCGGTTCATTCCTATACAATATGTTATATTTTTTCATAAGTGACCATTGAGTTTATTAATTTTTCATCCATTCATGAAAATTTAATTCCATTACAATTTATATAAATTGAAGAATGTTCTTCACAAGGAAAATATTTTTAATGACTCTCTGATATATCGAATGAATCATGTCCTATTACATTGTATTATTATTTGGAGACAATTACTTATCATCCAATCCTACCAAAAGATAAATTTCAAGAATCACCTTTTGATGATCCATTTATAAAAAAACATTAATATCATTATTACTAAATCTATACATCCTTTATATTTAACAAGGTTAGATGAAGAACTTAAATATAGATAAATTGAATTACAAGTAATTAATTTTATGAAAATATGACCTCGTTTTTAATCGGTTAATATTGTTTTTAAATATCCTATTATCCTATAATCGTATATAATTCATTATCTATCTACATCAATAAAATACTATTTATGTTAACAATAGAAAAAATTTCATAAAATTATATCCTCATGATAATTTGTTTTTTATTTTGGATAATTCCGATTTATATTACATACAAATGGAACGAACTTCTAAACAATGTTCATTTATTAATTAAATAGTTCGTGAAATTGAAACCCTTATTTCATTAATGAAAATTTTTATTATAATTCGACATCTCTAAATAATAATGATTAATGATTATTATTTTTTATTTATCATTACATCCTATGAAAAATATTTTAAATTGTATAATGAGAACAATATTTTTCTATGGGATATAAAAATAACAAAAAATAATTAGACTAGTAAAAACACCCAAAAACATGATCTAATTACCTTTTCTACAATAAAAATTGAGGGAAATAATATTTCCATATATTAAAATAAAAAATTTACCAATGGGTGAATTTTTATAACCATTGGAAATAATAGGAAAGATAATAAGGTATATTTAAGAAAAAAAATATATCATACAAACATTACCGGATCATTAAACCATTCATCATTAAAATTTAAAAAAAAAAATTTCCTCCTGAATTAAATATATTTCTATAAAAACCATACAAAAAATGAAATAGGTGTCTTGGAGAACAATATTTACAACAATTGTACCCTTTTTTTACCCATCTTGGAAAAAATTTGGCATATATAGATCTATTGGATTAATGTATAACTTAATCTAGACATTTTTTCGTGAAATTATAATCCATTACTTAATATATCAGAGAGTTATAAAAGGCTCACTCATCATTCTTAGCTATATAAAATTAAATTCTTATAATATTTAATACTCATGTACAATATCAGGAACAAAATATTTGTAGCATCTCACTTTTTCATCAAATAACACTTAGAGAACTTAGTTTATTCCCTAAGAAAATAATTCTCTATTTTTTATATGAATAATGAAAAATGTCTTCTTCCATGAATTTATTTAAGAAAATTATTACCATAATAGAGTGATTATAATATTAATTTATAAAACATTTTAAAATAAATGTTAACAATTATAATTCTTTACTTATATGTTTATGTGAGTGGGCGTACATTTACTACTTAGTAAGAATAATATCTTCTTTCACATTGGAATGAATGTCCAAAGATTTACTTTGAAAAATGTAAATAAAAATATGCATAAAAATATAATATATTCATATGGAGTTAGAAATTTACTTTAAAATCATTTTATTCAAATAAAAAGATTCTGGAAACATTTCAAATATCAGGGATATAGAGAAAATCGACATGAGAAAAATATTTATATATATGGCTTAAACAATACATACCTTCAGATCTATTTAGTTTTTTACATTTTGTAACACTTTATTAAATAAATTCTAAAATCTCAAAAATTTAATTTTTAAAATTTATAAGGTTTATTAATTAATAATCATTCAAAGTATTTATTTATTTTTTATTTAATTAACCAACCAATTTAGTTGCCTTTAAATGTTTTATCGTCATTATTTCATAAATTTTTAAATAAAAAAATTATAGGTTGACCATAATATACATTCATGTGTTTCAAAATAATATTCATGACCTACATTTTAATCTTAAATAATATATACTATTAAAACAAAACTTTTAAGGTGTTCATGAATAAGGAATCATGTTGTTTGATGGATATGGTTGTTCATATATATGCCTGAGAGAGTTTTTATTTTTCTTCCATGTGAAAAAAATTTCACACAATATCATTTTTTGTAAAAACACTAAATCTATGTAATAAATGGTATATTTATTCATTAGTTTCATCTTCGTTTCCATCCTTGTGTGTTACTGAAAAAAAAACAATTATGAATGAATTATACAGGTGGTAGTCCAAAAGCACTCTCGATAAAATTCAGCATTTTATAAAATATGGGAGTGTAAGAAGTAATATAGTAACATATACATAGGGAATTACAATTTTGTCAAATATATTATATATTTATATTTATTATATAATTATAAACATCCATATGATCTGGTGTAGAAAAAAAACATATTTTTTTGTGGATGTGGTGGTTTAAATGAATGTACAAGCGAGGTTTTCATTTACCCAATGATAGATATAAGGCAGAAAATATTATTTTAATTATAATATTAAAAATATTTTAGTGAATATTTTTTTTAATATATAATTGTTGAAAAATTAAAATGAGTTTGAAGAATAAATAACATTGAAAGTGATCAGGTAGGACTTATAACAATTCATTGGATAACAGCCTTTGGCTAACACATTATACATTCTTCAAAATGGAATCTAAGAAGACTAGGACTTCTAAGATTCATGGTGGACGGTTTGAAATTTATTTTGGTATAATTGGGTAGATTAATATTTCTAAAATTCAATCTATGTGTTAGTATAATATGTTCAATTTTATAATTAAGGGGTTTGGCTCTCAAGAAGTCTTTTAATGATTTAAAATATCATAAATTTAGTAATTGTAATGTTTCACTAGGGAAATAAAATAATTTATATAACATATGGAATTTTAGAAATAAATTAATAAAATAACTTTTATAAAAAATTTAGCTGCTTTTTATTCCATATCTCTTAGTATAAATAATTTTAACTGATATTATTTTTTACCAAGGTACATAAACATTTATAGAATTATAATTTATAAATTTCTACATAAATAAATGTGGTTAAATAATAAAAACAAAAAATAAATACTTGATATGATGATTGAAAATATGAAATAAAATATATAAAAATTAATCATTAATTTTGGAAATTTTATATTTAATAAATTTAAACCAAAAATAAAAAAAATTTAGAAGATACTCATTTTAATTATTAAAATGGGTTTTATAAATATATATTAAATATTCATAATTTTTATGACATTTATTTGAATATAACTAAAAATGGAATTGAATATGAAATCTGGATCTTTCCAAAATGAAATAGAATTATCCAACCACACTGTTATATGATGCGATAAAAAAAGGATTTTAATTAGAAATTATTATAACATAAATACAAAAAATAATTTAAACGTCACTAAAATTATAATAACGTTTTAAAATTATTTATTTTAATAATTGAACAAATAAATTGTCTAAAAGTAACAATTTATTTTTTAGTCATGTATAAATTTTTATAACTTCATACAATTATAGTATTTTGTTAAAAATGTATTTTTCACAGTTAAAACAAAATAACTACTTTAGATAACTCCAAAACCATCACCCTAAGTTAAATTTTACTTATTTAATTAATAATTGAAGTTATTATTATAATATTAATTTTTAAATTAATAAATTAATCTTTTAAATAAAACTATGTAATTTATAATAAATAATTGAATAAAATAAAACTATTTCACTTATTATTGATAAATATCATAAAATTATATAAAAATATATGATTTTTAACAATACATAAAATAAGTAATATTAAAATAGAAGATATTGTTTTCATGGATTACCTCGTTGTTTCACAATAATGATCATGTTCCTTATTTATAACTATTGAAAAGATTAAAACATCTATTCTATACCAATACACTACCACATTAATATTGAAATATATTTCATTTATTATATGTAATTTTCTTCCATATCGAAATTTAAATAAATATGGCTTATCCCCTTAAAAAAGTGGTATAATATTTTTATAAATCTTTAGTGGTGATATTATTCTAAAGGGTTCAGTTTTTTAACCATACTCACCCATCGAATGTCGACCATTAATGCATGGTTATACATGACATGTTATGTGAATAATTATATAATTTTCTATCTTGGATGAATATGGAAAAAAATTCTTCAAATTAGTAGAACTAAATTTTTTAAAATCACCTTTTATATTTTTAAAAAAGTTAAACTAAAAGTTAACTCATCATTATCATACAACCCATTATATATTAAAAAATTTTAAATGGTAAAACCACTAATTTAATCTCCATCAACCATCAATAATACTCACATTTAATGAAATTTGAAAAATATTTTTATTTATAAAACCTTAATTAGAATACCTTAATTAATCATGGTATGATCAACTGTAACACCCCACGATTTATGGAACTTTTTTTCAAATATATTATATTTTCATTTATATCATGATCTAAACTAATTAAAAAAATCCTTTATAATATATCCAACATGGTGTATGTTACTCATAAGATCGAATTGATGTAAATTACAAGCATCCTCAACATGGCTTGCATTACACACAATACTGATGTTTCTAAAAAAACATCATTTTATTTTTATAATTATTTAAATGAGAAAACTAAAACCAATCCATTAAACATAGTTACATGAGTATTACTAACTACTTTTAAAACAATTTTTATAATTAATAAAACTTCTTGGTAATAAAATATATTATTTTTGTAATGTCCCTTTATGTTCAGAAATACCATTTTTTCAAGTTAACTTTATTAATGTCCGATTTTGAAAATTAATAAAATATATTTTAGAATAATTTAGAAATTTAAATTGATAAAATAAATATTTATTTTTAACTTATAATAGATTAATTATCTTACAGTGATGTTTTTGAATTTTTGTGATAAATGTTTTTTTTATGAATAATGAAAATAACTAGATTGTAATTCAAAACCGAGGATTCATCCAATTTGTTTATATGGTCAAATAATCATTAAATTCATTTTAAATGATTAATTATATTATATTTTTATCAATTGATCAAATTTACATAATTAGATCAAATTTCAAATTCATACTATCTATAATAACATTGCAATCATTGTATTATGTGTTGATTAAAAGGCCTAATCATCAACCCGACTATGAGATTAATTTCAAATTAATTTCTTAGATTTATATTATTGTAATTAGTAAAAATGGATTCAATGTTATGAATCAAAATAATTTCTAATTTCTAATATCGTCAAAATAGTTTTTACAAAAAATATAGGTGAATGTGATAAAGATTAATTACATCAATTATTGTTAAACAAAGCTTAATAAGCGACTAAACCATAACCTTAAATTCCAAAATAAAATATAATCCAATAAAAAATAATTTTATGCAAGAATTTTAACCATGTACACTATTTTAGGGATAATGAACCTTTATTGGATCCACATTCAACATGAAAAAATGTGTCTGTAATTTTCTCTTCAAATATTTACAAGTGTGTCACACGTCCTTCCCTTTAGAAGGCCACCACATCTCCCTCTTCTCCACACCTATCAAACCACTTGGGATTGCCCTATATCATCGCAATAAACTTCCTAAAATCCCTAAATTCCTCCTAGAATCATCTCTTTATTTAAAAATCTATCAAATGGAGCCTTTTGGCCCAAACCAATTGATGTTACCTGATTAAGTGGTATCAAATTCTCTCAAGTCATTTTTTATTATTTTCATTATCCACCCCTAAACACTATTTATTCTATTATTTTATATATAAACTATATATAGTCAGTATACTATGATTTGTTATGCTAATTTTCAATCATACACTTAGACATACCTCCATATAATGGGTAACACATATACTATTTACGTGTACAGAGAACTACCAACTCAATAAACGATGATTTTTAAATTTTATATTTCTAATCTCATTTTAGAAATTATTAAATAAACTAGGTTTATATATGTAATATAATATATTTATTATGTCTTTATTATTCTTTAATCCATTACAACACATAACTTCTTTACTTTCAATTTGGAGTTAATACGTTAATTGTTTTTGAGAAAGTCTGGACTACCACCCCTCAAAGAAATGTGATCAATTCACAGACTACATGGATTGCATTAAGGATGGGTTTATGGAAATTATATGACATATATCATTTAATAATTATAAGAGAATTATTATATATATATATATACAACAAAATACACTAGTTCTTTCAATATGACAGTACAAATGGAAACAACAGTAAATCCTACATAGGGATTAATGTCTCCATAAACAGAGTATTGAATATCATATTTATATACAATATATATTATTATAATTAAAATATACTATATATAAATGATATATATATCATGTAATATATTATATAAATCATGATATAATGTATAAGTAGAAAATATTTAATAGATTAAGTCACCGGCAAAAAATTAAGTGAATATTACCTCATGTGAATCCTTGACATAATATTGTTAACCAGTGAGTAATATAAGTCCATAGTTAAACCATATTGGGTATTATCTATAATAAAATGCTTCCTTATATTTTTTGTAATAAATTTTTATTTATTTTTTATGTTTTTTATGATAACAAAGTTATTCAACGCACAAGATATGGGTATTTCATATATCTTTTTGTTTCCATGATATAAATGCAATGTTCTCAAGTCATTAAATTTGTCTATTATATGTACTAGCCATGATTTTATTCTATTATTCTAATTCATAAAATTTGGTATTAATAATTCTGTTTTATGACCTTTCATTAATGGCGATATGTTTTAAAAGTTACCAAACTAGTAAAAATGTTTTGTCTCAATTTTCCTTCCTTGAGAATCATGCTTTAGTATGCACCTAAACTCTTTTTCATTGATTACATGATTAGATTTTACACAATATATATTCTATTTAATAATTTTTATTATATTTGATGTTTTCATAATTTTTTTTCTTATATTGAGAATATAATCATACATTACCTTCTTATACACATTTATGGAAATTATCTCATTTCTTTTAGAGATTGTGTATATAAATGATTCCTTTGATGAATATTATGATCCATTTCTATATAATAATAATGAGTTTCCTTCTCATATATTTATTAAATATGTACCATGTTATTAGTTTTATTTTCATGTCCTTGTTACTTAATATAGTGTTTTTATATAAAATCTTACTTTCTCTCTTTCTGGTATGAGATCTATTTTATTCTGAAACCATGTTTCCAAAAAATGGATTTAAATTTTTTTGAAAATATATTTGGATTCCATTTTTCAGGAAAACATCTTGAGAAAACATTTTATGGTTTTCAATTCTTTCATTATTAGTTTTCAAAGACATTTCCAAATAAAAATATTTTCAAAAAGAAATTATGTTTTAAAATTTTTTATCAATGAAGAAGGATTATGTAAATCACGAAATGATTTTAATGGATATTTAAAAATTATTTTTATCTAAGATAATATCAATTGGGGTTAATAATTCCTTTTTATATAAATTATTTTTTGTTTTTATTAATTTTATTTCTTAGAATGGATTAATTTTGGTTTTCATAATGATTATGAAAATAGTTTATCTGTTACAGGTTATAGACTTTTGGAACTCGTTTCATTTCAGGTGTTATTGTTTCAAAAAATTGTTTATGAAAGCTACATCTTTTTACACTGGGTATGAAATGATATTACATCTACGATACCCATTTTATTTCTTGGGTTATGATTGTATTATTAGGGTTTTGTGGCCCATGTATGTATGATTTAATTATTAGATGAGTGGGACATATATCACCCCCCAAAACATTTGCATAAGATTTATATCACATGAGATAGACTACAATTGTCCTTGGGAATGAAACTTGACTAATAATATGTTCATGGGAGTGAACCATGACTAAAAAGATTGTATTAGGCGTAAACTCGTGATAATAATATGCTCATGGGAGTAAACCATGACTAGTAAGACGGTATGTGGAGTAAAAATATACTACCAATATGGTTATGCCAGTGATCCCTTAGCAGAAATAAAAATAATATTATATGATTATGTTTCTGCCACAATTCCATGTTTTATTCTTATGTTACACTTTTTGTATTTTGGTTATTAATGACTTTTGAATCATGTCTTATGAACTGATATTCATTTTTCCAGGATTCATGTATATGATCTTTGATATGAAAGTTATGATCATCTATTTTCAGGATCATGTCCTCATACCCTTATGCTCATTTTTATATTTACTTTTCATTATATTTTACGAATACTGATAACTTTATCTCACCACATTTTTGTGCTACCTTCCCCGATGTTATAAAGATATTTCTTATGTTTGATGTGCCAAATATGGGTGGTAGTAAAGATGATTATAATGGGAGATGATGTAGCTGAATTATTTATATGTGGTTATGTTTCCATGTTGCCAAAAGCACTAGACTAGTATAGCCATTGAGAATCTATTTTTAATATTTTATAAGGATTCTGAAACAGTTATGTAATGTTAATGAATGAAAAGTGAGGGTCACAATAGATGGTATTAGAGGAACGTTTTGTTTAACCATTGTACAATGGGATTAAAAACCCATAGTGATAACCATATGTTCATTCATTGGGTTTACTCTAAGGATAAGAAAAAGTATAAGAATATTTCCTAGAATTTAATTAATGGATAGACTGAGTGGTTTCCTTAAAATACATCTATGTCTGGATACTGTAAGAGGATTTTTATCGGGGATAAATATACCTATAGGTAACAACTCTGAATAAATTTTTTGGTCCTAACTAGAAGTAATAGCGTACATGAAAAAGATCCTCAAAGAACATCGTATTTTTACACTCTGGGGGGTTATGATTTCGAAATTCATAGACTATCTATGAAATATTATGATTTATTTTATTAGAATATGTCTATGAATAACAAAGGATACACCAAAAGTATCACACATTAATGAATGTGTGATGACATATTCATCACAGAAGCAACTTTTCAAGATTATGTGGTTATTCAATATGATAACTATTTAATACTCTACTCTTATGGTTTTAGCCAATGGTTGTAACCTGAAAGAACATCATTAATGGTGATTGTGATGGAAAATTAAATGATTTTTATCTTGTGAAAACAAATGTTATGGAAGTTGAAATGAAAAACCTTATTTCAAAACTAACACAAATTTCTAAAGTTATGACTTATGGTCGATTCCTCATGAGAAAAGAATGGATCAACATTCGGGTGATTATTTTATGAGGAAAAGTCCACATAATTTTAGAGGCTATTTTGATCCACTTATTTTATATTAATGGATTAGTACAAGGGATAAATGATTATCTAGACTCCATTTTTTGAGAAAGATAAAGTCATTATAGGTGTTTATCATTTAGAAGGTAAAGTGGACCAGTGGTGGAATCTAATTATGAATATGAGGAATCGTGATTAAATTGAATTCATGGAATGAGATGAGTTCAAGAAAATATTTTTCAATAAGTAATTTCCTAAGATTCTCCATATAATATCAGAGAGAATGTTATTTGAGTTGAATTAAAGGGATGATGAATCTGTTAGATCCAATGAGGATAATTTCTTAAGACTTCTGAGGTATGCTTCAGGAATTATCATCCAAAATGAAGGTATATTTGATAGGTTCATTGCTGGATTAATGCCATGATTCATAAGGGAATTATCCAGAAGATAATTTTGTAGTTATAGATTGTGTGTTGTGCAATCAACGATGAAATGGAGTTTGGAGTCCTATATCAATATCATGTTGTTGACAAGAATAAACAGATGGAGTTTAAAGGAAAATATAAAATCATGAACAAAAAAAGATGAACATACATTTATCCTCAATGCATAGAAATAAGCTTATTGAAAATTACCTTAAGGGGTATAATAAATGTTTTATGTTTTGGAATGGATTGTCATCATGAATTATATAATAGAAGTGATGGGAATAAGTTAGCTGACCTTATGAAAGGGGAAAACTCACCACATAATTCAACTCTCATGATTCGATGCTAAATGTGTATAGAAAATGGGAATTATTTTAACCACTGACTGAACCCAATGGATAGTGATTATTATTAATGTTAGAAACCTATTAATTTGTGGGAAAAGGGGTAATATCATAAAATTGAGTTATCTAATAAGGGGTGTGGTAAATACCGTATGAATGGTTCTTTTACCATCTAGTGTATAACTATTAATGTAATATTTGATTATGAATCTATCCATTGTTTCATATCTAAATAGTTTTATATGGTTTTTTGTTTCCACCAAAATAATTAAATGTGGTATTGGTAGTGGGAAACCCTAATAGTACAATGATTTATTTTCAACTATATGATTAATCTCTTATTGAAGAATGAGGTAACCTGCTTCCTGAAAATATTTTCCTCCTTCCATTGGTTGAATTTGATGTCATATTAATCTTTTATTTCATATCTCTACATAAATAACAAATCAATTTTAATTGAAGTGTAGTTAGTTTTTCTATTTTAACACTCCTATTAACATTCCCCTATGTGATTATAATAATGAACATGCATTAGATATTTTATCCATTATATAGTTTGTAATTATCACACAAAATGGTTTTTTATATCAATTGATTGGGGGTCAATTAAAAATCGATAATATTACAATTTTTTGGGATTTTGTGGATGTTTTTACAAAATAGTTACTTATACTTCTACAAAAACCCGAATATGAGTTCTCAAAAGAAATTGTACCTGGTTCCACAATAATTTAAATGAATACTTATAGAGTTTCTAAAATTGAGTAGTAGGAATTGAAGAAACAACTCCAAAATGGTAAGGGATTCATTAGGAAAAGTGTGTCACATGTTTGTGGAACAATTATTTTTTGAAAATTATAGATGGGTCAATACAGATCTACAAGATGATGGTCAAAAATATGTATCATATCCCCCATATAAATGAATTTTTTGAACAATTATGTAGAGGTCAATACATTTCCAATATTGAAAATCATTCTGAATATCCTCAATGGAGGGTCAATAAATAGGATATAACCAATATTTCATTCTATTAAAGGTATGAATACTATGATTATATAGTGATACATTTTGTACTTAAAAATTCCCTTGCAATTTTTATGAATTTAATGAACATAGTCTTTAGAGATTACATCAACATGTTTGTGGCTGTCTCTATAGATGATATTCTTCTCCATTAAAATAGGAAGTAAGATCATGAATATCGTAGGTGAACTTTACTAATGTCCCTAATTATGTATAATCTATATGACAATTTCAATTTACTAGTTTTGGATTCAAACTGTCTAATTTTTTCTAACAAAATATTATGTTATTGTATAATAGATGCTCCATCAAATACATACGTAATTTAAATGTAGCCTAGACCAACCATGGTGACTGAGATCCATATCATTATGTGTTTAGCTAGATATTTTAGATGGTTTGTATAGAATTTCTCATTACTATCTAATTCTTTGACTAAGTTAACTCTGAAGGGTGTCATGTTCCACTATACAGATTTATGTGAGGAAAATGTCAAGGAACATAAGAGAATATTTTTCAGTGCAGTTGTGTATACATTACAATATAGTGGATATGGTCTAGTAATCATTATCAATGCATACATGAATGGATTTGGATGTGTTCGTATGTATAATAACATTGTTATTGTGTATAAATAACAATATTTTAAGATTCAAGAGAAACAGTACCCAACAAATGATTTGAAGTTTGTAGAGGTAATTTTTTCATTCATGATGTGGATGCATTATATTTATCATGAAATGAGTTCTATATATAATGGTCATAATAATATGAAATATAAATTCCCATAGAAGGAGATGAAAATGCTCTAGAGGAGATGGTTGGATTTGATAAAGGATTATGACTTCTCAATTCCATACCACCCTAATAATGTGACAAAAGTGGAAAATTGGTTGATCCATAATGATCATGATAGGGTATCTATGAGGTGGATTAAAAAAGATCCAATATTTCAGGAAATTAAAAGGTCAGATCAAAAAATTATGATGTTTGGGGAAGAGTATAATCTATCTCAAATTAATTTTTGACCCTCAATTTAAGAAATGTTTGTGTAGGTGGAAATGGAAAATGAAGAGTATAAAAAGACAGATATAAATGTTATTGATTCTAACCATGATATGGATGGAATGATAATGTTTATGATCCATGTATGTGTTCTTTACATACTATATTTGAATAAAATGATTTTACATGAAACTCAATGTTCAATATTATATATTCAACTATGAAGTATGAAAATATATAGGGACTTTAAGGAATACTTCTAGTGGGATGAAATGATGTTATATATCATAGAGTTTGTATATCGTTACAGGGTATCCCAACAAGGTAAGGATGGATGATAAATGTTATAGGGGCTACTACATCCATTACCCATTTTAGAATATAAGTGGGAGAACATAATTAATTATTTTTTCAAGGGACTACACAAAACCACTAAGGTGTTTATTTATAATGAGTGGTAGTCAGTCTCCTTAATATGCTAGCAGTCTTCTATAATTATCAAATAACACTTTATCTCTAGATCACCATTACAACATATACATTATAAAAGTGGTATGATTTCCTCGAGTACCACATTCAATTATTTCATATTAGGATATGAGATTTAACTAATATATCCGGAAATGTCTTCTATAATAACATGATACAACATTGATTTTCAACAATAATTATCATCCTCAGACAAATTGTTTGTCAGAAAGAACAATTAAAACCCCCTAGGATATGTTGTTGTAATTTCTCTATGTTTCAAAGGTGGTTGGCATCAACACCTTCAACTAATTGGGTTTTCTTACAACTAGATATGTCGCTAAATTATTTATATGGAGACTTATAATGTCCATTATTATATGAAATATAGAGCACCAACATGTTGGGATGAAGTTAAAGAATAAAATCTATAAATACATGAGATTTCTAATGAAAAGGTCTGGGATTTTCAAACCATTAAACACTATATCATTGTAGGTCAATGAAGGATAATATTTTATGATGATAGCAACACAAATGACCAAGAATTTTATACTTGTGAAATAGTGTTTGTATGAATCTCACTCAATAAAAATATTGTGAGATTCCTGAAAAAAGGGAAATCTAAGACCAAGGTATATCATTCCCATTGAAATTGTTGATTGTAATTGGATGATATCCTATCACTTATCACATCATAGAAATCATCCTCAACTCTATGACGTGTTCCATGTATTTCTCTTGATGAAGTACATACTTCAAGGTTCACTTGTAAAAATCTATGTTGTCATACTTCTGGAATATGATCTTTCATGTGGGGAAAAACTAGTAGATATTCTGGAAAGATTAGATAATGCTTGTGAAACAAGGAAAATCCCATTTTCAATGTTTTGTGTAGAAATAAATAGTAATAAAAATCTACATGGAAATTCTATGATATGATTAATTTTAACAATAATTTATTTTTTACTAAAGTGATGAATTTGTATGAAAATATTCATTTTAAGGGGGGTAGAATGTAACATCCCATGTTTTATGGCCTTTTTTCAAATAAATTAAATTTTAATGTATATATTTCAATTCACTAAATAATAAATTCTATTAATATAGGTCAAACTCTTTGTAAATTACATAGAACATTTAATTGGCGTACATTAAATGAAACTTCAAATTGGTGTACGTTACACACAACACTGATGATTCTAAAAAACATAATTTTATTTTAATATTTATTTAAAATAGATAATTATAACCTATCCATTAAGAATAGTTATATTATAGTGATATATAATTTTTAAATATTATTATAAATTAAAAAAAAATATTTATTTTGAAGATATTTTTTGTAATTTCCTGATATGTTTAAAAATATTGTTTTTTTGAATGAACTAATTTTAATTTCTTAATATTGAAAACTATAAAATTAATTTTAGACACACATAGATGTTGGTTTTGATAAAATAAAATTTATATTTTTTAATTCAGAATGTTTAGATTTTCATAGTGTTAATTATTGGGATGTTTCAATGAAACTTCATTTTTCGATTAATAATGAGTAATATATGATTTTAATTCAAAATTTCTTTTTTCTATAATTAATTTATATAGATAAATTATATTTTTAATTTTCTTAAAAGTATACATGGATTATTTTTATATTAAATAATATAATAAATTTAATTATTACCAAATTCTCATTGATATTTGATATAAAAACCTAGGAATCATTTGATCGTTTTTACATTAAAAATCCACATTGTCAACATAACTATGAGATTAATTTTAATTTAATTTCTATCATTTATATGAATATTATTTGGATAAATTTATTCTATTTTTAGAATCACCATAATTTATAATGTCTAATAAGTTAAAATTAGTCTTTACTTAAAAATATTGGTGAACGTGATTACAATCAATTAAATATAATAATGTAAAATTAAGCTTAATAAAGGAGTAAACCATAACATTATGTTCCAAAACAACCAACGAACTTCTAGAAAAACACTTCCTATACTTATATCAAAAATATCCTCCCTTTTATGGAATTTGTGTAAAGACCCGGAAATTTTGAGGACATTTTTTTCTGAAATAATTTGGAATTTTACAAGTCTTCAGTTTCTGACGGCACCTGATTCTGAGGCCCGGTGTGCCCAGAATAAATTTCTGAAGTTTTTTTCAGGTACGTTCAACAAACATACATGTGGATTTTTCAATATTCTGAACCGGTTCTCGGAATTGAAATCGGAACGTACCGATGAACTCGCAACACCGGTATTCACTTAAGAAAACCTTTAACGCAGTTTCATTTTGTCGTATGTGGTAGTTAATTGTTAGGGATTCATTAAGAATTTTAATAAAATTTCTGTGGTAGAATTTTATTTTATTCGGAATTTATTTCCTCCAAAGGTAAGTTGGAGGTGGGTCCCACACCCCACCTAACATCCCATGGGAGGATATAACTACGGGTGGTGGGGGACACAAGCCCCTAACCTTACAAATTCCCTTAAACCCCCCCATTATGTCCCCTCTTTAATTATGACTTTTTATCTCCTTCACAATTCCATAAATTTTTGCCAACGCATTTTAATTAATTAATTGAACTCTTCAATTAATTAATTAATGTGTCTGAATCTTGAAATTCATGTGTGAATAAAATAATATCCTTAGCTATTATTTCTGTTTGTCACGTGTTGTGTTGGGAGAACATTAGGAATGCTCTGGAGAAATAGTAGTATAGTGTTCTTCTCTCGACGAAGAACACCGTTCTTCAATGAAAAACTTCTCTGACGAAGAATGTGAAAAACTTCTCTGACGATGTTTCCTCCTCGGATGCATCCCGACATCAACGAATTGACGTCATCTTCGAATCCTCCTTCCGCGACACGGACAAACGACCCTCAGGATCAAGGTAGGGGTGTGTTTTGATTTGATCAACTTTGATTCATGCTTCCATGTTTGTTTATCTTGACTAGCTTGCTACCAAACTAATGGGGAATGATCGGGCCAAACAAACACAGCCCGATCCCTCCGCCGTTTCTGTGAATGTTTGTGGTTTTCTTCATGTTCTTCATGGGTGAAGAACACCGTATCGGTGCGAGTTCATTGTGCGATGTAACGATCCCAAATTGAAGAACAAAAATCATGATGACCTATCGGAGGTGTAACAATGATAGTGGGCGAAGGATCAAACCGGAACGGGAAGGACCGTCCCTCAACCGTTCTTCGAGCAGGAGAACCAAATCATGTTTTCGGATTTGATCAGAGGGCCAAAAACACCGGAGACGATTTCAGGACATCAGGATGACCTAATGTCCGATGTTTCACGATGGACGGACCTTCAGAACAAAGAATGGACTTCACGAGCAGTGTGTTGGATGAAGGCAGTGTTTCTGGTGAATTCCAGAATACACGGCGTGTACTTCTGATGAAAATGTCATGTAGTGTGGGTGTACTGTGGCTTGAGTTTCAGATGTTAGACAAGTAACACACAGTATGTGACCCTGGTCACACGGCTTGTATTCTCTACGCAGAATAGATGAAGCGGTTATGCGAGGCTTGGCATGTACTCTTGGAAAATACATGGACACAAGTAGGATTAGACGGTCAAGAGGCACAACTTGTACTATCTACGCAGACTGGCAGAAGTAGAATCGTGAGACTCGGTGTGTATCATAGGGATACATGGACACAAGGTGGAGTACAATGGCATGTACTCCACCACACATCCATACATGGCCAGTTTCCCGGGATGCCTAGTGTACCAGTTACAAGGTTTGGCAATCACAGATTAAGGCCATCTACGATCCGATGACCAGCGTACACAAATCATACCCTAGATGCTTGGACACGGCGTGTAACAACACCAAAAGTCATGTACTTACTTTTATACATGAACAACCCTTCAACACGGGCCGTTATAAACAGGCAGTACCCAAGGTCTGAAGAAACGGTGTGTAACCATAACAACACACCGTGTAATTTTTTTAAAATGGCCTGGTCATCTCATTTATGTGTCATGGACACATATTTCTGGGTTTTTCCGCTTATGAAGTGGCGGATCATTGAGATACTTTTTCATGGGACTTTGTGATAGTTGATGTATAGATCCCTTGTCTCAAGTAGCGGACCCTCCCAGAATCGAGTGTGTTGTGTGCAGGAACCCTACAGCGGGCTGCTACTGCAAAGACATCCATACTAGAATCTTCTATGGGTTCGACGATGATTACAACCGTACTGGAATCCTCCTTGGGTTCGATGACGAAGAAAATAGTACTAGAATCCTTCGTGGGTTCGACAGTGATGACTATTGTACTTGAATCCTAATTCAATCTGACAGTTTGACTTCTGTACTAGTATCCTGAGTGGGTCTGACAGAGTAGCTGGTCTATTATCCTATGTGGGTCTGACAACTTAGTTTGTCTAGTATCTTACATGGGTCCAATATCTTAGATGAATCAGTGACTACATCTGATCATCTCTATATATTTACAAAAGATATATACCTGTGTGATCTGAGTCTTGACATTCAATCATTATCCTAGGTAAATGAAGAATGAAAGATTTTAATATTTATTAATATTTTTGAATTTAATATTAAGATTAATTTAAAGGGGTTTCTATGTTCGATAGCACACCCGATACGCAACAACGAGTTTTTTGAAATCTTATGTTTGCATACTAATAATATAATATTATTATTTTAAAATGGTAGTTAACTCCAAGCCATTGTATTGGTGGGAATGAAAAAATCATATTAAAATTTTATTATACATGTTTGTTAAATTTATTTACATTTATCCAATAAAAGTTAGAGGCTTAAATTGTGAATAAATCTAATTTTAAGTATAATTTACATTAAAAGGTCGATTTACTGACTATTCATGGATAACCCTATTTAAATATATTTTTGGTCACTTTAATACAATATATTTGACCAAATACAATAGTTCAATAGAATTGGGACACAAAATTTTACTTTGGGTAATTGTTGTCGTATTTTTCTCTAAATTTCATTTTTAATGAATAATGAAAAATAATGTATTTTAATTCAATATTTCCTTTTAATATAGTTTATATATATGGTTAGATTATCTCTTTAATTGGTTTTAATGTGTAATTAAAATATATTTTTACCATTTAATCCAATGTTGTTCAATAAAATTAATTTCACTATGAAATTGGAAATAAAAAAGTGTTAATCTTTTGATAGTTATTATTTCTTAAAAACATGCTTTTTGTTTGATAGTGGGAATAAATTTTGAATTAATTTCTGCCAATTCTTTGTTTTGAATTTGGAAATATTTCTTCCATATTTTGAATCAGGAGGTCCAAATTGTGTATATAAGATACTTTTATTTTTATATATTTTATATATTTATTTCAGTAAATATTTTATTTACCGTGGTTAATTGGTAATTCAGGTAAATAAGTGTAAAACATAATATTATAATAATATAAAATTACCCTTAATCGTGTACTAATATTATTTTTTGAGTCATTTACTACCCTGGTCATCTTTTGGTCGATTTTAAGACCCCATTGAGCCACATGGGAGTGATAATGACAATTTAGATTAATTAATTTAATGTAAAAAAAAATTACATAAACAAATATCTCTTTGTAAATTAATTTTTACAAGGTGTTATATAAATTATTTTTTAGAATATAAATATTCATTGTTAATATAAAAATATTTCCTACATGATAGTATTTTCTTATAATTTTTAGAAAATTATAAATTAAAATATTCATGACAAAAAAATGATGGAGTATTTACCTCATTAATAAATGATTTGAATAAATAAGATTATAATGATTAAAATATGCTCCAAAACATGTCCAATTATGATTGGATGATTTTATTTAAACCATGAGTCATCTTATATTTATTTTTAATTATTTTTGGACCATTATAAAAACAAGATAATTATATAATAAAATAATAGTTTCACACTTTCCTATAGTTCCCCTCCCCCCTTATAAAAAGAAAACCACTTCTATCCAATTACTCACACCTCTCAATCATTTTGGATCGTCCAAACTATGCCCATTTTATCTTCCTACATCCTTCTCCTCCCCCTAGAAGCCTTAAAATAGGCATAAGGAACTTCAAGAAGTCCTTTTGGTTCAAACCAAAGGAAGTTACCGAAATTAAAGGTAACAATTTCTCTAAAATTATTTTCTTTTATTTACATATCCAACCCCTAAACCCATTTTATTACTATATTTTGTAACAAGAGCAGTATCCTCAATATACTGGGATATTTGTTTAAGAAGTATTCTAACTACACATACACACACTCTTATATAATGGGTGATGAACATAATGTTTCTGTGGATGGAAAACTAACGCCTCACGAAATGATGGTGGTTCAATTACCTATTACCACCTCTCATGGTGGCCATTATGATGACACTGTATTTATATATGATATATATTATGTTTATGTTTTCATTATGCTTTTTTATTTACCATTCATATTATACCTTTATGGTTTCTATAATGGGTAAATACGATAATCTCATTTGAGGAAGTGCGGACTACCGCCCCTTCAAATTGATGTGACTCGTTAATGCCTTATGTGGGATGTATAAAAGATAGAGTTAATGATATTATATATGATATTATACTGCAATTATAATATACCTATGAATCATTATATTTAAAACCCATTAAAATATGAAATATAAATGAATGTCTTGTTTATGCGTACGTAGGATTTACCGTCTCCATGAACAACACATTTCATTTCTTACCTCCATATGTTACGTACTATTATAAATATATGTATATTCTAGATATATATGATACATATGATATATAAATCATGAATATCATTCTGTATATAATTAACCTTTGACCACATGAACAACATGTAATTATAAGAAGTCCATTTTTTACTCAAGTACCATATATCGACAAAATGAACATTATTAACTTAAATGGTTACATAATGTTTATAACATGATAATAAGTGATATAAAAGGAATAATATCCTTGAAAAAGGTTCATAGGCAAGTCGAAATTAACATTAGATTATTATTCAGGAGACTAAGGAATGATCAAGTCAATTTAGACACAAGGTAATGGACTTCGTCTCAATCTCCTTTCAGAAAGGCATATTTTGTTTTAATACATGATTTTCTTTTATACGCTGTATGAAAATCTTTTACTTTTCATTTCATTAAAAAGGAATCATTTTATACAAATCATTTTACTAAACGAAAAAAGGAATATTTTTTATGTAAGTGGTGACAAAGACCTTTCTGTCACTGCGAGTATTATTATATCTTTTTCTTTCTTTACAAGCCATAATGTATTTAAAAGGAAAAATAAATACCATATAATATAATTACATATTTTGGTATTGAAAATAATTTTGAGAATGGATTTAATATTTTAATATCATGAAATGATATTTTGTTATTTTAATGTTAAAATTTTATCTTTCCTTTATGCTTATGTTATGTGTTATGATCATGTTACGGTTCATGGGCATTATTTATGTATACGGGTGATTCTGTGATAAGCCTAGGGAGGGTGAGCCCGAGATAGCTCTCCAATGCATTGGTAAACGTGACAGAGGTAAACATGAATATTTATCCTAAGATATTTATGGAATATACTATGATGGGTATTCTAACGTAACTCCTTATGTAGCTGTGATAGCTATAATGTAAGTATGATTTTTATGCCACAAAATACCTTTATGAATTATGATTTCTATGTGTTATTCATAAATCATATGTTTTAATGAGGTAAGTAAAAGATTTTATGTGTTGTATAATTGTTTTATAACCCATAATGATGTTTTTATTCTCATCCCATGTTTTTAAATGTTTTCAAAAGACATATAGATGAATAGGGTCAAGGATGGAATCAAGGAAAATTCATGCATTCTAAAACCTGGAACTAGACATGACTCTTTTTTTTCAATAGTTTTTTATTTTATGAAAAAAATTGATACTCGGTTGAATTTTCTACATGTAATATTAATGTTGTTATGTAAATAAAATGACCTAATTCTCTAAAACTCTAAACCTGAAATGATCCTAAATGTTAATTATTCATTTAATTCAATATTATGTATTGTTTAAAGCTAGTTCCTTATAATATTAATAAGATGTATTTTAATTTTAATGAACAATGTGTGAGGGGGTGATGATATTTTATATACCAGTTATTAATTTAATTTTTTACCAAAAACAGTAATCCCTTGGTGATCTAGAATAGAATATAATGATTTGTAATGATACACTTCTTGAAAGACATTATTTTTATCGATGAAATATATGGTTGACTTCAAAAAATAATCACATTCATTAAATATGGTATTTTCATGATTTAGTCAGTCAGTCAACCTTCATGAACAATGCTATAAAATTATACCCTAAATGATAAATAAAACATAAATTATGATGATACATTATATAAATAAGTAGATAATTATTTTATTTTTATCCTAGACTATTAATATAAATATTAAACATAAAAATTCAGATTCCACCGTTTTATTGTTAAAAATAATAGAAACATGATCATACGTAGTTTCATATTTAAGGATTTTAACCAATATTATAATAGAATGACATTAAAAAATTTAAAAAATTAAAAAAAAATCTTGTCCATTGAATGATATGGGATGGTTATTTTTTGCATTCTAAATTAAAATTACCAATGGGCATTGGTTTCTTGTCTCTTCATTGATGGAAAATAATGAATTATCACACCCTACTACCCCCAAACATGGACGGGATAAATCAAAAAAAATCAGAAATCTTATTAATTTCTTAAATTCTTCCTATTCAATTGACCAAGCCTTCTACCCATCTTACAAATGATTGATTTTGATAATAAAAATTATTTTTGAAATGATAGGTTTTTTATAACACATGCTTCCCTAGGGAATTCATGAATATTTTTTATCTTTTGAAACTAAAATATTTATATCATATATGAATCAGTCTCCTATCAGTGGATTCCTTAAAAATTATTGTTTTAGATTCTAGGTATTATCATAAATGGGGGATTTTAGTGTTTTTTGGATCCATGATTTTTTTTCAATTTTCATCTACAGATGACCTTTTCTCAATGTGGGAGAATTATAAAAGTGCTTTCACATTATTCTCACTATCAGTTATTAAATGGTCTTTCTATTTCCACCTATAATTAGATCCTACCTCTAGAGAGATTTTTATTTCCCCCCTTGTCCTACCTCTCAAATTTAATATGTTGGAGATTAAATGGTTTATCAATAATGTCATGTCATTCTTTTTATATAGTATTATCATACATAATCCTTATACCACTCTATTTCTCCTTGGATCCTTGCGGATGATCATGTATTGAATCATCGAGAGGATTCTATCTCTATTCTAATTAAATGATTTATTTGTCGGATCTATAATGTTTTTTTAATCATTGGATTACATTTATTGATTATGTGTTATCATATATCTTAATCTCTCTAAATAACTAAATTATGTTAAATTTAAAAATTCATCAATCCCTTAAGTAGTTTACAACAATTATAGTGGGAAAATATTATTATCATTGGATATGTGGGAGGTCACTAGAACTGGAAATTTTGGCTGAATTTAATTTTAATTGGATGAGGTGAAAAATATAATAAACTAAGAATATTTTTTCAATTCCGGGGAGTGTATGGGATAATCTCTTCCACTATAATATCAACTAATATAAAAATTTGAATTTTATAAATTGGTGTATATAATAGGAGTGGTATATTGGTGTTTTTATGAACATTGCATATAGTATTCGTAATTATTATGATTAAATATCATCAAAAACATAGTGGTATTCATCATTTCAATTCATTATTTATATTATAGTTCCATAAATTATTTCAGGGAAGAATATAGTATCACTAAGATGTCATTTATTTTATATTTCAAATTCCATACATACACAACTGTTGTTATCTTATGAGTGAAATTATCCTCTTCATTAATCAATCCCCACAACCCTTTCAATTACTTGATTAAAAATACATAGGGTGATATAATTTTGAATGGGTGGAGTATCATCATTAATTGGTGGAATATATAGAATGATAGTTCAAAAATCATGTTAAATCATGATTTTAATTAAAATAAAATAGATTAGTAATATTATTCTAACTCTGAAAACTATCATAAAAAAATAATTTCTTTTGGTTATTTCTTGAATAATATAATTAAATGAATTTATGAAACCACTAATTATCCATTCATTAATGGGAATGGAATTATGAAACTCATGGATTATTTAAATTTACCAAAAGTTATAGCCACTAGATATTTTGGTAAAACAATATAATCTAATGGAGTGGTATAAATGGTTGTGTTGGAACTTGAAGAATATATATATTTGGAGGATGAAACATCAAATGAGAAAGAACTATATCATTGTAAGGAGTCTTTCGTAACTCATGATGACATGAAATTTGAAACAGAATAGTTCTTCAAATCACAGCCATTCGGTGTTGTCCTAGAGGATATACGAAATGGTTATGGTGAAAAAGGAAGGCCCTGGATTCAAATTTTAGATTTCAATGATAATATATTGGATAAGTTTTTCACTATAAATTTTTTTTAGAAGTATGCAGATATAATGTTCCAGGGAATTAATTGAGTTTACTTTTATGAATATAAAGGTTTTTGGATCAATAAATTTGATCATATAATGATATTGGGTATCAATGAATGGAAAATATTTTCATAGGTGTTTATTTGAACCTACGATAATATGTCCCACAAAATCAAATATAACATCATGTATTATCCATAAATAGATTTACCTATATAGAATTGAAAATATATAAGGTAAAGGAATCAGAATCTCTTAAATTTTTCATGAACAGTATGGTGATCATTAATGTAGTTTGATGTTTTTTGTTTCCTTCAATATTTTGAAGGTTTTCACATTTTACATAAATTTTTTTTTTCTTTGAATAAAATCATTTAATTTTTAGTCCATTTTGGAATTTTGGATAATAATGAACAAAAATACCATTATTGTGAAACTATTTGAAAATGATAATGGTTACTCGGATCTGATTTTTAAAATTTATTATTACGAAAAAATATATCTAGAGGGAATATTTATAAAATTAATTAATAAATTTTTATAGATATGAATTTTATTAATAAATAATTAATATATTTATGTTTTCATAGAACTTGTTATATCATAATAAATTAAATATGATTTCAATGTATGGGTTTCTTTTAACAAATTACTACTTATAGGGACATACACAAAGATTAATATAATAAGGTGTATCTAATTACCATTTTATATTATATATCATGAAAAAATAATTATTCATTGTATTTAATGATTAATTTTAGAATACATCCTCCATGATTATTCAATTAAAATTTTATAATTCTATGGGGGATTCATCATCTAAATTTTTTATTTCCTTAGTCTTTGTCTTCTTGAAATTAAATTTTTTAATGATTATTTAATCATTCTATCTTCTTGTTTTTTGTGGTATTTACTTTTCATTTAAGATGAAATTAATTTTTATTACCAATAATGAATTCCTTTATTGAGTGTATTGTACAATATTGGTGTAATTTTGGTATGCATAACACTCATTCTGCCTAATGAATGTTTCCCTCTATGTATATATTTTATTTCATCCAAAAAATATCTTATCTTTTTTCATAATGTTATTGGGTTTTATTTTATGTAATTCAAAAAATTATCTTTTCCCCATTTCAAATGGAAATTTCAATATTGTTTTTATTATGGGGGATTTTAATAATGACCTTTCATTGTTATTAATATAGGATTCTATAATTTCAAATCAAATGATTCATTTTCCACTTCCCATTTATTTAGATAATATATTTTTTCACGTTTTGATTGACTAATATTCAATTTATAAAAAATACTTGTTTTTAAATATTTCACATTTACATTTTAAGAATAATTTATTATGGGAATCGTAACATCATCCATTTGTGATAAAGTTAAATGTGTTTTATAAAATATTCATATATATTTTCCTTTATATTAATACATATTTCTCAAACCTTTCTCTTTTTATATGAATATTTATTCCTGTATGCAATATATTTATAATATAATGTTTTCATCATAGTTAAATCAATGTCATATTATAAAATGTATAATCCATCAATGATTTTCCCTATGAAATTATAAAATTAAAATAATGATAATTTTCTTTTAAATAATACCATTTTATATAAGAAAAGGTGATATATTTTATGAAAACTATATATATTTTATTTAAAATTCATATAAAAATATTTAAAAATGAAAAATATAAATACAAAAAATTTGTACTCATAAATCATAAGACATATTTAATTGTTGGATTACATGATTTTCACATTCTTCCACAATGTTAAAACTACCATATTTAAAATAATTATAATTAAAAAAATGTGATGGAATTATTCTCTCATAACATTTTATAATAACTATATAAATTCCTTAGTCCTATGATACTTTGATATATCATTTACATAGTGATTCATATTATTCCACAATAACAATAATTTCGGAACAAAATTTTTTTTTCGGGTTTCCATTTTTGGAATGATTCTCTTAAATCATTTCCACCTTAGGGATCTATTTAAAAGATACTCTAGATAATTATTTATTTTACCAAAATTATGAAATGCATCATATACCAGTGATAAACAAAAATATATGGTTAGATGGTATGATTATAATACCAATTTTTCATAAAAATATATAATCCAATAAATGATAGAGTTAATGTTTTCAATTTTCAAAACACATGACAATATTACCTAGAGATATTTCAAAAAATACATGATCAAATACCTCAAATAAAAAGTAAATTCAACCTCCTATTGGGGAATTATGGAAAAAGTAAATTAAACATCCTGGTAACTATTAAAAAAACCATATCATTATTAAATATATCTAGAGACTCATTTGAAACTAACACATAAATAATTATAATAGTTCTATTATTCTCAATAATAGGTGCAACATAACATTCACCCTCATAGTTATCTATTTCTTCTACTTCTCAAAAGATATTAATTTTTCTTAAATCGTATAAATTAATTCTTATATGAAAAAGTAGAGATGTTATGATAAATGACTTCATTATCTATGAAATCTATCACAGAATAATAATTCAAAAGAAAATACATAAAAAATCATACTCAATAATGAAAATGACAATATGTGTTTTTGGAGTAAAAATTATACAGATTAATATGTTAAATTTTTTATAAATTTATTTATCTAATTTACACTACCCCTAGATATTTTAACATATTTTATGTATTTACTTCCGGAAGTGTAATTTTAATTTTACATAGAAATATACAAGATATAAAATAATGAATAGATCATAAATAAAAGAATATTTTCACAACTAGAATAAACATATATTGTACCTATCATTTAGAATTACATGTTTTTGTTACATATATGTGAAATGATTTTCATGGTAACAAATATAATAGTTATACATTCAAGGGTTATAAGGTTTAATATCTTATAAAAAATAAGACCATACATCACATTATACATGATAAAAAACATTATTAAAATGCTTATTTTTTATCCTTATAAAATCACATATTCTCTATTGTACATAGAGTCAAATGTGGATATACATAATCGAAATTGGTGGGCTAAAAATGGATTAAGGGGATGAATAACACACATAAATAAACATTAAATGTGTGTGAATAAAATCATAATTATATCATAATCATAGGACCATCAGAACATTCATGTGGGACATATGAGATAATGTCATTGAAGGTGGAAATTTATAGAAATAAAACATCAAGTCATAGTGGTCAAATAAAACACATTTTTGGGAACAATGACAGTTACATGTTGTCCTAATGGCCCCAAAACCTTCGTTTATATTGTTTTTTTATATCCCCATTTCATGGTATGAGGGGGAAACCATAAAAATCCCATAGTAATAGAGATTACATGACTCATAGTTATTTGCGGAAATATATAGACATTATCTACAAGGAACTATTCTTCCATAGCTTTTCCATCAAGATATCATCTCTCCACCTTATGAAAAATGATTGAATCTTGAATATAAATAATAAACAATATCACATAAGGTGAAACACATTACCCAATTCATTTGATTGATATATAGCTATGAGACTTCATGTCACATTGTAATATTTACCCAATGAAGAATTCCACATAGAAAGTATAAAATTCGTTGTCATGAAATAACTCAGGGAAAGTAATGGATTTTGAGGGGATTGCATACACTCATGTATTAAAATATGGGATACCAAATTAAAAGTAATATAATAATTTCGAATAGAAGCTGATTTTTATTTTGAAAGGAAACAACACATGAGGAGGTTAGTTTTTATTTTGGGAATAATTATTTTGGGAAATATTTAAATTTGCATTAAAAATAAATATGAAATCATGTTTATACATGGAAGAAAATGGGATAATAATTAAATGAAATTTATGTAACATTAAAATTACATCCCAACATAAAATAATTTTAATGAGGGAAATGCCCAAAATGTGGGTTAGGTTCGAGAATCCTCTTACATTAATTACCGCATTATTTTGAGAATACTCTTAACATAATGACCCTATTATTATATAGTAAATATGATACATATAATTATTTAAAAAAAATATATTGTTAATATTTTTACTAATTAATCATTTAAGGTTTGGTTTTAATTGGGGAATAAAAAAAATATAATAAGAATGAAAAGAGATGATTTAATTGAAACTATAATAGTACTCAGGGTAATATCTCTAGTTTGGAAATAATAATCCCTTGATTCATGTAATTAGATTACTCCAGAATGTACATTGACATTCTAAGGTAATTGAGAGGGTGGATTTGGGAAAAAAATCATTTGAATGTGAGGGGGGAGTGGTTATCCAAGGGAAGGGGGAAGGGTTATTTATACTAGTGGAGCATGATATTTTTGAATAAATTATTAAATTAAATAATATATCAATGTTTAAATTTGTAAAAGTGATGTTTTTAAAATATAAATCACACATAAAAATAATATAATTTTTTTAGGACTATAAAACCTAAATATAATTTTAAATAATATTTTTCTATAGGGGAATGTGATATTTTATTAGGAGATCACCTCTGAAATTAGGTTGGGAAAATGATTATCAGTTTTAAAGAATTATTTTTTTATTTATCCATTATTAAATTAAATATGTTTTGGAAAATACTCATTTTCTATTAATTATTTATTAATTATTATACCCTAAATAATGTAATTTCAGATACACTAGTTACAGGAGAATAATATTGTTACTATTCACCTAAAAAATAAGGTTTTAATGAACATTACAACAAAATGAATATGGGAATTCCTAAATATTTTTTTTTCTAAATTGATATTAGTTTTATAAATATATATTTCAATTATAGAAAAACTTAATTTTTTCAAAAAACCTTTAATTTAATAGAATTAATTTAAATACTTTTTTTAGAAATATGATTTTATAATTTTTGAGTTTGATTAATCAAGATAGTTATATTTTTGCATTATAATTATTATATTAAATTTAATAAATCCTGAAAAAATCCAAATAAATAACAAATAATTGTTTTTTAATATTATTAATATTCTAATAGTAAGGCTATTATTCCCACTTCTCAGATTATTATTATAAAATTCACAAGACTACACCAACATTTATATTACCTATTATAACTAAAATTCAATTCTTTTAGTTAATATTGTCATCAATTTTTCTTATGGCATTATATTTTATTTTTCTGTGATGTTTATTTGTTTAATATTATTTTTCTCCTTTTATATAGTGTTTTATGTGGGGATTATTATTCTAAAAGATTCAATAAATTCATATTGTTCTATTTTATATTGTATATTATTTATTTTTTCCATATTAAATGTTTGTAATTTTTATTGGATTCAATTTAGATTAATGTTAAATAATTTATTAATAAAATAATTTCTTTTTGTTATATAATACTATATTTTATTGTATAACACCATTTAATTTAAAATAAAATACAACATTTATAAATGATGGGTCATAAGATAATTCCACATATAGAAATTTCATCCATTAAATTTCAAATCATATTTTCTGTTTCCATAGGTGAGGGTAGTTCTAGTTTATTGTATCATATGCATCCCACATTTCCATATCATAATTATGGTTTTAAAAAAATACATTAACTATTTGAGTTGTATTTTTGTGTTGATGATTTTCTGTACAGTATATGATTATCACAACTTATATATTATACAAGAGTTTATTCTCATGTTATACCACCTCTAAATGGAGTATATGTTAGTGGTCTTGTATAATAATCCTTCGGTGAATTGTGCGGAACATGTCATGAATTTTATCCATATTTATGGGAAGATTAATATGATCGGCCCCAATATCTATGTGATCAAGGATCTCAAATGGTCCAATGTACCTAGGGTTTAACTTCCCTTTCTTCAAAAACCTTTAGACTCTTTTCCATAGTTATTTTTTATGTAATTTTTTTCCAACTCCCAACTAAATGTCCCTTCAATGGATATAAGCATAGCTCTTATTATAACTCTGAGTATCTATTATATAATATTACACCGTTTGAGAATTCTTTGTCATATATTTCACATGATGAGTTCCAAGTAGATTTCATTTTCTAAATTCATTTTAACAATTTTGATTCCTATATTTCTTTACAAAAAGAGAATTATATGGAGGTAGTTGAATAATTGGTTATTATCTTTTTTTATAATATAATAAATCAACCAATGGGAGATATTTTCCCTATCCTAATTTAAATTAAATTTATGTGGATTTTATAATGTACCTATGAACCAAAAAACTATGTTCATATTTTCCCTCATTTTGGGGTCAATAGGCCATACTAAAATTCAATTTAGTATTCAAATCAAGTTGAAGGATTCTTAATAATTTCAATGTGAACCTTGGAACACAATCAAATGTGATTAAATGTGAAACCCAATGTATAAGGACCACATCCATGACATATATATTGGATGGATTTTCAAGTGATAATTATTCACTAATTGTGATGTATTGGGAAGTCTTGGTGATTTTATCCACCATAATCCGTATCTCATTGTTTCCTTTTTGATGTATATAACAGACCATTCACAATGTCCAATTCAACGTTCTACCATTTCCATGTTGGTATAGAAAATGGTTTTGTAATACCAATAGAATTATGTATCTCTAACTAAACTTGTTGATATATAAAACACCATGTGATATATTTCTAAATCTCCTTATTCATGTTTCCAAACCATAATTTATCCCAAAGAACAATTTACATATAGTTACTTTCAACGTTAATAGAGAGAGTTAATATATGATTATATTAAAATAGGTTCTTGTTTACCTCAGACATTGAAGGTACACAAATCATAGTTCCAAACCAAATCAAAAAAAAACATTGATCTGGAACTCATGTAGACTCCATTCGGTTATAACTATCACCTTCTATTTAATCTCCAAATCGCCTTTTTTTATTCCATGATCTTCGTTGGGATATATTTATAAAAATAATTGTAATGGTATTTTATATTCTCTTCTGTTATGATTTCTTGATCCATACATTGTATATCTATGATGATAGTCTCTTTCTCAAACTACATCATGTATAATTTATCAGGATATATTCTTATAAGATTAGTAGATATCATGTTTCCCATTCTTAGATTGAAGTAAAATGATAAATTTCTATCCTTGTTTATGTCCAAACAACATCATTGATTCTTATTGACCTCATTATGTAATAAAATTGTAAAAAAATGTTGGGGTCCATATAAATGTCAATCTTTTTAGCATAGAGGTATTGTCTAATTGTGATCATGGAAATGATCGTAGTTTTTTACTCCATATATTGTGTTGGTTATTTTTTATCATAGATATTCAATTGTCGTGAGGTATATGTTGTCATATTGTCTTTATGAATGAGTAAACAACCCAACCCTTTCTTGGAATCATTGGTGTATGGCACAAAAACTACTATAATTGTTCGAATTGTGATTATAGCTGTATTGAATTGACTATTATGGATATCCTTAAAACATTCCAAATATTATTCTTTCTAGACATAAAATAATCCTTCCTATGGAAATATACGTAACGATATTGGAAATCATGAGAAATTTAACACCAAAAATTAGAACTGCAATGCTAAAAAAAGAAAAATACAAATTCATATGACACTAGTTGGTTTGGTCCATTCCTAAATTTACCTTTTCATTTATGGTTTTATAAGTATTCCCTCAGTAGTGATAATTTTACAAAATAATTTGATAATATGTGTCAGAAAATCACAGTTGTTGAATATCGCATAAACTTTATCCTTTCTTAATATTTACAATATTATCCTTAGATAATCGTTGTGTTCCTCTTTACACATGGAGTAAATGAGAATATATTTGATAAACACTATTAATAACATTTATAGGTAGTATCGAAGATACATTTTAAAAAAAATCCAAATGATTTAAGTGGTATTATTATGTCTAACGAGAGTCAATATAATGAAATAATTCCAGTACATTATACCAATTGATGTATTCTGAATATATTTCTTCATCACATTTATATAATGATGTCCAAAATAGAGATCCACCATTGTGATATAATTATCTTCTTATATTTGATAAAACACATCATAAAATCATGGAAAATGATACTTTTTCATTATAGTGATATTTTTAAGCTCCCAATAATCAATACACAACCTCATTAAATCATCTGTATTCTTATCCAAGAGAACTCAAACACACCATGATTATGCTCTATGACTTATGAACCCTTTATCCAAATTCACATACAACTACTAATTTAACACCTCCAGTTAGATGGGCGAGATGCTACTATAGAATTATGAAATTTGAGTGGCCAATGAATATGTTTTATTAAGAAATCTACATCATTATATGGGGTATTTCTAAGAAAATATTCATGGAATATAACATTGAATTCCATTGAAATGAAAATTTCGTATTGGTTGATACCATGCTTTGGATCTTCCTTTTTGGAAAGGTATGCTTTGTCGCATGGTATCTTCACCCACACCTTTGAGGGATATCGTGAGGGGTTTCGTGATCTTTATTTCCTTTTAACAATTTATGCATATTTATTGGGATATAAATATAACTTTTATTGTAATGACATCTTCTCTGTTCTCTATATAACAAGATAAAATCGATGCCTCATATAACCTTGAAGTCAACCAAGGGGAGGATTTTGAGATATAATAGAAGAGAGTTAAGATATACTATAATATGTTAATTTTCCAACAAATCCATTGAAAAGATCTCCCTGCTAGGTGTTATTATAGATATCTCAACTTCAATGAATTAGTCAATCAATTCAATAGTTCTATAAAAATCATAGGGTGTAAATGAATATGTATAACATGAATAAAATAAAACATTTTCCTTTCCTGAGTTAGTATCATGTCTACCATATAAGAGTTAGTATTAATGAGTAACTTATTTATAAATTATGTAATATGATTTCCCTTTTTATAATGGAATTAGTGGTTATGGGAAGTAATTATACTCATGGAACCATGTTTTAATTCACTAGTTTCCACAGTTCCCTTGGACCATTTAGTTAATGAATTGTACCATTAGTGGTGCTTTAGGATGTGACCTCATATCCTTCATTTTGTTTAATAGTTTCCTCATGTATATTATATATTAATGTTCTTTATTTACATCTCTGTCAAACATGACGCATTTCCCTAGACCATCTAGGAAATTCCAATGAGGGTTTTCCAACATTTTTGACATGCAGGATGTTTATCATCATTACATGAATTTCTTTTGATCGAAAAGACAGAAAATCAATTCTTCCCTTCTAATACAAATTTATAATGTTCCAATATATGAACACCATATATTCATTTATATAAATTCAATCTATATATATATATATATATTCTATAATCCTGGATAGCTAGATCCTTTCAAAGTTGACTTTTTACCCCACTAAAAATCAATCAACTTTTTATCATTGTGGACAACAAAACCATAGGCATTCCTTCAAATCCTTGTCTGGTTTTCCTAAAAATACATACTTGCTTAGAATTCAATTTTCACCATATCAAGGAATTCTATCTTCATCTTTTTTTTAATTTTGTGTGGGAAATATTTGTTAAGAAGTACTTTCATCATGTACTTCCATTTAATATCTTCTATTTCATTACCTAGCATAGTATTATTTCTCAATTACATCTATTAATGAATTTAGCTATCCAAATGATAAATGGGTAGAGAATCACTCTTCATCTAAAAATAGAAGATCACAGAAATGATCTACCCCCATTGAGTTAACACACTATTCTATGATAAGTTGATCAGAAGGCCCACATAATGATGGTGGATGTCACCACATAAAAGTCCCAATATCTAGTTTCTAATTCTTGGGATATAGCGTACATTCCTTATTGTAAGGGTTATTATTAATAGAATAATACATCAGAGTATTCATCACAATAATGTTTTGAACTCCAACACCCATGGAATTAAGGATGTGATTTATTGAAATAGTTGTATTACCCCTCATAGATGTTATCAGAATGGTTTCTCCAACTTCACTCCACCTTATAAAATAAAAATGGGTTTCGAATAAATTATGTCAAAATAGTGTGAATAAATATTTTATTATTTTCTACAATTAACGCTTAAAGCATTTCTTAAGGAATCCCTATGATTATCATTTTTTAGGAGAAATATTTTATGATGTATAAATATAAATAGGTATATCATATGGTTTTAGAATGATTAATTCAAATTGTAATTAAAATTTTAACTAGTTCGTGATTATAATTGAAACTATGGGGAACCATGTATTTTATTTTCATGTCTATTAAATCATTTTATTTTTAAATAACATAATTACTATAACATTAATAATAAAAAGTTTTAGTATCATTTTAAAATTAGGAACATAATCCTTAATATAAATGATAAAACACAAAAAATTTAAAAATGAATCCCTTTTACCCTTAAAAATGCTCATGTTCTCATTAGTTCATGTAGTCACCTAGGGAAACACATCAAATAATATTGTGGGATAAAATGAATGTAAGATGATTAATGAGGTACAATAATTAATATAACATGGGTTAGAATAATAATAATCATAATATCATTAAAATAGGACCCTCATCAAAATTATGAGGTAAACATCTGATCATGTAATGGGTTGTGGCTGTGCAAAAAAAATAATTATTACTTCATAGGGGTCAAATACTACACATAGTTGTAAATAATGTTGTTATCATGTTCATTAATAATATTTTTGTATAATTATTACAATATCATTTTGAAAAATTATACTATCTTGTTAACACATAATGAAAAATATATCATGTGAAAATTCACTTTAAACAATTCATTGGAGGGCTTATGCAATATTAGGCTCACCCATCATTTCATACTATTTACAAAATCATGCATGCCACATCAAATAGATAAAATTTGTTCTCTTAAAATATCCCATGGATGGGAATGTGTTTAAAAAGTATTTCATATAGTCATTAATAAACATTTGGGTTCCTAAATTAAAAATTAATACCAAAAATTTGAAAAAATTATCATTCTCATTTTGATAATTAACAATAAATGAGGAGTCTCTGATTTCCTTTAAAAAATGTCTACTAGGACTATTAATGTATTTTGATTATAAATCAATGTGTAAAAATTTATATCCCCTAAAGACAATGGAAAAAAATTATATGATATTTATTAAAAATTAAATGAATAGCCATAAATACATTTATCTAAATGAGAGAAAACCCAAAGAAAAGAATTTTGGTTTGAGAATCCAATTACCTTAATTCCACCATCATTTTGTCACTTTTCCACCTCCATAATAATAAAAATATTATTATTAAAATATAATTCCAGAAGTTAATTTTGTTAATTTTAGACACTATATATCAACTATAATTATTAGATTCACATTTACACAACTACTGGTTGGTCATGAATTTTCTAGTGTCATATTTTCGATACTTTTTCACTTTTTTTTGATTTCGCTAATTTTATTTGAATTATTTATACAGGATAATAATAAATTTTAAAATAATTTAATAGATATATTTAAATGTTTATATATTATATATAATTAATAATATCCATCCATGATGATGATTTGAAGTATTAACAATGAAATTTCTTTGTCGGTGGTTAACTGAACACTGATAGGACATAGATGGGAGAGCATGAAAGGGATGTTTGAAATATATATATATTTATATATATATTAAATATTATACTAGTGGTATGTTAACATCATTAATATTATTTTTTCAAATAGCCTAGTTAATCTTATGAAGTTTAGTTTACAAATGGGTGGGTTAAAATGAGATGGAAGAAGAAAATGAAGAAGAATTCATCAATACATAAATAATATTCAATAAAGTTTAACTTGTATGACACTAAAATTACATTTAAGTGTTGTATAGTACTACTCAAGAGTGATAAAAACTATTATAAGGGGATTAACAGGTAGGATATAGGCACACAAAATACATTCAAATATGAGGGACGAGCGGTTTTCCAAGGGTAGAAATATGGGTAATCTAAACAATATTAGATGGATATTTTATTAATAAACTATAAAATAAAATAATATATGAAATTGAAAACTTGTAATAGAGAATTTATTAAAATATAAATCTGATATATAAATCATAAAATGGTTTTTAAGACTGTAAAAGACATTATAATTCTACTTATTTATTTTAATAAAATTGAAATATTCAAACATGGAAAATTGAAACATTTCTATTTCTAATGATCACTATTGACAATAGGATTTGGAAAATGAATTTTAGGCATGGAAATTATGTTTGTTCCATTTTTATGGCTCATTTAAGAAAAATATATTTTTATTACTAACCTATAATTATATAAATAATTACTTAAATTAAACATCATGAATTATTTTGTTGAAGATGAACTAGTTACACAAAAAACTAAATTTTTACAAAGATCCCAAAAATTGAACTATTTCAAAAAATTATCAAAATATCACCCTTGAAAAATAGTTCCATATTGATATCAAAAATGATAATCATTTTTTAAAAATATCTTTATTAAATAGAAAATTTTTAATATTTAATATAAAAATTTTGTTTCTTCCAAAATATATTAATATGATGTTTATTATAAATGTTCTTATATATTCTTGGGGTTTTTTAATATAGATATTAATTTGATGGAATAATAATATTTATATATTAATCAATTAATCATGATAAAAATTCCTTATATAATAATTTATTTTATTGATAAAAAATTAGTATTCTAATGTTAATGTTACTATTACAATTGGTCGGGTTTTTATTCCCAATTATCAGGTTACTATTATAAATTTCATGTTACAATTCCAATTTTCACATTACCAACTATAAATACCACTTCATTTTTTCACTCCATATTCAATGAAATTTATCCCAAAAAATATATTTTCTTTTTCTAAGATTCTTGTTGGAATGATAATATTATGTTCTGTTCTACAGTTTAGGAATTGAGGTTAGTGATTCTAGCATATTGGGGTGATCTATATTTTTCAATTTTAGATTTTCTATTATGGATTTATTCAATTGTATTTTTACCATTTTCCGTTGGTTTTTTATGATTAATAAAACAATATTTATTAATGAAATAAAATTTTCCATTTTTATCATGGGTATTATAATGTATAATATAATATAAGAAACATTTATTTGAAGGGAGAAATATAATTCAAAACCTCTAGTTTTAGAGATTTCAAGACTTCATTACTTATTATGAAAACATCAATGGTAGGAGAGAAATAATTATACCCATATTTGAATTTCTAATATAGATGATTCCCATCATGATTAAAACAATTCATACAATTTTTAGCATAATGACCTACATCATTGCAATATAATAATCTAACTGTGGGATAAATATTTTTTTATCTCATTATGGGTATAATCAAAACAATTTTTCCATGTAATCCTGACCCACATCATAGATATTTCAAAATCTGTAACACATTGACAATCTAATAAAAAAATATTAATTTTTTTATATTTTAGATACATTTTACAGGATCACCTCTTATTCTTAATAGAAAAAAACATATTAATTTCATTTCACTTAAAATACCTCATTCCATTTATTTCTTGAGAAAATTATTTTTCAATAAAATCTATCTCAACCTTCTCAGACATCAAAACATGTTCCCAAAAATTTTAAATTTATCAAAGGAAAATGAACATTTATTATTCGTTTTCAAATGTAAAATAAGTCAATATTTTGTTCATTTTTTATATCCAAATGTTGTTCATTCCTATAGAATCTTTTATATTTTTTCATAAGTGTCCATTGAGTTTATTAATTTTCCATCCATTCATGAAAATTTAATTCCATTACAATTTAAATAAATTTAATAATGTTCTTCACAAGGAAAATATTTTTAATGACTCTATGATATATCGAATGAATCATGCCCTATTACATTGTATTATTATTTGGAGATAATTACTTATCATCCAATCCTTCCAAAAGATAAATTTCAAGAATCACCTTTTGATGATCCATTTATAAAAAAACATTAATATCATTCCTAATGAATCTATACATCCTTTAGATTTAACAAGTTTAGATGAAGAACTTAAATATAGATAAATTGAATTACAAGTAATTAATTTTATGACAATACTACCCCATTTTTAATCGGTTAATATTGTTTTTAAATATCCTATTATCCTATAATCGTATATAATTCATTATATATCTACATCAATAAAATACTATTTACGTTAACAATAGAAAAAATTTCATAAAATTATATCCTCATGATAATTTGTTTTTTTATTTTAGATAATTCCGATTTATATTATATACAAATAGAAAGAACTTCTAAACAACGTTCATTTATTCATTAAATAGTTAATTAAATTGAAACCCTTATTTCATTAATGAAAATTTATATTCTAATTTGACATCTCTAAATAATAATGAATAATTATTATTTATTTATTATTTATCATTACATCCTATGAAAAATATTTTAGAATGTATATTGAGAAAAATATTTTTCTATGGGATATAAAGATAACAAAAAATAATTAAACTAGTAAAAACACCCAAAAACATAATCTAATTACCTTTTCCACAATAAAAAATTTAGGGAAATCATATTTCCATACATTAAAATAAAAAATTTACCATCGGTGAATTTTTATAACCGTTGGAAATAATAGGAAAGATAATAAGGTATATTTAAGAAAAAAATATATCATACAAACATTACCAGATCATTAAACCATTCATCATTAAAATTTAAAAACAATATTTCCTCTTGAATTAAATATATTTCTATAAAAACCATACAAAAAATGAAATAGGCGTCTTTGAGAACAATATTTATAAACATTTTACTCATTTTTTACCCATTTTGGAAAATTTTAGCCTATATAGTTCTCTTGGATTAATGTATAACTTAGTCTCCACATTTTTCCGTGAAATTATAAACCATTTATTAATATATCAGAGAGTTATAAAAGGTTCACTCATCATTCTTAACTATATAAAATTAAATTCTTATAATATTTAATACTCATGTACAATATCAGGAACAAAATAATTGTAGCATCTCACTTTTTCATCAAATAACACTTAGAGAACTTAGTTCATTCACTAAGAAAACAACTCTATATTTGTTATACGAATAATTAAAAATGTCTTCTTCCTTGAATTTATTTAAAAAAATATTACTATAATAGAGTGATTATAATATTAATTTATACAAAATTTTAAAATAAATGTTAACAATTATAATTCGTTACTTCTATGTTGATGTGAGTGGGCATACATTTACTACTTGATAAGAAAAATATCTTCTTTCACATTGGTATTAATGTCCAAAGATTTACTTTGAAAAAAGTAAAGAAAAATATGCATAAAAATATAATATATTCATATAGAGTTAGAAATTTACTTTAAAATCATTTTATTCAAATAAGAAGATTCTGGAAACATTCCAAATAGCATGGATATAGAGAAAATCGACATGAGAAAAATATTTACATATATGTCTTAAACAATACATTCCTTCGGATCTATCTAGTTTTTTACATTTTGTAACACTTTATTAAATAAAATCTAAAATCTCAGATATTTCATTTTTAAAATTTATATGGTTTATTAATTAATAATTATTCAAAATATTTATTTTTTTTGTTTTATTTAATTAACCAACCAATTTAGTTACCTTTAAATGTTTTATGGTCATTAAGTCATAAATTTTTAAATAAAAAATTATTGGTTGACCATAATATACATTCATGTGTTTCAAAATAATATTTACGACCTAAATTTTAATCTTAAAAAATATATACATGAAAAAGGAATCATGTTGTTTGATGGATATGGTTGTTCATATATATGCTTGAGAGAGTTTTTATTTTTCTTCCAGGTGAAAAAATTTCACACAATATCATTTTTTGTAAAAAAATAAAACTATGTCATAAATGGTATATTTATTCATTAGTTCCATCTTCGTTTCCATCCTTGTGTGGTAGTGAAAAAAAACAATTACGATAGAATTATAGAGGTGGTAGTCCCAAAGCACTCTCGATAAAATTCATGATTTTATAAAATATGGGAGAGTAAGAAGTAATATAGTAACATATACATAGGGAATTACAATTATGTCAAATATATTATATATTTATATTTAGAATATAATTATAAACATCCATATGATCTGGTGTAGAAAAATGAAACACATTGCTTTGTGGATGTGGTGGTTTTAATTAATGTACAAGCGAGGTTTTCATTTACCCAAGGATAGATATAAGGTAGAAAATATTATTTTAATTATAATATTAAAAATATTTTAGTGAATATTTTTTTTAATATATAATTGTTGAAAAAAATTAAAATGAGTTTGAAGAATAAATAATATTGAAAGTCATCAGTTAGGACTTATAACATGTCATTGGATAACATCCTTTGGGTTACACATTATACATTCTTGAAAATGGAATCTAAGAAGACTAGGACTTCTAATATTCATGGTGGATGGTTTGAAATTTATTTTGGTATAATTGGGTAGATTAATATTTCTAAAATCCAATCAATATGTTAGTATAATATGTTCAATTTTATAATTAAGGGGTTTGGATCTCAAGTTATCTTTTAATGATTTAAAATTACATAAATTTAGTAATTGAAATGTTGCACTAGGGAAAAATAATAATTATTATAACATATGGAATTTTAGAAATAAATTAATAAAATAACTTTTATAAAAATTTAAGCTGCTTTTTATTCCATATCTCTTAGTATAAATACTTTTAACTGATATTATTTTTTACCAAGGTACATAAAAATTTATAGAATTATAATTTATATATTTTTATATAATTAAATGTGGTTATATAATAAAAACGAAAAATAAATATTTGATATGATGATTGAATATATGAAATAAAATATATAAAAATTAATCATTAATTTTGGAAATTTTATATTTAATAAATTTACACCAAAAATAAAAAAAATTAGAAGATACTAATTTTAATTATTAAAATGGGTTTTAAAAATATATATTAAATATTCGTAATTTTTATGACATTTATTTGAATATAACTAAAAAATGGAATTGAATATGAAATCTGGATCTTTCCAAAATGAAATAGAATTATCCAACCACACTGTTATATTATGCGATCAAAAAACAATTTTAATTACAAATTATTATAACATAAATACAAAAAAACATATAAAGGTCACTAAAATTATAATAACGTTTTAATATTATTTATTTTACTAATTGAACAAATAAATTGTCTAAAAGTAACAATTTATTTTTTAGTCATGTATAAATTTTTATAACTTCATACAATTATAGTATTTTGTTAAAAATGTATTTTTCACCGTTAAAACAAAATAACTACTTTAGATAACTCCAAAAACATCACCCTAAGTCAAATTTTACATATTTAATTAATAATTGAAGTTAATATTATAATATTAATTTTAAAATTAATCATTTAATCTTTTAAATAAAACTAGGTAATTTATAAAAAATAATTTAATAAAATAAAACTATTTCAATTATTATTGAATAATTTCATAAAATTATATAAAAATATATGATTTTTAATAATACATAAAATAAGTAATATTAAAATAGAAGATATTGCTTTCATGGATTACCTCGGTTTTTCACAATAATGATCATGTTCCTTATTTATAACTATTGAAAAGATTAAAACATCAATTATATACCAATACACTACCATATTCATATTGAAATATATTTCATTTATTATATATAGTTTTCTTCCATATCGAAATTTAAATAAATATGGCTTATCCCCTTAAAAAGTGATATAATATTTTTATAAATCTTTAGTAGTGATATTATTATAAAGGGTTCAGTTTTTAAACCATACTCACCCATCGAATGTCGACCATTAATGTATGGTTATACATGACTAGTTATGTGAATAATGATATTATTTTCAATCTTGGATGAATATGGAAAATAATTCTTCCAATAAGTAGAAATAAATTTTCAAAAATCACTTTTTATATTTTTTAAAAAAGTTAAACTAAAATATAACTCATCATTATCATACAACCCATTATATATTAATTTTTTTTAAATGGTAAAACCACTAATTTAATCTCCATGAACCATAAATAATACTCACATTTAATGAAATTTGAAAATTATTATTATTTATAAAACATTAATTAGAATACCTTAATTAATCATTGTATGATGAACTGTAACACCCCACGATTTATGGAACTTTTTTCCAAATATTTTATATTTTCATTTATATCATGATATAAACTAATTAAAAAATTCCTTTATAATATATCCATCTTGGTGTATGTTACTCATAACATCGAATTGATGTACATTACAAGCATCCTCGACATGGCCTGCTTTACACACAATACTGATGTTTCTAAAAAACATCATTTTATTGTTATAATTATATAAATGAGAAAACTAAAACCAATCCATTAAACATAGTTACGTGAGTATTACTAACTACTTTTAAAACAATTTTTATAATAAATAAAACTTCTTGGTAATAAAATATATTATTTTTTGTAATGTCCCTTTATGTTCAGAAATAACATTTTTGCAAGTAATCTTTATTAATGTCCGATTTTGCAAATTAATAAAATATATTTTAGAAAAATTTATAAATTTAAATTGATAAAATAAATAGTTATTTTTAATTTATAATAGATTAATTATCTTATAGTGATGTTTTTGAATTTTTTTGATAAACTACTTTTTTTGATGAATAATGAAAATAACTAGATTGTAATTCGAAACCAAGGATTCATCCAATTTTTTATATGGTCAAATAATCATTAAATACATTTTAAATGATTAATTATATTATATTTTTATCAATTGATAAAATTTACATAATTATATCAAATTTCAAATTCATACTATATATAATAACATTGCAATCATTGTATTATTTTTGGATTAAAAGGCCTAATCATCAACCCGACTACGAGATTAATTTCAAATTAATTTATTTCATTTATATTATTGTAATTAGTAAAAATGGATTCAATGTTATGAATCAAAATAATTTCTAATTTCTAATATCGTCAAAATAGTTTTTACCAAAAATATAGGTGAATGTGATAAAGATTAATTACATCAATTATGGTTAAACAATGCTTAATAAGGGACTAAACCATAACCTTAAGTTCCAAAATAACATATAATCCAATAAAAAACAATTTTATGCAAGAATATTAACCATGTACACTATTTTAGGGATAATGAACCATTATTGGATCCACGTTCAACATGAAAAAATGTGTGTGTAATTTTATCTTCAAATATTTGCAAGAGTGTCACACCTCCTTCCCTTTAGAAGGCCACCACATCTCCCTCTTCTCCACACATATCAAACCACTTGGGATTTCCCTATATCATCGCAATAAACTTCCCAAAATCCCAAAATTCCTCCTAGAATCATCTCTTTATTTAAAAATCTATCAAATGGAGCCTTTTGGCCCAAACCAATTGATGTTACCCGATTAAGTGGTAACAAATTCTCTCAAGTCATATTTTATTATTTTCATTCTCCACCCCTCAACTCTATTTATTCTATTATTTTATATATAAAATATATATAGTCACTATAATATGATTTTTTATGATAATTTTCAATCATACCCTTACACAAACCTACATATAATGGGTAACACATATACTATTTACGTGTACGGAGAACTACCAACTCAATAAACGATGATTTTTAAATTTTATGTATCTAATATCATTTTAGAAATTATTAAATAAACTAGGTTTATATATGTAATATTATATATTTATTATGTCTTTATTATTCTTTAATCCTTTACAACACATAACTTATTTACTTTCAATTTAGAGTTAATACGTTAATTGTTTTTGAGAAAGTCTGGACTACCGCCCCTCAAAGAAATGTGATCAATTCACAGACTACATGGATTGCATTAAGGATGGGTTTATGGAAATTATATGACATATATGATTTAACAATTATAATAGAATTATTATATATATATTTCAAAATACACTAGTTCATTCAATATGATAGTACAAATGGAAACAACATTAACGCCTACAAAGGGATTAGCGTCTCCATAAACGGAGTATTCAATTTCATAATTATATACTATATATAATATTATAATAAAAATATACTATATATAAATGATATAGATATCATGTAATAAATTATAGAAATCATGATATAATGTATAAGTAGAAAATATTTAATAGATTAAGTCACATGCAAAAAATTAAGTAAATATTACCCCATGTGAATCCTTGACATAGTATTGTTAACCAGGGAGTAATATAAGTCCATAGTCAAACCATATTGGGTATTATCTATAATAAAATGTTTCCTTATATTTTTTGTAATAAATTTTTATTTATTTTATATGTTTCTTATGATAACAATGTGATTCAACGCACAAGATAAGGGTATTTTATATATCTTTTTGTTTCCATGAGATAAATGCAATGTTCTCAAGTCATTACATTGGTCTGTTATATGTATTGTCCATGACTTTATTCTATTACTCTAATTCATAAAATTTGGTATTAAAAATTCTGTTTTATGACCTTTAATTAATGGTGATATGTTTCAAAAGTTACCAAACTAGTAAAAATGTTTTGTCTCAATTTTCCTTCCTTGAGAATCATGCTTTAGTATGCACCTAAACTCTTTTTCATGGATTACATACTTAAATTTTACACAATATATATTGAATTTAATAAATTTTTTTATATTTGATGTTTTCATAAATTTTATTTTCTTATATTGATAATATAATCAGACATTACCTTGTTAGACACATCTATGGAAATAATCTCATCTCTTTTAGAGATTGTGTATATAAATGCTTCCTTTGATGAAATATTCTGATCCATTTCTATATAATAATAATCAGTTTCCTTCTCATATATTTATTAAATATATACCATGGTATTATTTTCATTTTCATGTCCTTGTTACTTAATATAGTGTTTTTATATAAAATCTTACTTTCTCTCATTCTGGTAGGAGATCTATTGTTTTCCAAAACCATGTTTCCAAAAAAGATTTAATTTTTTTTGAAAATATATTTGGATCCCATTTTTCATGAAAACATCTTGAGAAATAATTTTATGGTTTTCAATTCTTTCATTATTAGTTTTCAAATACATTTTCAAATAAAAATATTTTTAAAAAGATATAATGTGTTAAAATTTTTTATCAATGAAGAAGGATTATTTTCATCAAGAAATGATTTTAATGGATATTTAAAAATTATTTTTTTATAAGATAATATGAATTGGTGTTAATAATTCCTTTGTATATAAATTATTTTTTGTTTTTATTAATTTTATTTCATTGAATGGATTATTTTGGGTTGTCATAATGATTATGAAAATAATTTATCTTTTAAAGGTTATAGACTTTTGTAACTCGTTTCTTTTCAGGTGTTATTGTTTCAACAAATTGATTACGAAAGCTACATATTTTTACATTGGGTATGAAATGATTTTACATATATGATACCCATTTCATTTCTTGGGTTATGATTGTATTTTTAGGGTTTTGTGGCCCATGTATGTCTGATTTCATTATTAGATGAGTGGGACATATATCACCCCCCAAAACATTTGCAAAAGATTTATATCAGATGAGTTAGACTAAAATTGTCCATGGGAATGAAACTTGACTAATAATATGTTCATGGGAGTGAACCATGACTAAAAATATTGTATTAGGTGTAAACTCATGATACTAATATGCTCATGGGAGTAAACCATGACTAGTAAGACGGTATGTGGAGTAAAAATATACTACCAATATGGTTTTTCCAGTGATCCCTTATCAGAAATAAAAATAATATTATATGACTATGTTTCTGCCACAATTCCATGTTTTATTCTTATGTTACACTTTTTGGATTTTGGTTATTAATGACTTTTGAATCATGTCATATGAACTGATATTCATTTTTCCAGGATTCATGTATATGATCTTTGATATGAAAGTTATGATCATCTATTTTCAGGTTCATTTCCTCATACCCTTATGCTCATTTTTATATTTACTTTTCTTTATATTTTACGAAAACTAATAACTTTACCTCACCCCATTTTTTTGTTTCCTTCCCTGATGTTATAAATATATTTCTTATGTTTGATGTTCCAAATATGGGTGGTAGTAAAGATGATTCTAATGGGAGATGATGTTGCTGAATTATTTATATGTGGTTATGTTTCCATGTTTTCAAAGGCACTAGAGTAGTATAGCCATTGGGAATCTAATTGTATGATTTTTTAAGGATTCTGAAACAGTTATTTGATATTAATGAATGAAAAGTGAGGGTCACAATAGATGGTATAAGAGGAATGTTTTGTTTAACCATTGTACAATGGGATTAAAAACCCATAGTGATAACCATATGTTCATTCATTGGGTTTACTCTAAGGATAAGAAAAAGCATAAGAATATTTCCTCGAATTTAATTAATGGATAGACTGAGTGGTTTCCTAGAAATACATCTATGTTTGGATACTGTAAGAGGATTTTTATCGAGGATAGATATACCTATAGGTAACAACTCTGAATAAAGGTTTTGTTCCTAACTAGAAGTAATATCGTACATGAAAAAGATCCTCAAAGCACATCCTATTTTTACGCTCTGGGGGGTTATGCTTTAAAAATTCATAGACTGTCTAGGAAATATTATGATTTATTTTATTAGAATATGTATATAAATAACAAAGGATACACCAAAAGTATCACACATTAATGAATGTGTGATGACATATTCATCCCAGAAGGAACTTTTCAAGATTACGTGGTTCCTCAATATGATAACTATTTATTACTCTACTCTTTTGGTTTTAGCCAATGGTTGTAACCTGAAAGAACATCATTAATGGTTATTGTGATGGAAAATTCAATGATTTTTCTCTTGAGAAAACAAATGTTATGTAAGTTGAAATGAAAAACCTTATTTCAAAACTAACACAAATTTCTCACGTTATGAATTACGGTGGATTCCTCATGAGAAAAGAATGGATCAACATTCGGGTGATTATTTTATGAGGAAAAGTCCACATAATTTTAGAGGCTATTTTGATCCACTTATTTTAGATTAATGGATCAATACACGGGAGAAATGATTATCTAGACTCCATTTTTCTGAGAAAGATAAAGTGATTCTAGGTGTTTATCATTTAGAAGGTAAAGTGGACCAGTGGTGGAATCTAATTATGAATATGAGGAATCGTGATTAAATTGAATTCATTGAATGAGATGAGTTCAAGAAAATATTTTTCAATAATTAATTTCCTTAGATTCTCCATATAATTTCAGAGAGAATGTTCTTTGAGTTGAAGTAAAGGGATGATGAATCTGTTAGATCCAATGAGTATAATTTCATAAGACTTCTGAGGTATGCTTCAGGAATTATCATCCAAAATGAATGTATATTTGATAGGTTCATTTCTGGATTAATGACATGATTCATAAGGGCATTATCTAGAAGAGAATTTTGTAGTTATAGATTGTGTGTTGTGCATTAAAAAATGAATTGGATTTTGGAGTCCTATATCAATATCATGTTTTTGAAAAGAATATACAGATGGAGTTTAAAGGAAAATATAAAATCTTGAACAAAATAAGATGAACATACATTTACGCTCTATGCATAGAAATAAGCTTATTGAAAATTTCCATAAGGGGTATAATAAATGTTTTCTGTTTTGGAAGGGATGGTCATCATGAATTATATAATGGAAGTGATGGGAATAAGTTAGCTGGCCTTATGAAAGGGGAAAACTCAGCACATAATTCAACTCTCATGATTCGATGCTAAATATGTATAGAAAATGGGAATTATTTTAACCACTGAATGAACCCAATGGATAGTGATTATTATTAATGTTAGCAACCTCTTAATTTTTGGGAAAAGGGGTAATATCATGAAATTGAGATTTCTAATAAGGGGTGTGGTAAATACCGTATGAAAGGATCCTTTACCATCTAGTATATAACTATTAACGCAATATTTGATTATGATTCAATCCGTTGTTTCATATCTAAATAGTTTTATATGGTTTTTTGTTTCCACCAAAATAATTAAATGTGGTATTTCTAGTGGAAAACCCTAATAGTACAATGATTTCTTTTCAACTCTATGATTCCTCTCTTATTGAATAATGAGGTAACGTGCTTACTGAAAATATTTTCCTCCTTCCATTGGTTGAATTTGATGTCATATTAATCTTTTATTTCCTATCTCCATATAAATACCAAATCAATTTTAATTGATGTGTAGTTAGTTTTTCTATTTTAACACACCTATTAACATCCCCCTATGTGATTATAATAATGAACATCCATTACATATTTTATCCATTGTATAGTTCGTAATTATGAAACAAAAAGGTTTTTTATATCAATTGATCGGGGGTCAATTAAAAATCAATAATATGACAATTATTTGGGATTTTGTGGATGTTTTTACAAAATAGTTACTTATACTTCTACAAAAACCCAAATATGAGTTCTCAAAAGAAATTGTACCTGGTTCTACAAAAATTTAAATGAATACTTATAGAGTTTCTCCAATTGAGTAGTAGGAATGGAAGAAACAACTCCAAAATGGTAAGGGATTCATTAGGACAACTGTTTCACATGTTTGTGGAACAATTATTTTTTAAAAATTATAGATGGGTCAATGTGGATCTACATTTATTTTGGTGATTTTAACAAGATGATGATCAAAAATATGTATCCTATCCCTCGTATAAATGAATTTTTTGAACAATTATGTAGAGGTCAATACATTTCCAATATTGAAAATCATTTTGAATATCCTCAATTGAGGGTCAATAAATTGGATATAACCAATATTTCATTATATTAATGGTATAAAAACTATGATTAAATAGTGATACTTTTTGTACTTACAAATTCCCTTGAAATTTTTATGAATTTAATGAATATAGTCTTTAGAGATTACCTCAACATGTTTATGGCTGTCTCTATTGATGATATTCTTATAAATTAAAATAGTAAGTAAGATCATGAATATTATAGGTGAACTTTACTAATGTCCCTAATGATGTAGAATCTATATGAGAATTTTAATTTTTTTGTTTTGGATTCACACTCTCTATTTTTTTCTGACAAAATCTTATGTTATTGTATAATAGATGCTCCATCAAATACATACATAATTTAATGGTAGCCTAGACCAACCATGGTGCCTGATATCCATATAATTATGTGTTTAGCTAGATATTTTAAATGGTTTGTAGATAATTTCTCATTACTATCTAATTCTTTGACTAAGTTACTCTGAAGGGTGTCATGTTCCACTATAGAGATTGATGTGTGGAAAATGTCAAGGAACATAAGAGAATATTTGTCAGTGCAGTTGTGTATACATTACAATATAGTGGATATGGTCTTGTAATCTTTATCAATGAATACATGAATGGATTTGGATGTGTTCTTATGTATAATAACATTGTTATTGTGTATAAATCACAATATTTTAAGATTCAGGAGAAACATTACCAATCACATTATTTGAAGTTTGTATAAGTAATTTTTTCATTAATGATATGGATGCATTATATTTATCATGAAATGAATTCTATATATAATGATCATAATAGTAGGAAATATAAATTCCCATAGAAGGAGATGAAAATGCGCTAGATGAGATGGTTGGATTTGATATAGGATTATGACTTCTCAATTCCATACCACCCTAATAATGTGAAAAAAGTGGAAAATTGATTGATCCATAATGATCATGCTAGGGTATCTATGAGGTGGATTAAAAAAGATACAATATTTCAGGACATTAAATGGTTAGGTAAAAAAATTATGATGTTTGGGGAAGAGTATAATCTATCTCAAATTAATTTTCAACCCTCAATTTAAGAAATGTTTGTATAGGTGGAAATGGAAAATGAAGAGTATAAAAAGAAAAAAATAAATGTTATTGATTCTAACCATGATATGGATGGAATGATAATGTTTATGATCCATGTACGTGTTCTTTACATACCAGATTTGAATAAAATGATTTTACATGAAACTCAATGTTCAATATTATATATTCAACTATGAAGTATGAACATGTATAGGGACTTTAAGGAATACTTCTAGTGGGATGAAATGATGTTATATATCATAGAGTTTGTATCTTGTTACATGCTACGCCAACAAGGTAAGGATGGATGATAAATGTTATAGGGGATACTACATCCATTACCCATGCTAGAATATAAGTGGGAGAACATCACTAATTATTTTTTCAAGGGACTACACAAAACCACTAATGTGTTTATTTCTAACGAGTGGTAGTCAGTCTCCTTAATATGCTAGCAGTTTTCTATAATTATCAAATAACACTTTATCTCTCGATCACCTTTTCAACATATACATTATAAAAGTGGTATGACTTCCTCGAGTACCAAATTCAATTATTTCATATTAGTATATGAGATTTAACTAATATATCCAGAATTGTCTTCTATAATAACATGATACAACATTAATTTTCAACAATAATTATCATCCTCAGACAAATTGTTTATCAGAAAGAACAATTAAAACCCCCTAGGATATGTTTTTGTAATTTCTTTATTTTTCAAAGGTGGTTGGGATCAACACCTTCAACTAATTGGGTTTTCTTACAACCAGATATGTCTCTCAATTATTTATATGGAGCCTTATAAAGTCCATTATTATAGGAAATGTAGAGCACCAACATGTTGGGATGATGTTAAAGAATAAAATCTATAAAGACCTAAGATTTCTAATAAAAAGGTCTAGGATTTTCGAACCATTAAACACTATATCATTGTAGGTCAATGAAGGATAATATTTTATGATGATAGCAACACAAATGACCAAGAATTTTATGTTTGTGAAATGGTTCTTTTACGAATCTCACTTAGGAAAAATATTGTGAGATTCTAGAAAAAAGGGAATCTAAGACCTAGGTATATCATTTCCATTGAAATTTTTGATTGTAATGGGATGATAGCCTATCACTTATCACATCCTATGAATCATCCTCAACTCTATGACGTGTTCCATGTATTTCTCTTGATGAAGTACATACTTGAAGGTTCACTTGTACAAATCTACGTTGTCATGCTGCTGTAGTAGGATCTTTCATGTGGAGAACAACCAGTAGATATTCTGGAATGATTAGATATTGCTTGTGAAATAAGTTAAATCACATTTTCAATGTTTTGTGTAGAAATAAATAGTTATAAGAAACTACATGGACATTCTATGATATGATTAATTTTAACAATAATTTATTTTTTAGTAAAGTGATGAATTTGGATGAAAATAGTCATTTTAAGGGGCTAGAATGTAACATCCCATGTTTTATGGCCTTTTTTCGAATAAATTAAATTTTAATGTATATCGTTCAATTCAAAAAATAATAAATTCTATTAATATAGATCAAACTCTTTGTAAATTACATAGAACATTTAATTGGCGTACATTAAATGAAACTTCAAATTGGTGTATGTTACACGCAACACTGATGATTCTAAAATACATAATTTTATTTTAATATTTATTTAAAATAGATAATTATAACATATCCATTAATAATAGTTATATTAATAGTGATATATACTTTTGAAATATTATTAAAAATTAACAAAAAATATTTATTTTGAAGATATTTTTTTTAATTTTCTTATATGTGTAAAAATATTGTTTTTTTGAATGAACTAATTTTAATTTCTTAATATTGAAAATAATAAAATTATTTTTAGACACACATATATATTGGTTTTGACAAAATAAAATTTATATTTTTTAATTTAGAATGTTTAGATTTTCTTAGTTTTAATTATTGGTATGTTTCAATGAAACTTCATTTTTCGATTAATAATGAGTAATATATGATTTTAATACAAAAATTTCCTTTTTCTATAATTAATTTATACAGATAAATTATATTTTTAATTTTCTTAAAAGTATAAATGGATTATTTTTCTATTAAATAATATAATAAATTTAATTATTACCAAATTCACATTGATATTTGATATAAAAACCTAGAAATCATTTGATCGTTTTTACATTAAAAATCCAAATTGTCAACATAACTACGATATTAATTTTAATTTAATTTCTATCATTTATATGATTATTATTTGGAGAAAGTTATTCCATTTTTAGAATCACCAGAATTTATAATGTCTAATAAGCTAAAATTAGTCTTTACTTAAAAATATTGGTGAAAGTGATTACAATCAATTAAATCTAATAATGTAAAATTAACCTTAATAAAGGAGTAAATCATAACATTATGTCCCAAAACAACCAATGAACTTCTAGAAAAACAATTTCCTATACTTATATCTAAAATATCCTCCCTTTAATGGAATTTTTGTAATGACCCGGAAATTTCAAGGACATTTTTTTCTGAAATACTTTGGAATTTTACGAGTCTTCAGTTTCTGATGGCGCCTGATTCTGAGGCCCGGTGTGCCTAGAATCAATTTTTGAAATTTTTTTCATGTACATTTAGTAAACGTGGATGTGGATTTTTCAATCTTTTGAACCGGTGCTCGGAATTGAAATCGAAAGGTACTGATGAACTCGCAACACCGGTATTCTCTTAAGAAGACCTTTACCGCATTTGCATTTTGTCGTATGTGGTTGTTAATTTTTAGGGATTCTTTAAGAATTTAAATAAAATTTAAGTGGTAGAATTTTATTTTATGTGGAATTTATTTCCTCCAAAGGGAAGTTGGATGTGGGGCCCACACCACACCTAACATCCCATGGGAGGATATAACTACGGTTGGTGGGGGGCACAAGCCCCTAACCTTACAAATTCCCTTAAACCCCCCCATTAAGTCCCCTCTTTAATTGTAACTTTCTATCTCCTTCACACATCCATTAATTTTTGCCAACACATTTTAATTAATTAATTGAACTCTTCAATTAAATAATTAATGTTTCTGAATCATGAAATCCATGTGTGAATAAAATAATATCCTTAGCTATTATTTTTGTTTGGCACGTGTTGTGTTGGGATAACATTAGGAAAGCTCTGGAGAAATAGTAGTATAGTGTTCTTCTCTTGACGAAGAACGCCGTTATTCAATGAAAAACTTCTCCGACGAAGAATTTGAAGGACTTATTTGACGACGTTTCCTCCTCGGATGCATCCCGACATCAACGAATTGACGTCATCTTCGAATCCTCCTGTTGTGACACGGACAAACGAACCTCGGGATCAAGGTAGGGGTGTGTTTTGATTTGATCAACTTTGATTCATGCTTCCATGTTTGTTTATCTTAACTCTCTTGCTACCAAACTAATGGGGAATGATCGGTCCAAACGAACACAGCCCGATCCCTCCGCCGTTTTTGTGATTGTTTGTTGTTTTCTTCATGTTCATCATGGGTGAAGAACACCGTATCAGTGCGAGTTCATTGTGCGATGCTACAATCCCAAATTGAAGACCAAACATCACGATGACCTAGCGGAGGTGTGACGACGATAGTGGGTAAACGATCAAACCGGAGCGGGAAGGATCGTCCCTCGACCGTTCTTCAAGCGGGTGAATCAAATCATGTTTTTGGAGTCGATCAGATGGCCAAAAAAACTGGAGATGATTACAGGACATCCGGAAGACCTAATATCCGATGTTTCACGATGGACGGACCTTCAGAACGATGAATGGACTTCACGAGCAGTGTGTTGGATGAAGGCAGCGTTTCTGGTGAATTCCAGAATACACGGCGTGTACTTCTGATGAAAACTTTGTGTAGTTTGGGTGTATTGTGGCTTGAGTTTCAGATTTTAGACAAGTAACACACAACATGTGACCCTAGTCACACAGCTTGTATTCTCTACGAAGAATGGAAGAAGCAGCTATGCGAGGCTTGGCATGTACTCTAAGAAAATACATGGACACATGCAGAATTACACGGTCAAGAGGCACAACTTGTACTGTCTACGCACACTGGCAGAAGTAGCATCGTGAGACTCAGTGTGTATCACAGGGATACATGGACACAAGGTGGAGTACACTGGCATGTACTACACCACACAACCATACATGGCCAGTTTCCCGGGCTACCTGGTGTACCAGTTACACGGTTTGGCAATCACGGATTGAGGACGTGTACTAACCGATGACTAGCGTACACAAATCTAACCCTAGATGATTGGACACGACATGTAACCACACCACATGTCATGTACTTACTTTTTTTACATGAGCATCCCTTCAAAACGGGCCGTTATACATGGGCATTACCAATGGTCTGAAGAGAAAGTGTGTAACCATACCAACACACCGTGTACTTTTTGTAAAATTGCTTGGTCATCTCATTTATGTGTCATGGACACATATTTCTGGGTTTTTCTGCTTATGAAGTGGCGGATCATTGAGATACGTTTTCATGGGACTTTGTGATTGTTGATGTATCTGTCCCTTGTCTCAAGGAGCGGACCCTCCCAGAATCGAGTGTGTTGTGTGCGGGAACCCTACAGTGGGCTGCGACTGCAAAGACGTCCGTACTAGAATCCTCTATGGGTTCGACGATGATTACAAACTTTCTGGAATCCTCCATGGGTTCGATGATGAAGAAAATAGTACTAGAATCCTTCGTGGGTTCGACAGTAATGACTATTGTACTTGAATCCTAATTCGGTCTGATAGTTTGACTTTTGTACTAGTATCCTGAGTGGGTCTGACAGAGTATCTGGTCTAGTATCCTATGTGGGACTGACAGCTTAGTTTGTCTAGTATCCTACATGGTTCCGATATCTTAGATGAATCAGTGACTACATATGATCATCTCTATCTATTTACGAATGATATATACCTATGTGAGCTGAGTATTGACATTCAATCATTATCATCAATGTGATAGATTTGCTTTTCTGTGTGGACTGGGTTGTGCATGGGCTCAGGAGTAGGATCCTAACTGTGATTGATAACTTAGGTATATGAATGGGAATATACCAATGTTGAGTTGGTTGATACTTCGTGATTGTATCTTTCTTCTATGGTTTATCCTTCGTGGATTATAGGATACCTTTGAGGGACTCAGGGTCCCTACTGAGTATCATTTACTCACCCCTCAACAATCTATTCCCAAACTATGTTGTGTTTGATATAGATGACAAACATCAATGGTTAAGGTGGAGGCTTGTGGAACTGGATGGTACCCGGAGGTGGATCACTTGATGAGACGTACACGAAGAGGATGGCTAGATCCAAGGTGTCGAGGAGTCCATCTATACCCACCATTCATGTGGAATTTCCATAGGATGACTTAGTGGTTGATGTTTACTTTAATGTAGTTGTACTATATTTTCTTTTTTACTATACTTACTATTGGGCATTTATTTCCAGCTGCTTCCCTTTCAACACTTACATTTGTATTCAGTATTACATAGTGCATTCTTCTGTTGTGTACTCTGTTGTGATTGTTTAATTTTATGAAGGAAATGCCTACACTTTTTATCAAGATTTACGCCTTTGGTTCTAGTCACCAGCCCTTGGCCTATGGAAGGTGGGCTTGGGGTAGTAATGGCATGGGCCCCGAGGGCGGGTCATGATAAATTGGTATCAGAGGAGTCGTCTCTACAGTAAAACTAGGACTCCTATCATTTCTTTCTGTGAATCAATAGTGTTAAGTGTATTGAGTGTGGTTTTAATTCCAGGGAGTCCAATATTGGTGCAGTGGCCGACGTATCCATACAACAAGAAACTAACCTTTTATTTCCGACTCAGTGCACGAAAACACTTATTGCGTGTGTGTTTCCTATGAATATTTTTCATTTTTACTACTTTCTGTAAGCCCACCAGGTATACTATTTTAACCATGACCCACCTGTTTCTTTTCAGGATGTCCCCACGAAGGCAGCCAGCTATGGTTTTAAGTTACATACGAGATGGTAGCCCACCAAGTGACGAGGTATTGGTGTAGGTCCCCATCACAGTGGAGGCACCAACGGTACCACTACCCGCTGGTCCACCGATACCACCAGCCCCATCAGTAGAGAGTGCATGCTAGCTATGTGTGTTGAACGAGTTCCAACGATATAGGCCACCCACGTTCCGTGGAGAGACGGACCCACAGGCATCTGAGGATTGCCTGAAGGCTGTCATCAGAGTTTTCAGATTGGTAGGGACACCAGCCAAACATATGGTGATCCTTGTCGCGAGCCTCCTACAGGCTGCTGCAGGTAGATGGTGGAGCTTGATTCTCCATGTGCATGAAGAGGAATCTTTAAATTGGATAGACACCATGAGTATGTTCCTCTCTGAGTTTGTTCCAGCCACCCTTCGTGCGGTGTGGATTCATGAATTACTTCATCTGCAGCAGGTCATCACGACAGTAGCTCAGAACTCAGTGAGGTTCACTGACCTCTCATGCTACTCCACGGATATGGTGTGGGACCCGTTCTTCTGGGCCCAGACCTTTCAACAGGGTCTCAGACATTAGATCATGGCTTCAATGATCTTCCTCAGTATTCTGACTCAGGCGGGAGTACTGGAGCGAGTCCTTCTTGTGGAGAGCTTTCTTGCTGAGCCGACACTAGCTGATAGACCCACCATAGGATGACACATCCAAAAGTCTTCTACAGCCGGTAGTAGATAGTTGACATAGGGGTCCACGCAGACCAGTCCATCAGGTGGGCGATCTCAGGATACAAGTTCGGTTCTGTGGGGCACACAGAATAGAGCCTGATATATGAGGAGAAGATAGTGTTATGCATCCAGCGGGTAGGGACATATGGCTCGGTACTGCCCGACCCTCCATGCAGAAGAGAAACATATAGTTGTGGGACCTCCCAGGCAGAGGAAGAGGTTCGACCGTGGCGGTCCACAGGGAGCGGGCGGACGTGGAAGAGGAGATGGCCGAGCAGAAGTTGGTGGATAACGTTTTTAGGCCCTACCACCACCACCACTAGGAGGTCCACCCCGGCCATAGTGGGTTGGGAAACACAGGCAGGTTCAGCTATAGGCAGCCAAGGACTATGACTATGGTGCACCTGAGACGATTCGAGGTACTATCTATGTCTACTTCACCTTTGTTGCAGTACTTATAGACATAGGTGTGAGTCAATAATTTATTGCCACTGCCCTTGTTCAGAGATCGAAGATTCCGACGGAGCCATTGGCTCAATCCTTACGACTAGATACTACTATGGGAGAAAACTCGACGATTACACACTGGTGCCGACAGTTTGATCATACTCTAGGTGGAAAGATCTTTGGTTGGGATTTTCTGGTAGTGGTGTCGAGGCCTTAGGATGTCATCTTGGGTATTAAATGGTTATCCACAAATCATTCCTAGATTGACTGTATTAGGTGAAAAGTGCAGTGTATCTGCACGGATGGGACCAGCTTCACCTTCACTGGCGAGAAGGAAGCCTTTACATCACATGATGGACTTACACAGAGGAGGGGGAATCAGATCACACATCAGTTTGCCAGTCTCATCCACAGAGCGGTTGATGTGCGGAGTCTGAGTTTTCCTGTTGTGGTGGATTAGTACGTGGATGTTTTCCCTGAAGAAATTCGAGGACATCCTTCTGGAAGAGAGGTAGACTTCTACATTGACTTGTACCTCGGGATGGCACTGAGATCAATTCCATCATATCGTATGGCTCCCACCAGGCTTCGTGAGCTTCAGGTATAGCTGGAGGACTTGTAGATGAATGGATTTATCCGATCCAGTCTTCCACCCTGGGCATCTCTGATTTTGTTCGCCAAGAAGGCGGATGGGAGCTTCTGACTGTGTGTCTACTACTGTCACATGATTTTGTTGACCGTGAAGAGAAATTACCCACTCTCGAATATTGACGACCTCTTTGATTAGCTCAAGGTAGAACGATGGTTCTCGAAGATAGGCCTCAGGTCAGGATATCACCAGCTCATAGTTCGAGATGAGGATGTGTAGAAGATGACCTTATGGTGTTGGTATGGCCACTACGAGTTCTTTGTTATGACCTTCAACATAACCAACACTCCAACAGATATCATGAGTCTCATGGACATGAACATACAGCCTTACCTCGATCAATTTGTCGTAATCTTCATCTACGACATACTGATTTACTTAAATACTGTGGAGGAGCACACCTACCACTTGTTGATTGTACTGGGTACACTCCGAGAGAACCTGTATTATTGTAAGCTCTTGAATTTCATGTTTTGGATTCGAGAGGTTCATTTCATGGGACATTTCATCTAAGAGGCTGGATTTATAGTGGATCCAATGAAGATCGAGGCAGTACTTTCTTGGGAGCCACCAAGGATCGTGACCGAAGTGCGGAGATTCCTGGGTCTGGCTGTGTACTATCAGTGATTTGTGCCAGACTTCTCGAGAGTTGTAGAACCACATTCAGCATTGACGAAGAAGGGGAAACCCTTCGTGTGGTCAGATATATTCCATCAAATCTTTCAGGCTCTGAGTCATAGATTGACCAGTGTGCCCATATTGAGGCTAACAGAGGAGGGAATTGGGTAAGTAGTTTACTGAGACACATAAGGGACCAGACTCAGGTGTGTCCTGATGCTAGAGTGAGAGGTGATTTCATATGTTTCATGGAAGTTGAGACAACATAAGAATAACTACACTACCCATGACCTAGATTTAGTAGCGGTGGTCTTCGCCATGAAGATGAGGGGACACTATCTAATGGGAGAGCACTTTACAGTCCAATCTGACCACCAGAGACTCAAGTACATCTTCTCGCAGAAGGGAAAGAACCTGAGACAACGGAAATGGATTGTTTTCCTCCAGAAATATGACTTTGAGATATTCTATACTCCTGAGAAGGGGAACGTTGTATCTGATGCTATCAGTAGAAGATCAGGATTTCAGCAGCTATGAGAGGCGATAGATCAGCTAGCCGCATTGCAGATATCCTTTGTGGATATAGATGGAGTAGCCTTTCTTTAGTCTCTCAGAGTCAGTCTTCCACTTCTTCTATGAGTCAGGGAGGCACAAAATGGGGACATTGACTGTGAGACGCGACATGCTCAGATATCCATAGGGAAGGCACCTGATAGATTTTTTGGAGGGGATCATGTCATCCTATTCGGGGGATGTACTATGGTATAAGTTTTACTACAGGATTAAGTGATGAGGGAGTTTCACACTTCCCCTCTAGAGGTACATCCAGAAGTGATGAAGATTTATCAGGACCTCAGACGACAGCACTGGTGGTCGGTTATGAAGAAGGATGTAGCAGATTTCTTTTCATGATGCCTCACTTGTCAGCAAGTGAAGGCGGAGCACCAGGTACCAGCTGGCTTGGTACATCTCATAGAGGCCCCAGAGTTTATGTGGGATGGGATATCCATGTATTTCGTGATGGGGCATCAACGTACATCCAGAGGACACGACTATAGAGACCTGAAGCTTAACTTACATGGACATTACATTACTTTTTCGGAATACGTAATACATAACAAAAACAGACACACAAGGACCGTAATAGTTTAGTGTCTATGGAAACTCGGAATATAATCTTCTAAACGTGGTGAAAGATCTTCAAAATCTCCCATAAAGTTCTTCCTTTTTTTATACCTAAAACCTTTCCTTATATCCTGGGGAAAAGAAAACATGAAAGGGTGAGCTCAAATGCTCAGTAAGGGTAAATAAAATAAATATCAATCACATCATATACATAAGCACATAACTTTTGGAAATCTTAACCTGTAAAAGAGATCATAATTTCATAACCTGGAATAACTCATAGCAGTGAAATGTAATCACAATAATCATAACATAAAACATGAATCTTTGTAGAATACACACATAATCATAGAGAATCATTTCTTGTTAGTCAAGACTCATTGCCAAGACTATATTAGTGGACAAAGTCCATTTCTGAACCGAGTCACCCTCGTTTCAGTCCTGTTTCACTGAACCAGTATAACCTACCATTCCAGCCATGTCTATCTCATGAGATATAAAATCTTTACCCAATGCATTAGAGGGAGATATAGGTCCCACCCATCTCTTAATGATACCATTCTTATGTGTGCCACAAAATCATAAACCATACATCATTTCATAACCCATGTAATAAAAATGGGATTCTTAAACATCATGACATCATAAAACAATTCATATAAGATAATGGAATTCATAAAAATAATTCCATCACAACATAATAAAATCAATGTAATAATTGGGATAAAAACAGAACCCTTTATTATCATATATGGAAAATTATTTTGATAAAACACTTGAACTCTATTCTTGAGGAAAATATCCTTTCTTCTTCAAAAACATTTTTCCTTTAATAACATGTCATAAAACATTAAACTAAAAGAAGTTGATTAAAAATAAACATGAAAACTTGTAAAGGATGATTCTTAGAAATAATTTTTTAAAAATCCATTCATGTCGTATTAGTTAAAAAAATATTCTTCGTACTTTTGTCGGAAAAGTCCAAAAAGTTCCTTGTACGAAAAACGACAAAAGATTCCTTTCATATCTTTTACTAAAAACTCAACGAAGGTTAAAATAGGATATAAAAAATTGTAGGTGGATGTAAATAATATTACATATTGAGAAAACATGGATGTGAATGATAAAATACACCCTAGTAAATACCGAAGTATAAACAATCTCGGATAAAAATGAGATTGTGAGATTCCCATTAACTTAGGTCCGACTTGCTTTGTAAGTGTCCGAACCTCCTGTATAATGATTTAAATAATGTTATTGACTTATTCCAGAATCATATTAGTTGTTATGATATCATATATGGTTCACTTATGACTTTATATTACCCGTTCTTTTGTAAATTCAATGTTAAAGAGCGTTTTGGGTAAAATTGTTTCATTTGTCGTTCGTGTTTTGACTTGTAATTATTCATATGATTACTTAGATAATGATTACTTAATTACAGAATATAATACATGATTTATATATATATATATATATTCAGAATATACATATATATAATAAATCAGTAATTGGAAAGAAATACACCATTCATGGAGACGGTAGACCGTTCGTACGCATGAACGCTGTTTTCGTTTCCTTATTGAGTTGAATGGAATTAATTATATGACATAAATATATATACACATAAATCCAGTAGCTTTATAATGTCATATATTTCATTATTATTGCTTATATATAATTTATAATCATTCTTAAATGGTTAACATGGATAATGAATCTCATCGCGTCGTGGAGACGGTAGTCCGTACGTATGCAAGAGCGATGATATCATTTCCATAATTATTGAATTGAATTGGAGTGGATAATACAATATATCTGAATCATTATTATGTTATAATAACTATGTATAGTTATTTTTTACACCATAATACCCATCCATGTAAGTTGTTGGTGGAAAAGCAGATTACACCACGACGTGGAGATGGTATTCCGTACGTACGCACGCGCGGTGATTTCCTTTTTCCGTAGGATGGATATAAGGTTAATTAGAGTTGTTTCATATTTATAATAAAATATCAGTATATGAGTGATACTGATGTTATTACTTCATAATGAAACAACCTTAGAAGAAGAAGTGGAAGAAGAAATAATGGTGAAAGAATTGGTAACAGAAATTACCTCTTCTTTGAAGCGCCTCTTTGAGACCTCCTCTTAGGGTAACAAAAATGGCCTTTGAGGAAAACCAGAACCTATAAAATGTTTCTAGGGAAGTTTATAGGAGAATTTTACAGGGTTTGGCCGAGCTTGAAGGCTCAATGTTGTGTGAGGAAGAGAGGGAGGAGGTGCCCTTTTATAAGGGAGGAGAGGGGCACCTTTGGAATAACTAAAAATATTATTTTATTATAAAGTCAAGTTCGGTATTAAATAGCTCAAAATTGATTTATTTCGAGGATAAGGTGGTGATGGGTCTAAATCCTCTCATAAAATAGAATTTAGACAAGTTTAGGTTCCTATTTTAACCTTATCATTTAGATTTAACATTAAGTTAAATAATTTTAATTTTACATTGTCTTCTTGTGTTATTATACTATAAGGTTAATAAACTTACTATAAGAAGCCAAAAGAACCCCAAATTGTTTATTATTATTAAATATAACCATGTCTAAGTCATTTGGCCGATCCATATATTTTTAGGAATAAAATATCAATTAATAATATAATATTTGTTTTAAAAACAATTTTATGTCAATTTTGACACTATTTAGTAATTGATTTTTGAGAAAATAATAACAGAATTATAAGTTCGAAAAAAGTTATTTAAATAAATAATAACATGTCATATTAACCTAGAAAATTAGTTTAATTCATAAAAAGTCTCAAATTACATTTATTTTGGTGTTTATAACATAAATTATGTCAATATTTCATTAATAAGATAATTACTGCATCATCTTTGTGTCATAAATAAATTAAATTATTTGATGTATAAAAATTACAAATAAAATACAATTATGTATGAAATCATTTTATCTTTCTAATGAATATTTAAAATCTAATTTATCTTATGTATAACCCTATATTAAAAATGTTTTAGTAAATAAACTTTGATTTTAACTCTTTTAACTCTTCTTTGAATTAAATAATAATAAATGTCCTAATCTAATCCAAGTGGGCCTAAATGGTCATATTTTATTCCTAAGTTTGTTTTTGGTCGAATTACACTTTTCCAATAGAATTAGGACATATTTTAGGGTAATAATAATATCATTTCTACCCTTAATTACCCTATTTACTTTTAACTATGGTAAATAAAAGTAAAAAGTTACTATTCACCAAAAATTATTTTCTTCTCATTGAACCACATTTGACTTACTGACATCAACCGTGTCTCTCGGATTTTTGAAATTCCACTTACAGAAGCTGTACAATTATGTTTTATGAAAAATTCAGTTTTTTTAACTACCACTTAGTGGTTTCACTATTCATCAAAAATTGAAAGTTTTCAGAAAAATGCCAAATATTAGGCCTAAGCTATATTTGATATTATGAACTCAAAAATGATTTCTATTTTACCAAATTCAAAACATATCAGTTGAATTAATTAATTTAAAAATTAATTCCCGTCGTCAAAACAAATAGTGTTCTTAGGAGATAATAACTATCAAAAGATTGACACTTGTTTATGTCTGGTTTAAATGTGAAATTACATCCAATGACCAACATTTTATTAAATTGTAAAAATATATTCTAAATATACTTTAAAACCACTCAAATTAATAATTTATCACTATTAGTTATTTCCATTGAAAAAGTTGTTTTTAATTAAAATTTAATAATTTTCACTATTCATCATAATATGAAAGTTATCCAAAAATCACCGATATTTCACCCTAAGCTAATTTCGATATTACGAATCCAAAAATGAATTCCATTTTGAAAATTAAAATTAAAAAATTTAAAAAGGGGGTTATTAATATTCATAACGACTAGTTTTAATAATATTTTAATAGCATATTGTTTTTTAATGAAACTCGTTATTGCGTACTACACACGCTATCGAGGAAGGTCGCGATTGCGTGTAATTCAAGGAAAATCAAGGATGCGTGTTGTGCAAGCTCCTTTTGGTGTAGCGTACAACACAAGACATTAGTGAAATTAAAAAGAATATTTTTCATAAAATCTCGGGGTGTTACATTCTACCCCCCTTAAAATGAATTTCGCCCTCGAACTTCGTCGGGGTTATAAATGGTTTACTATTCAAAAGTTTCATTAATAGAAACCCACATCGTAAAAAGGAATACCAAAACCAATATTTAAAAACGAAAGTATGAAACGTAACGGTTACCCAAATAAACTAATCACTGGGTTTCCACATAGATGAAAATATGGATATGGAAGAGAAATCTAACCACCATGTTCTGATGGAGAGTGGTAGAGAACATGGCTATGGAAAAGCTAGAAATCACAAAGCCATAAATTTGTGACGATCTAAGGTACCATCTGATTAATCAAATATAAGAGCACTAGGACAACATTTTTGGTTTTCCGGATCTTTTCCCTAATGTTTAAAAATTTGAATTAGAATAAATACTTACTTTATTTTGGTACAATCTCACTGTTGTTCGTGCCTTGAAAAATTTCCACTTCATCTCTTAAATAAATGAAGTTGAATTTTTTATTCGTGAAGTGTTAGAAGATCATGTGATTGAATGATGGGTCATTCCATCTGTCTCAAACAAAAGGTTAGCAAAAGTTATTAAATATACATAAGTCATTATATAGTGAGATTAATAATATATGGTTCCTAAAATGGACTTATACTTCATATATCATACTGCTTAATATAATAAAACTAGTTTCTACTAAACAGGGACATTCTATAGGCCAGTGGTAGGCGAAAAAGGCCAGTCGCACTTCGGTTGTGGGTTCGATTCCCACAGCCTTGTCCGACGCGATGGGCTGTCGCCCGTCCTGCAGGTTGTCCGTTTTCTAAAACTATATTACTAAAACATCCCATCAATAATATCGAAAAAAACTTCTATCCTTAAACAATACTAACTTTTGTCCAACATAATCCATTCTAGTCTTTAGGCTTATCCATAATACTGCAGTCCATTCTCATAATATAGTGAAAACGTTTACCAGAGATTTAATACCATCGTTGATCCCCATATATCATAATATATGTCATGTTTGTCACATTACAAACATTTAAAGGCCTTAATCATGTATTCTCTTGAATACCCATTGAACCATATTGAAAAGTTGAATGCAGTTAAAAGTTTACACTTTTCACATACCAAAATCCTCAAATTTCTATATACTCAAACCATGATATCACTTAGTCCTTAAATCAATCATGAGCTCATGAATACTGTTAAACATTTCATTTTCTCATTTTCCCTTCATTATGCGCATATCATCTTATTTCCAAAAATATCTCAATCACTTTGAATACCACGTTAGACCAATTCATAAATAATCCAATACTCCATGATACCACATTATTTTGGAATCCCATTACATAAAAACTTAATCATTCCACCACATCGTTGTCATATTCAACATCGCCAATAGTGATCGCATGTGACTTCCCTTTGTCCTTTTCCATAAGCGGTTTCTCATGTCGATCATCACTAACCCTTGTATTAGGGAATTTATTAGCATAATTCCCCATTTCCTTTCACTTGAAACATTTAAGTGTTGGTGGTGCGTTCTTTGCAGTCTTTTCTTTATTCACATCATTAGAAACCCTTTTTCCATTACTTCGACACTCAGCTTCTCGATGACCTTCTTTTCCACACTTAAAACATTTTCTAGTTCCTTTAAGACAATCTCCACCATGCTTCTTTCCACAGTTTGTGCATAAGGAAACATTCATATTCTTTTCACCATTATTTTGAGATTTCTCCTTGAACTCCATCTTTCGTTTCTTGTCAAACCCATGAGATGGATATGTAACACCAACTTCCATTTCTCCCTTGATTGCACAACACACAATTTCTTCATAGCTACTGAAGTCTCTTATAGCTAATCCCTTCGAAGACTTGGTTTTAAGCCACTGAAAAATCGATCAACTTTACTTTCAGGTTGGATGATAATGCCAGATGCATACCATGCAAATCTTGTAAAATTGGCTTCGTATATACCAACAGATTCATCATCCTTCTGCTTCAGCACAAGAAACTCCTTTTCCAGCTTTGTTCGAAGAATACGAGGGAAGTACTTACTGAAAAACAAGTTCTTGAACTCATCCCATTCCATGGACTCAATTTCATCTCTTGGCCTCGTATTCTTGATAAGATTCCACCATTGATCAGCTTCACCTTCCGAACGATATACTACTAAGATGACATTATCATGCTCAGAACATTGAAGAACTGAAAATATCTTTTCAGTGGTACTGATCCATTGTTTAGCAACAAGTGGATCGGAAGACCCACTGAAAGAAGGTGGACGTTGCCTCATGAAGGACTCAATAGAATATTGTTCCCTTCTCTGCTCATTTTGAAGTCCATAATGATTCATAGCTTGTGTAAGTATAGAAATAAGATTTTTCACTCCATCTCCCATAACATTTGTTTGTTCAGGAGGGCAATCATTGCATTGTCCATTGCATTGATCAACACGGTTCCTTCGGGTTCCAGCCATCGTCTAAAACCCAAAAAGAATAGTGTGAGAGGAAAAAAACATGCTAGGGAAAACAACATTATAAAGGGGGAGTATCCTCAATATCTAACTTCTTAGGTTAATTTCTATGATCGTTAGCATAATTCTAGTACTATAACCTATACGTATACTTAACTTTAGGGATATCCCTAGAATTAAACATACCGTAGAAATATATCTAGAGATCTCACTAACGTTTTTGCATCCTAGATTCCAATGGTTGACTAAACCTTTCCTCTGATACCAACTGTAGAGACCTGAAGCTTAACGTACATGGACATTACATTAATTTTGTGGAATACGTAATACATAACAAAAAAAGACAGACATGGACCGTAATAGTTTAGTGTCTTTGGAAACACGGTATATAATCTTCTAAACGTTGTGAAAGATCTTAAACATCTCCCATGATGATCTTCCTTTTTTTATACCTAAAACCTTTCCTTATATCCTGGGGAAAAGTAAACATGAAAGGGTGAGCTCAAATGCTCAGTAAGGGTAAACAAAAGAAATATCAATCACATCATATACATAAGCACATAACTTTTTGAAATCTTAACCTGTAAAAGAGATAATAATTTCATAACCTGGAATAACTCATGGTAGTGAAATTTAATTACAATAATCATAACTTAAAACATGAAAATTTTTGGAATACACACATAATCATAGAGAATCATTTTTCTTAGTCAAGACTCATTGCCAAGACTATCTTAGTGGACAAAGTCCCTTTCTGAACCGAGTCACCCTCATTTCAGTCCTCTTTCAATGAACCGGTATAACCTACCGTTCCATCCATGTCTATCTCATGAGATATAAAATCTTTCCCCAATGCATTGGAGGGAGATATAGGTCCCACCCATATCTTAATGATACCATTCTTATGTGTGCCACAAAATCATAAACCATACATCATTTCATAACCCATGTAATAAAAATGGAATTCTTAAAAATCATGACATCATAAAACAATTCATATAAGCTAAAGAAATTCATAAAAATAATCTCATCACACCAAAATCAAATCAATGTAATAATAGGAATAAAAACAGAACCCTTTATTATCTTAGATGGAAAATAATTTTGATAAAGCACTCTAACTCCATTCTTGAGGAAAATATCCTTTCTTCTTCAAAATTTTTTTTCCTTTCTTAACATATCATAAAACATTAAACTAAAAAAGTTGATTAAAAATAAACATGAAAACATGTAAAGGATTCTTCATATAAATAATGTTTTAAAAATCCATTCATGCCGTATAAGTTAAAAAAACATTCTTCGTACTTTTGTCGGAAAAGTCAAAAAAGTACCTCGTATGAAAAACGACAAAAGATTCCTTTCATATCTTTTACTAAAAACTCACCGAAGGGTAAAATAGGATTTAAACAATTGTAGGTGGATTGAAATAATATTACATATTGATAAAACATGGATTTGGATGATAAAATACACCCTAGTAAATACCAAAGTATAAACAATCTCGGATAAAAATGAGATTGTGATATTCCCCTTACCTTAGGACCGACTTGCTTTGTAAGTGTCTGAACCTCCTGTATAATGATTTAAATAATGTTATTGACTTATTCCAGAATCATATTCATTGTTATGATATCATATATGGTTCACTTATGACTTTATATTACCCGTTCTTTTGTAAATTCCATGTTAAATAGCGTTTTGGGTAAAATTGTTTCATTTGTTGTTCGTGTTTTGACTTGTAATTATTCATATGATTACTTAGATCATGATTACTTAATTAAAGAATATAAAACATTATTTATATATATATATATATATTCAGAATATACATATATATAATAAATAAGTAAATGGAAAGAAATACATCGTTCATGGAGACGGTAGAGCGTTTGTACGCATGAACGCTGTTCTCGTTTCCTTATTGAGTTGAATGGAATTAAGTAGATGACATACATATATATAAAAATAAATACAGTAGATTTATAATGTCATATATTTAATTATTATTTCTTATATATACTTTATAATCATTTTTAAATTGTTAACATGGAGAATGAATCTCATGGCGTCGTGGAGACGGTAGTCCATACATACGCACGAGCGATGATATCATTTCCATAATTAATGAGTTGAATTGGAGTGGATGATACAATATATTAGAATTATTATTATGTTATAATAACTATGTATAGTTATTTCTTACACCATAATACCCATCCATGTACGGTGTTGGTGGAAAAGCAGATTACACCACAGCGTGGAGACGGTATTCCGTACGTACACACGCGCAATGATTTCCTTTTTCCGTAGTATGGATAGAAGGTTAATTAGAGTTGTTTCATATTTATAATAACATATCAGTATATGAGTGATACTGATGTTATACTTCATAATTAAACAACCTTAGAATAAGAAGTGGAAGAATAAATAAAGGTGAAAGAATTGGTAACGGAAATTACCTCTTCTTTGAAGCGCCTCTTTGAGACCTCCACTTAGGGTACCAAAATTGGTCTTTGAGGAAATACAGAACCTCTAAGATGTTTCTAGGGAAGTGGAGAGGAGAATTTGACAGGGTTTGGCCGATCTTGAAGGCTCAAAGTTGTGTGAGGAAGAGAGGGAGGAGGTGCCCTTATATAAGGGAGGAGAGGGGAACCTTTGGAATAACAAAAAATATTATTTTATTATAAAGTCATGTTCGGTTTTAAATAGCTCCAAATTGATTTATTTCGAGGCTAAGGTGGGGATGGGTCGAAATACTCTCATCCAATATAATTTAGACAAGTTTATGTTCCTATTTTAACCTTATCATTTAGATTTAACATTAAGTTAAATAATTTTAATTTTACCGTCTCTTCTTGTGTTCTTATACTATAAGGTTAATAAACTTACTATAAGAAGCCAAACGAACCCCAAATTGTTTATTATTAATATATATAAACATATCTCAGTCATTTGGCCGAAACTTATATTTTTAGGAATAAAATAACAATTAATAATATAATATTTGTTTTAAAAACTATTTTATGTCAATTTTGACACTATTTAGTAATTGATTTTTGTGAAAATCATATCAGAATTATATGTTCGAAAAAAGTTAATTAAATCAATAATAACATGTCATATTAACCTATAAAAGTAGTTAAATTCATAAAAAGTCTCAAATTACATTTATTTTGGTGTTTATAACATCAATTATGTCAATATTTCATTAATAAGATAATTGCTGCATCATCTTTGTTTCATAAATAAATTAAATTATATGATGTATAAAAATTACAAATAAAAAACCTTTATGTGTGAAATCTTTTTGTCTTTCTAATGAATATTTAAAATCGAATTTATCTTATGTATAGCCCTATATTAAAAATGTTTTAGTAAATAAACTTTGATTTTAACTCTTTTAACTCTTCTTTGAATTAAATAATAAAAAATGTCCTAATCTAATCCAAGTGGGCCTAAATGGTCATATTTTATTCCTAAGTTTGTTTTTGGTCGAATTACACTTGTCCAATAGAATTAGTACATGTGTTAGGGTAATAATAATATCATTTCTACCCTTAATTACCCTATTTACTTTTAACTGTGGTAAATAAAAGTAAAAAGTTACTATTGACCAAAAATTATTTTCATCTCATTGAACCACATTTTACTTACTAACATAAACCGTGGCTCTCGAATTTTTGAAATTCCACTCACAGAAGTGGTAAAATTAAGTTTTATGAAGAATTCAGTTTTTTTAACTACCAATTAGTGGTTTCACTCTTCATCAAAAATTGAAAATTTTCAGAAAAATGCCAAAAATTAGGCCTAAGATATATATGATATTATGAACTCAAAAATGATTTCTATTTTACCAAATTGAAAACATATCAGTTTCATTAATTAATTTAATAATTAATTCCCGTCGTCAAAACAAATAGCGTGTTCTTAGGAGATAATAACTATGAAAAGATTGACACTTGTTTATGTCTGGTTTAAATGTGAAATTACATCCAATGACCAACATTGTATTAAATTGTAAAAATATATTCTAAATATACTTTAAAACCACTCAAATTAATAATTTATCACTATTAATTATTTCGATTGAAAAATTTGTTTTTAATTAAAATTTAATAATTTTCACTATTCATCAAAATATGAAAGTTATCCGAAAATCACCAAAATTTCACCCTAAGATAATTTCGATATTACGAATCCAAAAATGAATTCTATTTTGAAAAATAAAATTACAAAATTTCAAAATGTGGTTATTACTATTCATAACGGCTAGTTTTAATAATATTTTAATAGCATATTGTTGTTTAGTAAAACTCGTTATTGCGTACTACACACGCTATCGAGGAAGGTCGCGATTGCGTGTAATGCAAGGAAAATCAAGGATGTGTGTTGTGAAAGCTCCTTTTGGTGTAGCGTACAACACAAGACATTAGTGAAATTAAAAAGAATATTTTTTCATAAAATCTCGGGGTGTTACAACGACTCTATCTGGTTGATCGTAGAATGACTCACCACGTCATCCCACATCATACCGATCAAAGAGATAGGCTCAGAAGAGATCTTGGGAATTCTCTACATTTAGGAGGTCATACGGCTTCACAGTGTTCCATCATCTATCATCTCCGACAAAGATTCTCGATTTACTTACCATCTATGGAAGGTGTTACAGGAGGATTTTGGGATGCAACTATGTCTGAGCACCACCTTCCGTCCTCAGAAGGATGTACAGATAGAGAAGACCATTCAAACACTCGAGGACATGCTCTGTGCATGTCTCGTCGACTATGGTCGTATCTGGGAGGATCACTTACCCTTGGTGGAGTTTGCGTACAACAACAGTTACCACTCCACCATCGGGATGGCCCCTAATAAGGCACTGTACAACCGACTGTGCAGATCACCTCTATGCTGGACTGACCCAGGGTAGTTAGCACTTTTAGGACCAGAGATGGTTCAGGCTACAACGTAGAAGTTGCAGATCATCCCATAGTTGATGTAGACTGCACAGAGAAGACAGAATTCTTATGCTAATAGGAGATGAAGACCACTGGAGTTAGAGGATGGCGACCACGCCTTCCGACGGGTCTCACCTCAACGAGGTCTACAATTATTTGTCCAGGGCGGAAAGTTATCTCCTCATTTCATCGAACCTTTCCAGGTCCTCAGTAGAGTAGCCAAGGTGGCTTACCACATAGCCCTTCGTCCTTAGTTGCACCGAGTTCATGGCGTCTATCACGTCTCTCAATTGAGGAGATACGTGAAAGACCCATCCAACATCTTCGACCATGGAGAGCTAGATATCAATGATTGAGAGACATTCATGGAGGTCCTGGTGGAGATTGAGGATCGACAGGAGCAGGTCCTACATGGACGGTCGATCCCTCTTGTGCGCATTTGCTGGTAGCACGGGAAACTCTAAGAGATCACATTGGGGCGGGAGGCTGAGAAGCCTGCTCAATAAGCACTTTTGTTTCCCATGTGTATGTTGTAGCTTTACGAGGAAATAAATCCCTGAGGTGGGGGTACTGTAAAGACCCAGAAATTTCAATGAAATTTTTTCCATAAATACTTTTGAAATTTATGAGTCTACGGTTTCTGACGGTGCATGATTCTGTGGCCCGGTGTGCCTGGAATCAATTTCTGAATTATAGTTCGGGTACGTTCAGTAAACATACAAGAGGGTTTTTCCATCATTTGAACCGGTTCTCAGAATTTAATTCTGAGGGCACCGATGAACTCGTAGCACCGATATTCTCTTAAGGGGACCTTCACCGTAGTTGCGTTTTGTCATATGGGGTAGTTAATTTTTAGGGATTCATTAAGAATTTAAATAAAATTGTTGTGTTACAATTTTATTTTAAGTAGACGTTATTTCCTCCAAAGGGAAGTTGGATGTGGGGCCCACACACCACCTAACATCCGATGAGAGGATATAACTAAGGTTGGTGGGGCACACATGAGCCCTTAACCTTACAACATCCCATAAACCCCCCATTAACTGTCCTCTTTAATTGAGACATTCCTTCTCCTTCACACTTCCATAAATTCTAGCCATCTCATTTTAATTAATGAATTGAACTCTTCAATTAATTAATTAATGTGTTTGAATTTTGAAATTCATGTGTGAATAAAATAATAGACTTAGCTATTATTTTTTTGGCACTCATTGTGTTTGAAGAACATTAGGAAATATCTTTAGAAATAGAAGAATAGTGTTTTTCTCTTGAAGAAGAACACCATTCTTCAACGAAGAACTTCTCTGATGAAGAACACGAAGGACTTCTCTGACGATGTATCCTTCTCGGACGCATCCCGACGTCATCTTCGAATCCTCTTTCTGCGACACGAACAAACGAGCATTGGGATCAAGGGAGGGGTGTGTTTTGATTTGAGAAACATTGATTATTCCTTCCACGTTTTTTTCTCTTGACCCACTTGCTACCAAACTAACGGGGAAGGATCGGGCCAAATGAACACAGCCCGATCCCTCTGCCATTTTTGTGAATTTTTTGTGTGTCCTTCATATTCTTCATGGGTGACGAACATTAGATCGTTGCGAGTTCATTTTGTGCTGAAAATATTTCAAATTGAATTCCCAACATCATGACGACCTAGCGGAAGTGTGATGACGATAGTGGGTGAAAAATCAAACTGGAATGGGAAGGACCGTCCCTCGACCGTACATCGAGCGGGTGAATCAAATCGTGTTTTCGGAGCTGATCGGAGGCCTGAAAACACCAGAGACGATCAAAGGACATTGGAGAGACCCATTGTATGATGTTTCGTGATGAACAAACCATCAGAATGAAGAATGGACTTAACAGGAGGCATGCTGGCTGGAGGCATCATTTCATGAAAAATACAAAATACACTGCGTGTACTTCTAACGAACACGCCGTGTAGTGTGGGTGTACTACAGCTTGAGTTTCAGATGTTAGAAAAGTAAGAAATGGAATGGTACCCCAGTCACACGACGTGTATTCTTTACACAGAATGGAAGAAGTTTCTATGCGAGGCTTGCCATGTACTCTAGGGAAATACAAGGACACTGGCAAAATTACAGGGCCAAGCGACATGGCGGGTACTATCTACGCAGACTGGAAGATGTAGCTTCACGAGACTCGGTATGTATCCCAGGGATACACTGACACAGGGTGGTGTTCACGAGCATGTACTATACCACAAGGCCAGACATGGCTAGTGGAACAAGCTACCCCATGTACCAGTTACACAGGTTGGAAACACGGATTGAGACCGTGTACGAACACGTGGCCATCGTACACAGAGCCAACCCCAGAAGCATGGACACGACATGTAACCAGACGACACACCTTATACATAATTTTCTACATGAACAACCCTTCGACATGGGTCGTTGTTCAGGGGTAGTTCCCAAGGTCTGAAGACTCATCGTTTAACCATAACAACACGCCCTTTACATTTTAAAAAATGGCTTGGACATCTCATTTATGTGTCTTGGACACGTATTTCATGGTTTTTCCCCCTATGATATGGATGATCTCTAAGATACGTGTTCATGGGATTTCATGATTGTTGATGTATCAACCCCTTTGCTTGAGGAGTGGACCCTACCGGAATCGAGCGTGGTGTGTGCGGGAACCCTAGAGCTGGCTATGTCTGCGATGACATTTGTACTAGAATCCTCTGTAGGTTCGATGACGATGACAACCGTACTAGAATCCTGCATGGGTTCGACGATGATGACAATTGTACTAGAATCCATTGTTGGTTTTATAGTGATAACTATTGTATATGTATCCTATGAGGGTCTGACCATTTGACTTCTATACTAGTATACTGAGTGGGTCTGACAGAGTAGCTGGTCTAGTATCCTACGTTGTTCCGACAGCTTAGCTAGTATAGTATCCTACATGGGTCTAATAGCATTGACGAATCATTGACTACATCTGATCATCCCTATTTCTTTACGAAAGATGTATACTTGTGTGAGATAAGTCTTGACTTTCAATCATTATCATCGATGTGATTCACTTGCTTTCCTGGGTGGGCTGGGTTGTGCTTAGGCTTGGGAGTTGGAGCCAAACTGTGATTGATAACATAGGTATATGTATGGGAATATACCTGAGTTGATTTGGTTGATACATTTTGATTGTATCTTTCTTCTGTGGTTTATCCTTTGTCGATTCTGGGAGACCTTCAAGGGTCTCAGGGTCCCTACTAAGTGTCGTATACTCACCCCTGCATGGGCTATGCCTGCACTATGTTGTGTTGGATGCAGAAGACAGACAACACTGATCGAGTTAGAGTCCTGTGGATCTAGACGGTACCCGGAGGTGGACCACTTGGTGAGACGTACACATAGCAGATGACCGGACCCGAGGTGCTGAGGAGGCCATATGTACCCACCCTTCAGGTGGAATTTTTGGAGGATGACTCAGTGGTTGTTGTTTACATTACTGTAATTGTACTATATTTTCAGTTGTACTATACATAATATTGGGATTGTATTTCAGGACCCTTCCCTTTCATCACTTACTTTGTTATTCAGTATTACTTAATGCTTTCTTCTGTTTCGTACTCAGTTGAGTTTTTTTTCTTTTATTAAGGCAATACCTTCCCTTTTTATCAGGATTTATTCCTTTGGTGGTAGTCTCCAACCCCTGGCCTATGAAAGGCGGGCTTGGGGTAGTCACGGAACAGCCCCTATGGACGGGTTGTGACAATTTTTATCATTATTTGATCCACTTTCAACATGAAAAATGTTAGTGTAATTCCCTCCTCAAATGTTTACAAGAGTGTCACTCCTCCTTCCTTATAAAAGGCCACTGCCTCTCCCTCTTACTAACAACACTCAAACCACTTTTTATCATGAAATATATTCCAAATATACATAACAAAATCCTACCTTACACATTGATGCCTCCCCTGGGATATAAATCTATCTATGGAATGCTTTTTCAACAAACCAAAAGGGGATTCCTGATTAAGAGGCAACATTTTCTGTCATTTCTTTTATTTTATTTTTTTTTTCCACCCCTCCACTATCATTATTATAATCATGTATAAAACAAAACTATATTCAATATAATATAATTTTTATGATATATGGTTAACTTAAAATTACCCACACCACTATATAATGGGTAACAAACATACTCTTTATGTTTACAGTGAACTACAACATCACTAAACGATGATTGGTAAATTTTCATTAATTCTATTCATTGTGGATATTATGATAGATACTATATCTATATATGTCATATATTTTAATATTAATTATTTAATCTTATTTATTTGTTTGAAAACACCTATTTTTTATCGTTCCATTTCGTGTTAATATGATAATTTCGTGTGAGAATGTGTGGATTACCACCCCTTAAAGCAATGTGATTCATTACATAAAATATGGAATGTTTTTAGGATGGTTTTACTAAAATTATATGATATATATAATATAATAACTCTAAATTAATATATATATATATATATATTCATATTTATTTTACCTTATTTCTTTCAGTACGACAATAAAAAAAGAAACAATGTTAATGCTTTGATATCGCTTACCATCTCAATGAAGGATGTACACCATTTCATAATTTTATATTATATAGAATATTATAATAAAAATATATTTTATATAAATTATATGTATATCATATTTTACATTCTATAAATCATTATATAATATATGAGTTTCAAATATATAATAAATTAAGAGATATGGGAAGAATAAAGAGAATATTACCCGAAATGAATCCTTAACATATGATGGTTGACAAGAGGGTAATATAAGGTATTAATTAAAACAGATATTGTATTATATATAATAATATGGATCAATAATATATGTATAATAAATTTAGATTTATTATATAGGTTGTGTTTACATGTTTGAGGACATTCTAGACAGAATGTAAGAGGATTTCATCTCACTTTTTATTTCTGTGAGATACATGAAATTTTGGCCACTCTATAATTTTGTGTGGTTTATGTACTGATGATTTGAGTATTATATGTTTATTATACATAAATTTAATATTTTTAACATATCATTTCTAGGAACATTATTTCCTGGGGTCTAAATTTCAAAATTTATCATAGCAGTAATGTATTTTTGGCACAATTTGACTTCTTTGAGACTTATTATTTGTTATGTACCTAAAACCTTTTTCATGGTGTATATAAATAAATATTCATGTTATATAATGAATTTAAATATTTTCCTAATATTTCATACATTATTTAATTAGAATTTCATACATGGAGAATATGGTCCCCTATTACAAATTTATATGAATTTATAAAAATAATCTCATCTCTTTTTGAGATTGTCTATTTTTATACGTACTTTGATGAAATATTTTCATCCATATCTCAAAAACACCCAATATTTTATTATCATATATTCATTCAAGATATATATCTATATTAGAACACTTTTACACTCTTTTTATTTTAATATAACATTTTTATCCAAAACATGTATGTCACTCTCTTCGGTCAAAAATATTGTGTATTCATACACCATGTTATCAAAAATGTTTTAAAAAATGTTTATAAATTTATATGGAAGAATAATTTCTAGGAAAGGGGTTTTTTTAAAAAATATGGTTTTAAATTATTATTTTATATGTTTTCAAATATATTTTTTATGAAAACGTACTTCAAATAGGTTTTTTATTTTAAAATGTGTTTTAATAATGAAAGGATATTTCCCTCCAGAAATGTTTTTAAAAGATCTTTACAGAATATTTACCATATAATATATGAAACATTACTATTACTTATTCTTTTTTGGGGAAATTATACGATGTTTCTATTCAAATTATTTCTATTAATGTATTTTTATGGAATGATGCTTACGAATCCCATTTCTCATCCATGGGTTTTATTCTTTTGAACCATGCTTCTTTTCATGGGTTATGTTTTTGTTAAAATGATTAGGAAACTATATCTTCTTCAATAGTTTATGATATGATTACATGTTTATGATACCCATTTCATTTCAAGGTTTATGATATGAATTTTTATGATTTTGTTTCAATTTTTTGTTTGGTTTCATTATGAGATGGGTGAGACCTATGTCTCCCTTCAATGAATTGGGTAAATATTTACATCTCTAGAGATATACTTAGATGGTCGTGGGAATGAATGTTGACTTCTATGAAGGCCATTGGAGTGAGCCATGATGGCCAATATGGTTTGAGGACTGAACTCATTCTTCTAAGATCCAATAAGAGTGATCCATGAAAACCAATACGATATGGGTATTGAACTCATACTACCATGATGGTCTTCTTAGTGAGGCCTTGGACTCTATTGGAATAATATTATATGCTTATGCGTCTTCCAAAATTCCATGACTTATTCATATGTTATGATTTTATGGATTTTGTTATTTATTTCCTTATGATTCATGTCTTCTGATACACCAAAAATTATTCTATGATTTTTTTATATTATATTTGATAAAGAGGTTATGATATTCTATTTTCATTATATTTTTTTCATAACCTTCTTCTCATGGTTATGCTTATATATCTCCCCTATTTAACCTTAGTATGCATTTGACCTCACCCATTTTTATGTTTCATTCAACCAGTTTAAGAATATATATATTATTTCGGATGTCTCCAGGAATGGTGATAGTTAATAATAACATATAGGGAGATGTTATAGATAATTTATGAACAACTTTTCTTGTTTACAAGTTTTAAATGGACCTAGACGCGTACGGTCATTGGGAACCAGTTTTTTTAGTGATTTACATATTCTGAAAATTTTAATTTAATGATATTGACTAAAAATTGATGGTCATTATAAAAAAATTATATCAAATAATGGGGATTGACATTGACTCATTAAATAAATAATAAACCAATCATAGCTTCTAACATTTGATGAAAAAAATAAACAACAAATAATGAGTTAATTCATTATAAGAAATTTTAATTTAAGATTAATTTTGCTAATATATGTTAATAATTATCTAATTAATACAATTAATGTATTTATTTTTGTTTAATTGGATTTTATATCATGTTCATCTATGAAATAATACAAGGTACTAGTATTTCGTCTCAAAATAATTATTTAGGACATGTTTTTTATGCACATCATTATGTGATATTTGGAATCAATTAGTTTTATTGAGTTCTAAGGATTTCATATCTTCTTATTGATTTTCTAAATAGTAGTCGTATGTTATTTAATTAGAATATAAAAATATTTCCTTATATTGTTTATTTAATTACATTTTTGGAATTCATTATTTATAAAATTTGATGAATTTGTGAATTATATCCATCCTCTAAAAATGTCATATTTTTCTTCCTTGTACATGATAACTCTTCTAACAATTATTCTATAATATTATTATGAAAATTAAATACAAATTTATTTATCTAAACCTTTATATTTTTCATTATATATTTATAAATAAAATATTTTGCACTCTCTTTACAAAATCAGTTTCAAAAGAGGCATTTTAAAAATATTCTTATCTTTTGGATCATGTTCATATTTGAATCATCCACTTTATATTTCAAATGGGAAAAAATTATTTCATCCACAAGAATATATGGTTGAATATTTAATTATAAATTAATTATTCCATTATCATTAAAATTATATTTTCTATAATTATATTTTCAATGTGAAAAACAATGTCATCATTAAATATTATAGTAAAAATATTGTTTGAAAAAACTATATGATATATTTCCTCATTAGGATATTTTTTCATTATAAAAATTCATATTCATATTTTAATGTGGTTTAAAAACATATTTTAAAAAATTAATATTTTTTAAAAAATGCAATATTATTATATTCCTTAAAAATTTGATTTATTAAAAACAATTATTTTTTTACTAATTTTTTGAACATATATGTTTTAAAAACCATGTATTTTTTGTTTTTATGTATTCTATATGAAATTATTAGAAAATATATTCTATTATTTATATTTCGTAATATAATCCTTTCAATTTAAGAGGGTAATTTTTAATACAATATATCATGTTCATTGAATTTCATTTTAAATAATACAATACAATGAGTAATAATGATTTTCATAATTTGATACAACTCCTTTTGTTAAGGATTTTTCCAAAATATTACATTAATTTTCTTCAAATGATTCATATTCCATTAATATTACATATTTTACACATGGAATATCTTCTTATAACACCATCTTACATATTTGTTTTAAATTATTATTATGATGTAGTTTTACATTTTCATAATACTCATTTCATTCTGAGGGAGTATATAATTTGATAATTCCATAAGTCTTCTTTCAGCAGTAGGTTTATGGTTCTGTTTATTGATTGTGGATATTATTATCTTCCTTTATTGGGTTAATTATTATGGATCCTCTTATAAATGCATCTATAAGATACACATGTAGTTTTTCTATCTATTTGTATCAATCGATTAAATACCAAAATTTTATTTATAGGATGCCATTTTTAACGGGATATATAAAAAATTTCATTTCCATAGGATCATTTTGATATGATTAAAGATTGATAAGTTGTGGAACAAATATATATTATTGTTTGATTATAAGGTTCCTATTTTATTGTAAAATGTAATTGTTATGGATTAAAATTTAATGAGACAACGGTTTTTTGAATGAAATTTTTTATTTATCTCAATATGGGGAATTTACATTTTATCTATTAGAAAAATAAATATTATAAATTTTTAATTCCAAACATGAACTATGAATATTTTTATTCACAAATGGATGTGTGGAAATTTTCTAGTTAAAAAATTGAAGTGTCACTATTTGGTTTTTTGATTCCTTAATGTGTGGTTATGACTAATTTTTTTTACCATATTATAATTTCCCAAGTAAAAAAATCTCCTCCGTTATTTAGTTATTATGTTATATTATATTTAAATACAATATTCCAATTCCATAATCATATTATCCATGTATTGTGTTTATTATTGGATAATCTCATGTAATTGTACATGTTAGTTCATTATAGATATATAACCTTTTATCCTAACTTATGGATAACCATTATTATTAAAATTACAATGTAGTAAATTATTTCACACATTTTTATGTTTTATAAGATGGATAATTTAAAAAAATGAGTATATTTTATCAGATAAACCGATATTTCTGCCCTAATAGTGCTCAAGGCCGCTTGTCCACTATGCCTTAGGTGAGCCTCCCCATATAGTAACGGTCACCGACTAGAATCATGTTTGTAAATAGATGATAGTGGGGAGTATATACCCTATTTTAGTGATAATTATAATGTTATATATATATATATAAATTATTCAATGAAATACCATAAACAATTGGACTAGTAAACCACCATGGAAGAAATATAATAATGTAGTATAAATAAATAAATAAAATATCCTAATAATTATATTTTTATAATAACATATATTTACCTACTAAAACAAAATCATTCCATATAAAATAAATTTTTGATAACTGTAAATAAGAATTAGGATCACCTATGGATGATATCAATAGATACATATAAGCAAGACAGAATAAAAAGAAAAATGATAAAGTAATCTCTATGTCATGTCAAAACATAAGGCACATACCATCCGTCCTATGCTAATCAACATAGATTGATCACTAAGGGTAAGATTCTAATCCTAAAACGTTATCTAAAAACCTAATCATAAAGTTTAAATGCATCTTATATGGCTTATGTAGGTTTTTAGAATAAATTTAGTAGGCCATCTCCAACGTGTCACTAGCATACATCAGTTGTAATGCCGGTGTATAAAAAAGAAAACACCATATGCACATCATATAAATAACCACCCTAGGACATCACTGGGATACCATGTTCCCCTATATATATATATAGAATACATTGAAATGTATTCATATATATAATTGAAATAATGGAACCTTATCATAAATCGCAAATAATCCTCTTATGATTAACAAGTCGGAGATACCTCAGGATCCTTTAGTAGAAGTATCACTAACACTGTGTGCCATCTGAAACCCCCCATGTCATAATGAAATAAAAAATCTCACGAAGGTATTCCCATCATTAATAATTTTATTTGGACTTCATGTCATATGAATCCCCATTAATGTGAAGCCCAATGTATGAGGCAAAGAAATGTATCACGCCAAAATAATATGCCTCGTTGGATTAATTATTGAAGTCCCGAGTAACATTAATACCTATGCTCCCAATTTCCCAGCTCATCATCCTCAAATAATATACTAATATTGATCCCCCAAAAAAATAAATCTCAACATTGTAAACCAATAACTCCTCACCCTTCAAATGGTATTCTATGTAAACCAAATCAAAACACACTTATGTTCAAAATCATCCTAAACTGAAATGGAGGATTATTCTACACACGTGAGTGGACAAAGCCATATCATCATCTATGTACTATATATTTTCACACAAATTCAATGGTGCATCAAAAAATAAAGGTTTCTAACAATCTCTCAAATGTAGTACCTATTCCACATCATCCTAGAATAACATGTGCTTCCACAAAGTCGCCCATTGTGATGGTCAGTACCTTCTCAAATCAATCTGATGTGTGTGTCGCCAGATGACCTCATTGCATGATCGTGTTGGCCATGTCTCTAAACTGGTGACAATCATCACTATAATTTCCTGAAATTTCTATATATATTTTTTTATTTATATGGAAATATTTTAAGACTGCAAAATCTAATGTTGTGTAATTCCAAGGCCCAGAGTTCCCAGAATGATCCGTCGAAAAATTTTATGTTTCCAAATAGCGTGTGTGAGTTATTATCATTACGAAGTGGAAAAACTACAAAATAGGATCCTAGATCAGAGATATGAGGGCACCATTTCTTTCATGTTCATGGGTTTAACCAAGGTAGGACATAAGTTTAGTCTGGATAGGCCTCTAGTGGGACAACCAGAAAATGGCATAACCATAAATAAAATTATTCAATAAAATTATTTTATTTTTCAAATGAATATATGTCATGAACAGTAAATCATATTGAAAATATAAGACCACAATTGAAATCATGAGGGTAATATTTATTTCCGTTGATAGTAACATTGGATAGAATGGGACACAAGTGAATGTTGGTTTTTGGCCATGAATAAAATAACTATGTGAGAATTATTTTATTTAAAAATCCATAACGACTAAATGGTAACTCTGAATGAAATTTTGAGAGTATAGATGATAAGGGGAGGGAATTGTCTCCTTATGTGGAGCCTAATCTCGACCGGTGAGAGTCGAGGGTGGCTGTTAATGATTTTATGAAAAAAAAATCAAGTACCTTCAGTAAACGCACAGGCAGCATTTGACAACATTGAAACCAATGCTCGTATTAAAAATATGAGGGCACCATTGAATCTGCAATGCCAAGATTCACATAAGGGATGATTCACATTGACCGTAGTAGTTATGGAGGAATTTTTAGATTTTGGTACATTAAAAAAATTATAAAATAGCATTGTTATTTTATTTCTCTTGTTTCTATTCCTGCAACGGACATACAGCAGTGGCAGGATTAACAATGTATCAATCAATTAAATGGTTTGACTCCTCAAATCCTTTATAACAACTCCATTTTAATTAGGAAGTTTCCTATTAAATGAAACCTCATTAATTACATGAGCATTACATAATGACCCCTCTAATATTTATATTGATTTTGGAGAGAGGTATTGATATGGATTCTCCTAGCGACGATGTTCTGATAAAGTGTTTTGATGCCAATAAATTGGAGGAAGAATCTGATTCTAGTGGGTGGTGACGAGTGGCACCAAATCACGAATCAATGGATGATGTTATAAATTCAACATTGGGGGCTTTTTGTGAGAATGAATAATGACAACTCTCCCCCACACATGAACTTTCCCCAACGATCTTGATGTAGGGCTTCTATTTTTAAAATTTTTCTTTGGTAAATTAAATCTTGTTTCTCTTTCTCCAACCTTAATGTGAAGGGAGTAGGCCAAACATACATGTTTTGAACCCTCCACCACTTCATTCTTGATGTAAAACTCAAGGAATTATTTTCAACTTGATGGAAATGAGAAATTGCGAGGCATGCCATGATGCTGACAACACGGTAGAGTTGTATGCATAGACGACACCAAGAACGGCCACAATAGCACATCTGGTGACCTACATATGAAACTATCAGTGTGCCATGTCAGTGATGGATGTAGGATACCCATGAAAACTGGTTGTGGGAGGTGGACAGTAGATCACAATGGCATGACATTGTATCCAAGGGCATCCTGCCTGAGCTGGTCGTGCGGGAGAAAGGCGGCACCTACAGGAACCAATGGCGGAAGCATCCATGGCCAAAATACGACAATATAAATTGGGGGCGCCGCTCACACCATGCTTCATTTGCAATAGAAGGTCGGCCTAATGGCTGACCAGTTAATTATGGTGATGCAGCGCCCCACCAACATACAAACAACCCTGCATGTGCAGGTCCAGTAGGCCAAAACGGTCTGCCTCTGGGTAGACAGGGCTGAATAAGGGGGTCAGACTCGCCAAATGGGCCGGATCGGCCTAGCGGGAAAGACCCAGAACCTGGGGCGCCAGCACGGGTGGGTCGAGGCCGACATGGCAGGCCAGGCCAACCGTGGCCTGGTCCCACAAACAGATCTAGGCCGACCCTAATTATACGGACCCTATAAACTAGTCTGAGATTTAGTGGGACGGACCCGAGCGAGGTTTGGTGGACCCTGGTTCCTGTTGTATTGGGTCGGCCTGAACCCAGACCAAACTTGTCCCCGAATGATGAATCACCCGTAACTAACAAACTGAGTGTCCTTTAGACAAATCATCAGTGGAATTGGGATAACCTTTTGGAGGAATTCCATTTGACGTATTCTGTAGGACCCGACCGAGCTGGGCTGGACCGAGGTGCGACGACCCCCATTTCACAAAAAGGGGGGTAACTAACAGACTGGGTGTCCATTTGATGAACTGTATGATCTACCAGAGCCCTTAGAATGAGTCGGTCCTTTTTGTATTACTCCAGTTGAGTTTTGAAGAATGTTGGAGTGCGGACATATTAGATCTATCTTGAATCCAACCGGGCCATCGGAACTAGAACTCTTATAAGACAAAGACCGAGCGTCCGATTGATGCTTCATCTCTCACGTTGAAACCCTTAAGACATGATAGTCCTTTGGGATACATCTTCCTCGAGCATCATGGTGGTTGAGGGACAACCAATGGCTTTAGAATCATCTCTCCAAGAATCATGGGTGCAAGGAGTAGGAATCCAGTGGTTGGTAGTGAGGCAGAGGTTCGAGAGAGATCATATAGAGGTTAGTACCGAGCGATCCTAAATGCGTCCGAACCAATATTGTGTGGGTCATATCATGTGTGGGTCAGTGCTCAGCAATCCTATATGGGATAGAATATACTGATAATATGTGTGTCTGATCCTATGTGGGTCGGTGCTCATCGATCTTGTGTGGCTCAGCGCAGATTGATGTTATGTGGGTCAGATCCTGTGTGGGTCACTGGTGGTTAGTTACAAATCGACTCCAGGAGGGTAGGATCCTATGTTTATCATTGTAGGGTTTAATACCTATCGATAATGTGGGGATAAGACTCTGTATGGTCAGTAGTAGTGCCTATTAAAAGAATAAAATGATCTAGCTTCAAGACTGATCATCTGTACATCTATACTTCACTAATACCTGTTGTGAGATGATTCTCTTTCCATTATTGTGATGCATGTGTGTTTATTTTAACTTCGTGGTATTATATTCACGGTGATACATATGTGGTACTTTTACCATCATGGTGTTGTCTTCTTGGTGATAATTGTGTGTTACATTAAACTTCGTGGTGTTATCTTTATAGTGATACATGTGTTGTACTTTTACCTTCGTAGTGTTATCTTCATGGTGATACATATGTGGTACTTTTATGTTTGTGGTGTTATATTATTGGCGATACATGTGTGGTAATTTTACCTTCGTGGTGTTACTTTCATGGTGTTACCTTCATGGTGTTATATTTTTAGTATTCATACATCATGTATAAGAACAGAATATCTTGATAACATAGGTATATGTATCGGAATATACCTATGTATAGTTTTTGAATGCTATATGATTAGTGGATGTGGTATTTCTTTGTGATTTTACTTTGTGGATCTCTGGTAGACCTTCGTGGGTATTAGGGTCCTTAAGAAGTATCATTATACTCACCCCTGCACTGGCTTCACCTGCAACTTGTGGTGTCTTGTGCAGACGACGGGCATCATTGATTCAATATGATTGATCAAGGACTGGATGGTGCTCCTAGGTGGACCACTTGGTGTGACGTGATGCATGACTACTAATCGTGAGATGCACCAACCCTTCTGGTTTGATTCTCGGTGGATGTTCAAGGATCTGTGATTCCTTTTCCTATGGCACTTGTACTTTCCAGTTGGGCTTATATTCTATCCCCTTTACTTTCATCACACATTTTTACTATAGTAGATTAGTTTTCTGTTTCATGTTGTTGTGTTCTTGGATTTTTCATTTGTACAGGTATAAAGGTAATGCCTTCCCATTAAGGGATACACCTTCGTTGTGCTAGTCACCAGCCCCTACCCTATGGAAGTCGGGCATGAGGTAGTCGTGGCACGATCCCCTGGGTAAGGGTCATGAAAATCAAAAAAAACTATCCAGTCCACTCCCAACTATATAAAATTTTTCTCTTCAATCAAGGTGGTTATTACAACCATAATACTCAGGCCAATACCTTCTTGTTACTGTGGAACTATAGGCTTAAATATTAAAAAATATACATAAACACCCTCCTGGGATAAACTTTCCATGTGGTTTGCTGCCTCCCACCATGTTTAGCCATTTTTAATCATGGAAAAGGATACCCATAGGAATCTCATGGATCTAATTTATTAACTAATAATAATATTAATAATTTATTAGTGTCTCTCTCGGATAACACAATAATTCACTAAATAATTCACAACTAAAAAAGGAATGTAGTCAATTTTAATGATAAGAAACACATGGATAATACTATAAGATATATGATTATATGCTATTATCCTCTATCTAATTATAATTTGAAATTAATTTATATTTTAGATGAATTCCATGAAAATAGGGTAAAATGGATTGAATGTATTTATCTTTCACTATGGTGAGAGTAAAGGGAATTATAAGCTATGGGATTTTAAGATACACCGATATTATTCTAATGAGACTGATTTTTATCAAAATTGGGCATGTTGAATGGTCTTTAATATGGATTATAAAGAGAGAAAAAGAGGGATATCACTGTTGAAGTCATTAGAAATGGGAGAAAATGGGGGGGATTGATCAAAATATGTAGGACGAGAAATTTTGAAAGTTTTACTTTTTAAAAACGCACAATTTTTGGATACATGGTTTGGATAAACATGTTTTGATAGGGCATCACTCACTATATAGGAACCACACCGCTCCTTTTTGAAGACACAGGGTTTCCCAAACAGTAAGAAGAATGTTCTTGACCTCAACTAAAAACTAAAAAACACTCTGAATGGTTGTGTACCCCCTATTAAATGGTTTTTATATACAATTTGGGTAATCATGGGGGGATAAACAGTTTCTCGGGTGAGGTGACAGGGTTTATCCAAACAATGCACCTCTATTTTTACATTCAGGTAACTGAGTTTTAAATTGATGATTCATCCAAAAGCCATATAAAACCCCATTGAGCATGATGATAATTTAAAATTTTCATGAAAATACATTAGTTTAATAAAAAAATCCAAATTAGGTTCTAAAGACAATGACAATAGTTTTTCATAACACTAAAATCCAAAAATTAAAACAAGATGTGGAATTTGACTTAAACCAGAAGTATTGGTCATTAATGTCTCCCTACTTTAAAATAGCTCATCCATGAGCTTTCGTGAAATTCCAAGAGATTGTATAAAACAATAAAATCTATCTTAAATTCCCATTGATACATGATTTTCATCATCTCCCAAGTCAAATCTCTTAAGAAACTCCCCACCTAATGAGATACCCACCCCAATCGATAAACTCCCCAAAAAATCAAAATATTTTATGGTCCACCAACCTTCCCTATATGAAAAAATCACCTCATGATGAATTGTCACACATACACATTATCAGGTGCAAAAATCCTGATCGTGTCATATCTAACACCTATAAAGCTCCACAACATATCATATTCCCACATCATCCCCATGTCGCACATGGAACCTAGGAGGTCATATATCCCACCAGATGTATTGAAATTGTCTCAGTGCCTCACACCCAACATAATACAAACATTAGTTTGGTTTCCATACACCAAAAAACCACATAAAATCCATTCATATGTCGATTCCCATAATTAATTCTAGTGAAACACACCTTATTATTGGATTTTTTCCATAGAACCAACTTATGTTTACATTATGATAACATGTATTCATTGTTTTGAATATTAAAAAACATCTTGTTATATCATGATTATTCTAATTCTTCAAATATTATGTGATAATGTCTAAACATAGCCATCTCAAAAATACTTTATAGCATCTCCCCACTATGATAAGAACCTTGAAGTGCTACGAGACTATTCATGAGTATATTTTTTATAGTTGGGTTATATCGTTGGAGGTTCAAAAAAGATATAGTATATTAGTGATGGATACACATTAGAATATGAAGCACCTTATCATAGTGCATGCCCTAGGGAATATCTAGAAGGATATTATGAGAATGTGACCCAGTAGTGAGAATTCCTCATTTTCATGTGTCATTTTATATTTTTATCTGAAGATGTGTGTATTTATCCTTAGACCTTAATATTATTATTTAAAAATATTATTAGCTGTTATCTATGATGTATTTTTGAACACCATGATGACATATTTTCATTGAGAGGTAGGATGCTTTGGGTGCGTCATGAGTAATATTGCATTAATAAACAAACAAATAAATAATTTTCCCCCTCTATTTAAACGGAATTTGAAATATAATTCCCTTTAATTGAAATAGTATACCCTAAATAAATCCATATTCATCTATTCTTATTGGAATGTTCATTTCCTGATAAAATCATGTGGTGATATAAAAATAACTTTTTTTTGATTTCACCGACATGAATCTTTATTGATTAGAGATATCGTGATTATTGGATTATATGAAAGAGTAAGCATCTATATGAGGTAAGATATCATTATAGCATTAACATGACAATTTATAGGTGCCTTGGTGTGTTTCTAGATTTTATCTATGTATAATAACCTTTCTTCCCAATAGAACTTAGAAAGAGGTCTATAGGGCTTTACACTAAGTGTATCTTGAATATATGTAAAATAAAATATTACTATTTATTTTTGACAACTTTAATAAATATAATTCATTCATGTGCTTTAATAATTAATTATATCGTCATGATCATTGATATTCTATCATATATTATTTTATAGCATATATTGTAATCTGAATATTTAATAAACATGTATTTTCTATTCAGTGAATATAATATATTTTTATTTATAAGAGAATAATGAATTGAAATTTATTTAATAAATTAATTGTCATTATTCATGGCCTAATAATTTTTTTAAGAATGGAAGATCAATCTGAAAATTCCTACTGAACAGATTTTAAATATTGAATATTATATGATTATATAAAATTTAATTTTATTTCATATGTTAATAACATATTTAGAAAAAATAACATATTTTTTATTCTTTGAAATGAGGTTTTTTCTATGATTAAATAAATAATTATTGACACTTGTGAAATTATTTTACATTATCCTTATAGATATAGAAACCATGTTATGTTATGTTCTCATGAAAAAATAAATTTTTATGGGTTGTGCGGTTGAAAATTTGATAATTATCTCAAACCATTGAGATCTATCATCCCCAAGATTACTCTCAATAATGGAGTGAAATATTCCTCCCCCGGATAAAGGATAATGCTTTGGAAAAAATAATTTTATCTATCAATGTTCGATGATTGAACTGATAGGATCATTCATGATGAAATTGATTTATTAATTAAATAATTTCTTCAGATTCATGGAACACCTATGCATCACCTCTGGAGGGAATCTACATTGATTCTAATTGTAAAATTATTGTGCATCACAGTTTTGTTACCAGATATATGAACAAATAAATAATGACATCAAGGAAATTCTTTTTTAATTAAATTTTTTATAATTAATATGTGATGATCATCTCTCTTGGATTCCATCAAGATTCATGTTTTTTTATCATCATTGATCCAATTCATTTGAACACAACATTTATCATCTTGTAGATATTGAATTGATCATTACATAGGGAAGAATAAAATATAGGGCACTACACATCACACACTTCTACAGTGTTGAGAACCTACAAGTCATGTCAAAGAGGTTTCGTAATTAATTATAATTATTTAATGATAATTGGTGTTTGAGACACTCTAATTTATTTTCCAATTAATGATTTACTATTCTTTTAATACGAATTTTGAGATTTTATTAATCCTTATTCATTTAAAATTTCATTAATTGAAACAACTAATTTTATGACTAAAATAAAATCGAGAAACTAATATGGAGGTTCTAGTGATGCTAGGTAGTCTAAACCTAAGGTCACTCTATGTAATCGAAATTGCAATTTGTGTACATGTGTTCAATGAAATGGGAGTTAATTTGTAATTTACTCAATCCATGTGAATTGATAAAACATGGTGCATTTAATTCTTACACCTGTTGTTGATCAGGCCATCGTAGTGCATGGTTAGATGGATTACATGCCATGTATCCCATGTACAAGATGTGTAGTCCCTTTCAGTAATAAAAGGATTATGTATTCCTTACATAGACTACCAAACTAGAGACTATGTAACTTGGAGTCAACACACCATGTATTCGATGATTAAATATATGTACTTCAATTTTTTTAGAAGAGTTTTACACACTCAGTCCCTTGGAATTTTCCTAGAATACATGGTGATAGGTGATCATATCATATTTCTCATCTCTACACACCATGTAATTTTACCAAATTATTAGGATTTAAAATTTACTTATTATAATATGTAATCCTTATCATCATGTGTTCTTTTTAATCATGGTTATTGGAAAAGATGTGGTATAGATTATTAATATATATACATATACATATTTAATTGATTAATATCAAGGTAATGTTCAGATATTCATATAATGTATGAGTCGAGTTACAGTTTTTACTCTATGTGCATTGAATCATTACCCGTGAATGAAAAATCATGTGAATTTTGTAACCATTCATTTGAAAAAACACATCATGAAACTATTTGATAATTAATTAATGTTATATGTCACTAGATAAACAACTATATTGGAATATTATACATATTGGGAATTTTGAATGGTTATTCACTGTGTCTCCACATTGGTTCATTTATATAATCCATTTATTTTCAATAAATTTAATTAAATTCTATAAAATTTTAATGGATGTGAATCCCAATTAAATATGAATATGAATTAATATAGAATAATTTATTAATTAGTGGTAATAATTAATTGTTTCAAACATGATTTAACTTAAATAATAATGGTTAATAATAAAATGCTAGTTTGATAAATTATATAATTCATTGCATGTGGATGATCATGAGAATTACAAATACATATTTATTTAATTGGTTTAACATAATTTATTATTAATTAAAATTATTTCACTATGTTCCTTCTATAGTCTTATTATTTAGGCTTTTTAGGGCTCATATTTATTTAATGTAAACCCATTTTCCTATCACCTGTATGTGGGTAAAAATCATACGTAATTGATGGAGCTCCAAATCTAGTGGAGGTAAATCATGTTCACAGCCACAGAGAAACCAATCCTTCGAGAAATAGAGGTGGATATGCAGAAATATGTAACAAAAACATTAATTATTTCAAGGTATATTCTCCCACGATCAACTATCTATTTATTCACCACCAGATAAAATGTAAATTTGAAAATATCATTAATGTACGACATTATTACCTTATTTCATTCTTGTTTCATTTTTATTACATTATTGATATTTTTTCATGAACATGTAATTCATGAATTAATTATCCTGAAATATATAACTAAAATAAATTGTCTTATGCATAAATAAAATCAAAACCATGGTTAATCAACTATTTAAACACACATAATATTAACATATTTGTGATAAATATAATAAATAGAAAATGAATCATAAAAGGATACAAATTCCTCAATTATGTATTAATTTGGAATATCTTTCGACTACATCAGTTAAAATTGAAGCGTGGTTCAAATTGCTTGAATTACCAAGTCTTGGGTTCTATAAATTATTAGAGAGTTCTTTCCTAATGTCTTCGGTTGTCATAACATATTTCATATCAAGGGTTTACTTCCAATGACATAATTGGTGTATATAAGAGGAAATGGATTAGAAAATTCAATTTTATGAATTTCAGGATTGTGGAGTCCATGAATTGGATCATGGAATAATGAGTTAATGAAATTGGATATTAGAACGCATACCTAAACCTATTTAGGTTTCTTAACCAACAAATCTAGGGGTAATGTTAAGGGGAATATTATTCCTTTTTACTATGATGTCCAAGAAACACGACATTCCAAATCAAATAGTGATGGATATTGGGTTTTGCAAAATTAGTGTGATATAAAAAAATATAATATTTTTTATTTGAATAAATTATATCAGATTAAAATGTAAAATTATTCTCCAATCATATTGTTTAAACAACATTGAAATGACTTCAAACATTTCATTGTTAACTATATGTGAGAAGTAAATCCTTGTCACCGGCACAAATTTCCAATAATGGAAAAGTTTCTTATGGGTTATCAATATCCATGGAAGTAAATTTAATATGTTGGATGAACCTCTAACTAAACATCCTAGAAATGAGGAATGTGATGAAATGTTTGAAGACTACGTAAACATTTTGTTTAATTCCATAGATTTTTAATGTTTCATTGTATAATCCATGTCCAATGATATTTTAAAGCAACATTAAGATATGGATTTCTATCATATGATGTCACATCATTGAGATATTTATCATGAGAAGGTGAGAAAATAGAGGTATGATATATATAACAAGTTTTTACAACTACACTTGGAGAGTATGTGCCTACTAGGCCCCATGAAGTCTGGATTATTTGATACACTGAACACCTTAACATATTTGGGATGATATTACCAAATTATTTTTTTACATATCTTATACGTTCATCACAATAGAAGAAATTTTCTAGCATTATTGTGAATTTGTATATAAAAATGAATGATAAGAATCCTTCATAATATCTTAATTTGATTTGTAATGTGGAAAACGACACGGGGCATGATAAATCAGTTGTCCTTATGGGGAATAAGAAAAAGATAAACAATGAAATGTTGTTGAAAATATTTAAATAGTCCGGATCACCAAAAAAGAATCCCTTAAATATGAAGAAGATGTAGAGTCATGGTAAATAAAATGATGAAATATTATTTCCATGTGGCATTCCAGTCCACTTGAAGTGGAACTACACCCAAGAGGCATGGGAATCTAATGTGTTTTCTTTATTGAGTGTAATATTTCAATATCTATACATTGGTTATTAGATACTGCTGGTGGGGTTCACATTTGTATCTAAATATAAAAGCCATGTAATTTTTTAAATATTTATAGTAGAGAGATGTATCTAAAATATTCTAATGGAACAAGGATGTCGGTATTATCCATTGGTTACTTCCATCATTCATTTTCAATGATAAGGATTTGGGATTAAAAATATTTTTATTGTCTACAAATAATTACCAGGAATATAATTTTTATATATCTCAAATATGGATATGTATTTATTTTCAGGATTGGAAATAAAGGATTATTCTTTTATAAGGACATCATATGTAATGTTATTTCATATTTAAATAATGGTCCTTATGTATTAATTATGAAAACCAAGTGTTGGAAATTGATAATTAATCTTCTTCACATGACTCGTATAACACCATGATTTGGCATTATAATATAGGTCATGTAAATTTTTCGTTTTTGAAAAGCACATCCAATATGGAAATTTACACATTTTCTATATAAAATAACGTGAATGATGTTATTCTTGTTTACAAGAAAATTAATCTAACCCTAATTTGGTGGAAAAGGTGAAAGAGATACATAGATTCTCATATAATTAAACATTGATGTGTGTGGACAATTTATTTTAGAATATAGAGGTAGATATTTTAACATCATTACACTTACTAATGAGAGGATTATATATTTTAGTGAATAATTTATGAGGAATAATTATTAGCATTTTTATAAATTCAAGGAATTAAATAATGATCTAGAAAATTACATGGTAATAATATAAATAGTCATCGATCAGATCAATGCGGTAAATAGATTAACTAACATTTTATCAACATTCTATGGGAGTTTGGGATTATATCTAAACTCGAACCACCTTAGAGACCACAATTGAATATTGTTAGTAAAATGAGGAACCACACCATGAATGATAAGGTAATGTTGATGTTGAGTCAAATAGATCTTTCATTATCCTTTTGGGGCTGTGAATGAAAAATTGTACATTATGATTAAAATAGATTTCCACCTAAGGTGTAAAATGGGGTTTTATTTGATTTATAGAGTCAAAAGAAAAGAATTTTGTCTCATACTTCTAAATGGGATTGTGGGGAATTTTTTAAGCCCTTGTGTGGCAATAAACTATTAATTAATTGGAAAAAAGGTTTCATAATTGGCTATACATGAAAAAAATGGATACTACCAATACCACTCCTTATATAAGAATGTAATTTTCATTAGACAAGTTATCTTTCTTTAGTGGGATAAAATTATAAAAAACTTTAGTGGTTGAAAGATTGAAATCGATGAAGTTGATGCTCAATTCCCACATGATTGAGAGTAAGAATGGGTTCCAAAGGTACATGAGGATGAAGTAGTTCTTTAAATTGATGTATTGTATAGGAGCCTAATATATGTAACAGAAACTGAGAGATATGATTTTATAGAAAATGAAATTGGTGACTCATTATTTATTAACAATGTTGATCTTATCTTCTATAAGGAGACAATATATAGATAGAAAGATGAAATATTGATTGGAACCCTAATGTTTGAAATGGATTATATTTATCAGAACCATGTTTCAGTATATGTTCGATGTACTAATTGATGGAAATCACGTTGGGTGGAATGGTTACTACATAATAAATTGAAAACAGAGGCAATTTAAATACATATAAAGAAATGATACTGGCTAATGGGTTAAAAGACATAAATTAATTGACTATGAATAATCATTTTCATTATATCCATGAAAAAACCTATTAGAATTATATGTTCCATATATTCATATAATGTTTAAGAGAATTGGATGATTGATGTAAAAATAGAATTATCTTTTGGGATTATTTAGTATGCTATCTATATGACACAACCATACCAGTTTTTTACTCTAGGTGATGAAAAAAAAATTTATTGTCTCATGGATCAATTATTCTATTTAATCATGTTTCAAAATCATTTTAAATTTGATTCAATGAATCCATAAATGATTTTGGATTCATTACGAATGAATTTGAGCTGTGTGATTGTAGTTGTACTAGGGGAAAAGAGGTGCTTATCGTAGTTTTATATGTTTATGACATACTAATCGTTTCAGAAGACATATCAGTCTTCCAATATTTTAAGGAATGGTTAAAAAATGTTTTTTCTTGAATGATTTAGGTGAATAAAACGATGTCATTGGGTTCAAGATCATTCTGAATCGATCTAAGAGGTTTCAAAGAATATGTCAAAGTACATATATAGACAATATACGAAAGAGAATTAGTATCAATAAAACCTATATGGGATTTTTTTCAGTGTCACAATGTTTAAATCATTCAAAGAGAATTTTTCCACAAACACAATAAGAGAATGAGAGAAAGTGTAAGATACCATACGATTCATCGATATGATTAATCATGTATGACATGTTCTGTACCATACTTCATGATTCATGTGAATAAATATAGTGTAAAGATATTAAGAATTACTAAGAGAACAAAATTGGAATTCTATTAAGGATATACTTATGTATATGAGAAGTGAAAAGGAATTGAACATGGTTTGTGGAGGATATAATTATATTGTAATCATGGGTTATACTGATGTAGGTTTCTAGATAGATCTGGTTGATATGAACTCACAATATGAATATGTTTTCAATCTCAATGGAAGAGATGTGAGTGAAATGATTTAAAAAAAACAATTCACCAATATTCTTTAGTGGATTTATAGTATATAGAGTCTTATCATACATCCATGGAGGTTTTATGGATTTAGAACTTTTTCTAAGATCATTATGTTGAACGTATAATTAATGATCCCAACACATTATATGGTGATAATTATACAATGGTGGATCTTGAGAAATACTCAAATGTCACACTAATGGATTATGAAAATACCCTAAAATTATCAAATCTTTAAACATTTTCAGTAGAGGGTTGAATTTGCAGTAAGAATAGTACCCATAGAAGAGAATGTGGAAAATCACATGACTGAAGTCATATTTCACAAAAAACATGACTATCATGTGAAAGCTAGAGGACTTAAAATTGTTAAATTTTGGCTTTAGTGGATGTCGGAGTCAATTGAATTTGGTACATTATAATAAAATTCTATTTAATTAATGATAACATATATTAATTATTTTGAATGAAAATTGATAACATAACACATTATGATTGTTCTTCTACCAGACTTTTTAGGTGATAATGTCCAAAGTGTATAGGTTGTACTAAAATGTCATAGTAGTACCCATTTAATATGAGAACTCGAAAGTGTTAAGACAAAATTCATGAATATATGTTCTATATAAAGATATTATCATTACAGGATCATAAATTATATAGGCTATCAATGTTGGATACTCAGAAGACTTTGAGGCAGCATCCCACTATATAAGCCACTAGAAGTATCTTGAATTATATAATGAGAATGAGACCCACTTATTAAATATAAAACATTATATTTTTCATTAAATATTATTATATGTTGACATGTGTATTAATGCATAGATATTAAGATTATTATTTATGAATATTATGAGACATTTACATTTTTGTATTGATGAAAACCATGAATACATATGTTCTTGGGGAGGTTGGATATGTTGGGTGTGTCGAGAGTAATATTTTACTAATGAATATTAAGAAAAATGATTTGTTCCTTATATTTTAATGGAAGTTGATATCATAGTCCATTTGATGGAAATTTTGTATCCCAAAAAAATTAGTTTCCATGTTTTTTGAAAAGAACAATAATTTTACCAAAAATCAAATAAAGATACATCATATATATTGGATAATAGAACTACCATGCAACTTGAATTATTAGAAATTTTGTTATAAAGGGTTTATATTACAAAATAAGTGCTCAAATGAGGTAACCTGCCATTTCATCATTAACTTCATTCTATATCCATTGCATGACATATTGCTTAACTATACCATTGGACATTAGGGTGCTTCTCCTAATTCAAATGATATAGTGTCCTCGAGGGTTACAAGAAATGTGTATCCAGAATCTCAGATAAATAATTTATATTTATTTATCATTTAACACATTGAATAATTACTATTCTCACACATAGATTAATAATTATTCATGTTTTATTTATTGTGTTTATTATTTCACTAGTTATTTGTGAGAATTTTATGGGAGAGGAATATTTTAGATATATTTATTTTATGTGAATTTAATATATTATTTTTTAGTATAATTTGTTATTATGCATTTATATTTAGTTCACAAATAAATGTTCAAGGGAAAATTAATATTTTGGATGATTGGGGGATTGAATTTATATGGCCTGGTGAGAAAATAAAAAATATTGAATATTATTTAATTAAATTATATTTAATTATAATTAACATGTTAAGGTCATGTAGAGATAGAATATAATTATTATTATTTGAAATTGAGTTTTCTCTAGGATAAAATAAATACATAATGGAACTTCTATAATTATTTTATTTTAAATCTAGCAATATAAAAATTGAGTTATGTTATTTTCTAAAGAGAACTACACTTTTTTATTAGTGGTGCATAATTTAATTTGTTAATTCTCTCAATACCTTGATATCTCTCTTCTCTAAGATCACTCCCAATAATAGATGAAAATATTCATCCATCAAATCTAGGTGAATGATTTGGACGGAATTCTCATAACTATCAAAGGAGGATGTCCTAATCTCATGGATCTTCTATTCTAGCACCTGGAGATTCATTCACTGAAATGTGAATATTCATGGAACATTTTTGCTTCATCACTAGAATAAATATTCACTTGATTACTACAATTTATTAATGGTGAATCATTAATATATTATGATATCCTTCAATAAAAAAATAATTCCATAATGTTAATTATTATTTAACTAAACAAATTATAAATAATATGTTATGATCCACTCACTATTGTTCAGGCATGTTTCATTTTTTTCATCATATATAAATTCTTTTAAACATGTCATTTATTGTTATTTTTCTCTTTTACTGTTAATTAGACAAGAAAAACATAAATTTTTGAAGCTTCCCAATTCAAACATCCACTCCACCCTAAACATATAAATGGTATCAATGGGGTCACATAATTATTCATAATAATTTAAAGATATATTGTGAATTAAAATTTAAAATCCCATTTTTCATGTCATGTTTAATCCTTATATTAATACTAATAATGTGATATACTTCTTACTCTTAATTTATAGTAAATCTAGAAATATGAGTAATTTTATGATTAAAATGAAATTGATGAAATTATTTAGAGGTTCCCCGGATTTTCGAATGAAAACACAGTTGTTCATGTTGTTTAATTAGAGTTATAGGTTGTGTACTGGTGTTCAATTCACCAAGAGTTAATTCTTAAATTACTCAATCCATGTGCATTGATGAAACATGGTGTAGTTAATTCATACAACACATATTGATCAGGCCATCTTGGAATATGACCATCCTAGGACATGGTACACTGCATTACATACCATGTATCCCCATACACATTTTTTAGTCCCTTTGAGTCACAAATTGGCCATGTATTCCATACACGGATTACAGAACTGATGAACTTGTAACTCAAAGTTTACATATCATGGAGTCCATGATGCACACCATGTACTCCAATTTTTTATGCACAACTCACAGGTTGAGTCCCTAGGTGTGTGCCTTAGATAGATGTTGATAGGTGTACACATCATGTAGTTCATCTTTATATATTGTTTACTCTTACCAAAATCTATATATTTTAAATTTAATTATTGTTCTACATATACCATATCAACATGTGCATGTGTGTAGTCACTAAGATGTTAGAAGACACCAGGTGCTAGGTTTTTAATATATATATATATATCCTTGTGTTTGTGTGTGTTTTTTAATTAATATCTATATAATGTTCAGATATGCATATCATTCACAACTCAAATTATAGTTGTTACTCTACATGTTTTTATGCAAAACATAAGACTGAAAAATAATATTATGCAACTAGTCATTAAGTTTTTATTACTCCTCGTTAAAGTTAGTTATAATACGTAAATGATATATATCAAAAATGGGAGAACTATATATGATTATAATACAATATGGGTAAATTCAAATGACTATTCATCATGTGTCCACCAAAGAATATTTAAATACATAGTAAATTTTAAATAAATTTGTTTAGTTTTTTCAAATTATAAAGGTTGATAAAAAAATTAAATTCGAATATTAATTAGTATAAAATAATTAATTATTTAAAGATAATAATTAATATATGAGGGTGTGAATTTCCTTAAATGTGACTGATTTATAACATAATTCTAGTTTTATATAATGTGCAATTTGATGAAAATTTATGATCATGAGCAGAGGCCAAACCATTGTTTGTGATTTCTTCCAATTAATTTATTATTAAATTAAATTTTTCCTTACATTCCTTCTTTCCTCTTATTATGTACGACCTTGTTACCCATGGTTTATGTTACTCAAACCACATTCCCCATCAACGACTTGTGAGTTAGAATAATATGTAATGGATAAGGATCCCATGCTAGTGGTTGATGTTCACGTTCATATCCAAGGAGAGATGATTACAAAGAGATATATATGTGGACGTCTGAAAAAATATAACAAGAACCATTATTAGTTCAAAGTATTTTTTCAATTTGAAAATGGTTTCACTAGAAACCTCTAAACAAATTGACTACTAATAAATATCATTATCATACATATTCATTATATTATTTCATTCATGTTTCATGTTTATTTCATTAAGGGTGATTTTTACATGATCACAAAATTAAATAATGAATAGTAATGCACGATAGAAATAAAAACCAAGTATATATATAAATATTATCTAAAACCATGATAATGACTTATGTAAACCCATATACCATTAAAAAAGTGATAATGATAATAATTGGAAATTTATACCAAAAGGATTAAAATACATAAATAAAATATTAATTTGGTACAACATTCCACTACATATGAAAAAAATGAAGAATAGTTCAAATAGATTCAGTAGACAAAGTTGAGGGGATTTTAATTATCACGTATTTCTAACTTGATGTTCTGGTTTTAATTAACATAGTTTACATCAAGGGTTGACTAATAAGTCATGACATGGTGTAATTGAGATGCAATAGTTTATGAAATCCAATTTGAGTGTTTCATGTTTAGGGATTCCACTCAGCAGATTAAGGAATAATGGGTCAATGCAGTTGTGAGTTGTAATTCCTATATAAAACCATTATTGTTTCATGAACATTAAGTGATGGGTTAATGATATGGGGAATAAAAATAATTTTTACTAGGATGTCCATGAAAAATTATATTTTGTATACAATTTTGTGTGATATTGGGTTTTGAAAAGGTGATGGGATACAAAAAAAATATATTATTTATTTATATTTGTAAATTTTATAAATAATGTACTAATATTGTGTTCATAATATTTTTAAAAAACAACAGTAATGATAATTCAATAATATCATCGTGGTCAATACAGGAGAAGGAAAACCTTTTCCCCTATACAATCTTCCAAGACTAGAAACGACACCTACCGGTCACCCTTCTCTGTGAATAGATATTTTATGTGTAGGAAGAACCATTTCCTAAAGCACTTTCGAATGAGGTTTTCTATGATGTGTTAGAGCACTATGAGAAAAATTTTAATGATTCCACATATCATAAATATTTCATGCTATCATACACTTACAATGAGATTTTGAAGTAACATGATGATATTGGTATTAATATAGTGATGATTCCTCTCTATAATTTCTATGAAGAGAGGTCACGAGAATAGATTTAAGAGATCTCCAATGCCTTTTTTAAAACTAATATAGATGAGTTTGCGGCCACTATGACTCATGTAGTCAAGCTTATTATCTACATTGAATTCATAGACATCATAAGGGTTACATTATATACATGTTTCATACACATATAATACATTCATTGCATCCCATGACATTATATAGCTATATTAGTAATTATAATATGAGAAATAATCATAAGATTCTTTCATAAATTATTAGTTTTATTCTTTTGTTTGATAATGGCATGATTTTGGAAAAACCAATAGTCTTTTTGTTGAATAAGAAAATGAATAACAACAAAATGGTCCCAATACATATAAACAATCTATATCACTCGATAAATTTCTTTCTAAGAAGAAGAGGATCCATTGAAAGATAATGTAAAAGGAGGAATTATAATTTTCAGGTTTCAAGGCATGATGCTCGATGAGTAACTACACAGATAAGAATAATGAATCAAATACTATCTTATTTACCAAGTGTAATCATTTTATATCTACAAATTAGTTTTTACATACATTTTTTGGGGCTCAAATATATATTCAAATTTAGTATCCAAGTATATTTCAAAAGATTTCTTGAGGATAGGTGGATCTGAGATCTAGTAATGATGAATGGATGGGTTCCATATCCATTTTTTACTACCACATTCAATTTCCAATGAGAATGGTCTAGGATTTAAAATAATTCTATAATGTATATATGGATACCATGAACATAATTTTTGTATCATTCCAAGATAAAAATGAATTTATTTTCATGTATATAAATTAAAGTCTATTATTTTATAAGAATAAAATATGTTATGGTATGGTAATATTAAATAATTATTTTTATGTATTAAATTAAAAAAAACCAATTATGGTAATTGACAATGAATAATCACCACACAACTCATAAAACAACCAGATTTGGAATCACTATATTGTTGATGTAAACGAGAAGTATTCAAATAAGCTACATCAAATATTTTTATTTTGAATCATCCATACTAAAACCACCTGAATTATTTCATGCTTCTTAACAAAGTAAAATGACCAACCTTCTATTTGGAGTGAAGGGTGAAAGGACCACATAGCTTCTACGCTTGGTATACACTAGTATATGTGGACCATTTTTTGTATAAGCTATATGTGTATATTATTACATCATAATATTAAATGATTACTTGAGTATATATTTGTATTCATACATGATGAGGCATATTTCTGAGTCCTTTATTAAATTCATGGATGTTAATAATGAATTAGAGAATAAACCTGTTAACAAGATAAATAATATTTGATCTGATCAAGGTGGTGAATATCATGGCCAAGAGTTTATCGACATTTTATGTGGTTTTGGGATTCTATCTCAACTCACTCCACTTTAGACCCCACTGTTGAATGATTTTATTGAAAGGATGAACCATACACTGTTAGAAATGGTAATCTCAATGATTTATCATAAAGATCATTCATTACAATTTTGTGGAAATTCATTAAAAATTTCGTAATACACATAAAACATAGTACAAAAAATGTGGAATTTATAATTCCTTTAATTTTATGGAGTGGAATGATATGTGTTTTTACATACACATGAATAGGGTTGTGAGGATTTTGTTAAGGCATTTTCAAGAAAAAAACTAGAAAACCAACGGTACAAAGTGTATCATTATAGGGTTTTCAATGAAAACTATGGGATATTACCTATAAAACTCCTCAGAAAAGAATGTCAATGTCACCAGGCAAGATGTATTTATTGAGATGGATCAAATCTTTCACTAGGATAGCGATAGAATGAATGAATTTGATGAAGTTGATTATCATGATAAAAAGATGTTAGAGAAGCAAAATGTTGCATACGTCTCCATGAAAGAAGTTGTTCATTAAACATATGTACTTAATTAGAGTGTAAGAGAGGTAACAAAACTAATGATATATGGATTTCTAGTCACCACTAAGGGTGAATAATTATTGGTTACCAATGATGAACCTATATCCAATAAGGAGTAAGTATAGAGCTCAGATGCTACATGTTAGAATTAAAACATGAATTCACCAATGGATTCCATGAATCGAAAACATATTTGGGTTCTATTCGATGATCCATATGATGTAAATCCTATTGGGTACAAATGGTTATCAAATAGAAAAATGGACATATAAGGTAATATAAATCCCAATAATTCAAGGGTAGTGGATAAAGGGATTAAATAACATCAAGGAACTGACTATGATGAAATCACTTCACCAGTTTCCATGTTTTAATCCATTATATGTCTATTTCCATAGAATCTTATGATGACTATGCCATTTATAATATGTATTTCAAAGAATCATTCCTTATGGGTAACTGTTTAGGAAGATGTCTATCTTAAAATACTAGAAGGTTTTGTGATGTCAGCTGATGACTAAAGTATTTTTAATTTTATTGATTGATTTATGTATTGAAGAATGAATCTACGTAATGGAAATTTTGATATGATGAATCCATTAAATAATTTTGTTTCATTAATAATGAACATGTGTTATGTGTTTACATGCGGATTAGTGAAAATATGTCGATTATACTAGTAGTATATGTGGACGGTATATGAATTATCAAAAATGGAATAATAGTATTGAAGTATTCATTTGACAAATTTATAAATTCAACCTTAATTACTTAGATGAATAAATATAAATTCATGGGATCATGGACATTTTTTATAGATCCAATATATTTCATAGACAAATTAATGGTACCCATATTGTCTTGATACTAAAGAGATATAATATGGATCAATCCAAGAGGGTATTGATTCCAATTTCAAATGTATTTAAATTTTATATGAAAATGAGACCGAAGAAATTATATTATAAATAAATAATGAGTAATATCCCATATTATTCAATGATACTATCAATCATGTATTCCTTGTTATGTACAAGACTTGTTGTTTTCTATGCATTAAATATAGTAGGAAGATATCATGGATATCCAAGAGGACAACATTCGAATGGGTTTAAGGGTACCGTTATGTATTTGAGAATAACTAGGGATACAATCTTGATTTAGGGAGGATGTGAAGTGTCAATAATCAGATGTTATATTGATTCATTGTTTTAGATAGACCCAAATGATCTAAATTCAAAATCCATATATATTTTTTTGTCTCGCAGGAGGAGATATGTGCTAGATGATTTCAAAGAATCCATTTATTTATAAATTTATAATAGAGTCTGAGAATATACACACTTATAATGAATCCAAGTATTTGGGTTGGATTACAAACATTATACTCGATCATCATGTGGTAACTATATGTAATGACCCCATCCCATTGTATTTTTAGAATACTGCAATGGTCACTCTTGAAAAATATCCAATGTCTATCAAATGGAATATTAATATACACTAAACATATCACCACTTTAGGTATTTTATTCAGAGGGGTAACGTTGAAGTATGAATAATAGCCATAGAATATAATGAGGTAGACCCATTGACTAAAGGCTTATTGTAGTATAAGAATGAATATAATGTGAGAGCTAGCAGACTGAAGGTTGTTAGTTGTTGTCTCTAGTTAAAGTGGGAGTTTTTTGGAGTCTTTTCCCTATAAAAAACATATGTTTAAACATTTATAACATGTATTTAATATTTTTAAAATTAATAAACAACTTATCACATTATGATTGTTCTTATCCATGATAATGTATGTGATACTGACTAAGAATAGCTATAAAAATAAAAGGATATAGCAGTTCCCCACTATGATGAGAACCTAGAAGTCCTATGGCATAATTTGTGACTTTTTGTTCTATAACCAGATATATCATTTTAAGGCCCAAGATAGTACAATCTATCATGGGTGGAGGGACAAAGGATTATGAGTATCTTTCTCATGGTGTAGTCCTTGGGTAATATCTTGTAGGATATTATGAGAATGAGACCCACTAGTAGGAAATCCAAAATTATATTTGTCATTGGATACTATTATCTATCTATGTTGTTATTTATTTTCATACATTAACATTTTTTAGTGAATATTATGAGTCCTTTAATTTCTAGTAGTGATGAAATCCATGATACCATATGTTCTGGTAGAGGGAAGATACATTGGTTCTGTCATGAGTAATATTTCATTAATAAATAATTTAAGAAATTATTTTCCCTTATATTTTAATGGAAGTATATATTTAATCCCCTTTGATACAAATTTTATATCTTAAATATTTCCATGGGAATGTTATATCATGGTGTAGTTTATTTTTAGATAGATCAAATAATGACACATAATGCACTTTGTTTGATGGCACCAGAATGCAACCTACTTGATTAGAGATATTGTTATAAATGAATTATATTACACAGTATGTGTTTGTATGAGTAAATAGGTGTTTCATCATTAAATCATTTCTCTATCAGTTCCATGGCGTGTTTGTAGATTCTAACTGTAACACCCCGAGCTTCCATTATACGCTTTTCATTCAATAATGCAATAGCTTGCATTGTACACAACTTCGAGTTCTAACACACCACAACTAATCAAAGTAGCCGTTATGAATAGTAATAACCACTTTTTAAATTTATAGAAATTTTATATTTCAAAATGGACTTCATTATTGTATTCGTAATATCGAAATTATCCTATGTTGAATTTTTTGTAACTTTCTGAGAACTTCCAATTTTTTTATGAATAGTGAAAAATATTTAAAACATCTTTTTTAATAAAAAAAATTATTGTGATAATTTATACTATTTAGTGGTTTTAAAGTATAATTAGAATATATTTTTCCCATTTTATCCAATGGTGGTCATTAGAATTAATTTAACATTGAAATTGGGCATGAACAATTGTCAATCTTTTGATATAAATTGTTTCTTAAAAACACGCTATTTGTTGTGACAGCGGGAATTAATTATAAAATTAATTAATGCAACTTATATGTTTGGAATTTTTTAAAATAAACAACATTTTTGAAATCGGAATATAAAATATAGCATAGGGTGAATTTTTGGGATTTTTTTGAAAAACTTAAATTTTTGATGAATAGTGAAACCAATAAGTGGTATTTATAAAAAATGATTTTTCGTTTAAATAAAATTTTACCACTTCTATGTTTTGAATTTCAAAAATCCGACATACATGGTTTCCATTAGGAAGTAAAATTTGGTTCAATGAGATTAAAATAATTTTTTGGTGAATAGTAACTTTTAAGTTCTTAATCTCGATTAGAGTTAATTACTGTAGTTTAAGGTAAAAATAATGTTTTAATAATATGAGATGAGCTTGACACATGTCCTACCCTAATTGGATGTTCCATGGCCGACCCAGACAATCCATGGGTCAACTTGGGGACCCCATGGAGCCACATTAGTTGGAAAATGACATAAATACCTTTTATTTAATGTTAAAGTAAAAAATGACACAAACATGAAATGTTTTACTAAAACAATTTTTACATGGGGTTATACAAGTTATATTTTTGACAATAAATAGTAATTGTAAAGATAAAAATATTTCCTACATCATAGTATTTTTTTATAATTTTTAGACATTAAATAAATTAAATTATTTATGACACCATGATGATGTAGCGATTACCTCATTAATTAACGATTTAAATAAAATGAAACGATAATGTAAAATCCAAGGCTTAAACCTGTCAAAAACCTATTGGATGAGTAGATTTAGAACCCTTATTACCTTATCCTCGAATTATATAAGTGTGGGACCTCTAAAATCTGAAAATCATTTTATAATAAAGTGACTTTTCTTTACTTTCCTAGAGTGCCCCTCCTCTCCACTTATAAAAGGCCCCCAACTCTATCACCTTACTCACACTTTCAAAGCCTTTTGGCTCGGCCAAACTCTACCCAAATACACTCCCAAATTTCCTCCCTTACTTCTAGAAGCCTCACATTGGGATGAATTCTTCCCAAGGAAGCCTTTGGCTCAAATCAAAAGAGTTACCCGATTTTGAGGTAATGTCTTCTCTTATGTTATTTTGTTTTATTTTGCTTCTCCAACCCCATAAACTCTATTTATTAATTTCATTTGTAACAACAGTTGTATCCTCAATATACTAGGATGTTGTTATAATATGGATTTGAGCTACACTTACACACACCAACATCTAATGGTTAAATAACATACTGTTTCTTTGGATGGAGAATTTCTGCCTCACGAAACGATGATTGTTCAACACTCATATAACACCTTCAAAGGTGGCCATTAATATGTCACTATATTTATATATGATATATAATATGTTTATGTTTTCCTTATGCTTCTGTATTTCTCATTTATGGCATAATTTATGATTTCCATTATGGGTAAACGCGATAATTTCAATTTAGGAAGTGCGGACTACCGCCCCCTCAAAGTGATGTGAATCGTTAATGCCATATGTGTGATGTATAAAGGATTGAGTAAATGATATTATATATGATATTATACTGGAACTATATTATACCTTTATATAATTATTATTTCATTCCATTAAATAAAAAATAGAAATGAAAGTAGCGTTCATTCGTACGTACGGCTTACCGTCTCCATGAACGGTGCATTTCATTTCATACCTCTAAATGTTACGTAATATGATGAATGATTGTATATACTGGATATATATGATATATATGATATCTACATCATGAATATAATTCGGGATATAATGGATATTTCACCACTTGAACAACTTGTAATTATAAGAAGTTTATTGTTAACTCAAGTACCAAAGATCGACAAAACAACCGTTATTAACTTAAATAATTACATAATGTTCATAACATTGTAATAAGTGATATAAAAATTATAATGAAATTGAAAATGGTTCTTAATAAGGTAGATATTAACTCTAGTTTATTATTCAGGAGGTTAAATAACGGTTGAGTCAAGTCGGACACAAGGTAAGGGAATTTCTTAACCCAATTTCCATTCTTTGGGTTAATCTCCTACTTTCAAATTATGTCATGATATTATTATGTCCTATTTTTTTTTTACTTTCATTATGTGTACCTATATTGAATACACATTATAGATCTATTTTATTTAAAAAATTATCTTTTTAAGGACTTCATCTCAATCTCCTTTCATTGAGGCATATTTGGTTTTATACACAACTTTCTTTTATACAGTGTATAAACCCCTTTGACTTTTACGTTTATTCAAAAGGAATCTTTTTTATATGAAACGTTTTACTAAAAAAAAGGGAATGTTTTTTTTTCCGTACATATGCGGCGACAACAACTTCTCTACCGCCGTGACCATTATTTGGGTTTCGGCTTCCTCTACAAGCCTTACTTTTTTTAAAAAATGAAAAATAAATATCAAGTTTTAATTTTATTTTATTTTGGTATTGAAAATGGTTTTGAAATAGTTCTTATTATATCAATGTGTTTTATTGATATATTGTGATTGAAATGTGGAAATGTTATGTTTTCTTTATGCATATTTTATGTGATTATGTTATGGTTTATGATATTTTTAAACCTGTTCATATGAGGAATGCATTGGACATAATAAGTGACGGGTGGAGCCCACTATAGCTCCTGGATGCATCGGTAGGTCTCATGAGACAAACTAGTGTCTTGCCACGAGGCCTTGACAAAATATTATTTGTGGTCTTGGCACGAGGCCTTGGCTACGTGGTTATGATAGTCTGGCATTACGTATTTCATCATTATGAATGTGGTTATTGATATTTCATGTGATTATTCGACTAGTAGAATATCCATGTGAGTAAGTAAATGGAATCATTTAATTTTATTTTCCCCATATTATGCTGAAGTTCATGTTTAAAAAGGCATTTGTTTTAGTTATACATTTCTTTAAATGTTAATGTTTATTTATGAAAGCTTCTGCAATATTGTTATCCTTACTGAGCATCTGAGCTCAACCCTTTCAATGTTTTAATATTTTCCAGGATGTGAAAAAGTATTTTGTGAATGACCTGCAGGGATAGTCAGAAAAAGATATGAGTGTGGACTATGAAGACTTTGTTATTGTAGTTTTTCACTTTATGATGTAATGTAACGTTTAAGAATGTATCTAGTGTTTCCAAGGATACTAAACTAATCGGTCTTTCGAGACTTGATCTTTTGTGATCATCCCAATGTTATGAAGAAATGCACCGACTCCGGGTAGCTGTGGTCGGGGTGTTACAGTTGGTATCAGAGGCAGTTTAGTACTAACCTTGGAATCTAGATTTAGATAAACTCTGATTAGAGCACATATCCCAAAGAAAGTCTTTGAGGATTAGTATAGAAGAACTTCCTAAAATTTTGTTATTGTAGATATTTTGTGAGTTTTCAGAGCAATACATCCCTATCTGGATACAAGCAGGTAGAGGCGGATCTGGAACAGATGTACCTAGGGGTAAAACCTGAAAACACCGCTTTGAGCTAGACTCGAACGGGAACTGGTGCACGACAACGGGCCTTTCTGCACTCTTGGTTACGACACTCCTGGGGGATATGCTTAGGATAATTCTTCTTTTCTTTACAAACCACTATGATCGGTTATGAGTATATACTTCCTCAAAGAAAACCTTTTTATGATTAGGGATTATATCCATAAATAGTTCAATTTATGTTAAGTATTTTATAAGTATGGAATTATGTATTTTGATTCATAAACTAATCTAGTTTATGCCATTGTATAGAAATGGCGCGTAGTGGAAGGAATGGAAACTGTATCAATGCATGCACTCTGTGTAGAGATTTCCCTCCTGCTCAAGATAATTATTGTTGATCTGGAGATACAACTGGTGCGAATCAACTTATTACCATACTGGGACAACTCACTCAAGTTATGAATAATAACCTTACTCGTATGGATCACCCTGATCCACAACGTGGAGGATCAATGTTAGACCACTTCATGAGGCAACAACCGCCAACATTTAATGGGGGTACAAATTCATTACTATCTGAGCAATGCATAAACTCCTTAGAGAAAATATTCGATGCCTTGGGGAGTAGCGAAAGGGAGAAGTTTGTCATGGCAGTTTTCCGCCTCACTGGAGATGCCGATCAGTGGTGGTCGCTGATTCAAAACAAAAAGGAAGATGATGATGTATCGAATATGGAATGGAGGGAGTTCAAAGAGCTTTTCATAGAAAAATACTTTCCTCGTGACCATCGAGCAGATATGGAAAGGCAATTTCTGAGTCTGAGGCAGAAGGAGGATGAGAATGTCGCAAAGTATGAGGCTTACTTTACAAGGTTAGCGAGGCATGTTGCAGATTATATATGTAACCCAAGAAGTAAGATTGATCGTTTCTTTGATGGGCTAAAACCATTTCTTCGTCGAGCATTAGTCGCACAAACCTTCTTGTCATACGAAAATATTGTCTCGTGTTCTATCAAGACAGAAAAGGAATTCTCTATGTATTATGACAACAAAGTAAAGAAAGAGAGGAAGAGAACGGTGGAACAAGAGACAGATAAAGGGAAAAAGGGAAAGAAGAATTTTCCATTATGCGATAATTGTGGGAAGAATCACCCTAGTACTTGCCTAAAAGGAATGGTAGTTTGTTATAAATGTGGGGAAAAAGGTCACCAGGAACGTGATTTCAAGGGAAAGAAAGAGGCTATCAATGTTGAATGCTACAATTGTAGGGAAATGGGGCATTATGAAAATTAATGTCCCAAGCGTCAGGGAAACTTACCTCAGAAAAGGCCAAGGGATCAAGGACAATCTTATGCTATTACTACAGTTGTGGCAGAATAATTAATGTATTGGTGCTTTTAGACTCAAGGATTATATTCTGGTTATAAGGATAGTGTGATTGTATGGCAGTACTTGTTGTTTTCATTAAGGATTTAATATGATGAAGGTAATCATATTTTTAGTATGTGAAAATAAGATAAACTTTACTTTGTTTGGGGAATCTGATGTTATAATTGATTTTGGAATTTATAGACCTTTTAGAAAACGTCTGGACAGAGGTATTTTGGATAAATTTGGATAGTATTTATTAAGTTTAAAACATTTATGAAGATTATTTTTGGAATATTATAGTTTTAGGAAAAGGACAACCTACAGGGTGGGGCATAACCCGTCGCGTCGGACAAAGATGCAGGAATCGAACCCACACCCATAGTGCGACAGGCCTTTATTACATACCACTAGCCTACAGGAATTCCCCGGTTATTACAAAATAGTTTTACTAATCTAAATGGTATGTGTTAATATTTGGAACCTTATAAAATTAGAATAAATAGAATATTTTTGAGTTGTATTACCTTTTAGTGTGAAAGATGGGTTTGTGGTAAAAATTTATTAAAGAATGAAATTCTACATGACAAGTATGTATATTCCCTTACGTTCTTAGTAAATCTCCTAAATAATTCCCTCAAAATTATATATGTTAACTCAAAACATAAATGTTGTTGGTTAACTTTACCTACTAGGTAATCAATGATCGTTTAACCAATCACAAGTTTGTGATTTTTTTGTAGTTAAACATTCTCCTAATCCTGTTTTCTATAAATCTATATCAGACCTTTATGGTTTGTTTCTCTTCCATATCCATATTTTCATAGAATCCTAGAATGGTCTATCTCGGGTGACCTTTGTACTTATCTTGCTTTCTTTTAATGTTATATATTTATTAAACTTAATTTCAATGTGGGTTTTCCACAATGGTATTTTTTATTTTTAACCTTTTGTTTTCAAGGAAAAATTTCAAATTGTGGGGACGAAATTTATTGAAGGAGGGTAGAATGTAACACCCTGAGCTTCCATGATTCGCTTCTCATTCAATGATGCAATAGCTTGCATTGTACGGAACTTCGAGTTCTAACACACCACAACTAATCAATGTAGCCGTTATGAATAGTAATAACCACTTTTTAATCATATAGAAATTTTATATTTCAAAATGGACTTCATTTTTGTATTCGTAATATCGAAATTATCCTAAGTTGAATTTTTTGTAACTTTCTGAGAACTTCCAATTTTTTTATGAATAGTGAAAAATACTTAAAAAAACTTTTTTAATAAAAATAATTTATTGTGATAAATTATACTATTTAGTGTTTTTAAAGTATAATTAGAATATACTTTTACCATTTTATCCAATGGTGGTCATTAGAATTAATTTAACATTGAAATTTTGGGTGAACAATTGTCAATCTTTTGATATAAATTGTTTCTTAAAAACACGCTATTTGTTGTGACAACGGGACTTAAATATAAATTTAATTAATGCAACTTATATGTTTGAAATTTTTTAAAATAGACATCATTTTTGAAATCGGAATATAAAATATAGCTTAGGGTGAATTTTTGGGATGTTTCTGAAAAACATCAATTTTCGATGAATAGTGAAACCACTAAGTGGTATTTATAAAAACTGATTTTTCGTTTAAATGAAATTTTACCACTTCTGTGTTTTGAATTTCAGAAATCTGACATACATGGATTTTATTAAAAAGTAAAATGTGGTTCAATGAGATTAAAATAATTTTTTGGTGAATAGTAACTTTTAAGTACTTAATCGTGATTAGAGGTAATTAGTGTAGTTTAAGGTAAAAATAATGTTTTAATAATATGAGATGAGCTTGACACATGTCCTACCCTCATTGGATGTGCCATGGACAACCAATTAAATCCATGGGTCAACATGTGGACCCCATGGATACACTTTAGATGAAAATGACATAAATACCTTTTATTTAATGTTAAAGTAAAAAATGACACAAACATGAAATCTTTTACTAAAACAATTTTTACATGGGGTTATACAAGTAATATTTTTTACTATAAATAATCATTGGAAATCTAAAAAGATTTCCTACATCATAGTATTTGTTTTATAATTTTTAGACATTAAATAAATTAAATTATTTATGACACCATGATGATGCAGCGATTACCTCATTAATTAATGATTTAAATAAAATGAAAAGATAATGTAAAATCCACGGCTTAAACTAGTAAAACACCTATTTTATGAGTATATTTCAAACCCTTATCACCTTATCCTAGAATAATATAATTGTGGGACCTCTAGAATCCGAAAATCATTTTATAATAAAGTGACTTTTCTTTACTTTCCAAGAGTGCCCCTCCTCTCCACTTATAAAAGGCCCCCACATCTACCACCTTACTCACACTTTCAAAGCCTTTTGGATCGTCCAAACTCTTCCCAAATACTCTCCCAACTTCCCTACCTTACTCATAGAAGCCTCACTTTGGGCAGAATTCTTCCCAAGGAAGCCTTTGGCTCAAATCAAAAGAGTTACCCGATTTTAAGGTAATGTCTTCTCTTATGTTATTTTGTTTTATTTTGCTTCTCCAACCCCATAAACACTATTTATTCATTTCTTTTGTAACAAAAACAGTATCCTCAATATAATAGGATGTTTTTATAATAAGGATTAGAGCTACACTTACACACACCTACATCTAATGGTTAAAGAACATACTGTTTCTTTTGATGGCGAATTTCTGCCTCACGAAACGATGATTGTCCAACACTCATATAACACCTTCAAATGAGGCAGTTAAGATGTCACTATATTTATATATGATATATAATATGTTTATGTTTTCCTTATGCTTCTGTATTTCTCATTTATGGTATACTTTATGATTTCCATTATGGATAAACGCGATAATTTCATTTTAGGAAGTGCGGACTGCCGCCCCTCAAAGTGAAGTGAATCGTTAATGCCATATGTGGGATGTATAAAGGATGGAGTAAATTATATTATATATGATATTATACTGGAAATATATTATACCTTTATATAATTATGATTTCAGTTCATTAAATACGAAATAGAAATGAAAGTAGCGTTAATGCGTACGTACGGCTTACCGTCTCCATGAACGGTGCATTTCATTTCTTATCTCTTAATGTTATGTAATATTATGAATGAATGTATATACTGGATATATATGAGATATATGATATCTACATCATGAATATAATTATAGATATAATGGATATTTCACCACTTGAACAACTTGTAATTATAAAGAAGTTTATTGTTGACTCAAGTACCAAAGATCGACAAAACGACCGTTATTAACATAAATAAATACATAATGTTCATAACTATGTAATAAGTGATATAAAAAGGATAATGAAATTGAAAATGGTTCTTAATAAGGTAGATATTAACTCTACTTTATTATTCAGGAGGTTAAAGAACGGTTGAGTCAAGTCGGACACGAGGTAAGGGAATTTCTTAACCCAATTTCCATTCATTGGGTTAATCTCCTACTTTCAAATTATGTCATGATATTATTATGTCATATTTTGTATTTTTACTTTATTTATGTGTACCTATAGTGAATACACATAATAGATATATTTTATTTTAAAAATGATTTTTATAAGGTCTTCGTCTCAATCTCCTTTCATTGAGGCATATTTGGTTTTATACACAATTTTCTTTTATATGGTGTATAAACCCCTTTGACTTTTACGTTTATTCAAAAAGAATATTTTTTATACGAAAAGTTTTACTAAACGACAAAAAGGGAATGTTTTTCTTTTTGTACATATGTGGCGACAACGACTTCTCCGCCGTCGTGACCATTATTTGGGTTTCGGCTTCCTCTACAAGCCTTACTTTTTTTTAAAAAATGAAAAATAAATATCAAGTCTTAATTTTCTTTTATTTTGGTATTGAAAATGGTTTTGAAATAGTTTTTATTATATCAATGTGTTTTATTGATATCTTGTGATTGAAATGTGGAAATTTTATGTTTCCTTTATGAATATTTTATGTGATTATGTTATGGTTTATGATATGTTTAAACCTGTTCATATGAGAAATGCATTGGACTTAATAAGTGACGGGTGGAGACCGCTATAGCTCCTCGATGCATCCGTTGGTCTCATGAGAGAAACTAGTGTCTTGGCACGAGGCCTTGACAAAATCTTATTTGTGGTCTTGGCACGAGGTCTTGGCTACGTGGTTATGATAGTCTGGCATTATGCATTCCATCATTATGAATGTGGTTATTGATATTTCATGTGATTATTTGACTAGTAGAATATCCATGTGAATAAGTAAATGGCATCATTTAATTTTATTTTCGCCATATTATGCTGAAGTTCAAGTTTAAAAAGGCTTTTGTTTTAGTTATACATTTCCATAAATGTTAATGTTTATTTATGAAAGCTTCCGCAAAATTGTTCTCCTTATTGAGCATCTGAACTCACCCCTTTCAATGTTTTAATATTTTCCAGGAAGTGAAGAATTATGTATGAATGACCTGTACGGATAGTCAGAAGAGGATATGACTGTGGACTATGGAGACTTTGTTATTTTATTTTTTCACTTTATGATGTAATGTAACGTTTACAAATGTATCTAGTGTTTCTAAGGCTACAAAACTAATCGGTCTTTCGAGACTTGATCTTTTGTGATCATGCCAATGTTACGAAGTAATGAACCGACTCCGGGTAGCTGGGGTCGGGGTGTTACACTAACCATGGAATATAATATGTTTCTCCAAATTCCACAAACAAAGAGTCCTAGAGGTTTATGCACTATGTGTATCCGTAATGACAGTTAAAAAGTATATTATTTTTTATTATTTAAAAATAAATAAATATTATTAATATACATGTTTTAATAATTATTCTTTTTTTATTGATAACATATATTCTATCACCAGTTATTTGAGAGAATATAATGTGACAATAATATTTATTTTCTATTTTGTGAATATAACATTAATTATTTTATATTACATAATTCCTTGTTATTTACTTATGAAATAAATAATCATTATTCATGGCCGGAAAAATATTGTGGATGAATGGAAGACATAGTTTAAATGTACATGTGAGAATATAATATATATTGAATACTATTTTATTAAATAATAATAAATATTAATAGGTAAGTGAAGAAAATTTCCCAAAATAATAATAATATTATTATTATTTGACATGTGGTTTTCTCTATGATTAAATGAATAGTTAAGGTAACTAGTGAAATTGATTTATATTAATCCTAGTGATATATAATGATATTTATATTATTTTCTCATGATAAAAATTCTTTTATTCTGGTTGTGCGCAACAAAATTGGTGTATTTCTTTTGTGAATTTGAGATATCTCATCTCTGAGATCGCTCCCATGAACGGTGTTCAATCATCCCCCACTAGATCAAGGAGATTGATTTTAAAGATGTTATCAAATTGAAAAATAGTGGGTAGTGGAATCGAAATGATCTAACGTGCTACCAAATAAATATTCTTTTAGAGACATCTGTAGATTCATAGAATAGGTGTGAATAACCATTATATGTAATCTAGACTTTATTACTACAACTCAACAATGGTGTATCATAGTTATATTATAAGATCAATGTATTATAAAATAATTTCATCAAGGTAATTATTATTTAATTAAAATAATTCTTTATAATTTATTACGATCCTCTCTCTCTATATCTAATGTAACTCATATTTTCTGTCTTCATTGATTAAATTATATTGAAAATGACATTTATCATCATGTATATCTAAAATTCTTCATTGAAAATTAGAAAAAAATTCAATGCTTGGAACTATCCATTACATGTTTTCACTACACCTAGAACCTAATCATGTGTGTGTGCATATATATATATCACATATCAAAGCCAATTCCAGCCTACGAAAAATGTTTTCCTTGTCCAAAATTAAATCTCGTGCAACTCACACCCCCAAAACTGAACATTCCTAGAGAATGGAACACTCCCAAAAAAATAGAATCACAGTCACGCGCAATGTCTACCTCGGATAGTAGTAGACTCCTTGACCTCCTCTTCACCTAGATGCTCTAGTGTGTGCACTTGGGTTCATGCTCGAAAACCTACGTCTAGGCCTCCCTATGGATGTACACTAGCTACTATCCAATAAACCCACCTATAGTTCCCACAGTCTCTATTATGACCTCTATATGAAGCGTATACTCAATTACGATCTCCTGATAATGATCTCGGTCTAACCCCAGAGGCGTGGGTATTCCATAATCCCAAGGAACTTCCTATCCAAGAAGTATTCATATAGAATATATCTATATTAGAAAACTATACACATGATCATCACTCCATTGGTTCCTGAAAATCCTATTCTTGCACATGACCAAGATATCTACAATAGAAGAATGTTGTCGAAGACTCACTCGGTGGTGGTCTACCAGAATCACTGGACTGACTGATCTATTATAATTTCTCCCAACCTCACCTCCAGCGACTGGAAGCATCATTTCCAAAGTCACATAACATTATCACCTAGAATTTTTATTGTTGGTCTAACAAATTTCCCTCCACTATATGTGCCAAATTTATATCCTCAAATAATTAGACAAACATAATGATTTTTAAGTGCACTTTAATGTCATGTCAAAATCTATCCTTGAAATTCCCCAATCATGAGGTTCCATCACTCACCACACTATTGGTGAAACTATAAAATTATGGTAAGGTAGCTAAATAGTCTATGTAGACAATTTCCCTCTACTGATGTTTCAATAAATATAATTCATTATTTTCCCGCAGCAGCTCAAGAAATAATTCACCAAATAACCATGCTTCAAAATGATTTCAGACCAGTCCCTGATGTATTATTTCTTAAACCTATATATCCCACCAGCACATTATAGGTCCTCTAAGGCATTTTTTCTCTAGTATTAACATCTATCATATGGGTGTATTGATCTAATCTTACCTATTCTTAACCACATCAATCAAGATCTAAATCCCATGTGGTACACCATCTCCCTAAAATAGAGGTTGTTTTTGTGAATGGAACTCCCATGATAGATATGGAATTGAAGGATACATTCCCTGGGCACCCCTATCAAAACCTCTTATAAACAGAACCAAAAATTCCCTGGATGGTCATCAAATCATTTCTCAAAAGCTTCCATACTTTTTTATATCTCGTACGTACCAGACCATGTAAATGTTTCTGTACAAACTGCTCATGATTTTTATGACCCTCCTGGGGATCAACCTGACCATTAGGGGCCTCATCTTGTGAAAACTCATATGAAACCAAATAATAGAACATTTTGAATCTCCATTAGAGCCCGATTATATCGAATTCCACTTAATTCAAATAGAATTTTCATAATAATAATAATAAAACACACACCCACACACATACACACACACATATAAAATAGAGAGTGAATTTTGTAATATGTGGCACCAACCCACTACTTTGACACTCCCCCATTGTAAACATTTGACATGATATCCATCATCATTCCCCCTCCCCTGCCCAAATTAGAGCCATGTATTATATATAAATCTGACCCCATAGACCATCGCATAAACATAAAAGAGGGAATAATCCAAAATCATATAAGGTAGTTGAGTAAAAATCTACTAAATAAGCTATACAATAAAAAATTAGCATATTTGATGCTACATTAAACAAATCACACCCTATTATCATCATTTCCTACTTTCATTAGGTTCTGGACTATACTGCATGCATATCACATCACATACATCCCATCCATATTTCATTGGAATCCAATTCCTCATATAGATGAGTTGAATCCCACTAAAGGTAGCCTGAGTAGGAATAATATATTTACTTTATTTTTTAACAGTTTTAATATCCAAAACCTTATTCTCATTATCCATGTTCCCAATGAAAATCCATCAAAGAAATGTATGAAAATCTGAAAAAAAAAAAATCCAAATTTACTAAAAAGAATAATAAATCCTGCCTTTAGATACTAGGATATGGGACTAAAGTCATATAACATGTAAATATCACATCCTTATTTCACACTCATAGTGTAAATCAATTTAATTATAAAAAGATAATATTAGAAAAGAAATTCACACCCCCTAAAAATATGGTATTTCCCATACGAGTGGGACTGCAGGAACCCAAACACAAGCTCTCTACCTAGTTCTAACTACATTATAGTCTCTGGTCTATAATAAAAAAATAATAAGTTAAAAATAAAATAAAATAATTAGATATAATTAGTATCAATCTAAATGATGCTATTGAATCCCATTCATGAAAATACCTAACACCATTTGTATTACCCCAACATGTTTTCCCACCCGAACAATTCTCATGGAAGGTTGATCAATGGGCCCAACCCGCCCCTCCCCATGTTACAAACTCTTCTAAGAAGTAGTGAGTGAATGAGGAGAAAGTAACAATTCTTGATGATAATTGTAATGGTCAACATTTATATAACATCCATAAAAATTTCCATAAACATCAAGACCAGTAACCCACAATGTAAAAAACTAAATATATCCGTAGAAATAAATAAACAACAAGATAAAATATAACATTAGTTTAATAATTAATTTTTAGATACCAAAAAAACATTTATTTATCATATTAGTACATAAAAAATAATAAATAATCAATATGATCTCCCATGGAAAATATCTGTACATATATTTAAGAATTATGCAATAAAAAAATTGTGAAAAAATACACCCCTAATAATATAGGAACCCAATGTTGTTTCTATCCATCCAATGAAAAACAACCCAATTTTTTCACAAGGATGTTTCTCCTAATCCTTAACCCTTACCTATACACAGAGGAGACAAAACTGAAACACATATCCATGTGACCATGTATTGTTTGAGAATAAATCTCAATCAGCCACCCCCAACGAGTTATATTCATTCATCCATGACAATTTAGGTGTATAAAAAATTAAAAAACACATGAAATTTATATAAATAATATTCTTTTCCCATTATTTTTATACCATGTTACAATAGTTATATGTACGACATAAAAAAATGACTGCACATATATAACCATGTTTGAGAGGACCCTTTATATAATTCCAAAGATATCCCCTAATGGTTAATAATATTTAGAACCCTCGGGAACCTCTTATAAATGTATTATCTGAACATAATGGGAACCTAATAAAATAATTAATCTTACAATGTTATGCCATGTTTGTTAACAAGTCTTTTGGACCTTAGATAAGAATAATCCTCATCAAATTGAATATTGATGTTTGAGGAACAACAGTGTCAATCCTCAAAAAAATAAACACAATCATCTCAACAGCCAACATCCAAAGTAACAATGATATTATTCCCCCTAATATCTATTCCCACTTGACTCAATTAATACAGTAAGCCTCAAAACCCAACCAATGATCATAAATGTATCAAATTATTAATCATAAAAACCAATGAATTTATCTTGAAATAACCACCAATCTCATTGATGGTAAATTTCTCCTAATTCTCTTTAACTGAGGTCTCTACCCACACAAGTGGCTAACAAAACTTCATAATCTGAGTTTTTTGTGTGTGTGCTTTACTGTAACAGTGAATCGTCCAGCCATAGTGAGTGAAAATTAACAAAACATAGTACTTCATACACATAATACTAGAACCTCATTCTGTTGATACCATATCTACCATCTGAATAGTCATTATCATATCTAATCACATAGGTTGTGAACATATCCTAGATACCATATCACAAAAACACAACAACTATTTCATCGAACATGTGGTCAAGATCACCCAATGTATCTGGACCAATCACCTCATGATGTAGAGTATTTAATCTGTTTATTTTTTCATCACCGCCTAAATTCCCTTTCAAATAATATCCCATTCTAATTGAATATTGTAATTCAATATAATACATTTATTTTAAATAAACAATCAGAGATAACCATTCCAACTAGCATAAAGCCTCAAACCGGTCATAAAAATATTTTAGAGATGCAATTTAATTCCCATAATAATATAATGGTAAAATTTAAAATTATAAAGGAGAATTGTAATTTTTTTGGGTTTCTCTTATACAAACTAATGATGTGAACAATAACGAACCCCCCCCCAAAGAAAAAAAATTAAAGTCATCATCCAGCTACCTCATACTGGTACATTTATAATTATATAATATCATATTCTAATATGAGATGATTTAGATGTAGAATAAATTTAGGACCTATGCCCTGAAAATATGTTACCATTTCCAAAATAATTAAGATATTTATATGGATATAGAAAATATAAATATACAGTTGAGAATTTGATTCCTCACCACTATGGATCTAGTGAGATAAATGGTGATCAATACATATCTTGGGTACGGATGTGAATCAAATCCTTTAAAGAGAGGTAAAGGTATGATCTCTTAGCTCCATGTGGTGTAAATGAGAGAAAATACGAGGAAATTTCAAATAATCATGGATGAGAGAAAATGCTATGTTTTCCATATTAATGACATGATCAGTTTGGCCGCACAATTGGGAAAAATATGCACCAACAGTGCAACATCCATTGTCTTGGAACCACAAAACAAATGCTTTAAGGAGAATAGTTTCCAAAACCATTTGCATAAAATGAAGAATCTTATATAAGAAAATATATAATTCCTCACATGTCATTTCACCCCATCATACATATTTCTTTTAAACCATTTGTAGTGAAGAAGTATATATGAATAGTTACACCTAGTATGCCTTATAGTTTATTAAAATTGTGTGCCTCTATATTCACATTCACAAAATAAGGTTATTGTGCTACAAGAAACAAGAAACCCACTCAAAACCCTAAATGAACTCTCTGTATCATCCCCTACCTAATGGACAAAATCTTGTTCCCCATTTCATGTTATTACATGACCTCAAGAGCACATCCTCATCTTCCAAAGGCTACTAACACGCATCAAGTGTCCACGGAGAAACATTGGGAATAAAATTCTAGCTTATCAGAGTAATGTTATAATAGAAGTAATGTCAACATATACTGTAACCAGAATAAAATATTAATAGGAAAAAACTGACAATTTCAACAAGTAAACAATAAACACATGATACAATAATATGATGAATACACTCTATATAAAATAGTCAAATAATCATAAAAAACCCAAACAACTAAAAGGCCCCAAACATGGACATGATTCATAACCCAATTTTGATATCCAATGCTACAACCAAACAATACAAGCATGGACCATACATTAGGCTCCTACCATGAACCTATACCTAAAATCAAGTTGTATATTATCATTTTCTCAAGTACCATGATAGCTTAATAATGGTATGATTGCAACATATTAGGCCAATACTATCAGTATTTATACAAAATAATGATAGTTTAATAGTGATTGAAAATAGACATATTTCACGAGTAAACTATGAAACAAAAAATTAATTTACATAATTAACTAACATTATTTTTATACATTATTTTCTCTAGATTCAACCTATGAAAAAATTAACATAGGTGAAATTGGGTGTCTAAACTATGTAACAAGGGTTTAGACAAACATTTAACCAAAATGGTTGTTCCCAAATAAAAAACAACCACACAATCACATGTTTTCAATATTCAATTGAGCATTCTCATCATTTATTCTATTGGTTATTAATTTACATCATGAACACTTGAGATTAAGTTGTAAATTAAGATGAATAAGGGAATAATTAATGTTATTAGTCTATGTTGGAAAAAATTCACTAAATTTATATCTTACTACCTTGTGGCATAAGTCTAGAAATTCTATCACACAAATCATGGAAAATTAGTGCTTGTAGTCTAATCTGTAAGAACTAGACCTTCCTTTCAGGTATGTTTTTCCTTTTTTCTGGGGTTTTTGAGAAAAGAGGAGTTTCTAAAAATATTTCAAGTACACACCATATACTTTATGAGTACATGAAATGTACTTCAATGCCACAGGAGGCCATGTGCTGGCTATGTCCGGGCTACACACACGGTCTTGTGGGGTGAAGTTGAGGCTGCATAATGTATAATACAAAAATAGTATGTATATGCTGTGTAATCCAAAATTACATGACGTGTATTTTTTAATTAAATGCAATGGATTTTTATCTGACAGACAGAACAATATTCTTTTAGGTTTCGTTCGTCTAAGAGAACCTGTACGGCCGCTGATATTCGATGAATCCCCGTTCCTTCATTTGTCCTCTAAATAGAACTATATCAGTTGTGTTATAATCACATCAGTTAGTTATCTCTTCTCCTTGAGCATAATTTTAAATTTTATCCTCTTTCTTATGTTATCATGGGTTTAATGTTTTGGGCGTTTTCATAGATATACGACATTCCAAGTTGATTCAATCCTCTTGGTTCATGTATATTGACCTCTTATCTATGAAGTAGTTGGATTGTGCCTTTCTATTTTATTTCATAGAATATTTTGTGCCAAATCGACCAGTACCATTGAATAGGGTTTTGTGTGTTTACCATTTTATCCCTATTGTTCTCCTACTAGGCCTATATACTAGAGTAGAGGTTACTGATTGTGAATAAGAAGAATTGTTGTGCATTGAATGTATTTCCCATGCATGTTTTCCATATTTTATCTTTGGGTCTTGTTTGCCTGTATGGCTTCTGGTTACTTTCCATGCCTAGTATTCTTGGATGGTGTGACTGTTGTGATATATAATTCTAGCCAAGTAGTACATGAGGTTTACCTTGTCTATTATACACAGCTACAATTTCTTGACTTACACAGGGTTGTGAGAACTTGGTGAATAGAACATAGAGAGAATTGACGTTGAGGGATTCTCCATTGTGTCTTCATAGTTATACGATGCGAGAACACAAGGGGAATTGACGTTGAGTGCTTCACCAGTGTGTCTGTAGTGCCTTGATGCAGGTCCATAGGGTGAATTGACATTGAGTGCTTCCCCAGAGTGTCTTTAGTATGAAAAGAGACTATAGGGGGAATTGATAGTGAGTGCTTACTTAGAGAGTCTATACATTAGTTGAATGAGAGGGGTGAGAATGTGTGTGCCTCCCAGATGGTTGCTAGTTCTTGTTGGTTGAACCATAGGGGTCAGGCTGTGAGAACTAGCCAGAGGGTTACCTATTTGTTTCTACTTTCTTGAGTAGCTTATTACTTGTTTCTAAATTAAATTCTTGATTCATTGGATAGGTTACTGTTGGGTACTTTCCTATTTAATTCATTCTATACATTTACCTCCATATATTCACTGACTATTAGGAAAATATCTCGAGGTGGTTTCCTACAAGGATTTAGTCTCACACCTTGTTTGGGCCATGATTTTGGGCCCAAACAGATTATATAGATGCAGGTATAGATAAGCGAAAGCGCCCTTCTTCTTCAGGAACATTACATGCTTTAGAGTTTTAGAGCACGAGACCAAGCTTAGGCTTGCGATGATGAGGTGACATTATCAATTTTCTTTGTATTTTTAGTTTATTACTGTTTGTATTCAGTATTGTGACTTTTTTAGCTTCTTTCCTAGACATATTTATCCTGAATTGTTTTATATGTAGGTGCCCCATTTGTTTATCATTTAGTCTTTTTTTGTTCACTTGATTATGGATTGTTAATGATACCTCTATTGTTTATTTGTTTCTCTTCTTATGTGAACTTTGCAAATGAGGACATTGTTTCCCCACAACGACACCCAAGGTCCTCACTACTAGTTGGCAGCCTCTAGCATTTGGGGAAATTCATTTGATGTCATGTTCCCAACTAGGTACAGGGAACCTCTAGGTGGATTCCAGAACTGGGACGCTACAAAGTGGTATCAAAGGGACTCATTTCTCTTGACTTACTATTTTGAGTCTATAGAAAGGGATAGGACAGAATAGGTACTTGGTATTAAGCATTGCCTTGGAGTAGCTAACTCGTGTATAGGGAAAATCCATACAACCCCATTTATTTAAATTTTTTTGCATTGAAATTTTATAGTTGATTTGATTTCTCCTTGAGTGATTCAAATGATTTGTGATGTTATTGTTGATGTTATTCAGGTTCTATTTCTGTTGCACCCGATGAGATAATGGTATGCCATCTAATACATCATATAAACACCTGAAAGAAATTACATGACATGTGTTTTTAATTTCCATATAGGATTCATTAGAGATTTAATGTTTTTGTGGTTGATGATGTGTAAAATATGAATGTTGTTTGATAGTTTCCTTGATAGAAATACCTACTGTTTGATAAGGTATTGTTTGTGTAGAGGATTTATTGAATGAACACCAACGTTTGGTTCTTGAGGTGTGATGGGCCCTAATAGAATGGAATTTGGTGTATCATGAAACTGTTATATTGTTTATAACTTGTATAGGATTCCAAACATTAATTCGCGTGGAGTATTGGCCCTTACTGATCGGAATTTGACATTTCCAATGTTTGTTTCAGTGTTTTATGGGTCTCAGGGTTGTTTCTGAGGCATACTGTCAAGAAAAACCCAGAATACACGCCGTCTAATGTTATGTACACATCATGTGTAATTCTGTTTGAGAAAAAAAAGTTTTTCTTAATTACACACCATGTAATTTATGTACATGATGTGTAGTCTCTGACCGTGTCATAGACCGTTGGGGAAGATACACGCGATGAAAAAATCTGGAGTGAACACACCGGGTATCTTCCCTACCCATTATGTCATGTCAACCTGATGCCCAACCGTGTAACTAACAACATAGGTTGGTTGAGTCATGTCTAACACACAACATGTGCCATCTAAACACGCCATGTAGTCTTCCCCAGGTGCCCGACCATGTCACAAACAACACGTGCTAGGTGAAGCTTTTCCAGTACATGCCGTGTCTACCTTGAACACGCCATGTAGTCTTGTCTTGGGAGAGACGTGTGGCTTAACCATGTATAAGGAACTAGAAAGGGGATGAGGATTCAAGTACAAGATGTGTGTTTTGAGAATATACCATGTGTTTGGGGTGTTACACAACTAGTTAGGGTAAGAGCACACACCCATGTGAATGATATCAGGGAACACGCTCTGTAGGAAATGTAAACACCGTGTAGTCATGATTTCTGATACTTGAGTGATTTATTCATCATATTCCCTTCTTACACTCATTATTTTCATTCCTTTATATTTTGATCAGATGTGTGTGCTTGACCTTGCAGAGTCATTCCACCAAGACACCCAAAGGTTGTACATCAGTTGCCAGGTGGTGATCAGACACTGGACATGGCTGATCAGGGACTTCTTGCATATCGTCCTATTATGCTAGTCTTGGCAATAGTAGTTATACCTCTTACAGGTGATGATTCATAGTTCATGGAAGGATTCAGGAGGATGATGCATACTTTTCATGGAGCACTGCCTCATGCCCCATCTATGGCAGACTTGAAGCGGGTTTTCCAGCAACAACATCCTCCCACATTCTTAATGGAAGGAAGACCTCAGGCTGTAGATTCATGGATAGATGCCATGCTGATTATCTTTGAGCATCTGGAGATGCCTCCAGATAGGATAGTAAAGCTCAGTACATATATTCTACGAGATTCTGCCATGAGATGGTTGGATGTATCCTTATAAGAGGGTCATCAGCAGGTTATGGAATGGGAGGATTTTCAGCACATCTTCTATGACTTGTCCAATCTCGAGACCCTAAGGGATGACCAAGCCCTGGTGTTTATGATAATTGATTATTGTACCTTATCAGTTATGAAGTGTTCCTCTCATTTTATAGAGAATATGTGTTTTGAAACCCTTCCTGGGATGTTATGGGGGATTACAGGCAAGGAATTTCAAGGGTGGCCTCAGACCGGACATCCGCTCTTAGCTGAATATCATTTTGTTGACTTCTATCACATCGATTGTAAACTAGGAATTGATCACCGAGGGGGATTTGAGAGATTCTGGAGGTGAGATCTCATGCAGTTACACTTCCAGAGTTTGTGCTCCCCCAGCTGACAGTAGGAAGCACCGTAGGGAGTCTACCAATGGTGATCTGAGGCAGCGAGACACATCTTCAGGTATCAAGGTGGTATGAAACTAGTGTGGAAGGGCTGGGCATATATGGGTTTAGTGACTGAGAGGCCCAATGGATTTCCGATCATGCGGCAAGTTGGGACACCTTCAACGCTTCTGTCAGATCTTTTCACCAGTAGCTGGTGACATGGATTCTTCTATGACTCCTTTTTTGGGAGCAGCACCACTAGTTTTTCACCAGTCAGTGAACTGGAGTTCTTTTAGTTGTTCATGCCAATGTGGATGTCATGTCCATGGTGGACAGTCGCCTGTATTTCAGGGACATCAATGTTGATCAGCTCAAAGTGGTCAAGCAGGGTCATAGGGCCACGGTGCAAGAATGAATTTTGTAGTGGACCAGTCTCATCAGGAGAAGGATCTAGAACCGTATACTATTCGTGGTACGATCCAAGTTTCCTCAATTTTAACTTTATCACTTTTTGATACTGGTTCTATGCATATCTTTTTATCTTTCACTGTTGTGGTGAGCCTTAGGCTCTGTATCTTTTCTTCTGCAAATGTTTTGACACTAGAAACTTCATTGGGGTCAAGAACATCTCGTGAACGTCAGTGAATGGAGTTACCTCTTGAGATTTGTGGGTGTCACTTACTTTGGGATCATTATGTTCTAGAGATGACAGGCTGTGATGTCATTCTCAGAATAGACTAGTCAGTTCCCTTTCAGGCATTCGTTGTATGCTATCACCGTAGGGTGAGTTTTATATCACCAGAGGGTGGATCTTTTCATCATATGGGAGAGTGGGATGTCTAGGTGAGAAGAGCCGGTCCACAACATCATGGGTTAGGAGTAGTTATAGCTCATATTGCTAGTATTTACCTAGATGACAAAGGGAATTCACAATTAGACATTCCCCCGGTGGTGGATTATTTTAGGGATGTCTTTCAAGATGATTTTTTAGGTTTTCTTCCAGAGCGTTAGGTAGAATTTTTTATTGAGCTCTTTCCATGAGTTGCACCAGTGTCCATTCATCCATATAGGATGGCTACAACTGAGTTGAAGGAGCTCAAGAAGAAGTTTGAGGAGTTGCAGTCAAAGGATTTCATCCGACCCAGTACTTCTCCTTGGGTTTCACCTGTCATGTTTGCGAAGAAAGAAGATGGTTCCCTTAGGCATTGTGTGGATTATCGGAAGCATAATTAATTGATGGTCAAGAACTGATACCCCATTCCCAACATTAATGATTTCTTTGATCGTCTTTGAGGATCCCGGGTGTTTTTGAAGATCGACATTAGGTCCAGTTACTATCAGTTTCATGTTAGATCATCTGATATAACTCTTACAACCGTCAAGAACAAGTATGGTATATACGAGTACATAGTTATGTCGTTCGGTCTCACGAACGCGCTTGTAGTTTTCATCACACTAATAAACCATTATTACATCCATACTTGGATTATTTACTGGTTTTCTTCGTGGAAGATATTTGGTGTACTCTCTCACACTCACCAAGACCGTGCCACACATCTTGAGATAATTTTGAGAACACTGAGAGAGCATTAGTTATATGTTATAATCTCAAAATTCCACTTTTGGATAGACCAGATTCACTTCAAGGGTCATGTTATTTTAGAGGCAAGAGTATCAATAGACCCAGAGAAAGAGAGAGCAGCAGTTTCCTGGGAGTAGCAAAAGAATGTCTTTTTAGGTGTTGAGTTTGCTAGGGATGGATGGATACTACCTGCTCTTCAAACAAGACTTTTCACGCTTAGTTGCACCACTGACAGGTCTGACAAAGAAAAATGTGAAGTTCTTATGGTCATATTCTTGGGAGTTAGCCTATCAGGAGCTAAATGGGAGGTTGCCTTCAGCACCGATACAAATCTTTTCGGAGCCGGGAAAGAGCTATACTGTTTTTTGTGATTCTTCATGTATCGGGATGGGAGCTATGGCAATGATGGGAGATGGAGTCATTACATACGTGTCTTGGGAGTCACAACCACATGAGAAGAATTACATGATGCACGATCTGGATTTGGTAGGTATTGTTCATGTACTACGCTGTTAGAGACAATAACTTATGGGGGACCATTTTGTGGTTTTTACCGACCACAAGAGTCTCAAGTACATTTTCACTCATCATGATCTGAATTTGAGACATCGTTGTTGGGTCAAGTACCTATAGTTATTTGACATTGAGCATGCATATACGCTTGGGAAAGGCAACGTAGTGGCTGATGTTTCGAGTAGAAGGACTCAGATAAAGATGTTTCTTAGGGCAGTAGTGAGTGGATGCTTATGGCTCTGTTCTCTGAGATGCATTTTTTGGAGATAAACAGATAGGGTAAACCTTTTTTATCTTATGTAGTTGTTACCTCTAACCTTCTTGATCGATTACGAATGAGGAAACTATCAGATTCTGAAGGCCTAGTCCTACGGGAATGCGTTTTAGGAGAGAACCATATTTTTGGATGGATATTTGGTGATGATGAGATCTTTCATTTCCAGAGGTGTGTATGGGTACCAGCAGATACACACGAGCAGCTGATACAAGATTTTCATTTCTCTGTTTAGGAAGTTCATCCTGGCATCACCAAAATGTTTTGTGATCTACACAGCCAGTATTGGTGGCTATGTATGAAGAGGGACATTGTTGGTTTTGTCATGAGGTGTTCTACTTGTTAGAAGGTGAAGGTGAAGCATCGACAACCATTAGGGATTCTATAGCAGGTACCTATTCTCGATTGGAAGTGGAAAGACGTCGCAATGGATTTTGTGATATGGTTTCAAATATAACCTCATAGTAATGATGCTTTATGGGTTTTCATTGACATACATACGATGTTTGGTCACTTTTTGCTGATCAAGGAGACCTTCATTATTGATGAGTTGGGGTAGTTGTACATCCAAGAGATTGTATGTCTGCATTCAGTTCCAACATCCATTGTTTCAGACTGGGATGCTCGATTTACTTCTCGGGACTGTCAAGGGTTTTAGATGTCTTTGGGTACACATGTAATTTTGAGTACACCTTACCACCCCCAAAATGATGGCCATTCAAAGCGTACGATTTAGGTGTTTGAGGCCATGCACTGAGCATGCATTATGGATTTTTTAGGTTCTTGGGAGAAGCATATACCTCTTGTGTATTTTTCCTAGAAAAATAGTTTTCTTGAAACTATTCAGATGAAACCTTATGAGGATTTGTACTGTAGGCCATACCGATCAACCTTATCATTGCTGGAGGCAGGAGAGGCAGCTTTTCTGGGACCTCGTTCTTTTCATGAGACAACAGAGAAGATATAGTTGACTCAGAAGAGGATGGCTACTACACAGTCTCAACAGAAGTCTTATACTGATCAACGTAGATGACCTCTGGAGTTCAAGGTTGGGGTTTAGGTTTTCCAACATGTCACACCAAGGTTGGGGCACAAGAGGATTAGGAGACATGTTAAGATTTCATTGAGGTATATTGGACCATTTGAAGCATTGGATAGAGTTGGGTCGGTTGCCTCTCGATTGAAGTTAGCTTAGAGGTACCAGGCTATGCATGACTTTTTCACGTTCGTCAGCTCTGACGTTACTTTTCATACCCATCTCCAGTCCTCCAACAAGATGTGGTTGAGCAAGATGTGGATTAATTGTTCAAGGAGAATCCAATCCAAATTGTTGATCGCAGTACAAAGGTTCTCTATGGTTGGTCTGTTCCTCTGGTACGAGTACTATGGCAGCACAAATGGGTGGATGACAAGACATGGGAGAGAAAGGATGATGTATGAGCATAGTGGCAGTAGCTGTTAGGGGTTTCTTCTTCTATGTTGTGTAAGGGAAATTTGGTTACAAATTAATTTATGGTTGATATTATTAAGAACCTCTTCCTTCTTTTCAGGTATTTTTTTCCTTTTTAAAATGTTTTTGAGAAAATGGGAGTTTATGGAAATTTTTCAAGTTCACACCGTGTACTTTATGGGTACACACCGTGTAACTCATTGCCATAGGAAGCCGTGTGCGGGTCGTGTCATGGCCACACACATGGTCATGTGGGGTGACATCGAGTCTCCCTAAAGCAGATTAGGGAAATAGTATGTACACATTGTGTATCTTAATATTCCAAATGGTGTAATTTGTATATATTCATTAAAAGCAACGCGGTGGTGTTTGATGGACAAACCCATCTTCTTTTAGGTTCCATTCATCCGAGAGAACCCGTATGGATATGGATCTTCAATGAACCCCTGAGCCTCCATCCGTCCTCCGAATCGAACTCTGTCAGTTGCATTAAAATCAAATCGATGAGTTCTCTATTCTCTAAGTGAATAGTTTTCCAATTTCTCCTCTTTCATGAGTTATCATGGTTTGAGAATTTGGTTTATTTTTATAGATCTACGGAGTTTTAAGACGAATCATGCCTTGTGGTTCATGTATATTGATCTTCTAACACTGAGGTAGGCGGTTTGTACCTTTCCGTTAAAAGTCATTGAATCTTTTGTAAAAATTCCACAAATACCCTTGAACTGTGTATTGCGTGTTTATTGTTTTATCCCTATTGTCTTATTTCATTGATTATTTTCTATAGTAGAGGATATTAACTGTGAATAAGGTGAATTGTTGTGCATTGGATATATTTCCCATGCATATTTAACTGTTTTGACCATTGGGTCTTGTTTTCCTTTTAGGTTTCTGGTTACTTTCCATGACTAGTATTGCAGGATGGTGTGACTGTTATGCTGTAGAATGCTAGACAAGTAGTTCATGAGGTTTACCTTGGTCATCATGTGCTGCTACACATTCTTGAATTACACAGGGTCGTGAGAACCTGGTGTATAGACCATAGAGATAATTGACATTGAGGACTTCTCCAGAGTGTCTTCATAATTATAAAATGTGAGACCACATGGGGAATTGATGTTAACTGCTTCCCCAAAGTGTTTGTAGTTCCTCGACGTAGGACACATGGGGAATTGGCGTTGATTACTTCCCCAGAGTGCCATTAGTATAATACGAGACTATGGAGGAAACTCATGGTGAGTGCTTCCTCAGAGAGTGTATATATTAGCGTAACTAGAGGGGTGAAACTATGTGTGCCTCGTAGAGGGTTTCTAGTACTTGTTAGTTAAACCATAGGTTTCAGGGTGTGAGAATAACCTAGAGGGTTACCCATTTGCTTCTACTTTCTTTAGTAGTTGATTGCTTGGTTGTGTATTAAATGCTTGACATTGAGGATTAGTTACTGTTGAGTACATTACAGTTCACTACTTTCTATACTTTAACCTCCATATATTCACTGACTGTTAGGTACGTATCTCATGGTGGTTGACTACTGTGATTTAGACTCACACCCGGTTTGGCACATGCTTTTGGGCCCAAACTGATTATACTGGTGCTGGTATAGATAAGGGAATGTGCCCTACTTCTTAAGGTACATGAATTTCTATAGAGCTGTAGAGCATGGGGCCAAGCTTAGGTTTGCGATGCTGAAGAGCTGTTATCTATTTTTCATGTATTTTTGGTTTAGTACTATTTGTATTCAACATTGTGACGTTTTTAGCTATTTTCCTAGACATATGTATCATGCTTTATTTTATATGTATGTGCCCCATTTGTTTATCATTTAGTCTTTTTTTAACTTGTGTATGGATTTTTACTACTTATTGTATTGTTTATTTCCTTCTCTTCTATTGTGTACTCTGTAAATGAGGGCATAGTTTCCCAACTATCACACCCAAGTCCCTTGCTGCTGGTCAGCAGCCTCTGGCATTCGGGGAAATGCGCTTGAGGCCATGTGACCAACCAGGTACGGGGCGCCTCTATGTGGCATCCCAAACTGGGATGTTACATAATTAAATTCATTCATTGTGAGAATAGCGCCTCAGTCCGACTCCCCATCCCGTACATTCTAGGGGTGGGGTTTTGTGCCTCAATCCTACCCAACCAATGTGTAGAGAACCTCAAGTAAATACCAAACATACCAAATCCTTGTGCACATGATTATTTATATATTTACAACAAATACCATATCAGAAACTACACAAAACCAATACACATAACATTTATAATTCACATTTCCTAAAACATATGAATCATCATAAATCCATAACCCTCTAGCACATTCACCATTTACATTACAGATTCCATTTAACAAAATTCTATTTTTCATACAATAACCCATTTTACATATTCATCAATTCACATCTACTAACTCATTTACACATTTCAATTACAAAGTCATGTGTTTTATAACATGGATAATTTATTTAATTTAAACTTTTTCCAAATCATTTCAAACATCCCCATATTATATATCACAAACTAAGAAAATTCATATTTTATTTAATTTAATAATAATGAAAACATGCCAACATAATTGTTATGGTTTAAATATCACTAAATATTATATACTTTTAAGTTATATGGTTCAGTTGTACCATTTTAATCTACATCATGGTAATATACACATTTCAAATTTATCATTTGAAATCATCATCAAAACACCAATTCAATCATGGGTCCTCTTCTTTGAAAAAAATATATATGTTAATGCATTCATTTCCATTTTTAACTATTCAGAAAAAATCCATAAGCAATTTTACAAGGAAGGGCCCACCCCCATTTCAAATCATCTTTTCAAATCAATTGATAAGAACCCTTATTCAAAATATTTGTGGTCAAAAAATCCTTTAAATTTTTTTCCCACATTCAAAATTTAATTTCTTCATAAAAAACAATGGTTGATTTTAACCCCAAAATCTTTCATTAATACCTTTTTGTAATCCCATTTAGAACTTCATTTATACAACATATAATCAAATAAATTTACCCTTTAACCAAGATATCATTCTTGATTATGATTTCACTACAATTATCTCTTACATTATACCTTATCTTATTGTCTATTAGTTTATTTCAACGTTTTGAGGTTTTATCATACAATAGGTTATCCCTAGCCCCTGGTATAAGAAAACCAATAAACCCAAAAGGATATTTTAAGGGATTTTCACCCCAATCTAATACAAAATCACATTCCACATTCAAATAAAAATAAATGAAATAAATAAACATAGTGGTAAAACCACATACACACAAAAAACGTCCAGATTGGAGTAAAATTCATAAATAACACCTACCTCATGCTTGAAGATGATTACTATTTAGAACACTTTACATTTTTTGAATTCAAAAAAACTTCAAAACACAAAATTATAATCTTATAGACAAGATGGGTTTTTGAGAATTTGAAGAAGGAGATAGATTTTATAATCCCTAATCCATAAAATAGAGAAAAGAAGAATGTTAGACCCACATTGGTCTTCCATTCGATCTGAAACGCAATCCAAAAGGCTAGGAATTGGAGGAGAACAACGCATGGAGGAAGTGGGGGATGTTAGTTCATCATGTAAACTATAGAGGTCAAATGGGGTTAATAATCAAGAAATAATGAAATAGTTTTTAGAGGTGAAATGGTAATAACATGCACTAGAAGGGATGTATGGTTAGCCAAACTATTTTCCAACCATGTGACTCACAATTTCCAATAGGGGAAAAGCAGCATGGTGTTCTGGGATCCCCAGCACTATTTGGAAAATGATGTAGTAACCATGCACTAGAATCTATTTGAAAATGACCCGAAGACACACTATTTCCTAGGCCATGCACAATGTTTGTTCAAAAAATTCATTAACTATGCATCACACACTATTTGGCCGATTTTATCCTCTTTTATTTTTATGCACCCTATAAAACCCATAATCCATCATTTACACCAAAACATTACTTCATTTTACAAAATAATGCCAGTATAACTGAAATTTAAATAGGGAAACACTACCACGTATTGTTGGGATCATACAACCTCAAACCACTTATCATTTTATCCTTGAGTCATTCTTCAAAAAAATTACTACGATTTTAAGGCCAATTGTCAGGCCATAGACCCACCAATCAACATATATTTTTGTGGATTCTATCTAGAGATCATCAATTTGTGACAATACATAGCCTAATGAAGTAGTTATACCTGATATAAATTTCCCCCACCGTGATCCCCAAACACAAACCTAAAGCACTGTGATGATGAATCCACCACAAATTACCATTTTCTGCATAAAGATCAGGATAATAGTAAGGGGTAACACTACTGAACCACCAAATAAGAAGATACCAAAAAATCACTACACCCCCATAGTAGAGCTAACTGAAACATCCTCGGTTTTAACCTCTCCACATTTCATGATCCAAATACAATGGTCCCAAACCACATAAATCATATAAATTTTTAGCGGTGACCCATGTTGGACATCATGAGATGGGTCATATGGATTCCAACAATATTACTTCACATACATAGATCAATAAATCAAATTATAATGGCCTCACATCATATCCAGACATTCATAAAAAATTACCTGAGGAACCTTCACCTAATGTAACTCAACTAGTCAAAGCCCATGACTATTACAAAAAGGATGCCCATCTGAACCCATCCAACCCGTATTATCACTCACATCATCAATTTTCTCTTTTACTCTCTGTGATATACACCCTAAACATTATCTTTCCACCACCACCACCAAATTATAGGCAACTACAAAATATAATAAGACCAACCAATCCTAAACTCAAATTTCTCAACTTACCTGACGTGTCTCCCAATTCACCACACCCAACATCCATGAAAAATTTAACCAACTATGACATTCATCCTTGTCATCATTATGACCCATACTAGTCATAGTTTTTTCATCCATATCTAAATGAATGGAAATATGGATCTTCTTCATATCTCAATCCCATTATAGGGACGCAATTATCAATCAACCATTAATTTGAGGTGGATTACAACTCACCACATCGGTTACATTTTAACATAATGAGTCGGCCCACACAATATGAATCACCCTTTTGGAGCCCACATCCATTGTTGGAATTTCACATCTTTATCTGGACATGACACCCAATCCTTTAAGGAATGCCTCCAAAATATGCATGAACCTAATTATGTCTATTAATGGACTTTGGTAAAACATCAATATCATAGGATATGTTTCTATAGAAACCATCATCGGGCTCTACATCACCCACAAATGATTCACATTGAAACCACTCATATCACCTCTAAAACAATCCCAAATTTGAATTCACCATTTTTTTTAATCTACCCCAAAAATTATGGTCGAAATTTCCTCCCCCATGGAATCCATTCATTCACATACATACAATTAATTGGCATCTCGAAGCCACCACATCCACTCCATGGATTACTTAATTGAAACCTGACTAGCCTACCACTCTCCAGCTCTGGAGTATTGTCCTCGCTGCATTCTTCATTCGATTTCAACCACCACAGATCAGGTTTTGATCACATAATTTACATAAAAAAAGGAATTTGATATCCATATTTTTGTCGAACAACAAATCCAACATAAACCACTACTCATTATCAGATTCCATGATTGGAACCCATGTTATTATTCGACATTAAGAACATACCAATGATATATATCGTAATTAGTAGATTCTTTTCTCCCCACTGTGGGACCCAACATACTCCTCTCAAAGAGAATAACCTACATGATTTATCATATTCAATTGATATTCACTCAACCCACAATGTGTAAATCTATATCCCTATCAATTCACATGGGAGGATGTAATGATATTGAAGATTGTTATCACTAGGGTAAAGAAGGTTAAGAAGTAGTTGGAGCCCAAAACCACAACCTATATATCACCGATGTCACCTACCAGTATGTGTTCCCCATAGCATACCACAATCCTTTCATTCTCTTCCTACCAACGATTTATTCACTCTAAACACCAAAACTAGAATGGGATTTCTAACCCATACTCACCACTCTGCCCGACTCACTGTCAAGTGGTTGTAACAAAACATTTCTATTCTGACTAGTATCTTTTCCCCACACAACTTTTTATAGAAAGAACTAAGAAATTAAAATGGAATTCATTGGCCACCACAATAAACCACAACACAACTACCTCACACATAATCCACACTTCCAACAATGATCCCACCAAATTATGACAATTTGTTATCTTGAGACACATATTCATCCATACCAAGTAGAATATTGTATTTACAAATAATTACCACATCTAGACATTCTAATATCATTCAGTGTTCAACACATTTCTATGAAAACACACTGAACATTAATCTTGGTCACCTTGATTATTCTCTACCAGAGCTCGATCCATCACCCATTCACTCATATGACCATGCCTCATGATCCATCATCCTCATTAAAATAGAGGAACCCACAACATTATAATCCAAAAATACAAACATTCATATAATAAATTCCAACCATGCGTCCCCCACTACCACTAGTTGTCACTTCCACAAACAAAGTGAAAATCCAACATTGTGGTCACTTTTGTACCACCCGTCCAAAATCAAAATCGGTTCTCTTATCAAACACCATCAAGGCCACATGGAAAGGATCATAATGGGATTTCCTCTTTCCTAAATAAACCTTAAAACCAATCATAAAAAATACGGTACATTATTAGATGGAATCTAAGGAAAAACCCTACACATTTACCACACTAACCAATTGTGCATCAATCATTCCTCTGAAGAGAAAAACTCATGCCTCACAAAATAATCTGCCTTCATCATTGGGACTACCTTCCTTGAGGCTACCCCCGATTTCCAAAATCTACCAACATGTTACCACTATCCGGGTGGACTTTCCAAAAAAATTAACTCTCCGAAAAAGAAATATATGTAAAATTCACACTTGGTAACACTATATGAATTCCACTTCCATGTTCCAAAATCACACCCTGGGTTGCACACACCCATAATAACTAACAACCCATTTGACCACTCTCATGGGCCATCACTGAATTCCTAATGGTTCCAAAATAGTAACTGGAGTCACAATATGATATGGCCCCTGGACCTCTATCTATCTCATCCATACACAACAAACCTCAAACAACATGCTACTTATGGAAATACTCTAACCCCCGATACAAAAATTCATCTTATAGAACACCCTATTAGTCATTTACGATAGGACACAAAACAATAATACACCGTCATATATGTTGGTACCATTAGCCAAAAAACTGCCATGCTGTACAAAACCATTCATTCACCATCACAACCCATTAGAGTTACCACATCCACATTACTGGAAAATAGATCATAAGAGATGGTTATAGCCTTATTGAGGGCAGAATAAGAAAAACACTTTTACCATACAAGGAAGCCTATCATGCCCCACAACCAGTACTATGGTATCAAACTACAACACTCTTGCTACCAAAACCAACCCTATACGAGATCCAATCACAACACTAGGAATACCAATTTTCAATATCACAACAAAAACCATCATACTTAATCTCCCTTGTTAACTAAAAAATTAAAATTATAAACAAATGTTTCACATTTCAAAAAAAATTATATTCTAAATGAAAATGGTTCACAATATCTGAAATATTCTTATTAACCTAAAATTAATGAAATTCAAGATTCATTCAAATTCACATTTTAAAACACTTCATTCATCAATAATTTCATGTGAAATCCCAACATAAAAAATTTAATAGAAAATATGTAAACTATGATCATATGAATCCCAAGGTAATATTGGTCCTAAGAAGCATATGGATGACAATCCAATCCTCTTTTTATATAATTATACATGAAATCACCAACCTTCTCTTTCCATACTCAACCAAGATATAGACCTCATAAATCTATAACACCACATCCATGTGAGCCACAAAATGTGTAAATAAAAATCAACCATAAAATAAAAAACCAAACATTATTTCTAACCTCTGGAGACAATGATTCTTTCTCGTAAATAGTGTTAAAGGAACCCTGGAAATATCATTACTAGGAACAAAAAATATCATATTCTCATGTCTACAATGATCCAAATATTAAGGAAATTTTACTTATTTGATACCACATTGTAACATCCCCATCCTGATAGCCACTATTTGGTTCTCCATGATGAGTCCTTATATAACCTCAAGCATGCCTCCCTATACAGTAGATGATTTTGACTTAGCACAGTAGCCTATGGGTAATAATTGGGGATACTATACCCTCTAATCATTCTAATTCCACAGAAGAACTGATTAAAAAATAGTAAAATGCTTAACGAAATAAAAGGATAGGAAGTGACAATGACAATATGTATCCAAGTTACACATTATATAATAACATGATGAATACACTATAAACAGGGTATTCATATATTCCTTAAAAAAACCAAAACCACTAGAAAACACCAAACATGGACTCGGGTCCTATCCTGATCCTGATCACCCATGATCCAACCAAATATCCCATGCAATGACCTTAAATAAGGCCCCTCTTATGTATATGTATCTAAAAACATGTAACATATGGTTGGGTACGCATGTACCTTGTAATTCTGAGTTGGGTGTGATTAAAACATAATATGCCACCACCAACAGTGTCTATGAAATATCCAATAAGTATAGAAGTTGATGAAAATAAACAAGTTTCACAAGTAAACATGGAAGCTTGTAATTATTTCACATTATTAAACAATACCCATTTTATCCATTATGTTATATAGAGTGAACCAATCAACAAAAAAGTCACAGGTGACACATGGAGTATAAAACAAATATTAAGGGTTTAAACACACATTTAACCACATGGGGTGTTAAATAATAAAAAACTATCACATAACCATTAGTTGACTATATTATATTGGAAATTATAATAATTTTTTCCATGGGTTAGGAATTTATATCATTTAAACTTCCACCTAAGCTATTCAATTATCATTCAAAATTGAATATTTCATGTTTCTCATGTTGCTTGGGATAAAATTTCAACACAATTATATCTCACCACTGTAGAGAATCAGTCTACATAGTCAATATACCTAAAATTTGTGCCATGGTCTATCTAGTCTCTTCCAATGTAACTTTTATGGAAATAGTACCTCTTTCTGACTCTCAAAATAGGCTGTTCTAAAGGTGGAGTTTATGGGCTCATTCTAACCCAATCTGTGGGCATAGAACCTCCCAAAATACTCCAAATACCACCAATCCATATCTACATTTTTGATTATCCATTTACAAACAAATTACATATCACAAACCATACACAACCAATAAACATAACAGTAATAATTCTTATTGTATACAACATATGAATCATTATCAATCATTAACACCTTATCACATTTACTGTTTACTTTTCATAGTCATTAAACCCATTTCCTTGGAGCATATAATATCACAATTATCATATTCATCATTTCACATGATTTAGCTAATTTACACATTTCAATTAAAAAAATATATGGTCTTGTTACACATTTACATTATTCCAGTTATCTATTTTTTATGTCATCCAAAACATCCCCATATTCTATATCATCGTTTGAGGAAACTCATAATTTATTACATTTCACAATCATGCTAACATTCCAAAATAATCATTATCGGCTCAATATCACTAACCCTAATGTCTTATCTATTTAAATGGAACCATTGGACTCTTTTAAATAACACTAAAGGGATATACACAATTCAAAATAATAAATTAAAATAATATTCGAATCACCATTTAATAAATGGGTACTCCTCTTTGATAAACCTAAACATAACCATAGGCATTAATGTAAATTTCTAACCATTCAAAAAAATCACTAGAAATATCTTAAATAAGGGGCCACACCACCATTTGAAATCATTTTTTAAAATTAATTAATAACACCCATTAATCAAAAAATTATTTTCAATACCAAATATTGAATAATTTCTTAAATTTAAGTATAAATTTTTTCAATGAAACCCATGTTTTGGTCTAAAACCAAATCACATAATTAATGTCTATTTAAAATCCCCTTGGTAACATCATAAATATAACATATATTAATATAAATATACCTTCTAACTAATCCCACACATATAATTAAAATTTCACTACTATTTTCCCTAATATTATTCCTTTTCTAAAAGTTCCTTATTCTATTTCTCCTTTTCATGTGTTCTGCATAACCCATGGTTTGCACTAGGCTTGGTCTCAAATATAAAATGAACCCAACAGGGTCTGTGAGGTGTTTTTCAACATAATTAAAGGCCAAAAACACTTTCTATAATCAAATATAACGAAATGAAATAAAGAAATACATTGGAACAATGTAATAAATATATAAAAAATCATTAATATGGGAAAATGGTTTAAGACCACATACACCATCATTTTCATTGATCAATAGCCCACATAAATCCAATGATTTGAACTCAAACACCCATCAAAATATATAACATATAATATATAAGTAATGTGAGGGTTATAGGTAATTTGAGGGAGATGAGGGATTCTAGAAGCTGTAATCCACATAATAGAGATCATAAGGGTGTTAAACAAACACAGATCATCGATTTTGACCCAAAAACACTATAAAATGACATGAATTGATGAAAAACAACTTCTGAAGGTAGAGGGGGATATTGCTTCATCATCATAGATATAAGTGTTTAAATTGGGTGAAAAATTGAGGAATAAATAAATAAGTCTTTGAGGGAATAATGGAAATAATATTTTTTAAAGGACTCAGTGTTGGCCAATGGGATATCCAACTTGTGTGCCAACTCTACATCCCCCTCTTTCTAACTCATGTGCCATCTCTATGTGGTAATAGTGTTTTAGAATCTGTTATATAGGGTTCCCAAGATGTATGGTTATCTTTTACAGGGACACAGTTTATTCTAACCATATATTAACTATTATTAGTACACCGTTTGGAGTCTTTTCTCTTCTCTTCATATCTCACAACTGCAAAACTCCTCCAAAAATCCCTTATGCCTAATAAGAACATCATTGGCCACAAAAACGGATGATTAACCCAATTTAAATAGGTATATACATCTATCTAAGGTTGGGATCTTAAAATTTCTCTGAATTTAATACTGTCTATAAAATTCCATCATTGAAAGGTTCTATCAGAACAAGGTTTAAAAGATCAAAAAGGGTTTTTTTATCCCAAAACTCCAAAAACTCAAACAGGTTAAAGAATTGGACCCAGTCCAAACACCCAGTTCATTATAGATATGTTTATATTTTTTAATTAATTATAATTTGAGATCCCCACTATATTATGTTTCCAATCTCATGGTTATGAATATGATACAAACCAATAAAATCTATATATGGAGGGTTTTACGATCATTTGATTAGAGGGAAAAATCTCATCTAATTGTAAAAAAGTAACTTGTATATATGATCATAAATGGTTCCTAACATATTATTCATTAGATTATGTTGTTATTATTTGGTGTAATATTTATCTATCATAAATTATATTAAATAAATTTCAAGGGCCCCCTTCAATTGTATTAGTTATAGTGTTTAAAGAAACTGTTTGGAGAAATAGATGAAGGAGTGGGTGTCTTGGAAGCATTTTTTTCATAACAATTATGTGTTTAGATTCATTAGGAATTTGTTTTCTTATTTTTTAATGATAATATTAGTTATTTTGAGGATTATCATGAATGAACATCAATGAAAAGTAGAGTGATAACTATATGTAGAGGATTACATCTTCAAATTTTGTTTATGCTTAATATTTTTTTGTTTTTATTAGAAATTAAATAATTTAATAAAAAAAACTAATTGATAAGGATTATAGAATTTATGTACCAAAAATTCATACCCATGAGATGTGCATATCGAGTTGTCATACAATATTCACTCATTATATAATAAGGAAGAATATATTCTAATATCAGTTGACACTCTTATGGAATATTCTTTGGATACCCATGTTCAATTAATAAACACATGTGAAGGATTTTTTATATAATTTAACCACATTAATTAATATGATATTACCCAAAATAAATAAACAGAGATTAAAAAAATTGCGATTCAGGATGAACTGAATGAAAAAATTTTAGTTTCAAAGAGTTTGATGATTTGATATTTAATTTCCACTTGATTATTTTATAAATACTCTTATGATGTTGATTTATCATGACACCTATTAACACATTTTTAGTAATAAAATGTGTAATGTGATAATAATTTTTCAATAGGTTCAATGGGAATGTTGGGGATTTCCCTATTGGTCATCCATATAAGAAGGAATATTTTTTAAATAATCTTCTGGTAATATACACTCCAACATATTGAGTTCTGATCAAATAGATGAGTATTTTAAATCAAATGAATACCCCAAATAAGAGAATTATTATATCATATAAAATATTAGATGATAAATATGATGATTAAAATAAAATTCAACATACAACAACTAAAAAACTGGAAATTAATCACCTTATGTAATGTCCCAATAGTATATGAAAATAATTAATGTGTTTAGATGATTTTCCATTTATAACATTATTTTTGAGTTGGTGTTAATAATATTATAAATTAATAAGATGAAAAAATCTATAACACCTCAAATTTAAGGATTTCTTTCATTATACAGATCAATCCTTTATTATAATATCTAATATGGCTAATTGACCATAATAACCTCTTAAACTAGAGAACAAGGGAATATGTAAGTATTATCAGTAATTTAAATATATAGTTGTAATTTGGGTGTTAAATTTATGATTATTCTCCACCATATATTTTAAAATGACTTATTGGATTCTATTCTACTCACACTAGTATGTCTTTGATGTCCTCTATAAACATAAATTCCACACCCAAATGATGAGATATTTATTAATAAACCAACATTTATTTTTGTATTCAAAGTTGATTTTTATAGAAAAATGTTTTAATATATGTAATGTTATCCTTACATTAGATTAATTACATTTGATTATGTAAATCTATTATCAACATTCATAGAGAAGTAGTTTTATCTAAAACAATTAAATCATATTTCATATCTCAAATCAATATTAAATCAAATAACAATACATGTTTTTGCATGAACTCTCTATAAACATTATCTTTTTTATATTATCCATAACACCCAATAATTAGTATTCATTGCAAATGTTTACAATGAATAATAATATTTTTATAATTCTATTTATAATGTATTTATGAGATTCTTAGACAATAATAAGTTACTATGTTTGTGACCTCATTTAAAATCAAACCATGAGTCATGTCAATCTAATGGACACCATTAAATATATCAATACTGATTAGTAATTTCAATTGTGAGTATAAAAAAAATTTAACGTGGAAAAAAATTTTCCATATGATTCTAATATATATATATATATATATATATATTATACAATTTAAAGGATATAAGGGGTTCAATTGCATTGTCTACAGAAAAAACTGAACAAAAAATAGACCCAACTTATTTGATGAAAACTATCATAAAAAATTAAGAATAATAAATCCATCTATAAAAAAATATATCTCTACCAACTATTCTTAAAATTATATGATAAATATTTAATGTGTTATAATATTAAAAAAGGATTATAATTTATCAAGCAACATTTTTTTAAATTTTTTTTAATATCAAACTACATAAGATGGCCACTTTCAAATAATATTACACATGAAAAACTATATTATTATTAATTTTCTTATAAAATTATATTAAATTTATAAGTCCCTAGCCTTAAACCTTACTTAATCTTGAATTATTACAATATTACACATTGAGGATCTTTTCAGGTTTAGAGTTTTAGAAAATTAGATCATAAAACTTGCATTACATTTCACATTTAAACAAAGTGGTTACATAAAGATAGTATTCATTTTTTCCATCAACGGAAACATATTTAAAATAAAACATGGATTCTTTCTTGACACTTCCTTATTACTATCATTATATCATGTACCTTTCCCTTGACCCGTGAAAAACATTTCAAAAAAAACGTGGGATGAGCATAAAATTCTCAGTAAGGGTTATAAAAATATGGAAAGTAAACATGAGTTCATATATACGTAAGAATGAAATCATACTTTACCCATAAAACACAGGTACTTTAACATACCTCATCAAATCACGAATAAATCATAGAAATCATAAGACATAAAAGGTAACTTGAGGCATTCATAACATTCTTATGTAGGGAGAAACCCTCTTGGTTACGTTTGGAATACCCACCACAGTATATTCCCTAATTCTCTTCGGAGAAACAATAATGTTTCACTCCTTTGACTTACCCAATTCATTGGAGATCTATATCGTGCTCACCTGCACTTATTTTATCACGGAACCACCCTTCTTCATAATAATGCCCAAGAACCATAACATAATCGTATCACATAAAACATGCATAAAGGAAACATAAAATTTCAACTTTTCAATCACAAGATATCAATACAACACATTGATATAAAAACATTATGAAAACCATTTTCAATACCAAAATAAAAGAAACGTAAAAAATTGTACTTATTTTTCTTTTAAAAAAAGGTATGGCTTATAGAGGAAGCTGAAACTCAAATAATGGTCACGGCGGTGGAGAAGTCGTTGTCGCTGCATACATACGACAAAAACATTCCCTTTTTTCATTTAGTAAAACGCTTTGTATAAAAAATATTCCTTTCGGATAAACGTAAAAGTCAAAGGGGTTTATACACCATATAAAATAAGGTTGTGTATGAAACAAAATATGCCTCAATGAAAAGAGATTGAGACGAAGTCCCATACAATGACAGTATGCTTGGATTAAGGATAAATCAATTACATAATTATGTGTGACAAACTAATACACTAAATATAAGTGGATATTATGTGTGAAAAAATCAGAGGTTATTCACACATATTCATATAACGACATATTCAAGGAGTACAAGCTTATCCCAAATAATCAAAATTGGGTTAAGAAGTTCCTTTGCAAAAATTTGACAGCCTAACGGCATCACTACATATTTCAGAAAATGAGTTGATGAGAGATAAAAAGGGTATCTCATCACTTGGACATAAAATTTAAATCACTAAGGATATAGAAGGACATATCCCAAAATAATTTTATGTGAATTAAAAGACATAACAAAAGAGGGGGGGTGAAAGGTTCCCTTAACGACATGGGTATCTTTCGAAACACACATCCCGTGAATGAAGGACAATAAAACATTGATGTAAATAATCATAATGAAAGTATATTACACAATGAGTAAAATAATGTGTAGTACATACACTACTCAAAGGAAATTGTGGAAAATGTAGCATAAATCTCATGGGAATAAAAGTGAGATGAAAAATAACTTATGAAAACTCGGCAGCCTAACGACTCCACTTAAAACATCCAAAAATGGATTGATGAGATCAAATAGGGTCTCTAATCATATTAAAATAAAATGTACAGAAAGAGGAATATAAAAGAACATCCCCCATCATAACAAAGAGGATCTTAAATTAAGTGACACAAAGGATATTACTTAAAAATAAAGATAGAGGTCAGATCTCTTACGAAAATTCGGCAGCCTAAGGGTGCCACTCAAAACTTCTAAAATGGATTGATGAGAGAGAATAGGTTCTCTCATCATATTAACATAAATATTACAGTAAGATTAATATAAAAGAACATCCCAATCACAATAAAGATTATCTTAAAAGGAATGGCATAAAAGAGTGTACCTAAAAAGAAAGAGAGGAGTAGGATCCCTTACCTCGAGTCCAACTTGTCTTGTTCGTTACATTATATTCCCAAATAATAAACGTTGGTCAATTTTTAATTTAGTAAGGAACTCATATAAAGATTATTATTCAGTTCATATCTCATATTTTTATGTTATAATATTTGGTTAATAATATGAGTTCATATCAGACGTTTTTGTCGATTTTTGGTACATGAGTTAAAAATTGAACTTGTTGGAAAATAATTTTCCATGTAGTTATAGGTACATCATATCCAGAATAGTATTGATGTTTTAAATATCATATATATCCAGTATATATTCATTTTATACTATTCCATATCATTTTTAGATAAAAATTAAAAGCACCGTTCATGGGGACGGTAGGCCGTACGTATGCAAGATCGCTACTTTCATTTTTTTGTCAGATTAATGGAATCAAAACAAAATGGGATATATATAATGTTATAATTCTAGAATTATATCCATCATTTGGATGTAATATATTACATATATATCCATTATATATATGTACTTATAATAGTACATAACATTTTGAGATAAGAAATGAAATTTACCGTTCATGGAGACGGTAATCCGTACGTACACATGAACACTACTTCCATTTCTATCTCATATTTAATGGAATTAAAACATAATGATATATAATATTATTTTAATTAAAGTATTGTATCATATATAATATCATTAAATATATCCCATATACATACCACATTTGGTATTAAAGAATCAAATCACTTTGAGGGGGCGGTAGTCCGCACTTCCGAAAATGAAGATATCGTGTATTCCCATAATGGAAGCCATAATGGTATGCCATAAATGAAAAATACATAAGCTTAAGGAAAACATAAACATATTTTATATCATATATAAATATATTGGAATCTTAATTTCCACCTTTTAAGGTGTTATAAGTATATTGAACAGTCATCGTTTCGTGAGGTAGAAATTCGCCATCCACGGAAACAGTATGTTATTTAACCATTAGATGCAGGTGTTTGTAATTTTAGATCAAATACATCTTATAAAAACATCATAGAATATTTAAGATACTGTAGTTGTTACAAAAGAAATGAATAAAATGAGTTTAGGGGGTTGGAGAAGAAAAATAAAAAAAAGACTGAAGTGAAGACATTACCTTAAAATCGCGTAACTCCCTTTGGTTTGAGCTCAAAGGATTCCTTGGGAAGACTTCTGCCCAATGTGAGGATTCTAAATGTTATAGAGGGATGTGGAGAGACAAAATAGGTAGGGGTTGGCCGATCCAAAGGCTTTGTATGTCTGGGTAAGGAGGTAGATGTGGGGGCCTTTTATAAGAGGAGGGGAGGGGCACTCTTGGAAAGTAAGGAAATGTTACTTTATTTTAGAATAAGTTTCTGATTTTAATGCTCCTACATTGATTTTTTTAGAGGATAAGGTGATAAGGGTTCGAAAGCCACCCATCCAATAGGTTTTGGACATGTTTCGGTCTTAGATTTTACATTATTTTTCCATTTTATTTAAATCGTTAAATAATGAGGTAATCGTTGCATCATCATGATGTCATAAATAATTTAATTTATTTAATGTATAAAAATTATAAAAAAATAACATGATGTATTAAATCGTTTTATCTTTCCAATGACTATTTATAGTCAAATATCCTACTTGTATAACCCCACGTAAAAATTGTTTTAGTAAAACAACACTTGTTTGTGACATTTTAATTTTAACATTAAATAAAAAGGTATTTATGTCATTTTTCCAACCAATGTGGCTCCATGGGGTCCCCAAGATGACCCATGGATTTTCTTGGTCGTCCATGACACATCAAATGAGGGTAGGACATTTTTCTAGGTCCTTTCATTTTATTAAAAAATTATTCTTACCTTAAACTACACTAATTTCCTCTAATCGCGATTAAAAACATAATAACTTAATATTCACCAGAAAATTATTTTAATCCCATTGAACCACATTTTACTTCTTAAAGAAAACCATGTATGTTGGATTTTTGAAATTTAAAACAAAAATTTGGCATATTTTCATTTAAACGGAAAATCAGTTTTTATAAGTACCACTTAGTGGTTTCACTATTCATCAAAAATTGATGTTTTTCAGAAAATTTCCAAAAATTCACCCTAGGATATATTTGATATTCCGAATTCAATAATGATTTATATTTTACAAAACTAAAAACGTATAAGTTACATTAATTAATTTAATAATTAATTCCCACTGTCATGACAAATAACGTGTTTTTATGAAACAATATTTATCAAAAGAATGACACTAGTTTAAGTCCAATTTCAATGTGAAATTAATTCCAACGACCACTATTAGATTAAATGGTTAAAATATATTCTAATATTACATTAAACCCAATTCAAAAGAAAATCTAATCATATAAATAAATTAGATTAAAAAGTGATTTTGAATTTAAATTCAACATTTTTCACTATTCATTTAAAAAAATGAACTTTATTGGAAAAATACCAAAAAATAACACAAAGTTAATTCTGATGTCCCGATTCTAAAGAAGAATTTTATTTTGTCAAATATAACACATAAAATTGTAAAAAAGTGGATTTAAAAGAGGTTCACCATCAAAAGGCGGTTAGTCGACCTTTTAACAAATATTGGAATGTTTACGCTTAAAATTGGATTCATTCGCATTTTTAATCCTATAAAATTTATTTCAAAGAGTAAAAATATTTCACAAACATATATAATCATTTTTTAGTAAGTTTTGTTCATTCTCTCCATCATAATAGTTAGGCTTTAACTACCATTTAAAATAATATTATTTTATTATTAGAGTGCAATGTAAGATTTCAAAGGAACTCGTTGTTGCGTATTGGGTAATCCATCAAGCATATTGTTCCCTTCAAATTAATATTAACATTTTATTCAAAAATATGGATAAATATAAAATTTTCATATTCTTTATTTACCTGGGGTGTAACATCCTTCCCCCCATTTGGTAATTGCTTCCTCGCAATTTCAAAATTGCCCTTGGAAACATCCTTGAAAGTCCCACATCGGAACAAGAGTCGGTAAAACAATCACGTTAAAATAAATAAAGATAAGTACAGAGGTCACCCAAGTTAACCCATACTAGGATTACATGTAGGAAAACATGGACATGGAGGAGAAAACATAGGGTCATGTTCTGATGGAGAGTGATAGAAAAAATGTTTAAGAGAAAGTTAACCACAAGAAAATCACAAACTTCTAATGGGTTAAACGGTATTCGATTCCCTAGTAGGAAAAGATAACAGAAAACATTTTTGTTTTAAGTTACTCTTCATTGAGGAATTTATTTTTGAGCTTATCTAAATCATAATGAAACATACTTACTTGTCACTTAGACTTCCAACTTTTACTCGATTAATTAATCAAACTCATATTTTCTCCAAAAGACGAGTATTTGGGAAGACTTGTTCGCATTAAGAGTACTATAATCATCCTCCTAAGAATCACCTAATCCACAAAAGAGAACTATATATTTCCCATGTCTTTAGACAAAATACAAAACCAAAACCAAAAAGGATAGTATAAGATCAGATAATCCAGAAAAGGATGACCCTTTATAAAAAGAAAATCTATTCTTAATCTCCAATATTTGTCCAACAAAACCCAGAGTTCAACGAGGACCATTCGATAAACAATTTGTCCATAAAATTCTTCAAATTAAACCAAACTAATAATGAAACCCAAATATTTGAAGGATTTAGTCACATATTCTTCCAAGTTAAATCGCAACATTTATCTCCAAACAACATCAGTTTCTCCTAAAGTCCCGTTATGAAAAGTATTTAACCTAATCACATATCCTCCATGATAGGTTAATAATTTTCATAAATAACCCAAATTCAACTTACTCTTAATTTATTAAGTCACCTAACTAAAAATAATAAGTCATACTAACTAGGGACTTCATGTAGTCTAGTTGTAGGCGATAAATACCAGTTGCACTTTGGTTTTGGGTTCGATTCCCGCAGCTTTGTCCGACGCGACGGGTTGTCACACGGTCTGCGTGTTGTCCTTTATCCAAAACTATATAATTCATAAAACATTAGCCAAAATGAGATAAAATCTTAAAAAATAATCATAACATATTTTAACCTCATGTTTATCTCATGCCTTTCATTTTCCATCATAACATATAATAACACATAATTACCTCAAAAGTAAGGATCATATAAACTCTAATGGTTACCTTTATAATTTTTACCTGAACTTCCACATCGATTGGTCATCTCATACATGATGCATTACAGAAGATACTAAGGTTTAAGTGGTTGATCGTGACTCCTTGATAGTTGGTTTAGAACAACCACGAGTTTCCTCATTGAATCCTCCATTTTATCTAGTATCTTAATCAGAGAACCACCATAGTTTCCTTCAAACCTGTTGTCTCTTTGGTGCCTTCTAGATCCATCCATTCACTAAAAACAGAAATATCAGTTTTAGTATATCAACAAAACCATCATGTACTAATGAGGAAGGTAAACACTAAGATATACATAATCATTCACTTTATCTAAAAACTACGACTCTTTCTGAAATCCTAACCATTATGGTAATGTCACTTATTCATAAAGAATACCCTAACCTCTAAAGTTATCTAAACCGACCTCTGATACCAACTATAAGGCCCTAGCCTTATACCTTACTTAATCTTGAGTTATTACAAGATTACACATTGAGGATCTTTTCAGGTTTAGAGTTTTAGAGAATTAGATCATTAAACTTTCATTACATTCCACATTTAAACAAAGTGGTTACATAAAGATAGTATCCATTTTTTCCCATCAACGGAAAAATATTTAAAATAAGACATGGATTCTTTTTTGACACTTCCTTGTCATTGTCATCATATCATGTACCTTTCCCTCGACCTGTGAAAAACATTTCAAAAAAAACTTGGGATGAGCATAAAAAGCACAGTAAGGGTTATAAAAATATGGAAAGGATACACGAGATCATATATACATAAGAATGAAATCATACGCGACCCATAAAACACAGGAACATTAACATACCACCTAGAATCATGAATAAATCATATAAATAATAAGCAATAACAGGTAACTTGAGGCATTCATAACATTCTTACGTAGGGAGTAACCCTCTTGGTTACGTTTGGAATACCCACCACAGTATATTCCCTAAATCTCTTAGGAGAAACCTTAATCATTCACTCCATCACGTTACCCAATGCATTGGAGATCTATATCGGGATCACCCGCCCTTAGCTTATCACGGAACCACCCTTCTTCATAATAATGCCCAAGAACCATAACATAATCGTATCACATAAAACATGCATATTGGAAACATAACATTTCCACTTTTCAATCACAATATATCAATACAACACATTGATATAAAAATATTATAAAACCCATTTTCAATACAAAAAAAAATTAAAACATGGTTTTTATTTTTCTTTTAAAAAATGATATGGCTTATAGAGGAAGCCGAAACCCAAATAATGGTCATGTCGGTAGAGAAGTCGTTGTCGCCGCATACGTATGACAAAAACATTCCCTTTTGTCATTTAGTAAAACACTTTGTATAAAAAAGATTCTTTTCGGATAAACGTAAAAGATAAAGGGGTTTATACACCGTATAAAATAAGGTTGTGTATAAAAAAAATATGCCTTAATGAAAGGAGATTGAGATGAAGTCCCATACAATGATGATATCCTTGGATTAAGGATAAATCAATTACATAATTATGTGTGACAGACTAATACACCAAATATAAGTGGATATTAAGTGTAAAAAAATCAGATGTTAGTCACACATATTCGTAGAACGACATATTCAAGGAGTATAAGCTTATCCCAAAGAATCAAAATTGGGTTAAGAAGTTCCCTTTCAAAAAATTTGACACCCTAACGACGTCACTACAAAATTCAGAAAATGAGTTGATGAGAGATAAAAATGGTATCTCATCACTTGGACATAAAATTTAAATCACTAAGGATATAGAAGGACATATCCCAACATAATGTTATGTGAATTAAAAGAATAACAAAAGAAGTATTTTAAATAGTGGAGGTTGAAAGGTTCCCTTACCGACATGGGTATCTTTCGAAACATACAACCCGTGAATGAAGGACAATACAACATTGATGTTAATATTCGTAAATGAAAGTATATTACACAATGAGTAAAATAATGGTCAGTACATACACCACTCAAAGGAAATTCTGGAAAATGTAGCATAAATCTCAAGGGAATAAAAGTGAGATAAAAATCCCTTACGAAAACTCGGCATCCTAACTTCGCCACTAAAAACGTCCAAAAATGTATTGATGAGATCAAATAGGGTCTCTCATAATATTAAAATAAAATTTACAACAATAAGAATATAAAATTACATAACCCATCATTACAAAGAGGATCTTAAAATAAGTGACATAAAGGAGAGTACTTAAAAAGAAAGAGAGAGGTTAGATCTCTTACGAAAATTCGGCAGGCTAACGACGCCACTCAAACATCCAAAATGGATTGATGATAGAGAATAGGGTCTCTAATAATATGAACATAAAAATTAAAGTAATAGTAATATAAAATAACTTCCCAATCACAAGAAATATGAGCTTAAAAGGAATGACATAAAAGAGTGTACTTAAAAAGAAAGAGAGAAGTAGGACCCCTTACCTCAAGTCCAAATTGTCTTGTTCGTTTCTTTATATTCCTGAATAATAAACTTTGGTCAATTTATAATTTCTTAAGGAACTCCTATAAATATTATTTTTCAGTTCATATCAAATATTTTAATGTTATAATAATTTGTTAATAATATGAGTTCATATCTGATGTTTTTGTCGATGTTTGGTACATGAGATAAAAATTGAACTTGTTGGGAAATAATTTTCCTTATAGTTATAGGTACATCATATCCAAAATAGTATTGATGTTTTAAATATCATATATATACATTATATATTCATTTTATACTACTCCATATCATTTGGAGATAAAAATTAAAAGCATTGTTCATTGAGACGGTAGGCCGTACGTACGCATTAACGCTACTTTCATTTTTTTGTCAGATTAATGGAATTAAAACAAAATGAGAGATATACATATGTTATAATTCCAGAATGATATCCATAATTTAGATGTAAAATATTTCATATATATCTATTATATATATTTACTTATAATAGTACATAACATTTTGAGATAAGAAATGAAATGTACCGTTCATGGAGACGGTAAGCCGTACGTACGCATGAACGCTACTTCAATTTCTATTTCATATTTAATGGAATTAAAACGTAATGATATATAATATTATTTTAATTCAAATATGGTATAATATATAATATAATTAAATATATCCTTTATACGTACCACATATGGTATTAACGAATCAAATCACTTTGAGGGAGCGGTAGTCCGCACTTCCTAAATTGAAGATATCAGGTATACTCATAATGGAAGCCATAAAGATATTCCATAAATGAAAAATACATAATCTTATGGAAAAATATATACATATTATATATCATATATAAATATAGTGACATCTTAATGGACACCTTTGGAGGTGTTATAAGGATATTGAACAATCATCGTTTCGTGAGGCATAAATTCGCCATCCACGGAAACAGTATGTTCGTTATCCATTAGATGTAGGTGTGTGTAAGTTTTTCTCTAATCCTTCTTATAAAAACATCATAGTATATTGAAGATACTTGAGTTGTTACAAAATAAATTAATAAAAGGAGTTTAGGGGGTTGGAGAAGCAAAATAAAACAAAAGGACTCAAGTGAAGACATTACCTTAAAATTGGGTAACTCCCTTTGGTTTGAGCTCAAAGGCTTCCTTGGGAAGACTTTTGCCCAAAGTGAGGCTTCTAGGAGTTATAAAGGGATCTGGAGAGACAAAATGGGTATGGTTTGGGCGAGCCAAAGGCTTTGGAAGTGTGGGTATGGAGGTAGAGGTGGGGGCCTTTTATTAGAGGAGGGGAGGAGCACTCTTGGAAAGTAAAGAAATGTTACTTTATTTTCGAATAAGTTTCAGATTTTAATGGTCTCACATTGATGTGTATAGAGGATACGGAGATAAGGGTTCGATATCCACCCATAAAATAGGTTTTGGACATGTGTAGGTCTTAGATTTTACATTATCATTCAATTTTATTTAAATCACTAAATAATGAGGTCATCGTTACATCATCATGATGTCATAAATAATTTAATTTATTTAATGTATAAAAATTATATAAAAAATACTATGATGTAGTTAATATTTTTAGATTTCCATGATGATTTGAATAACCCCATGTACAAATTGTTTTAGTAAAACACCTCATGTTTGTGACATTTTAATTTTAACATTAAATAAAAAGGTATTTATGTCATTTTCCAACCAAAGTGGCTCCATGGGGTCCCCAAGTTGACCCATGGATTGTCTTGGTCGTCCATGACACATCCAATTAGGGTAGGACATGTTTCTAGGTCATTTCATTTTATTAAGACATTATTCTTACCTGAAACTACACTAATTACCTTTAATCGCGATTAAAAACATAATAAGTTACTATTCACCAAAAAATTATTTTAATCCCATTGAACCACATTTTACTTCTTAATGAAAACCATGTATGTCGGATTTTGGAAATTCAAAACACAATGGTGGAAAAATTTCATTTAAACAGATAATCAGTTTTTATAAGTAACACTTAGTGGTTTCACTATTCATCAAAAATTGATGTTTTTCAGAAAATTAACAAAAATTCACCCTAGGATATATTTGATATTCCGAATTCAAAAATGATTTCTATTTTAAAAAATTAAAATCGTATAAGTTACATTAATTATTTTAATAATTAATTTTCGTTGTCATGACAAATAGCGTGTTTTTATGAAACAATATTTATCAAAAGATTGACACTAGTTTAAGTCCAATTTCAATGTGAAATAAATTACAATTACCAATATTGGATTAAATGGTAAAAATATATTCTAATTTCACTTTAAAAACAATTCAAAAGATAATCTAATTATATAAATAAATTAGAATAAAAAGTGGTTTTGAATTAGAAAACAACATTTTTAGCTATTCATTAAAAAATGAACTTTATCGGAAAAATACCAAAAATTTACCCAAAGTAAATTTTGATGTCCCCATTCTAAAGAGGAATTTTATTTTGTCAAATATAACACGTAAAAGTGTCATAATGTGGATTTAAAAGAGGTTCACCATCAAAAGGCGGTTAATCGACATTTTAAAGAATATTGGAATGTTTACGCTTAAAATTGGATTCATTCACATTTTTAATCCTATAACATTTATTGTAAAGAGTAAAAATATTTGAAAAACATATATATTCATTTTTTAGTTAGTTCTGTTCATTTCCGCAATCTCAATAGCTAGGCGTTAACTACCATTTAAAATAATATTATTTTATTATTAGAGTGCAACATAAGATTTCAATGGAACTCGTTGTTGCGTATTGGGTAAGCCATCAAGCATAGTGTTCCCTTTAAATTAATATTGACATTTTTTTCGCAAATAGGGATAAATATAAAAATGTCATATTCTTTATTTACCTGGGGTGTAACAAAATTATATTTGAAACATATAAATTTGTATATTTTTATATATAAAAATTATTTATGATAAATTTTATTATTAAAAAATATGAAATTTATAATTATAAAAATATTAATTTTATAAATTGAAAAAACTTTCATAATTTTGAGTATCATAATTCGAATAAGATTATTTTTTTAGATTATTGTAAAAATAGATTATTTTTTTATGAGTTTTAATAATAGAGATTTTACAAATACTAATAATTTTTTGATATTTTCATTATATAATAATGGATTAAAACATTATGAAATTTTTTTAATATAAAATATGTATATATATATATTAATATGAAATATTTAAAATAAAATTTTAACTTATAATGATATATTTTTCATTTTGGAAGCATATCAATATATTTACATTAAAAAAATCTTATATATATTATATTTTTTCATAATATATTCAAATATTCGAATTTGGTATTTAAATGTTATGATGGAAACATATCAAATATTAGGTAAATAAAAAACTTGTTAATATAATATAAATAATCAATATTTATATTTTTCAAAATCATAATTTGTATCCATAAAAAAATTTGATTCTTCTAAAACATGTATTATGTGTTGCATGAGCTAATATTAAAATTAAATTGTCAATAACATGAAAAAATTGAAAAACATTACAACATTTTTGGAAAAATGATTATTTTTTTCAATTCCCTATTTTGTAGGCATTAAATGTTAATTATGTATATAAAAATAGGTTATTATATTAAATAATTGTCAAAGGAAAAAGAAAAAGAGAAAAGGACTTAATAAATGATAAAAAGTAAAAAGATTAAGGTTGAAGATTTATTACCATTATCATATCCCCAAAAACCCACTATTGTTTCCACATGACCTTTTAATAACTATATAAACTTTTATGTTATTACAAAATGCCAATTGTTTTTTATAATGGTATCTATCATTACCCAACATCTCCTCACTACACAATACTCTTAGATTCATTAAAAGTCTTCAAAAATAACGCCCCAAAACATAATTTTATCTATTACTGGTACTCTAATTGATAATATAAATCTTCTTCAAAGACATAATCCAATTTCAAACGAATCTATTCGATTGGGTAAGTTATAATTCAGAAATACACTTTTTTAGTCTATTGTCATTTCATTTTTAGTCTACCTATTCCGAATAAATTCTACATATTTCACAAAATTAGAACACTCTTAAAAATACACAATTATTTTATGAATTTAATGGGATAATCAATTTGAACAGTCAAATGAATTTTTTAAATAAAAAACTATCTTTCATATAAATGGGTATTATCTCTTCCACGAAACTATACATTTAATTTTTCATAGAGAATTTTCATATTTATAAATATAGTTTAAAATAATATTTATCACATAAAATAATATAAATATAAAAAATAGAATTACAAAATAATTAAATTATTTAAACTGAATCATTTACATTACTATACTCACCAATATTTTAAAGATAAGCATTATTTGGTATTTTTAAACCCTATATAAACAATTATTAAAATTTATATCATATATTTCTATGGAAACAAAAAATAATTTTACTATCAATAATTAATAGAAAATAATTTCGAATTTATAGATATTAAAACAAAATATAATTATTAATTTAAATAATTATATACAGACCCAATCTCATTTATAATTACCTAAATATACCTGAAACCACATTTATGTCCCATAACAATAATGAAAGATCTCATAAGATAAAATTTGAATGTTTAAAGTCATTATATAAAGGGAAAAATATTAAATTAATTAATATTTGAATAATTAAATTTGTATGAAATAATGGGAGTGGTCATTAGCACATATTTAATTCATAAAATAATCGAAACTAATCACATCTGAAGAAAAAAATTAACCATTACTCAATTGTAACTATATATTAAGTAATTATAATTTAAAACCCAAAAGGATATAATATAAAATAATTTACATAAATTCATGCTTGGGATAATATTTTTTATATAGGATGGTATAGTGTTTTTTTTTGAGAAATTGATAATACAATTTTATGTTGTTCCATTTCAATTTTTATTCACTCCATAATTTTCTGTAATATGGGAAATATTTAGTTTAAATGGTCTGTATAATACATAAAATAAAATGTTCCCAATTTTCAATACATATTTTTTAAAATAGTTATTAATAACATATCATATTCAAAATGAAATAAAAAATTAACATTAATCATGAAATGATTATAATATATTTGATATTTTTAATGTCAATATTAAATTAGACTGTGTAAAATTAATTAATTATATATAGAAATATTCATAAAAAAGTAAAAAATGAAATATGGTTGTAGAAAATTCTCTTATGGGACTAATTTGAATTATTTTATAAATAAATTATTTATCAATTGGTTTTTTCCTTCACCCATAAAACTTGAAAAACTATATTAAGTGTAAAATTTTATAAGGATAAATTCATTCTCATTGGAATTTGTATGTGAATAATAATAGAAAAATCACCACCCTTATATTCCACGAGATCATACCATATCCTTATATAAAATAAATATATTTTAATGGGAAATTTTACTAGAAATTAAGAATATATAATCAGGTAATTATTAATTTGATATGTCATTTTCCACATGTATTTTACATATTTCTCATTTAGATTTTTTCATGAAATTTATGATTTATTTGAATATAAAAATATCGTTCCATATAATGTTTATCTAAATGATATTTTATAGATATTAAATTCTAAATTTAAAAAATGCTCTTATTTTTTTATCTTGGATTAAAAAAATATGCTTAATATTTTTTATGATATTTTTTAAAATAATTTATTTTTTAGTGCATAGAAAAAATGTTGATTTTTAAAATATTGTTTTATTTATTACATTATAATTAATTGATATATTATAAAAAAATATATATAAATGTTATATATATTGATATTTATAATAGAAAATTTAAAATTATTATGTTTTATTTATAAAAACCATGTATATATTTTTTGAAATATAAGTAATATATTAATAAAAAAAATTGATTTCATTAATTATATTATAAACATAGATTCCATATAATTTATATATTAAATGAATCAAAAATGAATTAATATTTTTAATTAATGTGAAAAAAATACCTAGTACTGTCAATTATAATTTTGAGCATAATTGTATGATTATAATTATTAAGGTTTTGACCAAGATTGTGTTAAAATAGTTATCTTCAAAATATTATATTATCAATATAGTTTAATTTCCATATAATAAATCGAACTTCCAAATTTTGTATGAAGAATATCATATTATTTTATAAACATATATTCTTATATTATCACAAATATAATTGGTAGTTATTCTATAATATGATTTTGAACACATTTTACTAAAAACCCCCATTAATCTATGAAATCTATTTTTTTATATAAAAATTATTTAATCCAAAATAAAATTATATATTAATTAGTAATTAAGTTATGTTAAACGAATAATAAATTTAGGTTTAGGTGACAAATATTTTGTAATATAGGTTATCTTATATTATCTGCACTATATATATTTCTTATGTAAAATATAGTCACACATTTGAAAATAAAAAAGGTAAATTACACAATATAAGATCAAATGGCCTAAAAAATGACTAAATTATGTGAAAAAATAATATGAATAGAATTTCTAGACAAGAGATCACCTCTAAATCCATTATTTCACACTTTTTCAACAATTACCCTTTAATAAATTCATTAAATTATCATAAATTAATGGGTGTTCAGAGAAAAACATTTTATTCCCATATAATAAGAGACACATACCCCCTTTAATCTCACAACACTTTCTCAAAATTAGGATTTTATTCAGAATGTAATAAGGATATATTCATTGAAATTAGTGATGTATTAGGGAGTTTCAAAATATAATATTGATATATTAATTTGAAATGTAAAAAATAAATTTATAGATAATGAGTCTTTTACTATATTTAAATTTACTAGATAGAATATAATATATATGTATAGCTTCTATTTACGTTTTTTAATCTTCTATACCACGTTTAATGTTCATTATGAACTTCTTGATGCAGTGTGCTAGGTCCCCTAGGATGATGGTATTATTATTATGGAATCCAAATAGAATATTGGAAACATAATTCAACCTAAGTATATTGATGATGTAACGAATTAATACTGAAATTAAATTGTACATTACCCTTGACTCCGCCCCAATGGACTTTCCCAGTCTATAGTATGAGTTGAATCCATAGAAAAAACACCACTTCTGTCGCACACTAAACCCATCACACTTCTGTCTATGAAAATAAAACCATCCAAATATATCATTAATTTTTTATTCTATGAAATATGTTAATCACAATTCTATTGGATATAAATACCACCTCCCTCAGGGAATAATGTTGTCATTGAATTAATCAGACTTAAGGAAGATGATATCACCACCTATTGGATATGAACACATAGGTCAGAGTATATATATATCACCCAAAAATAAATGTTGATTTGAGAGTAGTTTAGGTTTTCCTTACAATTATTCCATGCCTCCCATAACACCTAGATCAATGCTATTAATATTATGAAACATGTTTTTATTTCATTTTATGATTTCAATCCCCCAAAAACTAAAAGGTGAAAAAATTCCAAAATCGACTGCCCTGGTACCATAATCTATATATTCAAACTTATGTAAACAAAAATGATAGTATTAAATTATCGTATAAATATGTGGTTATAAGATGATTTAGAAAATTGTACACGCATTAAAGAAACCACGAGTCTTGGTAAATACCATTCACATGAATGTTATCACATATAAGAATAGATTTTTTCCTCAAAAACAAAATGAAAATAATCTTCCTCTATATTATATCATTGAATCATATAATTATTTTCCACTTATCATATTTTTTTGTTAATCATGTATGATCAAGAGTAACATATTGTATCTATTGAATGTTATGGTCCAGTATAAAAACCCATTTTTAGGATCATCCACTAGACTAATGTCCCCATGTAGGAATGTCAGTATATCACCGATCATCATTACAGTCTATCATGGATACATACTCACTTCTCTAAAATATTTCTGTAATTATAGTCACTCCTGGAAGAAGGGGACCGAAATGGACCAATTAACCTTATAGTAGCTATTTTACTAAATCCAATCATCATCCTAACCTTTATATTTCTAATTTCCATTTTTAGAATCCAACAACACATTATGTTAATAGTCCTCCTATAATATTAATCCCATATTCCTTATTCTTCACCACACCTATCCACCAATAATATCACTATAAATAATTTATTGTCAATGATATCTTGTTTCTACATATATTACTATACATTCATGTACCGTAACACAATTTTTAAATTTAAACCCCATTCCTCCACCATCTTCATTAATATATTTTTATTACCCCAATAACACATTCCTCCATGGTATATATCCCAAATATATTTAGTCATAATATATCAAATTCAATAATGTTTTCATTACTCACCATGATGGCAAAAATAATTTTCAATATCATGGATACTTTCATGGTAATTCTCATAGTCATATTTTTTCCTTCTTCAGTAATGGTTTCATTACTCACCATAATGGCTAACATAATTTTCATTATCACATATACATTAATGAGATTGCTCATGATATCAATTTCAATGTTACATAATACATATATTTTCTTCTTATTCATTCCCTTTCAAACCTAGACTAAATTTTTTTATTTAATTACTTCAGTGTCATTAAAATACATACCTATTATTATATTTATAGAAAATATATTATTTATTCTTATCTATTGATATATAAAACTAAAAAACACCGATTTTGAATTTATTTAATTATCACCATTGTGAGTATATTTTTATTTACTTTTCCATCTTCATATTATTTAATTATTAAAATAAATATTATTAAAAAAGGTTTTATAATATATAACTATGTTTTTTTAATGTTTATATTATGTCAAAATGAATTTTTTTAATATAGTCACAAATCCAATTATATTATGTTCATGTTTTTTGTCTAACCACTAACTAGGACAATGATATAAAACTATAACATTGATAAAAATTACATGATAACTAATGAAATTAATATAAATTAACAAGAAAATTTTTATTTTTATTTCTCTAGAAAGGTTATATAATGTATAACATCCTCGAAACCAGATTCCTATGATAACCCCAAAATCACAATACCAGATTCAATGTTGAAATCATAACCTTTAAATTTATAGATTTGATATATATAAAGTATGACCTATTTTAAACATCAAAATAAAAAAATAAAAAAAAAGGAAATATTGGAACACATAGATAACAAATTACCTGGTTGGTTTGTTTTTTAAGATTATTATTAAAAAATATTTCATAAACAACAATCATGTCATCAGGAGTGTAATTTCTATATTGTACCTTATTTTCATATTACATATTAGTAATGTATAATCATAAATATGAAACCCTTCTATAAATATTTATTTTAACACATTTTTTCATTTCTGTAATTTAATGCACACATTAGAAGGGTGAGATAAAATGTCGTGCAAGGGAAAACATATTTATTAACAAATGATTGTCATCAGTGAGAATCTTTTTATCAAGAGGGAATCATTACATAATAAATTATCATTATAATACAATAATAATATCCCTACATATAAATACATAGATCGAAAGTCATGAGGCATTCCATAATTCAAAATCAATGGAGGGATAAATATAAATAAATAATCAGGAGTGATGTGGCTTCAACCTTGATCAAAGGATACTTTTAAAACCCATTTAAAGAATTAATAAAAATTTTAGGCTCCATGGAGAATTATCAACATATGACACATACAAAATTAATAACTATTGTGTTCAAAATCCATATATATTTTCCCAATTCATTGTAAGGCCACCATGAAACAATCCAACCATGGATTTTAATAGGACAATACATATTCGGTGTATCATGGTACCAACCATCTATGGTTTATACCCTAACTATCCATCACTGAATTATAAAAAAACCTACCTTGATTGGTTTATAATGGAACAACCAATAATAATAAACAATGTACAATAATTTTATCCTGAATAAAAAATTTATGATCATCACCTTTTCGAAATAAAATTAATCATTGTTGATTCACCCATATAAAAGAATAATGATCTATGTCAATCTCATAATCCATACAGAGAAATAACAAGGATATAATTAATTCCACATATCACCCCCTTGGATTTTATGTAACATCATGTATTATTGACATTTATCAATCCAAATACCATTAAAATTTCAATATAATCAATATTAGTGAATGCAAACATTTCACTTTCAATTGAAATTATTAAAATGAAAAATTCAAAAACTATTATGATAATGATTTTACTTAAAAATTACATTGAAATCATATATACGGAGATTCAAATAAATTAATGGTTCTTATGGATGAAAAATCAATTCATGATGTAAACTGTAAATATAATCAGTTTATAAAAAAATAGGTCAATAAAGTCAAGATTTTCTATTTTGGATGATGATAAGAACAATCTGTTTAAAAATACTCACCATATGGCCATGATTTTGGAAATCATTAATTATTTTCAAATAACATTTTTGAAATAATTTTTTAAACCATGTATTTATAAGAGAGTGATACCAAAACAAGAAATACAAGATCCGGGTCACATACAAATGAATTATTGAAGTTTCATTTATAAATATGAGTAAAAATGGAAATTAAACATATTTAACAGATTTTTAAATAATGGATAATAAAAATATGTGGTCGAAATAAAAAATTTAATAAGGTTTCCTATAAACGATAATTGAATATAAAAAATCTCAAAAGGAAGGTTATTATAACAAAAAACATTTTCCACGTTGGTACACTTCTATAATAACCCCTAAAAAATAAAATAAAATAATACTTTAAATATCATGAACATAAGTATTTTCAAGATATAAAATCTCAATGGGGATCTCGATAAGCATTATAAAATAAGATATGTGTATAACACAACATAATACCCAAAGAAGTAAATTTGAGATTGGAAACCCTTTCAATGATATTAATGTTGAATTAAAAATTCGTCAATGAATTTATATGCATTTCCAATGTAAATAAACATAAAATATGTTTAAATGCATAATAATAATATAAAAAATAATCACATAAAAAATCATGTCATATAAAAGTTAATGAACATGTAATATAACCCAATGAAAATAAATGGAGTTAAGAAAATCATTACACCATGCTAAATTTCACGTAAATTTCCCTTAAATGATATTATTCAAGTAGAAAATTTAAATACAATTATGTTTGAATATTTAATTACATAACATGAAATTTTATATTATACAGAACATGTGAATTAAATTCGGTGGATCACAATAAAATATGCCTTAATCATAGTAAATTTAGTCCAAATCCCATGAAAATTTGATAACATCTAGATCAAATAATTATGATAGATGAATCCCCATATGGATTAATCAATTATAATTATTATCATGGAAATAATAATAATATAATTTCATGTTAATATTTTAAGAAAAAATAAATAAAAGATTTGAATATGGAATACATCTCATAGAAATAAAATTGTGATGATTAACCATTACCTTATATCTATAAATTCCATGTACACCCTTTAAATCTTATATTATCTACATTTAAAAACTATTTTATTTCATAAGAATAATTGCCATGTTTAATTTATTATAATAATGTAATTTATTTTATTTATTTTTAATGATGTTCGTACATATTTAATCATTAAAATCCTTGTTAGTTGTTTTGAGGACATTTATTAATTTGTTCAAAACTGCTTTGATATGTTGACCATGGTTGAATAGTTCATCATTTAAATTTTAATATAATAATTATAAAGAAATATTTACCATATTTATACCGAAATTATATTTTTAAATCCATTCATTATAAACGGTTAAAAAATGAACTATGTTATAATCATGTATATGATAGGTCATACATACGCATGAGTAGCCATTCAAAATTTCATGGATAATTGTGGAAAAGAATGTAATAATTGTTTGACATTTTAAAAATTGCGAAAATATAATAAATACCATGTTATTATATTAAATATACATATATATATATATTATCCATGTCATATATTGTTTTAAAACAATATCATAGATTTTGTTGGTGATAGACCACATATATGTATAACTGATGATATCATTTTTCAATTTTAGAAACAAAATGATCTATTGAAATTTAATAATGATATATTAATCATTATTATAATAATTATTTCACTTATATCACATATATTCTTTAACAATTTCTTTTTACCTTCCATGTAATGTACATAGTGAAAATGAATAACATCGTATCATGAGGCGATAGTCCACCATACCCACGACTCAAATTATCATACCCCCATCATTGAATAAAATGAAAGAAGTTATGTAAAATAATATAAGTACATACACGTAAATGTCTAGAAGTAATAATATATATATTTTAAATTAATCAGTAATACAATATCTGAGATGGGATGATGGAAATTTTATGACATCGATTCACAAAGCGGTGGTCCTTCATACACACAAATAATTTTTTTATTTCCCATTTGTGGGGAAATGAATTGTATTTAGGTTTTGATAATAAATCAATAAAATATCAGAATATATTAGAAAAATGTTGTTATATACTATTAATTTAACATTATTTGATGGAGGTGAATAAAGACATAAAATAAAATTTCTTTATTAAGCATGATACCTCATCTCTGTATAACCACACATGGTTTTTACCAAAATAGACCATAGGATGGATTTCTAATCCAAAATAGATATTTTTATTTTTAAGGGATGTTATAAAGTCCTTTTGGTATGACATTTCTAAGAAAAATGTTTTTTGGATGTGTTAATATGAGTAGACTTGTAGTGCCCTTTTATAAGTAAGGTGAGTGTAACGTATGAAATTTTTTACATGAAATATGTGTACACACAATTTTTACATGAAAAAGGATCAAAAAATAAATATTATCTAGTATTATATATTATAATAAATGTATAACACCATAAAATATAATTTAAACAAAAGATTAGGTTATGTTTACAATTACCATTTTTGTTAAACCCCTATTGAACCCATTTTCACCTTAACAAAAATAAGTAATTTTTATTGTATTCAATATTATTTATTATCAAAAACTCTTTTAACATTATTAGATAATGTAAATTATTATTATTAAAATATTTCACTCTATATTTATAAAATTCAACTCATTGATGATGAAAAAATTAACTATTAATTTATCTTGTAGACTCAATGAAAAAGATGGTATTATTAATAATTAATTTTCAGAAAAAGGATTATTTTATATTAACAAAATGATTAATAATAATATTTTTATTAATGAAAATTAATATTAATCTATATATAATATATACATTTCATATAAAAACATATTCTTTAGATAATTATTTAATAAATTAAAAACGTGAAATATTATTCACTTTAAAAAAGTTTTTAGAAAAACATTGTTTCTAAACAAAATATAAAAAATATATAAAAATATAGTATAATAATTATAAAAAATTAATTAATTATAATAAATATAACAAATACCAAAATCTCAGACTATGTTAAATTTTATATACTAATTTAAATAATTAAATTAAATTTATAAAATAAAATTACATAAGTCTCCAAAAATTTGTTATAGGATATTCTCACTAAAAAAATTAAAATAACTTATAATGAAAAAATATTTTTGATGGATAAAATTAAATTACTAAGAAGTAAGGGATTATTTTCTAAGAATTAATAGATAATTTTTATTGATAATGAAATTTATATATATCTATATCATAAAATAATTAATATTATTCATTCATACTAATTTTACTGCTATGTAATGAATTTTATATATTATGTTGGCCATTTAATCTTGGTGTTGCATATTGAATATACTTTATAACATAATGTTTCTATATTAAAATCATAGGATGTGACACCAGCCACCAATTTAAGGAATCACATGATCAGAATTTTAAATTGTTCTCTATAATCAAATTTAGTATAGTTTTCAATATCTTATTTACAAACACACATTAAAAAATGTATAATAAAACTTCTTCTTGATACGAGAGAAAAGAATTAAAAAGGTCTTCTCTAATAACACGTACTATATTTCAATATAAGAATAAATATATGGGAATTGATGTTTTGGATATGGAAGAAAATTTTAATATCAAAATAATGATAAATATTATTAGTGTCCATTGATCAAAATAAATTGAATGATAATGATAAATTCAAGAAAAAAAATATAAAAAATATAAATAAGCGGAAAAGTCATTAATTTCATCATAAATAATGGTTATAGATAAAAATATTACTGAAATATCATATTAAAATGGTTGTGGAAGACCTTAAAATAAAGGATATGAAAATATGTAAATACAAATACATGGTGACTAAAATTTCATTCTTTTATAAATTTCCACCACAACATCATATTTTTTCTAAATGTTGAGAATACACAATGCTAGACCTCCTAAAATCTTTTTAATGGACAATATATCATTAAAAGGTATATTAAATATATTTAGATGTTCACTATACAGTATTGTAAAACATAAATTATAAGCAAATTGAATGATAATTCCAAAAATTATATAACATTCATATGATGAAATAATACATTAATCATTAATACATAACAATAATAGCCAATATAAAAAATAACTAATTCAATACATAAATCAACAATTATCATAAATAACCACAATAAAATAATGATTATAGGTTTTTCAAACCTAATCATTTATATAGTACATTTTACATTACAAGCCCACAAATATAGTTATCTTATTCAAAAATAATATTAAACCCTTTGTGACCAAATCAATATTCAATCCCACCATCATCTATATGATTAAAAATGTGTTCCCAAAGATACCTCAACATCTGATATCATATAATTAGAAAAATTCAATCAAAATATTAAATCATATATACAAAAAATTTAATGGAATACATCACATTAAAATGATGCTATACACATACATCATCTTGATAAATGGTATTTTAATTTTTCATTAATCACATTACGATCTCATCACATATATCTTAAAAGTGGGTGTCTAATACTTTTGAACATATGATAGACCATAAACACGTAATCTCATGATGTAATAAATAACCATCATAATAAAATTTCATTAAAATATACTAATATCAATATTTATCATAACATTTCCTTTGAGACAAACTATAAAAACCACGAACCTAACCTCATACAATAGCCCTGAACCTGCACTCCCAGATATGTACTAAAATCATGAAAATTAAATTTTATGATTTTTTAATGAATAATGAGACACAATTTTCACCCTCAAAATTTAAAAATATAAATAGTAAACATTGGATCATTAACAAACCTAAGGAACATTTTGGTTTAGAGTTTTATAGAATTTGGAAAACATTCATACATAAAATAAACTCATGACTTCAATAATGTGTTTTTCCCACTATATACACAATTTTATATTCTATATTTTTTTCATCAGCATTATCCATATGATAAACTTATAGAAATAACTCCTTTAACATCATTGTTGATAACCTTGATAATAATGTATTCATATGAGGGGCGAGCTCAAATTCTCACTATGGTAAAGATAAGCTCTATCAACTGGATGCCGTTAGGGAAAAAAGATTATCATAAGGTTATGATGAAATAATAAAAGTGCATAATTCTAAAATATGAATATTCATACCAGTGAATTCCTAGATGAACAGTCATGAATCATTTAATAAATCATTATCAATGGATAGATTCATAATAATCAATAATCATGATCCAAGTGATATGGATCATGATTCATGGAATCATTTCAACCCCAAATAATTATTATATAAAATCTATTTTTTCATATAACATTATATTAATATCACTCTTAATAATGGGTTAACCAATATTTTTGAATTCCATCATCGGAGTACCTCATTTATTGGAGGGTTATCACAAACCAGCCCATCATTTGCTTATCATGGAACAACATACCATTTGATTATTAGGGATCCAACAATCCATGAATAATGACCTGACAACCCATCCATATTTTATAATATAACCACTAGTACATGGATTATAATGAGTCCATCCTTTATTATAAAAAATTTACATGAATCATACCTTGAATAAAACATTTAAAATATTGTACATTTTGAAATAATAATAACATTCATTGCATTATTCACCCATAGTAATGAAAATTTATTCAGGTAAATCTCATAATCCAAATAGAGAAATAATAAGTATGTTATATATAACGCATATTCTGATTGGTTTTTCAGTGAAATCATTTTTTTTATATTTATATCTGTATATTCCATTAATATAACGTTGAAAACAATCTTGAAGATAATATACGTTTCACTATTAAAATCAATTTTAAAAACATAAAAAATAAATAAATATAGTGATATTTATTTTCTTTGAAAATAACCTTGGGGAATTATAAACATATCATCTAATAAAATAATTGTCCGGATTTCCAAAAAATGTGTTATTAAAGTAAATGAAAATAATAATTAATGTTTTTAAAAAAATTATAATGCAATTAAAAAGTGTCCCATTTAAAAAAAATCATATTTAAATATAAACATATAAAAAATAAGTTAAAAAATAATTTAAAATATCAATATAAAATATTATTATTTTATAAAAAATATTTTTAAAAAAAATCATTAGAAGCATGGTTTTGGAATAGAATGATACCTGATCAAAAATAAAATATCATATAAAATTGACTTTCTTGATGTTTATTTTATCAATAAGGATGGAAATAATAAAACATGATAAAAAATCATAAAAAATAGAGACTAAATATATATGTGTCGTGAAACAATTTCATAATATTTCCTCTAATAAAACTAGGGACATAAATACTTTCTATGTGAATATGATTACAACATAGAGACCTTACCACTGTGGTAAATTTAAATTATAACATCCATGAAGGAAGAAGATCAAATAATAATTTAAATATCATGAAATCATTTATTTTCTTGTTATAACAAATTATTGGGAAATTATATACACCAAAAAATGATGATTAGTGTATAACATAACATATGTCCCAAAAAACAATTTGAGACATGATACCACTACTATGATCAAAACGTTAATTTGAGAATTATTTAATGAGTAATTTATGTGTATTAAATGAAAAAAAAACTTAAATAACCATTAATAAAATATAGTATAATAAAATGTAATTAAATACATAATAATTTCATAATAAAGTAACTAAATATGTAATATAACCCATTAAAAATTTTTAATTAAGAAATTATTTTCCACATTGTAAATTTCAAGTATATTATCCTTAAATGAAAATAATAAAATCAAAAAATTAAATACCATGATTTATGGAGTATTGATAATTTTACATTTATAAAGGAATTATATACACATTGAAAAAGAAATTAGGATCATAACAATATAATATTTTATAATGATGGGAAAATGAAATAAAACCCTATATTAATTTTGTAATATCTCAATCAAAATATCATGAACGAGAGAAATCCATATTGGTTAAAAAACACAAATAATATTCATATATATTATAACAAAATAAATTCATTTGAATTATATACAACACAGAATAAAAATAAGTTTTTAATATCATATCTGTATTACCAAAATAAAAGTTTCATGAGAAACCCTTAACTCATGTTCATATATTTTGTGTATTACCATTAAATCTTATATAATAAGATTATCTTTTTTCTGATAACAATTTATTTATAATTAATTATAAATTAATTTTTATTTTTATTTCTATATATTGACATATTAATATATATTTTTTGTTAAAATCATGATGGGTGTTATGAGGATGTTCATTTCATTATTTAGAAACACATTCACTATGTTGACCATGATTAATAACATAATTATTTAAATAAAAATATAATAATCATCATAACATATTTATAATAATTTTAGTGAAATTAACGTTTAAAAACTATCATGAAATATTGTTATAAAATTATAATTGTGTCACAATCATGGAGATAGTTGGTTATATGTATGCCTGAGTAAAATTTTTATTACTCATAGATCATTATAGAAACATCTTAATTATTATATTATCATTAAAATATTATAATAATATCATATATAACATATTATTTCGTATAATATAATTATATTTATCATCTTTGTGATTTAGTTATGAAAAACGAGTCACATAGGATTATGCATGCCATAGTCCACACGTATAGATAGGGTAAACATTAATCGTTGGGAACATTCAGATATCAGATAGGTTAATCATTAGTCATCAGCATTCATACTTGATAGCCATGGATAAGTATACATTCTGGAGAGGGATGTATAAGGAACCACATCTCCTGGTGAATGTAATTCTTGACCAGGAGCAAGACCCAATGAAGCTGCCATCCGAGGTTGAATGTGTAGAGTAAGGAGAAGAAGAATAAGAATAAGAAGAAGAAGTACGAGGATAAGAAGATGGAAATGAAGAAGAGGAAGTCCAAGTTGAAGGTCTTGGTGGTGAGGGGCCTTCAGAATCTCCCTCTCACCAGCGGAGCCCCCGGGCGGGTGGTGAAATCGTCGGCTCTGATGCATAATCGGGATAGCAACATGAGGTATGGTTTAAATCTTATTATGGCCTTTATATTTTCAAAATATCAATCCATCAACCAAACCATGTTATATTCAGGAACACATGGGTGAGGGTCCCCACGAAGACTTCCCTACAGGGGCGTAGAAATGCCTATGGGGAACGAGGAGCAACCTCAGGGGATATTCCTGAGGACCGAGCGTAGTGGGGTGCTAATTTCAGCTGGATTAGGCAACAATGAGGTACATGGAGAGTCCCGCACCATCCCCATTATTCAACATGATTCTATGCTAGTGATTAAGTTGAAAAGTTCCAAAGGCTCCACAGTGGCGGCAACGCCCACCATGACACATGCATTGGACACCACCACACTTGGCTCCCATATGTCCATTCTTATTGGTTCTCCTATTTTCTAGATCATTAAGATAATAAAGATACTATTTCCGGATGTAGTTATCACGAGGATGGAGGCAGGATAAACCGTCGAGTTCAAGACATCTGTAGGATCCGGATGGGCTATGACCGCGTCAGCCTTTAGAGAAAAATTCATTCTAGGTGGCCCAACCCCAGTATATGAACGGTCGGAGATTGCAATGAGGGGTGATAATGTTGGTGGGGTTGGGTTCTAGCTAGACATTATTGAATTCATTGATGAGGTGGAGGTTCCCGAAGAAGACCTTCATGCTGAAGTCATCACCTCTTTCCCCGAATATAGGCCCACGGTCCCTGAATAAATTGACAATTCTAAATCAGATACTTAGGAGGAGAGCCAAAAGACATGTTTCAAAGAGTGGAAGTGCATCAGATGATTTCTCAGCCAAGCACAGTTAAAATGGATAAACTAGATGGGGTCACTCCACACCTAGGTTTTAATTCAATGTGATGGAGGGGTAGATGCTCGCCATTGTCATGTAATGATCCATGATTACATGGCAGAGAATATAAGGGAGGACATCCGATGTTCAAACACTTATCGATGACAAGTGGATTCAATGAACACTCAGGCTTCATGGAGGCCGAGTAAGAGGTCCAACACCTTCCGTAGAAAATGAAGGGAAGGGAGGCATTCATTTCAAACCAATCTAATCTCATTGAGTGATTTAAGGCCCATATCACAATTTCTCAGGATAAAATAGCACATGAAAATCACCAAATTAAAAGAATATAGACTGAAAAATCGTAGGCACATTCCATGGCTAATGAATTATGCCCCACTGCTGCTATCGAAGATAATGATCTCATGGGATGGGAAGCAATAATGGCCTCCCCAAGTTGGAAGGTGGCAGTATTGGAGTAGTGCATCAAAAATGTCGATCCTTAATGGACATGTTTTGGCCAACCTCTTAAACTAATCCTTATTTATTACATCCAACTCTGAATTTTATGCATGAACACACTATTTTCTGGTTTATTTTAAGGCAATTTGACCACAATCCCGAAGTAAATATCGATCCATTCTTCATCTCATAGAGGTTCTTCCCTATGTTTGATTCAAGGGATGCACGCATTATTAATCCATTTGAATGAGGGAGTGAGAATCATTATTTGGACACTCAAGATAGAAACGACTCTTCTATCCTTCTAAAAAGAAGGGGGGGACCTTGATGAGGAATAAATTCCTCAAAATACCCATCTATCACTTCTATAATAAGCACTAGTGAACGAGGTGGGTAACACCATGGGCATTAGAATTATTTCTAACTAAGGGGAGTGGGAAGGGTTAATCACAATTCCTAAAATCTGGAACACTGTAGGGATGGAACAATAATGAATGATAACTATTTACTATGTTCAAAACACAGTTGTTTTATGATGTTAGTCTGGAATAGGGAAAGACAATTGGGGGTCAGCCATTGACCATGTTCGAGAGATGGAACCTATCCCAAATTTCATATGGGGTCCTCAGGGACGTTCTCCCAAGTTGGTAGGAAAGACAATGTGGCAGGAGACCATGTCATAAATGGGGTCCCTTCACACATGGAAGAGGATGAGGTTCGAAATAACATGCACATGAAGATTGGACATGGAAGGAGGAAATGTCCCTGTGAAAATTACACACTTCGGGCACTACCACAATGCATCTGAGTACTAAAACAAGACATATCAGAAAGAGGGATTCATGTCCCCATCCAAGGACAATGGTCCAATGGTTGTATTCTTCCCAAATTAATGGTCATAGGTTGTGCAATTAAGGGGAAAATTATTTAATGGACTGGGCACATGGGGGCCAAGCAGCCAAACATGATGTGCAGTTCCCATAAGGAGATCTTAATTTCGGGAAATAGAACTCATAGAAGGTTGTGAAAAGTCTTGGGGGAACTTGGTGAGGCTATTGAAAAATCCAACGTGGATGAAAACCCATGTTTTATTCACAACACCATATGTTCCTGAAATATTTTGCGCCCTGGGGGCCTAAGATCATACATGATTTTAGATTCTATGAGCGGGACCGAAGACAATGTGTAAAGGTGTTTTTATGTATCCCATGAGGATTGGAATCAAGTCGTATATAGTTCTAAAAGTGATTTCACGCTGTTTAATATCTTGTAGAAAGGACACAGAGTGGTCTTTGATTATGGTCATAGTGCACAGACGATGAGGTAGGGAATGCATGAGACACATGGTGAGGTAATTATGTAACCCTATGTGACTGAGGAATTGGTTTCCATATCACCATGTTCTCCTTGAAGAGGTTTTAGGTCAAGGGGTAAAAATGAATGTTAGATTGGGACCTGAACAAAGTGCATTGGAATTCCTATGTATCCCATGAGGATGGGAGTCAAGACACATGTAGTTCTTAGGTTGGCATGGTAATGTACCAATTCCATGGATTATAAGGTCGTGTTGGTCTGGCCCTCACACCAAAAGAAGTAGCATTTGATATATCTTTTTTATCCTTTATGATGAATGTGTGTGTGTGTTTTTTTTTTGTGAATTGATGGATCTAGGATAGCACTTCTAGGCATCGCCAAAAAAATCAGAAGTAGGAAGGTTTTGAAAACTGGTATGGTGTGTGACCGATACAAAACACGATGCACCCTCGAGTGAGGATATCAGGGTGTAGTGTCGTTTTTATTCATGAGAAAAGGAAGTTAATTTCACAGTTTAGGTATAAGGCCCCATCCTTAAACATTACTTAATCTTATGTAATTTCAAGAATACACATTGAGGATATTTTCAGGTTTAGTGGTTTAGAGAATTAGATCCTAAATCATGCATTACATTCCACATTTAAACAAAGTAGTTACATAAAAGAAAGTACTCATTTTTCCCATCAATGGAAACATATTTAAAATAAACATGGATTCTTTCTTGACATTTCCTCCACACTATCATCAAATCATGTACGTTTCCCTTGACCTGTGAAAAACATTTCAAAAACATGGGAAGAGCATAAAAAGCTCAGTAAGGGATATAAAAATACAGAATTGAAACATTAGTTCATGTATACATAAGAATCAATGAAATCATTATTTACTCATAAAACATAAGATCTTTAACATACCACATTAAATCATAAGACTGATGAATAACTCTTAGAAATCATAAGACATAAAGGTAACTTGAGGCATTCATAACATTCTTTCATATGGAGTAACCCTCATGGTTACATTTGGAATACCCATCACAGTATATTCACTAAATCTCTTTGGATAAACCTTAGATTTTAACCCCTTTGCATTACCCAATGAATTGGAGAGCATTAATGGGCTCACCCGCCCTTAGTTTATCACGGAACCACCCGTCTTCATAAATAATTCCCTATAACGAAAACATAATCATACCACATAAAACATGCATAAAGGAAACATAACATTTCAACATTTCAATAACATGATATCAAAAAAAACATTGACATAATAAAAAAATTATCAAATACATTTTCAATACCAAAATAAAAGGAAAGTAAAACATTGCATTTATTTTCCATTTAGAAAATGTTATGGATTTTAGAGGAAGCCGAAACTCAAAAAATGGTCACGGAGGAAAAGAAGTTGTTGTCACCGCATACGTAAGACAAAAACATTCGCTTTTTTCGTTTAGTAAATCACTTAGTATAAAATTATTCCTTTTAAATAAAAGTGAAATACAAAGGGTTTTATACATCGTATAAAAGATAGTTGTTTATAAAATAAAATATGCCTCAATGAAAGGAGATTGAGAAGAAGTACCTTACCTCGTGTCTGACTTGACTCGATCGTTATTTAATATCTTGGAAAATAAACTAGAGTTAATTTCTATTTTCATAAGAACCTTTTTCAAGTTCATTATTCCATTTATATCACTTATTACCATGATACAAACATTAAGTAATTATTTAAGTTAGTAACAGTAGTTTTTTCGATATTTGGTACTTGAGTCAAAAATTATCTTTTTATAATTACAATTTGTTCATGTGGTAAAATATCCATTATATCCAAAATTATATTCATGATTTAGATATCACATATATCATATATATCTAGTATATACATGCATTTATAATATTACATTACATTTATAGATATGAAATGAAATGCACCGTTCGTGGAGATGGTAAGTTGTACGTATGCATGAAGGCTACATTCATTTATATTTTGTATTTAATGGAATTAAATCATAATGATATAAATTTATATTATAATTATATTATAATATCATATTTAATATCAGTAACTCTATCCCTTATATATCCCACATATGGCATTAACGATTCAAATCACTTTGCGGGGGCGGTAGTCCGCACATCCAAAAATTAAATTATCATGTTTACCCATAATGGAAACCTTAATGGTATTCCATAAATGAAAAATACATAATCATAATGAAAACAAAAACATAATATATATAATATATATATATAGAGTGACATCTTAGTTTCCACCATGAAATGTGTTAAAAAAAGATTTAACAATCATCGTTTCATGAGGCAGTAATTTTCCACTCACAGAAACAATAAGTTCTTTAACCATTAGACGGAGGTGTGTGTAAGTGTAGCTCTAATAATTCTCATAAAAACATCCTAGTATATTGAAGATACCATTATTGTTACAAAATAAATGAATAACAAGATTTTAGGGGGTTGGAGAAGTAAAATAAAACAAAAGAACATAAGAGAAGGCATTACCTTTAAATCGGGAAACTCCCCTTGGTTTGAACAAAAAAGGGTTTCATGAAGAGCTTTATGCCTAATGTAAGGATTCAATGATGAATAGGGGAATTTGGAGAGATAAAATGAGCAATTTTTTGTCGATACAATGGCTTGAGATGTGTGGGTAAGGGGGTGGAGATGGGGGCCTTTTATAAGAGGGGGATGGAGCTCTCTTGGAAGGTCAGGAAATGGTACTTTATTATGAAATTTTTTTTGGATTCTAAAGTTCCCAAAATAATATATTTATAGGATAATGTGATAAGGGTTCTAAATACACCCATCCAATATGTTTTTGACAAGTTCAAGTATTATATTTTAAATTATCCTTTCTTTTTATTTAAATCGTTCATTAATGAGGTAATCACTACATCATCATGGTGTCAAAAATAAATTTATTTAATTTATCTAAAAATTATAAAAAAAATACGATGATGTAAGAAATATTTTTAGCTTTCCAATGACTATTTATAGTCTAAGAGATAATTTATTTAGAGAAAATTAATTTTTTTTACTTATGTGTTACATATTTTAATTAAATTTTCCTTTCTATAAAAATAAAATGATAAAATGTCACTATCACAAAAACGTGATTCGATGGGGTCCCTAAGATGGCAGAAGGAATCCCAGGGTCAGACATGACACAACCAGTATCTTTAGAACACATGTTGGGGTCCTTTTATATTATTATGATATTATATTATAACCCTTAACTACCCTATTACTAATTAATCATGATAATTAAAGATAATTACCGTCATTACTATTCATAATGTCAAAAAACAAAAGAGTCTTAATTACATAATTTGGACCTTCTGATTCAAAATATGGAATCCATTTCACCAAATTCCAAACACATAAATTTTATTAATTAATTTAAAAATTATTCTCGTTGTCAAAACAAATAGAGGGGTTTTTTTAGAAACAATATCTATCAAATGTTTGACACTTGTTTATGCCCGATTCCAAAGTGAAATTAATTAAAATTACCAATATAGGAATAAATGGAAAAAATATATTCTAATTAGACTTTAAATGAAATTAAATATATAATCTAACCGTATAATTAAATTATATGAAAAAGAAGTTTTGTAGTATTTTTTACTATTCAATAAAAAATGAACATTGTCAGAAAATTACCAAAAATTTATCCAATGTAAATTTCAGTGTATCAATCCTAAAGAATAAGTTTATTTTGAAAAATAGATCTTATAAAATTGTCAAAGGTATGATTTAAAAAATATTTTCCATTAAAAGGCGGTAAAATGATCTTCTAAAAATTATTAGAGAATACTATGCTTAAGACTCGATTTATTTTCATTTTAAACATATAAAGCACTATATAATTCATAAATAGACATATATATGAAAATCTATTATTCATTACTTCCTTGGGATGTTACATCCCTCCCCCTTTAGAAAATTATGTCCTCCTAATTTATTTACTTATCGAATAAGTAGGGGTATTTATCCCTCGTTTCATTTTCATATTCCCATGTTGCCTCTTAAATCATGTGGTTTTTTCAAAAATCTTTACTTGATGAATCACCATATTTCGCAATACATACTCCATGTGGTCAAAATCTGGACCGGTTGTCCCCATAAGATAGATTCTCCTCCAACTGAACTACCACTGTTGTCAAAACATGTGATGGATCTGGCATGTACTTCCTTAACATTGAAACATTAAAAACATTGTGTAATTGAGATAAAATTGGAGATGAAGCCACTCGGTATGAAACTGATCCAACTCCCTCTAGGATTTCATATGGTCCAATGAACCTTGGACTCATCTTTCATTTCTTACCAAATCGCATCACACTTTTCCATGGCGAATCTTTAATGAAGACATGATCACCTACCTTAAAAGAGAGATCCTTCTTTCTATTGTCCGCATAACTTTTCTACCTTCTCTATGATATTCTCACGTGTTTCTGTATCAGCTGAACTTTTTCTGCCAACTCTTCTACCAATTTTGGTCCCATTAACTTTCTTTCACCTACTTCATCCCAAAAAGCATATGTTCGACACTGCTTCCCATATAATGACTCAAATGGAGACATCTTTATACTGGAATGAAAAATGTTATTATAGGAAAACTCAACCAATGAAAGATGTTGGTCCCAACATCCCTGATAATCCATCAAACAAGCACGTAGAATATCCTCTAAAGTCTGAATTTTTCATTCTGACTGCCCATCTGATTGAAGATGAAAAGTTGTACTAAAATTTAATTCAGTACCCAATGACTTCTAAAGGCCCTTGCAAAAGTTAGAAGTAAACTTGTGATCACGATTAGATACAATGGAGAGGGAATATCCATGTAACCTAGCTATCTGTTTAAATACAAATGAAAAATTTCATCTAGGGAAAAATTATCTCGTATAGTAAGGAAATGAGAAGATTTAGTCCAGCGATCAACAACAACCCATATTACATTATTACCTCGACGTGTCTTCAGGAATCCCACAACGAAGTCCATGGATATATTCTCCAATTTCCACTCTGGTACTGGTAAAGGCTGAAGCATCCCTTTAGGTAACCGCCGCTCTACTTTAACCTATTGACAAGTCAAACAATTCATTGTAAAATCATAAATATATCTTTTTATTCGATCCCACCAGTAATACTTTCGAAGATCTCTATACATCTTAGTACTGCCAGGATGAACTGAAAATTGACAACTATGAGCTTCACATAACAATTATCTCTTAAACTGTGAATCACAAGGCACACACAATCTCTTCCCAAATCTGAAAACACAATCATTATCAATGTTGAATTCATGTAACATACCCTTTTAAACTAGCTATACCTTTTCTGGAACTCACTATTTTTCATTTGTGCTTTCTTAATTCTATCTGATAGAGAATATTTCACATATACGGGAAACAAAATAGAAGAACATCCTTCACTAACAACTTCTATGCCAGAGTTCATCAAATCCTTAACCAAAGGATCACATTCCTAATGTAACAAGGTTAATGAAGCATTAATTGTTCGACTCATAGCATCATTCACTTTATTTTTCCCTTGGATGGTAATGAATTGTACAATCATAATCCATGATTAATTCTATCTATATCCTATGTCTCATGTTAAACTATTTTTAAGTGAATATATACTTTAATCTTTTTTGATCATTATATATTTCACAATTTACACAATATAAATGATTCCTACAAATTTTTAAAGTGAAAACAACAGCAGCTAATTCCAAATCATGTGTAGAGTAATTTACCTCATAAGTTTTCAACTGACCGGAAGCCTAAGCAATTACTTGATCATTATGCATTTGGACACAACCAAGTCCTTTAAATAAAGCATCACTATAGATAACAAACACACCATTCCTAGATGGTAGTGCCAATAGTGGAGCATTCACCAATATTCTTTTAAATTCCTGAAAACAATCATCACATTCTTTTGTCCAGATGAACTTAACACCTTTTCGAGTAAACATAGTCATTGGACTAGAAAACCGTGAAATTTTTTTAACAATACTTCTGTAATAGCCTGCCAAACCAAGAAAACGACGAATCTCAGATACATTTGTGGGTCTTGGCCATTCTTTAATGACCTTTGTTTTTGCAGGATCAAAAATTATTCCATATTTACAAACAATGTGACCAAGGAAAGAAATTTGTTGCAACCAAAAATCACACTTGCTGAATTTCCCATAAAATTTCTTTTCATTTATGGTTATCCAAATAACCATTAAATGACTTTTATGATCCTCTTTACTTTTAGAAAACAACAAAATATCATCAATGAAAACATCCAATAACTTATCCAATAACTCATGGAAAATTCTATTCATGAGGTCCATGAATACAGAAGGTGTATTGGTTAACCCAAAATTCATGACTACAAATTCATAATGGCCATATCTTGTACGAAACATTGTCTTCGGAATATCTGCTTCCTTTACCTTCAAATGATGCCACCCTGATCTCAAATCAATCTTTGAAAAATACAGATCTCCCTAGAGCTGATTAAACAAATCATTGATATGAGGAAAATGATATTTGTTCTTAACCGTGATGTTATTCTAGGTTCTATAATCAATGAAAATTCTCATTGAACCATCTTTATTTTTAACAAATAAGACTAGAGCACCCCCTGGTGATGTGATAGGTCGAATGAAACCTTTCTCTAATAAATCTTGAAATTTCTCCTTCAAATCTAAAAGTTGAATTTGAGAAATTTGATAAGGGGGGTTTGAAATTGTCTTAACATCAGGAACCAAGCCAATAATAAATTCAACTTCCCAATCTGGTATTATTTCAGTCAACTCGTCAAGAAAAACATCAGGATAGTCATTTACCTCTAGAACATCATCAATCCGAATAGTTCATTTGTTTTCAACAATATGTGCAAGGTAACATTCATTTCTATCTTTTACATGTTCCTGAGCCTCTTGATATGTTATCAATAGTAAGGGTTTATTCTTGTACACAAACTGAAAGTCTTTCTGAAAAGAAACTTCTTTAGCTCTACAATCAATATTAGCATGGTAAACAGAGAGCCAATCCATACCCAGGATAACATCAAAACCTACTAGAGGTAAAACAATAAAGTTTTCAAGAAGGGTCTTTACATAGATATGGATGGGAAGATTCTTATAAATGCTTTTTGCCTCAACATTTCCCCCATGTGTTTTTACAACAAGTTCCGGAGTCATTTCTTGAGATTGAATTCCTAATTTATTACGAAGTTTTTGATGGATGAAAGTATGATTAGACCCCGAATCAAAAAACACATTGTCATAATGTGAAAAAACAAACAAAGTACACGATACAACTTCATCTGATGGCCCAATATCTGCTGAAGTAGTTGAAATGGATTTCACCACACCCTTCTGCTTGTAGTCTGACTGCTTCCCATCATTCAAGCACTTTGTCGGACACTCATTTGCATAATGACCCATCTCATTGCACTTGAAAAATTTCACTAACTGTAAATCAAATTTTGTCTTACCATCACCCTAATCTTTTCCAGTGAAATCACGAGCCTTATGTTCCATATTACCACATCGGTAGCACTTTCCATAATTCAAAAGATATTCCCCAGCATGATCTTTACCACATTTATCACAAACTGAAAACATAGTTTTCTTACCATCAGACCTTTTTGAAGGATTCATCCATGTCTCCTGCCACCTCGGTCTCTTCTTCTATTTGTTTATATAGAACACTTTCTCATTGGAAAACTCCATTTCCACCTTATCAACACATCAAAAAAGATTTTCATTATTTTTTAACTTGCGAGAAGCTAATGCCCTTCGATATATTGGCTTTATTCCTGAGTAATAACAATTGATTTTACTATCAAGGTCTCAGATAAAATTTATAGCATAGCATTCCAATCAAGTGAACATTTCTTCTTAAGCAGCCAATGAATCATCCTCTTTCCTCAATTCCAAGAATTGTTTTTCCATCCGATGTCAAACATCCTTAGGAAAATATTTCTCAAGAAACATTCCTTTGAATTAATCCAGTCAAGAGAATCAATATCATCAGCATCCCTAATATTTTTAACCATCGACAACCACTGACCAGCGTCACCATCCAAACGATAAATATCAAGACTGACAATTTGATTGTCTGAAATCCCCATGACATCGAAAATCATCTCCAGTGCTTTAATCCACCCTTCAGCTATCACAGGGTCAGATGATCCTCTATCTAATTGGGGATGTTTCCTCATTAAATGTTCAACCACTGACATGTTACTATGCGGTTAATCTAGCTGATCTCGTGCATGGATACCACCACCATTTATTTCTTGAGTCAACTGTGTCATTACTGAAACAAACAATCAGTTCCAATTACGACCATCTCAGGATGCTGATTTGAAAGGTCATTTCCTTCTGTATGTCTTCCTAGCATTGCTTCCCTGTTTTGTTTGTGGAAAACCATTCTGAACAAACATGTCTTTGATGAAGTATCATGGTAATCTTAAAATTCTATATCAATTCAATTTGACCATAAAAAAATATTTTTGGATAATAATTTAATATAATTATATCTCCTAATGTTATCTAAACTAGACTCTGATACAAAAAATAAGGCCCTGTACATAAACATCACTTAATATTGAGTAATTTTAAGAATACACAGTGAGGATCTTTTCAGGTTTAGAGTTTTGGAGAATTAGATTATAAATCATTCATTACATTCCCCATTTAAACAAGCTGGTTACAGAAAAGATAGTATTCATTTTCACCATCAATGGAAACATATTTAAAATAAACATGGATTCATTCCTGACATTTCCTCGACACTATCATCACATCATGTGATTTTCCCCTAACCTGGGAAAACCATTTCAAAAACATGGGATGAGCATAAAAATATCAGTAAGGGATATAAAAATATAGAATGAAAACATTAGTTCATGTATACATAATAATCAATCAAATCATACATTACTCATAAAACATAATCACTTTAAAATACAGCATGAAATCATAAGACTCATGAATAACTCATAGAAATCATAAGACATAAAGGTAACTTGAGGCATTCATAACATTCTTATGTTGGGTGTAACCCTCACTGTTACGTTTGGAATACCAATCATAGTATATTATCTAAATATCTTTAGAGAAGATTTAGTGTTTAACCGCTTTGTGTTACTCAATGCATTGTAGATCTATCACGGGCTCACCCACACTTAGTTTATCATGGAACCACCCTTCTTCATAAACAATTCCCAAGAACCAAAACATAATTGTATCACATAAAACATGCATAAAAGAAACATATCATTTCCACATTTCAATAACAAGATATCAAAAAACACATTGATATAATCAAAACATTATCAAAACAATTTTCAATATGAAAATAAAATAAAAGGAAAACATGGCATTTTTTTTAAATTAAATAAAAGTTATGGATTGTAGGGGAAGCTGAATCTCAAATAATGGTCACGACGGCGGAGAAGTCGTTGTCACCACATACGTAAGACAAAAACATTCCCTTTTTTTCCTTTATTAAAACACATCGTATAAAAATATTCATTTTGAATAGAAGTGAATGTCAAAGGGGGTCATACATCGTACAAATGAGTGTTGTGAATAAAACAAAATATTCCTCAATGAAAAGAGATTGAGATGAAGTCCCTTACCTCGTGTCTGACATGACTCAATCATTATTTAGCCTCAGGAATAATAAACTAGAGTTAATTTATACTATCATAAGAACATTTTTAAATTTCATAATTCCATTTATATAAATTATAACCATGTTACAAACATTATGTAATTATTTAAGTTAATAACGGTCGTTTTGTCGATCTTTGGTAATCGAGTGAAAAATAAACTTCTTATAATTACATTTCCTTCATTTGGTAAAATATCCACTATATCCAGAATTATATTCATGATGTATATATCATATATATCATATATATCCAGTATATACATTAATTTATAATATTACATAACATTTAGAGGTAATAAATGAAATGCACCATTCGTGGAGACGGTAAGCCGTACGTACACATGAACGCTAGTTTCATTTCTATTTCATATTTAATGGAATGAAATCATAATGATATAAACGTATAATATAATTCCAGTATAATATCAAATATAATATCATTAACTCCATCCTTTATAGATCCCACATATGGCATTAATGATTCAAATCACTTTGAGGGGGTGGTAGTCCGCACATCCTAAAATGAAATTATCGCGTTTACCCATAATGGAAACCATAAAGGTTTTCCATAAATGAAAAATAAATAATCATAAGGAAAACATAAAAATAATATATATCATGTATAAACAGAGTGGAATATTAATTTCCACCATGAAAGGTGTTAAATTAAGACTGGACAATCATCATTTCGTTAGGCAGCAATTCGCCACTCACAGAAACAGTATATTCTTTAACCATTAGACATGGGTGTGTGTAAGTGTAGCTCAAATACTTCTTATAACAACATCCTAGTATATTGATGTTACTGGTGTTGTTTCAAAATAATGGAATAAATAGATTTTAGGGTGTTGGAGAAGCCAAATAAAACAAAATAACATAAGAGAAGTCATTGCCATTAAATCGGGTAACTCCCCTTGGTTTGAACAAAAAGGGTATCATGAAGAGCTTTACACCTGATTTAAGGATTCTATGATGAATTGAGGGATGTGGAGAGATAAAATGAGAAGATTTTGGTCAAGCCAATGGCTTGAATGGTGTGGGTAAGGGGTGGAGCTGGGGCCCTTTTATAAGAGGGAGGAGGGGAACTCTTTGATGGTCATGAAATGTTACTTTTTTATGAAATGATTTTCGAATTTTAAAGGTCCCACAATGATATATTTCTAGGATAATGTGATAAGGGTTAGAAATCCACCCATACAATAGGTTTTTGACAAGTTTATGTCTTATATTTTACATTGTCTTTTCATTTTATTTAAATCATTCATTAATGAGGTAATCACTACATTATCATGGTGTCATAAATAAATTTATTTATTTATGGACTAAAAATTATATAAAAAAATACCATGACATTGGAATTTTCTCTATATTCCCAATAACTATTTATAGTCTAATATATATTTTATTTAGAAAAAATTAAAATTGTTTTAATTTGGTGTTACATACTTAATGTCACTATCACAAAAGAGTGATTACATGGGGTCACTAAGTTGGAAAAAGGAATCCTATGGTCGGACATGAGACAACCAGTAGCATTAGGACACATGTGGCGGTAATTTTAAATTATTATGATATTATTTTATAACACTTTACTACCTGATTACTAATTAATCACGGTAATTAAAGATAATTACCATCATTACTATTCAAAATATCGAAAAACAAAAGATATTTAATTACATAATTTGGACCTCCTGATTAAAAATATGGAATCCATTTCACTAAATTCAAAAGACATGAATTCTAGTAATTAATTTAAAAATAACTCCAGTTGTCAAAACCAATAGCGGGGTTTTTTTAGAAACAATATCTATCAAATGTTTGACACTTTTTTATTCCCAATTACAATGTGAAATTAATTGCAATAAAAAAAATTGGATTAAATGTTAAAAATATATTCTAATTAATCTTTAAAACCAATTAAAAAGATAATATATCCATATAATTAAATTAGATGAAAAAGTAGTTTTCCAGTATTTTTCACTATTCATTAAAAAATGAACATTGTCAGAAAAATACCAAAAATTTATCCAAAGTAAATTTAAATGTCCCATTCCAAAATAATAATTTTATTTTGACAAATGCAACTTATTAAATTGTCAAAAGTTTGATTTAAAATGTTTTTCGTTCAAAAGAAGATAAAACGATCTTTTAAAAAATATTAGAGTATTCTATGCTTAAGATTGGAGTTATTTTAATTTTAAGCATCTAAAACACAATATAATTAATAAATATACATAGATATTAAAATGTATTATTCTTTACTTACATTGGATTTTACATCCTTCCCCCTTTAGAAAATTGCTTCCCCGCAATTTATTTACTTATCGAATTAGTGGGGGTATTTATCCCTCATTGAATTTTCATATTCCCATGTTACCTCTTCAATCATGTTGTTTTTCCAAAAATCATTTCCTTGTTGAATCACCTTATTCCGCAATACATTCTCCCAATGGTCAAGAATTTGGAATGTATATTCCTCAAAAGATAAGTTCTCTTCCAGCTGAACTACCACTGGACTAAAAACATGAGATGGTTCTAACGCGTACTTCCTTAACATTGAAACATTAATAACATTGTGTACCCGAGAGAAACTCGGAGGTAAATCCACTCAGAATTCAACTGATCCAACTCTCTCCAAGACTTGATATGGTCCAATGAACCTTTTAATCAGCTTTCCTTTCTTTCTAAATCGCATCACACATTTCCATGGTGAAACTTTGAGGAAGACATGATCACCTACCTCAAAAGAGAGATCCTCCCTCATATTGTCCGCATAACGTTTATGCATGCTCTGAGCTGTTCTCATGTGTTTCTGTATCAGTAGAAATTTTTCTGCCAAATCTTCAACCAATTCTGGTCCCATCAACTTCCTTTCACCTATTTCATCCTAAAATGCTGGAGTTCGACACCGCTTCACATATAATACCTCAAATGGTTCCATCTGTATACTGGAATGAAAACTTTTATTATAAGAAAACTCAACCAATGAAAGATATTGGTACCAAATTCCTTAAAAATCCATCGATCATGCATGTAGAATATCCTCCAAAGTATGAATTGTTCGTCCTGAATTCCCATCTGATTGAGGATGGAAAGCTGTACTAAAATCTAATTCAGTACCCAATGACTTCTGAAGTCCCTTCCAAAAGTTATAAGTAATAATGGTATCACGATCAGATACAATATAGAAGGGACATCCATGTAACCTGAATATCTATTTATTATACAAATGAGAAAGTTGATCTATGGAAAAAGTATCTCGTATGGTAAGGAAATGAGTAGATTTAGTCATGCGATCAATAATAACCAAAATTTCATTATTACCTCGATGTGTCTTCAGCAATCCCAGAGCAAAGTCCATGGATATATTCTCCCATTTCCACTCTAGTACTGGTAATGGATGAAGCATCCCTTTCAGTAATTGCCACTCTACTTTAAACTGTTGACAAGTCAAACACTTCACAGTAAAATCAGCAATATCTCTTTTCATTCCATCCCACCAGTAACACTCCCAAAAATATCTATACATCTTAGTACTTCCAGGATGAACTGAAAATATAGAACTATGAGATTCACATAACAACTCTCTCTTCAAATACGAATTAGAAGGCACACACCATATCTTCCCAAATCTCAAAACACAATCATTATCAATGTAGAATTAAGGAAACATACACTACTGAACTAGCTCTACCTATTTCTGCAACTCACTATCTTGCTTCTGTGCTTGCTTAATTCTGTCTGATAGAGATGATTTCACTGATACCTGAAAAAAATAGAAGAACATCATGCACCAACAACTTCTATGCCAATGATCATCAAATCCTTAACCAAAGGATCATGCTCCAAACGTAACATGGTTAATGAAGCATTAATTTTTTTGACTCAAAGCATTAGACAATTTATTTTCTTATCCCGGATGGTAATGAATTGTACAATCATAATCCTTGATTAATTATACTCATCTCTTATGTCTCATGCCAATTCATTCTGAGTGATTATATACTTTAAACATCTGTAATAATTATATATTTCACACTTTACACCATACAAATGATGCATCCAAATTTTTAAAGCAAATACAACAACAGCTAATTCCGAATCATGTGTAGGGTAATTTACCTCAGGAGTTTTCAACTGATGTGAATCATAATAAATTAACCTATCATTCTACATTAGGATGCAACCAAGTCATTTCAATGAAGCATCATTGTAGATGAAAAACTCACCATTCCTGGAAGGTAGTTCCAAAACTAGAGCATTCACCAATCTTCTTTTCAATTCCTGAAAACAATCATCACATTATTTTGACTAGATGAACTTAACCCCATTTCGAGTTAACTTAGTCATTGGACTAGATAACCATGAAATGTTTTTTACAAACCATCGGTAATATCCTTCCAAACTAAGAAAACTACGAATCTCGGTTACATTTGTGGGTCTTTTCAATTCTTAAAAAACCTTTGTTTTCACAGGATCAACATTTATTCCATCTTTAGAAACAATGTGTCCAAGGAAAGTAATTTTTTACAACCAAAATTCACACTCCTTGAATTTCCCATACAATTTATTTTCTTTTAAGGTTCAAAAAATATCGCATAAATGACTTTCATGACCATATTTACTTTTAGAAAAGACCAAAATATCATCAATGAAAACAACCAATAACATATCCAAGAACTCATGGAGAATTATATTCATAAGGTCCACTAATATAGCTGGTGAATTGGATAACCCAAAATGTATAACTACAAATTCATAATGCCCATATCTTCTACGAAACGCGGACTTCGGAATATCTTCTTCCTTTACATTCAACTGATGGTACCATGATCTCAAATCAATATTTGAAAAATACTGAGCTCCCTGGAGATGATCAAGAAAATTATCGATATGAGGCAAAGGATATTTGTTCTTAACATTGATTTTATTCAAGGCTCTATAATCATTGTAAAGTTTCATTGAACCATCTTTATTTTTATCAATTAAGACAGGGGCACCCCATGGTGATGTTGAAGTTCGAATGAATCCTTTCTCTATTAAATCTTAAAATTGATCCTTTTAACTATAAAATTTCAATTTGAGACATTCGATAAGGGGGGTTTTGAAATTGGTTTAGCATCAGGAACTAAGACAACAATAAATTCAACTTCCCGATCTCGTATTATTCCAGGAAACTCATCAGGAAAATTATCAGGATACTCATTGACCACTAGAACATCATTAATTTGAATGGTTCCTTTGTTTTCAATAATATGTGAAAGATAACATTCATTTCCATATTTTACAAGTTTCTCATCGCCTTAATATGTTATCAACAATAAGGGTTTATTATTGTACACAAACTGAACGTCTTTCTGAAAAGAATCTTCTTTAGCACTACAATCTATCTTAGCATTATAAACAGAGAGCCAATCCATACGCATGATAACATCTGACTCTAATAGAGATAAAACAATAAGTTTTGCAAGTAGTTTCTTTCCACATATAAGGATAGGAAGATTCTTATAAATTCTTTTTTCCATAACATTTCCCCCATGTGTATTTAAAAAGTTCATGAAGTCATTTCTTGACATGGAATTCCCAATTTAATAGAAACTTTTTAAGATATTAAAGAATGTGTAGACCCCGAATCAAACAACACATTTGCAGAATATGAAAAAACAAAAAACGTACCTTATACCTGTAATGGCCCGGACCTCTCCTGTCCATTTCTTTGTAAAAAATTTGATGTGGTCAAACACGACACGTGTTGTAATAATAATTTTTTATAATAATAATTGATAATGGTGGCGTGAAAATATTTGGTGTTAATTAGATAAAATGGTTTTAATTTAATCATTGTAAAATATAAGAAATAAAATCGAATATATTTAATAAAATGATGGGAGGCGCATGGAATAAGTTATAAAGGAATAAATTACAATAAATGAGGCTCATGTAATAATTTATAAAGGAATGAAATGCATGGGGTGCATGGGTGTGACCTTGTACAGGAGGCGTTGTGCGGTTCTCCACAATTAAAGTTGGAATTGTGTTAATATCATTAAAAGGGTATTATTATATAATAATTTCTTATAATAATAATAAAATGAAGAGGAACGTGAATGGGGTTCCCAACCATGAGTGAATATAATGTTATGGGATATATGGAGTAATTATATGAAAATAATGGGAGTCAATAATAATAATAAATATTAATGTTAATGATGGGGAACCGTTGATGAAATTGAAAGAGGATTTATTATTATTGAATTAAATAATAATGATAAAGGTGACAGAAATATGTGTGTGATTGGTAAATTAAATTAAATGGTTTTAATTTTTGGTTAGTAAATTAAATTATTTGAATTTAATTAAATGGAATGGTTTTAACTTAATAACCATGGTAAACTAATTTAATGGGATTATATTAGTACATTAATTATGGGTGTTATTATTATTAATTTTATTAAATAATAAAGTTGAAGTGAGAATGGAGTTTGGGGCGTTCCACATGGAGTAAAAGAAATGGGAGGCGCCACTTTTGGTGGTGGGAGAGAATCATGAAAGAAAAAAAAATAGATTGGAGAGAGAAACAAAAAATAATAATAAGAGAAATAAAATTAAAAGACAAATAAATGAAAAAGGAGGAATTGGTGCTTAATTATAGCGCCCATGAAGACTCAAAAACGTTATTGCTTTTGGAGTTATGAAAAATAAATAAATAATTGATTAATAATAATAATAAAATATTGTTATTATTAATTTTGTTGATAAAACACTTTTTTGTCCGTAACTTCTTCGTGCGACCTCGGTTTCACGAACCGTTAGTGGCAGTGTGACCTTGACTACGAGACGAAAATTATGAGTCCAATACTGGATGTCTTTTTCGGGTTTTCGGATTGGGTACCCGAAACGCTCATGAATTAATAGATTTAATATTTTTATTATTACGGGATCTTGTATCCAACGTATCTCCCTCATACGGTATCGGATTGACGATCCGTCAGAGACAGCATAACCCTGAAATTATGATGGTCATTTTAAGACCATTAATGAGCTACTTTTATGACTCATGCCTCGGGTCAACGAAACACCACATATTGATAGAATTATCATTATTATTAAAACGCGTGGAAACCGCGTGACGTGTTGTGTGTTAACCAATCAAAACATGTAACGTATGTACGGTCACATCGTGTATTCATTAATGCATGCTGAATACGAATTTATCTATTCATTTCCTATATAATAACGAGGTCATGTTTTATCTTCCATATCGATCGCTTCTTTGTCGCACGACGATGCTCTTGGACAATCAAGAAGTATTCCTCCTATAACTTCTTTGTCCGAGCTCCGAATTACGATCCGTCAGCGGCCACAGGATCGTAGTGACGAGACGAAGATTCTAAGCTCGTACTTGTCACCTTTCCTTCTGGCCTTCCTTCTTCAGCTTCCATCCTAGGAGGTGTTTCTCGGGTTTGGCGAAGGCGGAGGACACCGAAGTACGTCGTCGGAAGCGACGTGATCGGGACCTTTTGAGGTAGGGGTTTACCTTCGTCTCTCTTTTTGGTGCAACATGCAGGGTGGGATATTTTTCTTTTGTTCCATGGGATGTAGTTGAACTATAAATAAAGATAATAATCGGATAAAGAATGGTTTGGGGTTTTGTGCTGTTTCTATTGCCTTCCAGTTTCTTTATCTCTTGATTGTGATTTTGGATTGAAAGGCCTTTGCCTACTGAAAATCAAGGCTGTTGGTGGCCTTTGCGTGCGCAATTGATATCTGAATTGTTTGTGGTTGGTTTTGTTAAAACATGGAAAATGGATAAGCACGTAAAGACTGGATGATTAAATGAGAATGAAAACCTTGTGTGATCACCCCGGTTGAACAAAGTTGGAATAATGAACATGTTGGTGGTTTGGTTGTTTTGTGGAAAATGCCTTTATTTATGAAAAGTGTTTTGATTATGAAATGTGTTTTGAAGTAAAAGGTGTTTTCAAATGCGGAAATGTTTTGTGTGTGGAAAGGGTTTTATGTGTGGAACTTTGAAATAAATGAATGAAGGAATGTTGTATGGTTTTTATAATCTTTTGTAAATGAAATGGCATGTGGTTGCTTGCGTTTTACCTAACCTTGGTTGTGGATGGCAGGGATATGTTTGTGAAAGGTTTTGTCTGGATGATAGTTGCCCAGTAGTAATAATTTGTTAAACCATTGCATGAAACATGAAAACCTAAATGGGGTTGGGGGATGATTGTTTGGTTGTTGATGCATGCTTCGTCGTAGCAGTGCCGAGGCACATGCTCAGTTTCTCTTTTTAAGAAGCCATAGGTTGGGCTGTGTGTTTGGTATATGTATATATATAATTGTATCTTTGTGTTTTGTTGCACCACACCCATGTCAAGCACCTAGTGCCGAACACTCCCATTTTATGGGAGAGGGTGTTCCCCCTTAGTTACTAGCTCCTTCCTGCTCCTTCTTCCATAGGCTATGACGGCTTGAGGTGACCTTACACCCAAGACTCTTCGGGTAGGTCTCGGAGGCTGTGATGGCTTGAGGCGACCATTAGCCCAAGACTCTTCTGGCAGGCTTACCGTTCCCAAGAACCTTCGGGATGAGGCCCAGGTGTCTGCGGGCGGGTTAGTGGTTGTGGCCCAGGTGTGTGCGGGCGGGATGCGTGGTTTGGCCCAGGTGTGTGCGGGCGGGAAGAGTGTGGTAGCATTAGGACGTTTGCCGTTAGGAAGAGCAGCATCTAATTAAGTGGGAAATGGTGCGGGGTACCCAATACTTTTGTTCTATATATATACTAAACTTCTTTGTGTTACATGGTGAGTGTGACCAGTGAGGCTGGGTGGATAGTTTTTCCTTGTTATTTTCTGGTTCTTCTATTTTCTCACGGGATCGTAGGGTGTCTCCCCACTTGTGCACGAGAGCTTTAGGTTTCCCTACTGAGTATACTTGTATGCTCACCCTACGTTTACATTCAGGTTTCAAGGAGGACTACCAGGGCCGTGCGGGACCCTACTAGTCGGCCAGTTGGAGTTGTTGCAGTTGTTGTTCTCTTGTTTTCTTTGGCTTTGTACTTTTGAGCTTCCTTGTACTTGTACCTTGTTATAAAAAATTGTTTAAACATGCATGTGGGCTTGGTTTGGGTTTATTTATATACACTTGTTCTTTTCCCTTTTAGGTGGTTGACTTGTCCTATTTCCCGATCCAAAATAATAAAAAGTGTAATGCCTACCATATTTATGAAAACTCATACCCTTGGTGCTAGTCGCCAACCCGGGGCCTACTGGAGGCGGGACTCGGGGGTCATTATCTTCCTTTCACCATTGCCAGATTAGGAGGGGAATCTTTGGTGGGAGGGGGTCATGACAGAATGGTATCAGAGGTGATGGTTGAGAGATAGGATGGAGTATGGAGTTAGGCACAGAGATGATTGCATGGGATTGTAGGGCAACAATGTTCGTTAATCTTGGTGCGTGACATAGGCCAGGGAAGACCGGCTAGGACACGGGATTTTAGGGCCCCCCGTGATCCGATTCAAGGACTCTGAGCCTACCGAACGACCAAGTGAGACTATATTGATTGCAGGGTAGAGACTCTAGGGAAGGTACATGCATCATCATGTTTGTGTTTTACTTGATTTGGGTGTTCTGGGAAAGAAATTGAAATAAAATGATAATTAAAACTTTGAGTTTTTTTACTACATGGGCTTAGGCGTTCCCTGTTTACCGAACAACTATGGCACCTGGACGTCAACAGAACGGCAGAGGAGTGGGACACAGACAGTTTCATGCAATAGAAGTGGCAACCCTAGCAAGGCCCGAGATCAAGAGAGATGTTTCCGGTTTTACTTAAATGCTCTCATTTATGTTTTGTTTAAATTCAAGATCATCACACTCCTTTGTTGAAACTCATTCTCGCCCATGCTTTGGGCCTGGAACTTTTTTTTTCATGAATTTATAATGCTAAGTTGTTTCCCTCTTTCCTTTAAATGTGTGTGAAGAGTCATAACATGTGGGGGGAGGAGGACCTAATCCCTAATCAAGACGCATTAATGTGGATGCGATTAAACCCGTGCAGGAGAGTCAGTGCCGCCTAAAGCGGATAATATCTCGACATGGGAGAAGGAATTCCTCAAGCCATGTGTTCGGGAAATTTATTGATGTTTTGTATGGTGTTGGGGGGCAGTGTAAGTTGGAAAATCCTAATATATGGAAGTGGTAAGGCTCAGTCCTTAATCGAGAGGCATTAATGCTGATGCGATTAAACCTCTGCAGGCGAGTCAGTGCCGCCTAAAGCGGATAATATCTCGACATAGGAGAGGGAATTCCTAACTCACATAATTAGGGTTGTCGGTTGTTTCTTGTTATGACAAGAGGCCTGAGAGGTATCTTGAGGGGTGGTTGTTCGGACCTTTCCCACTTTTATGGGTTGGTTTTAATTCTCGAGGACGAGAATGTTTTGAGAGGTATCTGCTGTAATGGCTCGGACCTCTCCGGTCCATTTCTTTGTAAAAAATTTGATGTGGTCAAACACGACACGTGTTTTAATAATAATTTTTTATAATAATAATTGATAATGGTGGCGTGAAAATATATGGTGTTAATTAGATAAAATGGTTTTAATTTAATCATTGTAAAATATAAGAAATAAAATCGAATATATTTAATAAAATGATGGGAGGCGCATGGAATAAGTTATAAAGGAATAAATTACAATAAATGAGGCTCATGTAATAAATTATAAAGCAATGAAATGCATGGGGTGCATGGGTGTGACCTTGTACAGGAGGCGTTGTGCGGTTCTCCACAATTAAAGATGGAATTGTGTTAATAACATTAAAAGGTTATTATTATATAATAATTTGTTATAATAATAATAACATGAAGAGGCACGTGAATGGGGTTCCCAACCATGCGTGAATATAATGTAATGGGATATATGGAGTAATTATATTAAAATAATGGGCGTCAATAATAATAATAATTATTAATGTTAATGATGGGGACCCGTTGATGAAATTGAAAGAGGATTTATTACTATTGAATTAAATAATAATGATATAGGTGACAGAAATATGTGTGTGATTGGTGAATTAAATTAAATGGGTTTAATTTTTGGTTAGTAAATTAAATTATTTGAATTTAATTAAATGGAATGGTTTTAACTTAATAACCATGGTAAACTAATTTAATGGGATTAAATTAGTACATTAATTATGGGTGTTATTATTAATAATTTTATTAAATAATATAGTTGAAGTGAGAATGGAGTTTGGGGCGTTCCACATGGAGTAAAAGAAATGGGAGGCGCCACTTTTGGTGGTGGGAGAGAATCATGAAAGAAAAAAAATAGATTGGAGAGAGAAACAAAAAATAATACTAAGAGAAATAAAATTAAAAGACAAATAAATGAAAAAGGAGGAATTGGTGCTTAATTATAGCGCCCATGAAGACTCCAAAACGTGATTGCTTTTGGAGTTATGAAAAATAAATAAATAATTGATTAATAATAATAATAAAATATTGTTATTATTAATTTTGTTGATAAAACACTTTTTTGTCCGTAACTTCTTCGTGCGACCTCGGTTTCACGAACTGTCCGTGGCAGTTCGACCCTGACTACGAGACGAAAATTATGAGTCCAATATTGGATGTGTTTTTTGGGTTTTCGGATTGGGTACCCGAAATGCTCATGAATTAATAGATTAAATATTGTTATTATTACGGGATCTTGTATCCAACGTATCTCCCTCATACGGTATCAGATTGACGATCCGTCAGCGACAGCGTAACCCTGAAATTATGACGGTCATTTTAAGTCCATTAATGAGATACTTTAATGAGTCATGCCTCGGGTCAATGAAACACCACATATTGATAGAATTATCGTTATTATTAAAACGCGTGGAAACCGGGTGACATGTTGTGTGTTAACCAATCAAAACATGTAACGTATGTACGGTCACATCGTGTATTCATTAATGCATGATGAATACGAATTTACCTATTCATTGCCTATATAAGAACGAGGTCATGTTTTATCTTCCATATCGATCGCTTCTTTGTCGCAAGACGACACTCTTGGACAATCTAGAAGTATTCCTCCTCTAACTTCTTTGTCCGAGCTCCGAATTACGATCCGTCAGCGGCCACAGGATCGTAGCGACGAGACGAAGATTCTAAGCCCAGACTTTTCACCTTTTCTTCCGGCCTTCCTTCTCCAGCTTCCAACCTAGGATTCGTTTGTCGGGTTTGGCGAAGGCGGAGGACACTGAAGGACGTCGTCGGAAGCGATGTGATCGGGACCTTTTGAAGTAGGGGTTTACCTTCGTCTCTCTTTTTGGTGCAACATGCGGGGTGAGATATTTTTCTTTTGTTACATGGGATGCAGTTGATCTTTAAATAAATATAATAACCGGATAAATATGGGTTTGAGGTTTTGTGCTGTTTCTATTGCCTTCCAGTTTCTTTATCTTCTGATTGTGATTTTGGATTTAAAGGCCTTTGCCTACTGAAAATCAAGGCCGTTGGTGGCCTTTGCGTGCGCAATTGATATCTGAATTTTTTGTGGTTGGTTTTGTTAAAACATGGAAAATGGATAAGCACGTAAAGACTGGCTGATTAAATGAGAATGAAAACCTTGTGTGATCACCCCGGTTGAACAAAGTTGGAATAATGAACATGTTGGTGGTTTGGTTGTTTTGTGGAAAATGCCTTTATTTATGAAAAGTGTTTTGATTATGAAATGTGTTTTTAAGTAAAATGTGTTTTCAAATGTGGAAATGTTTTGTGTGTGGAAAGGGTTTTATGTGTTGAACTTTGAAATAAATTAATGACGGAATGTTGTATGGTTGTGATAATCTTTTGTAAATGAAATGGCATGTGGTTGCTTGCGTTTTACCTAACCTTGGTTGTGGATGGAAGGGATATGTTTGTGAAAGGTTTTGTCTGGATGATAGTTTCCCAGTATTAATAATTTGTTAAACCATTGTATGAAACATGAAAACCTAAATGGGGTTGGGGGATGATTGTTTGGTTGTTGATGCATGCTTCGTGGTAGCAGTGCCGAGGCACATGCTCAGTTTCTCTTTTTAAGAATCCATAGGTTGGGCTGTGTGTTTGGTATATGTATATATATAATTGTATCTTTGTGTTTTGTCGCACCACACCCATGTCAAGAACCTAGTGCCTGACACTCCCATTTTATGGGAGAGGGTGTTCCCCCTTAGTTACTAGCTCCTTCCTGCTCCTTCTTCCATAGGCTATGATGGCTTGAGGTGACCTTACACCCAATACTCTTCGGGTAGGTCTCAGAGGCTGTGATGGCTTGAGGTGACCTTTATCCCAAGACTCTTCGGGCAGGATTACCGTTCCCAGGAACCTTGGGATGAGGCCCAGGTGTCTGCGGGCGGGTTAGTGGTTGTGGCCCAGGTGTGTGTGGGCGGGATGCGTGGTTTGGCCCAGGTGTGTGCGGGCGGGAAGAGTGTCGTAGCATCAGGACGTTTGCCGTTAGGAAGAGCAGCATCTAATTAAGTGGTAAATGGTGCGGGGTACCCAATACTTTTGTTCTATATATATACTAAACTTTTTTGTGTTACTTGGTGAGTGTGACCAGTGAGGCTGGGTGGATAGTTTTTCCTTGTTAGTTTCTGGTTCTTCTGTTTTCTCACGGGACCTTAGGGTGTCTCCCCACTTGTGCACGAGAGCTTTAGGTTTCCCTACTGAGTATACGTGTATGATCACCCTACATTTACTTTCTGGTTTCCAGGAGGACTACCAGGGCCGTGCGGGACCCTACTAGTCGGGCAGTTGGAGTTGATGCAGTTGTTGTTCTCTTGTTTTCTTTGGCATTGAACTTTTGAGCTTCCTTGTACATGTACCTTGTTATAAAAAATTGTTTAAACATGCATGTGGGCTTGGTTTGGGTTTATTTATATACACTTGTTCTTTTTCCTTTTTGGTGGTTGACTTGTCCTATATCCCTATCCAAAATAATAAAAAGGGTAATGCCTCCCATATTTATGAAAACTCATACCCTTGGTGCTAGTCTCCAACCCGGGGCCTACTGGAGGTGGGACTCGGGGGGTCATTATCTTCCTTTCATCGTTGCCAGATCAGGAGGGGCATCTTTGGTGGGAGGGGGTCGTGACAATACCACTTCATTTAATGCCCCAAATTCTGCTGAAGTAGTTGCAATGGATTTCAACACACCATTGTTCTTTTAGTCTGACTGCTTCCCATCATTCGATCTCTTTGTTGGACACTCATTTTCCTAATGACCTATCTCATTGCACTTGAAAAATTACACTAACTATAAATCAAATTGTGTCTTACCATCACCCTAAACATTTCCAGTGCAATCACGAGACTTATGTCCCATATTACCACATCGGTAGCACTTTCCAGAATTCAAAAGACATTCCCCAACATGATTTTCACCAAATTTATCACAAACTGAAAACTTTGTTTTCTTACTATCAGACCATTTTGAAGGATTCATCCCTTTTTCCTACCACCTCGGTCTCTTCTTCTGTTGGTTGTTATAAAACACTTGATCCTTGGAAAACTCAATTTCCACCTTCTCATCACATCGAAGAATCTTTTCATAACTTTTTAAACTGTATGAAGATAATGACCTTTTATATTTTGGATTTAATCTTGAGTAAAAATGATTTATTTTACTATCAAGGTCTTGGATAAAATTTGGAGCATGTCCTGCCAATCGAGTGAACTTTTCTTCATAATCAGCCACTGAGTTGTCCTCATTCATCAATTCCAAGAATTTTTTTTCCATCCTAAGTAAAATATCCTTAGTAAAATATTTCTCAAGAAACATACCTTTGAATTCATCGAGTCAATAGAATCAATCTCATTAGTGTCCCTGATAATTTTAACCATCGACAACCACTGATCTGCTTCTCCCTACAAAAGTTAAACAATAAGACTTAACTTTTGATTGTCTAAACACGCCATGACATCTAAAATCTTCTCCAGTGCATTAATCCACCCATTAGGTAGCAATGGGTCAGATGATCCACTGAATGATGGGGTAATTTTCCTCGTGAAATGTTCCACCACTGACATGTTTCTCTGTGGTTGATCTGGATGATCTCGTGCATGGGTACCACCACAATTTATCACTTGAGTCAACTGTTTCATTGCTGCAAAAAACTATACAGTTCTAATTCCGACCATCTGAGGATACCGATTTGGAAGGTCATTTCTTTCTGAATGCCTTCCTTGCACAGCTTCCATGTTTCCTCTGCGGAAAACCATTCCGAACAATAATGTCTTAGATGATGCAACATTGTAATCTTCAAATTCTATATCATTTTAATTTGACCATAAGAAAATTATTTTTGGATAATCATTTAATATAATTCTAAATAATGAAGTTATTTTAACTGACCTATGATACCAACTATAAGGCCCCAGCCTTAAACATTACATAATCTTGATTTATTTCAGGAATACACATTGATGATCTTTTCAGGTTTAGAGTTTTATTGAATTATATGAAAAACCATGCATTACATTCCACATTTAAACAATGTGTTTACATAAAAGATAGTATTAATTTTTCCCATCAAAGGAAACATATTTAAAATAAACATGGATTATTTCTTGATACTTCCTCAACACTATCATCACATCATGTACCTTTCCCTTGACCTGGTAAAAACATTTCAAAAACATGGGATGATAATAAAAACCTCAGTAACGGATATAAAAATATGGAATGAAAACATTATTCCATGTATACATAAAAATAAATGAAATCATACTTTACTCATAAAACATAAGCACATTAACATACCTCATGAATTCATAAGTCTCCTGAATAACTCATAGAAATCATAAGACATAAAGGTAACTTGAGGCCTTCATAACATTCTAACATAGGGAGTATCCCTCATGGTTACGTTTGACATACTCATCACAGTATATTCCATAAATATCTTTAGAGAAACCTTATCATTTAACCCCTTCGCATTACCCAATTCATTGGAGAGCTATCACAGGCTCACCCGCCCTTAGTTTATCACGAAACCACCCGTCTTCATAAACAATTCCCATGAACCAAAACATAATCATATCACATAAAACATGCATAAAAGAAACATTACATTTCCACATTTCAATCACAAGATATCAAAAACACATGGATATAATCAAAACATTATCAAGATCATTTTCAATACCAATATTAAATCAAAGTAAAACATGGTATTTATTTTCCATTAAGAAAACATTATAGCTTGTAGAAGAAGCTGACACTCAAATAATGGTCACAGCGGCGGAGAAGTCATTGTCACCGTATATGTAAGACAAAAACATTCCCTTTTGTCATTTAGTAAAATGGTTCATATAAAAAGATTCCTTTTGAATAAAAGTGAATGTCAAATGGGTTTATAAACTGTATAAAATAATGTTGTGTATAAAACAATATATGCCTCAATTAAAGGAGATTGAGATGAAGTCCCTTACCTCGTGTCTGACTTGACTCGATCGTTCTTTAATCTCCTTAATAATAAACTTGAGTTAATTCCTACAATATTAAGATAAATTTTCATGTTAATTATTCAATTTATATAACTTTTTACCATGTTATGAACATTATGTAGTTATTAACGTTAATAACAGTCGTTTTGTTAATCATTGGTACTTGATTCAAAAATAATCTTCTTTTAATTAAAAGTTATTCATGTGGAAAAATAGACATTATATTCAGAATTATATTCATGATGTATATATCATATATAATATATATCTAGTATATACATTCATTTATAATATTACATAACATTTAGAGGTAACAAATGAAATGCACCGTTCGTGGAGTCGGCAAGTCGTACGTACATATGAATGCTACTTTCATTTCAATTTCGTAATTAATGGAATAAAATCATAAGGATATAAAGGTATATTATACTTCCAATATAATATCAAATATAATATCATTAACTCCATCTTTATATATCCCAAATATGGCATTAACGATTCAATGAGCTTTGTGGGGGCAGTAGTCCGCACATCCTAAAATGAAATTATCGCGTTTACCCATAATGGGAACCATAAAGGTATGACATAAATGAAAAATACAGAATCCAAAGGAAAACATAAACATAATATATATAATATAAAAATATAGTGACATCTTAAATTCCACCATGAAAGGTGTTTAAAGAAGATTGAACAATCATCGTTTCGTGAGGCAATAAATCGTCACTCACAGAAACAATATGTTCTTTAACCATTAGATGGTGATGTTTGTAATTTTAGCTCTAATAAATCTCATAAAAACATCCTGGTATATTTAAGATACTTTTTATGTTAAAAAATAAAGTAATAAAAATATTTTATGGGGTTGGAGAAGAAAAATAAAACAAAATAACATAGGAGAAGACATTACCTTTAAATCGGGTAAGTCCCATTTGATTGAAAAAAAGGGTTTCTTGAAAAGATTTCTGCCAATGGTAAGGCATATATAATGAAGAGAGGAATGTGGAGAAACCAAATGAGATGATTTTTGTCTATCCAATGACTTGAGAGGTGTGGGTAAGGGTGTGGAGATGGGGGCCTTTTATAAGAGGGAGGAGGGGCACTCTTGGAATGTCATGAAATGTTACATTATTATGAAATGATATTCGGATTTTAAAGGTCCCACAATGATATATTTCGAGGATTAGGTGATAAGGGCTCTAAATCCACTCATCCAATAGATTTTTGATAAGTTTATGTCTTATATTTTACATTATCTTTTCATTTTACTTTAATAGTTCATTAATGAGGTAATCACTACATCATCATGGTGTTATAAATAAATTTAATTATTTAATGTATAAAAATTTTAAAAAAATACCATGATGTAAGAAATATTTTAAGGTTTAAAATGAATATTTATTGTCTAAGATATCATTTATTTAGACAAAATTAAAATTTATTTACATAGGAGTTACATACTTTTGTTATATTTTCCTTTCTTTAAAAATAAAATGATAAAATGACAATATCACAAAAAAGTGATTCCATGGGGTCCCTAAGTTGGCACAAGGCATCCCATGGTCGGACAGGACACAAAAAGTATCATTAGGACACATTTTGGGGGTAATTGTATGTTATTATGACATTATTTTATTACTCTTAACTACCAAATTACTAATTATTCGTGATAATTAAAGATCACTACTATCATCACTATTCATAATTTCCAAAAACAAAAGAGTCTTAATTAAAATATTTGACCTACTAATTACAAATATGGAATCTATTTCAAAAAATTCAAAACACATAAATTTCAGTAATTAATTTAATAATAATTCCATTTGTCAAAACAAATAGCGGGGCTTTTTAGAAACAATATCTATCAAATGTTTGACACTTGTTTATGACCAATTCCCAAATGAAATTAATTAAAATGACCAAAATTGTATTAAATGGAAAAAATATATTTTAATTAAACTTTAAAACAAATTAAAAAGATAATCTAACCATATAATTTAATTAGATGAAAAGGCAGTTTTGCAGTATTTTTCACTATTTATTAAAAAATGAACATTGTCAGAAAAATAAATAAACTTTATCCAATGTATATTTCGATGTCCCAAAACTAATGAATATGTTTATGTTGGAAGATAGATCTTATAAAATATTCCATAGTTTTATTTAAAAAAGGTTTTCCATCAAAAGGTTGTAAAACGATCTTTTAAAAAATATTAGAGTACTCTATGATTTAGATTTGATTTATTTTCATTTTAAGGCTCTAAAACACTATCTAATTCATAAATAGTCGTAGATACAAAAATATATTATTCTTTACTTAGTTAGTATGTTATATTAGGGGTGATGTGATGGGACCAACCATGCATTTTAACATCGTTCAGTATATCTGTAACTTTTTAATGTCATGTGGGACTATGACTCATAGTTTATTGTCATATGGCTCAGACATCTATAAGATAGATGAGTTTCTAGAAGTAATGTGAAAAACATGATAATGATATGCAGAGAGAATTAGGACAAGGCCCATGTCATTCCATGCGTGATTCTGAGGAGGAACCCTCATACCAAGGGTCCAGAAAAGGTTCGAGGATATGGGACAGGGGAGGCTAGCCCCCAGTTGAGGTGGACCCGAAGATGAGATGTAAAATTTTTCCTACCTATCCCATAAGGATGGGAATCATGCCACAAGTAATTTTTGAAGGTTCCATTTAATGTTGTGTTGGACAACATATAGTTTAATGTCATATAGGCGAAGAATTGGGGGGAACTAAATCCTAGAAAGGGGCGTACGTGGTGCAACTATTGAAAACTTCACATGAATGAGGATATAAGCCCACATGAGTCATGAAACATGGTCTTATAAGATCCAGATATGAGAAGTTAGAAAATAAGAGTAAAATTAGTGGAACTCGAGATGGACCCAAAGACGATATGTCTTGAAGTTCCTATGTATCCCATTTGAATGAGAATCAAGTCATACATAGTTCTAAAAGAGATATTAGATTATGGTCTTAGATATTTTCCCCTGAGAGGCAGAATCCATCCATGTATGAGAAATCCTCAATCCAATTTTGAATTCCATGTGATTCAAATATGGTTTTGGAAACACGGGTGGAAGAGGTTTTTGAAATACATGGAACACACGCTAAAGGGAAGTTGTTGTGGAGACCAAAATGATGCCTTAAAACGACTTTCATTCTACTGACATGAAAATTCATATTGAGAGATTGTTCAAGGAGTGTCTAACATCTATTTGGACACGATGGGGTGAAAAAATAATAATGTGAGTCATATAATCCACATTTAAGGCTTGAAGGTTTTTGTGTGATGATGGAGGATTACTATTGACCATGTTCGAAACACAACCTCCATATCTTATGGATAGAAATTGGAACAACAAAGGAGTGTAATCTTCTGACCATATTCACAACTTAAGACTTGTATTGATTTTTTGTCTTAAACCATTTAGGTCATAAGCTTGTAATGGTAGGAGAGCCCTTAGGCCTAGAATCCATGGATTTTTGGGGTCCCTTCAAAAGTTAAAGTTAATGGAAACCCAAATTAAGGGGAAAACGAATCCAAAAAAATTGTTTAAAGATATAAAGGTATAATCTGACACTCCAGGCTCCAGACCAGAGTAATCATGGTCCCATTGGTGACTCACCGAAGATGGTTGTGGGATCCAACATAAGGGAATGTGACTCAAAAAGATAGGATTAGGGAAAGGGTGTGAAGTCCACTCTGAAGAGATATATATGCAGCACGGTGGTTATAAATCCGACATGAATGAGGAAAAAATACCACAACACCCCACATACCCCTCTTCTGAAAAAATGCAGGCCATGGGGCCAAAATGATAAGGAGGTTTCTAAAAGATGTGTCTAGACCTGAAGACTATATGTTCGGGCAGACCTATATATCCCATGAGAATTGGAATCAATCCATATGTAGTTCCAGGGGTGACTTGCAGTTTAACATCATGATGTTAAGGACAAATATAGGGGTATGGTATCTCATCTAGTGATGTGTATGACACAAAAAGTAACCTGATGTGAATGAGGGAAAAATCTCGCACCACACTGGACAACCCTAAGTGAGAACCTGGGACAGGGTCCTGAGAAGGACAAGGGGCCTGAGGCTGGGTCACGAAAAGAATTCCATGGCTTTCTTGTAGTTTATCTTCTTGTAGTGAGGACGAAGGGGATCATAGATTAGGGTCTTAGAGATCAGACCATATATGCATGGTTTAATGTCATATCCATTGGAAAGAGAGGGAGAATCGTCATGCCTATGGAAGACCACATAGTAGTAATGATGATAGAGGACAAAAATTGACCGGGTTCGAAACATAATATCCACCCTTATGTGACCAGAAGGGGGAGGGTGACAATTGAGCATCGAAAATTGAATATATTTTCCATAGGAGAGAAGTATAAATTGTTCTCCGGTAATCCTCGATGGTGTTAGCATATAATGGTAGGAGATACCTTTTGGGGAAAATCCATGACATTCAGGGGCCATTTTGGATATATATGTTGATGGAAGCCCAAATGATGGTACTCATGATGCATGGAAGGGCCTGTTCTTACAGGACAGAAGATAAATTAAGGGGGGGATGTCTTAAGGGGATATTTGTTGCATGTAGAAATAGCCTGATGTGAATGAGGACGTGAGTCCATACGACACCACACAATCCTAAATGAGAACCTGGGCTAGGGGCCCGAATGGGTCAAAAGGCCCAAATGTGTCAACGAACCTGAGGCTTAGCCTCCAAGCCATCTGTAGCCGTATGACCATTCATGCAGGCATTGCTTTCATAGCTCCTATGCTCGCGTGAGAAATGCTTTGTGTGGGAAACAAGGAGTAGGACATGGCTCTCCCTAGCACATAAGAGTCTGAAAGTTTAAATTACACTCTTTCTCGAAGAAAAACATGATTTGGAGAGATTGTAGGGTATAATGAACCACTACACTCCATTTTTGGGACATATGGGGGTGGTGACAACAACAACAGATTGAGGAAGACCATATTTGAAACATAGTTTCTATATCATGTGACCTGAAATGGGAACAAAAAATTAGAATCGACCACTAACCATATTCACAATGTGGGACTCGTATCAATTTTTCTATCTAAAACCCTTCAGTGAGTAGGCCCAAAATGATAGGTGATCTAATAGACTAAGTAACATTATTTATCGGGGGCCCTACAGATGTAAATGATAATGAAAATAGAAATGATGGGGTGTGTGGAGCATAAATGTGCCCATGAAATTTCACTTAATGTTAGGTATCATAATGGATATATACCATCAGGGGAGAAGGATATGTAGTACGGTCATGATGAACTTGACATGAATGAGGGAAAAATTCCCCACCACACCATGTGTTTTGTCCCAATGGGAGGTCTGGAAGTTTGGGGATGGGCCTACGAATGAAATATCTGGGCGGACCGACACTTCCCATGAGGATGGAAATCAATCCACACGTAGTTCTAAAATTTATATGTAGTTTAGCATCATGCGATAATGATGTGGGAAGATTAAAAGAATGAATGGGGGGACATGGTGCAATCTTCATAACCCTAACCAGGGTGGGTCCATAGAAGCCTACACGACCCCATGTGAGATTGTCTATAAGAACTAGGCCCACAAGGGGATTGCGAAAGAGGAAACATGGGATGGACTCAAGATGAGGAATATTAGTATTCCTACATATCCCATGAGGATGGTAATCAAGCCATATGTAGTTATGGAGATGTAGTTTAATGTATTGTAGGACGACACACAGTTTACAGTCATGTAGGAGCGTACAGTTTAAGGTCATGTTGGACCGTAATGCAATTTAGGGTCCTGTGGGACCATCGTGTAGTTTGGGGTCTAACAAGACCATATAGATTAAGGTCATTCAGGACCTTAATGACTCATGAAAAGTATTTCATGGAGAACTTGGCATTGGTGGGAGGAGTTATACGATAAAAATTCATTGTAACTAGTGAGTATGCTCTATTGGATTAAACCTTGGGAATGATGTAATGTCCTTCCCATTTGGGCTCTAGATTTGGGGGATTCCTACCAGGTATCATTGGTTCCCTTAGGGACAATACCAAGTCACCTTGCAAGAATGCATGGAGGCGAAATTTCTTGTTGAAAGTTCCGACTATCCTGTACTCATGCCTTTCCAAATTGTGCAGGGCATGAAGCCTACTCTCATCGAGTGATTCTAACTCATCTAGATGGATTTAAACTACTTTATATGGTGCTTTTTGATCATAGAATGTTGTTCACAATGAGCGAAATTGAATATCGATGGGCCGGATGGCCTCCTTCCCATATACTAGGGAATATAGGGTCACGTGAGTGGAATTACGAGTCATCGTCTGGTATGCCCAAAGGGCATTGGGGAGCTTGTCTAGCCATGTCTTCTTACTCTGACCAACCATTAAATGAAAAAATAAGATAGGTTCTTGTTGAATGCCTCGATCATTCCATTTTCTTGCTCATGATATTGAGAGGTGTGGTTAGAATGGATGTTATACTTAGCATACACTTTCATTATCTCAACTACTCAGATGTTCATGTCGTCATCAGTGTTGACGACATGTGGGACTCCAAATATATAGTTGATGTTGGATCTCACAAAGTCAACGATGGAAAATTCCATGACACCTTTGAGTGGAACTACCTCTACCGACATGGAGAAGAAATCTATGGCTGTCAGTATGAATTTTCACTGGCGAGATGCCGCTGGTGGATATGGTCCCACAACACCAAGTCCCTACACCGCAAATGCCCAAGAGTACTTGGAGGAGTGGAGAGGATATGGAGGATTATTCATGGAGTTAGCATGAATTTGGAACGCATGGGATCTCTTGGAAAACTCGATGCAGTCATGGATCATAAAGGGTAAAACTACCCCAGTCTCTGGATCTGGTGGAATAGATTTGGCCCAGTCTGATGAGCCCTGTCGATACCAAAATGAACCTCTTGAATGACCTGAGAAATCTAGACTAATTGAATGCAATGTAGGATAACCCCATCATACATGTGCATATAGGGGATATGATCTTGGCTAGGGCCAACCTATAGGATGAACTGCAACATGCAACCTCAGATTCACTCATGCTTCGCCTGATCATGATGGAGGTTACCTTTTTGGAGATACTTGACAAAGGGGGATCTCTGGTCGAGAGTCACTTCAATCACTACATCCAAGGGACCCGGGGGGCCTAATGTAGAGGCTATAGTGGTACGGTGGATCACCTACAGACTTTCATCATCTTTTGGGGTGATAGGAGCAATGAATCTCCAATGTCATGTGTGGATAATCAGATCATTCTACTCAGGCTCTACGAGTGATGCAGCCTGGGAATCCAGGATGTTAGCTAGACCATTTTGAGATCGAGGGACTTGAGTAAATTATGCCGAGATGGGAACTGATCCATTAGCTGGAGAGTGCATTCCAATAATGGTACAAGCACTAGTTTTCGGACTACGTAGTGACTGTTGATCTTCATGATGATTAGTTCTTGAGTCCCCTTTCACATGAAAATGGGGAACATCAATCTCAAGGGCCCTCTTGAGGACAATGATGAGAGCAAGATACTCTACCACATTGTTAGTGCAGCCTTCTAAAAATTGGAACGAGTTTGGAAGGATGGCTTGTGCGGGGGTAATAAAGACAATACCAAGGACTACCCTTTTGAGCCCAGCGTTATTGAGCTATATGTCGGTGGGGATGCGAGAAGCACCATCGAAGTGCATTTTCCATTACGTAATGGCTTGGTTCACAGATAGAATCGCTTCATCATGGATATAGAGGTTTAGGGACTAGTCTACAGAAGACTGATGGGATACAAGAAAGTCTTCCAGTGTTTACCCCTCAATAGACATATGAGGGACAAACCAGATATCAAACTACTAGAGAATCACTGCCCACTAAGCTAGATGGCCTATCAACCTGGGGAGGGTCAGTATGTAATTCAATGGTTCTATTCAGGACACCTTTCGTACCTAATGCTGCACCATGTAATGTCACAATTTCAGTACTATGAATACCAATGCAAGGCAGCTCTTTTCAATGTGGTTTAGCTGGTCTTCGTATCGAGGAGCATGCAGTTGAGGTAGTAAATGATATTCTCTGTCCCCTCATTGTTCTTCAAGGTGAGAGGGGTGCCGAAAGATTGTTTCAGGGTGGTCACATAAAGGACCAATGACTTTTCGTAAACGTGTGGAATAAAGACCGGAGGTAGGAGCAGATACTGCATGATCTCCTCAAAATTAGTCTTAAACTTTTCATCCCACTCATAGAGTGTTCATTTATTCATGAGCTGAGAAAAATCCAAACACTTTCTGACCAAATTCGCGATGAATCATCGTATGTAGTGTATGTGGCTTTGGAAGCCTCGAAGCTCCTGAATGTTTCTCGGAGGAGACATCTAGAAAATGGCCTTCATCTTATCTAGGTCGATCTCAATAACTAGTATCTTCCAAAAAATCTGAGAAACATTCCAAATGTAACCGAAAAGGCACATATCAATGGGTTCATCTTCTGGTGACATGATCGGAGGAAGATGAACACTTTCTCAATGACTTTGAGATGGTCCCGATGTTTGTGATATTTGACCACCAGATTGTCCACATAGAATTTAACCAATGTTTCTAGGATTGGCTTAAATATGATATGCATAGCCAGTTGTTAGGTGGAACCTACATTCTTTAAAACAATGGTCATGACATGTTAACAAAAAGTAAATAGTGGTTCCTTGAAGGATTTGAACTCCTCATATTTAGGGTCCATTTAAATCTGGTTATACCTGGAGTACCCATCCATGATGTAGAGGGTTTGGATTCCATATGTAGAATAAATAAACAATTCTATCCTAGTAAGGGGGAAATCATCATTCGGTCAGTGACAGTTTCGATCCTAGAAGTGGATATATACATTGATCTATCTATTCTTATTCTTGAGGGGCACAATATTTGAAATATATTTGGGGTACTGGACCTCCTTAAAAAATTTAGCTCTGATGAGCTTGTCAACATCGGCCTCAACCATGGAACCAAGGGAAGGGTGCATCTCCTTATGATAATGATTGAACCCATGATGATTTTCTAGGATACCGAGGTGGTGGACAGCTACCTGAGGATCTAGTCATGGAATCGTATCATAACTCTAGGAAAATACAACGCAGTGTTGTTTCAGGAAATCTATGTACAACAATCGCTACTTGAGGGTTGTGATAGAAGTGATCAATATGGGATTCGTGTCTGCCTCCCAACCAAGGATCACCTGTACCAACTTGTCAACAATTGCAGAGACACCCTCCTCAAAGGTAGTAGGATAATACTCTAAATCATCTTCTCCACTTATAGAGCATGAATCCTCAATAGGAGGAGTTTCATCTGAGTCAGCAGCTCTTGATTTTAGGATAGTACATGCCTGAGCGGTAATAGACATTGCATCGGCGAACTCCTATGTTGCCGCAATAATATCAATGAATGTTGTTGATCCAATCCCATATAGTCTTCAGCCCATGGGTCCACAGATGATGATATCGAAGCAATAGTGCCACATCATCTTGAGCCGTTTAATTTTGTACTAATAAAACAAACAATTAAGTTGTATTATCTTGGACATGGGGTTGACATCTTAATATCATATGGGAGTAGGAGGCTCTGGGGTCACCTGATCCTGATTTTTATTGGATCACGAGTTGACCTTCTGGCCTCACTTATGCCTTTGAATGTGTTCCCCCTCATTACAGAAACAACGATGCATTTTCCCATGTCTGAGGTCGTAGCGTCCAATTGGTGGATTGGAAGTATGTAGGCATCATCTAGATCTATCCATGGGTCGGTCGAAGCCATATCATGTTCAACCTCTATAGCTAGAATCTACTTGTATTTGCTCTTGTAGTAGTCGACATCTAGATTGGGGGCTTAACGAGAGGTAAAGGGAGACACATCACCATGAAGAATTCCAACTCAAAAATTAATTAATTACATGATGGACTGGTGATATGATGAGGGAACTACTGCAAACCGGTGGAGCCATGGTCTTCCCATCAATGCAATGTTGGCACTGACCTGGGAGACTACCATAAATTTTTTGCTGGAAACTTCGCTACCAAACTGGGACTTCAAGAAGATCTTTCTGACTTGTGTCTATTCCATACTATCATAACCATGGATTCTTAGGTCAGAGGGACTCAGATCATCTTCAGATAATAATTTTTTTTGTAGTGTATGAGTCGGGATTTGGGTAAATGCCAGAGCCCATGTCGACAAGATAGTGACCAACATCCACGCCATTGAACTGGTCAGTGATGAACAGGGGGAGAATGTGCACTTTTACGGGAGAGCCTTCATCTTTTCTAGAGAACAGGATAATCTATTGACATTCAACATTCTTCACCACCATAGCATGAAAGGATTATGCGGCTTCTATATACATGTCAAACCGATGGGGGAATATTAAAGCCTCATTGAGGGACTCATTCATATCTGACAATAGGATAAGGTCATCAAGTATGGAGAGCCTTTCTGGAATACTGGAATATTTCTTAATAAAATTGTACTTCCATACCAGGCATGTACTTCTGCATAAAAGAGATCACTCTATAACAGTAGGTATGGTGGATCATGACGACTAGACCACCAACTAACTGGTCCTAGGAATATCATGCTACCCAATAGTCAAAGCCTATAGAGTGTCTACCAAAGGAGGACCAGAGAAATGAGACGGGCCTAATATAGGGCATTGTTGGTCATGACATAGTCGGGGTGGCTCTGCCTAATCCAGAAACATGAATGGTGGCAAGGTTGTGTCTAATCCACCAGATGAGAAGGTTATGCATGTTGTGCTCTGTGATGAGCATATTTTCGGGTTTTTGAAGCATTCACAACCTCAATAGAAGTGCTAAATGAGGCGCTCTGATGGCCCATATAGCCATGGAACTGTCTACACAGACAAAATTTGTGGACATTGGGAGGATCCTCCTAGCGCTCTTCATCGTTAGGAATCATGTAGGGATGTACCATCTCTATGATGTTAACTATGGCATACCCTTGACCATAACTTGATGATTCATCCACTACTATAAGGATTATAAGAGGTATCACCATCATTGGGGGCATGAAGAATCAGAGAGTACGGGATGCCGATGGAATCGGCGGGGGACTTTGTTTTCCCTTACGCTGACGATGTCTGTTCTTCTGGGAAAAGGCCAACAGAGATGACGATGCAGAAGTGGTTGCTACATATTCTAAATGTTCTGGCCTATTCAGGCATGCACAGAAGAAACCAAGGGCATAGGTGAATATTTTACAAGCCATCCAGTTTTCATACTTCTAGGACCCATGACTAGAAACCTGATGTCATTTTCATTCACTATTGTTGCTGCAGTCTGGCCTCACAAAGACACATTCCACCTGTTCCAGAGCAAGGCCTTAACGGACTACACTATTATTTCATTGGACTTGAAGCAAGTCATGAAACACATATCACTGCTTGAGAGTCTTCCCTAGGATCCGATGATAAGGGCTGTAATTAGGCCGATGAGTGAGGTTTTCCTCTACTAGCGTTCTTCACTCAGGCATACGTAGAATCCCTTTTTCCAAAGCACTACGAATGTTACCGGGAACCTGTTACATGTTTAATGAGTAGGTTTAGTCTCTCCTAACCAGAAATGGGCCCTTGGATCTTGATCCTAATGAGGAACTAGACGAGCCTGTCAAGGAGGTTGACCTTTGTTATCTTTCCTAGGCCATGGTGATGTAGTGGACGGGGGCACCTACGGATTCAAATGTGGGCGCTGCTGGGCCAGAGGATATACCGGATCTGGAGGGCCTCTGTGAGGATATGAATTAATTCCCCTGGTAAAAAGCATAGTTTCTTGGGGGCCTTTATTTGAGACACTGTAGTGGGCTAGGCCCTAGCGTCCCTTCTTGTGGGGATTGAAGAAGGAAACAGACATGCCTGCTTAGCTCACTGTAAGGCTTCCTTTATGTGCTATGCCATATCAGAGAAGTCTTGGAATCCCCCAGAATAGTTCTGAGTGATCAAATAAGGGACCAGCTCAATCATGACATTCCCTACACACATAATCATCAATTTCTAGAGAGTTAATAGCATGTCAATGGAATATGTGATTCCCTTCCACCAGGTGACAAAGTTAGCAACGCACTCCTCCAGCCTCTTCTTTCCCTTGAAGAGGTTTGCGATACTTATCTTCCATGTGGAGGAACTTAAATACTAGAGAAATTTCTTACAGAGGTCTTCCTAGCAAGATACAGATATGATGGGTTGCTGGCTGTACCAGAAAAATGTAGGCCCTTCAAAAGTTTTTACTAATCATCAGATCTTAGCAGCCTCCTTCTGTGCTGGAGTTCCCGACATTGGGCCACATGTTGGGATAAATTGGTCCAGGTTCTGTGGTGGGTCCCTTATCCCATTGAAGGTGAAAATGTTGAATTTTTGAAACCCAGGGGTGCTTCCATATCATCCACCCATGTCAGATAATGATTCCCATATATTGGGGGCTCCACCTGTAGCATCTGTAATGACTCATGAAGCGAAATGAGTGCCACTATAGGATCATCTGGGAGGGGATTCCTATCTTGATGGGGATCACTGACTACCAGTGTGTTGGTGGGTTCTTCAACATGGTATGGCCACCCAACAACTCATGGAACAACTAGTGGAACGAACTATTGGGTAGCTGGGGGAACCTGAGCTGGGTATAGAGGATTTTCATGCCATTCAGAATGATTTGGAACTACATACCGCGCCCTATTGCTGTATGTGTCGGCCTCAACCCTGTCTGCATGGGCAGGATAGTCAGGGTTTCCCTGACACAATTAGTCATGGAGAAGTTGTGTATGCCCATGTTTCCAGGGCCTAAGATCACTGTAGTCTGGCCGTCACTCTATAACGGCTTCTGAAAAGAGGTCGTTGACCACCTTCTTTTGTTCCGTGATTTGTTGATGCAACATGGATTTTGGGGTAAGTCTCATATCTTCTGCAGTATTCTAGACAGGTCGGAGGGTTTGATAGCTCCAAAGTGTTCCTTTCCCTTATTGGGATTCTGGATGAGGACTAGTGCCTTAGTGGGCATATGAATACCCAGTAGATTCCACTTTTGATGAGTAATCATTCTGAATGGATTCAAGAAGTGTGAATCCCCCTCAGGGGGTCCTTTATTATAATAACTAGCTCATTATCACCCTCTGGTAGGTCCACCCATGTTAATCATTACTCTACCTGGAGGAAAATCCTCTATGTCTCCTGGAAAATTGGGTTGATTATAGATAGGACAGAAGAGGAGGGAAACATGCTGCCTCCAACTGCGGATCTGTACATAGGGAGATGCTTCTTTTATAATCCTATAGAGTACCTTGAAGCTCTAAATTCACTTTAGCTGGAGGTCCCTACGATGACCTGGTGACTCTGGGTGCTAGGCCATAGGGAGTGCAGCCATATCAACTAGACGACATTGTTATCCAATGTCCTCAAAATGCTCTTGGATCATACGATAAGCCACTTCTTGAAGAAGATGATGAAAATGAGTCTCCCAAAGGGTTTGATGGAAACACTCAACTTCCCATTGGGTGATGGATTCTAGCTTACCAAAATTTGGTGCTACAACATGAAAAAATATCTCATGGAAGTGGTATGTCATGAGGATATCCCATAAGCTCCTGGGCCCGAATTCAAGGAATGGCCCTTCATTTCCCCACTCGTAAACAATAGGTGGATGGGGTATGGGTAGTTGTACCAAAGCAGACTGTTGGGATGGTAGGATGGACAGTGGAGAATATGTCGAGTGAGAAGACAAACTGTCATATATTGGGCTTTCTTCCAAAGAGTGTAGTGACTTAGACATGACATCGATGTATGACGGGCAGAAAACCACCATTTCTGGCATGGGGACCACAACTATTGGTGGAGTACGACTCTACTTCTCATCCACCATTAGTCCCCGGAATAGATCTATGTGATCTCTAGTCGAGTTAGAGAGTGCTTATGTTGATGATGGTAGTGATTTCATGACCATAACCTGTAGAGTTTCCAAATATTTTCCCCTAGATATAACTGCAGAGGGAGGCGGGAATCAAATGGACCTCGCATTATGGGATTACTAGGCTGATGCTCCTTATTATTTCCCCCACCCTCGACACACAGGATCTAGACAAAGGTTTCATGGCTGAGTCGTATTCCAATTCGAAAACTGAGAAGAAAAAATGTTTCATCTCAATCCTAATCCTCTCAACATTTTTTTATGATAAAAAAGACCCTCCCTATGGACCTAGGATAGTATTTAGGACATGGTAAACTTTCAGCATGGGGAAGACCTTCGTCCGTACTAGTGTTGGGGCGGAGAGGATTCTTTCCTGTTTAATCTAGGGTAAAAAGAGAAACTAGGTACATATCAATGGGAACATGGGATGGATGATAGTGCGAAATTCTGGACCGGGTTGGAACTCTGCCCAAGATGAAAAGAGCATGATTAATACCTACATGCTTATTCCCCCTTGTGACATTAGTGAGAGGACGGTCTAGGTACTAGTCGAGCCAAATACTAGTAGGACTATAGTGATGGGTGCTGGTGAAGCAAGGCCTTCCAACACCCCTGTGATTTCTGAGGCATGGAGGACAATCTCTAGCTATTGTAAGAATATAGGGTGGGACCCCACATTGGATATTGACATGAAGTGCAACATCCCCACACTGGTGGTTTGTGGCAGGAAGGATGACTGCATACCTGATGTAATGATCATAAGAGATGCTCTCGTGCTGGGGGTCACCATTCTGGGGTGGTCCCAAATTTGGACTTTGGGAACCATGATGCGGACCTCCATGGTGAGCATGGTAGTGGAGAATACTCGTATTCTCTATGATGGTGGTATGGGGAGGGCCTCTATACAGGCGGTGGACCTTACTTGCACCAGTAGTCGAGAGATTCATCCCAGCCTCTCTGTGTGGTGGTTGGGTCCTTGGTCTGGGCCGGGTATACAAGTACCCCTACTCAGAATAAAAAAGTGGATGATTATATACTTTGGTGGTTTCCCGTACAATAGTAGTTGTGGGCATTGATGCCCTTTGGTGGGCTTCCTCCTCTAATTGTTCCCAACGATGGTGTTCGTTCCACCAGATTAGGGAAAATGGTGAAGGCACATGGATTACCTGCTCTTCGTCTAATGGGATAAAATAGTGATGCTGGAATAGCCTAGAGGGATCCCTCCTTGGGGGCCCTTGAAATAGGATCCTAGCCGACATGGTCCAAATATCCCCTACCTCATCAGCATAGTGGATAAAGTCATTGAAGAGTTCAGGGGACATGCTCCCAAAAACAATTGTAAGTCAAAGTGGGGAGTATGGGATCCCTATGCGTCCAGTGGGTGTGGCAGAGGTGATGTGGTGCAGACACCTCTAGATCCTAGCAGGCCATATCCCATGCTGGGATAATCTCCGCCTCCTTGTACCAGAATAATAGGTCATTGACAACTATATCCTGAATGAACTCCGACAGAAAGATGTAGTGTTGGAACTTGATGTTTGTAGTCATGGAGAATGTCACCAAAGTAGGGGAGCCACACGGGACTACAGCGTTGGAATTAACCCTGACCCTATATAGTTTGGTGGGAAGGGATCAAATTCCTATAGAAGCTTGGTTCCTAGGAACCAGGGAGATGAACCCATTAGTGCTAAAGGGAATGGAATTGATGACTAGTTCCCCAACACTACTCCATCTTCCATGGCTGGTAGGATGGATCCATGCTGACAATGTCACATACTAGGATGTCCATCATTTTGACATCCCCCAACCTCTGGTGAATTTCACTCAAGGGCCACTACAGTCATGGAAGGACCTAGTGCCAGATATATGGATCTTGAGACATGGAAATCCACTAATGAATTGAACTTTAAAAATCTACACATTGAAGAGAATAACTTCACATTATGTTCACCATTTATGTTTATAACACATTCTATAGAGAGTGCCCATTCTTCTGTTCATGGAGGTCGACATAGTTTGTTACCATGTATTCCTTCTTTCCAATGGTGGGTGACATCCATTCCTAATTTAGGAATGTTTTCTCCTTGATCGAAACATAATTATGGAATTTCGGTTCTTCCTTCCACAAATTCCCCCTCAGAACACGTCACCTAGTACGGGTCTCCATTACAGGCATAAGAAATTGTTTGTGAAACTCATTCTAGTGCCATAGCTTCATGTACATGAGTTAATCACAATGGTTCTGTCGGGACATTACAAGGGATCCTGATAGGACAGTTACCTTCAGTTGGAGGAGTAGTCATGATTGACATCACTGGCATGTCTAGACACTAGATCACTGGTGTGTCTATGTTTCTCCCCTTTAATATAGGGATTTTTTAGGGCATAGAAGACTGAGGCATCCCATGTCGAATGCCGGGAATTATATTCCATAGGAATGTATCTGAGGTTTTCCATAACATTTTATGTTCAACTCAGGGTATGACACAGGTTTAACATCTATCTCAGACAGATCAGACTGATCAGAGCATTATCTAGAGTGGATCAGGTGGGTGAAACCCCTGGAGGGAACACTAATACTTTGGCTAACGCGTGGTTAGATACCTAATAGTTTTTAAAGGGAATGGGAAATGAGGTCACCTGATCCCACATGGATGTGGCAGCCTACGTAAGAATCAAGAATGGATAATGGATGGTTATGTGAAGTGGGTGGAGAATGACATTGAGTCGAATTCGGGATGATGGTGATGTTGGGATTGAGTCTCGAAAAGACTAGATACATATCCCTGGGGCATGGAATCAATGTCATTGTAGTTCATCTGATGACGACCTACCGCTGAATGGGGTTAACGATGACTTTTTCCGAATGGGGTTGAAAATGTCTTACCACAGGATGGGGTCACAATAACATATCGTTGTATGGGGTCACATCGTCTTACTGCTGAATGGGTTCACAACCACATATATTAGGATGTGGTCACAACGGCTTACCGCTGGATGGGGTCACAATGGTTTACCGCAGGATGGGGTCATAACGGTTTTCCACCGGATGGGGTTGAAACTAAGAGAGGTTTTATTCTTACCTTATCCAGGAGACAAGGATTAAATACCACATAGATCGGGATGGTTAAATCAGTTTAACGTCCTGTAAGACTAAAAGGGGGAATTCAGTTTAATGTCATGAGGGACAATGGTGGTACGATGTGTAGGGGGTTTCAGAACCAATTTGGAGTTGGGCATGAACCTCAAGGAGGCTTCACACGTACCTTACCATAGAAAGGATCATAGAGCATGTAGTTCATACAGGGATTAGTGAACCAATGTGAAGATGGTTGGGACAAATGGGCGATGGTCTTGAACCTCAGGGAGGCTTCCAAGATACCTTTCATTGGTTGGGATCAAAGCTCTCATAGTTTGGAAAAGTTGTTTGGGGATTACACTCTAAAGTGGACTAGAGAGGATGTCGTGGTTGGTGCTTACTCTAATCCCACATGAGTCATGTTCGGTGTGAGTAACAAGAGGAAGCACAGATCTGACGATCATGTCATGGATGGTGCATCCGTGGGAAGTGGAATGGGGGCTTACACATGGTTAGCGGCCTAAAGAGGAAATATGGGCTTACAAGAGGTTCACAGTCTAGAGAGATGGATATTTTAACTTACACCATTATGGGGGACCAGGTGGGGATAATTCCCATCGGGAGAGGGATTTGGCAACTAGGAAGAGAGGAGAATCAGTTATACTACATAATGGATGAAATGTATGGGGCTTACACCAGGGTGGTTTCCCATTCCCATCATACTAATGGTGTTCCAATAAAAATGATGTCATTCTATGTAATGAATTATCTCTCTCTCGTGGACACCAATGGGTATAGATAATGACTGAGACGGGGCACCCCAAATGTAAGGCATGGATTGAGGTCACAGTTTAACGTCATGTGTTGATGACGAAGGTGTTTAACACTTTAACGTCCTATAGATTAGATAAAGGAGCTTATCAGATTAACTTCATTAAGCTCATACAAGTTGGGATCACTTTGCACCACAGTGACACACATAACCAATACCCACCACCATTATCGGAAGGAAGGCTTTACCAATGCTGTGGCTGGGGGTGTTATGAAGAGATCCATTTGGGGTCCATGTTAAGCATGGCTATTCGAAGAAGAAAATGTTTTTTGCATGACTTTGCGACGAAGCATGAGGTGAAGCAATGCAACGAGAAGCACTTCCCAAGGAACATTTAAATTTCTCTGTGCAAAGATGAAGGTCCACACAGGAAGAGAGCAAGTGACGTAGGTGCGTTGCGCATAAGAGTGGCATGGACATGGTGCCTTATGGTGAGTGAAACACATGGAGTGTGCATTAGATAATTAGTCAGGGGAAAGATAAAAGGTTTGTGAGCAATATGTAAGGGTTGCACACCTGATGAAGGGTTTGCACACAAAATGTAAAGGTTGCAATAATGATGGATAGGCTGCGCGCAAGATGAAGTGGTTTCACACAAGATGGATAGTTTGCACTCAAGATGGACAGGTTGCGTGCATGAGTGGCCTAACGCAGAGGGAACTTGCATGAAAAATGGGATCCCTTGCACGCAAAGGACACGGGAAGAAATGAAATTCAGGATGATCAGGGCCCAGAGGGCCCACCTGATGGCGGCCCCTGGGGGATTTGTCGCGCAAAATATAATACCTAAATTCCATGGGGTTTTTCACATGGTCACGGAAGACGTGGTTTTAGCGCAGCAGTGCGATGCTTCATTTTCAGTTTTTGTCCCTGAAGGGCTAGGATACATTTGATTTTATAGTCAAAGACCACAGGGGCAGCACGCAAAAGGGAAGTGGTGTGCAAAAAGGGTAGTGGCACAGAAAAGGGTTGTGGCGCACAAAGCAGCAGTGAATGTCGCCTTGGGCACAAAATGGGGGTCGGGTGCAAAAACGGTCGTTTGACGTTTCCTTGGGCGTGAAAAGGGGGTTGGGTTCCAAAATCCATGGTTGACATTGCCTTTTTCACAAAAAAGGTGGTCGGGCACAAAAACACACATTTGACGTCATCTTGGGAACTGATAGTAGGTCTGGCGCACAAGATTTTGCGTGTTGGAAAACCTCTTGCATATGAACCCCTAATCTTACATGTGACCACCTCCCGTGGCCCAAAATATCCACTTATCATCCCATATTCATTCATTTTTATTTTATCTACATGATTTAGCTCTTCTCTAAATTTCAGTGTAAAAAATTATCATATATATTTTATGGTAGTTAACTTCATTATCACGATTCAAGAAAATATATGATAATGATATTTATATATTTGTGATGTGATAATCAAGATATAAATTATGATAATTTGAGGATCAATGATAAGTCGACATTTAGAAATATAGAATCCTTATTTATAAAATTTTCATTTTTGATTGATAATAATGTTATCTATTTTTGTAATGTATTATGTCGGAATTTTGATGAGGTTTAGAGGTTAATGTATTATTTCACCATATGATGATTTATTCATAACATGGGATAACCATTTTATTATGAATGTTACTAAAGATTGGTGGAATGAATTATCATTACATTTATGGATATTATTATCTATATGTGATTTATTAATAACAAATTGACTTTCATTTTCTGGAGTATGAATTGAATTATAAATCAATAAAGTCACAACCAAATGATGGTATTATGCTAATAAAATGAAATGTAATATCTATTCAACCAAAATGTTATCAATGAAGATTCCCTTATTATAATTATGTTATATATTATAACTAACATTAGAATAACATAGAGAACAAAATAAAAATTTTATAAAATGGGAATGAATGAAAAAAGAAGTTATTATAAAATTTCATGTGCCAATACCTTAAAATTGTAACATGGCCTTTGAAATAGTAATGTGATCCTTATGAATATGAAATTGGAAACATTAATTGTAACTATGACTATATTAATATAAATAAAATTTATAAATATTATAATTAAAAATAGGACATATTTAAAACATACTATTTGTAAAAAAATGTCTTTCAAAGTCATAAATTTAGTGTTAGTATTTTTATAAAACATTAATATTTGTAACCAATTTAATAATTAATATAATGATATAATATGAAATTTATTTTTTTAATAAAATATATTTATAAAATGATATTTAATTTTTTATTATATCACAATTTTTTAGAACTTAATTAATTTTTAAATGTTTTATAAAATCATTTATAATTTTAAAATCGGTTTTTTTGGTTAAATAATGTATTTAAATGAAAATTATATTTCTCTTAATCATAAAATATTTTCATAAAATTGATCCAATTTTGTAATTCTAAACATCTAATAATGTTTTGGGTGATATTGTTTTGTATTTTAGTACAATAGTTGAATTATTGTTGAATAGTGAAATACGATAATTTGCGGTATTAGTTATATAAAAGCATTTTTGAGTCATGATAGAGTCATGGATGATGTATGTGGCCATTATTTTAAAAAATGATTTATTTATTTATTTAACTCAAAATAAACTGAACTTTTTGAATTCATGTTGCAACATAATAATCTAACGATTAAAAGAATTAAAAAACCCCCATGTCCTCCACTATAATTAAAATCTATCACGACCTCTTATCCCCACACCTAAATATATGTGAATCTTTTCTATATTAATTCCAGTAAAATTTTAATGTCTCTCCCCATTTACGAAAAACTTTTTAATTTTCAAAAAACTAAACACATGTTTGTCAAGGAGGTTCTCAAGGAGATCAATTCAAGAGGTAATAACCTTTTTTCTTTTATTTTAGTTTCATTCCAATTTAATTTGTTTTTTAATCTATCCATACATTAAAATATCCATATTACATGGTAAATAAATTATATCACATATAATTTAATTTCATTATGTCAATGTAATAATCCATCTTCATTTCTTTCCCATCCCATGATTTCACTAAAATTAAATCATCGTCCATGATGTGTTGATATATTGCATTCAGAGACATCATGTTTTCAATTTCTATTAATGCCTTCATTGATAGTTATAAAACCATTTATTTTTGAAGCAAGATTATAATATGTAATATAGCTTATTTAATGTAATGGAACAAGTGTATATGCACAATATTAAATAATAGAACAAAACCAATTCGTGATGATTGAGAATTCTTAAAATTAATTTTATGGATTATCATTTACATTTTATCTAATTATTCATCACTATAAAATTTATCCCAATTATATTTAATACAAAATAAATGTTTTATGTCAATTAATTTATATATAATTTCAATTATTAATAAATATATTCATTATAAATGTTCTTTCATACCTGAATAGAAATGAACTGATCATAAAAACCATGGAAATGAATGCTCCCAAATGATGAATATTTATAACATATCTAAAGTACACAAATGAAATTAATAAAATTTTACATAAAAAAATATGTATAAATGGTTCATAAATTATTAATTAATTTTATATTACTATCCACGAAAATTTTATCAAGTGTATAACACTTTAGGACAAAATGTAATGGATTCTTTCCAAACCCTTCTATTTCTTTATTAGGATACATTTTCAATCTTTTTATCCACATTTAATAATAATTTATTCATATATAATACACATAATATTTTTTTATCTCCTAAAAATATATTCATATATATATTCTAAATTATTTTATATGGAAATACATGTTTTATAGGGTTCATTTTTTTAAATCTTTTTGATAAGAAAGCCCAGTAATATGGAACTTTTTAATTTCATATAGATTTTCATTTTCACTCCATAATCTGTTTTAATATACCATTATTTCTATAAAAATAATGAATTAAAACAATAAATAATATCTTGGTTCATTTCATGTTTTAAAATAACAATTAAACATTTTCATTTTTTAAGGATTGTTTAATGGTTTCCCTTAAAATCCAATGAAATTTTTTGTTTCTATAATTTTATAAATATAATATTATTAAATTTTTTTCACTTAAATTTGACACAAAATGTCATTATTTAATACTATGTTACCTTATGAATTTCCATCTATGAATTAAATATATTATTTTAGGAAAATCATTATGATATTCTTTTTTGTGCCTTTCGACATGATTATGAAACCCCATTCTTTTCAAGGGGTAACCATTTTGTTTATGTTTCATTACTAGTGTTTGAATTTTCATGCATAACACATATTCATGAACATGATTTGATGTGTTTTCATAGATAGTGTTTTAATTAATTTGGTAATTTTAATCTCATGAGGCGTCATATGAAATGGTATGGGTGGTCAGCTTCACTCATGCCCCATGTTCAACGGTCATGGTGGTTGTCCTTTACCTATGATCCATGTGAAATGGTCTCAATGGGTAGAATTTAGTAACGATATTACAGGTAAAATGATACGTTACTCATGATTATGTCGGATTTTATGTTTTTTCACATTTATATAATTCAATACTATATGATTCCATTTTATCATGTTATTCTCACTTATGTTTATTCATTTTTCATTCATTTTTACGTAATCGTGATCTCCTTCTATCCAATTTTATATAATTTATTATAATTTTTATTCCCTTACTAGGATTTTTTAACTAATCTCATTATTCATCTATCCCCGTTTTTTTCCTTTTATGATTTAATATATTAATGGATGTTATGATATGGATATTAATATTAAATAAAATAAATTTTTAGTCCCAGTTTTTCATTTTTATGTACCTATTATTCCGAAAACAAAAGATTATATGATCCCTGGATTGTATTTTCTCCATAATTATGCTTATAATCATGTAATAATATGTGAAAAATACTTCTGTCCTTATATATGGTATCAAATCACGATTATTTGTTTTTTGGATTATGGATAGAGAAATTTAGTACTAACACTAAGGATATTTCTATTACAATGGGTAAACAAAATTGAATCATGGGTAATGACACGTTAGTATATATATTTCATTTACATTTTTATCTTTCCATTTTAAATTTTTCATTTTTATATTCTTACTACCCATGTATTCAAGTCCCCCAAATGGCACATTATTTATCATAGTTCGTGGTTTCAAATAAGGGGACTCTTTCCAATAATCGATGTTTTAGGAAATGTTACTTTTTCCCAATAGAAATTCTATATATGACGGGAATGGGAGCTCAAAACATCATAATACTATATTCCCAACTAGCTCATGTAATGGTTAATTACATTAATCATGTGGAACTCCCTACTTATGAAAATAAAGAGCAATTTTCTGTCTAATATTTTATCTAAAAAAGGCCATTGATGTTTAGTGGATCTTTGAATCCCATCGTTATTGAACAATATATTATATCTATTAAAATGATATTATATACCCCCCAGTGTTCATAATAAGATAATGATGTGATGATGGTCTATTGTTTTGGTGTGTAAAAAGATCATTTGTGGAAACTGATCTTAGACACAAATTCCATGGAGGAAATTGATTCAATTTATTGAGAAGATATCACAAAAATGATTTTCAATTATTTTTAAATAATCATCATAAGATGGAGAGGTAGTTCATGATTCATTAGAAAAAGAACTTGATTTTATACAGGTTTATGAATAAAACATCACATGACATTCAAGATATGCCTTATTATTTTTTATCGACCCTGAATACATGTTTGGTCAATTTTTTAGTTAATTAAGATGATTCTACAAATGAATTGTTGATTAAATAAGTTTACATCTACGAAAAGATTTTTTATTGCTCCCTCAATATGGAAATGGTGATCAAAGACTCTTAATAGTCCCATGGACATAAATATAAACAGATTTAAATGGAGTTTAATATGATTTGATCAACAAATAAATACCATGATGGAATGAAAACCCAACATCCCATGTGTCCAATATATGTGCTGAAGAATCATGAGAATACTCTAATGGGAATCAAGTAATTATTCATATGTGGATGATTATGGAATCTGTCTTATAACTTCTAAGTGGATATGAATAATCCCATTAATGTAGAAGAAGAAGGGATATTTCAATTAAACTCATAGACTATATTATAGTTTTGCAACTACATGGAACATGTGAATTATGAAAATGGTATCCCTAAAAAAAGGGTTGTCGGATGTCATCTACAACAACTTCAAAGATTTTAGGGATGAACATATGTTATCACCACTGATAAGGTGGATCCAAAAATTAATGTAGAGATAGGTATGATAGTTATTAATTAAAGAATATTTAACATAGTATTTGATTATAGTTATATGAATTCTTTTATGTAGTTAATTTTTAGTGGAACTATTCAAAAAACAACTCAAAAATTTGGAGGTTGAGTTATATGTGAGAATAGTAAGTGGGAAAATTATTTCATCCAATGTATATAAATCATAAATGGTTATTGTTTGACTAGGATTCCTAAAAATATTCTCATATTTCCAATTGTAGATATTGATTATTTATTGGGAATATATTTTATGTCTTTATACAAAGACAATATCAACATTTAGGAATGGGAGATCACTCATCACATCCTGAGACATTCACTAATTATGTATAAGTTTAAGTAGGATGAATCTCCATCAAAATCATCATATCAATATGGGATATTATTACATTATGAGAAATAATATATATCTCAAATGATTGTGTCAAATGAGATGACGAAGCTTGAATAAATGATCATTTTAAGGGAACACACTACTGGGTACCCCCTAGAGTTACAAGTTCTTCCTACTTAACAAGTGGATTAGTTATTAATTGAAATTATTCGTTGATATTCACCTATATAAAAGAAAATATATATAATGGAAACCATTTAGTGGGAGGAACTCAATAAGTAGTTATAGAATAATGTGTTCAAGGGTTTTTATGCAACCAAGCACGTCACCATGGGGTGCTTCATTACATTTAATCAAGAAAATTGATGTATCAAGGAGTATGTGTATTGTCTATCATGTCCTCAATAAAATTATGATAAAGAAAACGTATCCCCTACCACGGATAGATAACTTGTTCGATAAAAATCATGGTGACATCTTTTTCTCATAATTGGACCTTCGGTTGGGTTATTACCAATTATAGTAGAATAAAGAAGATATTCCCAAGAAGAAACTTTGAATAAGGAATGTGAACTCTTTGTTTGAAGAGATTCATTTTATATTGAATAATAGTCTATAATTTTTCATAGGATTAATGGATTAAGTATTAATTGAATACATCTAAAAAAAATTGGTCGTACTTATTCACCATATTATTATATACTATATGATCATGGAGGAACATGAGGATAATTTGAATAATATTCTAAAGACATTGTGATGGGATAAACTATAAGAAAGGTATAATAAATGTTAGTTTTATATGGATGATGTATAATTCATGGGGCATGTAATTACATAAAAAGGAATATATATGTAACCTATAATGAGAAATGTTGTTGAAGAGTGTACAAGGACAACATCTTTAATGAAGATATATTGATTCCATATTCTAATACGGTATTACTGATGATTTATGAAGAAATTATCTTGATTTCAAAACCCACCAATCACAATGACTCAGAAGGGGGTGAAATTTGTCTAGACCAGTGAATGTGAATATTTATTGACCAGTAGTGGCCGGTGATTCTTTAAAAATGTTACTATGAAATATATGGATGAAGAATGATAATGTGATATCCTTTGCCTCAAGGAAATTTAATATTCAAGTGAAAAACAATCCCACTCATGATCTGGAGTTGGAGATTGTGATATTTGTATTGAAAACATGATGGCATTATCTATATAATGAGATCATGGAAATATAAATTGATCATAAAATCCTCACATGTATATTCATAAAAAAGAAATTAATATTTTCTAGTCGATATCGTTAGAACTCATCATGGATTATGAATGCTCAATCCACTATAGTCGATGTGATGAAAAAAGGATGGATGATTCTCTATATAGAAAGGATCATACATCATTAATGATAATTAGTATTGAGAAGGATCATATATTCTTAGACCTTTTATAGATGTTCACATAAATCATTAAGGTAGAAATATCATCAATCTTCCTCAAATGATTTCCTGGGGGCCCATCACGGTGGAAATAAACGATGCCCAAATAAATGATGCTGGAACTTTGAAATTTTTGGAAGCTATAAAAATGGGAAATAATATGTGTTCAAAATGGACAATCAATGATTCTTTGTATTTGGGTCATGAACATATATAACATTCAATATGGATATAAAGAAAGATATTATGAATGATTCACATTTCATGAACATCTCTATTTATTCAGGGAGCACAAAGATGTGTCGAGATCTTTGAGAGCTCTATCTGTTAGAAAATATGAAGAAGAAGATGAGTGAATATACAACAATGTTCCTCATATGTTAACAATTGATGGATGAAAGTAAAATGTATAATGGGATGATGTGACCATTATCTATACAAACTATTAAGTGGATGAAATTTACCATGGACATTATCATTAGACATCTAATGAAATCTATAGGGAATAATTATATATGGGTCATTTTGGATTATCATACAATGATATCTCATGTTATCCAAGTTAGAGGGGACTTATACCTATATCAACATGAATATATATAAATTAGATAGGTGGTAATTCTGAATATGTTACAATTATGTTGTGTATTGTAGCTATCCAAGATTCACCTCCATATTTTGGAATATTATCCAAAATTCTATAAAGTCTAAGATGAACATCATTACAGCCTATCATCCTCAAACTAATGGCCAACCAGAGTGACCTATTAAAACCCTAGAATAAATGGGGAGAAAAAGTTCAATAGACTTCTAGGGGGACGATAAAAGCATATTATTCTGGATACGTTCTCTTTTAGCAATAGTTTCAAATCAATAATAAAAATGTCTACATATGAATCCATTTATGTTAAAATATGAAGAACACCATCATGCTAGGTTGAGTTCAATGAATGTAAGTTTCTAGGACCTGAAATGGAAGATTAAATGGTGGAAACAGTTAAAAAAATTAAGAAGCTCATCAAGAAATCCCAAAGTCGAATAAAGAGTTATGTAGACAATAATCTATGGGGAAACGAGTTTATGTCTAGAGACCAATTATTTTTTATCCACATGGAAGATGATGTTGAAATTATGGATGAAAGATTAATTTAGTCCTAGGTATAATGGTCCCTTTAATATTTATGATTGTGTTAGAGTTCTGGCCTATTGAATAGTACATCCACAAAAAATGTATCAAGTAATGATGTTTTACTTGTATTTATCTTGGGGTTATTTATTAAGTAACTCACAAGTACATAATTCAAATGATTTATATTTGGAAAATTATCTCTCTTACAAGGATAAGCTAGTGAAGATCATGGATAATAGAGATAAAGTTTTACACAATAGGCTACTCCCCTAATCAATGTAATATAGGGGAAACAAATGTATAAAGAGGAAACATTGGTACTAGAGGATGTAATGATGGAGATGTACCATCACCTCATTTCTCTATATGTTGTAAAATAAAATTTTGAGGGTGAAATTTCATTAGAAGGAAAATTTGAGCACCATAAATTTTAACATTTAAAATTAACTAATTTTTATTATTATATATAATATAAATAACATAATCATCACATATATAATGAAATTAAAACATTATAATTGAATAATAAAAAAATATAATGTATTTATATAAGTTATAAAACCTATACAAATGGAATAGTAATATCACCATTGAAATAGAAATGTCCCCCATTGGAATAGTAAATTTTTTAATAAAATAGTAACATCACGGATGAAATTGTAAATAAAATTTATGAACCTCAAAAATTAAAATATAATATATTTATAGCATAGTATAAGTAAATAAATGTTTTAAAAATTATAAATAAATTGTTCAATTTTTATAATATATAAATATTTATTTATAATTAAATAATTAAAATAATGAATAAATAGAGAACATATCAAAAAAATAGATTTATAAATTGGTATTTAGTTTTCTTATGATTATAACATAATTTTATGAGACCTTGATTAATTTTTCAACTTGTTATGAAATTCAGTTATAGTTAAAAAAACTTATTTCTTGAGTAATGGATTTTTTATTTAAACTTTAAATTTATAATATTTGGAAAATTATTTACATAAAATGGATCCATTTTTTGTATACTATAAGTCAATAAATTATCATATTAAATTTTCGATATTTTTCTAAAATAGTAAAATTATTTGTGAATAGTGAAATATGTTAATTTATGTTATAAGGAAAATAAATGCAATTTTCAGTAATTATTGAGTCATTTATGATGTAAGTAAAAATTGGATAGAAATAAAATTCATTTTTTACTATATTTAGTCATAATAATCCTCACAATACTACATCATAATACCAAATAATAAATTAATGATTAAAATAATCTTAAACGCCCCACCCATCCACTATAAATTCCACCACACACCATATCTTCTCCTCAAAAGAAAAAATCCTTAAATATTGTCCAAATTATTTCCAATCCTCTTCCAATGTATCGATCCTACAATCATAACAATTTTTTTTAAAAAATATCTATGCTCATGTGCCGCAAATTGGATCTCATTGAGAAGAATTCATGTGGTAAAAATCTATTTCGTTTTCTTTTAATTTATTATAATTTATTTAATTTTATTATTCTATCCTTACCTCCCCTTATCCAAGATTCATGGTAACTAAAATGTTTCTCATATTAAATAATTTTACTATGATAATTGAACAATCCATCATCATTTCATTCCACTCCCCTTTTTTATAAAAATTAAAACATCGTCTATGATGTTTTTATTTATCTCATTTGAGGACGACGAGTTTTAAAATTACATTAATGCCATAATGGAAGGTCGTAACCCCATTAATATGGTTAAAATATATTATAATATATTTATTAGTTCTTCTTAAATTTTCTATTACGCGTAAATATTCATAATATTAATTAATAGAACAAAACCAGCCCGTGATGATCAAGAACTGCAAAATTAATTTAACATATTATCATTAACAATTTACCTATTGATTAATCCCCACACCATATAACTAAATTATATATAAAATAAAAGAAACATAATTAAGTTCATTAATAACATGTAAACTCAATTGGGTCAATCTATTCACATTCTACATGTTTTTTATACATGTATAAAAAATAACTGATCACGAAAAACAGGAAAATGAATGCCCTCGAAAAATAAAATTGTATCTTATATATAATCTGAAAGGGAATAAATTAACATAATAAAATTATAATAAATAAAATACATGTATAAAATTTTCTGCATTATATTTTTAATAGAATAAATTTGATTATTCAGGACAGTAAGATCAAGTGCATAACACGTTCAGACATAAGGTAACAACTTGTTTCATAAACTCTATTTTTCATTCAGGTTACGCTTTATAGCCTTTTGACCGAATTAATTTATTATGTATTATTATTAAATCTTCCTTAATTCTATGTTTATATTCTAAATATGTTTTCCAATCCCTAATATTATTTATTTTATTGGTAAATATATGCTTTTTTGGTTTCTTTATCAAATCATCCTATTTTGCAACCCTGATTAAAGGGAAAATTAATTTATATTACCCAATTTCATGTACAGTACATAATGTATGTTAATGTACCATTATTCATAAAAAATAACTCATTTTTTACATTTACAACTATCATGGTTCATTTATTTTTTATACAAAAAAATTATGACATTTCTGGTTTGAGGACTCTTTTATGTTTTCCTGTAAAACAACACTAATTTTTTTTTCTAATGTTTCATAAACAGGTTTTTAGGTTTTCTCATTATTTTGACACAACAAATAATTTCATTTTTTTTTCTCCATTAATTTTATGGTATGATTTACATCCATTAATTTATTCACACCATTATGTTATTCCATTATCTTATACCTTCTCAAATGATTAAGATGCCTAATTCATTCCATTGGTGACCCTTATGTTTATGTTGATTTCTTATGTATGATTCTTCATGTTAAACACATATTCATGAACATGTTCTGATGGGAGCACCTAGATTGATCTCTAATTCATTTGGAAGAGATTTTTATCATAAAAGATAATGAGCAGAGGTCTTGGTGGATATCCTTGGCTCATTCTACATGTGTTGATGTCTTGGTGGTTATCCTTGACTCATGCTCCATGGGCAAGGGTAGTATTTTTATCCTTGAATCATAATCCTTCATATTAAATGGTCCTTAACTCATACTTATGAAATTTTTTATGTTTCTTCCACATTCCATTGATTCCATGAATATATGTTCCCATTATATAAATGTTATGATTCTATATGTTTATTCAGGTTTCATGTCATTTAATGTCATCCAGTTATGCTGTCTAAAATAGGTTCTATTATTTAATAATAATTATTCCCATCCTATTATTTTATATTTCATTATCTTTGTATCTGTTCCCCAATTTATCCTATATATATTTGAGAGTGGAATTTATGTTAGGATATTATTATGAATATTAAATAAAATATATTTTTATCACATTTTATTTCTTATGATCATAATCCTTGAAATATATTAGTATCTAATATCATTTCCTTGTATTTTCATGTTATGTATGCATCAAATCATGTAATAATATGTTATAAAAGACTAAGTTCCTTATAGAATCATGTAATTTTTTCATCTCATGAAAACTAATCAACATTAATAAAATGATATTGAAATAAATTTTAGTCCTTTTATCATTATTTGTAGTGATATGAATTATATTTTCCACACCATTTTGGTTATGGTCTTGTGGTGGTCACTATTATTTCAATTATACTCTTCTCTATAATAATTTATCTATATCAATCATTGTACTATTTTTATCCATTTTTAATATTCACTTCCCACCTATGTTTTCAAATGTAGAATTCAAATAATGTCTTAATTTAGCTAAACTATATGTTTCCGAAACTTCATTCTAATGAATAGTTATATTATTTATTTTTAGAATGTGGTTCTCAATGAAGTAAATTTCAAATGTAAATAATTTTATTTACAAGAATAATATTGAGGGAGAAATTAATTTTATTGGGGGTATAATTTAATACAATTAGATTATATGAAATATTATTTTGAATAACCAAAATAAAATTTATATCATTTGATACACCAAATGCCAATTTTATCTTACTTTATATGAAATCCTGAAATTGATCAAAAATTGGAAGCATTTTAAAATATTATAATTTATTATGAAAATTATAACATTTCCCATATAATTATGTGTATTAATAAGATTATATAAATTATGAAAATATGGTTTACCTAGGTATATAAAATTATTTAATTTTTGACTATTAAATAGTGAGTGAGAATGATAAAATTTTGAAATGAAAATAAATTGGTTTCTGGGGAAATATTTTTATAAAATAATATTCCTTTTTTATTTCAACAAATAAAAATTATCATAGTGTTATTTTGTTAAAATATTTTAAAAAGGTAGAAAATTTTCTACAATAGTGAAACGTAATGAAATTTCATTGAAAAAATTATTTTCATCAAAATTAATTATAAATTTAAATTATATTTTAAATTAGATTTAAAGTAAAATTAGTTGAGATATATATCTATTCACCCAATTTTTCTCACTAAAATATTTTTCCTTTTTAATTTTGATATAAACAGTTTATAAACATTTGATCAGTTTCTTATTTAAACCTCGCTTTCTCATCACATATGTGGATATAGTTTTGATTTTAATTATGAAAATATTTTGAATTTGATTTGATAAAATTTCTTCAATATTTTTATTCATAATAATTAATTTATTTTTACATGTTTCATTATTTTTTTCCAAAAACTGATAATGAAAATGGAAATTATTTATTGTGGTTAAGGTTATAAGAGGTATTTTTCATGATACATGGTCCCATGATAAAAATAATTTCAAACACCCACAATGTTATTATTTGATAAATTATATTTCAGAATAATAAAAATTATGTTCAAAATATGTAATAAAACTATTTTTATTTTCGTCAAAATAGTGTAATTGACTAGGTCATAAATCTAATTACCATAGTGTAAAATAATGTGGTGATGTAGTAGTTAACATAATGGATTCAGAATGACATGTTTAAAAGACATGATTTTTTGTGTGGATGAGGTTTTTATCCACTATACAATTTCTATATTCAACTATTTACCAATTATTAATCCATATAAGGTGATTGTGACCTCCAATTATTGAATAATTAGGTGTATTCACAAAAATACTTCTCCTCATCAATTATTAAAATGATTTCACTCCCCATATATCTAGTCAACTGAAAAGTCATTTAGCGTGAAAAGAAAGTAAAAAATATATTCCAAAAAACTCTATCCCAGTACTTAATGCCTGATTTTTAGAGGAAATGAAACATAGGAAGGTTTTTGGTGCAACTCTAAGGGGGTGCCCTGAATAAGAGGTGACTTTTTTCAATGATCCTTTTTAATTTATTTCTCTCTCCCCTTATTCATATTTTATTAAAATATTATAATAATATAACATCATTATATACCATATACATATATTTTATTGTTATGTTCATGACCAAAAACCATATACCCTTCCATCAAATGGGTATTGTTAGTGTGTATGTAAGATAAACACCTCATGAATAGATTTTATTTGTTTTTCCATTACTATATCTAACTATTTATTATGTTGGTTGATTTAAAATATTTATACGATCATAATAAAATTACAATATATAGAGATTAATTATCTCATATATATAAATTTTTTTACTTTACATTCCATTTTAAATATTATAAAATTTCCCATGTGTACGTCATACTACCAACTTTCAAAACTATGTGTTTTTTTTCAATAAGGATTTAGTTAGAATAAAATAAGGATATATATATTTTTTCTTATAAATATATGATATTTCTGATATATTTATAATTATTGGAATATAATTTATTATTTTATTTATTACCTTTTTTTGATCTGAATGATGATAATATCATTTGGGTATGTGTGGACTATCCCCTTCACAAAGCTATACGAATCTGAGTTCATCAACACACCTCACAGAAGATATATATATGTATATTTTTAAAAAATATTAATTAATTTACGATATTATAAAAATTCATTATTTATATGATATTAATTAACTTATTTTAATAATTATTCTGAAAATTTAAATGTTAGTGATGTATATGTATGACATACATTCTCCATGATCATAATGTAATTAATTTCTAAAAAAATCATTCATGATTGGTCAAAGAATTATAATTTATGATTAAATATTATATATAAAAAATTATTTCAATTTTGGAAATGATGGAACCATTTTCATTTTATGTGTTCTAAAAAATAACAAATCATGAAATATATAAGAAACAATGTAGTTATTACCTGAAATATGACTTTAACATGGAATTTTAAATAAATGGGTAACTGAAGGACCTATGTAAATCATATTTGGTTATATTGATATATAATTATGTGTCATTAATAAATTTTTAATAAAAAAAATATTTTTTTAGATGAGTGTCTAGTTAATAGGATGTATGTTATGGCATACAATAATAGGATTTCCAGCCTAAATTTTATTTTTTTGAGACTTATTCCATATTCAACACTTATTTTTTTTTGTTGGGTATGTATCATATTGCATGATATATATATAATATTAAATATTAAAGTATAATTAAGGGGTTTATTTTTTTAATTCAATCATAAGGGTTATGGTTCAAAAAGTGCTTAGTAGTAATGGTTTGTTGTCTCAATTGGCCTTATTTGTTACATATGTTATGTTATGTACCTATAATTTTTATAACCTGTATATACCATCCCTTTAATATGTAATATAATGAATTGTTTTCATAATTATATTTTATCTTTTGTTTAATGTTTTTCCTTTATGGGGACAATGTTTAAAAGTTTGAATATTTATTATATTTTTACATTGCAATCTCATTATTTATCATAATTGATTATGATTATCCATAAAATAATGAAATCCTATGATTTATCACTTAATAAACTCAATAAATTGTTTTCTAATTTTTTTTCAATCAGAATACACTTTTTCTCTTCACCATCCTCTTTTCATGTACTCATTATTATAAAAAATAGTTTTTCTTAAAATTCGTCTTTATTTAATTCTTTAGTCAAAAACCATTTTTATTAAAAAACTATGAATTCTAATTTTTTTACTAAATGTACTTATAATTAATAAAATTATTTATAAAAAAATACACATTATTTACTCTTTTTTTTGAAAAGAATATTAATTGGGAAATTCAATTCATTTTAATAAACAATTCATGTTTGGATGCTACTAAAATATATGAAAGGAATATATTTTTTTAACATGAATTGAAGGAAAAATATTTCATTATTTAATGACCACTATATTATTAAAATAATCCATAATAATTATAAATTTTTTTAATGGAATATTTTCCATAATAATGGTGATATTTCCAGATTTTGAATATACTCTTTCAAAGGAAATTTGTTTTCAAATTTTCATAATGTTTTAAAACGTTTTTTAATGTGGAAGAACAATTTTCTTCAATAAATGTTTTTAAATTAAAATTGATGGTTCTTTATAATTTTTCATGATTATTTTCAGTGAAAATAATTTTCAAATTGATTTACAGTTTAAGAAGTTTATCTTGATGTTTAATTGTTATTTTCCCCAATAAATGTTTTAAGTAATTTTTAAAATCATTCTTTATATGATTTCATATTTAATATTTCATTAAAATAATATAAATATATATTATTATTTGTTGTTTCAAAATGTTTTTTAATGAGTACTTATCTTCACCAACCAGTGTTTCAAGTGATGAATACCTCAAGATCATTCTCCATTTAAGATGAATCACTTTGAGTTTACTTATTATTTATATGGGTTATGATATAAGTTTATCATTATTATTAATTCTATAAATGTTTTATGTGTATTATTATGTGATTTTTATAAAACCCATTTTCCTTCCACGGGTTATACATTGACATATCTTCTATGAAACCCAATTAATTTAATTGGTAATTCTCTGATGAAATAATAAAATGACTATAAATATTCTTATTTTTAAAAGTTTTTATGTGATGAAATTTTTATGAAGAAAATTTAATTTCATGGATTATAATATGATCATTGTTTTAGAATCGTATGGAACACATATTTATGATTTTGTGAATTTTTTTCTATGGGGCCTATATCACCGAACAAATAAGTGGGTAATGATTTATATCTCCTGAGGTATATAGGACTTTAATGGGGAGTGAACATGGTTTGATAATGGGATTTGTCAATTACGATGGTATTTAATGAGAACCATGACTGCTATGATGGTTTTGAGGAGTTACCACATTATTCATTAAGGAATGGTATTCCACTACAGATGTTAATGGGACATGCCTCAGAGTTTTTTTCACCCATGGAGTTTCCAGATAAGTTCATGTAATGTTTTTTGACTACTATTGAAATTTATTTTCTCATATGTATATCTCACAAATATATGTATAATAATTTTGTTACTCTCATGGATCATGTTATTTGATTTAAATATGATCTATGTAATATGAAATGATAACACTTATTCTATGACCCAATGTTACAATCATTAATATTAAGGGTATAATTTTAAAATCTCATGCCCATGTTATTATACCCATATGCTTAGGTTATGCATAACTGTCCTTCTTATTTACCCTTTATTAGTATCTGAGATCACCCTTTATTATGTTTGCATTCTCTAAATTATTAGGAAATATTTTTAGTTGGGTTTTTTAACGGGGAACGTCTTTATAAAATAAATTGAATAAATATCCTAAAATAAATAATATTTTGTTCAAAATTTACAATTATAGAAAACTATTAGCATCGGAGAATTTTTTTTTGTATATTATAATGAGTATTTATCTATAAATATGTAATATCAATGTTCGATAATCTTAGGTCACTATTCTTGGAGATTCCATGAAATCTCTCACTTGTTCACCGTCTGCTCCATGAATCGCCCTTTATAATGGAAATACCAGATCTTTCACATGTACTTACCATAGAGGTAATACCAATAGGGAATGATATCTATAATAAAACACAATATGTAGTGATGTTTTATTGAATAAATATTTTATTTTGAAACTAGACAGCTGAAATGGTCAATGTTTCATAGTGATATCATAAATTTGATGAAACTAATGATGTGATAAAGAATAAATTTCCTCAGTTGATTTTATTAGAGTTGAAAATGGTTAAGGGAATTTTTACAATATAAGGGGTGGACTGTTACGCAATCAGATAAAAATATATTTATTTTATAAATTATTATTTTTCCTTTGACTGCATTCTTTAGACATAATAATAATATTATATGGATTATAAAATATTTTTAAATTATAATTAATTAATGTTGTTGTGGTCTCCTAAAACTTGGATTTGTGGGTATGAATAAGACTAAATAAAATAAGAAAACAATTTTTTTTTACATTTCTACAATTTCAATATGTTTATTTTATTTTGGTTATTAATTAAACTAAAAGATAAATAAGGTAAAAATAGATGTCTTTCAAAAAAATAGGTGCCACGATTTCAATGTATTTTAAATTGAATAAATTTAATTAATAACTAATTATGAATTATATTAAATAACATTTTATATATTATATTAAATCAACTATATTATCATTTATCAAATCATTTTAAATGAGAAGTAATAAAGGTAAAACCGGTTTTATAATTAAAAATATTTTTTCCTAAAATTGGTTTTCTTACATAATGTGGTATTATAATAATATTAATATATGAAAATTATAGAAATATCATATTTTTAAATGGATAAAATATTTCAAATTAAAATAATTATTTTTATTTAATAGGGGTTAAAATAATAATTTTTCATTATTTATAATAAGAGAGATAAAAAATCAATTCTACAGTAAATGTTAAATTATGTTAATGATAGGTTTAACTAAATTGAAAAGGGTTACTTAACATAAATAACCTCTAAATATATTGGTATTAAAAAACATCTATTCTATTTCATTATGTCTTCAATCATATACCAATTTGGATGCAGATTACCCTGATATCACATTTTCTATATCTTAATATTCTTAATAATTACATTATGGAACTCCTATAATTATAAAAGTGAACTCTATCACTTCACTTATCCACATTATAGATGCCTTATATCTCAACAAAAAACTAGCCCAAATTGCTTCAAAATATAAATAATAAAATAATACTGGTTTTTTAGTTCTAAATTAATAAACTGAAAGGTCACTATGAAGATATTTCTATTATGTTTCTAAAAGTATATGTATTTTTCTTTGAGATTATTTTCAGTTTTTCTTATTTATTTAATTCCTAATTTTTTTATATATGCTATGATAATGACTGTAGTATCATAAATTTATTCAGATTATATTGTCATTATGGAATAAACAATTTCATCCGTTATTCAATCTATAATAAAACGTATATGTTCTAGGTGATTGAGTTCATTTCTAAAAACTAAAAAATATTTCATTTTGAAGATTTCCTATAAATATTGATTCATATGATGTTAATGGGGATGTTACTTTTTTCTAGCTAATTAAATATTTTGGATTCTAAGTAAAATATTAAGTGTGAATTTCTTGTTGATAGTATTTTTCTTTCATTATAATTTTATTATTATAATAGAATAATTATTATCTTGACTCCTTAAAAACATTTTATATTATAATATGAAGGAATACATTATTATGATCAAGGGATTTCAATGATAGAAAGATAATGAATCCAATATTTGTATTTGGGGATTTGGAGATATGAAGATATTTGTTAATCATAGTATCAATAGATTATGGGGTTATGAAGATAGAAAATTTTGATAATTGTATCGAGGTATTTCGTAGTTAGGAAATACACACAATATTAAATGTTTAAAACGGTGGATACATTATTTGTTAATTTTTCATTGTTTATATTAAATATTTTAATTTGTGATACATTGATTCCCATATAATTTGTTTTATTATTGTGATATTTAATAATATAAAAAAATAATTTTATTACATCAGACCCCTTGTGAATATGATTATTTTTTATGATATAATGGATATATTTTAATTCCAATTTTATTACTCTATTAATTGGACTAATTCTGAGTCTGATATATTTACATAAATATGGTTTTGTGTGGTGATTATTTTAAAGTATTTTAAATGACAATTCAAACCCCTATTTATTGTAGAGCCATCATAAGGTACTCTTATGATCATAAAATATGTAACCTAGTATATTATACTACTAATACTTGATGATTTTTTACTTCTTCATTCAAATTAATGTTTTATTAAGTTTTTATAATATTTATTTTATAAAATTTTAAAAACAAACATTTTTATTGAATTTTTTTTTTATTTTTAGATTGATGGTATAAATGTTGGTTTAATATAAAAATATAAATCAAAATATAGTAAATATATTTTATGGTGATGATTATGATTACTGTTGAGATAGAATGAATACTTTTTTTATCAACACGGGTTTATATAATTTTTTCATTCATACTGGGGACTAGAAGTTTGATGATAAAGAAATCACTTCTTTTAAAAATCATGATTAAGTAAAATACCTTTTAAACAATAATTTATGGAATAATATCTAGTGTTCCATGAAAAAAAGTATAAAAATTCATATATCGTTATGTGATACTCTAAATATATTATGCAAAAATATTGAACTCAAACACTTATTCAATAAAAATGTTATTAATAATAGAAGATAAATTCTTATATAGGGAAATTGAGATTTATATTTCTAACCTAGGGAATTGATTTCAAAGATGATTAATAAATTCATTTAAATTTTAAATAGTTTTATATGTATTTATGAATATGTTCTAGATTATGAAATCCATTTTAAAAATATTATTTATATCATTCCATATGAGTTGGAATTGAATATAATAGTTGTGGATGAGACAAGAAATCTTAATTATTATAGTTTGGATGATCTCATTGGAACTCATGTGAAATAATAGGATATACATGCGAAATATGTTGAGAAAGATAAAAATAAAAATGAAGTTTCATACACTACATTCATTTATAATAATTTATAAACACATTATAAATTTTATAAATCATCAAAGAAGAAAAAACACTTTTATTCAGTCATATTAGAGTATATCTGTACGTTCTGAAAATGATTTTTCTAATCTCTCCTGATTGATGAACTATATTGTATGAATGAAATATTCCCATTAAAATTATAAAAAAATTTCTCATGATAAAGGTGATAGTATTTATTCTAAATCCCCTTGCTCTGAATCCATGACAGCTGGACAAATCCAGCTAGATTGACCAAAGATGAAACATAATGCTTGAAAAGAAAAGAAATTCGAAAATGATTTATATTAGGAATATTAAATATAATGGAAATAATTTTATGAATGATTTAGACACATGGTGTTCTACTGGTGGTGATTATAATGATAATGCCTTTTACAATTAATGTTATAGACATAAGAATATCATCATTTTTTTCATAAGCGGCCATAGTAAAAAAAATATCAAATTTGAATGGTATGAATAAATGAATCCGTAAGAAATATATCCTTAAAATAAAATTACCATGATGATGATAACATTTATATAAAATAGAATTATCAATATTATTTATTAGAAGATAATACTTTACCTATATATGATGAAGTTACTATATTTCAAAAAAAAATTAGAAAATGATAATTGTATGATTTGAATAAAAACATGATAATTCCAAAGCTAAACACTCCAATTATGAATCATGAATATCTCTTGGGATAAATATAATATTTTTTATAAAAATCATTATGAAATAATTTTGAATTTTAATTTATTTTAATATATCCTAAAAATTTTATTTTTGAGAAAAATTATTTATAAACTAGTTTTAAAAATTCATATATCAATTCTATTATAGATGAGTAAAAAAATTCAGGTGTAAAACAAATACCCTAAATTTATATCTTTAAAATTATTTTATCCACATTTAACAATATAAAATAATAAATTGATAAAATGTATATGAAAATAATTTCTTATATTATTAATATTGGAATTTCTTTTAGAAATAAAAACATCATTTTCAGTAACAATAAATTTATTCCAAAAGTGATCCTTTTAGGATTGAGTGCTAAAGTGGTAGGAAATAGAAAAATAATCTTTCCATAAATAAAATTTAGTCTTTATTTTTTCATAAATCTTTTTTTTAAATTACATCTTCCCAAAAAAATCAGATATATGTTGTTACCTATGACATTGATTTCCTGCAATATCGAACCAAAGATAGTTTGTGCTCAAAAAATATAATCATTTTCGTGAAAAACAATGATATTATTAACAACAAGAACATATAGTACATTGATACTAGATGTTTCTGATATTTTACTAGAGAAAAATACAAATTCATGAAGATTATTATAATTAATTATTGAAAACTAAATTCTAGAGATAATGCTAATGTCGACATCATTGGCATAGTTAACATTGTTCTTCATAGAAAATTTATGATATTAAATGTCTTCTTTATTATATTATATAATAGAAACCTGATATGGATATAAAAATTATGTAATGAAATTTTAATTTATAACATTATAAATGATAATTGTATTTTACATATTTCAAAGTTTGAATTTATTCTTTATTCTCATCAGCAGAAGAATGTTTAAACAAATGCATATATGACGTTAGCAGAGAAGACTGACCATCACACACTGAAATGGAAGAGAAATCTTGGGTATGGCGTAGAAGTTTATGACACTAAAACCATATAATAATATATAAATTGAATAAGAAATTACTTGTTTTGGGAACACCATAACAAAAATTATATTGTTTAAAAGACGTCAATGATTTCCAATATTGTCTGAAACATAAGTAATGTTTTAAATATATTACTTATGTATCAGATTCTAATATATTTTAATTAGTTCTCATGGATTTATTTATTCTTATAGAAGCTAGAAGTATTGGTGGAAAATATTATGTACATTTGTTAGTTGATCACTATACAAGCTCTAAATGGGTTTATTTTATCATAATAATTTAGATGAAAATTGTTATATTAAAAATACTATTTCCAAATTAAAAAAATTTAAGAAAAACCAATCCTTGATATATATTCATTGTGATCATGGTATATAATTTTTAAATAATTATTCTGAAACATTTTCTAATAAGAAATTTGTAGAACATAAATTTTCAGTGGCTAAAACTCCCAAAAAATAGTATATATGAATAGAGAAAATGATTTACTCGAGAAATAAGTAGAAAAATATTAGGTGAAAATTCAGTTGCTAGAAATTTTTTGGCTGAAATGGTTTTAACTACATTATATTTTATAAATATATATTTAATTAAAAATTTTATTAATAAAACTCGTTATGATGTTTGGATTGTTATAAAACAAAAAGGTTATTACATTAATGTTTTGTGTTTCAAATCACTCATCCTTGATACTAAAGATAATTTATCTAAAATTTCACTCAAATTTAACAAAGGAATATTTTTAGTTCATTCCACTACTTATAATGATTATTGGTTTTTAATAAAAATTATTATATAGTTAAGGAATAAATACATGTTATGTTTGATAAAAATGATCCCTTTTTTGAAAATAGCATCATCATACTTCTTTAGACATTATTTCTAAATATAATATCTATATTTGCACTAGAGATCATCTCATAATTAAATAACTCATAATTTAATTTTTGAAAATATTCTTTGGGATTATTTTCTACCTATCATTTATGAAAACTATTTTCAAAAACAAGAGGTCAGTTGTTTCATAGGAATCATCCTACTAAAAATATAATCGGTTATTTAAATCAACACATTAAAAATATATTTTCCATAATAAATGAAATTTAACATATATCTTTTTTATTGCAACTTGAACATAACTATCCTGAGCAGTCTTTATGAGATTAATATTGAATTAAGTAAATGAAAGAAGAACTCAATGAATTTGAGGGGAATATCATATAAAAATTAGTTGAACACCTTATATAAACATCAATTATTGGAGTAAAATATTTTTTTTGTACAAATGTGATGAAAACTGTATAATATTTATAAATAAATCTAGAAATGATACATAGTGATATAATAAACAATTAGGAATTGATTATGATGAAAAAATGTCACCTATATAAAGACATGATGCTATCTGAATTCTTTTTTCGTTTGCAATAATCAATAATTTCAACCAATATAATAATGTTGTAACGTGTGATTTTGTTAAAATATTTGGTTTTTGATGATGTTTATATAGATTAATCTCCTAGTTTTGAGAATAAAAAAAATAACCATAATCCATAGTTCCTAATGATGTTAGGAAACAAGTTGATGAGAACATTTTTAGAGGTATGGTAGATATCTTAATTTTATTAAATGGTATTCATCCATATTTAATGTTTTCAGTAAGACTTCTTAAATTATATTATGAATATTTTATTTAATCCCATAAGAAATCTAAAAACAATGTTTTCATTATTTACAAGGAACTATGTATTTGTGACTATATTATTCATCAGGAAATGAATTTGAATTAAAATTTTTTTCAGATGTTAATTTTGGTGGATATATAATGTATATATAACCTAAATCTATGATATGTCATTTCATATGATATTATTTAGTTTCATTCCCATTTAAAAAATAAAACTCTGTAAAAATTTCTAGTTCAAAATTTGAATATGTGGCTACTAGAATGTGTTTTTTTTAGGAGTTGCTGATCCAACCCACACTCAATAACTATGGAATGAGTTTTAAAAATACCCTAATACTTATTGATAATGAATATTCCAATTATTTGAGAAAAAATAATCAAATAATTCACATTTTATTTATATAGATATATGATACAATTTACATTTTTATCCCACACATTAAATGATATATAGATTTAAGATTTATCAGAATGCAAGAGTATCTTGATGATATATCTTCAAAACCAATTACTTATAATTGTTTTGAATATATTAAAAAGAATATTGGAATAATTAATGTTATGTAATTATTCACACATAAATCATGTTTACCGGTCACCATTTATAAATATATTACTTTTCATAAGTAGAGTACTAACATTTTAATATTTTCAAAACATTTGTTTACTTTTATAAAGTATATTTTCTTAAAAGAATTGAATTTTTTCTATGAATTTTTATAATAATTTTTTTATAATCATGGTTTTTACAAGATTTTTTTAGTCATAATTATAAAACATTTCTTTGTTATAATTAAATATTATAAATTATCCATACATAGATTTTTTTTATCAATTTTTTTATTTTAAAAACTATCATATTAAGTTTTATTTTAAAAAATATTTTTTAGATTTCTGTAGAAAATATAAAAAATAATTTTCTATTGAATATGTAATAATCTTTCTTCATATTATTAATATCATATGGATGATTAACTTTTTAAACAATCATAATCTGTTTAAAAATACAACCAGAATAGGTTAACCATACTGATAAAAGATTCTACACCAAAAGGTACTCTTCTACTTTTTTATTGTCTCACTCTATCATTAATTTCATTTATATTGGTTGTTTTTTTCTATGAAATTGTTTTATAAAAAAAATTAACTTTTTTAAAAAAAATTGAAAAACTTTTCTTAATAAGATCCTTTTTCAACATTGTAAATGTTTTAAAAACATCAAGAGATTCAGAATTCTTTTAAAATTATCTTTTGAATAATATTGACTATTAGATCTGAATGAATTAGAATCTTAACTATTGATTATCTTATAAAAACCAAACAATCAACACTGATTTCTATTTAATGGATTACCCCTACCCCCATGACCCACATCGGTTGTTTAGATCTTTTAATACAGACACGTTGTGCCCCTAAACACCATTAGTTTGAAAGATTTACTTTTTATCCAATTATGGGTTTATGGTTCATATATGAGTGAGACCAAGTTTAATGTTTCATAATTGATCATCTTGATGAAAAGGTTGTCTGAAATTCCAAGGTATAAAAATATAATTTTATTCCTATAAATATCATCTACTATCATGTTTTCAAATAAATTTGTTTGGAAAAACCAAAAATTATTTTGATATTTACTATCCTAATATATTTCATAATGTTTATCTCTACATCCATTTTCTGAATGATAATGGAATAGATAAAATGTCATTAACAATGTATATAAAAAGGAAGCATATTTTCTTTATTGTTGTTTTCAGAATATTCTCTGTAAATTTTCTAAAACTATATCCAATGATTAAATAGATTAATAACATGAATATGAAATGAATTTATCCCATGTGACTCTACATAATAGATTATTAGCCTTATAGTTTCAATGATTTCTCATTGAGAGAAAATAATATAAAGACACATTGAATGTATATGATGTTTTCATATTGTGATTTATGGTGAATATTAAGAAGAGAAAACATTTTATGTATATCCATATCATAGTGGATGGAAATAAAAACTCCTCTATCAAATCAAATACAATTTTTTTCAATATTTTATAAGAAAAATGGGTTAATAATGTAATAATGTTTCCATGGTAGATAAAAAATTGTATCCAATTAGGGAAAATTTTTCATTTATCATCTATGATACAATGAATATAAATATAATATTTTTTGAAAAAAAAAGATTGCTTTTTTAGAAAGATTATGGTGTTGAATTAGAGGTATAATCATTAAGAAAGTCCGAGTATGTTGGAAATAAAAAGAAAATAAAGGAAGATAATACTTCAACGTAAAATATAATGAAAAAATGACGACGATTAATGATGTGTTTGAGGAAATTATGGAATATAATAATGAGAAAAAATTCGGGGGATTCAGAATTTAGGACCAACCACATAGAGTAAATTTCATAAAAAATTTGGGTTACAGAAAAAATATTATAAAAATATAAAATAAATAAGTACAAGAAGTGGTTTTAATAAGTATTAAAGTTGGAATTTTGTTAAACAAGGTAGAAATAGATTTAGAGATGTTATTATTTCCCACTTACCATATCGATCAACTAATACCTAAAATTGGTTTAGTTTATCATGAAACATATGTAGTGTCTACAGAGATCCCCTCAACTCCGTCCAAGGGAATAAAAAAGGATGATGAGGAAGAATCAGTATAAGTTTCTTCTAAAAAATAATAAGATCCATAGATAGTTATAAATCGAGTTCTAATAACTTCTAGTTTATTAATGAATGAAATTGAAGAAGATATCAGATAAGTATTTCAAGAAGAAAAAGTTGAAGGAAATGAAAATATAGGAAACCATGAGGAAAAAAAATAAGGAAAATAAATAGAATATAAATATTGATAAAAGCAGTAATATGAATTATGTGAATAATTCCTTGATAAAGAATAAGAAGAATAATAATAAGTGGAAGAAGAAATAAATTAATAATAATAATAATAAGAAACTCACTTTGATAAAGAATCATTAGAATCATCTATATCCTTATCATGATTACCCCCAGTGACCGATAAAGATGTAAAATAAAAAACTATTAATGGGGAAGATTCTTTATGTGAACAAGAAAATAAATCATCAACATGAAAAAGATAATAATAATAGAATTTAAAGGAAATAGTTAATGATAAATCCAAAACTATTTAATATATTGAAATTTTTTATCTTTTTTCTGATAATGAAGTTTCTAAATAAGATAAAACGTAATTTCAAATAAAAATAATATTATTCTAAGTGAATATTGCATAAAAAATAGTAGGAAAAACCTATTAAAAAATAGTCATGATCATTATATTTGGATTATATAACAGCTCAAAAGGGATTGATTTTATTTTATAATCTGTGATGTGTTTATGGAAAACAATGCCACATTTTCATAATATCTAGGAAAGGTACCATCTAATTAATAATGGTTTAAATGAGAAATAATGTCTAAAAAATTCCTAAAATAATCAGTGGTTTGGATTAAAGAAGACTTTAGTAATTTTCAATAAAATTAGAGGATTGAAACAATTTGATGAAACATGATGGTAATGTGGTTTAATCATGTATATTTACATATTTAGATATATAATGAGTAGTTTTTGAAGTGAATAATCTTGACGTAGAATTGGTTTACTGTTTCAAAATTTTATCCAAAGACATGGACGATATGGAAACGTTTGAAAAATAGTTCATAGATTCCATCATTGGAATGATGGATGAGGTTAATGTTTGGAAATTAAATATCCAAGACATGGGGTTAGATATGTCCAGACACTATTCTCCTCAAGATGATGTTATCGTAAAAACGGATGAATACAATGAATTTTTTTAGGAATTAATTAACCAAATAATCCAAGACCTGTTAAAATAAACATGGATTGTGATGTTAAGTAATGATCAAATGGAGTTAAATAAGATGAATTCCTTTGTAAATATTTTCATTTAGAATGACTGACTTTCCTTATATTAATCAATAGAATGTATTTTTTGAAAACATTTTTAATCTTTTTTTGTAATGAGTTACCGTTTTGTCATATTTTTATTTTCATAAGTAATTTCTAATTCTATTTGGTATTATGTACTTTTATATTTTTCATGGATGACTAGATATTTCAATACAATACTACATTTTTTTTACAATTCCATCATTTTAGAAAACATTGGATTCCTCTGCATTGACTTTTGAAAATATTGAAGGTGTATAAATTCATAAATATGGATAATATTTATTAACGTGAATTTGATACATAAAGGGGTATATATCTATTTATGGGGGATAAAATATCATTCCAGTGGGGGTTATTTTAACATAAGGGTGTGATACTATCTTAAAGAGGAAAAAAAATTTTTTGGGGTAGAATGAAAAATTATAATATCAACATCAATTTCTGAAGAGTTATAAACATAGGGGGGTTATGATTCAAATAATAACTCTCAATAAAATGTTATATAATGATCAATGGACTATATATTTTAAATTTATTTTTTCAATTATGTTTTAGGTATTTTGATTTAAAAAAAGATGGGATATTATTGAATAATAATATTTACTCCCTATATTTATGTTCTTTAGTTTTGAAAATCAAAATCACTATATTAAAATGTGTTTACCATCATTTTTTTTAATGTTTTTTAGTTTATTTTTGTAAAAAAATTATTTATTACCATACATAGAATAATGTATAATGTATTGGGAATATAAACATATTATAATTAATTAGGATAATTATATTAAGTATGTGTCTAACTAATTTTACCAACCTTATATCGAAAAAAGAGATATACATTTATCTTGTATATCATACTAAAAATGTTAATCACAATAAGACTGGTTATAGTACTAATAAAACCAGACTAAATTACATTATATAATTGTTTTGAACATCGTAATGAAGTCCATTAGGTTGAATGAATTTTATAATCAGAATAAAAATAAATATTACTACTATTAGGAATATATTTTAATAGTGTAATGGTTTTTATCAATATGACATCATAAATTCAGTTAAAATGATCTATCTTGGTCCTGGTGTCTGTGGTTTTTTCAAAAAACAAACTAATAGACTATTTAGAGAATGATTATAAATAGTTATTCATATGATGATTTCGGTAAAGATACATTTTTATTACTGATTCATTTTTGTGAGAGATTTGATTATATATTATTCTGAATTTCATATTGATCATTATTTTAATTATTTATAGTATTTTTGTTATAATGGAATCATTTTTAGGTTTTTTTCCTTATGATTATTTTTAATATTAATTTGAAACTGATCATTGTAGTGATTAATGGATTCAAGGTATTGGTAGATGATGAATCTAATATTCATAATGAGGACATATATAGACATGAAGATAGATGGTTGTACTTTTATTGAGGGCGTCCAGTGAGATGAATATATTCAATTCCATTCATCATATTGATGGATTTCCAAGAAAGGAAAAAAATACATTATTTTAAGAACAAAATTATAGAAACCATTACTCAATTTTATTCACTACTATACTATTATAGTTAAAAGAGGTAAATATTTTAATATATTAAATAATATATTCTTTATTTTACATTTATATTGAAATTTTAAAATTTACAAGTTTCTTTCTACTGAGCATGTTAAAAAAATTAATTCATCGTAGTTATCTTCTTGTATAACTAGTTTTATCTGAGTGATTGATAATACAATAAAAACAATACATTTATTTAATCAGATCCATTATGATTATTAATATTTTAATCTGATTTAATTTTATGTATTTGTATTATTTTACAAAGATACTCATACTATGTTAAACATTGATTAAATTTTATTATGTGGGTTTTTTTATAAATAGTTTAATGGGTTTTAAACTATGATTCATTGTTGTAAGTATATCGAACGTAAGCTACTCTTAATATCCAATATAATAGTTTTAATAGTATCCAATTATTTATCAACTTATTATTCATACATAATTAAAATTATATAAATGATTTAAATAGTATTACTATAATTTTATCAATATGTTTCTTTTTAACAATGTTTTGAAGTGAATCATTGTTTCGATACATATATCATGATTGTATTTTACCACCACCATGTAAGGTCTTTTATTGATTATTCTATTAGATATTATTATTATTATTATTACTAAATTCATTTTTCTAATAATAAGTAACATTTTGGAATTTTTTTAATTTCAATGAATATTTAATTTTCTTATATAAATGTTTTATTGATCATTGAAGGGTATTTTTAGATATAAAAACTGATTTTCAATTTCTCATCACTACAAAAATAATCCAATTATACCATCCTTATTCATTGATTGGACTATTTCCTATTATTATGATAATATAATGATATATCTATGTTTTTTCTCATAGTTAATGTTATTCTTAAATGATAAATTTTTTCTTAGTGTTTTGTCATATATACATATAGATTATTACTATACAGTGGTAGTTTTCGTTATACCCCTCCAATGAATTGGGAAATGTTTTATAGATATCTCATTATACGATGATGATATGAATTAAAACAATTAGGAATATCTATCTTCACATTTTAACGTGTCGTATGATTTCAAATATAATTGAATACAATATTATTTGTGGACATAATTGTGAATAGGTATTTTTAAAGTTTGATATGTGAGTATAATTATATATATAAACACAAAATATATTATGTGTTGACATTATTGAAAATATTTATTTATATTAAATTATAATTTTATATGCTTACTATTCCACATGGTTTTTTATGATTCTTTTACGATATTAATTCTTTTAAATCCTTATTAATATTTCTTGTGAATAATTTTTTTTATTTTATGATCTAGGATTTTCTTAGTTGTAATTCATTTATATTTATAAAAATTAATGATAATGTTATTATTACCTTATGATTCATAACACCCACATTATACATTTCAGAGCATCACATATCATAATTCAGTTTTGTTTTCCACACCCATGTTTGTATGGATATTTTTAAGTGTGATATGTTAAAATAGGTACTATTATGAATAATATTATATGTGATATTGATGGTATTTTTTAAATAAATTTATTATGATTCTAATAACCAAATAATGAAATACATTTTCGTATCACATCCTATATAATTGTGATATCTATTGAATATTAACTTAAATGATGTATTTTTTATGTAGGTTATGATTAGGTTACTTCAACTCAGGATCGTCCATGTCCATCTATCCATCACCCCTTTCCATAAGGTCCCAACCCATTCCAACAATGGAATTTTCCATGAATTTATCCATTTTAAATAATTCTCTTTAAATGATTTATTTTTTAATTAAAAAACCAATTTAAAATTTAATAAAAAATATAAATTCATTTCATATCCAAATTTTATTTATTAAGTAAATATCCACTTATGACATATTACATTCATATTTTAAGATATAGATTTGTAATGAGATATATTTTAATGGAAATATATTAGTATATTGATATTCATAAATAAATGTATTTTCATAAGTCTAAATACAATATATTTTGTTATCGATATTATTCTCTATATCAATATTACTTATTAAAACCCCTTAAAAATTATTACAAGTCATTAAAAATGATTTCATAAATAATTGAAATAAAAATTAATATTATATTTCCTTTTAAAATTATATCCTATTAATAATTATATAAATGGTTATAAATATATATAAATGTATATTTACTCATAGTTTCATATTATTAATTTTATAACATATATTCCTCTGAAAAAATTATTATTTTTCAATCTAATATATTCTAACCAATTTTTACGACAAATGAAAATGATAAATTTTTTATTTTTAATATAATATAAAATAATAATAATAATTATGAAAAAATGTTATGAATCTTGTGGTTTGTTAATTATTTCATATATTTTAATTTTTTATATAAATCAATCAATTTATATCTATAATTTATTTAATTTATGAAAAAATGAAAAAATAAAATAAGATATTTTATATCTAAGATGGTTATTTCATATTGGGTAATATTTTATAATTTTCATAAAAACCTTATTTTTCATCAATGATATCCTTGACATCCTTTCAACCAATGGAGAGAAATCTAAACCTCTAATGAGTTTTAAAAAATCCATCTCAGTGGTATGATAATCATATCGTCGCACAGAGAGGCATATGTTGGGGTAAGATATCACATAGAGACATTTTTTGGAATTTTTATGAATATATTTGGCTGTCCATGGGCCTCATGTATAGTTTTCTAATCGCATACTCTAATTACTTCTCATGAGCATCGATGGTGGGCACTTATATTATATGTGAGTAGAGAACCATTAAAATTTTCAATATAGGATCACATAACATAGTCACTATTTACACATTGAGAAATAAACATCTAGATCATGTACATTCAATAGAACATGTCTCATATGTTTTATATACATATTCACCATCTACCTAGAAACCACCCACTCTATTCCATGATTTTCTTACATACAATGTAAGAATAACCACTGTCTCTCTCTGCAAATCTCCCAAAAATAGTCATTAACTTTATGGGAATTCTATTGTATGAAATCTATCTTATAATATTCTACCCTAATAATTTTTCATATGTGAAATATCTTACTCATGAACATTTTTTCAAGGTGTTTTATCCTACATCTATGATTTGATCTTCAGTGACCCTCATTACTTCTCAAGGAATATTTACAAAGTTTATTTCAGAATAAAATATTTTTCAATATTTAAAAAAAATTTATGACTATCTCAAAATAGAAATCAGATTGGTTTTCTAAAACCTGTTATTTTTGGGGATGTCTACAGTTGAATAGTAAGTTTTTAACACCTTTTTAGAGGATTATATATTTATTGGAATATTTTTATAATGTCCTTAGTCATCACCTTCAATATCCAAGCTTCCCTTGGAAGTGGATTCCCAAAATGATATGTATATATATATTTCTGTGTATTTATGAATACATATATTCAATTTTATACAAAGAAATAAACACCCCACAATGACTTAAGAATAAGGCCAATCCAATATTTCCCTCTATTTCCATCATTCATTTTCACCGAATCCAGCACCTAACTCAACAGAAGGAGCTATTGCAGCCCCTCGATTGACCAGTATATATATCAGTGTATATACATGCATATATTATCTTTAATTGATGTGTGTATTTTTTTTAAGAAAATATTTATTTAAAGAAACATTTTAAAACATATATATTTATAATATATTTATTAATTATTATTTATTTTCTAAAAATTTCACTTACAAATTTTAAATATTATGTATTGTATATATATATATATAACTATATATATAAAACAATTTTAATATAATTAGAATCATAAAGAATAAATATAATATTTTTACATGTAAGGAAATTTCTCTAATGTCAAAATTATTATCTAACTCACATATGGTTTCAATACTAGTAAACATGGTATGATTTCAAATTATTTAACATTTTATAATTTTTTGTGTGTAATATGATTTTTTTTCAAATTTCTAGGTTAATTATCTAATTTATTTTTTTATTATGATTTATTTTTAAAATAAAAAGTATATATATTGTAAATAATAGATTTATTTAAATATAAATTATATTATTATTATTAGAGGTGAAGAATTAAAACCTTCACACCATTATGTTATGTATTAAATAAACAATTAAATTATGTAACTGAGTATGTACTTATTTTTTCAGGGATAAAATTTAAATGAAACATATTATCATTTTGTGTTTCATTTCAATAAAATATACATTATAAGATCATGGGTTGCTCAAAATTTAGATAATGAATTATCATGGAAGTAGATATATATGTCTATATATACAAAAATGTATAACATAATAAAATATTTTCATTATTTTCATATATAACCTACATTGGAAAATATTTTTATATAATAAAAGGTCATACTCAAAATGTTTTATGAGATTTTACAACAGAAACATTCTAAAAATCATATGTAATTAGGAAGTTAACCTATTAATTTGGAATTGGATGGTCCAAATAGCCTTCTATGTTTTAAGTGGCGTGGTTTTTTTTTCAAAGATTGCGTATTTTTTTCTCATAAATAACTAGATTATTTTATAAAACAAATATTTTTTTGTATTTTAAAATGTATAATAATTTTTCAAAGTGTTATTAAATTAATATTCGCAAAGATATATGTTTTTAATATGGTATTATATTTTTTAAATTTTTTTTCAAAATTAATTTTCTAAATCATAAGTATATATAATGTAATTTAAAAAAATATTTTTATAAGACATATTTTCAAATCCATAGAAAATATATTCTTTGAAAATCATACATCAAATATTAAATTTCATAATCAAATAAAAAATGAAATTGATTTATAAAAAATATAATTTCATTTATATTATTCGTTAGATTCTAGAAACTCTTTAATGAGGAATTATGTTCACCCTATGTGTTTAGAAATTTTTTCTAGATCATTAAGATGTTTGTGGGAATTATATTAAATAGTGAGATAACACAAGCAATGTCAACTAACTAATTATTCATATATTATTTAAATTATGAGAATCTATAATATGATTCCTTTTCCTATGAACAATATATTAAAGATGATCAACAATTGTAAAATAAAATTTTTATATTCAGTTTCATTTAAAAAAATATAATACATTATTTTGTACAGGATCCATAACTGTGGGTCCGGGGATATTACAGTTTGTGTCAAAGAAAGGATTCAGATAAAATTAAATATTACGTGTTTCAATTTTTGGAAACTCTATGAGTTATAAATATAACATTTTATCTTCTTCATAATTATCAAACCTCTATTATATAAAAGGGTCACAATTTTATTTTTACTAATTCTGAAAATCGATATTTTGAATCTCCCTAAGTAGGATGAATGAATATCAAGGGAAAAATTCATTTTAATGTTGATATAATATGAAATCCAAATAAATTAATAATTTTAATAAACGGTTATTGAATGATGATTCCTAGAAATAATGTTGATGATAATATAGGTAGGTGGTGACATATGTATGATGTAGGGAGTAAGTAACATAAATATGATGTAAGAAGGATTATGTAAGTGTGACAATGTATAGGTATTTCAAACCATGTTATGGGGTCCATTCCAATAGGACTTATGGGCCATATAATATAATAATAAGGATTGATTGGCAGTATATCCCTCTCGAGGAGGACTATGGTTTTTTTCGACTTGTGAGTGTTGTGTGTGTGTGTCTGTGATTGAATGTAATTATACCCCCAACAACCAAATAAATATATTTAAATATTATTCCATATATAATTTATAATTATTATAATTAACCATATATGATATATTACCTTCATATTCTACAATATTCTGTTTTAATGAAATATAATTTATTTTAAATTTGTTAATATATTAATATTCTTGAAAATTTATTTTTCTAAATCTTGATTATATATTATTTATTTTGTTATTTTTAATTTATATAATTTAATATGTAAATTTTACTTTTAAATTACATTAAATATATAATAAATGTTTTTACAAGTGATTTATTAAATTATTAAAAAAAATTTATTATTATATTATGATTTCAAATTATATTCTTTTATTAATATTTTAGACGATTATAAATCTTGATAAAACTATCATTACTCATTTTTTAAAATTATTAAATTTATAATATACATAATATTTAATATTTATCTTCAAACTTATTATCATTAACAATTTTTTACTAAAATATACAAAATATAAATTATTATTTTAATTGTTATATATAATAAAAATAAATATTATGATTAAATGATAGGTAATAATCGTTTTTTATAATTTTGATATTTTTATGTTAAATAAATATATTATTCTATTTAAACATATAACATTTAGTTAAAATTTATTTTGAATAATAAGTATCTTAATAAATGAGGTTAATTTATACCTAAGATAGTTTATACTAATTGAGTTATATTTTATAATTGTTTTATATAATCTAATATCCAACCATGAATGATCAGCCTCACCTATAACCAGTTGAGGGAGAGATCATCCCACTTAGAGGTTTGGTGATGTTAGATCAGTGGATTGGGAAACAAGTCATCACAAACTAAGGCAAATGAGAGGCTATGAAAGCCCGCCGGGCTGTGTATAGTCATGTTTATACATATCTTTTATGGTCTATCTCCCACATGTTAGGTTTTCTAAGAGTGTTCCATGAATATCTATTCTACCAATCATTGATGAGATTATACCTTATATGCAAGCACATAACCCAAAAAAATTATAACGGGATCTCTTAGCACAATCACTATTCATGAATTTAAAAATGAATTTAAATCACATTCGTTCAATCAAACATGTCTCATCCATTCGATCTACCATGTCAGAATTTACTTTATTACCACCATCACTATTCATTGATTCTCTCACATGCTACACCATCCCAACTCCAATCACCCTCATCGAATCTCCCATAAATATTCAATCACTGGAAGGAAATTTTGGTGTATGGATTCCTTCTAACAGTGAGCTACCCAAATATCTTTTCAATGGTGAAATAAAAATAAATCCTATATTTTTTCTATTATTGTCATCTCATGTATATTATTTGACAAACTAAAACCCTCCATTTTTCTAGATGAATATTTTGATGGACGATTTATACACAATAAAATTATAAATGTTAAAAAATGGTGCCACAATTTCAACATTAGAATTAGATTAGTTTTTAAAATTAAAACATATTATTTATGTGTCCATACAATAAGTTACAGTTTTTAAAACCTCATTTTATGATTATTGGTTGATAAGCACACTTTTTAAATGTTCTTAGTCATCACCATTAAAATACCCACTTCCCTAGGATGTGGTTCCCCAATCCGATATTCATATATATATATATATATATATGGATATTTATAAAACGAGAAAAACACACCTCAATGACTAAATAAGAATCCTGAGCCTTGTCTTCCGACTATTTCTCCTTTTCTTTTCCCCTAGATCGAAACCCAAACTCAAAAAACAACTCTTCTAGAACACCTTGATTTAGTATTTTATGTAAAGGCGTATATATATATAATATATAAATATTTTAAGATTATTTGTTTTCAAGACACTATTTTTAAAAGGATATTTTTTAAATATTATATCTATATAGGTTATGTTTTATTCACTTATCTTCATAAATTATCTCTTCCAAATAATATCAATTTTATAATATATATATATATATAACTATTACTTTTTATAACTATTGTTTTATAATTTTAATTTCTAAGAAAAAAATAGTTTTATATTAGGTTGTAAATTGATCCTTGTCAAAATTATTATATTATACAAAACATGAAATGATGTAACAATTTCAAACAATCTTACCTTTTTAAAATATTATGCCTATAGTATAATTATTTTATCAAAATTAGATGTTATGAGTATAGTTACTTTTTATTATGCTAGTTTTATGAAATAAAATTTATATATATTGTTAAATGATTTTTGTAATTAGTAATTATACATTTATTTTTATTTTATGTGAAGGATTCATACCTTCAAAAAAGTATTTCTTGTTTCAAATAAAATTAAGAATTATGTAAATGTTGTTCTAAATTCCTTATTCAATGATTAATTTTAAATGATAAATGTTTTCATCTAATGTGATATTTAGATAAAATTTATTATATAAGTTAATGAATGAAATGTCATTAAGAATACATGTATTTTAATTAATACTTAAATAACAGTCCATATGTGTATGAAAATACTATTTTCAGATGATTTGGTTTCTCTGTATTTAAATAATTAATACCATGGAAGTACATTTATATACATATATTGTAATATTTAATTTCCATTGTTTTTTATCCTAAAATCTTCAATGAAAAATATATTCATATAAAAAAGGAATGATAAAAAAATTATAATGTTTGGGAACATTAATAGTGTAATCATGAAATGTAATTTGGGAGTGAACTCATACATCAATAATGGTTTGGTCGATCCATCTTTAAGTGTTGCAAGTGGCCCCATGGTTTTGTTTATTGTAAAAAACAATATTTATTGAAAATTCACATCATTATTTTATTTGGGAATTTCTTGTCAAATATATTAAAAATAATGATATTTAAAAATGAGTTTTTAAATTTTTTTTCCAAAGAGATTATTATTTATAGAGGTAATGTATTTTGAAAAATATTTCTTCAACTTTTTTTAAATAAAATATTACATGAAAGGATTTACAAAACTATTTTTCTAATATATATTATGAAAACCATAGAATTTATAGTTTTTAAAATGTATAAATGAAATATTTGTTTTGATATAAATAAAAAAATTATCCAAGGATTTTTAAAATATGAATTTTGAAATAATTATTCACTCGATTTAAAAAATCCATATTACTAAAAATTTATGCTCTGTCGATGTTTTTTAAAATACATTCATGATAACTTATGGATATTTATGTGATTTATTTTTATAGTGAGACAACATGAGATAAGTTAAATAAATTCTTATTTATCTATAGTTTAAAATTTAACAATATATAATAGTAGTCCCTTTTCATTAAATTATAGAGCATGAATGATACTTAGTTATATAATGCACTGTATATTAATAGTTTCTTTTGTAAAAACATATAATGTATTATTTTTTATAGATATAGAAACATAATTAATGGGCCAAAATAAACAAAGAAAATTATTTAATTGAAAATAGAAATTTAGTTGAATAATTAAAATTAAATTTTTATATTTAATTTATAATATAATCAAAGTATTTGTATCTGTAAAAACTCACGAGGTAATACCACCAAACAAAAACCTCAGGAAATTTCATGTTCTCTACTTTAATTCAAACTGTTTCATATAAGACACATTATAACCAATTAATATCATTATCTTATTATCAAAATCTATATGAATTTGAGAAAAAGTACAAAAAACAATGGTGAAAAATTCACAAGAAATAGTGTTTGAAGACATGTATAAACCTTCTTATGTTATCCGCTATTGTATATGAGTGCAATACCTATAATAAATGGTAAATGAAACTAATATCTATTTAAATAATTATAAAACACTTTAAAATAATGAAAAATAAGTGATAGTTAATGAAAAAATGATAGGGGAAATAATTACCAATATTTGACAAAAATTGTCACCAGGAACCACATAATATGGAGGAAAAAATACGCATCTATGAAAATTAGAAATTCAGTCCCACATAGGAATTCATTCTTATATAAAATTTAGGGGAATTAATATTTAATTTAATAAAATAATATATCCCATTTCATATTTTTAACCACAGTTTCATAATAAGAACTATTATGGTAGAGGTGTCATCCCTTTATCCATGAATATTCATATCAGGAATCCCTTATTCATGGTATGACGGGTCTGAAGCTACTTGCATATAAGGACATGACCACATATCCATCCATTGATTATATCTCAAACCTCCGTGAAATCTAAAGCACCATACAAACAACCTAAAAACACCTTTCATGGAAATTTTATCCTATGGAACTTCATTTGATGTACTCAATTTTAAACTAAATTCCCAGAAAATCAAAAATACAAATCCCTCTATAATTTTCATAAATTGCTTTGGAATTTTGTATTATGTAATAAAAAGATAATAAAAATAATAAAAATTTTAATTTATTTTATTAATTATATAGATTCACTAATGAAAGGTACTCTAACATCTTATTTTGAATTTTTTTTCTTATTTCGGTTTTCAATGTATGATGCTCATAGAGAATCAAAATATTTTGGTTGTCTAAAATTTTGAAATTTAACTCATCTTGAATCAATATTAACTCTCAAATTGATATAATGTATTAAATTCAATGACATACATTGTTCTATTATAATTTATTTATGCAATATAATCTACATATTCAATGAATTATTACATTTGGGTGACTGTAAGCTTCTTAAATTTCATCTTCATTATTGTATCCTGACCATAGTGCTACTCAATCTATTCCCTAAAACTGTAGGAAACTAGACCTCAAGCGGACCACCCAATATGTAAGAAGCTACTGACTATAAGTGAGGGTGAAATGGTTTTGTAGTGGTTTAGCAATTCCATCTGGATCAGAAAATATACACAGTATTAAAATCATAAATCTATCAATATAAGTATGAAAACAACTTATAGAAAATAAAAAAGTATTGAATAATCAAAAATGAACAAGGTATAAGGTAATATACTATAGACTAAAAATTTGATAAAAACTTAGAACATGTAAATAAAAAAAATTATGGACTCAAAAAATATCTCTTATAAAATCATGAGACCTATCGTGGTCTTATTATTCCATAATCAATCCCATCCCATAAGGATAAAAAAATAAAACATTGTACATGAACCTGATCCCACATTCATGATGTCTATTAGGGTGCCCAAGGAATCTTTAGCGGGAACAAGTTGTGAGATATAATTAGTAGTCCACCACCAATGATATCTAATGATATCGAATTATTGTGTATAAAAATAGAGTAGTGATAAAGAATGTTAAAATATAAAAAGACAATAATTTCAACAAAATTAAATATATGTCTATTAAGGTTCTTCATATGATGATTTTCTAACATTACTAGTTCAATATATGCCGAGATTTCTTTGAACGTTCCCGCATGTATATATAGTAAGGTATTTTGATAGATATATACAGATATTTACACACAATAGAAATGATCCATATAATCCATATATTTATACATGTGACAATAATAAATATAATAATATTTCTATTGGACCCATGACCATAAGTCTAGTATTCCATAAATTAGTATACAAATCATCATAACTATATTTTGTATTAGTCGTATGTAATAATATAAAATACAATATATTTATCTTTCCAATGAGCCAATCTAAGGTATTCTATTGAGAAAACCCATGTTTTTATCAAAAGTCTAAATATTATTATCATCCCATCCATATAATATAGTATTAATGAAACCCAAGTATCACAAAAATTAAGTAAATTTTCATTCTTATCAGCCTATCTAAATAATTTTCAAACAAGTAATCTGATATATTGTTTAAGGGGTAAGGTCATTTAAGTATCCTTTGAGCCTATCCATGTTTTTCTTTATAAGGTGCCCGCGCATCAATCACTGAACAATTCAGATATAATATCATAGGTTACCATAAAAGGAAATCCAAAAACAAGTTCCCAAGTATCTCTCATGGTGCGCATTAATCATTTAAATAATTAAATTTAAGTAACTAAGAGTGGAATGTCCATAAGAATTCAATTCATTACATGAATAATGTTTAATAATCATGACACACCCTTAAGCAAGCCAAAATATAATACAATACTAAATAGTACAATAAATAACATTAATACTTAAACTAAAATTATTACATCCCATTAAATAGTATACAATGATGTCATGGGATGTACATGTAACATAACCGAAATAATCGAATCTATTTTTTATTAAATAAATCATCATTAAATTTATAAGACAACACACCTTAAGGGTTTTTTTTCTTACTAATATATGGAGTAATAGTAAAACCACTACATATTATTCATCTTTTTTATTAATTATATTGATAATTATTCAATACATCTTATATTTTTTATTTCTTAATAAATGAAATTTTATTTTGTTCATTTAGAAAAACACACCACAGAGGTTAGCCTATTCCCAAGGAAATTATCATATTCACAAAACATGAGTCAAACTAATCAAATTTAGTGGTTTAGGTAGTGGTATAAATAAACCAAAATTTTCATCTAGGCTAGGTATCACAAATGGTGTGGAATATATATGACATTTTTCTAACATTATATTTTATAGGTAATACAGGAAAAATTCAAGTGTTTGGGACAATTGAATTGTTTCTTAAAAAACCTAAATGAATTTTAAAATCATATGAAACACATTCCCCACAATTAGGATGACACACATGTCCCTTATCATTATTTAATATGATCTAGTATGATACAAAATCGATCATTGGACACAATTCAGGTAACGATCTAACCCAAGTAAACTGGACAAGACAATAGAGATTTCCCTTCATGGCGGTGTGGTGATACACGATATCAAAAAAATTATCATAAATAAAAAAATACACACAACTATTTTAAAAAAAAGAACAACGATATACATCAATGATAAATACCATAAAATAGAAACATAATAAACTATAAATTATGATAAGAAAAGGCCACCAGTTATCTATGTAACCCATTGTCACCTCCAATCCATCCCACTGTGATGACAATGATGAAATGTGAAACCAAAATTATATAATATTTTCTTCCATTACTATTGTCCTACAAAAAATAACTAAAATAAAACTACAGAAAAATTTTCATGTATCGAAAAACCCAATAGGATAATACCACTACTTCTATAAAATTATAATAACAATTAAGCATCGGTTCCATCTATAAAACAATTCTTTTAAATAATTTAATTAATCAAATAGTTTTTTTATATTATTTACATTATTTTTCATTAAATATTTTCTATTAAAAATTATAAAAACATGACAACTATATTTTATAATATAGGTAGGAAACCACACTCCCATAATTTAATAATGTAAGAACATGTAAAATAAATAATTCATCACGTGAAACTATGTGGTATAACATCATGTTATAAAAATTATCCAATAGATCATTAAAAAGTCCATCATGAGATAAATAATCTGTCATTTAAAAATAACTCTTTATTTGGAAATAAACTATAGAAATATAAAATAGACTTATAATAAAGAAAAACATGGAATTCAATGGTACGAAATTATATCGATTCATTCTAATGTCTATCGATATCACAAATCCTATAGTAGAACTATGAACATTACGAGTGACATATATTCTCCCGACACACCCTAGGTTCCCAATAATCCATGATTTTAAAAATTAATTGCAATACCATTCTTAAAATTTGTAAAACATTTTTGAATCATGTTCTATCTTCTTTGGTGTTCATAAATCAAGTTCTGAATCAAAACCTCTATTCAAACATTTAATCAAACAATTGGGGTGAAATCCACCATTTATAAAAGAAAACCCTCTTTAGAAAATTGAATCATTCCAATAATTTATTTTAAATCACAAAAAAGATCTATTAAAAAATTACATAAATGAATTTTATAACAATTATAATAAGGTTATAAAATTAATTCATTGTAAAGACGAACCTACCATGCAAAATTGGGTATAACAAATCTTATTCAATCATGAGAATTTTGGAATATTAGATCTGGTCCTCCTAATCCTAGATCTAAAAGATACACATAAATGCTCTATCAAACCCATTTAATCTAGAATTAATATCCCCTTTTTGTTTTATAAGATTATATGATAAGTTATATAATGGGGGTATAATATGAAAAATAAAAAATGGATAAAAATGTAATATTTATAAACATGATTTTCCAATAATGGAGGACATCAACTAATAATTTTAAGAGGGAATCCTATAGACTATTGGTGAATGAATAGGTGGATCCAAAATGTGATTTGTGTTAATTCGTTGTAAAATTGGGTTCCAATGTATTTTTATTTAAAAATTCATAGCATTAGAAACTGGTGAACATTGATTAATAGAGATAATGCATGGTTAAGAGTAATCGTTCTCTTTAACCTTAAACCCTATATTAATCTTCTATTTGGTATGACCAATTTCTGAGTGTGGTGACATTAACCATGACACAACCATGAATATCCTTCCACCATGGAAAAGAAGTATTTGAAGGACGTCTTAGGTTTTAGACCAATCATGTGCCTCCTTCCATTAAATCAATAACGACCACATGGTTACCTAAGCTAAACCACATAGTTTTCCCTAACCATGAAACAACCATGAATAGCCACAAGGAATAGAAAAAATTACTATAAACACACTAAATTGGAAAAAAGAAATTCCAAAGGAAATAATTTTCAATATAAGATTCAAGAGGTAATTGAATATATTTAATTGAACATTAAAATCCACCCATCAAAATGAATTTTTTGTCCTCATTAAGTACACATGTTTTTAGACTCATAAAAGGGAATCCCTCTTCTGTATCATCGAAAATTCCACTATCACATCTCATAGATTTCCCATCCATTAATATAACACCCTCAGTTATTATTAATTTTATTAATCAAATAAAATTTCATTAATAGCATGTGTTACACGCAACACCATGTTATGATTATGTTACATGAAACACCATGTTAATTTCGAATTAAAGAAAACATCATGTTATGATTGTCTTAAAAAAAATCTTTATCTTGAATTATATGAACCACCATTTTAGGCATTCATTAAACACACCATTATTTTAATCATATGTAATATACAGCACCTTGTAATGATTTTTTCCGGACAACATTCGGATAGCTTATGGTTCATATGAAACAGAATTTTAAAAAAATTGTGATATATTATTAACACTATTCTTAAGTTACCATGTATAAATATTATTGGTATTAATTGTATTAAATAATATTTAAATAATATTTATTATGATTCTATTTTAAAATATGACATGGATAATAAATTTTTTAATTTTTCAATGATGTCCTTATATGATTTGAAATATTAATTTCTCAAAAAATTATTGTTTATTGTATTTTTTAAATAATAATAAAATTGATAATGAAAAAAATTATTAAAAATAGTCTTAAAAAATAAAAATAATTATTAAAATCAACATGTTTAAATTAACTTACTATGATTTTTTTGATAATTTTTTAAAATGATTAATTTTATGATGAATAGTGGAAAACAATTAGTTTTAAATGAAAATTGAATTTCTATATAAATATTTAATAAAGATAGTTTTTTTTAAAATATATTTTATATTTAAATTATTTAAATTTAATTTATATTAAATCAATTTACCACATTTTAATTAATTTTATTTCCAAATATGATATAAATTCGTTGACAACTTTTGACCATTTTCAATTTGAAACCCTGCTTTCTCATCACATATATGAGATTCATTTTCAATTAAATTCTTTTAAATCAATTAATTTAAATTAAAAAATTGATTTAATTGGTTTAAATATTAATAATTTGTATTATATTATATGATAAACATAATTTTTTACCATAATTTTTTGCAAAAATAGTAAAAAATAATATGTGCGGTTAACATAAAAATGGGATTACTAAGGATTCAACTAAATATTAAATGATTAAATTGACTTAATAAATTCTATAAAATGTATTTTATAAAAATATTTAAATAATATAACATCTATGTTTCTATAATACTCAATTCAAGATACTTTTCTGGAGAGAGAAACATGAGTATGCATTTTTTATATTAAAAAATTATAAGTGTTCCACTCATCTAACAAATAAAATACAACCCCAATCCTCTCCACATCATGGAATAAAACCGTTTATGTTCATACAAGTACTACAAAAACAAACTTCCAAATTTACTCAAAAAATACTATAAGACTTCTTTGTTGTCATAAATTCCTCCAGGGATGCTTTTATATGAAAACATATATAGGATACCTGAGGATGATTTAAGGTTTTCCAATGGTCATTTTTACTTTATTTATTTCTCCACCTCCTTCAAATTCTATTAAAAATTGATAGAATAAATTCATTATATTTTATATTATTATATTTTTTATTTAAACATAATTTACTTCAAAAATGTCCCCAATTATCAAATGGGTTATGAAATCATTGATCATCTGTATGGTGAACTACCATTTCACAAACAGATGTCATTCATTTTTCAATTACCACCTCAGATGGTTGGGAATGATGTTATATATAAATTAATTATATGATATTTATAATTCAATTATACATCTTTATTAATAATATCATAAATTTATCTTTTACTCTCTATTCCATAATTGATATAATTGTGTCTCTCATGTGTATGCCATACTATCGCCTCACAAAGTGATGTTTTTCATTTTCATTAATGATTTTAATTGAATAAAATAAAGATAATGTAAATAAATATATGTGATATAAACTAAATAATTATTATAATATGGACATGTTTACCATTATAAAAATATAATATATCAATTTATTTCTTCTGTTTTCACTCCTTAAAAATTATTAATGTTGTTCTTTTACGTGTGTTCAATCACCTTCATGGAGCAATGTGATTCTCTATTTTCATCAAAAAAAATAAAAAAAAATATGACATATATAAGTATACATAAATAAATAAAATGTAGTTTTTTATATTATTATGATTATTTAAAGATAAAATATTACTTTAGACCATGAAATTATTATTTTTGAAAAATAGAATCATTATAATTGTGTTTGTTTGGCCTACTATCTACATGATCGAAATGTATTTCATTTATAACAAAAATCCATCATAACTAACATAAAAAAGATTGATTTATGTATAATTATTATAATTATGTAGTGATTATAATTATTTATAATATGGAACAAATATGAAATAATTATTACATAAAATTAAATATTTACAAATACAAGAAAATGAAAGTGGTTATTACATGAAACATTATTTTAACAATGAATTGCCTATAAATGGGTAAAAATGGTCATAAATAAAACACTTATGTTGTGAAATATGTTATAATGTTCATTTAATTATTGAATAATATTCAGTTATTTTTTATATATGATGTTTGAACATGTAAGAAGGAAGTCGAGACTTATGGTATATGATATCTATCCACTCTATAATTTCCAAGAGACATATTCAATATTCAACCCCTGTTTCTTTTATGTGGTGTATATACTTCCCCATTTACATGTTATATCATCAATATCATTGTTTAAATAATATTTTATGTTTTATTTTGTGTTTTTTAGTTGGGAAAATAATGTAAAGTTACCAAAGTGTTAATAGATATATGATACTAGATCACCGTTTATTGGTATTGTATATGACATTATTTCAAATGATGAAATATTATGAACTTTCTTCCATAAAACACATGACTTTTCTTCTATTATAAGTATTAACTGAATTTTCATTTACTATTTGTATTTATCAATCTATAGTACTTAAAATAGTTTGGAATATCTTTATAAAATATCGTCTTTATTTCTATAATCGGTTGAAATCATTTTTTATTCCAAAAACTTGATTTATAAAAATGATTTCAAAATTAATTTTTAAATTATGGAAATAAATAATTAACAAAAATTTTAACAATTTTTTATTTTTTGAAACAATATTTTTAAATGAATATTCAATTCATTTTCCAAACAATACCCATTGGGCTTTAAATAAAATGTGAATTCATTTTTTATTGTAACATGTATGACATGATGCGAATTTTTTGTCATCGTGACGGTTATTTTATTTAATGATTTCTGCATATTTTTTCAATTTTATTTTCAAATAAATTTTCTTCCAAATTATTATTGTTTAGAAACGATTTGTTTAAAGGGTAAATGATATTTTCCTTTTTAAATGTTTTAAATTAATTTCAAATATTATAAATTTTCAAGTAATGTTTAAATGAAATGAATTTTTAAAATGTTAAATTTTTTAGATACATGTTTTTAGACATTGAAATAATATCTTACTCACAAATCTTTTTAGTGATATTTCAAAAAAAAATCTCCGTATATGATTAAATACATTAATGTTACAAATCATTTACTATTGAAGTTATCCAAGGATACCGTTCTAATTTCCTCGTTGAATTGTTTTTGTTTATGATAATGATCTGTATATGTAACACATTTCGTTTTATGGGTTGTTTTGTGATGAAATCTTTTATTAAAACCATTTATTTTATGGGATATGATTTTATTATTTTCATATGATCTTGTGTCGAACTTATGTGTCATTTTTATTAAGTTTCTATGGTTTCATTATAACAATAAATTGTGGTTATTTTAATAACAATGATGAGTGGGACCTATATCACCATCAAATACATTGGGTATTTATTAATATTATTTGAGGTCAAAGGGTACATGAGAGCTTATCTTAACCCTAAAAGAGGTTATATGGGGGATTATCTTAAGCTAGAAAGAGAGTACATGGTATGTCATCCAATTCTTAAAGTAGGTACATGGGTGGATATCCCAAGCCTAAAATGTTATTAGTTACATGGTTAGTATCATTGAAATAATATTTTCTATTATTATATATATTATACCAATGTATATCTTATTCAAATGTTATTGTTTCATGTATATTTTATTTGATTTCATTCTGATTCATGGCTTAGAAACAGTAAATCATTATTACATGACTCATGATTATGATCTTTAGAAGATAGTGTATGGTTTACAAATGTAATTATCTCGTTATCGTACAATCATTTTCATGTAATGATTATATATCTCTAATATTTACCATTATTGAGTATTTATGATCACCATTTATTTTGTATCATTTCCCCTAGATATAAAGAATTTATTTATGTAGTCATTCTAAATTAGAATAACTTTATTGGTCATATTGTAGATATTTTTTGAATTAAAATTATTGTATTCAATGATGACATATTCAATAACCTATTAAAATCCCCAAGAATATTTTCTTATAATAAAATATATATTCATACCAAATTAGGTTTTATCAATTAATGAGATGATAGGGTAACATTAGATGGTACATGAGTAATGTATTATAAATCATTTGAAATCAGGATGAAAAACATTACCGATAACAATATAGATATTTCTAAATATATTCTAAGTGATATCTCCAATGATAAGTCTTAAGGATAATATAAAGTGTAGGAAAATTACTTGTAATTTTGGTAAAGTACAATGAATAAGGTTTACATGCTTTAAAATCCTTGTTAGGAATCTAAATGTGGATTTGGGGTGGGAATAGAGGTACCATGGTTTAATATCATGAAAAATTGATTATTTATTTGAACTTGATCGTCACCTGATTCATAAAAACATGAAATTATACACAAGTAGTTTGACACTACCTGTGCGTTTTATTTGATAATTGACAAAAACATTTAATATAATTATAATGTGTTTAAATAGATGATAACGATGAATGAATCAGGATAATCCTATAGTGTCATAGATTATAAATAGGGATTCATTATTTAGACAAAATATAATTTACTTTACCTCAAAATATTGTTATCCATTGTTATTATTATTATTTCTCAAACTATTATTATAATTTATTTCAATGTTTGGGGCTTTAATATATCATTTTAATTCGTAATGTGTTGGAAAATCAAATAATTGATCTCTTGAGAAAGTAAATCATTGGAAAAATAGAATAAAAGACATAATTTATATAGGCACACAACATTTTCATGTTATGAATCATGATATACATAAAATCAATTAATAGAGGGAACATAATTTTATTGAGTCGTACGTTATATAATACACACCATTATTCAAGGGGTATTCAGATAGAGTAATTTTTAATCATGGATTAGAACCACTAAAATATTTTTTCCAGGTACTAGTGTTTGGAGTACAAAAAAAATTATTTTTGTTTTCTATCATTTGGAAGGTGAAACAGATCAATTGTGGAATCTTTTCAAGAATATAGGGATATAAATTGAAATTTATTAAATTTATTTGGATGATTTTATGATCTTGTTCTTCAAAAAGTAATTGCGTCATCTATTTTGAATATATTAAAGTTGTTATATGTTCTAAATCAAAAGTAAGATGCATTCAATAGTATATAATAATATTATGTTAAATGACACCTAAGAAATGATTCTGGTAATTTCATCCTACTTGAATGATTGGTAGATCGATTCATTATGGGCTTAAATGTAGGTATAATAAGGAAGTTACCAATAATAGGCATCAATATCATTGAATTTACTGTTCAATGTGCTATACAGTTTCTCAGGGTTGTCAGATTTTACTGGAAATCTCATGCTTTTGATATGATGATAAAATTGAAAAATAAATTTAAAATAAAAAACCAATTGATAGAAGAATAATGTCACTCCATTATGATCAATGTGTGATAATAAACATGAAGGAATTTTTTTTAGAAAAATATTAAATGATTTATCTATATATGGAAATTTCATCCCAAAATAAGTTGTCAATTTTATGTGAAGAAGTTAGTTATTCATGGGAGTAGAGAGAGATCTCTAAAAAATGCCCCTCACACACTCTAATATTTCAAGTGAAATTATTTTGGTCATTATTTGAATCAATTCCACAATCCATGGGAAAATGTGTATGATAATCCAAAACAAAATAATAATGGAAAATGAAAATGGGTAAAATTATTTAATCACAATAGATGATGTGAATCATGTAAATTATGGAACACATATCCTCCACACCTTATTTTTGAATTTTATGTTTTATTTTCTTGAATTAGTCCTATGATAATGTTATTTTCTATACATTACTGATGATTCGTGTTATTAATTCCCTCTAAATGAATTCTGAAAAAATGATATCGCATTGTCGATTATTATAGGGATGATTCTTTGATTCTATTGAATTTTTTTTGTATAATATATGATCTTGTATAAGGTATAATGTTTTAAATAAATTTTGTATGAGTGTATCTCTCCATGTTAGATTAACATAAGAATTATGGATACAATCATTGTTTTTATAGTATATGGTTGATAAACTTGTTCAAAATAATTAACACATCTTTAGACTTTTTTGTGATGGTAGTTTATCAGGATAATGGATATTTTATGTTTCATTTGTAGAAATTAAGAAAATTAGTTCTTTCTAATGTGGAAAATTTATTTAAGGGGTAATTAAGTTTAACATTGCAAACATATGATTAAATGTACTCATAACCATTGATGTTGGACTTTTATTTGTTTTTAGATTATTATGGGTTATAGTTGATCACATTAAAAATTCCACAAAAATCATTACTATAATAATTTATTTCCATTTGGATTATACTTTTAGAATATATATTATTTATGTGATAAGTTTACAAATGGTACTATATTCAATTTTATTTTCTCATGATCTATATTTTACAACGATATATTGGTGAAGTGTTTCGAAATATACTAATATATTTTTATGTTTTAATACCTCATATCATACAAAAATATTAAATTTTGATTGACTGATATATTCAGAATCTATAGGATATACTAAGATCCTGTAATTTGGATTTAAATGGATTTTTTGATTTAAAACTTACTCTAATAGAAATTATAGGTAATAGAATATTTCCCATTAGCCTTTATTTAGTTCTTTATGAATCCCATTATGGAAAGAATTTTATAACTCCCATGTATTGGAAATATATTTCATAGAAAATTATATTCAGACCTAAGAATGTGGAAGACATGGGAGAGATGTTTAGATCCATTTAGAAACTTGTAAGAACAACACTATCTGGACAGAAATTCCCTGAAGATAAAGATAGAGGTGGTTTATAATTATATGTTGTTGAGAATTAATTTCTATGAATTTACCTATAGAAAAATAAGGTGAAAATAATCCCTAGATATATCAGTGATGTTGAAAACTTGATCATATTAGGATAGTATATTATTTTTTGGCACTTACAATCATCCTATTATAGGATCACAATGTGTTCCATGTGTGTCTCCTTGGGAAGTACGTACATGATACTTAAGATGTGATGAACTCATACGTCGTACCACTGGAGTGGGATCATTCTAACGAGGAATAACTAGTGGAAACTGTTGATCATACATACAATTATCTATAAAAAATACCACTCAACAAGGTCAACTTTTGCGTAGAAACTACATGTTTTTTAAATACATTTTATAACTTCAAGAAATGGTAATGCGTAAATATCCTAAATATTTTGTAATGAAGTATTTAATTTCAATGGAAAATTAATTTTAAGGGAAATTTAATTTAAGACCCCCATTTTTTATGTATAATTATTGTTTAAAATAAAATAAATTTCTTATATATCTTTTATTATAGAAAACCTAAAGTTAATCTTCATTTATATGAAATACCTTGCGAGTATTACAATACGCAAAACATGAAGATAACATTGTGTTATAAAAAACACCATGTTAAGAATGAGTAACACGAGACACCAAAATACACTTCAATTACATGATAGAAATTATAAGATTCATTTACATGCAACACCATGTTAAGCTTGTGTTATAAGCAACAATAGGTTAGTTTTCATTACAGAGAACATAGAGCTTTACCAAAATAGCGATATATTATTAATATTTTTCAAAAACTATAATTATAAAAATACCAATTATTATAAGGCCCCAGCCTTAAAAATTACTTAATCTTGAGATATTTCATGAATACAAATTGAGGATCTGTTTCGGTTTAGTGTTTTAGAGAATTAGTTCATAAAACATCCATTACATCCAACATTTAAGAAATGTGGTTACAATAAAAATTAGTATTCATTTTTCCCATCAAAAGAAACATATTTAAAATAAAACATGGATTCATTCTTGACACATCCTTGACACAATCATCATATCATGTAACTTTCCCTTGACCTGTGAAAAACATTTCAAAAACATGGGAAGAGTATAAAAATATCAATAAGGGATATAAACATATGAAAAGAAAACATGAGTACATGTATACATAAGAATCAATGAAATCATAATTTACTCATAAAACATTATCACATTAATATACCTAATCAAATCATGAATATATCATAGAAATCATAAGACATAAAGGTTACTTGAGGCATTCATAACATTCATACGTAGGGAGTAACCCTCTTGGTTACGTTTGGAATACCCATCATAGTATATTCCCTAAATATTTTCGGAGAAACCATAAAGATTAACTCCTTCACGTTACCCAATGCATTGGATAGCAATATCAGGCACACCTGACCTTAGTTCATCACGGAACCACCCGTCTTCATAACAATTCCAAAGAAACATAACATAATCATATCACGTAAAACATGCATAAAGGAAACATAACTTTTCCACATTTCAATCACAAGATATCAATACAACACATTGATATAATAAAAACATTATGAAAACCATTTTCAATACCAAAATAAAAAAAAGTAATACATGGTATTTATTTTTCATTTTAAAAAACGTTAGGTTATGGATTGTAGAGGAAGCCGAAACTCAAATAATGGTCACAACGACAGAGAAGTCGTTGTCGCCGCATACGTACGACAAAAAAAACATTCCTTTTGTCTTTTATTAAAAAACCTTGTATAAAAAAATATTCCTTTTGAATAAGCTAAAAATTCAAAGGGGTTTATACACCGTATAAAAGATAGTTTCGTATAAAACAAAATATGCCTCAATAAATGGAGATTGAGACGAAGTCCCATACCTCGGGTCCGACATGACTCGATCGTTCTTTAATCTCCTGAATAATAAACTTGAGTTAATTTCTACTTTCTTAAGAACCTTTTTCAATTTCATTATTCCTTTTATATCACTTATTACAATGTTATGAACACTATGTGATTATTTTAGTTAATAACGGTCTATTTAACGATCATTGGTACTTGAGTCAAAAATAAACTCTTTATAATTACAAGATTGATCATGAGGTAAAATATCCATTATATCCAGAATTATATTCATTATGTAGATGTCATATATATCATATATATATATCCATTATATACATGCATTTATAATATTACATAACATTTAGTGGTAAGAAATGAATTGCATCGTTCATGGAGACGGTAAGCCGTACGTACGCATGAACGCTACATCAATTTCTATTTCATATTTAATGGAATTAAAACATAATTATACATAATAGTATTATAATTCCAGTATGGTATCATATATAATATCATTAAATCTATCCTTTATATGTACAACATAGGGTATTAACGAATCAAATCACTTTGAGGGGGCGGTAGTCCGCACTTCCTAAAATGAAGATATCACATTTACCCATAATGGAATCCATAAAAGTATGCCATAAATTAACAATAAATAAGCTTAACGAAATTATAAACCTATTATATATAATATATAGTTATAGTGACATCATAATGGCCACCTTTGAAGGTGCTAAAATAATATTAAACAATCATCGTTTCGTGAGGTAGAAATTCACCATCCACAGAAATAGTATGTTCTTTATCCATTTGATACAGGGGTGTGTAAGTGTTGCTCGAATCCATATTATAACAACATCCTAGTATATTGGAGATACTGGAGTTGTTGAAAAATAAATTCATAAATAGAGTTTAGTGGGTTGTAGAAGCAAAATAAAACAAAAGAACACAAGTGAAGACATTACCTTAAAATCGGGTAACTCCCTTTGGATTGAACCAAAAGGGTTTCTTGAAGAGCTTCTTGCCTAATGTAAGGATTCTAAGATGAGGATAATGATGTGGAGAGACAAAAGGATCAGATCTTGGCCGATTAAAAGTCTTGAGAGGTGTGGGTAAGGAGGTAGAGGTGGGGGCCTTTTATAAGAGGAGAGGAGGGGCACTCTTGGAAAGTTAAGAATTGTTACGTTATTTTAAAAAGAGTTTCCGATTTAAAAGATCCCTAATTGATTTATTTTGAGGATAAGGTGACAAGAGTTAGAATTCCACCCATACAATAGGTTTTTGACATGTGTAGGTCTTATATTTTACATTATCTTTTAATTTTAATTAATTCGTTAAATAATGATGTAATCACTGCATCATCATGATGTCATAAATAATTTATTTTATATAATGTCTAAAAATTATAAAAAAAATACTATGATGTCGTAAATCTCTTTATCTTTCCAATGTCTATTTATAGTAAAAAATTGGACTTGTATAACCCCATATAAAAATTGTTTTTGTAAAACAATACATGTTTGTGTAATTTTTTCGTTTACATTAAATAAAAGGCATTAATGTCATTATCTTACCAAAGTGGCTCCATGGGGTCCGAAAAATAGAACCATGGGTTTTCTTGGTCGGACATGAATCATAAAATAGTTTTAGGACAAGTGTCAAGATATTTTAATTTTATTATAACATCATTTTTACCTTAAATCACACTAATTACCTTTAATCGCGATTAATAAAACATAAAAGTTACATTTCATAAAAAATTATTTTCATCCCATTGAATCACATTTTAAAAAATAATGAAAATCATTTATATTAGACTTTTTAAATTCAAATCACAGAAGTTGTAAACATCCATTTAAACGAAAAATCAGTTTTTGTGACTACCACTTTGTGGTTTTACTATTCATCAGAAATTATGGTTTTTTAGAAAAATACCAAAAATTTACCCTAAGCTGTATTTGATATTCTGAATTCAAAAATGATGTCTATTTTACCAAATTCATAACATAGAACTTTCATTAAATAATTTTATAATTAATTCCCGATGTCAAATCAAATAGCGTGTTTTTAATAAACAACATCTATCAAAAGATTGACACTCGTTTCTGTCTAATCTCAGAGTGATATTAAGTCCAATGACCACCAATGGATTAAATGGTAAAAATATATTCTAATTTCACTTTAAACCCAATTAAAAAGATAATCTATCTATATAAATTAATTAGATTAAAAAGTGGTTTGGAATTAAAATACAACACTTTTCACTATTCATTAAAAAATGACCTTTATCATAAAAATACCAGAAATTTATCCTAAGTAAATTTCAATGTCCCAATCATGAAGAAAAAGTTTATTTTTTCAAATATATCTTATAAAATGGTCAAAAGGTAGATATAAAAAGGGTTCTCCATCAAAAGGTGGTAAAACAATATTTTAAAAATATTAGAGTATTTCATGCTTAAGATTGGATTTATTCTCATTTTAATCCTATAAAACACTATATAATTCATAAATAGACATAGATAAGAATATCTATTATTCATTACTTACATGGATTGTTACATCCTTCCCCCCGTTAGAAAATTTGTCCCCGCAATTTATTTACATATCGAATAAGTGGGGGTATTTATCCATTGTTTCATTTTCAGATTCCAATGTTGCATCTTCATTAATGTGGTTCTACCAAAAAACCTTTACTTGATGAATCAACTTATTCCGCAACACATGCTCCTTGTGATCAATAATCTGAACTGGTTGTTCCTCATAAGATAGATTATCATCCAACTGAACAACCTATGGACTCAAAACATGAGATGGATCTGTCTTGTACTTCTTTAACATAGAAACATGAAAAACATTATGTACCTGAGATAAACTCGGATATAAAGCCACTATGTATGAAAAAGATCCAACTCTCTCAAGAATTTCATATGGTCCAATGAACCTAGGACTCATCTTTCCTTTCTTACCAAATCACATCACACATTTCCATGGTGATACTTTTAGAAAAACATGATCACCTACCTCAAAAGTGAGATCCTTCTTCCTATTGTCTACATTACTCTTCTGCCTACTCTAAGCTGTTCTCATGTGTCTCTATATTATCTGAACTTTTTCTTCCAACACTTCTACCAATTTTAGTCCCATCAACTTTCTTTCACCCACTTCATCCCAGAAAGCTGGAGTTCGACACCGCTGCCCATATAATGCCTCAAATGGTGCCATCTGTATACTAGAATGAAAACTGTTATTATAAGAAAACACAACCAATGAAATATGTTTTTCCCAAATTCACTGATAATCCATCGAACAAGAACGTATCATATCCTCCAAATTCCAGATTTGTCATTCTGACTGCCCATCTGATTGAGGATGAAAAGCTGTACTAAAATTTAATTCAGTACCCAACGACTTCTGAAGGCCTTTCCAAAAGTTAGAAGTAAACCTGGAATCATGATCGGATAAAGTTGAGAGGGGAACTCCATTTAGCCTACTATCTCTTTAAGAAACAAATTGTAAAGTTTATCTAGGAAAAAAGTATCTCGTATAGCAAGGAAATGAGCATATTTAGTCAAGCAATCAAAAATAACCCAGATTGCATTATTACCTCAAGGTGTCTTTGGCAATCCCGTAACAAAGTAAATGGATATATTTTCCCATTTATACTCTGGCACTGGTAAAGGATGAAGCATCCCTTTTAGAAACTGCAGCTCTGCTTTAACCTGCTGACAAGTCAAAAACTTCACAGTAAAATCAGAAATATCTATTTTCATTCCATCCCACCAGTAATACTCCCGAAGATCTCTATACATCTTATTATTTCCAGGATGAACTGAAGACGGAGAACTATGAGCTTCACATAACAACTATATCCTCAGCTGTGAATCACAAGGCACACACAATCTATTCTCAAATCTCAAAACACAATGATTATCTATGTTGAATTCAGGAAACTTACCCTTCGGAACCAGCTCTACCTTTTTTCCCGACTCACTGTTTTCCTTCTATGCTTGCTTAATTCTGTTTGATAGGAAGATTTCACTGATACTTGAAATAAAATAGAAGGAAATCCTTCACAAACAACTTCTATACCAAATTTCATCAAATCCTTAACCAAAGGAGCACTTTCCAACCTCAACATTGTTAATGAAGCATTACATTTTCGACTCAAATCATCAACCACTTTATTTGCTTTTCCCATATGGTATTAAATTGTACAATAAAAATCCTTGATTATTTCCAGCAATCTCCTCTATCTTATGTTCAATTATTTCTGATTGAATATATAATTTAAAATTTATTGATCGGTATTTATTTCACACTTTACTCCATACAAATGATGCCTCCAAATTTTTAAAGTTAAAACAACAACAGCTAATTACAAATCATGTGTAGGGTAATTTAGCTCATGAGTTTTCAACTGTCATAAATCATAATCAATTACCCGATCATTATGCATTAGGATGCAACCAAGTACTTTTAATAAAAAAATATTGTAGATAACAAACTCACCATTCTAGGATGTTATTTCCAACGTTGGAGCATTTACCAATCATCTTTTTAGTTCCTGAAAACAATCATCACATTTTTTTGTCCCAATAAACTTAAGACCCTTCTAAGTTAGCTTAGTCATTGAACTAGATAATAGGTAAAAATATATAACAATCCTTCGGTAATAGCCTTCCAAACCAAGAAAACTACAGATGTCGGTTACATTTGTGGGTCTTGGCCATTCTTCAACAAATTTTGTTTTAGTAGGATCAATAGTTATGCCATTTTTTGAAACAACTTGACCAAGGAAAGAAATTTTTTGTAACCAAAACTCACACTTGCTGAATTTTACATACAGTTTATTTTCTTTTATGGTTTTCAATATTAACCGTAAATTCATTTCATGATCCTCTTTACTTATAGAAAGAACCAAAATATCATCAATAAACACAACCAAGATTTATCACCTGAGTCAACTGAGCCATCACTGCAACAAAAAGTTCATCTCTGATTATGACCATCTCAGGATGCCAATTTAGAAGTTTATTTCCATATGTATACCTTCCTAGCACAACTTCCATGTCTCCTCTTTGAAAAACCATTCTAAACACAAAAATATCTTAGGCGATTCAACATGGTAATCATTGAATTCTATAAAAATTAAATCATACAATAAATTAATTTATAATTTAACATTTTTTTAACTCTTAATGTTATCTAAACCGACCTCTGATACCAACTATAAGGCCCCAACCTTAAACATTACTTAATCGTGAAATATTTCATGAATAAACAATGAGGATCTTTTCAGGTTTAGAGTTTTAGGGGATTAGATCATATAACATTCATTACATCCCACATTTAAGCAATGTGGTTATAATAAAAGAGAGTATTCATTTATAACATCAACGGAAACATATTTAAAATAAACCATGGATTCTTTCTTGATTCTTCTTTGACACTATCATCATATCATGTACATTTCCCTTGACCTGTGAAAAACATTTCAAAAACATGGGATGACCATAAAAGGCACAGTAAGTGATATAAAAATATGGAAAAGAAACATGAGTACATGTATACATAAGATTCAATGAAATCATTCTTTAATCATAAAACATAATCACATTAACATACCTCATAAAATCATGAATAAATCATCGAAATCATAAGACATAAAAGTATCATGAGGCATTCATAATATTCTTACGTATGGAGTAACCCTCTTGGTTACGTTTGGAATACCCATCATAGTATATTCCATAAATCTCTTCAGAGAATACTTAACGTCTAACTCCTTCACGTTACCCAATGCATTGGAGAGCTATATTGGGCTCACCCACCCTTTTCGTATCATGGAACCAACCATCTTCATAACAATTACCATGAACCATAACATAATTGTATCACGTAAAACATGCATAAAGGAAACATAACATTTCAACATTTCAATCACATGATTTCAATAAAACACATTGATATAATAAAAAAATTATGAAACCATTTTCAATACCAAAAAAAAGAAATGTAATACATGGTATTTCTTTTTCATTTTAAAAAAATGTAGGTTATGGCTTATAGAGGAAGCCAAAACTCAAATAATGGTCACAACGGCGGAGAAGTCGCTGTCGCGGTATACATACGACAAGAAAAAATTCCTTTTGTAATTTAGTAAAACACTTCGTATAAAAAAATATTCCCACTTTAATAAAGGTAAAAGTAAAAGGGATTTATACACGGTTTAAATGAAAGTTTTGTATAAAACAAAATATGCCTCAATGAATGGAGATTGAGACGAAGTCCCATACCTTGGGTCTTACTTGACTCGATCGTTCTTTAATCTCCTAAATAATAAACTTGAGTTAATTTATTATTTATTAAGAACATTTTTCATGTTCATTATTCATTTTATATCACTTATTATAATGTTATGAACACTTTGTAATTATTTAAGTTAATAACGGTCGTTTTAACGATCATTGGTACTTAAGTCCAAAATAAACTCATTATAATTACAAGTTTGTTCATGGGGTTAAATATCAATTATATCCAGAATTATATTCATTATATATATATATCAAATATATAATATATATCAATTATATACATGCATTTATAATATTATATAACATTTAGAGGTAAGAAATGAAATGCACCGTTCATGGAGACAGTAAGCCGTACGTATGCATGAACGCTACTTCAATTTCTATTTCATAAGTAATGGAATTAAAACATAATGGTACAAAATTTTATTATAATTCTATTATGGTATCATATATAATAGCATTAAATCTATCCTTTATTCATAACACTTATGATATTAACGAATCAAATCACTTTAGGGGGCGGTAGTCCACACTTCCTAAAATAAAGATATCACGTTTACCCAAGAAGGAAACCATAAAGGTATTCCATAAATGAAAAATACAAAAGCTTAACAAAAACATAAACATATTATATATCATATATAAATATAGTGAAATCATAATGGCCACCATTGAAGGTGTTAAAATAATATTGAACAATCATCATTTCGTGAGGTAGAAATTTAACATCCACAGAAACAGTATGGTCTTTAACCATTAGATGTAGGTGTGTGTAAGTGTATCTCGAACACTTATTATAACAACATCCTAGTATATTGAAGATACTTGATTTTTTACAAATGAAATTAATAAAAAGAGTTTAGTGAGTTGGAAAAGCAAAATAAAATAAAAGAACAAAAGTGAAGGCATTACCTTAAAATTGGGTAACTCCCATTGGTTTGAACCAAAATGGGTTTGAAGTGATTAATACCTAAGGTAAGGCTTCTAGGATGAGGAGAGGGATTTTTAGATACAAAATTAGCAGAGCTTGTCTGAGCCAAAGGTCTGAGATGTGTGGGTATGGAGGTAGAGGTGGGGTCCTTTTATAAGAGAAGAGGAGGGGCACTCTTGGAACGTTACGAAATGTTACATTGTTTTAAAAAAGATTTTAGGATTTAAAAGGTCCAACATTAATGTATATCGAGAATAAGGTGATAAGAGTTCTAAATACACCAATCCAATAGGTTTTTTTTCATGTGTAGGTCTTAGAATATACATTATCGTTTCATTTTATTTAATTCGTTAAATAATGAGGTAATCGTTGCATCATCATGATTCCATGAATAATTTAATTTATTTAATGTATAAAAAATATAAAAAAATACTATTATGTAAGAAAACTTTTTATCTTTCCAATGACTTTTTATAGTCAAAAATCTTACTTGTATAACCCAATGTAAAAAATTGTTTTAGTAAAACATTACATGTTTGTCTCATTTTTACTTTTACATTAAATAAAAGGCATTAATGTCATTATCTTACCAAAGTGGATCCATGGGGTCCAAAAAATATACCCATGGGTTCTATTGGTTGTCCATGACTCATCAAATAGTGTTAGGAAAAGTGTCAAGATATTTTAATTTTATTATAATATCATTTTTACCTTAAATCACACTAATTACCTTTAATCACGATTAATAAAACATAAAAATTACTTTTCATAAAAAATTATTCTCATCCCATTGAACCAAATTTTACTTAATAATTAAAATAATTTATATAGGATTTTTGAAATACAAATCATAGAAGTGGTAAAGTTCCATTTAAATGACAAATCAGTTTTTGTAACTTCCACTTTGTGCTTTAACTATTCATAAAAAATTAAGGTTTTTCAGAAAAATAACTAAAATTCACCCTAATATATATTTGATATTCCTAATTAAAAAATGATTTCTATTTTACCAAATTCATTAAATTGAAGTTGAATTGATTAATTTTATAATTAAATCCCACTGTCAAATCAAATATCCTGTTTTTAAGAAACAATATCTATGAAAAGATTGACACTCATTTATGTTCAATCTCAAAGTGATATTAATTACAATGACCACCATTGTATTAAATGGTAAAAATTTATTCTAATTTAACTTTAAATCCAATTAAAAATATAATCTAACTATATAATTGAATTATATTAAAAAGATGTTTTGAATTAAAATACGACACTTTTCACTATTCATTAAAAAATGAACATTATCAAAAAAATAAAAGATATTTATCCAAAGTAAATTTCAATGTCCCAATCATAAATAATAAGATTATTTTGACAAATATAGCTTATAAAATTGTCAAAAGATATATTTAAAAATTGTTCACCATCAAAAGGCGGTAAAACAATCTTTTTAAAATATTAGAGTATTCCATGCATAAGATTGGATTCATTCTAATTTTAAGCCTCTAAAACAATATATAATTCATAATAGATATAGATAAAAATATATATTATTAATTACTTACGTTGGATGTTACATTTATCTTCAAGATATAAATATTATTAAATAATTTTTAAATAGTAATTATAATTGAATTATAAAAAAGAAAACATATTGATAAAAAAGGGCCTTGGTTTTTATTCAATTAATATATGTTTCAAAAATATTATTTTCCAAAATAATTGATTTTTATTCATTTTTCAATAATAATAAAATTTATATATAATTTTTTTGACAAAATTATATGATAAAATGAAATTTAATTTTGACATCATCTTGAAAAAATTATCTCCCTGTGAATTTATGAAAATTTTCTTAAAATATTAATTATCGGATTAATAGTCAAATGTACCAAATTATAATTTAAAACTACCATTTTATATAAATTATTTATAAAGATATATTATATATTAAAAATATTTTAATGGATACTAATTAAATTATATATCTATTAATCCAATATATTTCTTTGGAATCATTTCTATATTGATATTGGATACAAAAAACATGTAATATTTTAAAAAATTTCTCTATGAAGACATGCTTTTTAGTTTCTCCTATAGAGATTAATTTTAAATTTAATTATTATAATTCTAGGAATTTAATTTCAAAAAATTGTTTCAATATTTTTAGTAATAGTAATTTATACTTTCTAATTAGCTAAAACTAATTTGTTACCATATTGAATTGTATAAAAATACAATGGGTAAGGTAAAATATGGATTTCTAGGGGGTTCAACTGAAAACATAAGTGTTAGAAAGATACATTGACATTTATAAATTATAAATTATAAAATAATTTAGATATTAGCAATTATATGTCAATATAATATTCATTTTGGGACACTTTAGTTATCTAAAATATATTGGTACACCTTTTTAATTTAAAAATATTTCATCTGTAGTACTCACCTTGCATATAAAATCTAATCCCATATCCTTATCCACACAATAACACCATTTTGGGTTATAAAACACAACAAAAATCACTTACCAAAATCAATCATGCCATTCTATAACAAATATTTTGGAAGAAATCCATCCTTGTAAGGATTTTGGGTGAAAACCTACTGATGATACCTGAAGAAGAGGTAACATTCATCAATTAACATGATTATATTATTTCTTCCTCTATATCTATAATTTTTTTAATTCAATATGATATAATAAAAATAGTATGTAATATATATATGTGTGTGTGTGTGTGTGTGTGTTTTATGTTAAGGTAATTACTTAAAACCAACTCCACCTATATCAAATGGGTTACGAAATAATCATTTCTTTGTATGTCAGACTACCACCTCTTGAATTGATGACATTCATTTTTTTGATTACGACATATCAAGGATGTCTATGATGATCAATATAAAGTATATATATGATATTTATATTATAATTTTGTATATTTTTCAATAATTAATATATAACGTTTACTTTTCATTCTCTTTTTGATAATATAATGTCACTTGTGTGAGTGACAGATTACCACCTCATGAAGCAATGTGATTTGTTCTCACAAACACATTACAATGAAAAAAATTAAGATATATTTAAGAATTATATATGATATAAATAAATTAATTGTTATATTTAATGAAATATTTATCTTTCTAATAAGTAAATTTTTTATTTTCATTCTTACATTTTCACTCCCTAAAATATGTTACTGGAATTTGGGTATGTGTGGACTACTATCCTTATGAAGTGATGTGACACTCAATTTTTATCACCAACAAACATGGATAATATGTATTAGTACATTTTAATATAATAAAATTTATTTATATTTTTATGATTACACATTTTGGATAAAATATTGACTACGTCCTTTCTATAGTGATCGTTTAAAAATGTTTATGTTACTCAAGTTTTTATACGTCCCATAATGTCTAGTATTGTAACATACCTCATTTCAGAAAAATAACATTCATGATTCTCCATTAAATAAAAATTAATATATATTTATGATAATTATATCATGATTTTTATTATGGATAATGTATAATCATGAACAATGTAAGAGAAACAAAAATATATAAAAAACAATGTGATTATTACCCGAAAAAAGATTTTGATTAAGATATTTTTATAAATGGATAAAAAAGCATCATAAGAAATTTATATATGGAATCATATATATGAATATGTTTATGTAATATGTGTATAATAAACTTATACTTATTATAGTTGAGGTTCAAATGTTCCCAATGGAAGTTGAAACACTATGTAAGGTATTCCCGATCTCTTTAATTTCATAGATACATATGCCATATTCACCACCTATTTCATTTATACGGGGCATATTATATACTATTGACAAGTTATATTAGAAATATACTTCCATTAATGTTATTATAACATTAAAATAATATAATTATTTCAATGGGATTATAATTCATACTTACTAACATGGGAGGATTTATATGATATAATATGATCGTTTATTAGGATTTTCTATGATTACGATTATAATGATGAAATACTAAAATATATTTATCACAGAACTCATGAAATTTATTTTACTATGGTTTATCATGATATTATAAAATTATATTTCCTTTTTTACACTCTTTGGTACTTAAAATAATTGAGTATAGTTTTTATTTGAAATATTCATAGTTTTACATTTCGAATGAAGAAAACATTTATTCAAAAAAAAAATTCTATAAATTAAATAAAACTATTTTTTTGAAATTTGTAAATCTAGTTAATAAATAAATTTTTTCCCATGTAATACTTTAAAAAAATTAAAATGAATCATTTTATCCGATTCAAAAAAATTGTTTGTTTTTATTTTCCAAAAAAATTCTAAAGGAACCATTATTTGCATATGTATGAAATGAATGGAATTTCCCATCATCAAGACCATTTTTTTTTAATATTTCTTTATATATCATCTTATATTTTTTTTGAATAATAGTTTTTTCAAAAATATTATTGTATTCAATGTATCATATCAAATTAGAATGGATATTTTCCAAATGAAATTTTATTATTGTATTTTAAATATTCCATTATAATATTTCAAGACTATTTTCAATGAAACGAAATTTAACTTTTTTTGTTTTTTCGATTTTTATTAAATTTATAAATTATATTTTTATTAAAAAATTTCCTAGTGAAATTTTAAAAACAATTTTCATCTGTGATGATTTATTTTATAAAACATATTATTTACTATAGATACTATCCAAGGATACTAATATTAATCTATACCTGGTCGTTTTATGAATAGGATGAAGATATTTTAATTTGAATCTTTTCATTATAATGGGATATGGTATGATGAAATGTTTTATGAAGGCCATTTCATTTCATGGTTTTTATTGTGATGAATTTTTATGATTATTCAGATTACTTTTGTATGATTTTCATTATGAAATGGTAGTGTGTAATATCTGGATATGGGAGGGACTTATATCTATATATAATTTATTGGTTAATTGATAATATAATATGAGATAAATTGATAAATATATTCTTATCTCAAGAAAAAAAACTTTTACAAATGAGGTTATCACATTCCTGAAAGAGGGTTCACAAGAGGTCATCCCATGCCCGAATGAGGTACATGGGTTGATATCCCAAGCCAAAATGTTAATAATGTCATAAAATGTAGCCTTGATATATTATTTTCGATTATAATGTGTATACAAAAAATATATTTCATATGAGAATTTTATTCTATCATGCCTCAAGTTCTTTTACTCCCTTATGATTAATTTCTTATGAACATCCATTATTTAATCCACGAATTAAGATAATTATCTTTAATATGTATTTCATGGTTTTCAATGGGTATGTTCATATTGTCATAGATTTTTTTATTATTGTATGATTATGTATCTCTATTATTTATCCATAATAATCATTTGATCTCACATTTTCCTATGTTACTATTCCATAATTAATAAAAAATGATTTATATTTGAGAAATTAAGGGGTGGATCTTATAGGAGACATTTATAATATTTTGTAAATTAGGAATAGTGTGTACAATGTTTCCAATAAACTAAAATATTATAGTACATATTTGTGTGTTTCTATAATATATTGAATATTCATAAAAAATATGTAATATCCTGTTATGATAATCCTATATTACATTATAACTTACAGTAAATAAGAAACAAGGGGAATAGTTTTAGCATGTAATACCGTATCTTAGAGATCGAAAATTTGATCTATTTTCTCATAAAAGAAGGTGTAAGGATCATGAAAACCCTCCTTTCACATTATCTCATAGGATGTATTTAGGTGACACGTCCCCAGCAGAGAAACATGAAATATTTCCTAAATCTAAGTCAAGTGATATGGTAATTTGAATAGATTTTCTATCATTATAAGTCATACGATGATCTCAATAGGGCCAATAATCTTGTGTGATAAATTTTACTGCATACCCAAAAAATGATTTTCCATGTGTGGTGAAACTAGAAGAACTAATTTATCACAAACATCAAGCTCTATTAGTCAATAATGATGGTTGGCATAAGATTTCTAAAATCTCTTTACTATGAACAACCACGTCCAAATCAACTGAACCTTTTCTTCCTTCTACTGAATAAGACATCACCCAAATTGGGACCATTGTCCTAACACAACCTATAAAAAGGTAGATCTACATCACCACCCATTAAATAATTAAATGGTATCTAAATTTATCTATCCATAATAACAATTGTAATAGGAAATATTTTCCAGAAGAAAATTTCTTCCCCTATATCCACAAAATCCCAGAAGATAATCCAGACACATATTATTTATAACCTAGATAAATATCAATGTATGTCTATATATCTAAACATGGAATGTTATTCTCAATTTGAACAAGGAATCCATTGAATCATGGAAACCCTTCTAGAATATAGATGTGAACCATGGTTCGCTATCAGACACAACACATATGTAATCCCATGATGATTCATAATCTCTCAGATGTACAAGTCTTTGATTTGTCCCTCTTTTATCATCTCTATGATAGGTAAGAGATGTTTTTATTATATAAGTCAATCAGTGATCACAAAAAACAAATCTTCCAATTATGATTCCATTGAAAGCTGAGGAATAGTTCATTGAAATCTTATACCACATTCATGTTGGAAAGGGTAATGTTTGCAACAAACCACCAGGACTTGAGTAGTCTTCCATAATTTTTATAAATGTGTGAAATCATGTGACAAAATATACAAATGAATGTCTAATCCTTTTATTCAAATACAAAAATATCAATCTACGATAGATCTAGGTAGATCCACGGTTTATGGACCAACAAGACAAGTGTCTATTTTCCATCCACTACAACCTTGAGAGAAATTGAGACCACCAACCTATTAATGAATAAAAAATTTCCACTAGGAGACCAAGAACTCACACCCAAGGTCACCCCACCATAAATTATATTACGAAAGGGATAGAACATGGATTATTTTACATATTCTATAAGAACTATCGCATTACATGACTGTTCCACATTCACTGAAACTAGTTACACGAATACCCCAACCACTTCCCCTCCAAAGATCATCTGAATGTAATAACGTAATAGAGGCCACCCCTCGAACCATTATCTAACAACATGTGTTGGAAATATTCTAATTAATGTATCATAAACTAGTTTAACATTACATGTTTTCTATGAAAACTCAAAATAAAAGGTCATAAGATACTCATACTTTAGTTAATATCACATGTTCAGATCCCTCTAATTAAAAACATATTTCCTGATCTTATGATCAAAACAAAATATAAACAACATTATAAAGAGATAATGACTCCATGTTTTGAGTGAATGCCAAACTGTAGAAAAATAAATATCATGGGATGGGTAGTTCTTATAACGATTGTGTTATTGGTGAGAGGCATAAACAAACACATGTTTCCCCTACAGAAAGACTATGACAACCCTACTATTTATTACACATTAATTCATGACTAATTGAACAATAATACATATTATACAACCAATTCAATATATAATTCAATTATATTTTTTAATTAGATAGATTATCATACAACATAAAATAGTAGTTATATTGATATTATTGAAAAATTCGTTAACATGCTCCAAATAAAACATCGTACTTAAAACCACATGGGGTAACATGGGGAGATATATAATAATGGAGGGGTCTATAAATCCCAACAAAAGAATAAACATCGAATAAACTCAATAATGTATTAAATTTTATATAATATTCATTTAAATGGAAAAATATGGGTGAGAAATATGAACATGATCAGTGAGGCATGATAAATAATGACAAGAAAATGAAACAAAGATTTGTGGAAGTAATATTAAACATTTAATCATTAACATATATCAAAGATAACTACACATACTTCATAATGGAGAAATTATAGTTATCAATTGGGGTATATTTATGAACTATTGCATGGTGTCTCATGATATTAAAACATTACCCAATTCAATATAAAATTATATAATTCCTAGAACACTCGTCACATACATTTCATTCACATTCACAAGTGTTCCAGAAAAATCATAGAACATGCAGACATTTATAATAAAATTTTATTCCACGATCAAGGAGATTATAATGTGCCCATGAAATTTCCATATAAAACAATTATATGTTCATAATCTAAATCCCATTATTTTAAATTGGTATGGTTATTCACTACATAATACTTTGTCAGGGAAAATCACAATGAAATTTCAACTACATAATGGGGGACCATAAATCATCACGTGTGGGACTAGTGATAGTGAAACAGGTATCCAATCTTATAAAAACCAAAAGGAAATTATAGGGGATATGAAATAACATATACTGATGTTAGGAATTTGATATAAAATGTATAAGATAATGAAGATACTCAATTAATCTATAGAAGAAGAGTATCCCTTACATTGAGATTGTGATTCCAAAAAAGATTTGGAGAATATTATTGAGAGATTAGGGATCCATGGGAGGACAATATATAAGTAATGGTAGAATTAGGATTTTCTCAATGGGTTTTTATTGAATATAATGGGTATAATTTGTAGTTTTATATAGGAAAATAGATCAGAGTTATTTATTATTTCCCAAATATTGGTTATATAACATAAACAATAAAATTACCAGCACCACAGTCCAACCCATGGATTTCCCCTTGGTTTCTAATAAATTGTATTGCATTTAATTATTTTATAAGTCCAATGGTTGAAAATAATAAAATAATACTCTTCGTGAAGTGGAAGTGATTCATTTCATTATGAAATTATTTTTTTGTCATAAAATATATTATATGTATATGATGATTTATAATGTTTTTAAAAAACTAATAAAATAAATATTAAATTATTTTATTTTATATTAAAAATATATATTTGGATATTCATACTGTAACACCCCGACCCGAGAATCCTAGAGTCAGTGCATTACTACATATTATTTGAATGATCACAAAAATATATACTCTCGAATGACTAAGTAGTTTAGTATCCTGTGAAGTACTATATACATTGATAAGGATTACATTACATTAATTCCATAGACAACACTGAGATCCCATAGACTATCCATGCATGTCAGTCATAATATACTTCTTTGTATCCAGGGAAAAATAAAACATAGAAAACGGTGAGCTCAGATTCTAATATAGGATAAAAATATAGCAGAATCATTCATAAATAAGCATAAAAATTTAAGGAAATGTTTAAAACTAAAACAAAATCCATTTAAACCTAAACGGAATAATAATATTGAAAATATAAATTAGAATAATATAATTTACTTAATCACATTGATATTTTACTAGTAGAATAATCACATGCAATATCAACAGCCACAGTCATAATGATGGAATGCATAATGCCAGACTTCCTAACCACATAGTCAAGGCCATGTGGCAAAACTACAAATAAGAGCTTTTTCAAGGAATTGTGCCAAGACACTAGTTTGTCTCATTAGACCTACTGATACATTGAGGAGATAGAGAGGGCTCCACCCATCACTCACTATGTCTAATTCATTCCCCATATGATAAGTTTTAAACATAACATAAACATTCCAATTAAAACTAGCATATGAAATTTCAATACAATATCAATAAACCATGAATGGTAGAAAAATAACACATCCACAGTCAAATATATCACAAAACCATCTATATAAAATGTAAGATTTGTATCATAATAAATCAACATGAAATAATAATAAAATCTATTAAAGGATGTTGGCATAGATAAAATAAAAATAGTTTGAAAGAAATATCTCATTATTTTTTTGAAATAATTTAAAGTCAAATAATTATAAAAGAAAAAAATTATTTTGAAAATATTCTTATAATCATCTAAATGAAGATTAAACAATGTTATAACGACAGAAAATAGCCATTCTTGTTGTATAAGTAAAAATCATTCATAACTAAATTTTGTCGAAAAGGTCATAAGGTACCTCGTTTGAAAAATGACGGAAAATTCATTTCATCCCATTTATAAAAAGTCAAAAAATGGTATAAATTACTGTAAAACATTGTATATTAAATTTTACAAATTTTTTTGATGATATTTTTAAGAAACAAGGATGTGGATGATAAAGAGGTCCTTCAAGATACTAATGTAAAGACAACTTTGGATAATAAAGAGATTATAGAATTATCCCTTACCTTGGACTTTTCCTTGGTCTAGGGTAGGTTAACATCCTACATAACGGTAATATAATTGTTATTAAATTATTAAAGAACCATATACATTAATATGATATCATATATTATCTTCCAATATTGATTTGTTAATGATATTTTTGTAGTATCATCATTTCTGTTGGTAACTCATTTGTTTTACATTATATGCTATGTTTTGTAAGCCATGATTGTTATGTATAGAGTGTATTTGATTCATATATAGATTGATATTAGGTTATTTAAATATTATTTTTAATCATCACATGAAAATTATTTTTGAATGATTACGATGAGGAATGAATCTCATTGTGTTCGTGGAGATAGTAGTCTGTACGTACACACGAGCGACAATATCATTCTTTTGTAATTAAAATCATAATAAATTGATGGTATATCATATATAATGAATAATTAACACATTATATATATTATTTACATCAATTATACATCATTTTTATACCCATACAAATAATATTTAATTGAATAACAACTACACCACGACGTGGTGACTGTAAGCCATACGTACACACGTATGACGACATATTATTCATAGGATGGATATCATAATGAATATGGTTGTACCATTTTTATAATAACATCACAGTATATATAATACACTATATTTAATATTTTATAATGGAAACAATAAATAAAGAATAAGTGGATGAAGTAAATAACTTGAAAGAGGTGGTGAGATATTTACCACTTCTTCCGGTTCTCCATTTTTATTTGATCAAAAGGGATCCTTAGAATGGGTTTTTTCTTAAATGGAGGCCTCTAGGATGAAGGGTGGATAGTTGAGAGGGTATTTAGGTAGGGTTTGGATGATCCAAATGGCTTTGAAGGCGAGAATTAGAGAATAGGGTATGCGCCCTTTTATAAGAGGGGTGAGGGGAACCTTATGAAAAGATTGAAATATTATTTTATAATAAAATTATTTTCATTTTAAAATGGAAAAAATTGGATTATGTAAATTATAAGGTGTTTATGGGTCAAAACCCACTCAACCAATAGGTTTTAGACAGGTTTGGGTCATTATATTAACCATATCTTTTAGATTTAACTCATAGTTAAATAGTTTGAGATTTACCATGTCTCTTTGTATTGTTATATTATATGGTTGATAAAGTCATTATAAAATTCATAGATAACCTCAAGTGGTTCATTAATGAAATATATAATACTATTTAATCCCTTAGGATGAACCATAGATTTTTTAATACAATATCAATTAATAATATAATATTAGTTTTAAAAAATCTTTTATGTCAATTTTGACAATATTTGGTATTTTGTTTTTTCTAAATTTATAAGACCATTATTACTTGAAAATAAAATTCCTTTAATAAACCCTATATTCTCATATTATCCTAGAAAATTATTAGAATTTTTAAAATCTCTAAAATTACATTTATTTGGGTATTTATAATTTCAATTATTTTATTATTTCTTTTAGAACGTAATTACTGCATCATCATTATGTCATAAATAAATTAAATTATATAATCGCTAAAAATTATAAATAAAATATGATTATATAGGAAATATTTTTATATTTTCAATGAATAATTGTAGTCGAATTTATCTTTTGTATAATCCTACATTAAAAATGGTTTAGTTATTAAACATTGATTTTAAAACTTTTAACATTTCTTCGAATTAAATAATAACAAATTTTCTAATTTAATCCATGTGGTCCTAAAGGATCATATTTTATTACTGAGGTTGTATTTGGTCGAATAACAGTTATCCAATAGAATTAGGACATGTGCTTTAGTAATTATAATATCATTTTTACTCTTGATTACCCTATTTACTTTTAACCGCGCTTAATAAAAGTCAAATGTTAATATTCACCAAAAATTATTTTACTCTCATTGAACCAAATTTTACATACTTATATCAACCATGTCTCTCAAATTTTCAAAATTCAACTCACAGAAGTGGTAAAATTAAGTTTTATGTAAATTTGGAAATGCTCTTATGATGTGGGTAAAAGACGGTAAAAAGTTCAATAAAATTTTTATATAAGAAAATAATTATAAACTGACTCCAATTAATTACATTGAACTTATAATGGAATTGTTTATCTATTTTAACCTAAAATAAATTTAAATAAAATAAATAATTATTGAAATAAAAATTTTGTTTTAAACTATAACTCAATGTTTTTCACTATTAATCAAAAATTTAATGTTTTCAGAAAAATACCAAAAATTCACCCTAAGATAATTTCAATTTTAAAATTAAAAAAATGGAGTCCATTTTGAAAGATAAAATTTATAAAATTTCAAAAAGTGGGTATTACTATTCATAACAGCTATTTTGATTGGTTGTGGTGTGTTAGAACTCGATGTAGCATACAACACATGCTATTGTATTATTCAAAGAGAAGCGTATCGTGGATTCTTGGGGTGTTAAATTATCCCCTCCTTTAAATAATTTCTTCCTCGAAATTTCTAGAATATTACAACATAAAATGACTTGTGTAGTTCTTCATCATATGTTCCGCAGATTCACACATTTCCTATTCCATCTTATGGTTTCTCCATAGAAATTTTTCCAGACAAGTCTTCTGGTATCTCAACACTTGTTCTATTGTATCCAAAACCTTGATAGACTCATCCAAATAAGATATTTTGGGTTCCAGTTCTAATTATTCATAGGTGAGTACATGCATTGGGTCAGGCATATATTTTCTCAATAGTGATACATGGAACACATCAGGAAATTTGGAAATACATGGAGGCATTTCTATATGAAAAGCAACAAACCCAATTCCTTCTAAAATTTCAAAAGGTCTGATGTACATGGGACATAATTTTCCCTTCTTACTGAAATGTATAGCTCCCTTCCATGGAGATACTATCAAGAAAACATGATATCCTACTTTAAATTCCAAATCATTTCTTCGGTTATCAGAAATGCTCTTCTACCAACTTTGTGGTGTTTTGATGTGGGTTTGAATAACCTTCACCTTTTCCGTAATTTCCTCAACAATTTCTGGAACTACGATTTTTCATTACCCAAAATCATCCAAACAGGTTGGTGTGTGACATCTCATTCTTTATAACTCTCCATATTGTGCCATCTGAATACCTCAATGGAAGCTATTGTTATGGAAAAATGCTACTATATGTCAATATTGATCCCACAAACCTTGAAATTCATGTTAGCATGATATCATCATGTCTTATAATGTTTGAATAGTATGTTTTGATTGTCCATCGGTTTGGGGGTGGTAGGTAGTGCTCAAACGAAGTTTGGTATATAGGGAATTCTGAAGAATTTTCGAGAATATTGATTTGAAACATGGATAACGATCTGAAAAAATTTATAGGGGTATACCATGGAGTCTTAAAACATCATTAATATATAGTCTTGCTAAACGTTCAAGTAGTAAATCTTCTCTTATAATCAGAAAATTTACTGACTTTGTAAAACAAACTACAATGACCCATAATGAATCATTCCTTCTAGGTGTCTTTGGTAGACCCATTAAAATGTCCATTATAATATTATCCAATTTCCACTCAGGTATGGGAAGAGGTTTCATGACTCCTCCTGGCTGTTTCCTTACAACTTTCACTTATTGACATATCATTCAACATGACACATAATCAGAAATCTCCCTCTTTATGTTGTCCCACTAAAAATGTCCCATCAAATCCGTATACATATTGGTGCTACTAGGGTGTATGGAGAAATTGGAACTATGAGATTCATCCAACAATTATATTTTTACTTCAGGTATATCGATAACACAATGTCTCTTCCCGAATTTCAAAATTCCATCTTCATAGACAAGAGTCACTCAATATCCCATCATTCATGGATTTAATATTCTTTTTGAAACTCTTAATTATTGGTCTGAGAACTCTATAACCTTTCTAGTAATGTTGGATTAGAAACTATTTGAAAATGTCCTGATGTTTCACCATCCATGGTTTTCCCCATGTCCAACCTTACTAGATCCTTGTATGTAGGATTCTTTTCAACTCTGATCTTGTTCAGAACTCCATGATCGTTTCTACTCAATGAATCTTTCACCTTATTTCCATTTCCCCTGGTAGTGGTGTACGGTGCAATAATAATCCATGAGTAGTTCAAGCCATCCCCTTTTCCTCATGTTTAGTTATTTCTCTGAGAAAATATACTTGAAACTCTTGTGATCGGTATATATCTCACATTTTTAACCATAGAGAAAATGTCTCCATATCTTCAAAAAACATATTACAGCTTCTAACCTAATATCATGAGTAGGATAGTTTTGCTCATGAATTTTTAGTTTTTGTTATGGATAGGAAATAACCCTATCATTCTGCATAAGGATACAATCTAGTCCATTCTTTGATACATCACTATAAAAAACAAACCCAAAATTCCCCAATGGTAGAGTCATGATAGGAGAATTGACTAATATTCTATTCAGTTCTTCCAAACATTCTTCACACTATTTTTTTCAAACAAATTTAACCCCTTTACGTGTTAATTTTGTTAATGGGTTAGCCAACCCTGCAAAATTCTAGAAGAATTGCTGATAAAAACCTACTAAAAAAATAAAAATGCATTCCTCGGTTATACTCGTTGGTGCTGACCATTCGTGGATTGGATTGGTATTATATAGATCAACAGAGATTCCATCCTTGTGGACAATATGGGCATGAAAATAAATCTATTGAAGATAGAATTTACACATTCTAAACATCCCATATAATTCATGTATTCTAAGAGTATTTAGAATAATGTGCATGTTATTTTCATGATCTTCATAGATTTTGAAGTGTACCATGATATCATCAATAAATACCACTACAAAGTTATCATGATATTCCTTGAAAACATTATTCATTAGATCCATGAAGACATAGGGTGCATTAGTAAATCCAAATGGCATTATTGTACACTCATAATGCTCGTACCTGGTTCGAAATGCTGTTTTTGGAATGTCTTCCTTTTTCACATACAACTGATGATATACAGACTGAAATATAATCATTGAAATGTATTGGGATCCATGAAGTTGGTTGAATAAATCATCAAATCATGGTAAAAGATACTTGTTATTTATTGTAATATCATTGATCTCCCTCTAGTAAATGTGCAACCTCATAGATCTATCTTTCTTCTTAACGTAAAGAACATGGGATCCTCATGTAGAAACACCAGGGAGAATAAATACATTATTACTCCATTCCTCTAGTTATTTCTTTTGTTCCACATATTCCACAATGGCTATTCTATAAGGGGTCTTCCCAATGGGCCTTGAACTTGGAATTAAGTCAATGGAAAACTCAATTTCTCATTCTGGAGGATGTCAAGGTAAAACATATGGAATCACATCAACATATTCTTGAACAATATGGTCATCTTCTATTTTAACATTGTTTTCCTCACCCACAATTATTTCATTTTCTTCCTCCCCAAAATTGAATTTGGTTGAGATACTGGGGGTGGATCTAGATAATAATTAGGTGATGATGTTTCCTCTCTAATGATAAGGTACTCCTTATCATCATCGAGAATTGTAACCACCTTCTTCTTAAAATAAATTTATTCATCATGGTCTGAAATCCAATCCATACCAAGGGTTATATCATATTCAATAATCAGTATGATGGTGAGATCAGAATATAAAGAACATGTATATGCCCTAATAGGAATTGATTCACGAAACATTTTTGTAATGATACTTTCCTTAGGTGTTTGGACTAATAACTCACTTGTTATGGAAAATTGAATATATATAATTTTCTTTGAAAACATGGATGATATGAAACAATACGATGATCCAAAATCAAATATATAATTTTCTATACTTGAAGAACCCAATAAATAACCTGCCACTATGACTTTCGGAGCATCAACCTCAACAGTAGTGATAGCATAATCTTGGAATTGATCCCTTGTCATTTTCTGAGGTACGTTTCCCAAATGCTTAGGACATTCCTTTTCATAAAGCCCCTTTTCTCTACAATTGTATCATTCAACATTTACAACCTCTTTATTCACTTTTCACTCACAATATTGGTGGCATTTTTCACCACACTTGTAACAGACTCCCATTCCCTTCAGAGAAGTACCCGGTTTTTTCTTCCCACATTTACTGAAATATGGATTTACAACATTTCCCTTCTTCCCAATATTTCCATTTATAGATTGTTCTTCAGATATCTCCTTCTCTTGCATTTCTTTAATGTAGTAGTACATAGAGAAATATTTTTCTGTCTTGATAGCACATTATTCAATATCATCATACAACGAGAAGGATTTGTGAGACTAATGATCTTTGGAGAAATGGTTTTAACCCATAAAAGAAAATATCAATCATACATCTTGGGTTATGTATATAATTTGTATCATGCCTCGCTAACCTTGTAAATTTAGCTTCATAATTTACAACATTCTCATCCTCCTTTTGCATCATAATCAGAAATTTTCTTTCCTTATCCACTCGATCGTCAAGAGGAATGTATTTTTCAAACAATTTATTATAAACTCCCTCCATTCCATATTTGATACTTCATCGTCTTCCTTTGTGTTTTGAATCATTGACCACCATTGATCAGTATCTCCAGTGAGGAAGTAAATTTCCATGACAACTTTTTCCATTTCTATACTTCCCAAGGCATGGAATATTTTTTCTATGGAATTTATCCATTGCATAGATACTAATGTATTTTTATTTCAATTGAATGTTGGTGGATGTTTCCTCATGAAGTGATCAGACATTGATCCTCCACGCTACAAATCAGGTTGCTCCATGTAGGTAAATTTATTCTTCTTAACATGAGTGAGTTATCCCAGTATAATTATAAGCTGATCAACATCAATTATATAACACGATCTATTATAATTATCTTGAGTATGAGGGAAATCCCTACATGGAGTGCGTGAATTTGAAACAGTTTCCATTCCTTCGACTAGGCTCCAATTCTAAACAATGGAATACACTATATTAGTTTATGAATCACAATACACAATTCAAACTTATAACATGCTTAACATAAATTAAACAGTTCATGTATATAATCTGTAATCATAAAAAATGTTTTGTAACACCCCAAGATTTCATAGTACGTTATTTCTTCAATGTAATTCAATAACATTCACTACAAACCACATCGAGTTCAAGCACACCATGACTTACCAAACTAGCCGTTCAAAAGTGGTTTTGATTAGTATTAATTGAAATTTGAAAATTATATAATCCTTATAATTTTATAATCCATATTATGAGTTTCTTAGACATAATGTAAGAACAAATACATTTTTTTTCAGATAAATGAAATATTTTAAAAAAAGAAATTTTACCTCATTTTAATGGGGAACCATTTTAAATCTAATATTTGATGATTTTATATATTAAATTTTTAAAAAATAAACTTACTATTTAGATTCGGGACATAATAATTTATCTTTTATAAATTTATTGTGTTTTTCAGATCACTTTCATATTTCGGTGAATTGTGAAAAATAATATATTTTAACTGAAAACCACTATTTTAATCAAAATAATTTATAGTGTTAAATTATAAATTTTAATGGTTTTTAAGTATAAATAGATTATTTATTTACAATTTCTTCCAATTCTGGTCATTATAAGTAATTTTACATTGAAATTGTACATAAATAAGTATCAATCTTTTGATAGTTATTTTTTTTAAAATACGGATTTTGGTTTTGACAACGGGAATTAATTTTAATTTAATAAATTAAACTTCTATGTTTTTAATTTGGTAAAATATACATCATTTTTTTATTCGGAATATCAAAATTAGCCTAGAGTGAATTTTTGGAATTTTTCTGAAAACATTCAATTTTTTATGAAGAGTGAAAAACACCAAGTTATTATTTAAAAACTGGATTTTTATTTAAATAATTATTTATATTATTTTAATTTATTTTAGGTCAAAAAATTTAGATAATACCTAAATAATTAAATTAAATTCATTGAAGTCAGTTTATAATAATTTTAGATATATAAATATTTATTGAACTTTTCACTGTCTTTTACCAACTTCCTAGGAGAATTTGTAAATTCACATAAAACATAATTTTACCGCTTTTGTGAGTGAAATTTGAAAAATATGAGCAACATAGTTTATCTAATTATATAAAATTTGGGTCAATAAGATAATAATGATTTTTGATGAATATTAACTTTTGACTATTATTTATCGCGGTTAAACGTAAATAGGGTAATTCAACGAAAAAAGAGTATTGTAATAATTCAAAATTACCTTAACACATGTCCTAACTTAATTAGATAAGTAATTTCATACCATGGTCATCCTTGGGTCGATTTTAGGACCCCATATAGCCACTTATTAATGATAATGACACATTAGATTAATTAATTTAATGTAAAGACAAAATTGACATTAACAAAAATCATTTAGTAATTAATTTTTATATGGTGTTATATAAGTAATATTTTTTAATATAAATATTATTTGAAAAGATAAATATATTTCCTATAGAATTATATATATTTTTTATAATTTTTATACATTAATTTATTAAATTTATTTATGACACAATGATGATGCTGCAATTACCTTATTAATGAACGAATCAAATAAATGGTATTATAAATATTGACATAAATATAATTTCAACGTTTTTATGGAATCCACATATTTTATAAATTAATATGACATGTTAGGACTGATTTAATGTTTCTTGTTTGAAGAAATAAAGTTCTTATGACTTTCACAATAACAAAATACCAAATAGTGACAAAATTGACATAATTAATATTTAAAACAAATACTATATTATTGGTTGATATAAAATTCTTAAAAATTCAAGGTTAGGTGAAAGGGATTAAATAATATTATATATGTCATTAATGTGACCCTTGAGGCTCTCTAGGAAGTTTAGAGTGAGTTTAATAACCATATAGAGTAAGAATACAAGAAGACACGGTAAAAGTTAAACTATTTAACTAAGAGTTAAATCTAAAAGATAAGGTTAAAATGGTATAATAAACATGTCTAAAAGCTATTTTTTGTGATGATTTCGACACATAACCAACTAATTATCTAAATAAATACATTTTTAAGAATTATAAATGTAATATTATTGTATATTAAATTAATTCTGTAATCCATTTCTTAAAGTGACCCTCACCCTTCTTATAAAAGGTAACTTCCCCTTCTCTCAAAATCACACCGCCAAAGCTGTTTGGATCGTCCATCCCCTACTAAAATATCCTCTAAACTATATTAAATTAATTCAATAGGCTTAATTTTGTCATAAATCCATATTAAGGATCCATTTTGATCAAATCAGAACGATGAACCTGAAGAAGAGGTCGTGATTTCACCACTCTCTTTCAAGTTCTCTTATTATTCCACTTACACTTTCTTTGTTGTTTCCATTATAAAATAATAAATCAATTATTTTATATATAATATGATTTTATTATAAATATTTCACAACTATATTCATTATTTTACCCATCATATGAATGATAATGTCACCATGCATTCGTATGTACGGCTTACCGTCTCCACGTCGTAGTGTAATTTGTTATTCAACACTATGTTATTTGGATGGATTTAATAATGAGAAATATGTATATAAATAATGAAAATAACATTATAATGTCTCTGTAAAATTAATATACCATCCAATTCCACACCTTTGAGGAAATTATTCTGTCACTCGTGCGTACATACAGAATACCGTCTCCACAACGCGATGAGATTCATTTCCACAATCAACATTCATCGACAATTATAAAAATATATATTACTAATAAGTATTTAATAAATGATATAATACTTCTAATAGAGATATATATATTTATATATATATTTACTTACATATATCTTATTCTCTTAGTTTCATTCAATACAATAAGCAAACGGAAACTGCCTTTATGCGTATGTAGGGACTACAGTCTCCACAAACGGTGTTTTTTATTTCATATATATGTATATTATACATATTTATATTATAAATATATATGATATATATATATATATATCATTTTTTATATTCTGGAAGTATTTAAATCTTTGTCAAAGTGATAAAATAAACTGTAACAAGGTAAAACACGTACGATAAAGAAATCGATTATTACCCGAAATGTTAATTTAATATGGAAATTATAATTAAATTGGTATTATAATGTCATTAATGAATCATTTATGATATCAGAAATACTAATATGGTTCTTGTATACTTTAATAACATACTGCAATATTCATACAGGAGGTTAAATGTACCCTCGACTAAACGAAATTTCAATGTAGGGGGTTTTCATCTCACTCCGTATTCCCGTGAGATTCATGCCATATTTCCACAATTACCTTTTGTGTGGTGTATGTACTGCCCATAATTGTATTCTATGTTTAATAAACTTTAATTTATGTTTATTTACATATTCATTGTATGATACATTTTTCATAGGGTGTATTTTTCGTATGTTACTAAATTGTTAAGGGTTAATTTCAAAATCTCTTTATTATACAATGTTGTTTTTACGAAAGTATCTACTAGTACATATTAATTATCCATGTCCAAGTTTCCTAAAATAGTTTTCAAAGGGATTATTTTAAGTTAATTTTTACTAAAACATCATTTTAAATGTTTTAACGATTTATTCTTCTAAACCATTCTCATTAATGTTAATGTTTTCAAAATGGTTTTATGGATTTATTTAAATGGAAATGATTGTTTTAAAATATTAATTACTTTCAGAAGATTCAAATTGGTATGAGACACTTTGAATCAAAAATGTATTTAAATGTGTTCCTTTCTAAATTGTGTGAATTTTAAATGTTTTCATTAAAAATGGATATTTCTATCAATGATTTTTACAAATCATTTTCATCTATGTCAACATCCATTGATGGATTTTAAACTTGTTCGATGTTGATTTATTATGATTCAAATATTCCATATTGTATTGATTCTTTTGTGATATGTTTGACTATGGATGTGTTATTTATATACCATTCACGGTTTAAGGTTAAAGTGTTGACATTTCGTATGCCAGTTTCAATATGGATGTTTATGTTATGTTTCATCCTTTTTATATGAGGAATGTATTGGACTTAGTATGTGATGGGTGGAGCCCGCTATAGCTCCTCGATGCATCGGTAGGTCTCATGAGAAAACTAGATGTGGAATTGGAGGAGGCCCTTTCCCAATTTTATATGTGGTTTTGGCTGAGGCCATAATCATTTTTATAAGTCTTGGTCGAGGACTTGACAAAATGTTTCAGAAATTACGGCATTATTCATTACCTTATTATGAAAATAATATTGATAGTTCATGTGGTCATTATACTAGTAGAATACCCATGATTATATTTTCTTATGTCATTATTTAGTCATCTCAAATTACTTCCATAAAAGTCGTCATGTTTAGTATTTGTAAAGGAATGTGTTTTAAATTATTCACTATTCTTAATATTTATGTTCTCTTCCGATGTACTGCTTACCCTTATTGAGCATCTGAGCTCACCGCTTTCAATTTTTTGTTTTTCCTCGGATTCCAATAAGTGTATTGAGATTTATATGCAGTGTTAAGCTAAGGGAATAATGGTGTTCATAATGGATTATTTATGTTTTGATTTATGTTATAAAGTGTAATGTAACATTAAAGTATGTAATCTATTTTCCAAAACTGCTAAATCGATCGGTCCTTTGGGACTTGATTCCTTGTAATCATTCCAATGTATTAAAATAATGCACTAACTCTAGGTAACTAAGGTCGGGGAATTACATTTGGTATCAGAGGAAGTTTAGCAATAACCTTGGAAACTAGAATTAGATAAACTCTAATTAGATCACATTACCATAAGATAGACTTTGAGAATTAGTATAGCATATCATCCTAGAATTTTGGAAACGTAGATATTTTGTGTGTTTTCCAAGAAAATACATCGCATTCTGGATTCGAACTGGTAGAGGCAGATCTGGCACAGATTTACGTAGGGGTAAAATTCGAAAACACCGCTTATAGCAAGACTCGAACAAGAACAAGTGCACGATAACAGGCCTTACTGCACTCTTGGTTACGACAGTCCTGTGGGATCTACTTTGGATAACTATAATTTTGTTTAGAAATAATTATGAAGGATTTACAAGTATTTATCTCCTCAAAGGAAATATTTTTATTGATTATATACATAAACTATTCAATTTATGTTATGAATTTTTGATGTTTAGATTTATTAATTGCAATTCATAGACTGAACTAGTATATGACATTGTATAGAAATGGCTCCCAGTAGAAGGAATGTGAACTCCAGTAATTCGTATGATCCAAAGGGTAAGAAATATCATATATTTCAACATATTAAGCCAACATTTAGAAGGGAAATAGTCTCCCATGTATTCTCAACATTTGAAGAAATAATATCATGTGTTAATATGATAATTAAACAATTCTTTGAATCATATGGTATTGAAGGAATGAAATAGAAGAAAATGATGGTAGTGACAAAGATTGATAAAGGGAAGAGGGAAAATAAGGTTTTTCCCAAATGTAATAACTATTTAAAGAATCGCTTTGGTAAATGATTGAAGTTAATGGGAGTTTTTTATAATTATGGATTAAATAGACACCAAGAATGTGATTAAAAGGGTAATAAAAAAAGTTTCCAAGGTATAATTCCTCATCTGCAAGGAGTTGGGACACTACCTGAATCAATGTCGCAGTCATCAGAGTATACCAAAATGATGCTATTGGATAATAATTATGTTATGATACTACATAAAATGAAGAAAAATGACTAATGTTCTTATGTTTTTATTATATAATTATATCATTTGAGTGTTTTATAAATAATATACCAATTATATGAATTATGGTTATAAATAAGGATTGTACTGCATTAATATTTTATTGAGGATTTGACATTATATGGTTCTATGAAAAGTGACTTAATAGTAAGCTACACTTTTTGGAAAATATAGGGTTGAAGGAAAGGTAATCCTTAATATGGTTTCGATAATGATGTAGTGATTTTGGAATAATATATGGTTGATTTTGGTAATTCAAGATGTTGTGGTGTTGTAAAAAAATGCACTATGAAGGTGTTCACATGTTATTACATGGAAAAAAGGATCCTCATTGTGTTTAACATCCTTATAAATTTTGGACTGAGTGTTTAGATATAAGCATTACAGATAATTCTAGAGGGTGGAATGAATTATGATTGAAATTGGATAATACTGTTAAGGTTATTTTTTGATTGTTATAAAAAGGACAACCCGGAGGTCGGACGACTACTAGTCACGTATGGAAAGGCCACAAGACATGAAACCGAATCAAAATATCGATAAATGTGTATCACCTACGACTAGAGTATGTGATGTACTGGTTTGAATAATTTAGTTTTTTTAATAGTCTGACAAATGAATTATAAATACATTATTTTTGGACCCTTATATTATTTAGGTAAATATAATTTTTTTCTAATCATTTGGAGTAAAAGATGAGTTTGTGGTAGGAATTAGTTGAAAGATGAAACTCTACTTGTCAGCAATATATATATATATATATATATATATATATCTTCTCTTATTATATAATGAAGTAAATTATTAACCTTTATGAATAGAATCTTAAATATAAAGATGTTTTTTTCTTAATACCTTCTGTTTTGTTGAACTGATGATATATTAAATCACCATAGATTGATGGATTTGAGGCCCTCAATTCTAAAATTGTTTGGGAATGATGACCTCAATCACTCCCTATAAATATTTATGTTTTCCTCCAATTATGTGTCTCTAATTTCCACCAATTTTCTCCTAATCCAGATAATAATTTGGTGGTGACTTTTTCATTCCCCTTTTCATATTAATAAGACAAAATTTTATTAACCCAATTTCCGATGTGGGTTTTCCCACAAAGGTATTTTATATTTTCAACCTTCTATTTTCGATGAACAATTTCAAATTGAGAGGATGCAATTTGCTAAAGTAGGGAAGAATGTAACACCCTAATATTTCATAGAACGTTATTTCTTCTATCTAATTCAATAACTTGCAATACACGCAACATCCAGTTCAAGCGCACCACGACTTACCAAACTAGCTGTTCAAAAGTTGTTATGAATAGTATTAACTGAATTTTGAACATTATATAATCATTATAATTTTAGAATCCATATTAATAGTTTCTTAGACATAATTTAAGAAAAAATACATTTTAATCAGATAAAAGAAATATTTTTCAAAAAATGCAATTTTATCGCCTTTTAATGGGGAACCCTTTTTAAATTCAATATTTGTAACTTTTATATATTAAATTTGACAAAATAAACATTTTCTTTAGAATCGGGATATAAAACTTTAGTTTCACTAAATTTTTCATGTTTTTTTGATATATTTCAAATTTCAGTGAATAGTGAAAAATACTATATTTTAACTGAAAACAACTTTTTTAATCAAAATAATTTATATTATTAAATTATACATTTTAATGGGTTTGATGTATAAATAGATTATATTTTTAACATTTAATCCAATGGTGGTCATTGTATGTAATCTTACAGTAAAAATTGGACTTAAATAAGTGTCAATCCTTTTATAGTTATTATTTCTTAAAAATACTCCTTTTGGCTTTGACAACGGGAATTAATTTCAAATTAATAAATTCAACTTCTATTTTTCGAGATTGGTAAAAAAAACATCATTTTCTGATTCAGAATATCAAAATGAGCCTTGGGTGATTTTTTTTTTATTTTTCTGAAAACTATAAATTTTTTATGAATAGAGAAAAACATTGAGTTATTGTTTAAAACCTGGCATTTATTTAAAGAATTATTTATTTTATTTATATTTATTTTAGGTCAAAATAGATACATAAAACCTGTATAAATTAAATGTAATTCATTAGATTCATTTTATAATAATTTTAGATATATAAAAATTTTATTGAACTTTTCACCGTCTTTTACCCACCTCCTAGGAGAATTTCCAAATTCACATAAAACATAATATTACCATTTTGTGAGTGGAATTTAAAAAATTTGAGGGACACAGTTAACCGTAATAAGTAACATGTGGTTTAATATGATGATAATAATTTTTGGTGAATACTATTTTTGACTTTTATTTAACGTGGTAAAATGTAAATAGGGTAATTCATGGTAAAAAGAATATTGTAATAATTCAAAATTACTTTAACACATGTCCTAACCTAATTGGATGAGTAATGGCCGACCATGGGCATCCTTGGGTCTATTTTGGGACCCTATGGAGCCACTTATAAATGATAATGACTCTTTATATTAATTAATTTAAAGTAAAGTCAAAATTCACATAAACAAAAATCATTTAGTAATTAATTTTTATATAGTGTTATATAAGTAATAATTTTGAATATAAAATTTATTTGGAATGATAAAAAGATTTCATACAGCATGGTATATTTTTATAATTTTTAGACATTAAATAATTATATTTATTTATGACACAATGATGATGTAATAATTACCTTATTACTGATAGAATCCAATAAATGTTATTATAAATATTAAAGTAAATATAATTTCAAAGTTTTTATGAAATACACAAATTTTCTAGTTGAATATGACAAGTTAGGGATGATTTAATGTATCTTTTCAAGGTAATCATGTTGTGATGACTTTCACAAAAACAAAATATCAAATACTGTCAAAATTGACATAAATTAATATTTAAATAAAATACTATATTATTAGTTGATATAATATTTATAAAAATGTAAGGTTTGGAAAAAAGGCTTAAATAATATTATATATGTAATTAATGAGAGATATGAGGTTCTTTTGGAGGTTTAGAGTAATTTTATTAGCCATATAGAGTAAGAATACAGGAAGATAAGGTTAAATTTAAACTATTTAACTAAGAGTTAAATCTAAAAGATAAGGTTTAAATGGTACCCAAAAATTGTCTAAACCCTATTGGTTGAGATTATTTCGACCCATATCCACATAAGGCTCGAAATAAATACTTTTTGAAGAATTATAAACCTAATATGATTGTATAATAAATTAATACTTTAATCTTTTCCTAAGGTGACCCTCACCCCTCTTATTAAAGGGCACTTCCCCTTCTCTCAAAGTCACACCACCATAGCTATTTGGATCGTCCAGACCATGACCAAACGTCCTCCAAACCACCCTACCTTAATCCAAGATGCCTTCCTTTGCTCATAAAGCCATCACAATGATCCATTTTGATAAAATCAAAAGTAAGAACCCGATGAAGAGGTCATGATTTCACCACCCTCTTTGAAGTTCTGTTTTTTATTCCACTTACACTTTATTTGTTGTTTCCATTATAAAATAATAAATCTAGTATCTTCTCTATACTGTGATGTTATTATAAATATGTCACAACTATATTTATTATTCTACCCATCTTATGAATGATAATGGAACCATGCGCGTGTACGTACGACTTACCGTCTCCTTGTCATGGTGTAATTTGTTATTCAACACTATGTTATTTGGATGGATATAATGATAGTAATATGGATATAAATAATGAAAATAACATGATAATGTCTCTGTAAAATTAATATCCATCGAATTCTACAACTTTACGTAATTGATATTGTCGCTCATTCGTACGTACGGATTACCGTCTCCATGACGCAAGGAGATTCATTTCCACAATCAACATTCATCGACGATTATAAAAAAAATTCTAATATGTATGTAATATATGACATTATAATTAAACTGGAGATATATATATTTATATATATTTACTTACATATATCTTATTCAGTTAGTTTCGTTCAATACGATATGAAAACGGGAACATCCTTTATGCGTACTTACAGACTATCGTCTTCACAAACTGTGTTTTTCATTTAATATATATGTCTATTATAAATATTTATATTCTAAATATATATGATATATAGATCATGTTTTATATTATGGAACTATTTAAGTCTTGGTCTATTGAAGAAATCAATAGTAACAAGTTAAAACACGTATGATAATGAAATCGATTATAACCCAAAATGTTAATTTAAAATGGAAATTATTATTAAATGGTTATTATAAAGTCATTAATGAATCATGTAATATATCATAAATACTAATTTGGTTCTGGTATTCTTTATTAACATACTATAATCTTTTTACGGAAGGTTAAACATACCCTCGACTAATGGAAAGTGCAAGGTAAGGGGTTTTCATCTCACTCCTTATTCTTGTGAGATTCATGCCATATTGCCACTATTACCTTTTGTGGGGTATATGTACTGCACATAATTGTATTCTTTGTGTAATAAAATTTAATTTATGTGTATTTATATATTCATTATATGATACTTCTTTCATAGGTTGTATGTTTCGTACGATACCAAATTGGTAAGGGTTAATTTCACAATCTCTTTATTATCCGAAGTGGTTTTTACGTAAGTATCTACTGGTACATATTTATTATCCACATAATGTTTAATAAAAATGTTTTAAAAGGGAATATTTTAAGGTACTTTTCATTAAAAACATTTTAAATATTTAAATGATTTATTATTCAAAACCATTCTCATTAATGTCTATGTTTCCAAAATGGTTTTTAGGATTTATTTAAATGAACATGATTGTTTTTTAATGTTAATTACACTCAAAAGATTCAAAGTGGTATGAGACACTATGATTCAAAAATTTATACAAATGTGTTCCTTTCTAAATTGTGTTACTTTTATATTTTTTCATGAAAAGAAGATATTTCTATAAAATAGTTTTACAAATCATTTTCTTCTATATCAACATCCTTTGTGGATTTTAAACTTGTCTGAAGTTGATTTATTATGATACAAATAATACTTATTGCATTGAAGGTTATTTGATATGTTTGACTACGGATGTGTTATTTTTATAACATTCATGGATTATGGTAAATGTATTGACATTTCTTAGTCTAGTTTTAATACGTATGTTTATGTTATGCTTCACCCGTTTCATATGAGCAATGTATTGGACTTAGTATGTGATGGGTGGAGGCCGCTTTAGCTCCACGATGAATCGGTATGTCTCATGAGACGACTAGATGTAGAATTTGTTGAGGCCCTTTCCCAATTTGATTTGTGGTTTTGGTTGAGGCCTTAATCATTTTTAGACGTCTTGGCTGAGGCCTTGACAAAATGTTTCAGAATTTCCTGCATTATACATTCCCTCATTATGAAAATAATATTGATGGTTTATATGGTCATTTGACTAGTATAATACCCATGATTATGTTTTATTATTGCATTATTTACTCAGATCATGTTCCTCCCATAAATGTGTTCATGTTAATTATTTGTAAAGGCATGTGTATTTAATTATTCACCATTCTTAAAATTTATGTTATCTTCTGCATTATTTCTTACCCTTACTGAGCATCTGAGCTCACCCCTTTCTATGTTTTATTTTTCCAATGATTACATGAAGTGTATTGAGATTGATATGCATGGTTAAGCTAATGGAATAATGGGGTACATAAATGATTATTTATGTTGTGTTTTTTGTTATGATGTTTAATGTAACATTCATGTATGTAATCTATTTTCCAAGGATGTTAAACTGATCGGTCCTCTGGGACATGATTCCTTGCAATCATGAAAATATATTAAAATAATTCACTAACTCTTGGTAACTAGGTTCGAGTAGTTACATATTTTCATTGAAAGGTTATATATTCATAAATACTATATAGTGGATTGTAAAGAAAATTTGGATTATCCAAAGAATATGCCTCAGGAGTTTCATAACCAAGAGTGCAGCAAGGCCTATTGTCGTGCACTAGTTCCCATTCAAGTCTAGCTAAAAGTGGTGTTTTTAGATTTTAAACCTAGGTACATTTATGCTAGATCCATATCTAACTGATCATTTCAAGACAAAGATGTATTTCTTCTAAAACTCACAAAATCTCTACAATACAAAAAATCTAGGATGTTCTTATATACTATTTCTCAAAATCTATGTTAGGATAAGGTGCTCTAATAAGAGTTTTTCTAAATCTATTTTCCAAGGATTGAACTAAACATCCTCTAATAAAAACTATAACACCTTGGATTTAGATGACCATAATTGGTGCATTATTACGTATCATTGGCATGATCACAAAAGATCATGTCTCAGAAGACTTATTAGTTTAGTAGCCTTCGATGTACTAGATAAATTCATATGGTTTATATTACATCATAAAATGGAGAACGACAACAAAATTGATTCCATATACATTACTGAGATCCCATATACTATCCATTCAAGCTAGTCATAATATACTACATTCACATGTTGGAAAAACTAAAACACAGAAAGGGGTGAGCTCAGATGCTCAGTAAGGATAACAATATAGCTGAAACTTTCATAAATAAGCATAAACATTTAAGGCAATGTAAAAAACTAAAACTAAAGCCTATTAAATATAAACATAATCATAATATGGAAAATATAAATCTAAATAATGTCATTTACTTACTCACAGGGTTATTCTACTTGTATAATAATCACATACAATATCAATAGCCACTTTCATAATGATGGAATTCATAATGTCAGACTTCAAAAAAACATAGTCAAGGCCTTGATCCAAGACTAAAACTAAGTTTTTGTCATGTACATATACCAAGACACTAGTTTGTCTTATGACACCTAATGATGCATCGAGGAGATATAGAGGGCTCCACTTGTCACCTACTATGTCCAATGTGATCCTTATATGACAAGATTTAAACATAACATAAACATTTGTATAAAACTAGCATACAAAATGTCAAAACATTATCCATAAACCATGAAAGGTAGAAAAATAACACATACATAGTCAAATATATCACAAAACCTTCAATAAAAATTGTAAGTCTAGTATAACAATAAATAAACATCAAACAAGATTAAAATATATTAATGGATGTTGACCTTGATGAAATAAAAACTATTTGAGTGAAATATGTCATTATTTTATTGAAATAATTTATAGTTACATAATTAAAAAGAAAACTTTTATTTTGATAATATTCATATAATCTTGTAACAGAATCTTCGATGATGTTATAATGATGGAGAATAGCCGCACCCACCATATATGTTAAAAAACATTCTTACCATAGTTTTATCGAAAAGGAGATAAGGTAACTTGTTTGGAAAATGACGGAAAGATTCCTTTCAACCCAATTATGTAATATTAAACAAGGGTATAAATGAATTTAACCCATAGTCTAGTAAATAGTACAAATGTTTTGGAATACATTTTTAAGAAATGTGGATGTGGATGATAAAGTGGTCTTAGTATATACTTATATAAAAACAACCTCAGATAATAAAGAGATTAGAGAAATAACCTTTACCGTTTACTATTCCTTGGCCGATGGTAGGTTAAACTCATATATAATGGTGAAATAATTTTTATTAAATTATACAATAACCGTATACATTAATTTGAAATCATATAAAATCTTCCAATATTTATTTGTTAATGATATTTTAGTAGTATCATTGTTTCAGTTGTTAACTGACTCATTTTATTTTATATGAAATGTTATGTAAGCCATGATTGTTATAGATAGAGTGTAATTGATTTATATCTAGAATGATATTATGTTCTTTAAATATTATTTTTAATCATCACATGAAAATATATGCTTTGAAAGATTATGATGGCGAATGAATCTCATCGTGTTCATGGAGACATTAATCTGTACGTATGCACGAGCGACAATATCATTCTTTGGTAATTAAAATTATAAGAAAATGGATGGTATATAATAAATAAGGAATAATTAGATTGTTATATATATTATTTAAATCAATTATACTTCATTATTATACTCATCCAAATAATAATGTATTGAATTACAACTACACCACGACGTGGAGACGGTAAGTCGTACCTACGCATGTATTGGAACATGTTATTCATAGGATGGATAACATGATGAATATGGTTGTACAATTTTTATAATAACACCAAATTATATATAATATACTGGATTTATTATTTTAAAATGGAAACAACATAGAAAGAGGAGGTGGATAGGGAAAATAACATGAAAGAGGCGGTGAGATATTTACCTCTTCTTCGGGTTCTTCCTTTTGATTTGATTAAAAGTGCTCCATAAGTTGGCTATCAGAACAATGTAAGTCCTCTAGGATGGAAAGAAGATTTTTGAGAGTGTATTTGGTCAGGGTTTGGCTGAGAAAAATGGCATTGAATGTGTGAATTAGAGAGAAGGGGATGTTCTATTTTATAAGAGGGGTGAGAGGAACCTTAAAAAAACATTGAAATATTATATTATAATAAAATCAGGACCGATTTCTAATTTCTAGAAAATAAATTATTTAAAGGATAAGGTGGGTATGGGTCGAAAAACACTCAAACAATAGGTTTTAGAGAAGTTTGGTTCACTATATTAACCTCATATTTTATATTTGACTATTAATTAAATAGTTTAACCTTTACCATGCCTCTCTATATTTTTATATTATATGGTTAATAAACTTACTATAAACATTCAAAAGTAACACATGTGGTTCATTAATGAAACATATAATTTTATTTAATCCTTTTTTCCTATACTTATATTTTTAGGAATAAAATATTAATAAATAATATAATATTTGTTTTAAATACTCGTTTATGTCAATTTTGACACTATTTGTTATTTTGATTTTTAAAATTCATAACAGAATTATTACTTTGAAAAAGTTCATTTAATCAACCCCAAAATGTCATATTAAACTGAAAAATTTGTTTAATTCATAAAAATTCTCAAATTAAATTTATTTGTGTATTTAGAATATCAATTATTTTAATATTTCATTAATAAGGTAATTACTGCATCATCATTGTGTCATAAATAAATTCAATTATATAATGTTTAAAAATTATGAATAAAATACCATTATCTAGGATATAGGTTTATCTTTATCATTAATATTTATAGTGGATTTTATCGTATGTATTACCCTATATTAAAAATGTTTTAGTTATTAAACATTGATTTTAACACTTTTCACTCTTGTTTGAATAAAATAATAAAAAATATCCAAATATAACCCAAGTTGAACTAAAGGATCATATTTTATTCCTAAGGTTGTTTTTTTGTTGAATAATAGGTATCCATTAGAATTTGGACATTTTTTATGGTAATTAAAATATCATTTTTTTCACTGATTACCCAATTTACTTTTAATCGTGGAAAATAAAAGTAAAAAGTTACTATTCAAAAAAATTATTTTCGTCACATTGAACAACATTTTACATTCTAATATCAACCGTGCCTCTTTTATTTTTAAATTATTCTCATATAAGTTGTAAAAATATGTTTTATGTAAATTTTCAAAGGCTCCTATGATGTGGGTAAAAGATGGTAAAAAGTTCAATAATATTTTTTATATCTACAATTATTATAAACTATATACAGTGAATTAAATTGAACATATATAGGTATTATGTATCTATTATAACCTAAAATAATATTTAATAAAAGAAAATTATTTAAATAAATAGTCGGTTTTAAACTATAATAAAGTGTTTTTCACTATTCATCAAAAAATGAAAGCTTTCAGAAAATAACAAAAAATCACCCTACGGTAATTTTGATATTCCAAATAAAAAATTGAAGTCCATTTTAAAATATAAAATTTACATAATTTCACATAGTGTGTATTACTATTCATAACTACTAGTTTGATTAGTTGCGGTGTGCTAGAACTCAAAGTTGCATACAACACACACTATTATATTATTCGAATAAAAGCGTACCGTGGAAACATGGGGTGTTAAACATACCCATTATAATATTTATTACACCACTTTTGGGGTATTATGATTCCATATTGCTCATCAAATATTTATACCTTATTTTTTAAATGACCCAATATTTGACTATCTCAAAAAATTATGAAAAATTAACCATTGGATAATTAAAATCTTCAAATTTGTAAAAAAATATTTATTCTATTCAATTTATTTTCTAAATATTATAATTTAAAAATTTAAAAAATAATCTACATTCACTGAGAATTGTATCATTTTATTAAAAAAATTTCTTCAAGAACTTATAAAATTTATTTTGACTTCATCATACTATATTATCAACAGTAATGGTTAAATATTATATTATAATAATATTTTAATAAAAATAATTTTTAAAAATCCTTAATTTATCCATAGGAATGTCTTTATTGATATAACATATTACTAATAAAATTAAGTTTAAATTTATTGAATAAAATTAAACATCATTTATAATGTAGGAAAAATAACAAGTAAATATAACCATTTTTCATTATAAAGATATCATATAGTATTCATATTTTTATTGTGTTTATGAATTTCCCTTTATTAAATTAAAATTTACCTAATGGTACGGTTCAAAATTATGTTAATTTTTTATAGAGGATCAGTGTACATGGTTAGGGTTATGATCACGATGAGATTGACCTCCCCCATATACAGTTTGACTCTTGCATAAGGTATTTTATCTCATCAAGGGATTGGTGAGGGGAAAATACCGATGATTCGATATCCCTTAGAATGTTTTATAAATTTGATTTATATGGTTTAACCCAACCAGTTGAGGCCATCATTTCCATTGTCATGGTCAATGTGATTTATCAAACCAATATTTTTATACAAATCATATGATAACTATTCAATGACAATATTATCAATGATTATGATTCTTATATGTATTTTCAAACTAGATAGGTTATTTTAAAACTAAATAAGTTCATGATTTTTCTATAAATATATTAAATAATGATAAATTTCATTCAATAACAAATGGTTTTTTTAAATGTTTGGTTTGTTACAATATTCCCCACCTTCAAAAAACCTTCCATCATAATTTAAGTTTCATACAACAAATAATATGACGGTGACTCTATTTCATCACCTAATAAAGTAACCACATCATATCTTCAATCTTTTGGTGCCTCCATAGTACGTCACCCAGGTGCATTATCATATTTCATGGGTCTTTTCCTCTACTATTTAATATCCCTATCTACTTCTCCATATATGAATGATAATTCTCCCATGGAACAACCTCTGTATTGAGTATATGTGAGTAGTATAGTTTGTGCATCCTCAAATGTGATATAAGGAACACATCATGTACATGATATTGTATTGGTGGGAGTTCTACTTGATAAGTTTCAACTTCTATGGGATAAAATCTCTTGAAAGAACAGATGTATCTTAGAATAAGATTTCCCTTCACCCAAAATTTCATTAAAGTATTCTACTAAGATATATACTTTAATACATTTTATCCATCCTAAAACACTATGTCATGTTGATGATTACCATCATAGAAATTTTGTAGAATCTAATAGTCCCTGATGTGATATTTATTTTCCTTGAACTTGTATGCCATTTTCCTTAACATTTTATGACTTAGTAGTGGACATTCCCCAGCATAATGTCAATTTGAAAGTGTACTACACCTCTTATCATAATTCTCTTCATGAGGGGCTATTAGGATGATTGATTGGAAAAAATAATTTTATGAGAACTCAACTAGTATAATATATTGATCTCATTATCCTTTTATATCAATTGAGAAATATCACATCATTTCCTCTAGTGTATGGATATTCTTCTCAAATCATTGATAAGTTTGATAATGGTCAGATGTGATAAATGTTTATTTAGTACATAGAGTGTAATGCCCCAACCCTAGAATCTCAGAGAAGATGACTTATTTATTACATGGAATAAAATATGATAGACCGATTACTATAGTTGTTTTGGATTACTATATTAAATACATATAATCCATTTTACATTTTGAATAAAAAATCATGATATGCAACAAAATAAAATTCTCATATTCTATGAAACTCATTATAATAATTCTTCTTCATAACCTAGGTAATGGAAACAAAATAAATGTGAGATCAGATTATCATTAAAGGTAAAATATATGCGGAGAAATAATGTATTAATAATGAATATTAAATACTAAAATAATAATTTATGATCGAATAATTATATATAAATGATAACATCATATTAAAAATTCTACATCAATATTCTAACTTATCAAATAATGTCATGTAATAATAATGATGATGGAAATAATATGTTTGAATGTCTACTATATCAAGATTAATTCTAAATATATATACTATAAAGTTATATACTCATGAAATTTTATGTTAGTGGGTACCAACTCATCTGATTTATTTCATGATCAATCATACTAACAATATAAAACTTCTTGGAAACCAATGTGAAGGGTTTTTCACCAACTTACGTCATCCCATGATACTAATGATGAATCAAGAGTAATACATTAACTAGTACCTAACACATATATTATATTTATAAATAATTACTCATATAGTGAAATAATAAATTTTATTGATAAATAATGTTCCTTATAAATATCCATTGTGAAAAGAAGATACTCATTTATCAATAATTTACTAGTTATTCCAATTATTATCAAGGAAAACACCATAAGTTAAAATGGTATGCATTGTCAAAAATAATAATATCCATTAGATTAGAATATGGATATTTATGTTAAATTTAATTTACAAGAATAATGATCATAGGTAAGTGATTGTTTCACGAAAAAGTTACCAACCACAAAAGAAAGTGATATTTCAATTACAACATTTAACACTTGGTAATTTTCAAGACAATCCCCTTTGAAAAGATAGTTCAAATTGTATAATAAAATACCATGAAGTAGAAATTAATAATGATATTAAATGAAAATGGCCAGTATATATTCCATATTAATTTGAATTTGTGTATAATGAAAAATATGTCTTAATCAAATGTAAATAATAAAAAAATAAATTACATTGATTATGTCTTGACATATGGGTTTTAATCTTCCTGAAAAATAAATTTCAGATAATTAGTTATGTTCTTTATAATGTTTATAAATTTTATAATTACATTTACACTACTTATTACAATATTCATTACAACTAATTAAACAATTAAATGTACGTCGATTGTTTTGACCAAAGTTGGTTTGTATGTCAAAAAAGACGTTTTTAGGATGACTATAGTCAATTGGTTCATTATATAAATAGATCCATAATAATGATTATTATATAATTATATAATTTATAAATAAATTAATCTTTCAAACCATTCATGAATGATGGTTATAAACAAATAATCATTGTTACAATCATATGTACGGTTGGTCGTACGTGTGCATTAGTAGCATTCCAATTATTCAAAGATATTTATGGAAAGAAGTAAAGTAACATTTAATCTTTGAATAATGGCCATTATATGATAATTTCTATGATATATAATAAATGTAACATTATATAAGGATTTATTGTCATACAAAATGAATTACAAATCATCATCAAGGTCGTAATCCACACGGCCACAAAAGACGTTATCACTTTTGTAGTGCGTCAAAAGAGTAGTAAATAAAATGTTATTTTACATTTATATAAATTAAATTATATCATGAATAGTATATATATTATATTTATGTAACATATATTTAATTAAACAAAACCTTAATAAATTCTATGTAATTTTTGAATGTACCATGTTGCTTTGTGAAGGCAACAATCCACACATAAAAAATGATGACATCTTATATAAAAATAAAGAAATTCATCAAGTTATGTGTTATATAACAATTAAATAAGAAATAAATCTTAAAACTATTATGTATATATATATATCATATATAAGTAATTTTCTACCATAATTCCCAACCTTGAGATCAAGTAAAGAAAAAATGAATGACATCGTATCATGAGAAGGTAGTCATCCAAACACCTGAAGGATAAAATCATTACCCATTTAATATATGTGTTTTTAGGTGTTGGTATGTAACAACCAAATATTAGTTTATTTCTTTTACTGAATTAATTTATTTTTTAAAAATTTTATTTCATGCAACACAAAAAATAAATATTTTTTATATATTAAAGAACTATATTTTTCTTATGTTATTTTCATTTCCATGTTAATAATGCACTACACATAATATAATGGTTAGATTCCTCTATAAAAAACATTGATGTATTCTTACATTTCATGCAATATTTCTATGCCTCGATGGCATGCATAACATGAATGATTTTGTGTTATTGAAAAATAATGTATTATTTTTTTTAAAAAACAATTAAAATATAATAATATAAAAACTAGTAGTTATATTATATTTTATGAATTTATTTAACTAAATTATGTAAATATACAGTTTTCGAAAAATGTAAAATTAATTAAATAATATACGAACAAATAGAATATTAAATGGGTATTTTTATGGAAAACTATTATTAGGATCATAAATTTGTTTTAATTACAATGATTTAAATTAATTACAATTTTAATATAATAAAAATTTTATATATCTAATAATATATTTCTGATAAGAATAAGATAATAATAAAACTAATTTATCTCATAAAAAATAATATTTTTATTAATGAAATTTTACGTCTTTTTAAGGGAGACCCAATTTTAATTTTTAAATTTTAAAATGTTTTAAATAATATATCTCAAAATAAACATCGACATTTAATGTTAATAATAACAATTATGATATGGTTATTTTTTTATATTTCCATTATGTATTGTTTTTTAATGAATAATGAAAACTACTATATTTTAGTTCCAAAAATATTTTTTCATATAATTTATTTTTAAGGTAAATTTATATTTGAAATTGGATTAAAAGATTAAATAGATAATAATTATACCAATTAATCCAATTTTTCCCATTATAAACATTTTCAATTTAAAATTGATTATGAACGAATAACAAACACAAGAACGTTATTACTTTAAAAATTGTAGTTTTAACATGAATGTGGGATTAAATTTAAAATAGTTTCTATAAATTAAATGTTTTTAATGTGTAAAAATGGATTCCATATATGTAATAAATATAATATATAATGTATACTAATTTTAACTTATATTTATTCAAAAAATATTAAAAAAGTAATTACAATTAATTACAATTATTATGATTAAATTAAGTTTAAAAAAAGACCAAACAATAATTATAATGCTTAAAACAACCTATAAACTTGTCCTAAATACATTTTATGGCCATATTGTGATATTATCCTCCATTATATTTTCTTTTTAATATTATTGGATCCACATGAAAATAAAAAACATGGTTGGGGTTATATTCATTTAAAATACTATTAGAGTGATACAACTCCATTATAAAATTGATCATATCCTCCCACATCCTTATGTATCTAAAGAAACTATGGATCAAAAAAATACTAAATAAATATCTCCCCAAAATCCCTCACTCCATCCTTGAATCCTACCTTGTGCATAAAGCCTTTCAAGTAATCCCTTCGATCCAAACCAAAATTAGTTGCCCAATTTATGAGTTAACACCTTTCCTCAATCTCATTTATAATATTTTCATTCTCCAATCCCTAAAGTATTATTATTACATACATTTATAATATATCAAGTATCATAAATATTCTAATTTATTTTTATGCAACAGATTCGACCAACACATACACACAATTCCATCTAAAGGGTATCTATCATATTGTTTAAATGAATAGAAGATTACTTCCTATAATGGTGGAAATTATTAAGTAAATTATGTTATATATTTTATATATTATATTTATTATGTATTAATTCTTCTTTAATTATTTTAATATATATAATTTTATCTTCTCATTTTGTGTAAACACGAAAATATCATTTCAGGGTGTGTGTACTTCCTCCCCCTCAATGTAAGGTGATTTTTTCATACACTACATTGAATGTATTAATAATGGGTTTAGTGAATATATATTAGATATATGATATAATAAATCTAAATTTATAATTATATATATAAATATATGACTTATACTTTCTTTCTTTCAAGACGAACATTAAATTGAAACAACATGCATGCATATGTAAGGCTTACCATATCCACGAACGATGTATTCCATTTTATACGTATATATTATATGGATTGATATAATAATAATTTAATGAAAAAACCTTATACTTATATCATGGTTCAATTTTTTAAAATCATGATATAATTATAAGAGCCAATGATATTACAAACTAATACACATGTGGGAAACAAAGCAGATATTTCCCAAAGTGAACCCTTAATATATAATTATTATCTGGTGGATAATATTAATCCATAATAAAATTATATATATAAATTGAATTAGTAATATTGTTATGTGATTGATTTATATTAAATTTATATTTATTATAATCAAGTTTTGAATGTGTACTACGTGAGTCAAGACACAAGGTATGTTTATTTCTTCTCACTTATTATTTCTATGAGATATATGCATTATTCACAACTTAATTATAATGTGTTGTGTATATTCTTAACATAAATTTATTATATTCCTCATATAAAAAAATTTATGGGTATTTTATAAACCATTTTAGGATAATTCTATCCTGAGTTTTATGTTTCAAATGTTTCCAAATTGGTAATGAATTATTTTTTTCTAAATTTTTCTTATTTGAGACACATTCCATGTTATACACCTATACTTTTATATGAGGTGTATATACTACCTTTAACACATTATACCATGAATATAATTCAATTTACTATATTTTAAGTTTCATTTGATTTCGTTTTCGTACATGAGGTGTGTGGTTTAATGTAACCATACTATATGATTTTTTTGATATAATACCATTTCATTTAAAGAATGTTTTTTATTTTTCATCGTTTGATGAAATATAATGATACATATCTCAAATGAACTAATGAATTTTATTATCACATAATTATTAATAATATATTCGAGTAGTTGTTGAAATTTGTTTCTCTTTTGTATGTGAGATAGTTATGAAAGTATTTTTAATGAAGTTATAATTTACCACTCTCTTCAGCTGAGAATATGTGTCCACTAAAAATGATATCCTCTAAAAAGTTTCAAAAAATATTATATTATTCTACTATGACCATTAAAATGAATTTTCCACATATTTTTCCTTTTTAACTAGTAATTTTTTTTATTAAAAAATCTTCTTGTTTTTTTGGTCGAGGAACCATTATAAACATTTTAATTTATAAATGGAACTTTTAGAATTTTCAGATTTATCTGCCATCATGACTGATATACCCTTTTAGCATCATTTGAAATATAAAAATTTTATTTATTAAAATATAATGAAAATTGTTTATTATTATTCAGTAAATTAATTTTTCCAAATTATTTTTAATGAAAATATTTTAAAAACAATTTGATGCTAATTTATATGTTTTCAGGGGGAATGGTTTTCAAAATATTCTAAAACTTATTTTAGATATTTTCAAGTGAATTTTTTCTAAAATGGGTTTCATGAATAATCTATATGTTTAATTCCTAAGAGAAATTTCTTCAAAAGGTTTTACGTTTTTAAACTGTTTTTAAAGAATAATTGATATTTTCATCAATATCATTTTTTAAATGATGATTCTAAATGATTCACCATCAAGGATAACTTCGAATGAAATTACTAATTCCATCATTAAAAATTATATAAATATTCATTCAATATTAATTCTAGGATTGGATTATGATATATGTATTGGCCATTATGACACATTTTTCTCTTCAATGGTTTATATTTTTTTGAAATACATTTTTTTCATGGGTAATGCTTTTGATTAAATTCCTTTGAAAGGTGAATCATTTCCCATAATATATTATATGATTAAATGTTTATGTTACCCATTTAAATTTATAGTTTATGATCAGATTGTTTATTTTTTTTTGCACATATATGTATGATTTAATTATGATTTTAGTGGGACTTATATTTCCCTCCAATACATTAAGAAATGATTTATATATCATTAGATAGAAAAATATGGTAATGGGAGTGATCCTTCACTACAATGATGGTCATGGGTGTGAACCTTGACAACGAAGATTGTATGAGGAGTAACTCATAATACTAACTTAGAAATGGGAGTGTACCATGACTCAATATATGGTATAGTGAGTGAACCCATATAACTAATTTTGTCGTAGTAGTAATTCCATCGATATTTTGAAAATCATTTAATGTTATTTTATATCTTCCACAATTAAAGAATTCATTTCTATGTTATTCATTAATAGATTATGTTCTATATTCCAAAATAATTCATACCATATAAACAATCATGTTTTATTCCGTGATACATGATTACAGTAATTTATATTTAGGGTATGATCTATAAATGTTTTGATCACATTCTTATACCCCATATGATCAAGTTTATTATGAAATATCTCTTTATTTACCTTTATAAGAAATCGGAGCTCACCCATTTAATGTTTCCATTCCTTGTTTATAAAGATATATATTATATATGATGTGTCTTATATGGGTTATAGTCATGGAAAAACAAGTGGTTGATAATGTATCGAACTTATATACCAGTGTTTATGTTTCCATTTTTCCAAAGGTACTATATTAATACGGTATTTGGGAGTCAATTTTTTTTTAATATTTTATGTATTCCATAAATGTAATGTAATGCCTATTTTTTTCAAGACTATGTCTTTATTAGGTCATACCATAAGAATATAAAATCTATGTATATTTATTATACTAATGTTATTATATAGAAACACATATGAATAATTCAGGGAGTGGATAAAGAAGTAAATAAAAAGTAATGGTTGATGAATGTTGTCTATTTTTAAGGTAACACCTCTTATTATTCCACAAAGGGCATACATGGATTAATTTCTACATAAAGTGATTATTTTAGTTTTTTTGGATATAATGTAGGAGCTTATTTCATATGATTTTTTGATATCCAAAGTGGATTGACTATTTTCGGTAAGGCGAAATGTAAATGCCTTTATATAACATTCTTATAAATACCAAAAGCTAAAAACTATTGGGAGGCCTCCCATACATAATAGTTTTCCAACATTGAAAAATATTTGATTAAATTGGAACATGGATTGATACAAGCCTACACAACACAAAAGGAAAGATAAAGGTTAACAATATTACACGACTTATATGTTTTCTCACTTTTAGCATTTCAGTTTTACTAATCTTACTACAATTCTAACCTATGTAATTTTACCATAAAGTCTAAATTAATGAGATAATAATTAGATAATAAAGAAAAAATTATATATAAATTTTATATGTAATCTACAAAATTTAAATATCTTGTGTGCTGTAAATATATTTTAAAACCGCAATATTGAACACCCAAAAACACTATTTTAACCTAAACCGTGATAATAATGTTTTTACAATTCATCAGCCAATATATTCTTTATAAAAGATAAATTATTTCATTAATATATAATTTTTCATATTTATTAATAGCTAAAAATAATTTTTCATAATATTTGATTTTATTCATTTAAAATCATTTTATAAAATATAATTTATTATAAAACAATATTATTGTCAATTTTGACATTATTCAATTAATATAAATTTAAACATTTCAAAAAAATATTAGAATTTATATATATTAAGATAAATTATTTTAAAATGATATATTCATTTTAGAAATTATTGGAACAAAATAATTCATTAAATATTCTTTATTTGAAATATTTTTTTCATTAATTGTTTTATTTAATAATTAACTAAATAATCCATGCATTAATGTCTGTTAAGAGTGTAATGTGAGTAATTCATATCTATACATTAATTATACAATATTAAAATAATAATAAATCATTTATAATTAAAAATTACATTCATAAACAAAAATATGATTTTTATATATATAAAAAATTTATATATTTTAAAGGTACGGAAGGTTCCCATTTTATATTTTTTCTAACATAACATATTATATAAGTCCCATTTATGGAATAATATCCCACTAACTCATACAATTATAACCAATATGTTATATGTTTGAAATATTATATAAAAATGGGTTTTGTAAAATATTATAAGTCATCTCGGTTCGTATGATTATGATTTACTCCCCTATTAAGATTAATTTTACCTTAATCCCTATAGTTAAATTTAATAACATTAAATAATATTCTGGTCATAAGAAAATCATACCTTATTAAAATAAATATATATTTTTATTACAACCATTAATATATATTTATTAAAATTCAATTCCCAAAATTTTTATGATTAAATTTAACACTAATCCTACAGATGTGGAAAGAAAATGGGTTTCTAATGTTAAAATGTTAAAATTTTCATTATGTTTGTATATATAGTAAAGTATAAATATGATCTTAATGATATACATTAAATTAATTTATGTTTAGTTGTTAATATTTCACCTTAAATAATATTTAATTTTTAATCATATATTAATAATTATTTAGACAAAAATTAGTTTTCATCTGAAATGGTTTATTTTTCACTATTCATCAAAAACGAAACTTCTTAGAAAAATAACAGATATTAAACCTATGTTAATATTAACAATCCTTATTAAAAAATGATGATTATTTTAAAAAATTAAATTAATAAAATTGTCAGAATTTATTTTTTAAATGGGTGTGCCATTAAAAAGTTGTAAAACTAGGCCTTACATTTCATTAAAGGTAAATCAACATTTTGTGTAGTGTAATCATAACATGGTGTAACATATAAAGAAATATATGAAAAAAATAATTTTATTCTAAAATGAAAATATTTTTTTGTATTGGATTATTACCATTCTCCATTACATAATTAAAGTTTATCCTCTAAATTTCAACTTGATCTCTGTAATCAATGGATTGATATTTAAAAATAAATTATTGTTGAAAAACACATGTCATAAAAAGGGTTTATAACTCACAGTATCAATAATTTAGAAAATAAAATGTGATGGTCAATGAATAAAACATTAAGATAAGAGAACATTAGTGATAACATGGACACGGATAAGAAATCCAACCATCATGACTGATGGAGAGATATAGAGAACATGATCAACTAAAAGATGATGACCACAATGCTTTTAACTACATTTTTGAAAAAAGGTCAATGATTTAGTCCAATTTAATGATAATAAAAAAATTATATCAATACCCTTTTCCTATAGTTAAATAATTTTTTCACTAAATAAGAATATAATTATATACAATATTCAATTTTATAAACATATTATAATCTATTTGTTTCCAAGTGAATTAGTTTTACTTAATTTCATTTAAATGTTTGTATCATATTTTGAGGCAATACATTAAGCTCAAAAATTGAATATAAATATAATTTTAAAAATTTTCATAATTGTTTAAATGTTTTAAAATATTTTGATCCAACACCTTTAAAAATATGTTTATTGAATTTCCTAAATGAACTTATCATTAGTCATCAATCAACATGAAGTTTCTCTAAAATATTCAAATAGAAAACATGTGAACAATTTAATAATGTGAATTAACATAAAACATTATTAGAAACACAAATTATTAAATATTACATAAGTAAAAATTTTTATTGGATATAATCCTTAAATCCAAAAACATTATAAACTCCATCAATGATAGAATAAACCGTATTGTCCAAAAATGATTAATCAGTTTCAAGGTAGTCCGTACTATCAAATTTAATTTTTCCAAATCTATCATCTTATTTTTTCTTTTCCCTTATCCTATTATCAAAAATATATTATGGTTTACATTTCCCTCAACCATGTTTTATACAAAATGTTTTTATTTCTATAGAAAATTTTTTATTAGTACCATTTGACGGAAACATTCAAATCATTACTGATATCTAAAACAGAAAATTCCTCTTATATTCAATAATTAATATACCCAGTACATGATTGAAAAAATAATCAAATAAAATAATTCAAGAATACAAATATAATCACATTAATCATTTATCTTCTTCTGTGTTAGAAAAATTGACTTGAACATGATCAATTACCATTTTTTGGGGTATATTATCTTGACACATGTGGAAATGATTTGAAAAGTGTCCAACCTCATTGAAGTCTAAGAATTGTACACTAAGAAACTTTTGATATCAATTAAATATAAATCTTCATTTCAACTCAATCCACACATGTATAAAAATAACATTCCTTTTAATCATGTAATGGGGTGATTATTTACATAATTAATATATGTGGGAAAGTACATTATTCCACTATTCACATTATCTATCATTTTCCCAGCTATCCTCTTGTTTCCATTATTCTCTCTGAAGCCATAATACATAAATAATTCCTTCTCTACCACATTATCATAAGTTTATATTATCTCATGTGATAATAATGGTTGGTATACTCGTTCCCTTCAAAAGAATGGATTTTGACCATAACAAAAATTAGCATTCGTTCTCTTTGCGTAATGTTCATTGGTGAGGTTTAAATTTATTATGCCAGGGGCCATTTTTAAATGACAACATTTACCAGATAATATCATATCATGTATAATACCAATACTAGTGAAGTAATTATAATAAAATTATAATTTTTTGACTCGATAATCTCATAATAGTAAACATGGTTTCATTTAGATGTTTTTCAATTCTTACCCTAAAATTCATTCAGATGGTTATTTTCTCTAATTTATTTCTTCCAATATCTTTTATCCAATATTTATACTAAAAATTATTTGATACAATATAAATACCCCGACCATATATGCCTGAAGCTAATAACATAGACTATTACATTGTCACGATTAAAAGGAATAAAATCCCAATGGACCAATTATTTTATCATTTTTTGGAAAACATTATTACATAAATAGAACCCATTTTACATTTGGAATAAAAAAACCCATAAATAAAAAAATAAAAGAACCATCTTCCTTTGGACTCATTCCAATAATTCAGCTTCATACCTTGGGGGAAGGTAATAAAATATTTTGAGGTCAAATTATCAATAATGGTAATGTTGAATGGAATATACTACTAAATGATAATGAATAAGAATTCTAGAAATCATAAAATATGATCAAATAATGAAATAAAAATATTCAACTGAGCTTGAAACATGGTTGTGGATATTGTAACTAATCAAATCAAAAGATGTAACAATAATATTTATGAAATGAATAATGTTTTAGTCATCACTATCATGATATATCCTCGATATAGTTTTTGTAAATATACAACTTCAAGTTAGATTATTTATATGGGTAAAAAAATTAATTTTCTTCACGATATATCTTCCTAAAAATATAAAACTACATAGAATCAAAATCCAAGGCTTTTTCGCAGAATAACCTCATCCTATCACATTAATAATGCATAAAGGGTAATTAATTAACTGGTCCACAATTATAATAATATATTTACAAATAATTTCTCATAGAGTGAAATATTTAATTTAAATAATTAATAAATATCCTTATCAAATATCCTTATCCAATAAAATATAAGGGATTTTCATTAATTTCACAATTAATCAAATAACAATAAAATTGAGAATTGCATGTACAAATTGCATAAAATTTCATTAGTAATAATATCTAATACATGATAATGTGGGAATTTTAGAAAAATATGATACATAAAAAAAATTATTATTTGGAATGGGTTGTTTCATCATAATGTTAACAATCACAAAGAAAGTGATATTACGAAGATAAATTATACCACATAGAAATTTTCAAGTCAAATACCCTTAGATTATATACAACAATATGAAACATAAAATACAATAATGAGTTACTGAATAATTACATTTATCAAAATAGGTGAATGAGATAGACCACATTAATGTGAATTGGGGTATAATAAAAAAAGCCTAATTGGAGAGTATGTTGAGCCAAAATCCCACACCTTGTGTTTGGCCTATCACGCGTTTCTTTATCATTCATAATTAAAAAAAACTCTTACTTATATAATTAATTGAGAAAATTCTTCACTTTTATTGTAACTTTTACTTACCATATTAAAATGATGTACTACTTAACCAGTTATGTTTTTGTTTGGTGATTCGAATAAATTTGAATGATTTGTCAAAAAAGAATTTCGTAGGCCAAATATCCCCAAAGGGGTCATTACATAAAAAATTTAAGAATAAATATGATTAAATTATTATCATATTTATATATAAAATCTTATTTTAAAACTATTCTTGAAATATGGTTGTGAAAAAAGAACCAACTTTACAATGATGGAGATGGTATGTTTTTCTTTTACATGAGTAATGTTCCCATTTTTAATTTTTTATTATGGAAAGATGGTCTGTGAAATTTAATATTGATAGTATAATCTTTATATAATAAATAATGACTAATTTAATAATATATTATTATATATAATTTTTTTTTGATTTAAAATTTATCACAATGCATTGAGGTGGCTGTAGTCCACACATCAATGAATTATGTTATCAATTTTGTATTCAGTGAAATGTGTAATAAATAAAATTATATCCTATATTTTCAAAAAGATAACTATATAGTGAATATATTATTAATTTAATGTCACATATGTTTAATTAATTCCATATTTAATACATTTCATGTAATGTGAAAACATATCATATCACTCTCTGGAAGAAGTAGTCCACACATCCAAAAAAAGAAATCGTATTTCAAAAAATAGAATGCATAAATGCATGTGTTATATAAAAAAATAATTACAATATTATCATAATAAATATCATATATATATCATATAATAACAATTTTTTATCCAAATTCACGTCCATGACATGTAATAATGGAATAAATGATTGTCATCACTTGACGAGGAGATATTCAGTATTACTCATAAAAGGTAATATTGTTACCCATTTGATGGATGTTTTTATATGTGTATTTAGAAAAAATAGAATAAGAAAATCTTAGTATCTTATGGGTTCATATGTTATATTATAACTATGAAATAATAATAATTGAATGACTGGAGAAAGAAATAAAAAAAGTACTCATTGAAGAATATAACCTCGTTTTTAGGTAAATCTTTTTTATTTTCACAAATAGTACTTCTTTTGATTTTATTATTCCAATGTGAGGTTTCTAGGTTGAGTGTTGGGATGTTTTTATATTACCTAGTAAGGGTTTTTATTTTTCAAATTGTCTTCATATGTGTGAGGAAGGGGAAGATTGAATTCCTTTTTATACTGGCAGAGTTGTGACATTCTTGTAAATACCAAAATGATAACAATATTAGGGGTCTCTCATACCTCATTTTTGTCCAAAAATTGAAAAATAATGGAATTAATGGTAATTGAGGTCGAGAAAAGTAACCAACCCAAATAAAAAGTTCATTATTTTAATTTGGGTCCATAAGTTCTATGTTTCCCCACATTTACCATTTTCATTTATTATTAAGGTAACCACTTTTACATCTTATGTAATTAATCCAATAAGGTTAAATTGATGTGATATTTATTATTAAATATATATAAAAATTAATTATTATTAAAATAACTAATTTAATCAAAAAATATCGGGTTTTGGGATATTATTTAAAAACAAGCATAAATAACGTGAAAAACACTATTCTAACCTTGATATTTAAAAATATGTTTTTACTATTTATGGGTAAATATATTCTATATAAAAGATCAATTGGTCCATTAATGGAAAATATTTTATATTTACATACCATTTAAAATCACCTTGAAAAATATTTTTTTATTAATTTCTAACCATTTAATAAAATATCATTTATTATTAACTAACATTAATTTCAATTTTGACTATATTTAATTAATTGAAATTTTCAAATATCATGAAAATGATGGAATGAAAATGTATTATTTTTACAGATATTACATGTTATATTTCTCATTAAAAATAATTTTACACAATAATTCATTAAATTTTCATTATTTTAATTTTTTAATCCTCATTTATTTTATTTTTTAATTAACTAAATTATCAATGTTTTACAGTTTGAATAGAATTTAATGCAAATAATTCATATATAAAAATTTATTATAAATAATTGTGATAAATATTACTCATTTATCTTTCATTGTGATATTTATAACTGAAAATATGCCATTTCTTACATATAAAAGATTTATTATTATTAAAGTTCAAGAAGGATCCCTTCATGTCTTTTTCCATAAATAAATTATTATATAAGACAATTTATATTAATAGTATCACAATAAATTGTTATTTATTAAAAATAGTTGTTTTGGTCATATTATTTACAACCAATGGATTTTAGATAAGTTTCTAGATCATTTTGGCCCCTATGATTATATTTTAGATCATTGTTTTGCTTAACTATACGTTAATCACTATAATTAATTGTAATTGTTTTCTATAATTATTTCCCATAAAATCATATTATATTAATATAATATAAATATTATACTTATTAAGAACATGTTTTCTAATGTTTTCAAATTCAATTCACATATGTGAAAATTTTAAATATAAAATATTCCAGCTAATGCGGTGAGAAAGTGGATTTTAAATGTGAAAATGTTAAAAAAATTCATTTTTTATATTTAAATTAAATTATAAATGAACACAATTTCTTAAATTGGATTAACATATTTATAATTGATATAATATTACATAAAACCCGATTTAAAATATAATTTATCATTAATAATTATTTAAATGAAAAATCTATTGACAACTTAATTACAGTATTTTCATAATTCATCCAAATATGAATATTTTTAGAAAAATAAAACAATTCACCTTTTGATAATTTTGACATTATGAATTCAAAAATGAAGTTTATTTTGATATTTTAATTTTTGAGAAGTGTAAATTTTTATATTTAAAATAGTGTTCCATTAAAAGGTGGTAAAAATCAGTCTTGGGTGAAATGAAAGAAAACTCGGAATTATTTTTAATGTAGACATAAAATTGTTCTACATATAAATAAATATAGACAAAAATAATTTTATTCTAAAATAAATAATTAAAATTTCATGGGCTGTTACATAAGAAATGTTGGAGACTCACTTAAGACATTGAGGTGAATCTTGGATCTCGATCAGATATAATTGATAGTGGTGTTCCATGCATCATCACCACTTCCAAAATATATATACCTAAATTTTGATCAACTCATAAGTCCTATAAATAAAAAATTATGTGATATGTCTATATTAAATGACCTTTTACAGCCCATATATCATTATTTCGTCTATTTGTCTTTAAAACCCATAGAAATTGTATGGGGTTATGTTTTTTCCTTTCCATGATGGTATGAATAGTCATTTCACCACTTGGATTTTTGAGTATCATTTTTCTCTTGAAGATTTAATAGACACCATGATGTAAATTACATACAATCATGTTTCATATTATCCCACAAAATGTTCTCTCGGAGGAAACGATACATATATGTGCTTCATAGATAGATAAAGAACATCTATCTATGTGTATCATCAAATATATCATTCATTAAATCAGGATTTGATTTTATTTTTAGTCATTCTGAACTCCTATAACTCATTTTTCATTAATTTTAAACTCTGGGGATTTCGATTTTATTATATATTCCACTTTATTATGAATTTCAATAGTATCTCCTTGATCATTAATTATCTTTTCTAGAATCATTTTCTAATAAAATAATTTTTAATGGATTGATGATGTTATTTACTTTATTATTCCCATTTCTATTATTATCAAAATTAAGAATATGAGATCCTTAATAAATCTTATTAGTGATAAAATTCATGGATCCTTTATATGTAGAGAATCTAGAAATTTATTTTTCTTAATATGATGTAAGAGTATTGAGATTTCATAGTCGTTAATAATATTAAACCATCTTAACTAGAGCATATTCAGATTCTTTTTTTGAATATATACACGGGACTCTTATGATCCATTTATATTTCACAATTATTCCCAAATAGATAATGCCACCATATTTTCAATGTGATTATAGATACAACAAAATCCATATTTGTTGTTGGTTAGTTTTGTTCAGGAAGTCATAATTTCAATAAATCATAGTATGTCATTTTGTAATTCAACAGTAACAAAAAACCCAATCACTTCTTTGAAGCATCATTGTCTTCCATAATTTTTCCCCAAATTTTAGAATCATAAGGATTATTGTTGCTAAAATATTCTCATCCAACTCCTTTAATCTATCTTCCCTTTCATCAACACAAACCAATGTTATTATTTTTTGATAATGTATGGATGGAGGGTGTGACTTTAATGAGAAATTTATCACCAATCCATGATAGTATCCATCTAATCCAAGTTAACTATAGATTTCTATCAATGATGATGTCGTCATCTATAATTAAAATTATTAAATTATTGAAGGGGACATAGATATCCCTTGTTTGAACAAAATTTTCCCAAATAATGATATTTCTTTTAACCAAAACACACATTTGATGTACATTACCTAATTCTACTCCTTTTATGGTTTTCAACACATTTCTCAGTTTTTCCTCATGATCATCAATAAAATTGGAGTATATTAAAATATAATCTATAAATATTACAATAAATTATTCAAGGAAATATCTAAAGACTATATGTTATCATGTTTTTGATTATTTCTAGAGAATTATGGTGTCTGAATAAAATTACTATGAACTTATAGTGTATGTTCCTTGTTCGGGAAGCATTTTTAGGGTATCCTCTATATTCACTGATACATGAAAATAACCAAAACATATAAAAATAATAGAGGTTTCATGGGTTCCATTTGTATAATTGAAAAATTAATCTATAAATTGAAGAGTATTATTGTTATTTTTCATTATCTTTTTTAGATCTCAATAGTCAAGGTAAAAGTGTAGTGAGCCTTCCTTCTTCTTGACGAAGAGGACTAGTGCACCTTATGGTTATGGATTTGGTTGAATGTACACATTATCTAGATTCACCTGTAGTTTTTTCATCATCTCGTAATGTTGAACACAAGGAAACAAACACAATATATATGAAAAATGTAATCTGTAGGTATAATATCAATTGAAAATTCACCCCCTTCGTTAAGAGGAAGACAAAAAAAATTAGAAACTCATCATCACATTACCAAATAATTGGATTTTTTTGAGGATGATATCTTCCTTAGACTCAATCATTTGGGCTAGATATTCTTTCCGAAAGGGTAATAATATCCATATATGAGATGATTGTTCTAAATAAGACTCATCATCCTCCTTTCACATGTATTGAGTTAGAGGATGATTCTCAATATCAAGATCGATTTTCTTATCATGCAAATTTACATGGTCTCTATGAAAGGAAAGACAATACATAACCATAATTGAATAAAATAACTCTAAATAGAGTATTAAAAGTATAGCTGGGAAATTGTTCCTAAAAATTTTGATAGTTGATGAGTTATACACATAGGTTACAATAATTTACCACTTATCTTTTTTCACTAACAAATATAATTTCATGATTTCTCGTGTTGTTTGAATAACACTAAAACATTTGTGTTATATAATGGAATGTGTTAAACCATAATCAATGTTTATGATCTATATTATTGAATTAAAAACTAGCATACCATTCAACAATTCATTTTCAGGATCCAACTCTATAATTGTAATATTAAAAAATTACCCTTTCTACCATAGAGGTTTTTGGCACATATTCCTTCTGACCTCCATCAGTTTAGTGCATTGTCTTTAAAAGATCCCATATTCCTTGATTTTGAATCAATAAATGATATGATATATTATCATTGGACAATTATTATTTTATAATATATTGGTGGTTTTATCATATCTTCAAGATCAGTATTGGTTCCATTACATTCCTCACCTAAATAATTTTCTTTTCCCCTTTAAGAAATTTTTGGGATCTTTTTTCTACACTATTGATAAGTGGGGTATTGAAATTTTTTACTACTATTATTTTTTCCATCAAAAACCCCAATTTATACACAAAACACTATTTTTTATTCCCATGAGACCCTAGAAGTTCACATATATCCACTTCTTCTTTGAGTGAACACTGGAAAAGATTATCATAGCTATTAGTGTCTAAGATTTCTTGGTATTTTTTTACTAGGTTTGATGCCACAAAAAAAGATTTTGAATTTTCATTTGGGTGTAATGAAAATGATGATGGATTATTGTGAATGTCATGTAATTTTTTTTCATCATATCCCTTGATAGATTTATCATTTTGTCTTGAGGGCATGGAATTACCATTAAATTTAAATTCGAATATTGTGGGGAAAATATTTTCCAAAAAACATTCCTTGGAACTACTTTCACCCCATGACATCAATGTCATCCTATGGTTTTGTATTCATAAACAATTGCGATCACTAATTGGATTATAAATCCATTTGATAAACCACCAGTATATCCTTATCTTTCATGGATCATTGAAGTATCGAGAAAATATTTTCAATAGAGTTAATCCATTATTCCATGATTTATGGATCTGGTGATCAATTGAAATTTTTCGTTATTTATCGCATAATGGAAAAAATAGAATATTTTTATTTATTAGGGGGATTTAGACATTCCCCCTGATCCTAGTATATATTTACAACATGAATCAACATACTGAGTACCATTACATTTTTTTTGATTTCTACTCCCATAGCTTTGGGCATCTAGTTAGGGAAGACATCACAATTCCCTTCACATTGGTTACGTACATGGTTCATCATAGGTCTAACCATTGTCTAGAATAAATGGAAAATTATAGATGTCTATATTTATACTATTTAACATATATATTGCAATCCAGTTCCATTAAATGTACAACTTAAAACATTCATTGATTCCTTAACATATTAATTTCTATGCTTTAATAAACGTTATTAGATATTCATTTTATAAAGTAGACACATTTAGGAATTTATTTTCCCATAATAATGTTTCAAATTGAGATTTGGAAATTACCAATTAATATTCCATGGGATTGTAAATATATGTATTAATAATTCAATAATTCTATTAACAAGATCTTAATCATGTCTTGAAGTATGTGGAGTTTCTGCGCATTACCCCTAGTTTCATCAATTCTAGATCCATATCCACTTATAGTATCCAAATAATTATGTAATTTCTAGAAAACCACATAATCTATTTGTTACAAATATTCATAGATTTTTTCATAGGTTAATAATTTTCCCTATGGATTTCTCAAGAGCTTTCTAATCCTATTCTAAAAAATAACTATGCATTCATTTGATGCCAATTATGACCCTTCCCTTTATTACACATTAATTCATGATTTATTACACAAAATTATATGCAGTACAATAAAAAAAATTGATTACACTAGTGTATTTTGAAATTATGCACATTTCATAAAATTTTAAATTTGGGGCACATAGCCATTTTTTAAAACACCCTTAGCATACAAAAAACATTTGATTGTTCATTAAATTGATAGGGGTGACCTAGGGACATTGAAAAAAAATAATCGAGCAATATATTATAGTAATGAAATAGACATAGAATGACATGAAGAAATTTTTATATTTTTTATAATATAAATTTATATGAAACATAAAATTTTGGAAAAACATGAACATGAATATTGACACATTAAAATCATCAAAATATAATAAAAACATTTAAATGTGGAAACAAAATAAAATTTAGAATCATGAATATATATGATGGATACCAAATATAAAATCATGAATTAAAAAGTACCATGATGAATTAGTCTCCCTCTATAATCCCTTTTGTGGTGTCTCATGAGAAAAAAACATTACCCAATGCATTTGAACACAAATTAATTCTAAGAAAACACATTGATTTTCAAATTTATACACATGTATAAGTGTGCCACATGCATCATAAAACATGGAATAATTTATCAAAAATTTTTTTCCCATAGTAATATAATTTGGAATCCATAAATATAAATACCTAATAAAATAACAATATGTTCAAAATGGTGATCACCCTTGATGGGAAATTGCTACAGGTATTCACTATATAAATGTTTAACATGGGAAGTCATAGAATAATTTTGGAAGCATAATGGGGGAAAATAAATATTAATAGAAGGAATGAACGATATTAAAATGTTTATATCAAAATTTATACATAATAAGGGTTGTATGTGGGTAGGGAGGCACATATCCCAATAATATTTTTTTGCTGATAAAATTCATAAGAAAATGATGATACTTGAGAAAAGTGGAGAAGAAGAGGATTCCATACCAGGAGACAGTGAGTCCCAAAATATTTGGAGGAGGTTGATCATAGTTTAATGGAAACATTAAAGGGTTCTATATAAGGTAGGGTAGAGAAAGCAGGTTCTCTAATATTTTTGTGTTGTGTGAATTTTTTGTAATGGATGTGTTTTTATTGGAAATGAGAATGTTATTATTTATTATTTTGGAAACATAAATTTTGGACTCTATAATATAAAATAACAAAAACAATGAACCTTGCCAATGTTTTTTACCTTTTTTTCTACCAAAGAGGATTTATATTCATAATTTTATAGTAAAATGGGATGAAATTATTAATACATAATTTTTATGAATGTTTAAGTGTGTCATGTCCTTGAGGAACTAATTTGAAAACGCTAAAATATATTATTGGTTTTGGAGGATAGAAAAATGATTTATAAAATTAATCAATCAAAAATAAAATAACATTTTTTTAAATATAAGACATATATTTGGCCATGTCTAACCATTATAGAATTTATTAAATCACATATGTGGTGTTATGATGTCATAATACACAACTTAAATTTATTATATATTTAATTACTTATCTGAAAATAAAACTATCACAAAAATATTATGAAACGTTCAATGTTCTATAATTTTGAAATAATGATTTTATAAATAATAACTATTTCATCAAAATAATTTTATATGTATTACAATTTTTAGTAATATAATAGAATCATCATTCATTGAAAAATAATGGGTTTTTCAACAATAAGCATTTTTTATGTACATATAAACACTATAGCTCAACTCATAATATATTATTTTCTAATATAAATATTAAAAATTATTTAATGATATTATTTTATTTAAAGATAACATATTTAAAAATCATTAAATTTTCAAAATGAAATAATTAATTGAATTGGAATATTAGAAAAAAACTTATTTTGACGAATAATAATCCAAATAATTTCAAAACTACAAATAATAAGAAATAAATATTAACATTATTCTATTAAAATATTATATATAATTATTAATATTATTATGGACATGATATGTACCCCTTTATTACAATGTAATGTGAATTAAGGGTAAGGTGTGTGATGGTGAGACATTCATGGGTTGATTCAGTGTACATGGTTTCTATTGTGATATCGACGAGCTTGAACTTCATCCATCAAGAATATCACCTGTGTTTACGAGTTTTGGATCTCAACATGGGATTGGTTATTGTAAAATACCGATGATATATTCTCCCTCAGATGTTCCAATAAATGGGATTCAAATGGTATGATCCAACTTGTTGTGTTCATCAATTCCTTTATCTGTGGTAATGTTATTTTTCAAAACACTGTTAAGATACTAATCATATGATCATTGTTAAACAACAATATTGTCAATAGTTATGAAATATAAAATAAATTTAAAATCCAATTTTTATTATAAATTAAAAAAATCACACATTTAGTATAAGATGGACTTACTTTAGTAGTTATGAGTATTATCTATATAAAAAATCACCATAGAATATAAAATAAAAAACATCAATTTTAGGAGTGGTCGGACATACATCAGATTCCCATAGTTTATTCATAGACACTTAATTTTATCATTACTTTTCTATATGAGCATATCTATCTGTCTTGAAATTAGAATCACCACCCTATGAAGCCTCTATTTTAACCTTTTATCCCATTGTGAACGTGCTTCATTCCTTGTTTCCCTGGAATTTATAATAACAAAAATTCATTAAGGGAAATTAATTTCAAAAATAATAAATAGTCTTCCGAACCCTTCAAGACATTAGGTAGTAAATAGTGACAATCTATACTATGTCTACCTCATACAAATCATCTTTTTCAACTACCCCCAAAATGTTCTAAAGAAACATGAGAATCTGCATTGATCAAAATTCGTACCTCAGTCCCTACTCAACCCTTCTTGACATTAGATACTCAATAGTGACAGTCTCTGCTACCAGATTCACTATTTCAATTTTTTTGGAAGAATCAATATGGGTATAATAACCTTAATATAATGATGAAAACACTCGGACCTTTACATCATATAATTTTGTGGGGTAAAAATACTTCATGGATATTTTCTTAAAATAATTCCATGTAATATCCTCATACATCATAGTTTAATAAATAGATCGTCACTATGTATTTCTTCGATCCCTTAAAGATGTAAATAGAAAATCCCACCCTAGAGTCCTATGTAATCTTAATGAATATGAATATGATGAAGTTCTACATAATCCAATCCTCAGATTCATAGTTTCAGTTTTCACTTTGGAGAATGGGTGGATGTGACATAGAAAATTCATAGCCAAGATCCACTTGTCATCAATGGTTCTCGACACCCACTAGACCTATATACTAAATGGTATGGATTGTGGTTTAATGAAAATAATAGTCTACTAAATGATTCACCTACGGATGCTTTCTCACAACATACTTTATTAGATTTTTTATAGCTCTTGTCTGATGAGTTTCTTATTATGAAGAGGAAAATTACCAATAGATGGAGTGATTTTTCCAAATTCATAGGACTTCCATTAAGAATATGAATAAATTCTTATATAAATCAAGATTTAAATAAAATTATGAATTATTTAAACCGGTATGGATCCTAAAGAAAATAATATTTTCATTTTTATAAGAATAACCTACTGTTAATTTAAATGACCTCAAACACCATGTCTCAATCATATTAAAATACTATGACCATCAATGGTAACTCGAGTTCAGACAAGGATGTGATTTGGTAAGGTCCCTTCCTGTACATACCACCGAAATACCAACAGAACAAACTACTATCAACCCAATACAAAGAATAAAACATAGATAGTGTTAGTGAACATCAAGCTAAGAATCTTTATGATACAATTATATTCCGAACAACCCCATGTCTACTAGATAATCCACCGGATACGGCCCATCATGGTGCTGAGTTACAACAAGATAACTAAAAAAGTATCCTATAAAACATAATAATACACAAAACAATATTATAAAGAGGATTAATGTGATTCAACCAAGATCTATATAATCAAAAAAACCAACCTAAACCATATAGTTTGAATAGAAATGCAGACAAGTCGTTATGATACCTACCATCAACTCCAAATCATCCCTTTTTTAAGGGAAGGTAAAATATAGAAGAAAACGTGATATAATATTCCCCAAACATTATATGGTTCCTAAGAAAATATCGAAAACCACACAACTATGAAGTTAGTGGATGATTAAAAATCATAGTATGATACCTCCAAATAATCTATATATGGTCTAATAAAAATATTGTTATATATCTATCTTTTAAAACAAAAAAAGTTTTACAAAGCCTTTTCATAAATCCAAACACATTTTTAAATAAGATCAATTGGTTATAATAAAATTCATTACTATTTAGAAATCTAGGAATATAAAAATTAGAAGATATAAAATAGAAATAATAGAAAAATAATATAAATTATGAAATTAATAACATATCCATGTGTGATAAATCTTTTGAAACAATGTAATACGACCTCAATTGAAAAACTTGTTAGCAACAATCAACAAAAAAAATCATGAGATAAATAATGTATATACGAAAAATAACTCGTTGTTGGGCCTTAAAATATGGTAATATTTACTAGACATAAATAATAACTTCACCAATCATACATTGGTAAAATCAAATATCTATTCAATCCATAGTCCATCGACATCAAAAAAGCATCTAAGGGAATTATGCACTCAATGAGTGAAATGATTATTCCCAATGCACCCATGGTTTATAATCATCCATGTTTATGATAATTTATTTAAAAAAATAATCACAATTTATAAAATATTTACAAATCCAATCCTATCCATATTGGTGACTGAAAACACATTTCATAAGAAATAAAAATTAGTATTTAATCAAACTCACCCTGTGGAAAACCCCATTTTTAATGAAGAACCCTTTTAAAAACATGAATATTTCCCTAAAATACATTTTAAACACAAATAACATAAATTAAATGAATAAAACAATGTAAATTTACAATAATAATAGTAAATTCAATGACTTAACCAATTTTATACAAACACCGACCACGTGAATGGATGCATAACTAACTTCCATTGACAAAAATTGTTTTAGAAGTTTTGATCAGGTCCTCATGATCATAGATCTTTAAGAAACACATATATCCATTGTCAAACCTCATTTATATTCTATTAATATCCACTGAGTTTTCCATAATATAATACGACAAGAGATATAAACTGGATTGGATAATAAAAGTAAAAATACCAACAAAAATGAAACGTACCACGAGATGTTCTATCATGAATTACGGAGATACAATTATATTTATTGAGAGAAAACTATTAAACCATTGGGAAGGATTGTTTCAATAAAATATTAGATTATGGATTTGTAAAATATTAAACAAGGTTATTAGGTATTTTCAATTAATATTTTGGATCATTAGAAATAAGCATGAATTGTATGATGGAGAGGTTTCATGGTTAGAATTAAATGTGCACGTTAAATGAGGCCATTAAAAAGAGTTTCTATTTCGGATTCATAGTATTTACTCATGGTTTCTTCAACTATGCATAACCCCTCTTCCTTGGAGTACACAATTTAAAGGGAAGGTTGCATGTTTTTGGAATAACAATTTTCCTCCTTCTAGAAGACCATGATTTTTTGAACGGCCTAACAGTCCAAACCATGGGGATTAATCTATTCCTTCACTAACTATGAAGTTCCACAGTGGATGCCAAAAGTTTCTAAAAACTCATGAAATTTCTGCAACAAAATTCATATCCAAATCATGGTCAATACAAAGGGCATGTCATACCTTTTCTAATGTAACAGAATTTTACACACTGGATAAATAGGAAAACATAGATCTCATTGAGATGGAATTTAAGATGATGATAATAATAGAAAATGAGTCAATGGATGTTAAATAATATTTTATATTATTCCAATAAAAATAGAATACCATTATTTTTATCTTAGAAATTGGATTTTGGTCCATGAAAAGAAAGAGAGAAGGTGAAGATCGAGTACACCTCCCCTGAATATGAACGATTGAGTTAGAATATGAGGAGAAAAAATATATATCAAGATGTGGTAAATTAATATTTCCATACTCTTTAATGATATTATTGGTTTTTTCAAACTCCTTGAGAATCATTAAGACAAATGTGAGGATACATTTTTCTAAGAGCCACACCACACATGGTTTCTCCACAATGATTGATCTCACTAAGAAGCATCTATGATGTTCTACTAGTAATGTGGAACTAAGAACATGGTATAGTCCTATGATCTCTAAATCTAGGAATAACATGTGTGGCCACCAATATAATTTCTTACAAACAACCTCACTCATCTATGTTCATCAAAATGAATTACTTCAACAAACAATGTGCCACCCACATCTACCAAATATTATCCCACATGGTCTTATCTATAGGTAAAATACTATTACCAATCTATTTTTCTATAGAAAAAAATGTTTCATAGTTCCTCCTAAAGTGGCACATTTTATAAACATAACGTGTTCTGTGTCTGTCTCTCCTGAAAGGTGATTTTTTGGAGCTTAGTGCTCAAAAAAATCTTCCAAACATCACAAACAACTCTCATTCCATAAAACATGTGTAAAAAACAAATTTCTGTGTTCCAACTCACCATTTTACCTTCCAAATATTAATATAATATTCAGACCATACATCAAATGAAAAGTACAACTTCATATGTAATTTTCATCTAGGTATAAAAATGGGATGTTGAAATATACCCACCAAAAAAATTATCATCCTTAAGAATCCTTAGGGATTAGAATTATCAACACCTGACATTATTCGATAGTGATGTTCTAGTAAAATATTCTCTTATTATCTAAAAACACACAAATAACATTATAATATCCCCAAAAATATTGCAGAATGTTCTTATTTAATGTTCTGGTTTAAATAAATTTTAGATCATTAATATAATGTTAACAAAGTTTATGAAGAATTTAGATAATGTTTCAGGTGTTTGGAACCTTAAATCATAGAGAAATTTACCATATAGTACATGTATCATGGTTGGATCACTATTATAATTAAAAATGAAACCTATCCATTTATTTTTAGAAGAAGGGTCTAAATTTATTAAAAACCCATAAATGGGGAAAGAGAAACAATGTGGGATTGGAAATAACCATCTCGCATGGTCATCACACGAGTTTTCAAATCATGTGACATTTCTAGATAACCATGCATCATAACCACTATTGGATAAATTTTGTCACATGGTTGGCACACATTGTGGATGTACGATCGAAATAACGATGTAGATTCTCAGTATACATGAAAGGGGTGAATTTTATACATTAAAAATTTCTTCAAACATGGAATGATCTATGTTTAACAAAGTTAAACTAAGAAAATTCACAACACTTCAAACTCTAATTGAAAGATTGGGATAATGTATGACATTACAAACTTCTAGTTCAATACACTTTCTTAAAACTGGAAAGTGATTCCGAAAAACCGGTTCCGGAAATATGGATCCGGAAAATGAAACATAACCAATGTTTAAAATATGAGATTCTACCATAATGCTTATATAATCTTACTAAATCATAGTACTAGTAAGGAAGTATACGAATGTTATACATGCCTTAGAAAAATATAATACAGCGTAAAAACAAGTAGTAAAACTACAAGTCACAATCAATAACATTTTTAACCCAAAGAGAAGGGTATCCAAAAACCATGGATAAAGGTCCCTTGATTTATACATTCAAGTAATTCTGTCTTACCCACACTAGGATAAGCCCTTGATATGTATATCGGAGTCTCTTTCTTGCTATCCCCACATTCTCTCAACTTCATGGTAGTTGGAACCTCTATCTTCCTCAGCAAGGAAGCCCTCAAACTTCAAGGTAGTCAGCACCTATGTCTTCCTATCCCCGGAATCCCACTATTGTAATCACCATCAATTGGAGTCGCACAGAGCAAGTCTGCACAAGGAAAATTTTGAACAAGCTGTTCAAACTTTCCGCACGAATCCTGAGAGTTGATAGGAGCCTCTCTCTATAGAAATCACTTTAGGAAATTCTGATCACCAAAATTCCAAAAGTTGTCTCTTCTTTTCAAATGATCTCCTATTTATAGGCGAAGCTCCAAAGATTGAATCCCTCCTCCAATGGTCATATTTACCATAAATTTCGGAAGGACCTGTACACGTGTCGCATAACTAGTGGTTAGTTAGAAATAGAATGGACGATATTATTTTTTAACAAAACATGTGAAAATGAAAGCACGACATCATTTTGTAAATAAAAAAGTATAAGTATATGTAAAACTGAAGTTTAGAAAGTAATCAAATAAAACTTTGGAGTCTAACCAAAATGGAATTAAGTGTCTATAATAAAAAGATATTCGAATTCTATTTTATAGGAATTCAGATCCTGAATTCTGTGGAAATCCAAATTCTGAATTTCTTAGGAAATTCAGAGTCAGGTTTCACTAGAATTTAGAATCTAAACTTACAGAGTTCAGAGTCAAACTCATAGAAGATCGGAGTCGAACTAGTAAAATTTTAGAGTCGAACTCTTATAAGTTCGAAGACGAACTAGTAAAAGTTAGGAGAGAAACTCATAGAAGTTCGGAGTCAAACTACGAGAAGTTTGGAATCGAACTAGTAAAAGTTCGGAGTCGAACACATAGAAGTTCAGAGTACATAATTCGGAGTGAATATATAGGAGAATTCATATCTATAATTCGGAATGGAACTTCATTAGAGATTGTATCCAGAATTCGGAGTCGAACTATATGATAGTTCGTATCCAGAATTCGGAATGGAACTTCATTAGATTTCTTATCCAAAATTCGAAACGGAACATCCTTAGAGTACATATCAAGAATTCGTATCCTAAAACAGAATTCATCATATCTATATATTATATGATTCCTAAGTTTTAGTTATAAATTTGATTTTTATACTTAAGAAAAATATTGATATGTATAAGGAAATCTAGGTTAGGGAAAATTTTCATTTAGGAAGGAACTTTTCCATAGAGAAGTAAAATATCTATTTTCTTATGTATAAGGTGTTTGTGATTTTTAAAATAAGAATGAATGAAAAATTCATAAGGAAGACCTTATTGAATCAACAATATCACCCTTTTCGGAAAGAAAAATCAACCTTTCGAAAAATTATTTAAGGACATTGACAAATTTAATTAGACTTTGAAATTAAAACATATCTCCCTTTTATTATGGATGATAGTGAATACAACTAACTCCCCCTTAGGAATTGAAACACTAATGATTGTATTCTGGATTTCCATAATAGAGTTTTTTTTATCATGGGAATGAAAAACTTCATAATGAGAAACTCCCCCTTATTTTTAGTATATTTTCCCTTATAAATTTTTCCTTCTCCATTTTAAATCATTGTTTATCCCCTTTTGAGTTGTTCTTTTTCCTTCTCCGCCTTTTTGATTTTCAAAAAGAATTAAAGGGAATGGAAAAGAAATATGGTACCTCAAATATAAGTACATTACATGACAAAATAAAACTATCCAAAGATTTCCTTATAAAAGAATGAATTTTTACAAGGAAAATGAAATTCAACAAAATATCAGATTGATTCTATTTGTCCTTCTTTTCCTTGGGAATTAATTTCTTCAAAAGAGTTTTCAGTTTCTTCAAGTTTTTCCGATCCTCTTAAACGTGCTTCTCCAAGACTTTTATCCTTTCATCTTGAGATTTCAATTCCTCAGATTGTGCCTTAAGAACATCATCTTTCTTTACAATCTTTTCTTCAAGCTAAATCCAGATATCCTTATTCCATTTAAAATTTTAAGCAAGAGAGTTAACCTTACCATTTAAGTCTTTCACTTGTTGATTCCAAGAATTTTCTTCAAGGATCGGCTTATCCGGAAGGTTCTTAATCTTGGAATCCTCTGTATCAAAAGCATCTTTAACTTCATTCTGAAAACGATCAAACTCAGCCATGTCGTCATCAACATTCATATACTAAAAAGTGATTTTGATGCATGATTTCCTATGAACATCATAATTGATAAGGAAATTTCTATGATTTTCATCAATATTCATACACCTATCCATCATCATAGATATGTATTCTAACTTCTGATTCAGACTGTGTTACATCATCTGACATATGGAGTCTATGGAGTGAAAAATCGGAGAGGTGTCCATGAACTTCTTCAATGATTCAACAACAAAGTCATGACCTAATGATTATGACTTTGAATCTGATAACTTTCTTTGGGATTGTTTTTATTCAAAATAAACCAAATTTCCTTTTGAAGAACCAACAACATTCTTATTCCTAATGATATCTTTTGTTGGGGTGTCAGTAACCACTTGCTTCCCCTTATCAAGTTTCAAAAAGGGTTCCTCATTAGGAGATTCTTCTACGGATTAATATAGTTCAACACTATTATCTTCATTTGGTTTCTCCGTCTCTTCTCCTTCTTTAAGGTAATTCTTCTGATAGCTTACTTCCCCCTTTGATAATTCATTTTCTTTTTCTACTTCCTAGACTTCATCTCTCTTACCTTCTTTCTCACCTCCCTTTCGCAGAGTGACTAACTTTGAAGATTCAGCTGTTTCCTGGTAATCTTCTACTTGTTTAATCAAGTCATCCAGATCATCACTTCCTTAATCTTATTCTTCTTCTTCAATATATTCAAAAAATTCTTCCTCTACTTCTTTACCAGCTCCTTTCTATACTCCTTCACCAACTTCATTCCCTTTGGATGTTTCCAGAGTGAAGTATTTCTTCCCAGGATTCTCTCATAATGGTTGGACATCAAAAGTTTCTGAAATGGGAATCTTCTCAAAAGCTACCTCTGTGGATTTCAAAAGATTTTGAACCATCTCTTCTTCTGACATCTTCTTCTTCATATTTTTATCTTTTTCTTGTTTATCTAACTCATCCGCATCTTTTTCTATTAAGGCCTTAGCCTTAGAAGGTTCCTATCTGAACTGTGGATCCCCTTCATTCCTTTTCTCCATGTCCTCCCTCCACTTAGCAACCACTTCATCTGGGTAGGGTTTTTGTTTCTTTGGCTTGGGTGGTGCAGATTGAGTTTCCTTAGATTTTGGGGTCCTATCATCACCCAATACTCCTTTCAACTTTATCTTCTTCTCTTTATTATTATATGGTTCCAGAGTTTGTTGATCATTCTGAGCTGCCTTAGCCTCTTCCTCTATTAAAGTGTAGAATGATCCGGATTTAACAGAAAAACCCATCCTCATCCTCATTAGTGTATCATCAGTAACCAGAATTAACATGAAATTTTATTTCTTGAAAGTACAAGAAAATTTAAATTAATCAAGACATCTGATAATAATCTTAGAAATCATGGCTGGATACATTATTATCTGAGCTTTTAGATTCCCTTCTTTATTATTCTTAACTGTAATCAAATCATGCCTCATAAAATTCAACTTTCTTAGATTTTCCAAAAAATATAAAATGTATATATAACTATTCATGAGATTATCCTTATCACCCCATCTCTGTACGAAAAAGCACGGTACCCACAGCTATAGATTCTGATTATTTGATGAGAGATAAGAAATCTTATCAGTCTTGGCATCTTTAAGTCCAAGGCATTTCAATGCCTTCACATTGTTGAAACTTCCTCGCTCATCCGGAAGCATATGTGAACAAAACATAGCTTCACCTTCATAAGATAGACCCACAAGGCTTGAATCCTTTATGTAAGAAATCATATAAGTCTTCCCATAAGATTTGAACGAAAACTCTTCTCTGCCCTCTTTCTTAAGGAAGGAAACAGACTCCTAAAACTCAACATGAAAATCTGTATAAACCGGATCCAGATTCACTAGCTTTGATAAGAAAACATCCTCCAAGACATTCAATATGATAATCTTAGATATAATAGAATCATAATTGTAGAAACTCTGATACACAAACCTCTCCTTGTAAACTAACAAATTTGAGATTGGCTTCATAGTTGACATATCCTGAGAAGTAGCTACAACCGCCATTCGGAATGAAGAGCTCTAGATGATTCAGAATGGGCTTTAATAAGAGAGGAAGAACTTCAACACGCGAGAGCTTGAAGATCGATGTGGGACAACCATTAGGGTTACCCTTTATATAGGCAACAGATGTGACCTTTGAGCTTCCAAAAACTATCTAACGGTTGAAAATCTCTCTGATCTAATCTGACGGTTGAAAAAATAACCCCAAGGAAATATTAAATCTGATCATTTGAGGTTTTAAGAAATACAATCAGATATTAGAACACTAGAATCCGAGAAATTTTAAAACTCATAGGAAAATAGCAGCAAGAAAAATATGACTACGAACACTTAATTAAGGAAATCATACCATTTAGATTGGCCAGAATTTTTATTCTTAATAGTTGATATTCTTCTTGAAGAAAAATTTGACTACAAAAAACTAACTACGAAAAACATAAAGTTGAAAAGACTTTGAGTGCCAAAAATCCAGTATGAAAAGTATGAGTATGAAAATCCCAGTACGAAAAGTTTGAGTTTGATAAATTTCAGTACGAAAAGTATGAGTATGAAAAAATTTCATTACGAAAATTCCGATTACGAAAATTCTCATTACGAAAATTCTAAGTACGACAATTCTCATTACGAAAGTTCCAGTTCTGAAAATTTCCATTATGAAAATTTCAGTTCCGAAAACAACATTATGAAAATTATAGTTACGAAAGTTTGAAAAATGGACTAGGAAAATTTTGACTACAGAAGATTTTTAAAAAAAAACTGACTACGAATATTTTGTTTGGCAAAAGAACCTGACTAAGAAATTGTTTTTATGCTAACAAGAAAATGTACCCCCCTATGAAAAGGATTTTATTAATGTAAGGAGAATTGTTTAACAAGAAGTTAATAAAGAAATATTACCTTACGATTATCATTCCTAACTTCTATTTAATGTATTCAAATCTTTCAGAAGGTAAAGATTTTGTGAATATTTTTCAAATTTATTTTGCGTTCCGATAAACTAAATGATGATATCTTATTTAATTGTGTGATCCCTAAAAAAGGGATTCCAAATATCTATGTGCTTTGCACGGGAGTGATGTACATGGTTTTTACTAAGGGAAATGGAACTTCTGTTATCACCCAAAATTTTAGTCATAATAAAACTCAAGCCATAATATGTGAGTGTGTGTTGCATCCACAAAACATGAGCACAAGAACTTCTAGCTACTACATATTCAGCTTCAGCAGTGGAGAGGGCAACATAATTTTTCTTCTTGCATGACCAAGAAACTAACAAGTCTCCTAAGAAATGGCATGTTCTAGATGTACTCTTTCTATCCATTCTACATCCACCAAAGTCAGCATATGAAATTATCTTTAAAACAAAATCATTTCCAGTATTATAAAAGAGTCTTAAATCCATGGTTCCATTTTAGTAGTGAAAAATTCTTTTCAGTGCCTTAAAATGAGATTCCTTAGGATTGGATAGATATAATGCACATAAGTATACTAAAAACATCATGTTTGGTCGACTAGCTGTTATGTAAAGTAGATTTCCTACCATACCTCTAAAAGATGTTTGATCTACTAGTTTACCAGCTTCATCAAGATCAAGTGTGTTTGAGGTACTGATAGGAGTACTTATACATTTAGTGTGTCATACCCATAAATTTTTAGAAGATATTAAATATAATTATGTTTGGATATTTATATTCTTTCTAGTTATGTGAAAAATTTGAAAACCTAGAAAAAATTATAACTCACCCAACATACTCATTTCAAACTCACATTTCTTTATATCCGCAATGGAATTAGTTAAAGATTGATGAGTTTAACCAAATATAATGTCATCAACAGAAATTTGAACAATCAAAACATTTTTCTTATCTTTAATTATAAAAAGGGTTGGATCTGTATTTTCCTTAACATAATTATATTGATGCAAAAATAATGTAAGTCTATCATACCAAGCTCATGGGGCTTGTTTAAGGCCATAAAAATCTTTGTTAAGTCTAAAAACATGATCTGGATGTTTTGTATCTTCAAAGACACGAGTTTGTTCAACAAAAACTTCATCTTGAACATAACCATTAAGGAAAGCACATTTCACATCCATTTGAAAAATCTTGAAATTAATGAATACTGCAAATGGGAGTAAGATACGAATAGATTCAAGTCTAGCTACTGGAGCATAGGTTTCTTCCTAGTCGATACCTTCTTGTTGACTATAGCATTTAACAACTAATATAGCTTTATTTCTAACGATGGCTCCATTTTCATCACATTTATTTCTAAACACCCATTTTACACCAACAACATAATTTCCTAAGGATATTCAACCACAGTCCAGACATTATTTCTTTTGAATTAATTTAGTTCATCTTTCATGGCTTTGACCCAATCATCATCACTTAAAGCTTCATCAGTGCTTTTTGATTCAATTGGGAAAGGAATTCTATATGTTCTACTTAATTTCTCAAGGATCTTCTAGTCCTTACAGGTTGATTAACATCACCAATGGTACTATCACTGGGATTATTATTAAGAAACAACTACTTTGGGTTTTGTAAAACCTATTTATCAACATAGGTTAGTAAATCTTCTAGGGTAAATGTTTCAGACGTATCTTTTTTAATAGTTTCCTTTTCAGAAGGATCTTCTAACAAAGGTTGATTATCATCTTTTGAAATAACATATGAAGATGTAGGTTGGGATGGTTTAAAAACAAAAGGATCAAACTCATCAGATGGTACATGTATTGTTTCCTCAACATTACAAGTTTTTTTATTGAAAACTCTATAAGCCTTAGAAGTTGTGGAGTAGCCTAAGAAAATTCTTTCCTCTAATTTTGGTGGAAATTTGTGTAGATTATCTTTTCTATTATGGATGAATATCTTTCGACCAAAATCCTAGAAGTAGGGAAGTCTAGGAATTCTATCATTCCATAATCTATAAGGACTTTTATTAATAAATGGTATAATCAAAAATCTATTTATGGTTATCTCTTGAAGAATTCTATTTCTTCTTTTAACAACACCATTTTGTTGAGGTATTCTGGGTGATGAAAAGTTGTGAGTATTTCTTCTACAAAAAGTTTCAAAATCAGAAATTTGATATTGTCCTCCACAATCACTATGAATACTGTTTAGTGGAATGTTTTTTTCATTTTTAACTAGGGCTCTAAAACTTTTGAAATAAGAAAAATATTTAGTCTTCTTTTCTATAAAATTGACCCATGTAAATCTAGTGTAATCACCAACTAAGACAAATACGAATTACTTTCCCCCAATGCTTCTAGTGTGTGTGGGACCAAAAAGATCCACGTGCACCAACTGTAATGCATCATTTGTTGAGACTTCAATGATTGATTTAATACTAGATTTATATTGCTTTCTATATTGACAAAGATCACAAACTTTAGAAAAATAAAATATACGCTTTGGTAGATCCTTAAAAAGATTCTTCTAAGAGAGTTTACATAAGTTCCTATGGATACATTGTCCTAGCCTTCTATGCCAGAACCAAGAATGATCTTCCATTGCACTTAGACAAGGTAATTCATTGCTCTTGTGGTCTTCTATGTTTAATCTGTAAACATTCTCTTGCCTATTGCCAGAGAGAATAAACTCTTCCTTGGAATTGTTTACTAAGCATTTATCATTACTAAAACTCACAAGGTAACCTTCATCGCATAATTTCCTTATGCTAATGAGGATCTTCTTAAGACCCTTAACAAACAAAACGTTTGAAATCAATGTTTTACCAAGAAGAACAATATTAACTATACCAATAATTTCTCCCTGAGCGTTGTCCACGAATGTTACTTTTCCTCCTTTCGTCTTGACAATATTTTAAAAATAGTTTTTGTTACCAGTCATATGCGACAAACATCCACTCTCCCTGTACCAAGAATTGTTGTAGGTATATTCCCTATTTTCCTGAAAATAAGAAACAAGTTTGATTTTTGGAATCCATACTTTCTTGGATCCGGAATTGTTAGACAACAAAATTTTGGGTATCCACATTTGTTTAGAAAAATATGTTTAATGAATCCCAAGAGATTTACCTCTATTCAAAGAACAATTTTTCTTCGAAGGCCCACCACTTTGACACTTAATTCAAAAAGGGGCTCTAGAAGGAACAAAATAATTGTTTTTGAAAACTGGTTTTTGGTAAGTATAACCTACTACATTAGTGTTTTTTTGAGTATTAATTTAAGAATACATCTTGTCAAATTTTTCATTCCTAGAGGTAAATTTTTCTCGAAGCTTCATATGAGAAAATAGTTTAGATTTCAGTCTGATGACCAAATCCCTATCATCAGGAATCATTTCCTTAGAGTTTTTTACTCAAAAATTTTCATCATTGAAACATCATTCTTTAGATATCTTTTGTATGAACTTCCTCTATAGTATTTTTTTGTCTATTTTTTGGAAATTTTACAATTTTTTTCTTCAAGTAACTTGGAAAATCTTGATACTTATTCATATAAAGTTTCTTCATTTTCTGCGGATGAAGTTTCTTCATTATAAGTACAATTTTCGTAATAGTAATTCTAATAATGATATAAATTTTTTAAAGCCTCGGCAGAACGTACCATGGCCATAAGACATGTATATGGAAAATAAGTATTAGAAATGAATCCCATATTCTTTTGAGATGATGAATTATATTATAAAGATTCACTTTTTGAAGAGTCTCTACAGCTATCACTCCATGTAGTATTAGCTTTCAGACTTTTCTTAGCTTTAGATTTGTAAAAGCTATTCCTGTTCCTTTCAGAATGCCTCTCTTTTCTTCCCATCCTTGTAAGAATATGGCAATCAGGTCGTATGTGTCCACTTCTCTTACATTCATTTCATGTGACCTCTGAATATTTATTATCTATCCTTTCTTTCCTCTTATACTTGGATTGGAAATTTCTCTTTCCAGGTATCTTGTTCATTCTTCAAGCACAATTTTATGACTCGTTTTCTGAGACTTCACTCTCACTAAATTTGGATCGGATAAGAACCTTCTTATACTTTGATCTAGTTACTCTCTTAGGAGACTTAGCTTTCATGATATTTTATGTTGTAGTAAGAACAACAACACTATTTCCATTCTTCTTTTTAATGTTGTTAGCACCTCTCTTCATCCTTGTTTCATGTTGGAGAAGAGTTCTAAACAAATCATTTAATGAATTTTGAGTAACCTTTCTATTCTCATCAATATATTAACTCTTTGATTCCCATTCATTGGGCATTGTATCAATGATCTTGTCATCAAGAGAATCATGATCCTAACCTTTCTCTCCCATAGATTGTAAGATATTCACAATAGTCATAAACCTTTGTTTCACTTTTCATATGGGTTCACCATAAGGAAAATTAAAACCATGAAACTCAGCTCTAAGCACAGCTCTTCTAGACTCAATTACATTGGATGTACCAAAATGTGTAACAACGAGTTTCATCCATATGTAGTTAGCTGTTTCACAAGATGAAATTTGGTAGTATATGTTCCTAGTCATTGATCATAGTAGAGTATTATGTACCTTATTGTTAAATTGATAATGATGCTTCTCTTGTTTTATGAATGTACTAACATCCTTATGAGGAATTTGATAACCTCCAGTAAGCTCAACAAAATTTTCTACTTCAGCATTGATAAAAAAAGTCTTCATTAGATCTCCCCAATACTCATAATCATTACCATAATAAATATGTGGTCTAGTAGGATTTAAGTTGTCGATGGAACCAACATTTATTCCTTCCATCTTAAAAATAATTCTAAACAAAAACTAGTTATTAACAGAATTTCAGATTCAAGGATAATATTCCTAAGCAAGAAAAATATAGAACAATGAAAAACTGAGCATGAAAAACTTATATGTGAGTATAAGTATTTCAGACACCCTCTGATACCAATTGTAGGATCGAAATAACAGTGTAGATGCTCAATAAACAAGAGGAGGTGAATTGTACACTTTAAAAATTTCCTTAAACATGGAGAGATCTATGTTTAACAAATTTAAACTAATAAAATTCACAATACCTATAACACCAATAGATATATTGGGAGAAAGTATGATGTTACAAACATCATGATCTATACACTTGCTTAAAACTGGAAAGTGATTCAAAAAAACCGGTTCTAGAAATATTGATATGGAAACTGAAACTTAACCATAGTTTACAATATGAGATTCTAGATTAAAGCGTATAGAATCTAAATAAATCAAACTACAAGGAAGGAAGTATAATTAAGTTATACATTCCTTAGAAAAATAAAATGCAGCGGAAAACACGTAGTAAAAATACAGGTAACAAACAATAACTTATTTAACTGAAGAGAAGAGTATCCAACCACAATGGATAAAGGTCCCTTGATTTATACTTTCAAGAAAATATGTCTTACCCACACCAGGGTAAGCCCTCGATATGAAGATCGGTGTCTCTATCTTGTGATCCCCGCAAGCCCTAAACTTCATGGTATTTGGAACCTCTTCCTTTCTCAGCAAGGAAGCCCTCAAACCTCAAGGTAGTCAGCACCTCTGTCTTCTTATCCCCGGAATCCCTCGATTGTAATCACCAACAATCGGAGTCCCATGAAGCATGTCTGCACAAGGCAATGTTTGAACAAGCTGTTCAAACTTTCTGCATGAATCATGAGAGTTGATAAGAGCCTCTCTCTATAGAAATCACTTCAGAAATACTGATCGCCAAAATTATAGAAGTTGTCGCTTCTTTTCAGATGACCTCCTATTTATAGGCAAAGCTCCAATGGTCAGCCCCCTCCTCCAACGGTCATATTTTCCTTAAATTTCTGTGGGACATGTACATATTTCACTTAACCAATGGTTAGTTAGAAATCGAATGGAAGACATCGTTTTGTAACAAAACATGTGTAACTGAAATCACGACATCGTTTTGTAATGAAACAAGTATAAGTATAAGTAAAAATGAAGTTCGGAATGTAAGAAAATAATAGTTCAGAGTCTAACCAAAATGTAATTTCGGGTCTATAATAAGAAGATATTCGGATTCTGTTTTATAGGAATTCGGAACCTGAAATCTGAAGAAATACGGAGTCTGAATTTCTAAGGAAATTCGGACTCTGGTTTCACTAGAATTTAGAATATGAACTTACAGAGTTTGGAATCAAACTCGTAAAAGATCGGAGTCTAACTAGTAAATGTTTGGAGTCGAACACTTAGATGATCAGAGTATAACTAGTAAAATTTCGGAGTCGAACTCATAGAAGGCGGAGTCGAACTTATAGAAGTTCAGAGTCCATAATTTGAAGTGGAACTATATGGGAGTTCGTATCAAGAATTAGGAATGGAACTTCATTAGAGTTCGTATCTAGAATTCGTAGTAAAACTATTTGAGAGTTAATATCTAGAATTTGGAATGGAACATCATTAGAGTTCATATCCAGAATTCAGAATAGAAATTCCATAGAGTTCGTATCCATCATTTGGATCCTATAACAGAATGCTTCATATCTATGTATTATATGATTCTGATGTTTTAGGTATGAATCCAATTTCTTATATTTAAGAAAAATATAGATATGTATAACGAAATCTATGTTTGGGTAAATTTCCTTTAGGAAGGAAATTTTCTTTAGAGAAGTAAAATATCAATTTGCTTAACGATAAGGTGTTTCTGATTTTCAAAATAAGAGGGAATGGAAAAGTCATAAAGAAAACGTTATTTACTCAATAGTGGAGAAATATGCTACCTAACATTGCACCCCTTATGATGAGGGATTTTAATATTTTTTATCTTGGGACATACGTGTTCTATCATGAAATATACATCAATAATTCCTCCATCATCTTTAGGGAGAATCCAAAGTTCCCCAACATTCTCAATGACTGATATCCCACATATCTATGCACTTTTGAGTGTCATTGGTTACGAATCAATGCATTGAAGGATTCTAACACACCTCTTTTTCATATTATCGATTTTTGAGCCATTTTTATTCTAATGAATCCCTAAAACCATTATTTCTAGTGAATCTAATGTTGGGGATTTGAGTTTTATTTGGGTCTAGCTAACATGATAGGATTAAGTATGAAATAATCTTCAGAGTCATGGTACATGCTCGAAAAGAGATATCCCAGGGTCTTAATGTTCAGTTTATGTGTTTTCATTTTATGATATTGTGCCTTTTGTGGTGTATTTGATTTCAGGACTATATTTGGTAAATTTTTTAGATAAATAAATAATTCAATCCCTCATGATCCCATTGAGATTAAATGAGTTCGATTAGACAAATTTTAAATCCATCCATGGGGTTTATCATCATTATTCAACAAGTAAATTAATATTTTATGTGTTGAATTTGATTATTATGACCTAGTGAACTTAATAAATATGTTAACAAGTTGGATTTGGTTATGAAATGAACTAATGGTAATTGATATTTGTTCTTAATTTTGAATAAGTGTATTTTTCATACTAAGTTAACCAATTAAATAGGTAATGGATTGAAATGGAAAATTTTATAGATTAGATATGGAACGCTTATGATAAATGGGATAATTAGGATAAATAATGTAAAATAAAATGTGTAAATGGTATAAAACATGATGATGATTAATGTTTCTAATAAATGTGGATTTTTGAATGTCATGTGTGTCATATTTTATGGTTTTTGAATTATTATATGATGAAAATCATAATAAAATTCACATGAACATGATTTAGTATTATGTGTGGAGTACTAGACTAAGGGATATATGCCCACATGTCAGCTTACACTGAGTTTCTAAACCCGACCCCCATTAATTCATGGGTGGGGGGGGGGGGAATTATATATATATAAGTAAATATCCTTAAACATTGCATATTTTATTTTTTGAACTAGAACTCGCATTATAAGATCATTTTATTTTATAGATTTAGAGAGTTATGACAAAAAACACTTACATATAAAACTCATAAATTAGAAGGGGACAGTTATACTCGGTATCCAGTTTCTCCAACAAAGGAAACCCTTTTAAAATAAAACCTGATTACTTTCCATGAAACATAATTAATACTTTAATCAAGGAATCTTATATTTTTTTAAAAAATTAAGACCTGTGAAAAATATTTTAAAATATAGGACCCGCAAAAAGCCCAGTAAGGGTCATAAATAATGTAAATCGTTATTCCAATGAAAACCTAGTAACCCAATAAAAATATTTTTTAAAAAATATATTATCATAATATAAAATCATGTCTAATCCTTCAGACATAATATACTCATCACTCTTATAATCCCCCTTACAAATGGAATAACTATATGTGCAATTTCCACATCCAAAATACCAAATGCATTGGAGAGCTAAAATTGGGAACATCATTCATATACGCTATATTGGGATCACACACCTTTCACAACAGATAAGGGGGATCAACCCTACATATATGATATATCAATCTCAACCATTAAATTTCCATGAACCAAAACATATATTCATTTAATTTTAAACATGTCAGTCATAAAATTTAATTTTCATTTATAAAATAACCAATCCATTTTGAAAAAAAGTTTAAAAGTTTTATAGAAGTTATTTTATAATCAAAGTTTCACAAACCACTTTGAAACATTTAAAATATAATTTGGTAATTTATATATTAAAACATGTATGCATATATAAATAAATCCATAAATTAATTTCAAAAACATGTATATGAATGAAAAATATTTAGAATAATATATCGTTAAAAGATATAAAATAATGTTTGTGTTAATGATTTACATAACTATTTTAAAATATAAATTACAATCCACATTAATAAAATGATTTAAGAAATAATATGGATAAAAAGTGTCAAAGTTTATTTATATAGACATTATAAATGAATAATTGTTCATATAATCAATAACATTCCTAATGAAAAAAGATTGATATAAAATACTTTAACTTATGCCTTAGTAATGAGATACTATAATTTTCGTCCTGAATAATAATATTTGGTTAATTATTTACATTATAATGAACCTTTATAATTTTTTTTCATCTTATATGACGATTATCATGTCAAAACAATTACATAATTATTTATGTTCATATCATAAGTTATGTCTATATTCACCACATGAGTCGAAAATTTACTCGGTAGGATGTCAATAGTCCATGAGGTCATAAGTCCATCATCAACATAATAATTCCCATGAAATAATTATAAATTATTTAAATCAATTATAACTCTTAATACATTTATCAAATATGTATATTTCAAATGAATAACGTAGCAGTTATGGAGACAGTAAGTCGTATGTACACATGATTAACATCTTAATATTTCATTAATCATTATAGAAAGATGGTAAGTATTATTTTATCATTCTATAATGATAATTAAATAATTCATATCATTTTAATCATCATAATATATTTAAATATTTCATAAATATGGTTTTGTGAATAAAAACAAATCACATCGTTTAATTGAGGTGATAGTTCACAGGAACACACGAATGACATTAACATTTTTATGGGAATGAAAAGAAAGAACCTAATTGATATATTATTATATTATAATTATTAATATGTCTTGAATATCTCATATGATAATTAATTTTAATTTTAAAACATTTCCTCAAATACGGTGATGAAAAATGAAATAAATTGGTTCGTGAGGTAGTAGTTTGTCGTACACACAAACAAAAATTTAATTTCCCATTTGATGAAATTGGAGATGGATTTAGGTAGTGATGTTAATATAATAACATCTCAATATATTGGGGATATAATTTTTTTTATCTCATCATTGTTAGAGAATATTTGAAGGATGTGGATGAATAAATAATATAGAAACACATAAATAAAAACGACGCCTTTTTTCTATTTCATCGCTTTTGATGAAAACTATAACACCACAAAAGAGGTTGTTCTATCTGAAATATAGATTCATGAATGTGGGGAGTGATTATAAGAAAGGGTTTTGGGTGGATATTTTCTGAACCAAAATGATTTTGAAGTGTGCGTAGTATAGAAGAATGAGTGAATTTTTATAGTAAAGGGGAGGGGCACCCATGGAATTATTAAAAGTATTAAATTAAAATAACATCAACTTTAATTTAAAATGATCCAAAAAAGATTTATTTTTAATATTTTATTCTTTTTTACAATACTCACAATCCAATTAAAATATTAAATTTTTTGATTATTTTTTAGTCCTTATCTTTTAAATTTAACAACTTTTAACTTGTACCTATTTATCATATAATTTACAATTTGAGAGTTAAAAAAATTACCCATCACACCAAATTACTAATGAATGAGTCTTCAATGAAAATTTCAGAAATAAATCCACATTTTGGCCAAATTTTATATTTTTTTAAATTCAATACCATTTAATTAAATATTTTATATTTAAAAATATGATGTATGCCATTTTTAACACTATTCGTACATGATTTTTTTAAAAATCCCTAAAAACCAAATTCCTGCAAACAAAAACATATTAAATCAATAATAACATGTCATATTCATCAATAAAATTATTTTATGGCATCTAAAATATCAAATTATATTATTTTAATATTATTAATATCATTTATTTGATTCTTTCATTAATAAATAATTTACAACAACTTATTTTTGTCACAATTTAATTTAATTACGATATTAAAACGAAATATAAATAAATTTAAATGATGTAGGTAAATTTATTATATTTAAAAATAATAATTTTAGGTAAATAATACCATGTATATCTCCAAATTAAAATACATTACTATTAAAAAAATAATGTGTTACAAAATTACTAAAAATTGAATATAATATTATAAATTCACTAAAGAAAAACATGTGGCTCCAAGTAGTCCAAAACTCAACCCATAGTTTATAATTATTGGTATACACTAATGAAATTAAATTATTATATGTTTTTGGGTTGTTTTATGTTTTTATAATTTTATTTTTACCTTTAATTACTTGATTTACCTTTAACTGAGGTAATAAAATTTATTTATTAAGATAGTTTTCATAATGAACCAAAATAAAAGGGAACTATTAACATAATTTATACCATCTAATTCAAAACCTGGAATCCTTTTTTTAAAATTAAAAATTAATAATTTTTAGAAATTAAAAAATAATAATCTCGTTGACGAAATAAGAAAATTATGTTTTTAAAGAATAATATCCAAAAGTTCACATAGTTTTTATTTACATTTTCTATGTGAAATTAATTAGATTGACCATAATAGGATTAAATGAAAAAATAATAACTTATAATTACATTGAAATAAATTAAAATTAAAATATTTCTATATAAATAACATATAAAAAACTATTTTGAATTAAAAAGTAATATTTCTAACTATTCCTTGAAATTTAATATTATCAAAAGAATTCAAAAAAAATTTCCAATAATCATTAAGTATACCCAAATCCAAATAAAAATTTTATATTGTAAAATAGATCTTCAAAATGTGTCAAAAACATATTTAAAATTGGTTCACAATCAAAAATATTAAAATATATATCTTTTGAAAAATATATCCTTTATCCGAAAAATTGATGTTGTTCTTATATCATGTCTTGAAAATATATGAGATGATTTTAAAATATTAAATTTAATATAGTAAATAAGAATTTCATTAAAAAAATTTATCAATGGTGATTTTATAATTTTAGAAACACAATTATTTTCATTTAAATAGTTTTTTTAAAACATTACCATTTAATTAAAAATGGTTCTATTTTCATTTATATATAATTTTTCACTGAAAAATTATTTATATAAATGTGTATAAAATATTATCGTAAATCAATTAATTATATTAATTCCTTTTATTTTAATTTCATTGTTATAGGATAACATAATAATATTTAGTTTTTCACTTAATTTCAATGTGGTGTATCTTGTACGCTATCAAACATAGTGTCTCGTTTTAAAAATTACCGATGGTACATTATACCACTTTTAGAAATTGCATCCTCAAAATTTTAATATAATAATTCTAAATAAGGTATGAATTTACAAAATAAATTTATTTAAATCCCACATCGAAAAGGGGTTAATAAAATTACAACATTAAATGAAATAAATGATAAAATAAAGGTTGCCTAAGAATAACACGTAAACAGATTCCATGTTGGAAAACATGGATATGGAAGAAAAAAACCGTCATGTTATGAGGGAGGGTGATATAAAACACTATCAAGATAATTTTAACAATTACAAAACCATAAATATTTTATTGGTTAAATGGTCATTGATTTCAAAGTAAGAAATGTAAATTGAAATAAAATTAGTTTTAAGATACTTTTCATAATGTTGGTGAATTATTTTACATACATAACTAAGAAAAAAATTAAACATACTTACTTGAAAAGTAGTGTTTCATTCTTTAATAAACTTCCATCACAAACTCATATTTTTTTACAAATGATAACTATTCATAATGAGTATTCTTCTATATAATCACATAATCAAAAAATGATTAACTATAAATTTTATTTATTTTTAATCATTAACCAAAACCAATATATTTAGGATAAGATAAATAATATACCATTGAATGATGACAAAAAAAAATTTATCTCTGAATTAAAAATGTAATACCAGAAGTTAAACATAGACCATTCAAAAAACAATTCTCTAAAATTAGCCAAAATATTACATCTAGGATTAAGACCCAAAAATTAGAATTATTAGATCAAATAATCTTCCAATATAAGTTCTAAAATTTAAGCCCAAAGAAACATCAACCACTATTAATGTATCATACCAAAAATTAATTAACCTAATCACATATTCTCAATGATGGATTAATAATTTCCATAAATAACCTAATTACCCATAAGTCAACAAATGAAATTATCGATTCTTCCAAAATAAAATTTAACAATTATTCCTCATATAAAATAGCATATTTTAGATTTATCATAATCATATAATGTTTCCAAAATAGTGAATTCCTTCCAAAATAAAATTTAACCCTTAATAACCAAATCATATTCCAATACCGAGGATATATGCTTGATAAAACACATGTTCCCAAAATAAAATTATTCTTATTTCATCAAATCATAAATCTAAAAATAAAAAGACATACTAACCAGGGACTTCACATATGCCAGTAGTAAGCGGTAATTCCATGTTGCACTTTGGTTGTGTGTTTGATTCCATCCTTGTACGATGCGATTAGTTGTAACAAAGTTAGTATTTTGTACATTTTTAATCAATATAATTGTTTAACATTCCCGAAAATGAGATAAAATCCTAAAAAAATACAAATAAAATATTTTAACCTCAATTTTTATCTCATGCCTTTCTTTTTTCATCCGAAAAATTAATAACCCCAAATTACCTCAAAAATAAATGTCTCCAAAAAATACTGTTAATCACCTTAAAAATATTGAACATAAACCCTCAAAGGTTATTTACATGAAATTGAAATTATGACCAACCTTAAATATATAAATTCATATGGTATCACAATATCTTATGTAGACATCTTAATCTCTAATGTCGTCTAAACCATCCTCTGATACCAACTATATGTATATATGTAAAAATATTATATATTCTTGTGTTTTTTGAATTAGAATTCACATTAAGGGATATTTTCAGTTTAGTTATTTGGGGAATTGGGATAGAAAACTCATACATAGTAAACCCATACATTACATGTGTATAGTTATACATGGTATCCACTTTTCCACAAAAATAATCCATTTTAAAATAAATCATGATTTATTTTCTCAAAAAAAATATTCAAAAAATTCATTAAGGAAACTATTTTTTTCTTACCAATTTTTTGAAATGCAAAAAATAATTTTAAAAAATGGGATGTGAACAAATGATCATTAAGATACATAAACAAAGTAAATTGTTAGTATTGTGAATATATGAAAACCCATAAAAATCAATTTCTAAAAAACATATTAGCAAGCATATAAAATCATGTAGGTTCTATGGATATTCCTTACCATATCACTCATATAATCAACTGTTCAAATAGAATAACAATAAGTTAAAATTCCACCTTCAGAATAACCAATTCATTGGAGATCTATAATTGGGATCGCCCATCGTACAAGATATATCGGGCTCATCCATATTTCATGAGCTATAATGGGGCTTAACACTTTATATAATCTATATTGGTATCACGCATGAGCTATCATGGGGATCCATCATTCTTATAATATATATCTTTATTTTCTATTAAATTACCAAGTACCAACATATATAGGCTTTCAATTTTCCTTAATTCACTCAAAAAATTTCATTTTTATTTATCAGAAAACCAATCCATTTTTGAAAACCAATTTATAACATCTATAAAATAGATTTTGGATTCAACATGTCTTATACCACATTGATATATTTAAATAATATTATATAATTATCCTTTTAAGAAATGTATTTCCAAGTAAATAAATCCATTAATGCATTTTTAAAACATGTACATGAATTTTAAATATTTTGATGAATAAATCATTAAAAAAATAAAACAATGTCTTAGTTAATGTGTCCCATAAACATTGAACCATTAAATTATATTAAACATGAAATTAAAATTATTATAGATAAAATATTGATATTAAATATTAATGGGGACATATATACACTATTTAAAATTATAATGGTGCATATCCTCAAAAAATGTATCAGTAAAAGGATATTGCGATGAAATCTCATACCTTAAGTCTGAATCATAACATAAATTTTTTATAACCCTGAAAAATAAAAATAGATTGATGTTTTATTTATTCAGAACCATTATAATGTTTATTATTCCTTTTATATTTCAATTATCATGTCATTAAAATTATGTAATTATTTATGATCACATCTGGAATTTTGTCGATATGTTGTACACAAGTCAAAAAGGGCCTTGGAAGGATATCAATAGTCGATGAGGTCATAAGAACATTGAATATAGAATAATAATAATGACATAATAATGAATTTTTCATATCAATTATACCCTTAAATAAATTCATTAAATAAGGATATGAAAAATGAACAACATTATAATCATGGCGACGGTAAGTCGTACAGACACATGAGTAGCGTCTTCATTTTTTAATAATCATTATTGAAACAAGGTATGTAAAATTTTATAATTCTATAATGATCATAACATCATTAATATCTTATTAAAAATTAAAAAATACTTATATATATGATAAATGTTTTTTAGGGAATTAAAATAATTCCCTTCTCTTCGTAGAGATCATAGTTCACACGTACGTACGAACGACTATATAAATGTTCTATGAAAGTAATGTAAGAACGTAATTGATATATTATTATAATATATTGATTAATATTTCGTGACAATAACATATTAACATTAATAATATTATTATAAATTGTATTTAGTTATAGTGATGAATAACAAACTATATCAATTTGTGAGGAATTAGTTTGTCGTACACAAGAATGAAATGTTTGTTTCCCATTTATTGAAATTGGAAATGGATTCATGTGATGATATTAAAATAATAACATATAAGTATTTTCAGGCTACCAGATTTATTATTCTCATCATTTTTGGAGGATATTTTAATGAACTTGTAGACGAAATAAAATAAAAACACTTAAATAGAAACAATACTACCTTTCCCATTGAGAAATTTTAATGACTATCTTATCATATCTAAAGAGGTTGATCTTCCAAAATTAAATATTCATGATTGATGGTATGGATTAGAGGAAGGTGATTGGAATGATATTGGGAAAATTTTTTTTTGAAGTTTGAGTAATATATAGGAATGTGTTCCTTTTTACAGAAGAGTGGAGAGGCACCCTTGGAATTATTAAAACTATTAAATTAATATTAATTTAATTTCGATTCAAAATGATCGCAAACAAGTTTACATTTAAAATATTATAATTTAGTGTCAAAGAAAATAATTCTAAAAGATAAATAAATGAGTCATTAATTAATTATTTATAATTATTTCATATTTTAATAAAAATATTATATTTTAATTAATTGTGTATCATTAAATTAATTATTTAATATTTTAAAATATGAATTCTATCGATTTTGAACTATTAAATCTAAACATTTAAAAAATTAATAAAACCTAATTGTTTTAAAAACCTAAATTAACATATTAATTATATGTTGTATTCATCCATTAAATTAGTGCATGGAATCAAATATATCAATTTATATATTTTTAATGATATTTAATATCATATATTTGATTCATTATTTAATAAATCTATTCCAGCATCGTCTTTATGCCATAATTAAAATTATTTATTAAATTATTAAAAATTATAAATAAATTGTCATGATTAAGGTAATTATATTATATTTAAACATTTTATTTATAGTATAATATATCACATGTATAACTGTATAATAAAATAGTATACATTTTTAAAACAAATGTCTAAAAAATGACTATTCAATAAGTATAATTTTATTATTGTATTGATTTCATCCAAGTGGATACAAATTTTACTAAAATAGAAAAAAGGATTAAGGTTGTTTGGATACACTCAAAAATTTAAATTAATATTTTTATGGTATTCTTATAATATTATAATATATTTTTTACTTATAATTACCAGATATACCATTAACCGATGTAATATAATTTATTACTAACATTAATATTCATAATGTCCAATATTAATACTGTCCAATTTAAATAATTTGGACTATATGATTCTAAATATGGAATCTATTTTTCAAAATTTTAATCAAATAATTTTTATAAATTAATTAAAATTTAATCATGATGGTGGTGTCAGAAAACGAGTTTTTTTAATGTATAACGTTGAAAAGTTGACATTGTGTTTATATCCAATTTCAAGGTAAAATTGATTTAAATGAACAAAATTGGATTAAATGATAAAAAAATGATTTTAATATATTATAAAACTATTTTAAATTACAATGAAACTATATTAATAAAATAAATTAAAATTCAGTTTTGAATTAAAATACCTTATTTTTTCACTATCATTAAGAAATGAATATTATCAGAAAATACCAAAAAATTATCCAAAAAAAAATTATTAACTCAATATAAAGAATAAGTTTAATTTTTAGAATATTCCTTATATATGTGTCAAAAAATATATTTATGATGCATTCTCCATTAAAACTGGTAAACCTATTTTTTTGAAAAGTAAATATTTTATAAAAAAAATTGAACATATTCTTAAATTATGCCTATAAAAAATAAAAGATGATTTTTAGAAATTACACTATATATATAACAAGTATAATACACTTATAAAATCCATCAAGACATATTTTATTATTTTATAAACTCTCTTTTTTTTAATTTAAATTTTTTTTAGAAAATCAGTTTCTTTTTAATTAAAAAGTGTTTTATATTCATTTATAATTAACTGTTCACAATAGAATTTATTATATACATGTGTAAAACATATTTTCCAATATCAATTAATCATATAAATTCTCTCTATATTAATAGCTATGTTATAAGGTAACATAATTATATTTATTTATTTTCATAAGATCGAAGTGGCGTATTATGTTAGCTATTGAACATATTGTATCATTTTTAAAAAACCTAGGATGTTACAATATTACATTAAAAATTTCATTTGACTAAATTACCTAGATTGGGGCTACATAGAATGTGTGATATATTTTTTTTCAAAAACGTTCCCCTAATTGGATAGGTGATTTGATATATTCCATTATGAATTGTCGTGGGATAGCATAGGTTGAATTGATCATATTAAAAATTCCTAACTTATTGGATTACTGTCGAAATGGTTAGTGTCATCATTTCTAACTAATGGAATCCTTTATAATTTAATTCGCCTCTTTTTCAGATACTTTCAAACACAATATTTATATACTTGATAGTTTTAAAACACCATTTTTGATGGGTTATATGTGGTAATCACAAACAGTTTGGCTCGATAATCAGTACCCGAGTCGAATTCATGCCTGCATGGTAGGAAAAGTGAAAGGGCGCAATGCTAGATGTATGATTATGTATTGGGATTTGTATTTTTGAGGTATCGAGACATGTATTCAGGTCCCCTTTTTGGTAATTCATCTATTTGTTTTTGTTTTTTTTTTCCTTCATATGGCACTATATGACATTACATAACAGAGTTACTCTTTTGTAGTGGGATTGTACACAATTTTGTCAGGTTTTTGGAAATACATGTGTAATTTTTATAGTTTATTTTCATTCTATTATTTATTTTTATCTATTTTATCATAGTTTTTTAGAGAAGTATTATTTTCCCCATTTGATTTATTATAAACTCATTGCTATCTGGAATCCTCTAGCATATAGGGAGGCATACCTGAGGTCACGTGGAAAACTTCTAGGAACACTTTTTTAGATGCATCATGGTTGGTTATTCTACAACATATTAATAGAGAATGATCATTTCTATTTTATAGATATTTTTTGATTTTAGATGGGATATTAAGATGTGTCAAGGTTCTGGTTAAGATAATGTGATTGGGAGTATCAAAAAACTTAAAAATGGAAAAATGCAAGTGGCCAATGTGAGTTTTTTTTTGTGATGTATGTTTCTACAGTTGAATGATATTTCACCATAGGGTGAGCCACATGTTTTCTCCTGTGACTATTTTATGATATTTTTCTTATGGTTGGAATGGAACAACATTTTTCACTCAAGAATAATTTTAGGAACCTAATGATATATGTGTAAAGCATCACGGTATGCACACATACGGAATATAAAAGAAGTATGACGGATAACATGTATTTAATTTTCAATGTAATCATTAATAATGATATCTATAATAATGAAATTAAACATTGGATAGTGCAAAAATTGTGAAAGAATGGATAATGATTTTTTCCAAAAGAAAGGATATAAATATGATTGAATTTCATTTTGTAATAATTTGTGATGCACATGATCCTCAAACTAGTTAGTGAGGTATCCTTAGGTGCATCCACAAGACCCAGGTAAGAAACTAGGAGGAAGTATATTTCCAGGTACTGTTGCAGCACTATAGTAGGTAATGTTGTAGTACTATACACTGTGCGGTACTATAACAGAACTGTACATTGTACATGTAATGTAGCAGGACTATACAGTGTGTGGGTACTGTAGCAGTCAATGTAGCAGTTACTGTAGTAGTTACTATTTGGTATTGTAGTAGTTGAATTATTCACCTTGGGACACCAGTTTGGGCTTAGAGTCCTTAAGGATTTCGGGCCACACAGGCCTTAGGGTCAGTAGGGCTTTCGGAAAACCTATAAGGCCTTTGCACAACCTCAAGGCCTTCAGGGCCACATGTATTTCCCACAGACACACTACAAAAAAATGAGCATCCTCAAAAGAGGATTCAGAGCAACTGCACTCACCAGAGAAAGAAAAATGTATTTGTCAAAATGATAGGGTATTACTATGAAATTGGGACCGACCTATACACACACGAGAAGCCTATCCAGATGGCCATGAGAAGGTTGAGAGATACTATCGTGATTCATATTTAGGGGAGGGGCAGTTTCTTGTAGATAGTCTTGTTGAATTCCCATAGACATTCGGGTCATGTCATCTTTTATGCTTATCGGCCATGTAATCTCTGATCCTACAGGCCTTGTAAGAGTTCCCCCTCATCCCTTGAAAGGGGGTTATCAAAAATTAATAAAAATGAAGGCCTTCGGGATACTCCGGAAATAATTTGTGATGATGGAATGTTTCCCATAAGATAATGATTTTTGTCTGCAAAACAATATAGTAAAATCGGTGATTAATAAAATGTTTTTTTGTTCTATGAGAGTGTTTACCCCATTTTTACCATGTCATAACATTGGGATAAATGAGTTTAGTGATAGAGACGTTATTATATATTTTTTAATATTGTATACAATATGTGTTATTTTATGGATAGTAGAGATCATTATTTTAAAAAATATTGAGTATGTTTTATGTTAAGTATTTTGATATGTATGTTTTCCATTGTAGAAAAATTATAATTTGATAATGTGTACCAGTTGGGGGACATGTGGATATTACTACGGACACTCTCCTGTATTGGTTCATGAAAACATATTTTCCCATAATAACTAAGGAGAGGTGCAGTTTTCTTAGAACATTTCTTGATTTATGCTTATAATGAAATATAGAACATTGAGGGTCATTCCATGTATATTTCATCTGATCAGAGAGTTTTCATTGCATCACCCTTTTATTTTTTCAGGAGAAGGGGGACCAGAGATATATAGATTATATAGAGTCCTTGACAATATTTTGGTTCACATGGACACTCCTCCTAATATGTGAATAATGCTGGGAGACTATATGTCGCAAGGACTAGAGATGCACTAGTGAGATATATTGGTTCATAGATAGTAGTATGATGGTAATTTATGGAAATATATCCAAAAAAACTGATAGAACAATTATAACAAGATAAATTGAGAAATTATATGGTGAATGAGTTTATGAGGTTTCCCTAGTAGACTATGTTAGTGATTGATTATGTAGTGCATTTCAATGATTTGTAATGAATTGTCCCAAAATAGGAAGGGAACAAGGCCTCTATTTTGAGATGATTTCATAAATTTCTTGGAAATATGATCACTTCAATAGTGAATAGAATACTCTTAAATATTTATTCTTAGATGGTTGATAATGACCTTATTATATAATGGAACATAAGGGGGTATTTTGGTGTATGAATGTTGTTCATGTTAAACAATGTATTGATGTAACATCTGAGAGTAAGAAGTTCACATTCAGAGACTTCACTAGGGTTGTGGTGTGAAATGTAACCAGAGAAGGGTACCATCCTCTCATGGTGGTGACATGGTTTTCTTAAATCAATGTGGAAGACCTTGAAACATGTTTTTTCAATGCCCATGACAACCGGATTAGTGTCGACTAGGTGGTAGGATGAGGAATGTTTTGTGGTTCTACAGAAATCATCAACCACTTAGAATTGATGGAGGATCATGGATAATGTAGAGTGTTTGCATGGGTGGTTACCCCATTCCATTCTAGCAGTTATATTTGTACTAATTGTTCTTTTTGTGGTGGTGGGTGTGGTACTCAGGGGAGAAAGCTCCCATACTAATAGGTTAGTGCAGTGCTATGTGTTGGAACCACTTTGTGTATAAGGTTGTATTTGTTGTCAATAGTTGTCAATGCAGATCAAAATGAAGGTGATCATGAAGCACTCCGATGAAGTAGAGGAGTGGTGATTCAGATGATTGTTGTGCTGATCTTAAGTTCAAAGAACATGTGTCAAAGGTGATACATTGTTTACAACAATAAATAATGTGAGGAGTAATCCATTCAAGGATGATTAAAGAAGAATGAGGTTTTTGGATGAAGACCATGCAATTACTCATGATTGCATGAGAACCATGCTAGAGACTTCTTGACGGATTGAATCACATGTTTTGCATGAAGTTGATCATGACAGCCATGCTAGAGACTTCTTGACGGATTGAATCACATGCTTTTCATGAAGTTGATCATGACAGTTGATGAAGAAGACAATGTGCCAATGAGTTGACTTATGAGATGGTCATGCAGAGATTGCAATTATGAGATGGCCATGCACATCACATTGTATCAGAAGATAATGGTACGAAAGTTGTTCCTTCAAAGAATACATATCACAATAGTGGAGTTTGTGATAAAAGTCAAAGAGTTGCTGAAGGATACAGATCCCCAAGACGAATTGTTGTTGAGGTGATCGTGCTTGTTGACAAAGCAAACAAACGACATACAAATTTGTTGACAAAGGAGATTACATGGTGACATGTCGAGTTCAAGAGTTGTGTTCAACTATATTTGTTTTATTCAAGAACATCGACAGAGGAATGGATGATCTAGAGGCGGTACAAAAAGAGCAGATACAAGGTGGCGCCGTTTTCCAGTGTTTGCCAAATTTCAGGGCCACAAAATCAACAAATGAAGAATAGTGATTTTGGCAAAGGGACTTGCCTGCCATACTCTTGGAGGATAAAAGACTTGTGCGCCATATGTTTTTGAGGATCAGAACATCAAAATTTGGCTAAGGAAAGAAGGTCGCGCAAGTGTTGGTGGGGTCGCGCAAGTGAGTTGCACGACAGAGGTAACTGGAGACAAGACTTGCGCGTCGTTGAGGGACTTGCGCACCTCCGCGCAGGGGGTCCAGTTTTCCTATAAATACTGGACCACCCCTCTTCATTTCCCACGGAGCTCAAGACTTTGAGATTTTTCGATCTCTCGCCGCGCAGGTGGTTGAGCCGCGCAAGTGGTAGTTTGGTCGCGCAAGTAGTGGTTGCGCGCCAACTGATGGTTGAGCGCCCTAGGTGATTCGGGCAAGGAAGGAAGTCAGTCGCGCAGGTTTGAAGTTCAAGAAGGCAGAGTCGCGCAGGTGCTTTGGAGACACTTGCGCGCCAGGTTATACTTGCGCGCCTGAGACTTGCGCGCCGCCGGGAGACTTGCACGCCGGGCTTGAAAAGGAGTCCCAGACACTGTTAAAGTAGGCCCACCTTTCTGGAGCTGCACAAGAGCTGAACTATTGCCTGATACTACTGGTGCAAAGTGAGATTGAAGAAGAAATCTAAATGATACATGCATGATCTCATGCATACATGGAGAAATGATTCTGAAAACGCCGAGTAAGCTGAGCTTCATTAAGTAAGCAATCACATCATTGATTGTGATTCAGGCAAACGAAGACAAGGGGATCTAGTGAATTAATTCATTGCACTAAAGAAGAAGGATTGAACTAAAAGGAGCATCAAATCTGAACCCTGATGCAAGCAATGTCTCATGCTGAACAGGAGACGAAGAACGTCAATGCACACCTATTGAAGAGACCTTCACGTCTATAAACTGAGTGAGATTTCACCAACGGTAGTGAGCCAGGGGGAGTCAACGGGAGTGACCCGAGGGACGCAGTGAGCTATCCCTGAACAATTGTAAAGGCAGTGAGCCTGGGACAGAGTGTCTGTACCTGAACATTTGTAATCTGCATCTAGTGAAGCATAGTGGATTTAGGTACGACCGAAAACCTGTCGGCGTATGCTCCTTGGACGTAGCCCATAGTGGTGAACCAAGTAAAAATAGTTGTGTCATCTCTCTGCATGTGAATGTTTAATTGCCGCTCATATCCATCATACAGGTTTAAGTAGTTTTTACCAACGTGGGAACAAGATCCACAACTAAAAGAAGAAAAAGTTGCCACCCTGATTCACCCCTCCCCTCTCAGGGTGTCCCGGGGCCCTACAAGTGGTATCAAAGGGAAAGGTTAACGTATGTTGGATATTCTCCAGTAATTCTATTGAGAAGAGGATTTGAGTTTCTTTCCTAGAGTCAACAATGAAGAGCAGTCTTGATAATGACGCAGTCATTTCTGAGCAGAAATCTATATCCACCAAGACTTTGACAAATAGGAAAAAGAAAGAGAAGAAGATGATGAAGAAGTCCCCCACATCCAAAGAAGATGTAGTGTCTTGTTCTCCATGCCATTCCAATAATGAAGAAACTTTAGGCCTGGAATGTATCAAGCAGGTGGCTCAGAACTAATCCAGTGGAAAGGATGATATCCCTAATTTAATCTTTTAGAAAAAACATAGAACATATCTGCATGATATTCCAGAAGAAAGGGTTGCTATTATTTGTAGCCTATTCCAATCTATGCAGGTTGAGATCAATCGATTAGAAAGGGAAGCTGACAATATGGAAAAAGGGTTGGAAATAAAAGTTATGGAAAGTATGAAGCTCATCAAACTGGTGAAAGTATTTGAAGAAGAAGAGGAAGTCAAAAAGACTTTAAAAGAAAGGATCCATGCACTTGAAGCTGAGCTGAAGAAGAGCAATGAAGTCAAGAATTTTTGTTTGGAAGAAACTTCCATTAAATTCAGGGAACTTGACTCTTTGTTACAAAACAAAGTTAAGATGCATGAAGATGAGTTTGAAATGTTGAAGAAGACTTGTGAAGAGAAGATGATCACGATTGAAGATCAGAAGATCATCCTCAATATTGTGGGTCAAAAATTGGAAGCTCAGTTGACCAAGATTGAGAACACACATATTGAGACTTCACAAAAGAATGAAATGAGTGATACTTGCACTCAATGTTCGTTGGAGGAGTCTAAAGCTGAAATGCCTCCAACATGTGATAAGAAGATTATGACAACTCTTGATTATCTACATCAAGAATCAGTTGCTATTGGTACTCAATGCTCACTGGAGGATTCTATTGTCAAAAGACCTCCAAAATGTGATAATAATATCATGACTTCACTCTTTGATCTATCACAAACAACTGAGAAAGTGAAGGTACCATCCAATCCATCTTGTACTCATATGTCTAAATACACTCCTACAATCAGTGCAGGTGGGAAGAAAAGATCTAAAAAAGTATGGATGAGGAAAGGTGAGAAGAAGAAACCTACCACCATGGCTAGCGTGGATGAGAAGAAAAAAAGAGGAAGTGGGTTCCTCAAATAGAGCACAAAAGATTAAGCAGACGGCCCAAAAACTTGATATAGAAGACACAAAGAAGAAAAGATTTGTGGGTCAATGTTGGTGCTGCAACAGATTTGGGCACTGTGCACTGAATTGTTTCTATAATCCCATTCATGTAAAAGCACAGGGAAAGCCTATATCCAAGGGGAGGAAGCCAGAGAAGAAGAAGCAATATCCACAGGTCCAGAAGCATCTGTTTACAGCAAACCGATTTGGAATGCTTGATAACATCTATGATGTATGCAACGACAGTGGTCACAAGAATGGTGCATGCCTAGTTCAACAGATATCCAGAGCTGATAAGAACAGAAGACCACAAAATCCATCTAAGTATGAAGAAAGTACCTTGGGATGAAATCAGAAGAATATGGAAAACACACCTATCCCCAAGAAGATTTCAAGTAGGCTAGCTGAGAAGACCCAGGATTTTAGATCCATGAAATTGAAGGGTCATTCATCCAAAAGGAACACTAAGTGGGATGAATCTCGGATGAACCCATGTGGAAGACCTAAACCAGCTACAAAATTTCCACGTGACATATTGGTCATCTGGCCAGAAGATTTGAAAAGAATAAGGAAATTTGAAGATGAGAAGGCCAAGGCTGGTGAAAAAGGAAAAGGAAAACTTTCACATGATGCAGACACAGAGCATGAGAGATTTCAAACAAATAGAAACACAAGTGTCAAAGAAGTTCTGTGTGAGAGATGCAAGAAGTCTGGCCACATTGCAAAAGTTTGTCTAACCTTAATACCAGAGCAAGAAGCAGTCCTTAAGAAGAGTAAGAATGTATCATTCATGATGGCTGCTAAACAGAACAATTCTCTACAAAAAGGCATGAAGACTGGAGTGAACAGAGTAACTTGGTTGAGAAAAGAGCCTCAACCAAGAAAGTCTTCTTGATGAAGCAAGAAGGAACCACCTTATTCCCGTAATCATTTCTGTATTGTATTTGTACTAATAATGCAGGGAATTGAAGGTGAAACATGCTCTCAGGGGGAGAACCTGAGAAGTAGTGAATGCTGTCAACTCTTGATAGCCAAGCTGAAGAAGTTTCCATCCTTAGTATATTCTTCAATTGATATTCAAAGATTATGACGATGAAGGATCACTCTTGATGAAGATGATGAGGAGTGTTTCCCTTGCGGGGGAGAAGAATGAAGAATCTTCCATAATCACTGTTTCAATCAATATCAACTCCAGGTGGACTCAAAATCAGTTATTCTGTGATTTTCTTGAAGAACACACCAATGAAGAAGGTATGTCATTTCTCAATCACTATCCCTTGGCTACTCAGATCAATGATTATTTTACAAAGGGGGAGTAACTGTATTGATCAGTGACATAAAGAGAATGGAAGTGCCCCAAGGTCACTTATCCTGTCGATTGCACTTGAATGTTTTTGATCTATTTTCTGAAGTGAGTGAAGGAGTTTCAGGTTGATTATTATCTATCATATTTGATCCTCTTCTACCTGAAATAAAAGTGGTAAACCCTTGAAGACAAGATACATGAGTTCTCATCTCACGTTGGTATCATGATCTGTGGATAATGGACAGCCTTGTTGACTTAATCAAATCCTCTTGTTTTCTACATCGAGCATTGCTCAAGTAGACTTAGAGTGAAATGATTAACGAAACATTTCTCAAGTGTGGATTGATACCTTCCCTAACATGTGCTTTGTATTTCTTGTCAATAAGGGGGAGAGAAAGTGAAATGAAAAGAAAGGTTGATTTGCTGAGAAGATTCTCATTTTGACATTGACAGATTCATTTCAGAAGATGTATAAGGTATTGACAACAAAATACAAAGGGGGAGATTGTTGGAACCACTTTGTGTATAAGGTTGTATTTGTTGTGAATAGTTGTCAATGCAGATCAAAATGAAGGTGATCATGAAGTACTCCGATGAAGTAGAGGAGTGGTGATTCAGATGATTGTTGTGCTGATCTTAAGTTCAAAGAACATGTGTCAAAGGTGATACATTGTTTACAACAATGAAGAATGTGAGGAGTAATCCATTCAAGGATGATTAAAGAAGAATGTGGTTTTTGGATGAAGACCATGCAATTAATCATGATTGCATGAGAACCATGCTAGAGACTTCTTGACGGATTGAATCACATGTTTTGCATGAAGTTGATCATGACAGCCATGCTAGAGACTTCTTGACGGATTGAATCACATGCTTTGCATGAAGTTGATCATGACAGTTGATGAAGAAGACAATGTGCCAATGAGTTGACTTCTGAGATGGCCATGCGGAGATTGCAATTATGAGATGGCCATGCACATCACATTGTATCAGAAGATAATGGTACTAATGTTGTTCCTTCAAAGAATACATATTACAATAGTGGAGTTTGTGATAAAAGCCAAAGAGTTGCTGAAGGATACAGATCCCCAAGACGAAGTGTTGTTGAGGTGATCGTGCTTGTTGACAAAGGAAACAAACGACATACAAATTTGTTGACAAAGGAGATTCCATGGTGACATGTCGAGTTCAAGAGTTGTGTTCAACTATATTTGTTTTATTCATGAACATCGACAGAGGAATGGATGATCTGGAGGCGGTACAAAAAGAGCAGATAAAAGGTGGCGCCGTTTTCCAGTGTTTGCCAAATTTCAGGGCTTCAAAATCAACAAATGAAGAATAGTGATTTTGGCAAAGGGACTTGCGCTCCATACTCTTGGAGGATAAAAGACTTGCGCGCCATATGTTTTTGAGGATCAGAACATCAAAATTTGGCTAAGGAAAGAAGGTCACGCAAGTGTTGGTTGGGTCGCGCAAGGGAGTTGCGCGACAGAGGTAACTGGAGACAAGACTTGCGCGTCATTGAGTGACTTGCACGCCTCCGCGCAGGGGGTCCAGTTTGCCTATAAATACTGGACCACACCTCCTCATTTCCCACGGAGCTCAAGACTTTGAGATTGTTCGAGCTCTCGTCGTGCAAGTGGTTGAGCCGCGCAAGTGGTTGTTTGGTCGCGCAAGTAGAGGTTGCGCGCCAACTGATGGTTGAGCGCCCTAGGTGATTCGGGCAAGGAAGGAAGTGAGTCGCGCAGGTTTGAAGTTCAAGAAGGCAGAGTCGCGCAGGTGCTTTGGAGACACATGCGCGCCAGGTTATACTTGCGCGCCTGAGACTTGCGCGCCGCCGGGAGACTTGCGCGCCGGGCTTGAAAAGGAGACCCAGACACTGTTAAAGTACGCCCACCTTTCTAGAGCTGCACAAGAGCTGAACTATTGCATGATACTACTGGTGCAAAGTGAGATTGAAGAAGAAATCTAAATGATACATGCATGATCTCATGCATACATGGAGAACTGATTCTGACAACGCCGAGTAAGCTGAGCTTCATTAAGTATGCAATCACATCAGTGATTGTGATTCAGGCAAACGAAGACAAGGGGATCTAGTGCATTCATTCATTGCACTAAAGAAGAAGGATTGAACTAAAAGGAGCATCAAATCTGAACCCTGATGCAAGCAATGTCTCATGCTGAACAGGAGACGAAGAACGTCAATGCACACCTATTGAAGAGACCTTCACATCTATAAACTGAGTGAGATTTCACCAACGGCAGTGAGCCGGGGGAGTCAACGGGAGTGACCCGAGGGACGCAGTGAGCTATCCCTGAACAATTGTAAAGGCAGTGAGCCTGGGACAAAGTGTCTGTACCCGAACATTTGTAATCTGCAGCTAGTGAAGCATAGTGGATTTAGGTACGACTGACAACCTGTCGGCGTATTCTCCTTGGACGTAGCCCTTAGTGGTGAACCAAGTAAAAATAGTTGTGTCGTCTCTCTGCATGTGAATGTTTAATTGCCGCTCATATCCATCATACAGGTTTAAGTAGTTCCTACCAACATGGGAACAAGATCCACAACTAAATGAAGAAAAGTTGCCACCCTGATTCACCCCTCCCCTCTCAGGGTGTCCCGGGGCCCTACACTATGAACATAGACCCGGGTCCAATGTAGTGTTTCAAGGTCAGCTTCACATAGTTCATGTAGCACCTATTGGTGGTGAGGTTTGACCACGGATATTTTGAGGTATGATTCTAATAGATTAGTCTCATTCTAGTTATTTATATTATTTTTGTGCCTCTCATTCTTTCACATCATTCAAATTTGTGATTGTTTTTGTCCTAGAAGTGAAACATATATATGGGGTTATGTTATTTGATACACCATTAGGGGTGTGGATAGAAAATATCTACTAGTGTAAGGAGTTTTCCCTTCAAATTTGGGTGTTAAATTTTCTATGGGACATTCTTATTCTTAACATGTTATGTTTTAATGAAATTATTGGAATGGATTGGATAGTGTTGTACAATGAAAATAAAGATTAATACTAGTACAGGGTAAAAAACCCATCCTTTATGGGGAATAAATATGCCCATCATGGGGAATATAATATTCGAGCAATCCATATATGGAAATCAGTCATTAATTGGGTGAGTTCAGATCTAAATTGTCTTGACATATCCAAGATGATGGGAGATTATATAAGATTATCATTCCTCCTATAGAGGATCAATTCCCGGATTTTTTCCCTAATGAATTCTTGAGGCTATCACCTGAGAGAGACAGTGAGTTCCATATAGGGTTATTTACATGTGGAGAATCAGTTTTCATTCAACAATATATGATAGAACTAAAAAACTCATGGAGATTAAAAGTCAATTTTAGGATCTTGAGAATATGTGGTTTATTTATCTTAGTAATTCACATAGGTGTTCTCCTATGTTGTTTTCAAATATTTATAGTGGATTATTGGGATTAAGTGTAAATTATACGAAGCTAAATTAGATGAAAAAGGAGAAAAAACCCCTTATTCTATAAATTAATGAATTTTTTTACTAGTTGAGAGGTGATTTAGTTTTCTCCAAAAAACATTTCAGATCAAGGTATCATCATCAAATGGTGAGACATTCTAATATACCATGGTTTAACTTTAGAGGAACATATGGATATCATGAGTTTGTTTTCCCACTATCTAAGTTGACCAAAGTGACAATAGTGTTTATAGAGATAATGTACCAAATCATTAACCCATTCCAGAATAATTTTTTTATTTCTTGGTAGAAGAAATTTTTTTTACTCAAAATTTCTGGTTTTGGCTGGATATTATTGATGGTTCATAAAGGACCATTATTATTTAGGATCACCACTCTCAATCTTGACTAAGAACGGTATCAAGATTGATCATTCTGTGGATTTTGATAATGATTTCACTAAGTTAAATAAGCTGCATAAATCCATAATTATATTGATCTTAATAGAGCAATGTAATAGTAATACATTCTTTTGTGATTCATATGGAGTTGGTCATGGTGTGGTGTTGATATAAATTGATCATTTTTTGGGGAATTGGTCAGGGTAGTTGAGGCCTCAATAATAGAATTTCCTAAACATGATAAAGAACTAGCTTATATGGTTTATTCGTTATTGTTTTCCTAAATGAGATTTCAATATTCAATCGTGAATATTGTTTTAGTACATGTATTCTTTTAATTCTGAGTTGGTATACATATCAGGAAAGGAAAATAATGTTGGGGATTATTTTATTTGGAATAATCAAAAACTGGATGTTTGTGAATAAATTTCTGGGTAGAGAATGACATCATTGTTTACTAGGATTCACTGTGAGGATGAGGATAGAGAACGTAATAATACAACTTCATCCTTTGTAGTTGAGTACACCGAACTAAGCTAGATCAAGTATAGGATATATGAGGATCTATGTCATTTTACATTAATAGAGATTTTTATGCTGTGGAGAAACATTCTGGTTGGAATGCGGGTGATAATGAGATCATTTATGATTTTGGCCATTATTTCATTCCAAAATGTTTATAGGAAGAGTTGATACATGAGTTTCATGCATCAAGGTGAGCAGTGCATCCTGGATTGAAAAAACATTATATGATCATCATAGGTAGTATTGAGGGCCTTATATTATGAAGTAGGTCACTGGTTTCGTGACATGATGTTATTCCTCTCCACGGGGGATTTGTTATCATCAGTGACCAGGTGGTTTATTATAAACACAGCCCAAATAGAAATGAAAAATGGGTGACATGATGATAGATTTTATTGTGGGTCTTTTGATGATGCCACATAACAATGATATGATCTAGGTTGTTGTGGATCATTCGACTATGGAGGCACATTTCTTACATATTAAAGAGAAATTAACAGCTGACCAAATGTGAGATTTTTTGGAGATAGTGGAATTGAACGAGGTTACACAAAATATATTTACATATCATGATATGTATTTTACTTTATACATATGAAATACATTATATAATGTTCTTCATACCCATGTGTCTTTATTTATAGAGTTTCAACCACTTACGGGTAGGAAATAAGAGTGTACTATTCAGGTTCTAATGGACATGTTAAGGGCATGTGTATTATATTTTGCGGTGTCTTGGGAAAAGAAAATGGTGCTTGTTCTATTTTCTTACAAAAATAGTTACCAAGTAATGAATAAGATTGTTCCATTTGAGGTGCTATATGAGAGGCTATTTAGATCACTGTTTTCATTAATAGAGGTAAAAGTGTCAATGTTTTTTAGACACAAGTCTCTTTTATTATACTTTGTAACAAGTTCACTAGATTTAGAAGCGTATGGATATATCTTAGACTCAGTAGAAGTAATTTTCGGATCAGATTCTCAAACCTCTAGAGTTTATAGTGGGTGATCATGTGTTTCAATGAGTGTTTGTACGGTTGGTTCATGATATGATTCATAACGAGGATGCGTTGGATCCTAGGTATGTGGGTACATTCGATATTGTTAACAATATCCTACAAGTTTTGTACCAATTGGTTCTTCCATAATTCTATATAGTCATACACAATGATTATCATGTTTGAGAGCATCGAATTTGTTACCCTAATCCATGTATTGTCATTAATGATAATGATGTTTATCATAAGGCTAACATGTCCATTAACGATCATCCATTTCTTATTTTGGATCATAGAGAGAAGCTCATGATTGGTATGACAATGCCTCTGGTTTGGGTATTGTCAGAACATGAAAATGTTTAAGAAGAAACATTGGAGAGGGAGAAAGATATGTTGTCCCATTATACCTATAGTTGTACATTAGAACCCCAATGATCATTATGATTGTAGCTTTGGGATGAGTCATTATAAGGTTGGAGTTTTTATGATCCAAGACTAATTTTTGAATCATTATACATTAAAATTATAGTTCAATATGTTTATGATGTTTAAAGAAATGTTTCCTAAGACTCTGAGGTGGCTCGGGGTGTTTTATGGATTCATGACATAAAATAAGATAGATAGGGGAATATAGTGCAGGTTTCATAAATTACATATGGTTAGTAGTAATTGTTCTCCTTAATAATGCTTTTCTAGAGAAGTGGTGAATAGTTTGATGGAACTCATTCAAGGGGAAAAGACAAACCATGTAGGCTTGGACAGGGCCATCCCACACAGTCATAAAATGGGTATTCAAAATCTGTAGGATTCCTAGGTAAATGTGTGGAATAGACCCCAAATTTATAAGGGTTAGAAAATAGTGTGACCAACCATTTTTTAGAACCATGGAACATTTCAAAATTTGTAATTTAATGTTTTTCCATTTGGATATTAATTGTTATGAATCAATATTTACATCCATTCTTCCCCCTTCATTTCTAAGGATGATGTAAAATTTCCCAAGCTTCTCATGGAATGATCTCGAACTATTTTTTGATGTTTGGATCATTGTTTTCTGTGAATTGAATCTCTATTTGAGTTTAACCATAAAGAGTATTTTTTACAGATTAGGGATTATATAGCCATTATTATTATTTTGAATCCATAAAACACCTTTTTCTAGTACATATAAGGATAGGTATTTGAGTTATGTTTAGATCCAAAACATGTTCTAGGGTTAAGTGAGCGTTCATTATTTGAATTGAGGTCGGTGGTATCCAGGTTATACTACATGGTCTTGATGATTTGTATATGTGTTTGTTGTGTGATTATGGTGCCTATTTATATGCATTTTATTTTGTGTTATGATTTTGTTAATTGTATGGATAAAAGCTGAACTGTAACCATCATGATCCAAGTGGGAGGAATTGATGTTTATTAGACTAGTTATAGGGAAACCCATGGGCTTACTATTCAATATTAAAAATTTTAATTAAGATTATTAGTTGTTAAATTGGATTTTTATTACCTAGATCCAATAATAAATGGGTTAAAATTTTTAATTTGGTTATGAAATGAAATAATGGTAATAGTGTGTAGTTTTTAGTTTGGGATATGGTGTTGTGTGGTATAAGATTAATGAGTTTAATGGGTAATGTAATAAAGAGGGTAACTTCATATATTTGATAAGGCATATGAATGATAAATGGGTTACTTGGGATATATAATGTAAATAGGAATTGGTAAATGGGATTGTTCCTGATGAAGATTTATATGTTGAATAAAACATGATTTTTGAATGTCGTGTGTGTCAAGTATGTAGGGTTTGAAAATTATTATATATTGAAAATGTTTAATGGGTCATTTCACATGGCATAGTGGTATGTGTGGTGTATTGGAATTGATAATCAATAAACTTGAGTTAGGTTAGACTGAGGCTCAGGAGGCCACCAACATTATTGCATAGATTATGGAGAGGACAAAGGATATATCCTCCTAGTGGTTTTATTTTCCAAACTACCTGGACATAAGTTCTAGGATAACTGTGATTTATTTTCTGTGTAATATTTTCCCCACATCAGGTAGGGAAACTGATATATTGTCTAGTTCACTGTAGTTAGTTGGGATTGGCTGATGTGAAATTGATGAAAAATTTATAACCCATGGAAGTAATGATGAAATAATTTAATTGAAATTTGTTATCAAAAGTTACTTGATATAATGTATTTATCCTAGAAATTATTATATTTTTATAATAAAGTATAAAAATAGACTATATATATTGAATAGACAATTAAAGGTGTCCTACTATGTTTTACTCACACCCTACTTGGGACACCATTGGGTACCCAAGAAGACATCATTCTTAATGTTTAGGATAATGAAATGGGACCATTTCAATATTGTTTATTTTGTATTAGGAAGTGATTTTTTGATGGATCAGAACAAGGAGTCTAGTCCCATTTTATGGATTCTTTTATTTTATATTATTTTGGTTTTTTATTCTCTTGGAACCGTATAACCTGAAATTTCATAGTTATTGTATGGTTGTGGGCTTGTACCTAGTTTTGGGAAGTTTTTGGAAATATATGGGTAATTGTTAGTGTTTATCATGATTCGTTTATTTCATTTTTTATTAATTCTAGATTAAATTAAAAATAGGGTGTACTCTACCCACATGATTTAATATACCCCCACTACTAATAGATATCCTCTTTCAAATGGGGAGGTGCGAATAAGGACATGTGGAGAATCAACTCATAACACTAATTTAGTGGGATCCTGATTGTGGATGATACAAACCTCCAAGATTTTCTTCATTGAAATCTAACAGAAATTATCAAAACTAGTCTCAATTTCTGCAATTAAATATGAAATAGACAGACAATGCTTATCTGAGCCTGTCTAAACCAGTACATGGTCACATATTCATCTCAGTTATCAGGAGACCGTAGTCAATACACACCATCAATCTTAACCATTTTATTTCTATTTTAAAATATAATCACCTAAAATATAGTAATTTTACACTTACGTGTGTTGGTATTTTTCTAAATACATTGTCTACCAAATTTTATAAATGATACACCTTGTTATAGGTGAGGTGACAATTCTTGGTCCTCATTATAATCTCAATAGTAAACACCGATTGAACCTGATTAAGATTGGTCGCTTCACCTTCTATAGGAGATCATAGAAGACCATTTCTAGGGAACCAAACTAAATTAATTATCTGAATTAATGGATACCTAATAACAACATTCCTCCTTTTGAGAGAGCTATTTTCAAACCACATATGGCTGAATATTCTAAAAAAACACTCATCATAGTTGAATGGAACATTTCAGAAACTAAATCCAAAATCCGTTAAGGGGAGGCATCTAGAGATCTCAATAAGCACACTACTTGAATCCTATTAACTACTTTTAACGAATTCTCATAATATAAACATTATGTGTTATTTTTATTAGATGTTATATAAGTTCAAAAACTACAATCCAATAACAGAGCCAAAATATCCCTGATCCTTCTCTCAACAGGGTCATCACAAACTGCTTACGGTGGTTTCAATCCATAATGATTCCTCTATTACTCATATTTAGTGAATAGACACAGGAATATATTGATCATTTTAGAATTCAAATTAAATAAGAAAAAAATTATTTTTTAATAGCTGATTCCATCTTTTTATAATTAGGATGATTTTATAATACAATTCATGATCATCACCAAGAAGCGAGTACTCTAAAATGTTATTAGAAGGCATGTAATAATCATCTCGGGAAACAGTCACAATTAAAATTATCTATAAAATCCCATAAATAAAACATAGCATACATATCCCAATTAAAATAATATAGGTTTATGAAAAGTTCTATGGTATTTTGGTTACTAGTATAACTCTAGGTCAGACATTATAATATAAATCACAATTAATTTACACATTTTTATCGTCATTATTCATAAATTTATCAAAATTAAATATTCAATCCCCATATTTCACCCATCCCCTCACCAATAAGTCATTACAATCATACCTCATGGAAATGGCGCATAACATTCATATCATTGTAAGCAATATGGGTGTATAGTCCTAACCACCTATATCAAAACCCAAATAACCGACCCATGATTATTTCCACATTAATATCATCCTAACAATAAAATATGGAAATTTATCCTCATAATACAGAAATATCAATTGGAACTCATCTTCAAAATGGTAGCCCCACATTTCATTATGTATCAAATCATGGATTTCATTATAGCATCATTTTATGGCTTCTAGTGTTATCTATGCTTATCAAACTTTGAAAGATGATTTTAATATTTCTAATTTGTTATTTCCAATCACAGTACTTCTATATAGATGAATACTCTTCTCATGATTGGCATGATGTTATCCTCCTGAGTAGTATCCTTGCCATCTTCTATTGAAACATACTTCATCTAATGGAACATGCTCCATCACCACTAAACAAGATTTCTAAACATTACCATCACACATATACCATGTTCTATCAAAGACAAACAGAAAAACAAACTCTTACATGAACAATATATCATTGAAACCAATAGACGTACACATAATGCTCCTACTGAGTTAAGCTAAAACACATCATCCAAATTAGACGTAAACCCAAAATTTATCTATATTAGTTGATTTAAAACACATGATCATTTTTAAAATGTAATAATAAATAACTAGGAAAACTTGGAATTTAATTTCCATATCAATGGTAAAATTCCCATAAAAAGATCAAATCAACCAAACTAGTCTACTTCAGTGATAACTCATAAATGTAACCATCATGAACTGATAACACTTCATCAAAGAGTCCTGGAATCCAAATGGATAATTTTCTTACATAACTTATTTTCTAGAAATTAATACAATTTAACATATTAATCTAAACTCGATTAGGAATATGTGTATGAATTCACGTAGATATGATAGATAAAACTCACCTCAGACACTAATGATCCCTGGAATGTGGTATCCCATTTAAAAATGAAGAGGTTCATATGACCAATGCTATTTTTAACCATTCTTAAAGAATTTAACCTACTGAACAATATTTTTAAATGATTATTTTAAATTTAACAAGGATGAACAGAGTGACCTACCACCCATTTAACAAGTTTTTAGATTAATAACAATGAGTCATACTCTAGAAAAAAATTTCTCGAATGAAAAATATCATTAAATATTTATCACGATAAATTAGAAATTCATAGTGGTTTTGAGTGAGACACTTCTACTTGAATATACCCATACTAATGCATAAGGTCATGAATCTCAATTTATGGGATTTCTGGAAAAGTCATTTGGCCTCACCAACTAGTAATTAGGACTAGTGTAGTCTTGGAAAATAAGATAACGGGGATGCATGGGATATGCCTACATTCCCTTAAATTCTATCACTCAATGAATAACTAATGTTAACTTGTACATTAGTGTTCATACTGTAAACAAATATCCATGTATTAATTTTATTACATTTATTAAATTCACATTGATTTCATCATTTTAATAGTTTGTATAAATAAAAAACAAATAGTGGTTATAATGGATTTTGAACTTATCCTCATATCTACCCGATTCTATAAAAAAAGAAAAAAACTCCAAATTATTTTTAATGATTTAAACATTTTACCACAATTTTTTACATTAGTCTTGGTTGAGGAAATAATTATGTTTCCATGCTATTGAGAAAAACACACATTAAGATTTAAGAATAATTTTAAATAACCAAATACTTATATAAAATGAATAAAATACACCAATTTATAAAGGCCCATACAAATTATAATTTTAGAATTGGTTCCCATTTAATTTAAAAAATAATTTTCTAGCTCAAGAAAACAATGGTTCATTGATTTATATTTATATAATTATTTAATTATGTTTCCACCATCATGATATACTGGATGAAACCATTTAGGTCGAAGAAGATCCTTCAATATCTAATTATATATATATATATCATAACTATTAAATCCATGATGAAAAATTTTCAAAAACATATTATATAGGTCAACATACTAACAATTTAATAATCATGGTATGCTTATAATAATTCCATTAAATCACACATTAAAAAATATAATTGATCATACCATCAAAATCCTAACTAATATATCCAAGTATTCATAATAATTTATCACGTATAGAACATATTTCAGGAATATCAAGAAGTATAAAAATAGATCATATATGATAACGAATATTAATCTCTATGTGCCTATAATGATTCATGAAGACACGTCATCTCATTCCATACATAAATAAGGGGTAAAATTATTGTTCATAAAATAATAATTTGGGAATGTATGACAATCATTAAAGGTAAATTATTAATTAATTTTATTAATATCATCATTAAAAAAAGATATATTCCTAGGAAACATGATCTTTCTCTTGTGTGTAGTTTGGCGGGACCCAGAAAAAAGATATTTACAAAATGTAAAAGCATTACTGAACATATATAAACCATTTAAAAATAATAAGACCATAGAGGAAAAGAATCCTCTAATATGACTTGTAGGATATTAAACCAAGAGATACTCAAACGCTTCTTTGAGTGGGTTTTCCACTACTCCTCAATAGCACCTCCCGAAACTCTAGACATTGTCGACTTTTAGTGAGTGTATAAAGGAGGTATGGTAGGAGACAATACCCTTTATATCATTAAATAAAATATAATATAAAATAATAAATAACAGAGAAAGAGTATAAAATTTAATGGTATAAAATAATAATGTAATTAATACACATGCATGAACATGATACAATGCACAAAAATAGTCATAAATTTGGTGATTGGTATGTAGAATGTGTAATAAAAATAAATAAAATACTCTATATCAATCTCAAATGGAATCATGAAAAATAAATTAGTCCTCTTTTCCTATTCTACATCCTATCCTTGAATGGTAACAACAAGAAAGTAAAATCCACAGACATAGTCCCTCAATCATGTGTTTTGTTCAAGTACACTAGTACAATGGAATCTCGAATAAAGTGAAACATATACGTAGTTAGACACAAAGAATATTGATTAATGTTTTTCACTCAATGTATATAAAAATAAATAAATTTGGAAGTGTATCAATATATGATTACATTATAATGTAAATAAAATAAAATATATCTCAGCTCAGGTTCCCCCTGGGAAACCCTACCGACTTCGACATATAAGGTTATGTCCTATAACAAGTCCTAATGTATAAATAATCATTTAAGTTAATATATGTGTGTCTAGATATACATTACATATGAGTATCCAAAAAATCTACATAGTAGTAAATGTTATATTGAAAATAATATTGTAGTCTTATGACCCATGACAATAATCACATGCACCAATAAATGAGTATATTAATAATCACCACTAGAAGAACCATTATCCATATATAATAACAAAATTATGCTTAAATTTATTATACTATGAGTCTTTACAAGGTGATTTTAAATGGGGAACCAAATTATCAGACAATGGGTAATTTATTTCCAATTATATAATGATCCCATAATTATGATACTCTATACAGGACACCAAATTATAGATCAAAACACCCAATTTTCATATAAGACCATCCATGTCATTTAGTATCATGGAATCCAAAGTATCACATAATGAATAATGAAAACACATAACCTATAAGCCTATCTATGGACTTCCATGACATGAAAACTCATATATCCCTCAAGGGGTAAGGTAATTCATGTAACTTATGAGCTTGTCCATGGTGTTCCACATAAGTAACCTATGAATCGATCAATGTACATGTTATCTGAACTTGCCTATTCTCCCACCCATGTAGATCAATAAAAGGTATCCATGAATCGAAAATGGAATACATAAATCATTTAACCATTTAAATTTAGGGGAGAAGTATTACCATGCCAATAACAATTCAACGTGCAATTTTAATAATTTTTAATCAATAGGAAATGCCCTTTTCCATTACAAAACATATTACATGGAAAATCATTACAGTTAGTGAAATTAATAATTCAAAAATAATTAGTTTATCGCATTTTATAATAAACAAGAGGATCATTGGATGGACTGATACCTTAACCGAAACTATCTAGTCATATATTTCAAATCAATTATACAAGGATCATATCCAAGACCATTATAGAAGACAAAGTCCATTAATAAATAGAGTTATCTCCTCATTCGAGCAATATATTACTGAACATGATATAGTTTTTGATTTAGCCCTTTATCAATGAACTATAATTACTTTTCATTCTATTCATGTCTATATCATGAGATATAAACATTATCCAAATTAATTATAGATATATATATGTCCCAACCATCTAATAATGAAATCATTGTTGAATTTTCGTTAAAAACACAAATCATTCATCATAGCATAACCAAAAAAATTAAATGGGTTTCTTAAAAATCATTCCAACATAACATTATCCATGTAAAACAAAAGGATGTCGAAAATATCATTCCATAGAAAACATAATCAGATCATTTTATTAATTGGGATGGAAACATAACCCTATATAAATAATTTCTTTTTATATTGAAAATATCTGTGATATAACACATGGTATTAATTCATGAGGAAAATGTCCTTTTATCTTCAAAAATGTTTTCCTTTCAAAAAATTCCATTCAATTTTAAATGAAAACAATTTATTTCAAAATAAATTTGGAAACATATAAGGGAATATTTATGGAGATAAGGCATCAGGAAAGAGTAGAAATCCTTTCACGCTATATATGTTAAAAACCAACTCTTTGTACTTCTCCTGAAAAAGTAAAAAATTATCTCATTTGGTAAATGAAAGAATGATGTTTTCTGAACCATGTAGTAATAGTAAAAAAAGTGTAAAAATAAATTTAAAAATACATATAAGAATATAAAAATATTTATTAATTCTTTTTAGAAACATCGGACATGGATGATAATTATACACCCAGTAAATACTTACCTATAAATAATATCAGATAAAAATATGATTGTAAAATATTCCCATATATTAGGTATGATATCATTTATATATACATGAACCTACTATATAATGATTTAAATAATTTAATTGAATTTATTTCAGAATTAGATTCATTTTTATGATATCATATATGATCATTTTTTTATCTGTTTGTTAGTAATATTTCATTATTAAAAGTTATTCAGGTATTAACTACCTCTTTTTCTCATTCGTTTTTTGTTGAATAAGAACAGGTTATCCTTAATTGGTTAGATTTATTGCATTCCAAAATTTTATTAGCATAATATATATCTTATTTATTTATTATATACATTTTTATTATAATGATTTAATATATATCATTTTGAATGAATCGCATTGCATCGTGGAGATGGTAGGACGTACAAATGCATGAGCAATGATATCATTCCTTTACTTACGAAATGGTATCAATTTGGATGGTATATATATTGTTCTATAATTAATAACTTGTTATAATAATCATATATAGTTATTATTTCCTTTATTATACCTATCCAAGTCATGTGGTGGTGAAAAATAAAATACACTAGAGCATGGAGACATTAAGTAGTATGCACACATGCATGGTGATTTCATTTTTTCCATAGGATTGATAAGGGATAAAATATTTTTGTTTAATAATTATACTAATGTATAAGTATGTAAATCATCATGTAGTTATTAATTTATAATGAAAAATCACCTGAAGAATATCTAGAAGAATAAATAGGATTGAAAGAATTTGTAGAGAAGATTAACTCTTCTTCGACATGCATCCTATAAATCTCCTCTTAGAGCACTAGAGATTGTCAATGAAGAAGACCAAAACATGTATAATGTAACTATTTCAGTTTATAATAAAAAAGTGTTGGGTTTATTAATTCATGAATTCTTAAATTTATTTGAATAAATGAGGGAGGATGATTACTATTATAATTGAGGAGAGGGGCACTTTTGGAAATCCCAAAAATGTTAATTTATAATAAAATAAAAACTACTAAAAACCCAAAAAAATAACCATGTTTGGAGGAAAAAGTAAGGTAGGATTGTAATCTCATAAACCAATTATTTATATATAGGTTTTTATGAAAATTTAAACATTGTCATTTTAATTAACACTTGGTTGTTTTATTTAACTTTTTTTCAGATATAAAATATATCAATATTAAAAGGGTGAAATATTTATTTATTTGATTTTAGTTAGATCATATATAAGGAAATTAAATAGTTTCTACAATATTATAATTTTTTATATTTCTTAATAACGTTTTATGATTTTTAAATAATTTAATAAAACATTGTTTTAACAAAACTATAATAGTGTAAATTTTGACACTTTTAAATTCGTGTATTATAAAAAATTTCAAGATAAGATGTCGTCATTGAGAAAAGATATTTATTATTTTCTTATGAGGTATGTTTTATCTAGAATATTCATTGTATATATTAAATAAACCAATTTTTATTTATTTTAAAATTTTATTAACATTCATTTGATATTTCCATTAATAAAATTATTACTACATTAATTTTGTGGAAATATTAAATATATATTTATTAGATAAAAAATATAAATAAAATGATATCATTAATATAAATATATAATATTTCATTATTAAATTGTATTTCCAATTTATCTTTTAGAAAATTCACCATAAAAAATATTATACATATTGAATTATGAATATGACTACATTAGCATTAGTTTAAATAAAATAATACAAGTGTCACAATCTATTCCATATGAATCAAAATGGTCAATAACCAGACCCAAGGATGATTATAGACTATATTGACTCGAAAAATTATAATTGGGAATGCCTTTGGGTCTTTTGATGCTTCTTATCATTTTAATAACATTTTTTTATTTTATTTCTCATTAATTAATTAATTTTTACACCCTCAAAGTATATGTCTTTAGGGTAATTATATATTTTCTAAAGAATATAAATAAATTACCTTGAAAAATAAAACATATTACCTTTAAAATAATTATTTACAACCTAATTTATCATATGTATAACCTTATATAATAAATATATTATTTATTATAATTTCATAGACATATTTACCTTTTCCTTAAATAAATTTAATTAAATTTCTTAATCATGACCAAATGGATTACAAATGACAAAATTTCCTCCCAATAATGATTTAGGTTGAATAAAACTCATTCAATAATATTAATAAAATGGTTTGGTTAATTTTATAATATTATTCTTAACCATAATTAATCATTTTACCCGTTTACCGTATTAATAAAAATTACTGAATTTACTATTCATAATTCAAAAAGACAAAATTGAAATATTAAAATAATTTGTTCATACTTATTCAAAATGTGGAATAAATTTTTAAAAATTTAAAACATAGAATATTAAATATTTATCTTAAATGTATTCTATTTTTTAAGAAGAGATATTAAGTTTTTAAAAGTTAAAACATTTCAAAATATTGAAATGATTTTGCAAATGAATTCTATGTAAAATTATTGTTAATTGTATAAATTATATTTATTGATACAAATATATTCTATTTATAATTTAAACCATTTAATTATATAGATTAATTTCATAAATTATTTTAATGAAAATGTGGTTTTCAATTGAAACATATTATATTATTACTATTCATCAATATTTATAACAAATCAGAAAAATATCAACAATTCAATCCAAGAATATTTTTATATCCCTCATACAAAAAAGATGTTTTTTTGTAAAATGGAATATCTAAAAGTGTAAAAAACTATATTTAAATAGGGTTCACCATCAAATGGATGAAATACTTTATTTGTATAAAAAATATTTATTTATTTACAAATTTGAATATTTCCCTAAATAATTTCAAGAAAAAATATTTGATAAATTTGAAACAGTAGATTTAATATATAAAATATACTTTTCACCAAAAAAATCCATCAAGTGTAATTTGATTATAATATAGACTCACTTATTTTCATATAAATAGTATTTCCATAAGAAAGATAATATTATTCATACCAGCCATTATAATTCCAGGGTTATAATATTTAGTTTTTCACATACAATATGTATTTCGTGAAATGAATTCTATCACACGTTCCATAAATAGGGTTGCGTATACTGTTGTTTAATATGGTGTTTCATATAGTGAAAGATAATCATGGAGTAATGTACGTCACATGACATAAATGTAATTAAAAAAATCTATATCATAAAATCTCGGGGTGATACATTATACCACCCATAAAATTAATTTCATTGTTGAATTTCATCAGGGATATAAAATGATTACTATTATAATGTCTATTTCATAGAAACCCACATCGTAAAAATGAATGATAAACCTTCATTTTAAAAAGGAATGTTAAAAACATAATGGTTACCCAATGTAACTCGTCACTAGGTTAACGTGTATAAAAATATAAGTAAAGTGTGAAAACATGGATATGGATGAAAAATATAACAAACATGTTCTGATGGAGAGTGACTGAGGATAAGGATAATTGAAAGATAACACCCATAAAGCAATAAATCTTCAATGATTTAAAGGATCATATGATACATTAGATAAGAAGATACAAGGATATCAATTTTGGTATTCATGATCATTTCACGAATTTTTAATAACATGAGATGAAATAATTATTTTATTTTAGTACAATTTCACAATTTTTCATGCCTTGAGAAAGGTTCCACATTATTTATTATTCAAGGAAATGAAATTGATGTTTTCATTCCTAAAGTGTTAGTAGATCATGCGACCCATAAATAGAGTGATAGGTTATTCCATCTGTCAATGGTTATCAAATATCAATATGTCCACCAATAGTGGGATTATACATTAATATAGAAAACTACAACAAGAGTTTAACATTAACATTTCATAAATTAGTAAACATACAATCCTTCTAAAAGCTAAAAATCCAAATCAATAGATAGAGTTGAACTAAATTGGTTCAACATTTATATCCAATATCTCTTAAGGAAATTCATGTTTTTCACATTGGAATCATGTGAATTCCTTAATCATGTATTCTATTAAGTTACAATAATAACCGAATGTATCAAATTATCCATATTTAAAAAATGCATGTTTTTTAGTCTTAATTCTAAAAAGATGTAATCCTCATCCAAGATAGCATAACCCACTTATCAAAAAATACACAACCTATTTCAAGGTAACTAATATCATTTAATTTAATTATTATTAAACAAAATGCATTTATCCAAATATTATTATCTCAAAATCATGATCATATTAAGGGTCATCCTTCCAAAAATCACGTGTCTTCCAAAAACCTCAACTTATTAACTTGTTCACTTTTCATGGTTACCAGTACCAGTCATAATACACTTTCAAATACATGTTGAAAATAAATTTTTACTACAAAATAGTTATTTCATTATTTTGTAATACAATAAAATCAATTATTTAACATTATTTGAGAATCCCATAACATAAACACTCAATCATTCCACCACTTTATTTTCTTACTCAACATAACCAATAGGGATCACAGATGATTTGGATTTTTCTATGGCCTTACGTGGTTTTCAAAATCAATCATCATTGATAACCCTTTGATTGTGTCATTGGTTAGAATAATTACCCATTTCCGTGTAGTTTTATCATTGAAGTGTCGGTGGTGGATTCTCTATATCCTTTTCCCAATTAAAATAATTACCTACTTTTTCTCATTACTTCAGAACTAAACATTATGATGGCCTTATTTTACACACATAAAACATGTTATATTCCATTTAATATATTCATTACCATTATTCTTTACGCACATAGAGAATAATAAAACAGTCAAATTTTTTTTAGTATTGTTTTGATATTTTCAATTGAATTAAATCATTCTTTTCTTATCAAAATAATGAGATTGATATGTAACCCCAACAGGCATTGAAACCGTTTTAGCACAATGCACATTCTCTTCATAGAAACCTTAAACTCCTATACCTAAATTTCTTTAAATAATTGGGTTATGGTAGTAAATAATCGATCATCTTTACTTTCTGTTGGAATGATAAAGCAATAATAATACATTGGATGTCTGGTAAAATTTTATCATCTATAGGAATGGATTCACCATCCTTTTTCTAAAGTTCAATGAACACATTATATATTTTCATTAAAATAATTATAGGAAATTTCAAATTGAAAAATGATTTCTTCATCTCATACCATTCCATGTATTCAATTTCATCTTATTGCCACATATTTTTTAATAGAGTCCACCACTAGTTTTCTTATCCTTTTAAATGATAAATAGATCAAATGAATTTTTCATGTTCTTAATAGGTATGTATGGGAAATATGTTTTCAACGATAATGATCCATTGATCCGCAACAAGTGGATGAAAAGACCTACTAAAAGATAGTGAATTGTGCCTCGTGAAGGAATCAATAGAATTTTTTACCCTTCTCAGGTAATTTTGAAGTCTATAATAATTCAATGATTTTATATATATCAATAATATTATTCATTCCATCTACCATAACATTTGTTTGTTCAGGAGGAGAATATTTCCATTACCAATTGAATTTATCCTTAACATGGTCTTTCAGGTTAAAGCCATTTTCTAAAACCCAAAAAGAATACTATGAGAGGCAAAAATAATACTATGAAAAAAATATAATCAATGGGTGTATTTTCAATCTCTAACATACTAGGATTAAAACTAGGTAATTCGTGATAATTTCCATAAATCTAGTACTATAACAAATAATTATACATATCTACAGTACATCACTTAGAAATGTCTCTAGGGATCTCCCAAAAGATTTCTCATCCTAGATTCCAAAGGTTGTATAAAACATTCTTATGATACCAACTGTAATGACCCAAGCATTATATATATGAATAATACAAATTTTTAGATGAATATTCATTACATTTTACAATCTCACATCTAAGAATCATAATAGTTTACTACCTCTGGAATCATGGAATACATTCATTTAACTTGTTAAATAACTTTAACATCTCCCATTAAATGATTAATTTATAACCTAGAGAATAAAAAATAAGATAGGGTGAGATTAGATACTCAGTATGGGTAATAAAACAATATATGAACATATTTATGTATGAACTTGAACAAAAATTTTAAATATCAAAATCTGGTGTCCTGAGATTAATATTTGTAGTTTTTAAGGGAAAAATCATATAGGAACATTATACATGTTAACATATCATCAAAATAAAACATGAATATGTAGAAAATGAATAATTATATATATAATTTCCATATACGCCATGTCTCTTTCCTATGACCATCATACCAGACAAATTACATTACCGAACTGGGTTTACTCCTTGTTCTAGCCATGTATTACTGAACCAAATATACTTACTGTTTCAGCCCTATATTACTAAGATGGATTTAGTTAATGTTCCAGTAATTTCTGTCTCATGAGATATAAACCTTTTCCCAATTAATTGTTTTGAAATATAGGTCTGATCCATAAAATAATTAAATAATTATTACATGTTCCATGATAATATTAATCATTCATCATATCATAACAGAAGAGAATATGGGTTTCGTAAACAAAATTCCATCATAACATCATCAATGTAAAAAAAATCATGCCATAAATATCATTCCATTATATAAAAAATTAAAATAATATTAATAATAGGTATATAAACATAACCTTATTTAAATAACATCTTCTTAGACAGAAAATAGTTTTGATATCATAACTGAAATTCATTCTTGATGAAAATACCATTTCTCTCGAAAAAATGTCTTATTTTCTCAAAATTCAACATAATTTTAAAAGAAAATAATTTATTTGAAAATCAAAATTGAAATCATGTAAGTTATTCTTTCTTGAAATAAGGAACCATAAAATCTTAAAAATGCATTAATATCGTATAAGTTTAAAAAAAATATCTTAGTTATTTTGCTGCAAATGTAAAAATGTACCTCGTATGGTAAAAGAAATAAAGACTCCTTTAAAACCAAGAATTAAAAGTAAAAAATGGGTAAATTTGACATTAATCCTAAAAATAAGAATATTAAACAATTTATAAAAACATTTTTAGAAAATATGGATATGGATGATAAATATACCCCATGAAAATTGTCCTAGTAATATTACTTACATATACCAAAATCATAATAATTGTTATGATATTATATATGATTATATTATCATATGTTCGGTAATAATATTTCATTATTACGCTTTATTTGCGTATTAATTTCTTAATTTTCACATGCATGTTTTTTCAAATTGGTTATGGTCCATCTTCATAGTTAATTTTTATGTCATTAAAAAATGATATTAACATAATATATAGCATATTAATTTATTATATACATTTATATAATCATGATTTAATTAATATCATATAGAACGAATCACACCGCATTGTGAAAACGGTAATTCGTACATAGACCAATGAGATGATTTCATTCATTTAATTATGAAATGGTATCGACATGGATTGTATTTATATTTTTATAATACATCTCTGGTTATAATTATAACATAGTGTAATTATTTCCATTTTTATACCCATCCAAGTCAAGATGTGTGTCACAATAGAATACACAATGTTGTGGATATGGTAGGTTGTTCATACGCATGCATGGTGATTTCATTATTTCGTAGGATAGATAGATAGTGGAATATGGTAGTTTCATAATTATGTTAACTAATCAGTGTATATGTTATACTATAGTTATTTCATTATAAATTAACAACTCATGAAGAGGAAATATAAGAAGAAAGTTGATTTATGGAATATGTAGATGAGATCATCTCTTCTTCGATGTGCTACCTCTAAATATCTTCTTATGGTGATACAGTTGGTATTTCAAGAATACCATAACCTCTATAATGTAAATAGAGTAGTTAATAAGCTAAAAGGATTTGTGATGTTATATCATTCCAACCATGAATTCTCAAATGGATGTGATGAAGTGAGGGATGGGGTTCCCTTATATAATTGAGGTGACGAGAACTTTTGGAATCCTCAAAAATATTAATTTATAATAAAATAAAACCCCACTCAAAACCTCAAAAATTTTCCACTTTTTAAGATGAGTGGAAATTAGGGTTTTAATATCAATTGGAAATTTTTTTTAGAAAATTTTTTATGTCAATTTGAACATTAACATTTTAATTAACACTTTCTTATTCTATTTAATTTTAATTAAAATAACAAATATTTCAATATTTAAATGGTGAAATATTTATTTATTTATTATATAATAGACACTAAATAATAACCTTATATCATTTTAGAACATATTATAATTATTATATATTTTTTAAAAATGTTTTATGAGTTTTATATAATTTAATAAAACAATAATTTACAAAACAACAATAGTGTCAATTTTAAAACTTTTCATTTCATGGATTATTATAAATATCATGAAAATATTTTATCATAAGAAAAAATAATTATATCCTTATGAGATATATGTTGAATACAATATAATTTTATATATTAATTATAAAAAAATATATTTTTTTAATATTATTAATAACATTAATTTGGTATTTCCCCAGTTAAAATAAATAATACATCTATTTTGTGTGATTATTTAATATACAATTTAGTGGATAAAAATTACATATAAAATTCTATGTTGAATGTCATTATACTAATATTAATAATGATTATTTTAGACTAATTTATAATCTAGAAAGATCATCACTAAAAAAATTATATTTATTAAATTATGAGTGTGACAACTTTAAGATAATTATAACTTAAATAATATAATGGTCACAGTCTCTTTCATATGGATCCAAATGATAAATAACTATACACTTGGATATTTATTGTCTATATATAATCAGCCAATAATAATTGTGAAAATTTTTGGTTCTTTTAATGGATGTTATAAGTTTATTACTAGTTGTTTTATTTATTTATCATCAATTATTTTATTTGTGTACCATCAATTAATATGTCATTAAGGTAATAATATATTTCTTTTAAAGTAATAAATAATTAATATGGTATAGGAAAACATTTTATAATAAAAATTAGTATATATAATCTATTTTATCTTCTATATAACCTTATTTAATTAATTTTTTTGTTATTAAATTTTTTTGATACATATTATAATTTTCTTTAAATAATATAAATTAAATGCCCTAATATCAACCATGTGGCTTCCAAAAGACACGATTTTATCCCAAGAATGATTTAGGTTCAAAAAATAGTTCAATGAAATTATGAAATGTTTTAGTGTAATTTTATAATAGTATTATTACCTGTAATTACTTGTTTTACCATATTACCTTATTAATATTAATTAACAAGACTTTTATTCATAATGATTCAAAATAAAATAAGTCCATTTAAATAATTTGGGAATAAATATTTTAAATACTGAATACATTTTTAATAATACAAAGCATATAATTCGATGTAATTAATTTAAAATTATTCTCATTGTCAGAAAAAAGAATGTGTTTTTAAAATTTTAAACATTAAAAAAGAATGAAATTTTTTGTGATCTAAATTCAATGTAAAATAAATTATAATAAAATAAATTACATTGAATGAAAAAATTATATTCTCTTAATAAATTAAAACCATTCGGTATTTTAATTTTATCACATTAATTATTTTTAGGAAAATTGTTTTTTTCAAATAAAATTTTGTAAAATTTTACAATTCATCAAATTTTACAACTTATCCAAAAAATATAAAAAATTCATCCAAATGCATTTTTTATATCCCACTTCCGAAGGATATGTTTTTTAAGTAGTATATATAAAATTTTAAAATACTGTAATTGAAGTGGGTGCGTCAAAAAAATGTGTAAATACTACATTTTAAAAAAATACTTATTTCATTTGAAAAATTGAATCTATTCCTATATCATGTCTAGAAAACATATCGAATTATTTTTAAATATTTAGTTAAATAAATTTCAAATATTTTTCATTAATAAAATTCATCATGAGTGAGTTTATTATTTTATAGACTCACTTATTTTAATTTAAATAAGTTTTCATAAGAATGTTAATATTATTCATAAACTCCACTATAATAACTAGGTTATAATATTTAGTTTTTCACATATACTCAGTCTTGTGTGAAATGAATTCTATCTAAATAACATAAAATTCTGTGTCATAGAAAGCATGAATAGTGTTGTCTATACAGAAAGCTAATACGGTGTTGCGTGTAGTACAAGATAATCATGGTGTAGCCTAAAACAAAAGACATCAAAAAAAATTAAAAAAGAATCCCTCTCATAAAATCTTGAAGTGCTATAGCCATCTCCCATAATCTCTGATTTAGTTTACTCTCACTGATGGATATTATTTAAATTTTTTTAGATATTGACTTCATCTACATATATAGATTCTTTTTGGTGATTCTAACATGCCTCTTTTTTAATTTCATAGAATCACTCATTATTTTAGTTAATATAATCATCTAATGACTCATTTAGGAGCTCTGTTAGAATTTTTCAAAATAATATATTAGATCCAAATCAATTGAATATATTCAATTAGTGGGATTCTATTTAACATAGGATGGATTTCTCAATCATTTCCATATGGTCATCATATTATAGGTTGTTTTTAAGTTTTTTTGAATTCCATCCGATATATGATAATATTCCAGAATCGAACTGATTGAGGATACATTAAATTTAATAAATTAATATACATGGAATATTGATAAAGTTTTTCCATATCCGTTCTCAATGGATTGTATGTGTTTCATGTGTATTTTGATATTCCAATTTCCATATACATTTGTGAATTATATAAAATAGAACCTAATGAGATTACATCGAATTTAAAATGTGAATTTAAAAAAAATAATGCTTTATGTGACTCCCATGTATTGTATTTGATATTAAGGGGTGTGATGACCATAATTTGATCAAGATATTTTTAATTAAATTAAGATTAACCATGGGATATGTCCAAAAACGTGATGTGAAATATTATACCATTATGTATGGCTTATATTTATTCATTATTATTAGGTATACATTAACATAATTAAATTATTATAGTATAATTAAGTGATATAGAAGTTGATATATGGTTGTGTTAAAGTAACCGACCATATTTAAGGTGTAAATAGTTCTTTCTTTAGTTTTCAATTCTTTTTAATCATTATGTTATATATATGAAAACTATCTTTTTAATATTAAATAATTTTTGGAAATAACTTTATTACATTATATAAAAATATATTTTTCTCTTTATGGATGTTTCTAATCATAAAATGGTAACATTTAATTCCGTATTTTTCCATTTACATGATTTAGGATGTGTCTAATAATAATCACCAAAATAATTGAGTTGTGAGTTAGGTATCATGTTAACCACATTCATAGTTGGGATACGAGTTAGATAGAATGTGAACCATGGTGGGGCATTGCTTTGTATTTGGTGTAATTCCTATAATGTTATCTTCATGTGTGATATATTGGGTGTAATGAATATCCCGATGGATTTGTTATTTGGATTAAAATTATAGTGTACAAAGGGATACATTTACATTGTTATTTTTTTAATTCCCAATTGTATTCATTATACTTGTTATAAAACATTATCTCTTTTGCATCAAACTAACCCTGTTTAATATTATGTGACATGATCATTCTCAACACTGAAAATTTCCTATGTAGGTAATGGGGCTTCCATGTTTGGTCATTAAACCAAATGATACAATAAATTTTTATTTTGATGAATTTTGATGAATTTTTATATCAATTTATTATATACCTATAGAGGGATATGTTTAGTTCGACCACTAGTGGAGGATTATATATTTTTACAAACACCCATCTCCTGAAATGTTGCTCTAGGGAAGATTTCAAGACTTGTGATCATTTTGTTGGAAAACCCCCTACTCTATAGGATGGTTGTGTTAGTCGTGTATTGTTAGAGATAGTTTATGGCACTGGTATAATAATTAAGAATATATACATAAATATCATTAGATTTGTTATCTCTAGACCTAATTATTTATGATATTCCATTTGAGTGCCTTATTCATGCTAATATTAGGTTTATTTCTATTTGATACCACAATATATTAAAAAATATAACTTGTCATTTAATTCAGATATGAAATTGATATTAAATTTATCCGTATTCTTTTATTATCCCCTGATTAATATTAATGAAAAAACATTTAATATTAATAATTTATATTTATATTATGGAATGCAGTCTCCCGGTATAGTCTATGAGACACTTATCATGACATAGAAATCATAGGCATACCATGCGGAATGAAGATATATATAACACACTATTTGAATCATATATCTTGTGATCTAGGGGATTAATATTACTAGGTTAACCATTAAAACTCTTGAGCACATCATCAATGATAAATAAGTCAAGAGATTCCTAACATCCACTACTAGGCTCCCAATTCTATTGTTTTCACTAACTATATTACCACTATTAATTTGGTTTCCTCGCATAAATGTTATAGTTTTTTTATCATATATTGAAATAGCCAAATTTCTTATAAATCAAATTGAATTTAACTTAACATTTTCTATAAAATTTATTCCATGTATTAAAACATGGTTTAAACAACCCAAGGATACTAAAAGGACACCTAAATCTACCAATTTTCTGATATAAAATGTACAACATTATTAAAATGAGTTTGAATTATTTTTCAACCTAATTTACCAACATTAAATGATATGGTCTATTATATCGGTTCCAATTTATATGTAAGTATTTAAATTTTCTTCTTATGGTTTTTTTGAATACGATAATTGAAAATGGATAAAATTTGATATAAAATACATTACAGGATGATTATATTATTATACGATACATATCAAATTTTTGTAAGAAAAAATATCATGATTAATGTTTTCATTACATCTATATCGTATTATACTATGACATAATAATAAAATTTATTTGAAAAAAATTAATTATATTTTATTAAATATAATTATTTTTATTATGTTTTTCATAAGAAATTTTTATTTAAAAATTATGGTATAGTTATATGAATTTTAAAATTTATTATTCAATTTTAATTATAGTATTGGAACATTATATCTATGAAAAAGTGGTAATATAATGAAATTTTATAGATTTAGGTATGGGATGATATAGATATCGTACATAAAAAATTATTAAAACATCACATGAAACTACATAATAAATTAAATTCATTTTTAGATATATTTTTAAAATATATTAATTTCAATATTTAAATTTTAAAATTCTTAAAAATATATATCGTAAAGTGATATTTGTATTATATCTTATACATATATATACTAAAAAGCATGAATATATATATATATATATAATAATTATTATTTGGAATTTCTAATGCTTATTCATTATTATTATTATTATTATTATTAAAAATAAGGTTTATTAAATATATTGAAATGATAAAATCCCTCATTAAAATGCAATATTTAAGAAAAATAAGTTCTTACTTTAGAAATTTTAACATAATTAACTCAATTATAGTTAGATTGAATTATCAATATACATAATAAGGATATCTAAATAGTTTTAATAATAAAAAACCCTTATATTATATCTTATTATAGAGACATTTAGAAACTTCGGTGTATTGCTCTATAATTCCGTACAAAATACCCGTAGTTTATTTTATTGATTGCACTACTGGAAAATGTATTGGTAGAATATAAAAATATACTGTGATTCTATTTATGATACAAGATTTTCATCAACACTAATGGATAACACTAGTATTAATATTTACATTTGATGAGGGATTAATTATATTTTGAAAATAATTCCACAGATTAATATTATTTTAGATTTCTTTCATATCCCTCAAAAAATATATTTGTTTTAAAATAATTAATTATGAGGTTTTTCATATACATTATAATTTATTATGGTGTTAAACCATTCCATATGGGATACATAATATATTTTAATTATAGTATAAAAATTATATGTTTTCATTATTTATAACTAATTATTTATAGGATATTTAGTAATCATCATTATCCGGACCCATTTCATGGGACCCGTGTCATGATTACCCCAAGCCCGCTTTCCATAGGCCAGGGGATGGCGACTAGCACCAAAGGCGTAAATCCCTATGACTGGGAAGGCATTGCCTTTATTAATTGTAAAAAGACACAACAGAGTACGAGCTGGAAGTAAACACTAATCAAAACTATATACAAAGGAGTACATAAAAGTAAAAGGGGAAGGAAACACAATCCCAACTGTAATGTAAAATATCAACTAAATGAAAATAAAAACTGCTGCTAGATCTTCCACCAAGAAAACCTACCTGATGAGTAGGTATAGATAGCCTCCTCAGCGCGCCACGTCTATTTGACTCCTCAGTGTATTGACTCGTCATAAGGTCCGCCTCTGATTAACATCCAGTCCTACTACTCTCAGACTCAGTCAGTGATTTCTATCGTCTACAACCAACACAAGGAGTTGCTGACATAGATCGTGCATGGGTGAGTATAACGATACTCAGCAGGGTCCCTGAGACCCTCAAGTTCTCACTAATCCAACAAAGATACAGCACAAAGTATGAAATCAACATATAACTTCACTTAGTTATGTGCACATACATATATATAAGTTATAACATAATCCATGTCAATAATGAGGAAAACACAAAGTTACCGACTCATCTCAACCAGGATTTTTATGCACATTGTTGAATCCACGACTACTAGATAACTCCTCCTCTGTTGAGTATAGTGGGCCTGCCGCGAAACCAAGGCGCTACCCACTAACCTTGTACTGCTGAGGTACTCCTCCTATCGAGTACCATGGGTATGTTGCGTCACATAGAAGAACTCCCCACCATAGGATTGTCGCCGCAACCAGGAGATCCCCCTCATAGCTTGCAGAGGTACTCCTCTTGTTGAGTACCGCGGGTCTGCAACCATAAGCAGAAGCTCCCCTATCCTGGTTCTGCCTTCACAACTAGGAGCACCCCACTGGGCCATCTGAATCACTCTGAGTCGATCAGTTAGCAGTCGTCAAGTCTCAGCCAGCTAAAAGGTCTCTACAAACTGGCTTCTCACCTATCTAAGGATCCACTCCACGAGATATTGTTCGATACTACAACAGGAAAAAAGTCCCACATAGAAGTATCTCAACGGTCTGCCACGTCATAGAGGTCTCAACACAATGGATGTCATTTCAATCGGACACCCGATATGTGATTTATTATCTAGTTATTCTTGGGGGCCGGTTGGATTCGTGTACAATCCAACCTGATCATAACTCAACTTTACCTAAACTCTATGTGGGTATAATCCAAGGGGCCATCATGATCCATGATTACCTGTGCCTCTAACGATTCTTCAAATAGATTTTTGGAGCCAAATATATGGCCAAAGAATGTAAGGGGTAGTAGTGGGCTCAGGTCTGATCCGACCCGGTCAGACTGACCCGGTCCAAACCTGTGTGGGCCGACCCGGTCTTGGGCGGCCCGGTCAGACCAATTGGGTCTGGGTCGGGCCTGTCAGACCTACTGGTTCTGGGTCAGCATGGTCAGACCATTGGGTATGGTCCGACCCATTGAGTGGGACATCCTATTAGGTTTGACCCAGCCCGCTGGGCCAAGCCCTGTAGGCCGCGAGAGCAATTTGGACCGGGCTTGGGTCTGATTTTTCCTGGAGCTTCATGAGAGCACGGACTGGCGTGGCATAGCCTAAGTGTCAAGAGGGGGGTAGCACGCCGTCTTGGCCGTGAGGCCAAAAGGGAGCATGTTCACAGGATGTGTGTGGGGCACACGCAGAGGCTAGCAGGCGGTCAGTTCGGGGTGGCACCCATTGAGGCCGGCAGGGCGGCCGGTTAAGAGTGACCCACGATGAGGCCAGCAAGCGGTCAGTTCGGGGTGCCATGCGTGGAAGCCGGTAGGGCAGCTGAAGAGCAGCTCCGCCAAGTGGGGCGTGGACAGCCAGGGCGCGGCCAGGCAGGGCGTGGCCAAGCGGGGGGCAGCCTGGCAGGGCGTAGCCAGGCAGGGCGTGACTAGGCTGGTAGCCGGGCGGCAGGTTCGGGTGTGGCCATGCAGGCGGTCAGGGACACCGAAGGGGGTGCGGTCTAGGATATCCCATCAGGTTCACAGGCAGATGGTGTGACCCGGGCGGCATGGCAGGAGGGATATGGTTCGACCCTGATCACTGGAGTGTCGCAAGGGAAGCACGGTTCATGGAGGCCACGAGTAGCACGACCTTTTTCATCACTGCCTTCATCATTCATTCACTTCATCTCCTTTCTAAAGAAACATCACAAAGCGGTCGACAGAGGGTGTCAGGCCTTGTTAGTTTGGCCTGCACCTTCCGCGTTTATGGGGGTGATAGCAATTGGTTCATCAAAGGAGTACGATGAACATCAATTACTTACAATACTTTGCATCGATTCCTTTCAAACGAAGATGGGAAATAGAAAAGGAATATTACAAAAAGTAATCCCTCTACCTTTGATCATCGTTCATCCTTTGTTAATGGACTCATGGAAAGTAGATGAAGATGTTCTTCATTCATCGCTTCCACCATGCAGATCCAAAGTCGAGCAGTGTTGGCTCATTGAAGACGATGCAGATGTCAGTCGCCGAAGACGTCTCACGATGGATGATAATTTGAGGATGAATTTTAAGAAGGTCATCATTATTCGTTATTAATTCTTGATGGGGAGAAAGATTTCCTCGTTGGGATCTTTCTCCCAATAATCCTCCCCTCAAGCTGCCTCCAAAATGAATATACCAACAAAATAATAAGTTGAAATATCAGTGGTGTAGCGCGAGAGGTCGGTGAACCTCACTGAGTATTGTGCCTCCCTCATTCTGCCCTACTGTTGATGATGTAGATCTTGTATCCGCACAGAACGTATGGTCGCTGGGACATACTCTGCCCAAAACAGGATCTAAAAGTCTGCATAGAGTAGTGTCACCTCGTCATGCACCGGGATCATCAGGATCCACTATCTGCTCACTGCTTCCTGTAGAAGGCTGGCATCATATATCACTATTAAGTCGGTCGGTGTCCCTACCATTCTAAAGACTCTCACAACCACCTCCATCCAATACTCAGCTGTCTGCGGGTCTGTCTCTCCCCTTAACCTGGCTGGACTCTGGCGCTGGAACTCATGCAATGTGGTCAAGTGGCGTGCATCGTCAGCTGCTAGGGCTGGTGGCATCGGTGGACCAACATGTAGTGCTACCATTGGATCCTCAGCTGGAATATGGCTATGCACCGAGGCCTCATCGCTCACTGGGCTAGCTACGCGTACAAATCTCAATGCTCTAGCTGGTCGTTCGTGGGGAGGCATCATGAAAGAAACGGATGTGACACGGTCAAATGACTATACCTGGTGTGTTGAAATAGTAGATATGACTTAAAGAAAACTTTTTAAAACACACACACAATTAGTTTATTCGTGGAATGAGTCGGAAATCAGATGTTAATGTCTTGGTGTATGGATACTTCAGTCACTGCACCAACACTGGACTCCTAAAACTGAAAACCACACTCACTAATCATAACACTATTTATTAACATAAAATAAAGATCAGTGTTTTATGTTCTATAGTATAACCGACTTCTCTGATACCAATTTGTCACGACCCGTCCCTAGAGGCCCATTCCATGACTACCCCATGCCCGACTTCCCCATGCCCGTTGCTGGTGACTAGCAACAAATTCATAAATCCCTAAGACTAGAAAGGAATTTCCTTTATTAAGTGTAAACACACACAACATAGTATGATATTGAAGTAAAAAATAAAAAAAATTGTATACAAAGGGGTGATGAAAAGTAAAAGGGACCAGAAATACAAGACCAACTGTAATGTACAAGTACACTGAATGAAAAGTAAACCACCCACTATATTTTCCACCTGGAAACCCTACCTGAATGGTTGGAACAGAGAGACTCCTCAGTGCTCCACGTCCATCCAGCTCTTCTGTGTACCGACTCGTCATAAGGTCCACCACTGGGTACCTTGCATTACTGCTACTCTCACCCTCAGTCAGTATTGTCTGTTGTCTACAACCAACACAACGAGGTATGGGAATAACCCGTGAAGGAGTGAGTATAACGATACTCAGTAGGGACCCCGAGAACCTCAATGTCTCACAAATACAAAAAGGATACAACATAAAGTATGTAATCAACAGATAACCTCACTTAGATATATTCCCAAACATATACCTATGTTATCAAGTAATCTATCTCAATCATGAGGAAAACACAATGTTATCGACTCAACTCAACGAGGATTTTTATTCACTTGGTCGAAACCATGACATCTTGAGAATGCATCATCTATAGAGTATAGTGGGTCTTCTGTGACACCAAGGTGTTTTTCACTATCCTTGGACTTCTTAGGTACTCATCCTATCATGTACCATGGGTCTTCTACATCACACCAAAGTGCTCCCCGCCATAGGTCTGTCGCTGTAACCAGGAACTCCCCCTCATAGCCTACAGAGGTACATATCCTATTAAGTACCATGGGTGTGCCACCACAATCAGGCACTCCTCTACCACGGGTTTGTCACCATGACCAAGCACTCCCCACTGAGCCATCTGAATCACTCTGAGTTGATCGGTCATCAGTTGTTATGTCTCTGCCAGCTACTATGTATATGCACTCTGTCTGCTCGCCTTTGAAAGATACGCACCACAAGAAAGTAGTCGATACTCCTACTATCATGAATTCCAATGTAGACGAATCTCAAAGGTATTCCATGTCATATAGGTCTCAACTCAACCGACGACGCGTCAATCGGACACCTGGTCTATAAGTTGTTAGCCTTTTAGTCCCGGTGGACCATTAGATTCGTGTACGATCCAACCTAACCATAACTCAACTATACCAAAACTCTATTGGTTTAAACTCAAAGAGACTGTCATGATCTATGATTTCCAGTGCCACTGACAGTTTGTAAAATCGATTACCAGTGCTAATGATATGGCCAAAGAAAGTAAGGGGCGATAGTGGCCCCAAATCCGGTCCGACCCTGTCCAACCCATCCTGGGCCGACCCGGTCAGGGTTGACCAGGTCCGACCTATTGGGTATGGTCCTACCCATTGAGTGGGATAGCCTGTTAGGCTTGGCCTGGCCCACTCTGCCCAGCCCAACAGGCCACGAGGGCATATCGGCCAAGGCTCGGGGTCGGTTTGGCCCAGAGCGTCATGAGGGTGTGGCTCGGAGCATCACGAGGGCACGACCTGGTGAGGCTCGGACCATAGATTGTGGCTGGTCTAGTTCTTCCAGTGCGCCGCTGGGGGGTGGTGGACGCCGGCTCTGCCAGTAGGCTGCAAGGGAGCCGGTTTGACAGTGGCGTGCAGGGTGCGCGCGGAAGCCGGCAGGCAGCCGGTTTAGGATGGCACACACGGAGGCTGATAGGGCGGCCGGTTCGGGGAGGAGTGCATGGAGGCCCTCAGGGTGGCTGAGGAGTGGGTCGGACAGGCGGGGCATGTCTAGGTAGGGCGTGGCAAGGTGGGGCAGGGCCAGGAGTGGCGCCCCCATGCGGGGCTTGGCCAGGCGGGAGGCGGCCAGGTGGGGTGCAACCCGACATGACGCGACAATGTGGGCGGTCGGGCGGCTGGTTTGGCAATGGCCAGGTGGGCGGCCGGGGAATACGGTGGCAGTGCGGGCCAAGATAGCGCGGCCAGTTCACTGACTGATGACACAACTATGGCGGCTCGGCCAAAGGGTCGTGGTTCGGCCTGGAGGACAGGAGCGTCGTGGGGGCGGCACGGTTCGTGGAGGCCACAGTTAGCGTGGAATTTCTCGTCGCTGCCTTCATTGTTCCATCCCTTCATCACCATGCCGAAGGAACATCACAAAGAGATCAGAGGAGGGTGTCAATCCTTGTTAGTTTGGTCCGCACCTTCCCCGTTTAGGGGGGTGATAGCAATTGGTTCATCAAAAGAGTATGATAAACACCAATTATTTACAATACTTCTCATCGAATCATTTCAAACGAAGATGAGAAAAGGAAAAGTAATATTCCTATTAGTTAACCCCTACCGTTGATTGTCATTCGCCGTTTGTTGACGGAGTCGTGGAATGTAGATGAAGATGTTCGTCATTCGTCGCGTCCTACATGCACTTACAAACCGAATTGTATCGGGTCATTGATGATGATGCAGATGTCGATCGTCGAAGATGACTCACAATGGTTGAAGCATCAAGGAAGGAGTCGAATAAGGTCGGTGTTCTCCATTCTTTGTTCATCATTGAGAGTCAGGGTTCCTCGTTGGGATCATTCTCCAAATAATCCTCCCCTCAGGCTTCCACCAAAATGAATATTCCAACAATATAATAGATTTAAATATCATATTAATTTGTTTGCAAGATATTCAAATAGGACTAGTTAAATAGGTAGGATCCCAGTAATTAATTAAATGGTTTTCCGTGGATTAATTAGGAGAGATTGGCCCAATTGAATTTAAGGAAGATCATAAGGCTCTCTTTCATTATTGAGGGAGATTTGAGATGTTTTACTCTCTTCTATAAATATAGGGTTTTAGCCTCATGTGGTCCCCATGACGTAAACTCTGGTTGGAGGTTATGTTCGAAGGGTCCCCACATCGTATCCTCTCGTGGGGGGATATGTTCGGGTGGGACCCACCACCATAACCTCAAATGGGAGGTGAATGTGTGTTGGTCCCACCTCAAGCATATAAGAAGTGTTTTCAACTACTAGTCACCCACATGGCGGTTCAAATAGAATAATGTGTAGCATACTTTATTTAATTATTTTTTTATAAAAACCCAAAAACTAACTTTTATTCTCGACCAACTACCATCGAGGTGAATGTCTCCTTAAGCAAATACCGACACTATGAGTTCAACAGTGCCCACGAATTTCAATTCTAAGAACCGGTTTAAAAATTATAAAATCCCTCTCATATGTTTGTTGAGCGTACCCATAAAAAACATCAGAAATTGATTTTGGGCACAGCAGCCCTTGAAATCACACGCCGTCAGTTTTCGCAGACTCGAAAAATTTCCATGTATCAAAAAAGATTTCCACCGGATTTCCGGGTCTTTACAATCATAGTGACATAACAATATATATAGAATTTAATATTGGATGACATCCATCTATTTTTTTAATGAAAACACCTATTATTTCTTTTGGAATTTCATAATAAACAAATAAATTTATATATTGAATTTTTATATATGTTTATATTGTTACTTCTAACCAATGTATTTATTAATTTTTTTATTAATATATTGTACATAGTAACAATTAATCATTTGGAACTATTATAAAACTCATAAAGAAATAGATATTTGGGATGGGTAACATATCAATAAAAAATAACCAATGTTAAAAAAATTGCATTGTGTTAACCTATTATTATCTGACTAATAATAGAGGATTCCCTTTTCATTCTGTTATTTTTTAAAATCCAGAGATATCTAATCATAACCTTTTTCTAAAAACATATTTATTATAAATTTTATTTGATACCAAATGATGACACCCAAAATAATAAATTAAATTTTGCTATAAAAAATAAATATTGTGTCACTATAATAACAAATAGCATTTAGGTTAAATGTTTTTGAGAATTAGGAAAAAATAATGACATAAAAAACCCATATGAATCAAACAAGTTATGAATTTTTTGCAGTAAATAATGGATTACTTATTTTAAAATATATAGCTGTTATTTTCTAAAAAATAAACACATTATACTATTCATTAAATTTCATAAAAAATAATTTTCTACATAGAATTTTTAAATGAAAATATTTATGACTAATAATGTATCCTCTATATGGGTGATCCTTAATATTTATAATCAATTATCTTAAATGGACATAATAAAAATATGTCTCTATAAGAAGACAATAAAGTAAAAAAGAAGTTAATATAATAATATCATTTCTAGTAAAACATTGATCATAATTCATGAATCAAAACATAAGTATTTCTCATAAATTGGTTGATATCAAACGGATCATGGGATATTAATAATTTTTAAAAAACATGATACTTGAAATTACGAGCATGGGTTAAGGATTACTACCCTGAGAAAATATCATAGTTTTATAGGAAATTCTCCCAGGCACTATATATGGTATCTCTTGATATGAAAAAATTTCCCAATTTATTATAGTGATATATATTTTTCACTCCACCTCTCATATCATAATATGTACAAGAGTATGTGTTACACATATGGAAAATATAAAAAATTCTATAATTAATTGTTACATGACAAACCAAATGAAATTTTATGGGTATCCAAATGAAATTAAATTACTTGAAAGGTAAATACCATTTATTTAATATAATTATGTTCAAGATAATTAAAACATATAAATAATGGTTATAAGGTTAGTTCTATAATTTCATTATTCAATTAATTAATATTTCTCATGGTTAAAACCATTCAACAAAAAAAATTTAAATATAGTGTTTTCACAATGTAATATAATTAGATAAGAGGTAATATTTATGAACAATATATTATCAATTATAATAACTTATATTATTTATTAGTTCATATATAAATACTTCATTTCCATCAAAACCTGAAATGTATGATCATGGATAAGGAAATAATGGATTATTTTTCAAAGAATCTATCTTTGGAAATTATATAGTGCAATGTAATATAATATTGAAATCATTAGAACATGAATAAGTACTTACAAAGGTCACAATCATTAATATGAAGATTAAAAATTGAATATGATTTTAATTGAACGTTTTTATAGTTTTTTTATAATATTGTAATAAATTTAAATCATCTCTATTAAGTAAGAAAAAAATTTAGAAAATTAAATATAAACTATATTTATTAATATTTATAACAGTTAATTTACATGATATATTTCAATAACAACATTGATATGAACAAGGATTAAAATTTATATTAAATATTAAAAATCATGTATAAAAATTTTTTGATTCATTTATACAAATAAAGATATGATTTTCATAAAAAATTTGTAAATGGATGAAAATGTCTAGAAATTAATTTTTAATATAAAATCACATAATAATTTAACCTTGAAATTATGATCTTTTATATTGGATGAATCATTTAGTTTTATATGGTAAAATTATCACTTTATTGATGTGTTTGATTATATGAAATAATAAGAAGGTTAGAATTTAGAAATGTATATACCTAAAAATAAAAAGTTAAATAAGAATATATATCATAATATTAGAATCAAATTAACATAAAATATCTATGTTAGTAGGATAGTGAACAATATATATTATAATTTTAATGAAAATAAAAAACCTATTGGAATAAGAAATTCATAAAAACATAGTTTTAAATTATAAATCTATAAGGGAGAAAAATGGAACATAAATCATTTATTAATTATTTAAATAAAATATATTATACATTTAGTGTTATTTTATTTGAGAAATAGTGTAGAATATAGGAAGTAATTATATAATACTTAAATGGAATGATGAGTGGGAATGAAAAACACTAAGATCGTTATAATTTAAGACAAAATAATCATTTAAAAATAATTTCATATGAATGAAATTGAAATACATAGAACATGATATATAATCTAAATATAAAAAAATTAGTATATAAATCTCTCAAATAGATTAATGGGTTTGATAAAAAAATTTATTCAGTAAAATATATTTCAGTTATGAAAATCCCCTCACAACAAGTCTGCAATCTCTTGGTATTTCTGTATAATATCCCAAAAATAAAATAATGTTTATTTAAAAATTATTATTAACTCTTCAATTTTATAATTCATTTTTATGATATTTTTATTATCATATTGTATTCAATTAATTTATAGTGTTTTTTCATCGGTTTAAGGTAAATATTCTTTGAATTTTCTGAAAATATTTTCCGCATGATTTACCTAGTAAATTTATTAATATAATTGTTTCATTATCTATATATATTTTTATTTATAATAAAATAATTATTCTTATAATATATGAGTTATAAAACCTCATTTATTATCTAAAATAGATTCAAATTAAAAATGATTTCTCTATATTGTAATTTTTTAGTGGTTAAAATTACATTAACAATTTATATTACTATAATAAATATGTTGAATAATATAAATTATTAAAATATTAATTATATAAAATATTCTTTCTTAACTAAAAAAATGAATCGAAGAAAATCCATGTACTGTAGTGATAAAAAATTGAATAAGTCGCTCATGGCATTGATGAACCGACTATAATAAGGGGACATTTTCATTATTTAGAATAGATGATAGGATGGTATATAAATTATTTGATTAACATAATAAATTTCCATATAACATTGATACTAATTTAATTATATTATTATTTATATAATAGATTTGAATGAGATAGAAGAAGAAAATAGAAATGAAATGGAGTGACAGGAAGTTCTAACACTTATTATTTGGATGACTACATTACTATATGGATTGTTCAATAAATGTTTTTTATTTTGATAATTAATGAACCTATAAAATGCAGATAATAATGTTATAAATGGGTTTTGGCAGACTATCGTTATTATGAACCAACTATGGTACCTAGGTACACCAATAACCATGACGGTCCTGACATAGCCTGAAGGGCATTCTCAATCACAAAGGGTCAGCTACTAGCACCTAAAATCATACAATATAAATATGGTAATGATTTTCCACTAAAAATGCAGAAGTAAAAGAGAGAACAGAGTATGAATATCAAAATAAAAACCAAAGGGATTTATATATGATAAGAAAAAAATTGTAAACAGTCCCAACATACTGAAATTAATGTACCAAAACATAAAAACATCCCATGCCCCAAAAAAGGATGCATCTCACCAAGTCCTTGGATCATTAGTTATAACATCCTTCAAAAGGTCATTATCCCATTATTGATCCTTGAAATAGTTTATATAAAAACACTTTAAGTCACAAGTAGGGGGTGAGTTGAAGCCTATTCAAATTTAACATAAAGGAACTAGAAATGTTTTCTAATATAAAATTAGCCAACGAAATTATTTCACTTTAATATAAATTAATTTGGAATCTAGATAACATTTAAAAATTCATGATTTAAAATTTTAATGATGGAATGACTTTATCTTCTCAGGCTTCACATTCCATATAATAGAAAATAATTGTAATCAGTATCTTCCCAATATAAATGATAGATCATTTATATCCCAATAGATGATTTCAAATTATGGATTAAACACACACTATTATGTCAAATAGTGTATAAAAATTAAAATTTCCTGTAAATTGTTTACAAATTTTGAGTTTATACATTTAATACACAAATAGGTGACCAACAGGGTCATGTTAAAAATATGTACGACTCTTCCAGGATATAAGGACCTGACACTATGAAATAAAATATATGTAAAAATTCCAATTTTGGTAATTAATGTGGACTCTTCACCAACACCAATGGTTTGTGATTGGATGATATGATGTTTTAGAATGTTTTACGTCATAAAGTTCCTCTACAAAATAACCATGAAAAACATAAGGCATGCATGTTCTCAAGTTCGAAACAATGATTGGAAGATTATTTTAATACTATATAAAATCAAATTAATTATCATTCTCTATTTCAATTATGATAATCTTATCTTTAAAACCATAATAGGATTTTAATTAAAAAAGAATATTCAAAACAAACCATTAGGTTTCTATAAAATCCATTTTTATGAAATATTTAAAAATAATTATTTTAAATGGATTCATGAAATTTCATAATCCACATTCTATAATTTAATTAAATATTTTAATTTTCAAACTAATTCCATGAATTTCAAAACGTACTGCTAATTCAATAGATTTGGAGTTTCTCACAATTATCAATAAAAACAATTCATAAATTAAATCCAAATTTTAAATAAATATATTATCATTATGTAAAAAATTTCTATTTTAAAATCTAAATTACATAAATTCCATATACAATCCCCAATTCAATGGAATTTTGGGATTCCCAATTTCAAGAAAAACCACCATTTTTTTGAAATCAATTCTTTAGAAATTGGTTTCTAATAAAAACATTAAAAAATTTAATTTAAATAAAATAATTAATTAAAATCATAAAATTTAATTAATAATAGTGATTTATAGTTATGATAAATTGGGAATTATAAAAAAATCACATAAATTATAGTTTTCATATCTCAAAGAGACTAAACCTAATCTGGATTTATTGAGGAATAACAACCACAACAAATAAAATCCAAGGATGTGAGATTCAATCCTAGGATTATAACCCCAATACAGTGTGTATTAGAACCAATATTGAAAAGAATGATCCATGTAACCCTCAAGAGAAAGAGAGAGATCAAGGGACATCATGAAAAGAATTAGGAATCTAATCCAAAGGGGATCAACTACCATTCTATAAGAATCAAAACAAATCCAGGAGGGGTCGGAGGGTCCATGAATCCATATTCGGAGCTCCATGGATTATGGAAATTATCTTGGGTTGAAGAAGGTTCATCCAAGACCTAAAAGAGGGATTTGTTAATTTTTATAGAAATTCAAATTAATGAAAACCTCATTTTCATTGTTTATTGGGAACATGAACATAATTAAGTTAAACCATTCAATATCCATTATCTATTTATAAATTTTTATCCCAATATCTTTATATAAGGTTTTTGATTTGGATAACCATGGTAATTTCATGTGAAGATCAGTAACCAATTTTGATCAATTTTGAGAGAGATAGTGCATGGTTTGGGAAATTGATCACAAGTTGTGAACCAACCATGAACTATACCATAAATTCCCAAAAACATTAAAATTTCACTAAAAACAACCCCAAATGATACCCAACAAAAAAAGTTTAAAAATATGGGATTCGTAATATTTAACATAGTTATATGATGCTAGAACCTCCCCTCCATAAAAACATTATGTCCCTAAAATGCATTTGACGATGCTTCCATGTAAAAAAGATAGGAAAATGGATCTCTCATCATTGACTCCCTCTCCTACATATCATTATTATCAGAACCATGCAACAATAACACAAGAACCAAATTTATCCTCCTCCCATTATGTAACATGGGTTTATAATCAGATATCCTAACTGGCTGTGCAGTTACTGATAAATCATGTTCAACATCAACATCACTCTAGCTTGGAACATGAGATGGATCAGATCGATAATTGTGAATCATGGATACATGGAACATGTCATGTATTATGGATGTTTTGGTATAAGTGTTAAATAGTACGGAACTTTCACTACCTACTCAACAACTCAAAATGACCAACAAATGAGGAGGAATATCCCCTTGCCTCTAATGTCGTCAATGACCCAAATGAGGTGGAACATTAAAGAACACCTATCCTCCAACTAATAATTACAAAGGTCTCCATTGAAAATCGACATAATATTTATATCATACTTTTAAATTAATCATTCCATGATGAATCAACTAAATATTTTCCATCATATCATAGAACAAACTCGATCCAGCTGTTAAACATTCACACACCTCCGACCAGAAAAACAGATATATAAATGTGCATCTATACAAGGCCCAAAAAAATAATCCAATATGATCATGTAATGGTAAATATTTTTAATAGAAAACTCAACCATTCCAATTTTATCATCCAAATATCCACAAATGTTGAGAACACTTGGGAGATGAATATCTTTAATAATCTGTATATTTCATCCTATCTGGCCGTCCGACTGTGGATGGTATGTCATATTAAAATGGATGTGAGATCCCCATGCCTTCTAAAGGCCTCTAAAAAAGAGATAATTTAATTGAGGATACTTATCAGAAAATTTATTATAAGGAACAATTTAAAATGATCTATAAAGTTCACATAGAGATTACCAATTCATGATTTCCGGTCGTAACATGATTTGGCATAATGTGAGATGATTTGATTATACTATCCACCACAACAAAAATATAATTATTATATATCTAAATATAATAAAACCTAACAATATCATACATTGTTATCTCATCCCACTTCCTAGTAGGTACAAGATGTCTGTACAAAAAACCAGACGGTTTATGGTGATTATAATTTACCTGCATGAATGTATAACAATGATAAATAAAATCATTATTTCCAGGTCTCCTACCAATCCACCAGAACTATTGTCACTTGTTATAGAAAAGTTTTGTGGAAATTTGGTTCACGTTACATTGGGTACTCTAGAGATCTCTCATTATAGTTTTCCTTACTTATAATGGAACCACGAAACGATTCTTAAAGCTTTTAATTTCCTCTTTGGATATCAACCTTTCTTGAGGGTCTCGCTATAATTAAGATATTCCTTAATACTAAAGAACTCATAATTAAGACGTTGATCATACATAATCAATTGGAGAAAACTAGATTCCATTTAAATGCTTTCGATGGAAACCATTGCCTCGTTTTTTTACTCTAATATGAAATTGTTCATAGAGATATACTATGTTCAACTCTTGAGATGATTATTAAAATTCAAGGTTCGTAAATTTCATAATTAATGAATCAATAATGATACTCACATTCCCTGGATTATAGGCAATATCAATGTAAAAATACTGTATGTATTCCATCCAAATCCTATATTTGAGATTAAAATATTTTTTAGAGAAGATATAACAAAAGGTCATGTGGTCTAAAATCATGTTAATCCATTGTCTGTAATGGTATTTCTACTAACTCTGATGATAGTTCTTCACACATGTGAGTTAAGGTTATTTGGATGGATAATAATTCTCATGTGATATAAGATGATGAGATCACTAATCAATTACATGATCTTCTTGAATAACAATTCATCCCAAGATTGAACGTGATGGAACACTGAAGACCAAATATCTCTACCTAGACTCTGGAAGACTGTACACCTTTGAAGTAGTCAAAATATGTTTTATCTTAACAAAATAATTATGAAATTTTTAATCCCAAAAAAACCTTACTTCCTTCCATGTTAGAGAATTTTTCAGAGAATCAATCTTTTAGAATTTCATTACTAATAGTTTATAATATTCTTATATTATCATGAATTTCCAAATCTAGAAGACATTTTATGGTCATCCCAAGTTAGAAAATCCTTAAATTTCTCAAGATAAACTAATACTACTTGTTCTAACACCACATGTAAAAAAATATAACATCACCAATCATATAATCACATTTTCAAATCATAGCTTAAATTCATCGATTTCTATGCAAACTTAGAACTGTTCCCAAATGATGCGCATGTTCCTCCATAGACATACAGTGAAAAAGTATGTCATCAACAAACACAACATAAAAATTATATATATAATAATGTATAATAATTGTCATATAATAATTTAAAACAATAAGAGTATTTGTTAGGCTAAAGGTAAATACATGGTAGTTATAATGATTGTACCTACTTCAAAAGTCAGTTTTCGGAATGTTATATTCTTTTATCTTCAACAAATGGAAACCAAATCAAAATACATTCTTCAAGAATCACCAATAACATTTAAAATGATCGAATAGATCATTGATATTTGGTAACAAATTAATTTGATTTATCATAAATACAATGATTTTTCAATAATCAACACATTGGAAATGTGAACCATCATCCTTTTCGCAAATTGAATTGGTGCCTCCCAAGGGTATAAACTAAGTCGTTTGAAGCATTTATCTAATATTTCATCAAACATGGAATTCAACACATTAATTTCATCTAGTAAAAAATATTAATAAGGGATAGAAAATTGTCAAGTATAATAAATCAGTCAAATGATAATTAAACCACCCTTATTAGTTCATAATTGATATGATAGTGTGAAATGTATAGGGAAACTCAATAATGACTGAAGGTAGATCACCAATCAAATATTTCTACTCCTGAATCAGAGAAAAAACTGATATTACATTCCCTAACTCTGAATAAGAAGGACTATCTTTCATGATCTTGGGACACATTCTAAAGGAAAGATATATGACACACCATCGTCTGTAGTGAAGGTAACTCATCAAGGATAATGATCATTATAGTGTTTAATACTAATTAACCAATCTATCTAAAAAATAATTTCAAGATAATTCATGACATGAACTAGAAAATTCCATGTTAACTCAATATTAGATAGAGAGTAAATAAAAATAGGACTACAAATACCATTCTGTATCTTCTAACCAAGGGGTGTAATAATAAACATTTCACATGATAAAATATTTTAATAAATATTATGAAAGGTAAAAAAATGTGTTGAAATAAATGAATGAGATACACCAGTTTCAAATAGAGTTGTCAATGATGTTGAATCTACAGTAATGGTACTTGTCACAATCATTGGACCATTATTAGCTTCCTCTGGAGTCTCTTCTACTATGTAAAGTAACTTTTTTTTCAGATTCCTATGGGTGGAAACCATTTTCTTGTGAAGAATATTGTTGATACATATTTTTAGAAGTTTTGGATGATTCTATGCGACAAATATAATTGTAATTAACATATATGTTCCAATTCAGGAACCATGAGTATTTGCAGGACACATTATTCTTGGGTGCCTCATCGAAAAACCACTTTTAATGTCTTAGATTGGAACCCTATTAACAAACTAATAGACCTCTTCCAGGGACTTCATGAGGTTTAGAAAAACATACAATCGAGAACCACCCCGAGAATCATCTTGTATCTTCTTTCCCATAGTGGAATACATAATACCAATAAGAGAGAAGTAATCTCCTCATAACACTAAATTGCAATCATGTCCATATCAATGAGTGATGATTTGTCTAGTACATCATCATAAAAATTATTTTTTAGCAGGAAAAACTGAGAACATATATCCTGAAGAATTCCTAACATGAACCATTGAGATTTTATCAACTCATTGGATACTATCTTAGCTCTGTAATGAATGAGCTTAGAAAATGTTTTGAATAGTCTGTCAGAGTCATTTCATCCTACTCTTGTTTGAAAAACTCTATGTACATGGATGATAGCATCAATTCATTATATAACTGGTTGGTTAAATGATCTTTGAATTCATTCCAATCAAATATATCATAATTCTTTGCTATTACCATCATTCCCACCATCTCTTTCTCGGTTATTCAATAAAAAAGGTTGAATATTTAACATTTTATTCATCATGAGTGTCCAAAAACATAAAAAAATTATTCTTTCTTCATAACCACTCATAAAAATATTGGGGATCGTTTGATCCATTTAACTATTCTAGCTTCTGGTGAAGGTAATCTTGAAATTAAATCTTGTTAATATCCCAATGAGGTTACATAGTTAGATCTTGATTGGGAACTGTAGATTGCTCCCATCCAAGATCATAGAAAGTGCCCACAATCACATCGACTATGTTCTTTTCAACAAGAGGATTTTATCCCTGAGTTTCAGAAGAATAATCCATCTAGATCCAATAATCACGTCTTCTTGGATCCATGATTCTACAAAATATCAATAGACAACAAGGATGTCATCAGATTAAGACTAAAAAAGAGGAACTTGGGAAAATAATCCAAATAGATTAAACAAATATGATTTTTATTTCAATATATCCATATTAATAGAGGGAATATTATATAACTAATCCAAATGAATACTTTCTCTAACCACCCCTAGTGTCATAAGGTTCATTTCACTGAGAGATAACCATGTCCTAAATCAGATATATTTCTCATGTCCCGATAAGATTTTGAAAATTCATGCTAACTTCAAGAAAAAAGACCATGTTCAAGGTTTGATATCACTTTTTCATGAACCAGTATGAGTACCCAAGTTTCCGGATAACTATGATGATCCCATATATCCCAAAGGTCATTTTGGATCCCATTGGGTCAGTAAATAGAACCCAGTATTATATAATATAATTGTGGGAATTTTATTTCCATTAAGAAATCAGAATTAAATGAAACAAACTAGTATGCATATCAAAAGAAAAATTACTAGCTATAATTTACCATAAGACAAACATTCATAAATAATCCATAGGTATTACAATTAAATTAGAAAAATAGGAAAATTGCACGATTCCCAAAAAGGACGCTACTCACCAAGTCCATTGATCAATAGTAAGAACCACCTTCAAATGGTTCTTTTTCCATTTCATGATATTATAATAAGGAAATCTACAAACACATTAAATAACTTTTTGGCTTTGATAAAAATAATAGTAGTATATCACATATTATTTCCATTATTGGATTCCAATATCAAATTAATAAAATAAATGATTTAAATTCAAATCAAATTTTTATAATCAAGTGTATATTTCAAAATGAATGGTTTATATTTTTAATGATTTAAATACTTCACCCTCTATTTATTCACATTTCAAATGATGTAAAATAATTTTAAACAAACTCATCATAATAATTATGATGGGGCACTTCTATGATAATGAAAATTTTCAAATTTTTCTTAACTGAACACTTTTAAATAATATAGTTTATATAAATTTACAATGAATTTATGTTGAATAAAACCATATAATATATTCATTTAATAAATAAATGGGATATAAAAATTTTCATAAAAATATTTATAATATTTCCAAGATATGTGGAGCCGACACTATGAAATGGAAAATATGTACATATTCCCCTTTGGGGAAAAAGAAAAGAGAGCTCATTGTCATCTCCCAAGGGATGTGAGGTGCTTAAAAAAAATTTAAAATCATTTAAAGTCTTAAAATGTCACCCAAAATAACAACCTCACTACCTATATATTGCATCTTCAAAATTAAAAGACAACAATGGGTAATTTATTATTAGACTTCTTAAAATATAATTAAATTCCATTCACCATTTCAAATATTCTAATTTTATCCTTAAAATAAAAGGATTTTTATAAATAAATATGCATTTTAATTATAAAAAACCCTAGGATTATATCAAAATAATTTTTATTCTATTTTCACAAACAATTCTTTGAATAAAATCAGGCAATTTCACGTTCTACTTTCAAAAATTAAATTCTTCATTTTAATTTTCATTCATCATCTACTAATTTCCTCCCAAAACCCCAATTCACTGGAATTGTGCTTTTTTAATTTTCTATAAATAGGATTCCTCAATTTAATCACATATAATTCGATAAAATAGAAAATATAATTTAAAAAAATGAAACTTTACAAATTCCACCAACACTTAAAAATTTAATGTAATTGGCGGTTTCTAATTTCATGAAAAAAAAGTAATAATTCTAAAACCCCCCATTCCTTGAAATTTGGTTTTTAATAATTACATTTAAATAAAATTCAAACAATGAACAATTCTATTTAAATAATCAATTGAATTTATAACTGCAATTTAAGGTAATGATAAATTGGGTGTCTTAACAAAACCACCTACCTCGATATCAATATATCTGAAAGGGTAAAACCCTAAATGGTATATTTCGAGGAAGAAAAATGTGAACCATATCCAATGAAACTAACAGTAAACCTATGTTTATAAGTCCAATAAACTGGGTATTAGGTCCAAAATTTATCACACAAAACTACAAAACCCTACAATGAACGTGAGAGATCATGGGGGATTATGAATTGAAGGAAGAAACTAATCATAAGAGGATCGATCATTGTTCTCAAAACATCATATCACTTCTGGGAGGGGTAAGGGGCCTAGATTATATCTTCTGATCTCCAAGAAAGGGATATAATGATTGGATAAAAGGAGGTATATCTTCAACATAAATGTGGGGATCGATAATTGTTTATAAAAATTTTATTTAATGAAAACTACATCTGTATGGTTTCATTTGCATAGGTTCACAGTTTAGTTAAACAGTGTGAAATCCATGAATAAATTATAAATGTGTTATAGTATTTCTCTAGAGAGTTTCACTTTTTGGTAAACCATGTTAATTATGTTAGAATCCATCTCTCTAATTTCCCATAATTTGGATTTAGAGGGTAAATGGTTTGGGATACCAGGTGCAAGCCATGCGCAAACCCATCGGTAGAAAACAAATTTTAAAATCATTAATAATTCACCAGAAGAAAACCTAAATGAAATGAAACCAAAAAATATAAAAATACTGGTTCAGTACTACCTAAAAACAATCACATGATGATACATTAATTAAGGTAAAGGGGATACATTTTGAGGAGAATAACGGTTTTAAATGTGGTGAAAGCACCTATTGCCATGTATCCAACTCAACCTTTTGTAATAATAAATGAATAAATATAGACTTTAAATACAAAATTAATGTCATGAAAATTGAATAAATATAATAATTATTTTATATAAAACACATGAATGATAAGATATGAAAATTCGAAAAAAATAGTTAATTATATATATCAATAAATATTTTCCATGGGTTATTTATTCAAAGGAGACATTTATAATTCAAAACATTTTTTTATTGTACCTCCATTTAATTTTTTGTATCCAATGAAAATTATCTATATCAATGATCAATATATTCTTCTATAACCTCTATGCGTCAATAATTGTACTTTGAGTACAAGTGTTGTGGAACCAATCATATTCCATCACTCTCATTCATCACAACACAACAAATCATGGTTCAATGATTATTTATTATTATATCATCCATAAGATGAAGAAGGGTGAAATGTATTTTTTATTCATATTAAATAATAAAATATCTACTCTATGCTTGAGAGAATATCTACATGGGATCTGTTGTGTGAAACATTGTATAACGCTAAAAAATGATAATACTTGGTATTTATAGACCTTGGTTAGAGAATATATAATTTCATATATTCCATTTTTTATTCTATTAATACATAATGAAAAAAAATTAAAAATATCAGTATTATTTTTATTATTTGAATGAAATGAACTAAACTTAATAAATAATTATAATCATTTCATTATTAAAATTAATATATTTTTGATTATATTTTTATTCAACATATCATTCTTATTGGTAAAACAAACTACCTTTTAACTTATATCACATTTATAGAATCATGAATAATGCATATTATTTAATTGATAAATAAATACATATTTAAAATATTCATATTTTTTCGAATAAATATTTATTTAATTTTAATTACATGTATAATTGTGGGAATAGAATAATTTTCACCAGTAAAAAATTATTACAAATTAATCCACTGTGTGAAGAATAATATTAACTCAAATATTTAAATTCTAAAAAAAATTATTTGAGTTCAATAGAAACACTATGTGTATAATTCACAGTGATTATTCACTAATAACATTAGGATGGTTTATGTAAAGACAAGTATAGGAACCTATCAACACATAAATCACACAAGAAGATGAATACAATGTTATAATGATGAATGAAATATTTCAATGCACAATTTGTTATATATTCCATTTTATTCGATATCTTGTTAGTAATGTTGAATACACTTATATACAAACATTTTTCTCTATAAATCATTCGTTGGATCTGTAAAATCATCGAATCAGTACACCATAACCATTTTTTTTACAGTTTCATTCCTATCCAAGGGGTGAGATATGAACCACTATAAATATGGGTATAACAAATTTTTTCTCAATCTATTCAATAATAGAATATCCCTCATGATGCACCCAATATCCATTATTTCATAGAAAATATATAAAAACCAACTGTTTTTGTTAAAAAAATTATTTTTATTTCTCCTGAAATTTATCAAAAAAAATTCTCAATGTCTACGGATAATTATCCTGACACCCAATATTTTATCGATTTTTTTCAAATAAATTTATTTTTGGATACCATGAATACAGAAAACAAAAAAATTTAATAAAAACACATAAAATAAATTATTATAACATATAAATTAAATTGGAAGGTAAAAATATGACTTAATAAATTAATAAAAACATATTGTTTAAATATTTTTAATATAAAATCATTAGTTATTAATTGATTACAAATGAAAATAATAATTAGTTGACACTAGAAGAAATGTTTCCCAAAATAACATTTTCCGTACATGCATTGGGATTTTATCATAAAAAACTAAATTATTCACTATATGTGAAATAATTTAATAAAAATAATATATTATTTATTCAATAATTTTTTTAAAATTCATATAATACTTATCATAATCAGTATTTAAGAATATATATACTAATATTACTCCAAACACTATTTATTTTAAAAAAAATTCTAGTGTTCTCAAAACAAAGTTACAATTTATTATTTCCACTTATATAAAATATTTTTTTTGAGAATAATTCATTTGTAAAATTAATATGTCGATATTTCATAAATGTTATTTTTTATAATTTTCATTAAATATTGATTTTTTGAAAAAAAATATGAAAGGTAATAATAATAATTAAAACTATCATTATGTTTAATGTATTTTAATGAACTAATATATATAATTATTTAAAACGTAATATATGTTAAATAAAGTTATTATTAGTCTAATTTATATCATTGAAAATAAATTCAAGTTCAATTTTGATAAAAAAACGTTTTAACCATTAGAATACATTTTCATTCGAAAATGGATTTTTTGTCATGATTCCTTGTTAAATTTTATATTTAATTATTCCATTTGTATAAATTTTGTTTTACATAATGGGTTCCATATTATAAATCAAAGCTATTCAAAATATTCCATAAGCTCAAAATAGTTTTTATCACAATGAAATGTAAAAATAGTAAAAAAATATATATTTTTCATAGTTGAGTTTAAAATAGGGTTTTTCCTATTCAATGTGCTTGTGTTAAAAAAATTATCTCACATGGAGAATTTTTATTTTATAAATTTTATTTAATATTTATATATAGATCTCTAAATTATATAATACAGATAATTTTTTTTCTTGTATTAATTGATAAATTACTTATGTGAAAAACTTGTTTCCAAAGTTAAAACTAAAATGGTAAAAGTTAACAAGCTATAGGTAAATAGAATAACATATTTTAAAAGGTATAAATTTTTTGAGGTTTTTATGTACCTTTATTTTCCCAAAACCATTATTTATCAATTTTGAGGAACTTATATTTAGAGTGACTACCCGTTATTGAATAATATGATGTAGTTAAAAATTCCCAGTCCTTCTCATGAATAAATGTCTACAATATATCCCCATTTATTCAAATTTATTAATCTTTTTTTTTCAGAAATTACCAAAAATGTTATTTACAGAATTCCCTAATCATTTCCTGGTCACTATTTTGTGAGAATAAATTCCATCAGGGATGTATTGTTTTAAATTTATTAAGGGGTTTTCAAATAAGTGGTGTCTCCCTTAACTGAGCATTTTTCGTTTATTCTAACAAATACAAAAAATATTATTCAACTATTTTGAAATAATAAAAATTTTATCTCCAATATACTTATATTTTTTTATGTTAATGTTGTAACATTTTTTCTTTTTTCATCCTTTAAATGAAAAATGGATTCATCAATCAACTGTACAGAAAACAGGGACCTTATGATCTACTGCAATTCATTTTATGTCACCACCTCTCAAGGATTGATACAATTATAGAATTAGAAATATATTTATATATTTATTATATTTATTACATAATTATAATTCTATATTTATTACATAAGATATACATTCTTACCATCAACTAATTTTCCAGACGAAAACATCTCTCATGAAAACTTGCGGACTACCACCTCCATGAACCGATATGAAACATTTTTCATTTTGTTTCAACAAGTATAAAAATAAGTATATATTTAATTATTATTTATTATAACTATGTTATAAAAACTAGTCTAAAATGGTTATTTATTAAATTGAATTCATTTCTTCCATCTACAAAAAATGAAACAACTTCCAATAGAATGTGTGACCTACCATCTTCGTGAACGGTGTAACGAAATTTTCTATTAATTAATATTAAGGATGAAAAATCATATGTATAAAATTAATATATATGATATATATATCATGATTAATATTTTTTAAATCATGTAACGATGAAAATTTTATAAGTACCAAAACTAAAAAACCAAATCATACATGAAAAACATGGCTATTATTACATGAGAAGGATATTTTATTAAATAAAATTTAACAAAATTTTTATGAAGTGTTAATATTGAAAAATATATCATATTGTACATATGACTGTTTTTATATAATTGATTTATAATAATTCTATATTTGTTATATAGTAGTTTCAAGTGTGTACAATGTAAGACGAGACTTATGGTATGAGATATTCGTCTCACCTTTTTTTCTATGAAACACTTTCCATATTTACCACTTGTTTCGTTTAGATGTCGTATATACATGACATAAATGTATTTTAGGATTATAATTTTTAAAAATTGTGGGATCTTAAAATATTTATAAATTTTTCCTTTCATTGGTATTATGATTCATTTTTTCCCACAGTATTAATTAATTTATGTAAAAATATCAATCTTCATTTGTATTTTTATTTATTATACTTCAAATAAAGAAATTTATTTGCATTACCCTACGGAATCTCATGAAATTTAATCTAATATTTTTATATTTAGAAATTTAATTTGTTCCCATTATGAAATCAGCAGTCTAAATAGTTTTTTAAATGAATAATGTCATTATTTGTAACACCTCATGCTTTTGTAAATTATTTTTTTCAGTTTAATTTAATCTTTTTGATATTATCCATTTCATAAAATTATTAATATAGATTTTTTTATTTGAATTTTTTTCTTCGTATACACACAACACATATAGGGGAATGTGATACATTCAACACTATATTGGTATTATGTTACAAAATGTGCCTAGTCCCTTCGATATCATCTCTTACATGAAAGTCTGAGTTTGATCAAAATACAATATTTTATATATATTATTATTAATATATTATTATAGTTACCAAATAGTAATTGGAATAGATTTTTTTAATATTATTTACTAATGTAGGAAAATATATTTTAAACATGTATATAAAATTAGTAAGTTCTTTAACAATTAGTAATAAATGGAGGTAAGAACTATTTTAATATAATGATATTACATTTCTTTTAAAACTATTTCTCAATGTGGAAACACAATTATATCTCAATAAATTAATAAACCACATTAAATATATTTTTCTTTTAGAATTTATATTCAATAAATGTAATTGACACTCATCCAACAGATTTTATATGCATATGAAAATTATAAATTCAATTTTATGAATAAAAAAATTATTTTATAAAATATTATTTTTTCCCTTTTTAATGGCGAACCTATTTTAAATCACACTTTAAAAATTTTATTTTTTTTTTCAAAAAATAAACTTCAATATTTAATCTATATATAAAAAAGTACAGTGCATTATTTTTTATTATTTGTCTAAAATATATCATTTTTGAATTAAGAGTGAAAAACTATAAATATTAATCCAAATATTTTTTTCATAATCATTATTTGTATATTTAAAATATTTATTAATTTGGGTTTAAAGTATAGTGATATCATATAAAATAAAATTAATCTAATTTATTCCATTGGAACCAATTTCACCATGAAATTGTATAAAAAAGCCTTTTAATTGTTTTGAATTTTTTAATTTAGAAAGTCGTCTTCTCATCTCGTATGTAGAATTATTTTTAAATTAATTTCTACCAATTCTTTGATTATAATTTAGAAAAATCAATTTCATATTTGGAAACAACATAGTTTTTAATTTTTATTAAGGTTTACATTTTTTTATACCAAAAATAAATATGAAATTAATTAGAATAAAGTATTGTGATTTAGGTAAAAATGTGAATACTGAATTATGAAACATTATTATTAAGAGAATAAATAAACTAGAGACATTTTCAAAAGAAATTGGTTGGAAATATTTCAACAAATTACATTATTTGAATAAAAATATGCAATTATTGTTATAAAATGATGTAATAGATGCCCCTAAATAGTGTTTAACTTTTTATATTTACAATATTTCCCCTCTTCTTCCATTATAAAGGGTGATCAATCTACCTCTCTCAACTTCTTCATAGATCTCAGTCCATTTTTATTTACTAACCCCTACCCAAATATCCTACCAAATTTCATTCCTTAAATATTGAACCCTCCCATTGGTAAAAATCCAACCATGGTTTCCCTTAGGTTCAAACCAATAAGAGTTACCCCAAGATGAGGTAACATCATTCCGTAAGCTCCTTTGTTTTATTTTCATTTTACACCCACCCAAATATTATTATTCAATAAGTATATAGTAAAACACATTATCCAATACATACAGATATTTTTTTATTAAGAGTTTTATACCTACACCTATATACACATCCATAAAAATGTTTATAGACATAACATTAATGTATTTGGAGGGAAACCATCTTGCTAAACTCTGTCATTTGTTTTTCCTTTACCACATCTCATAGTAGGTAATTACGATGGAAAATTTTTTATATGATATATATGATATTTAATATTCATTTATTTTATATTAATTATTATATAAGACAAAGGTTCATGATTTTTGATTTTTTTAATATTATAACATCATTTTTGTGTGTATGGACTACTGCCTCCTCAATACGATTTTATTTATTCACATATTACATAGAATTTTTGAAGAATTAGTTTAGTAATCTTAAATGATATATATGAAATTTTTATTTTATTTTAATGATAAAATATAAATATATTTCAATTACTTTCTTTATATCAATAATAAAACAAAACAGAAACAATATTCATATATTTGTACAGTCTTCCATCTCTTTGAATAGTGTATTCCATTTCATATTTATACATTTTATTGATTATTATAAATATTTATATAAGAAATATATGTGATATTTAAAATTTTCCACACTCTTATATAATTAAATAGTGATCTATGTTAGAGAATTAATAATTACATGTTCAAATAAATACAAAAAACAAAGCTAATATTACCTTAGACATAAAATTAGTAAGAAATTATAAATAAAGGAGTAATATATAGTTATATGAAAATCATGTATTCTATGATATATAATAATTTTATTCTGTGTTAGATTTGTAATAAAATTATAATTATAATAAATTATTTTTAATGTGTATGAAGAATATCAATATTTATTGTAATGGTTTTCTCATGTCACATTTTTCTTTTAGATATATGATATATTCACTAATTATTCTTTTTGGGTTTTTTATATTCTTACATATGTCATTTTAGGTCCTAAATTTCAATTATCCGTAATTTTTTAAAGTTTTAATTTTTTTATTCTCTCACATATCTATCAATTCAAATGTTACTCAAGTAGTTCTGGGATTTATCTTCTCCCTTTTATTTTCGTGAGACTTATTCTATATTCTCCACTCGTTTCATTTATGTGGTGAATATAATAAATATTATTGTATTATATGATTATTATCATAATAATTATAGTTATTAAAATATCAAATTTATGATATATACTTCATGGTGTCTTACGGTTTAAAAGTCACCAAATTGGTATGGTAATTTTTTCTCAATTTTCATTCATTGAGACACATGTTTTGTTATGAACCGATATTTTTTTATGATGTGTATGTGATTCCAGTTCAAATTTTATTTCATAAATCTATTTATTTTTATAATATTTTAAGCATCATGTAATGTTGTCATTTCATGTTGACTATGATTAAATTTTGATAATGTGGTAACTATTTATTACTATAATCTCATCATTTATCCAGATTGATTATGATTATTCTGCAATTGATAAAATATTATCTTCAATATCACAATAATTCTCTTGAATTTTATTATAATATATTAATTAATGATTTATTCATGTAGTGGTGTAATGTTTTCACTATTTCGTAATGAAGATAATTAAAATTATTTTTTAAAAAAATGAGACATTATCTCTCTCCTTGGTCAGAAGACATATATTCTTTAAAAATCATGTCTTATAAAAAAGTGATTGAAAAAATCCTAAAATTAACAAATGATATGTTGAATAAATTGTATCCCATGTTTTACATTTTAATTTTTTATTAAAGTTATATTATTTTTGTTTTTAATTCAAGGCATGTTTTTGGACATTTTAAGGAACAAATGGAATGTTTGCCAAGTACAAATTTATCAGTCATAACAACTGTTATTGCATTGATGCTTCCTTTCAATTTTTAAATGGTAAATTTAAAATGAAAATTTTTCTTAATATTAAATACATGGAATTTACTTAATTTGGTTTTCAATGAAAAATATTTTGATGATATTTTATAAGGAAGAAGTATACAAAATGATTCTCAATTCATTATTTAAGGGTTTTCAATGAAATTTTCTATGTAAAATGTTTTCAAAATTGTATGAGGTATAAAATTTTTATAAATTATTTTTCAATAATACACTATATTTTATCAAGGAAAAGGGTTTAAAATATATTTGAAATCATATTTTATAATATTTAAATGGAGAAGGTTTTCAAAAAAAGTTCAATTTTCATTCATATTTCATCAATGATAATGGTTCAGAAAATATTTTAATCATTATTTAAGAAGTTTTTAAAGGAATATTTTTTACAAAAATAAATAAATATTATTTTTTATGATTTCATTGAAAATTATTATAAAAAAATCATGTTTCCTTTATTTATTTTCAGTGTCTTTTCAAACAAAATGGTTTTCAAAATGTTCTATGATTTAAAACGTGTTTTTTTCATAGAGGAAATGATATTTTTGTCAAGAAATGGTCTTAAAATATTTCTAAAAAATTATATTACAAATAATATTTATTTTTTGGTGTTACCCATGCCTTATTGGGGATATAATTTAAGGATTACATTCATATTTTTTTAAGGCTTATGTTTTGAAGGAAGAATTATTATAAAACCCATTTGTCTTCCACATATAATATGTTTATAAAAACTATTTATCATTCATGGATTATATGTTTATAAATCCCATTTATAATTCATGGGTTACATGATTGTAAAACCTACTTCATTTCATGGGTTACTCTTTGACAAAATTGATATAAAACCATGCACTTTTCCACTAATTATGATATGTTTATATATTTATCATAACAATTTTATTTAAAGTGTTATTGTATAATTGTTTAATATATTATGGTGCACATATGTATAATTTAATTAAAAGATGAGTGGGACCAATATCTCCTTCCATTGTGTTGGGTGAGGATTTATTTCATATGATATAGACATGGCTAGAATGGGAGTGAACTCGATTTAAGAAAGTTCAGTTTTTTCTAAGATAGTTTTTGGAAGTGAACCTGGTCTACTTAAATGGTCATGGTGTTAAATCATGACTAAAAATATGGTTTTGATAGTGACCCCATTCCACTAATACAGTTGTATAAATAATCCATTGATACTATGGAAATTATTTTTCTTATAATTAAGTGTCTTCCATAATTCCATGTCATATTCCAAAGTTATGATTTCATGGATTATTCTCTTGAATCCATTAGGATTATGTATTATAGACTACCAATATCAATGAAATGATTAATTTTTATGAAAATTGTTATGTAGTGTATTTTATTATAATGTTATGATATTCCTCTTGTACCCATATACAGATTATATTGATACATATCTTTCTTTTTTACTGCTAATAATCATTTTATCTCGCACCATTCACAGGTTTCCTTTCCCTATGTTATGGAGAACGATTTTAATTAGATGTACTAGTGGGGAATATATTTTTGGGAAAATATAAATACCAATCGTCAAGTTATAATATTTTTTCTATGTTTCCAAACACACTAAACTATTACATTACTCGAGCATATATTATTGTAATGTATTTAATATTCATCCAAAATGATGTAATATCACATATGTTATGCATGGGTGTTTATATTTATTATCGATGTTATAGTTTAGTCATCATTTTGAAAAATGGATGAGAAAACATAATTAAGATACCTAGGGATATTTCTATGGATTATCTAGGGATGTCACTAAGGATAGGTCTAAGGATGTGTTTATGTTTTTGAAAATGATCATGATTATTGGTAATGTATTTGGTGTGTTGTATCCCAGAAATAAATCATTTTTCAAATAATACAAGTGGGTGTGTTTTTGGAATAGATGTACATTAGGGTAAAACCCATAAAAACAATGTGTTGAGAAAGATTTGATCGAGAACCAATGTATGAAAATGGGCATTAATACACATGTATTTTGACACTCCTCTGTGATATGAATTGGAAATTGAAAAGGACTTTATAAACCATTTTTATGGATTTTAATAGAATGTGACTATGAATAACCTAGTATAAACTTAATTTTCCATATATTAAACAATGTGTTTCAATTTAAACATCTTATATGTGATGGTTATTGATTATTTGGATTTCTGATAAGCATTTCTCTCACTATTCTTTTTGATTTATTTAATGGAGGGACCCAAATGTAACTTGGATAGCATTGAATTTAATAAAAAAAATTGATTATAACAAATTAAGTAGGAAAAATACTTGATAAAATTATATTATATTTATTTCTAATTAAATATTGTGTTATAAGACTATTAATGATCAATTTTCTGATATTCTGAACATAGAGAATAAGAGAAAGGAGGAAGTCTTTAAATCCAAACTCTGTATGTTATTTGGTGGAATGAAAATTTGTATTTATATATATTAAGAAGAAGGGAATAAGAACATTTAGGAATAACCTAAATTGATGGGAATATGTAATCTATGTGATAAAAGGGTTATAGAGTGTAAAATTATCATGGAGTTCAATTATTTATGTTTGGAGAACATCGGCTTTACCCAACCCAATTCCCTAACATATTAATTTCCTCATAAATCAATGAAGAACCAATTCTATGTAAATAATTGAATAGAATGGATTTAAATTTTTTATCAATTTTGAATAAATAATTATGTTATAATAATTGTTAAATATATAAGGATTATTATTTTTATATTTTTCAATACGGAATTACAATAATATTTTGAATTGTTACGATATGCTAGAAATGGGATTAATTAGAAAGGTTATATTCATCGGAAAAAATGATTTACTAAAGGATAAAACATTTTATATTCATAAATTTGAGATAAGTTTTTTTCTATAAGGATATTTTTTATATGAATTTGTAATTTGGATAGTATTCATTACCTTGAAAATGATATAGGATTTTTTGATAAATGGGTTTTCGATACCATTAATGATGTTTGCACAATTTTCTCATTTAATGAATATATCAAATAATCTCTTAAATTACAAAATGTCCATGTTTTAAATAAGGATTTATTTTAATTTAGGTTATTTCCATGTTTTTATAAAATATATGATCAATGGATTCTCAGGTTTGGTAAATTTTTATCTGATTTTGAGAAAATTAGTGACCTTATTTTTTTTTTGTTTTTGGACACAAATCATTAAAAAGGGTTATATGTTTAACCATTTGTGGAATGTTTTTGGTTAAACATAGGATGAGGTTTTAGAGATTAAATTATTATGTCTCTATATGAATATGTATGATCATTGGATATCTTTTGATAATGTTTTTGTTTGTTACATACAAATGGATTGACTTATAATTAAATTTATGGATCTCATTATCTCCTAATTCTTTAGGAATTGAAAATTAACAATCATTTCATTGAAGAAGATATGAAGTGGAAATTGATAATGGCACAAATAATGGTGAGGTTTTCCTAAAATAATGTATGTATATCATCTCATAAAAATCTATATACATTTGGAAAAAGCTTCTTGGGACAAAATGTTTTTTTATTATCCTCATTTTTATGATATCAATAACCTTTTAAAGTGTCATTGGGTTATATATTTGTGTTACGAAACTAACTCATAACCATGTTTTATTTCACTCTCCATAAAAACATGATAGTTTTATTTTTCTTCCATTTCCATTTTTTCACATCCCACCTATGTTCTCCTATTTGATAAATTATCCATGATTAAATTTGGACAACCATTCTATTTCAAACTTCTTATTTTTAAAGGCAGTTTTATTATTAATATTTATGATGATGGTTTCTATGAATTGAAAATTCAGGCGTTAATACATTGATTACCCATATAAATTTATGGGGAACAATTCATTTTAATGGTGTTAGAATGTAACACCATGATAAGATGGGAATAATTTTTTTCGAAGAAATTTAATATTTTTGATATTTTTTATTTCTCGTAACACTAAATATTGTTTTTGATATGTTAAATAATTATGTCTTTCTTTCCCTAATAAAAAAATATTTTTTATTCTGATACATGAAACATTTTTTTTGGCTTTTAATACACATTTTACCTAATACCTTTGATAGATTACATTTCATGCAAGGCATATTTTTAAACAACTACCATATACAATTAATATTTTCTTCAAAATATGTTTATATATAGCACCTAGTAGTTGGAATGGAATATCAAAATAAGATTAACTATTGTATGGAAATATTTTTTACAAGTGTATATAAAATGAGTTTAATGATTATCAATTAGTTAGGAAATAGTGTAATAATTATATAAAAATAACGAAATTCATTTTCTGTAAACAATTTATATAACTACCAATTTATTTCAATATTTGTAAAAATCATTTTATATGAATTTATATAATAAAATATATATTTATCAAATGTTTTTAAAAATCATATAAAATATTTTATAGGAATATGATACGAAAAAATTAAATTATATGAATACAAAGAGGTATTTTCTAAAATGAAATTTTTCACCTTTTAATGGTCCACTTGTATTAAATATAATTCTTGAACATTTTATAATTTTTATTTTGAAGGATGAAAATAATTTTCTTAATTTAAAATATCTATATTTAAATTTTGTGATTTTTTATTTCTCTCAAATGTATAATTTTCTAATGAGTAATGGAAAAAAAATTTAAATTTAAAACTATTTTTTCATCAATTTTTTTTATAGAGATAAATTATATTTTAAATAATTTTTTAAACTACAATTTCATAAATTATAAAAAATAATCGAATTTATGTTATTAGAAAAAAATTCAATATTATATTGGATGTAAATATTTAGAATTTTTGGATTTTTTCAATTCAAAAATTTCGCATCTCATCTTGTCTACGAGATTAATTTAAAATTAATTTCTACCACTTCTATGATTATAATTTGGAAGAATGGATTAATTTTTTTGCATCAAATAAATTTATAATGGTTATTATTGTCAACATTGTTTTTGAAAAAAATATTTGTGACATTAATTAAAATTAATTACTTCCATCAAGGAGAAAATGTGTTTACTAAATGGTTAATCATTTATCATAAAAGGTAAAAAGACCCAGAAACTTTGTCAAAAGCCATTGGATTATCATATTTTCACCTTATACCCTCTTGAATATAAAATAGAAAATTATTGGAGTCATAATATGTAAAAGGGAAATCTAAATATTGTATATATTTTTATGTTTATAATCATCCCACTCCCCCTACCTTATAAAAGAGAAGTCACCCCCCCCCACACACCCTACCCCCCTCAATTCATCACACCTATGAAGCCATTAAGATCATCTAAAAAATTCCCAAATAACCAAAAAATTAACTCTTTTAGTTATCAAATCCTCCAATTGGGAAAAAAATTAACCATGGAAGATCTTTGGAGAAAACAAAGGAGTAACACACAAAAAGATGTACAGTCCTTCCACAAGCTATTTTTTCATTATACACCCCCATAAAATATTACTATTCAATTTTGATATAATAAATATACTGTTATAAATAACCTGATTTTTTTTATTACGATGTCTCAACCAAAACCTACACACATTTCAATCAACTAGGCATATAACTTCTTGTTCATGGGTATGATGGAATACTATTTGGCAAAACAATGTTATTCATTTTTCATTTACAAACTCTCATTGTTGGGACATCTAATTAATATACATTTTTATATAATTTTTATGATATTTATTTTGTATTTATACTTTTTGATTTATTTTAAAAAACATCACATCATTTTTTCCTTTTTGTAAATAAGATAACTTTGTCTGTGGGCATTTGAACTACTCAATCCTCAAAGACAAATGATTCTTTCTCATATTATAGGAATAGTCTTAACAAGGGGTTTAGTAAATGTAAATTATATATAAAAAATATTTATTATAATAGAATGATAATATAAATAAATATATTAAAATATTTCAATTACTTACTTTCTTTCAATAAGAGAACAATACAGAAACATCATTAATACATACTTGCAACATTTCATCTACATCAATGGTGTATTCCATTTCATTTTTTTTAAATTTTATATGTTATTATAAATAGTAATATATTGAATCTATGTGATATTTATATCACGTTTTTCATTCCCATATGAGTAATTATCTATGTACAGGGTTCCAAAATAACATGTAAAAAAATATATGAATGAAAAAGTAGATATTAACTGAAAAGTGACATTGACATTAATTTATTAATAAACCAGTAATGTAATGCCATGAAAAAATCATATATCATATGCTATTTATGAATAGGGTTGTTTTGGTAGTTTTATGATAAACATAAAATTTTTATACATCAGGATGAGATATGTATCAAAAATTTCAAGAATTAATGTAATGGTTTTATCGTCTTACATTTATTTCTATGAGATATATGTTATATTAACGGAACTCATGATTCAAAAGATTCTCAAGTAGAATGGGGATTTCTAGTTTCACATATATTTTTTCAGGACTTATGTTATATTCACTACTCGTTTATTTTTGTTGGTGTATATACTTCCCATGAATGTATTCCTTGATTATTATCCTAAATTTTATAGTTATTCTCCTATCTGTTTTTAAAATATATTTTCAGTGGGTATTATGGTTTAAAAGTAACCAAATCCGTAAGGTAATTTTTTTCTCAATTTCCTTTCTTTAAGAAACATGTTTTTTGGTGCCTTTATTATTTTACAAGGTGTATATAATTAAATTTTAAATTTAATATAATTAATCACTTTATTTTCATGATATTTTATGCATCATGTAATGTTAATCTTCTATGGGGATTATGATTCCAATTTACCAAAGTGGTAACAGTTTAATGCTACCATCTCCTCATTTATCACGATTGTGTATGATTATTCTTATATTAATGAAATATTATGATCTATATATCGATAGTTATAATATATCCTTTATCCATTGTTTATACATTATAAATTCAATTAATGGTACCTTTTTCTGCACTTTGGTACAAAATATAATTAAAAATATGATATTTATAAAACCCCACTATATCTCTCACTTTGGTTAGAATATCTATGTTCTATCAATACCATTTTCTGTAAAAATGATTTCAAAAATATTACGCTATTATTTTATAAAGTTTAAATTATTTTCATACACTTGTTTTATATTTAAAAAAAAGTGGTTTAAAAAGGAATATTCTTATCATTTTTTTGATCAAGGAACTTGTTTAACCTTTTTATGGAATAGAACGAATTTTCCCCATGTACAAATTTTTCTACTGTCATGACCTTAATTTCATTGAAGATTCTTTTCCAAGAATACATGGTTAATTTTTTTTAAAAATATTTCTTCCTATCGTTCTAGAAAATTATTTTTCCAAAGTAGTTTCTATAGAAAAAGGTTTTAAATTTTTTATGTTCAGGAAGTGTTTCCAATGATTTTCAAAGCTCCCTTTAGATGATTTCCATGCTATTTTCAATGAAAAGAATTTTCAAACATGGATTATGTTTAGAAATTGGTTTTAATGTTTTCAATAATCCTTTATATGTTTTTAATGAAAAAATTTTCTAAAAAGTTTTATTTCTTCTTAAATATTTTTTCAAAGAAATCATTTTTCAAAATATTTTCATGTTTCCTTTATACAAAATGGCAAACATGGCCATTAGCGATGAAAAAACCACCTTATCGCAAATAATAGTTTTTTGTGATGGAGGAGTAAGGACCCAACCCAAAAGGTTAGGCATGAAATGGGTTCCAAACCATGGAAAGGGCATTTGCGATAGGTTTATATTCTCGTTGCTAATGCCTAACAACGGTTTTTAGTATTTGCAATGGGATACTTGTCATGTCGCAAATAGTATGTCGGCAGAAAACCATTTGTGACAGGGCCCGTCACAAATAAATTTGTAATGAGTGGCCATTTTCTGATGGGTCTCGTCAAAAATAAGCTAACTTATTTATTCCCTCATCCATTTTTTCGTCTCATTATACATCATTCACAACTTCTCTCTCCCTTTCATGTGAAAAATTGTCTTTTAAAATTTGTCATTGTTTATAATTTTAAATCAGTATATAATCCGCGAATTTTATATTTTGAAAGCTTCATAATCAAGTTATTTATATGTTTTTTTAGTATTTTGTTAATTTTTATTATTTTAAAATATTTATACTTTTTATAAATTAGTAGAATTAAAATTAAATTAGAATTAGATATTTGTTTTTTCAATATTTATTTTTATGATTATTTATTTGTAAGTGTTAATTATAAATAATTAGAAATAATTATTATTAATTTTAAATAATTAGTAACAATTAGTAATAAATATTAATAATTAGTAAAAAAGTAAAAATTAGTAAAATTTCTAATAATTATTAATAAATTGTAATAATCAGTAATTAATTGAAATTATTAGTAATAATTACTAATGAATAATAATATTTATAAATAATTTGTAATAATTAGGATTAATTAGTAATAATAAGTATTAAATAGAAATAATTATGATTAAATAGAAATAATTATGATTAATTAGTAACAATTAAAAATATTTAGTATTAATTAGAATTAATTAGGATTAATTTGGATGAATTAATATTAATCTGGATTAATTAGTAAAAATTAGGATTAATTAATATTAATTAGTAATAATTTTGAGTTATTAGTAATTGTAAGGGTTAATTAGTTATAATTATGATTAACTAGTGAATATTAGAATTAACTACAAATAATTAAGATTAATTAGTAATAATTAGGATTAATTAATATTAATTAAGAAAAATTAGGAATAATTACTAAAAATGATTAATCAATAATAAATAGGATTAATTGGTAATAATAATGATTACTCATTAATAATTTGGAATGACTCGTCAAAAAATTGTTATAAATATTCATAAATACTAATAATTAGTAATAAAAAATAATAATATGTAAAATACTTAATAAATAGTAATTGATTTTAAAACATCGTAATAAATAGTAAAAATTGGTATTAATTAGGAATAATTAGTAACAATTAGGAATAATTATTAATAATTTATAATATTTAGTAATAATTATGAATAATTGGTAGTAACATAAAATATTTATGAATAATTATCAATATTTGTAATAATTAGAAATAATTAGTAATAATTATTAATAATTCGTAATAATTAGGAGTAATTAGTAATTATTATGATTAATAAGTAATAATTGTTTTTAATTAGTAATAATTAGGAATGACATATCCTTAATAGTAATTAGAAGTCATAAATAGTAATAATTACAAATAAATATTTTTAATTACTACTTATTAGTAACGAATGGTAATAATTAGTAATAAATAGAAATAATTAAGAACAATTAAGAATAATTAGTGACAATTATGAATAATTATGAATAAATAGAAATAAATAGAAATTTTTAGTACTAATTAAGAATAATTACGAATAATTACGAACAATTAGTAATCGTTAGGAATAATTGATAATAATTAGGAATAATTGGTCATATTTACAAATAATTAGTATTAATTGGGATTAATTAGAAATAACTACGATTAATTAGTAATAATTAGGAATAATTAGTAATTATTGCGATTAATGAGTAATAATTAGGATTAATTAGTAATATTTAGTGACAAATTAATAATAACTAAGAATAAATTGAGATAAATAGGAATAAATTGTAATAATTTGGAATAATTGTAATAATTATGATTAATTAGGAATTATTTGGATTAATTAGCACTAATTCATATTAATGAGTACTAATTGTGATTAATATGTAATAATTATAATTAATTAGTAATAATTTGGATTGATTATTTCTAATTAAGATTGATTAGATATAACTATGATTAATTATGATTAATTATTTTTTATTAGGATTATCTAGGATTAATTAGTAATATTTATAATTAATTATGAATAATTAGGATTAATTATGAATAATTAGGAATAATTAGGAATAATTAGGTTTTATTAATACTAATTAGTAATAAATATGATTATTTATTAATAATCAGAATTAATAATTAATAATTAATATTAATTAATATTAATTTGTAATAATTAGAATTAATTGGAAATAATTGGGATGAATTTGTAATATTTGGAAATAACTATTAAAAGTTTATAATTATTAGTAATAATTGTTAACAATTATTAAGAAATAGTAATAATTAGAAATAATATTAATTATTAGTAATAATTAGTAATAATTAGGTTTAATTAGTAATACATAAGAGAAATCAGTAATAATTATTTGTAAATAGTAATAATTATGAATAAATTATAATATTTAGAGTAATTAGTGATAATTAGTATAAACTAATAATAACATCTAATTATTAGTAATAATTAGTAATAAATAGTAATAATTAGGTTTATATAGTAACTATTAAGATTAATTAGTAATAATTAGTAATAAGAATTAATAATTAGGATTAATTAGTAATAATTTGAATGAAAAATTAATTATTAAGATTAATTATTAATTACCAATAATTAGGATCTGTTAATAATAAATAGGATTATATTGTAGTAACAAAGATTAATTAGTAATATTTGGGATTAATGAGTAATAAGTAAAATTAGTTAGTAATTATTAAGATTAATTAGTAATAAATTGGTAATAATTAGTAATAAATTATTAAAAATTATAAATAATTGGTAAATATTTAGTAATTAGTTATTAATAATTACGAATACATATTAATAATTAGAAATAACTAGTAATAATTAGGATTAATTAGTAATAAGTATGATTAATTATACATAATTAGGATTAATGAGTAATTATTTGGATTAATTAGTAATAATTATGATTAATTGATAAAAAATTACAATAAACTCAAGGAAATTGTGATAACGTGTTATAATTCACAACAAATTTGTGGTATTCCTTTTGATCCATACCTCATCTCCTTGCAACATTGACCCATTGAAATCTGTATGAAAGATCTTCTTTGAAGCACGTCAAATTAGATATTTCATAGTGATTTCAGTTAGATAAAGTTGCAAGGAGGTCATTTGTCGCACAAAAGGGGCTCTTTTTCTCGACGACTTTTCTCCAAGGAACTTCATCGATTGAAATTAGTAAGAATTGTATGCTCCGACCTGTGGATATTAATTTTCTTATGCATGAGTATGGAGAGTTTCACGGTAAGGCCTCCCTTCTCTCCATCCTCCTACATAAGAAAATGAAAATTTGTACTTCAGAATAGACTTTTCATAGTGAATTTAGTCGAAGTAATATTCATGGGGATGAGTCGTTTGGTAAAACAATTATTGAGAATCTGTTAGAAATTTTGATGTTGGAAATTAATAATAATTAACAACAAATACAAGTAATTAATAATTGTATATAATTTTTTGGATAGTTTGTAACTTATATGAAATTATAAAAAATAACTAATTATTTCATATTTGTTTAGAAAAATACAGAACAAGGAATTCAATAATAGTCATTATTAGATGATCTTTCTTGGATAAATCTGGGTTGGAATCCGAACTGTCCTAGTTTAAATCCAATATGTATTGAGGTTGATCAAGCATTCTTGTCATTTACAATATCAATCACCAAAAAAATTATAAGGGACCATTAAATGTCATTCTAAAAAATGTACTCTGAGAACGTATGAAACATTTGACAATGTTGGAGGTCATTTATTACAGTTTTCTTTTGAACTAGATTATGTTTTCTTATATCAACATGGAGAATGTAGTACGATAAAAGATACTAATAATTAGGTTTTGAATAAATAAATATTTCAAAATTTATTACTTGATGTGGTAGGTTCATCTTTTCAACAATCAAAAAATCATGATTATATTTATTTAACTCTTGAGTTAAAACCATATCATTTATATATATTATTAAGATCCACTTAAAATTCCTTATATTTTGGTTGAAAGATTATAATGTTTGAAGAAGTTTCTAAATTTATGGTTATTAAATGAGATAATAGATTTTAAAATAGTTGTGTTGATTATATATTATCTTTGTTAAAAACACTATTACCAAATGGAAATGTGTTGCCTAAATATTTCTATGGGTGTAAGAGGCTAGTTCATTATCTGGTTCATGGTTTTCAGAAAATTCATGCATGTTCATATGAATGAATCTTATATTACGGTGAAAATTATTCGTTGGTTAGTTGTCATATATGTAGAAAATCATGGTATAAATAATCTCAATCATGGAAGTATCGATATATTCCTTGTAAAACAAATGGGATATTTCCTCCTCTAATCCAGATTGAAGTTTTTATTTTTGTCTCATAACACATAAGCATTTATGTCAAGTAACAAAACAATTATTTCAACTGGTAGAAGAATAAATCATCACTCTAATGGTTATTCATTGATAAATTTTGTCCAAGTGAATTTGGATTTTTATTTATATGTTTGAAACATGCAATTGGGTCTTTTTACTATTGGTTTCTATCCATTTGGTTCTTACGGTTGTCAGTATTCATGTTGTCTTGTCTTTATAACTTAGTACAATTATCCTCTATAGATATTGATGAATGATCCATATATTCTTTTGACCTTATTAAATAAAATTAATTTTATAATGAATATTGATGTTTATTTGAAACAATTGATTGATTAGTGAAATTAACTATGTAGTAATACGACCATTGTATATTGTGTTACTGCAAAAAAACAACATATCGAAAGCTGCATTGATGTGGACCATTAGTGACATCCATGTATATGGAATGTTATATAGCTGGAGTACACCAGGTCCAAAATCATTTCCGTACATAATGGGAGATATAATGGAATTTATGCTTGTCAATGGAAACAAACCTTGTTTTTTCGACATTCAATGCAGATTCCTTAAAAACGATCATCCTTTTCTATGGAAAAAATATCTTTTCAGAAAAGAAAGAGCTGATAAATATTTTCATACAACAATTATCTCAGGTACATAGTGAGATCAATTTTCTCTTTGTTACCTCCAATAACATTTTGACCAACAATAATCCAACAAAAAATGATGGGTTTGGATAAGAACATTATTGTATAAAATGAATCATTTTTTTATTTTCCTTATTGGTTTCATTTTTTGGTCCATCACATAATATATGTGATGAATATTGGCAATATATTATTTTATAATTTATTTAATAATGTCTTGGAATCACCACGTAAAACCAAATCTTTGGTAAATGCGTGATTAGATATTTCCCCAATTTTTATGCAACCAAAACTTGAACTGTTTGAAAATTTCATATCAGATAAGATAATGAATCCAATATAAGCTTACACACTATCAAAAGAGATTCAAATATTATTTTTATTGTGGATTGCATATTTCTGTCATCAAGATGGCTATGCTTCTATTTTGGTCAGATGATTTAGAAATGGACATATTATCAGAGTGAAATGTCCTGACTATCATGTTTAAAAAAATACATCAACTGATAAGACGAAGATGTTGTTAAATCCTATGATTTTGTATGTGAAAACAGACATGTAATATATTTTCAAGACATTTTTTCATCGATAACAGACTGTAATGCAGTTCGAAAACTGTAATAATTTGTCATTTTAATTTTATGAATTCATGGAAAAGTCATCCTACTAGATTTTTTTGACTTAATGGAATAGTTGATGTTAAATTGTCCACATAAAAAAATGTGGATGTCTGGTACAGTTCTGATGGATGTACCCATTCAAGATAATCATTTAGAAATCATGAAAAAAGTATGTAATAATGCATTAGTTGAAGTTTCAATTATAGAATCTTAATTAAAACATGAAATTTCATTTTTCATCACCAATTGCATTCAATATAAATATTGCTCAAAACAAAACTGTATCAATCATAATGAGGGAAATTTTGATGATGAAATGAGATATCAAATATCATTTCTCAATCTCTACAAACTGGGTGTTCATGGAATCCATGAATGATGGCTTTCAGATAATGAATATCATAGAGCTCAGACATATATTTTTCTCAACAATGAAAATATAATATAATTTTTTATGAGGTCTCCTATAAATTATTTTAGAATTTTTTTTAGTACAATAAGTTAATTTTGTTAAGTTATATGTTATTCATATTATGAATTATTTTCCACAAATTACAATAGCTTCTCTTAATAAATTTCTTCCAAAAAAATTCCTATTAGTTTCAAAAACTATAAACATTAATTATTTCTTATTTCAAAAAAAATAATTAATACCTGTTATAGTTAAAATTGTTTTAAAAATATCAGGTATCTCAACAGGATGATAAAAATTATAATAAATTTTGTGTATTGAGTATCCCACCATCTAGAATAGTTAAATATTATATTCCATATATCTTGAATGGTTTTTTATTTCATACAAGTTTATATGGGGAATAAAAACACAATGAACATTGTTGTTTAATTAAGAGGATCACATCGTAGAGAAATTGATGTTTACTTTTATGGAATGCTGGATTAAATCATTGAAATGTGTTATCTGGGAGAAAATTAAGAAATGATATGTAAATGATAGTGGTTGGATTCTAGGAGGGGCTATAATGTTCATCTGATCCCTGGAGTCATTGATATTAAATATTAAATTATTCTTGTAGTAATAAAACCATATTTATTAGAACATCAGGCACGTCAAATTTTTTTTGAAAATTACTATGCTCCCTCTAGAGAGTTGGGACATCCGTGGAAAATAATAAAAATTAAATCTTGATAAAATCTATTTATTGAAAGTGAATGTTGTTCCACTGAAATGCAGGGAAATGAATTCATTTAAGAGACTGCTCCAAATCCATATTTTCCAAGAAAAGACATAAATATAATTGATAACACCCCATAGTTAAGGGATGATGATGATGGTTGTGCTAATTATATTACAATTAAATTTAAAATTAATAGAGATGATGAATCTGAAAGTAATCTGTAAATTGATTTTTATGAGGAGGTAGTACAAGACATTAGCATCGAAAACTATGAAGATAAGGATGAAGATAAAAATTTACACATTTAAATCCTTGTAATAATCATATATAATGTATATCTATATGATTATTTTTGTCTTCAACTATTTTCTTACAATAATCATTTCGTGCTTTAGATGGATGTTGGAAATGTATCGTTTGTTTTAAGAGGTTGATCTACATTTGGATGAGTAAGATGTTTGATCATCTTACCCTTGGACTGCTGATGGATTAGGGATAACTTGAAGGGGCCACAGTCTTTCCCAACTGATGATTCCTGACTTTATCTCTGGGAAACATCCATGTCTTGGATTTGATCTATGCACACAAAGGTGTGATTAACCTTTTATTTTAATTAGTTTTCAATAATTTATTTGTATTCTATTTTTTTGATTAATTGTTCTTTTTTTCACAGCCTTATGCATATATCTATTAGAAATAGGGTATCTATATTGTGAAATTGTTTTTCCAAATCATGACTTTCCTGGGATTAGATTACCATTGATGTTCAGCAATGCATGTTCGAACATTGGATGGTATGAGAATAAATAATATTTATTTTGAAATTAATATAATTAATAAGTTCTTATTATAAATTTTTGGTTGGGTTTATGGTATCCCATTTATAATATCATGTGTGTGAATTTCCAGAAGTCTTGGTAGGGAAATGGGTGTTCTATATTATGAAATTATTTTTCTGAAGCATGACTTTCCTGGGATTAGATTACCATTGATGTTCACCAATGCATGTTCGAACACTGGATAGTATGAAAATAAATAATATTTATTTTGAAATTAATTTAATTAATAAGATCTTATTATAAATTATTGGTTGGGTTTATGGAATACCATTTATAATACCATGTGTGAGCATTTCCATAAGTCATGGTAGGGAGCTATATATCTGAACTGCACTTAGATTTTTTACAATTTGAAAAAGAAATCAATGGAGAGATCATGAGTGATATAATTTGATGAGACATGTTCCATCCACGAACCGAATTATATTTCATATAATGATTTGGTTGGATTATATACAAACTAGTTTCTTAGGTGATTTCAGAGTAGAACATCTGTTGATTGGAAAAATAAGGAGAGATAAGAGGTGACACATCAAGCTGGTAGTAGTACATTCAGTGCACATAGGGAGAATATGGTAAGTATATTTTTATAAATATTGTATATAACTTTTAATGTAAATGATTTATTTTATATTCATATAGGAAATCATATAGCACAATATTAGAGAGTACGGCATTTATAGGAGGATGTACAGTGGTATAGTTTCTGTTGAGATTATAGGTGCTCGTCAACTTCATATTGTAGTCAATATAATTTTTTTTGAGTTTTTAATTTACATAAAAATAATATTTTAACTATTATAATATTAAATTGAAATTTAAGGAGTCATAATTGGTTGTGAAGTTTAATTCATGTAGTGATAGTTTGGCCATGACCGATGGTTACACTACTACCCTCCAATTTTGTGAGGCAACATGGATATATGTAACCCAATATGCCTTCAAGAGAGGCCGAGTTATTGGAATTGTCTCTCAATTAACCCCTATGAGTTTTTATGGAACTATTGGGATGTCATCATCTAGCTTGGGATGAACTCATGGAGAGTCATCATCATCTACTGTATATTATTAGATCCAGTTGTGAGATTAGAGTGAGTTTTTAGAGTCTATGTGTAGGGAGTAGGACGAGATGTGTTAGTGGCCGCAACAGAACTAGGAAGAGTTTCCATGACAATAGTAGTAGGAGATGCAAGATGAGATGATTCAATGGTGGAATCATCCTAAGCATGAGATGATGGAGAACGTGTGACATATGACTCATAGTTTTGGAATGGAATTCCCCCCACCATCTCTTCTAGACAAACCTCCCCCTAAGTGATGTATTTTTTATTTTATAATAAAACATTTGAATGTAATTTTTTTTGAAATATTAACTATTTAATGTTTTAAATATTTTTTTTATATACTTTCAAATATTATACTCTTTATTATTTTTTTAATTTATTATTATATTAAATATTTTATTAATTAATATTATTTTGTATTTTTTCTAATAGTGATTTTTTTGTTATATTTATAATAATATTATTATTATTTCATTAATACTTAAAATAATAATAGTTTTATTTTATTTATTTATTTTATAATTAATATTATTTCACTAATTTTATTATTATTTAATTTATATTTATATTATATTATTATTATTATTTAATAAATAATTTTATAGTACTAATATTAATATTACTATTTCAGTTATATTAGTATTATATTATTATTATTATTATTATTTTCTTTTATTATTATTTTTTTGATTATTTGTGACGGTCCCGTCATAAATACTAATTTCAACAGCCCGTCACAATAATGGTTTTTAAGAAAATAGGGAAATGTATTTATTATGGGTAGTCTTTCGGTCGCAATAGGATTCATAGAAAATTCACCAAAATTATTTTTGATCATACTATTGCCCATCCCAAATATTGACTTTCTGCGATTCATGGTCACAAAAAAAGTAATATTTTTAATTCCCTATCCCACAGTAGGCCCCAGTCACAGAATATCATATGTGATGAGACACCACTGTAAAAGTTCATTTGTGGCAATAACTCTTTGTAAATGTATTGTCTCTAATATCCCTTTTTCTAGTACTCATATATTTTAAAAGAAAAAGTGAAAAATTATTTTTCAATTTTTTTTATTATTTAATAAAATATTGTGGAAAACTATTAAAAAAATTTATGATTATTAGTTGACATGTTTTATATCATATTATCTAAAAAATGGTTTTTTAAATGTTTTATGTTTTAAATTTTTTTTATTTATTCAATGAGTAACATATATTTTCCTCAAATAATGATTTTAATATAATTCTAAAAAATATGTTATATCTAAGATGTCATCTATTGGTGTTACTCATTCCTTACTAAATATATGATCCAATAGATCCATTCATATTATTTCACAAATTTTTTTGATATTTTATGCCATAATATTTATGAAACAAGTTTCCCTTTCATGGGTTGTATCATTATGAAACTCGTTTCTATTTTAGCGGATAAATTTTTTTATGAAACATGCTTCGCATTCATGTTTTATTATCTTATGATATCCACTTCTTTTCACAAGTTATTGATTTATTAAAATTTTATAAAATCACTCTGTTTTTACATCATATTATATGATTACATTCTTATGATACCCATTTAATTTCATGGGTAATGATATGATATTTTATTATCCTATTGAAAAAAATGTATTATTTAATTATGAAATAATTGGGACCTACATATCAATTCAATATATTGGTTAATGATTTTTATCTAATGAGATAGACATGGATTTAAGGGGACTGAATTCAGTTCAGTAAAAGATTTCTCCCACAAATATGGTCTTGGGAGTGATCCATGACTACTAAGAAGGGTGTGGGAGTGATCCATGACGTCCAAGACGGTCGTAGAGTAAACCTGTTCCAACAATATTTTCTTTGAATTAGTCCTTGACGACTATAGAAAATATTTTTATATTATTATGTGTCTATTATTGTTCCATGATATCTTCATTGGTTAGGATTAAATGGATTATTATTTTGATTCCCATATGATTTGTGTCTTAATAACTACCAATAAATTTTCTATGATTTATGTTCATGATCTTTGATATGTAGGGTATGATGATATAATGTTAATGTCATCATCACAAACCCTTATTATCATGTTATGTGTACATATCTCCCATTTTTATCCTTTCTAATCATTGAAGCTCGTCCATTTCTTGTAATTCCTTTTCCCCGTTTTATGATTATTATTATTAAGTAAACATATTAAAGGGGAACATATTTTTTGGAATCGTTGATGGTCTTTTACTTAGTTAAATGATTTTATTCCATGTTTTGTAATAAAATAAACTATTACATTCCTCATGAATTTAGTTATTTAATGTGATTATTATTCATTTAGAATTATATAATTTCCATGTATTATAAGCTTGGGTCAATATATTATTTATATCATTGGTTGAAAAAAAATTCATCAATATCCATTTTTTATATAATTAACCATGACTGTTTTAATATGTATCCAAAAATATTTAAAATCATTATTACACATATTTGATGTTTCTTATAAAATGGTAAAAATTTAATATTCATATCACTTTCTAGACAACATACTTTTGATTTTTTATAAAAAATTAGGAAATGAAACTATTTTAACATACATTGAATGAATGAATTCAACCCCAATCATGGTGTTGTAATTATTTAATGTATATATTTTATGTTTACACTAATTATTTTAAATAAAATTATTTATTTCATATTTAAGAAATATATTATTTTAAATAAGGTATTTAAAAATAAAAATTTTATTCATCTTAATATTTTTTAATGATAATGTTTGGTATTTCTATTCATTAACAAAAACAACTCCATGTATTGCTTGTGATTTCACAAGATATTATCAAATGATACAATAATTCTCTTTTATATTTAAGGTTTATTATTAGGATAAAAAATGTTTACGAAACCCATTTCACTCAGAAGGATTATCTGTGATGAAATATTTTTGAAACAAGTAAAATTTTAAAGTGTTATGATACAATTATTGCATATGTGGCACACATATGTACAGTTTTCATTATGTTATGGGTGAGGATGGAATTATATATCTCTCTAATACATTGGGTACTTATTAATGATCAATAATATTAAAATTGGGTATACGTGAGGTTATACCAATCCTAAAATAAGATACGTTGGATGTTATCCCAAGCCACAAAGAGGTTACTATGGATGTCATTCCAAGGCTAAAAGTGGGTACATGGAAGTTATCCAAAGAAAATAGTATGTACATAGATGATTAACATAAAACTAAAAGAGTTATGAATGTCATTTACTCTTGGATATAAAATATAAGTTTTTTATGTTTATTCTGAAAATCTATGTCGTATTCCAAAATTACTATATTATGGATTATTTTCATTAATTCCATTATGATTCATGTATAATTAAATTCCATGATCTATGGAATTACTCGTGATTATGATCAATGATATGCAATGTACAATTTTCAAATATTATTCCCTTTTTCTCATACACTTATGCACATTTTATGTAAGTTTCTCCATAGTCTATTTTTACTAATCATATGAGATTTCCTATTCATTTGGTTACATTCCTTAGCTTATGATGAAAACTTTTATTTATGTTATGTATAATAAGGGTTCTAGTTATGTAGAATATTGTGGAAGATGAGGAAGTTTACTTATGAACTAGTTATTCATGTATCCAATTTTACAGTGATACTATTCCTACACAATTCAGTTGTGGATCGTTATGTTATGTATTGAGTATTAATTTAATAATATATAATAGCTATTTATGAAAAAAAATGGTCTACTATAATAATAAAAAGGCTAGAAATAGGTATATCCAATGACACAAAAAATGTTGAATTCATGCATGTGGGTATATCTTCTTAATCTTCCATAATGAATATTACCTTGTGACAAAATCATAAGAGGAAGCCTCATCCTTATATGAGTGTCAAACACCTAATAGTCCACATTATCTATTACCCATAATAATAAATCATGTGACTGATATAATATTTTTTAGAACATCACTATATATTTTAAATTTTATCATCATGTTAGTGCACTAATTATGGAATTTACAATGAAACATGTACTCTAATGCATTAATAATTTAATGAATGGATTATGAATAAACATTATGTGATAAGATAAATGTTAAATACAATGATTTCAAAGAAAATATTATGTATAATTTAGTGGTTACTATGTCAATAAAATCAAAAGAATAAAACATGGACTAGATCTAACTAAATAAAAAATTATGTCATATAATGATAACATGATGTTCAACATTATATTGGAAAATAGAAATAATTAACATTTACACATCACTAACTTCTTTTAAAACTATAATTAAATCATCCACAAATATTTCAGTGACATCCCTCAAAAAATTACAATTTGGATGCATCTTATTCATCTAACGATGTGACCATGGATCCATTGCAAGATCCACAACGTTAGTATTATCACAGAACAATGCTATAAGATAATTACTATTCAAAACCTTTTGAATCTGTTTGATAAATTTTCAAATACAAAAAAATTCATTGAATGAATGATAATACACAATTTAATCGAGATCTTGTATAGAATCATCAACTACAAAAAAATTTAAGCTATTAAATATACCGACACAAACATTGAGATTGATGATATACCCCTATTACAATTTTATATAATCATGATAATTTTATTCAATTCATTTCTATATACATTGATGGCTATCTACTCATATCCCCCATAAACTATGAAAATATTGTAATTGTGCATGAGGTACATTAGTATAGTTATAACTAAAATCTAATTGATGTCTCTTATGTAAGTGTGAACATCGCCTATAATGATCAATGAATATAAAACATCTTGACCAGTAAAAAACACTAAATACAAGACTAATAGTATAAAATATGGTTAACTACCCAAGGTATGTTGTGAACCATTTGATGGGTTGGGTGAATCATTGATCTGAAATCATTTTATATGATCTTCAATTAAACACAACATCTATTATTTTTTAGTAACCTGATCTTTGCATGCTGTTATTAAAAACAATCCCCATATATTCAATATATATTAATAAAAAAATGGACTATGATTTACATGGTTTATCTATAACAACAAACTCCATGTTATGAGTTTTAATTCACCCATCCCCTAGTTTCAAAAGAATAAATATATGTCTATTTAAAATGGTATTTCATAGATTTTATCCTTTTATACAAGGTGAATCACACAGAAACCCATATCCACAGAATGATCACATTTCAGAGCCCCACATTAGTTCCATATCATAATTGATATAATAGAGTACATATTTACACTAGAGACCACTAAAAATTGGGTCTAGAATATGACATATCAATCTCATCTCATGGTTGATTTTTCACCTTTTGAAAAAGTATATCCCTCCATGAACGTAATAGGTAACATATATAAATTTATTCTTCTCATTATAATCATCAATTGGTGAAAATGTGGATTATTTCCATTTCAATTAAATATATTTATTTATCTTCAAATTTCTAAAACATGATCAATGTATGGAATAAATATTTATTCACATGTTATTCTCCAAACAGTGATATCCCAACTTGTATCTATTCTACATCTACGTTAGATCTCACATTTATACTTGTTCTAATTATATTAAACATATTTTACCTCAGTCTCCTTCTCAATCTTATAATTTTATTTTTAAAACATTATTTTTACAAGTAATGTTCTTTTAAAAATTGAATATAATCATGTCGGTTTATAATATGACATAACATATTATCATTCAAAAAATTTATCATTTCAGTTTGGAAAATTTGAAGACAATTAAGGCTCCATATAAAAAACGAATATGGAATATATACATACACACTCATATATATATATATATATTGATTTCTAATGTTTTTTATTCCCTAATCATGAAACACTTTTATCTAAAATTTCCTTTCAAGAATCATAAATGAGAAAAAAACAACCCTAACATCTGATATTCATGAACTCGAAATTACAAACCACCAAGTAAAACATATCACGTGAATACATTTTTATCATACGCATGATATTAATAGATAAAATATTTATATTTATATGTAAAACTATCCAATAAATACATATTTTTTGCAATAATATTTTAGTACATTCCACATCACAACTAATGCTAGATTCAACTTTATCCCTGACCATTATTCCCATTATTGGAACACTTCTAAGAAAACATATTAAATGATATAGTATAAACTATTCATTTAACAAAAAATCTAAAAAATTTGTGGAGAACGTGATTATTTATATATATATATATTATTAAATATCCATTAATCCTTATTATGAATTTTCCGATCAATTTATGCATGATTTAGAAGTAAATTTTTATCATTTTTTTCAATTTGTAATTTATTTTTAAATATATTTGTAACATCCCAAGTAAGTAATGAAAAATAGATATTTTTATCTATGTCTATTAATGATTAAGATAGTGTTATAGAGGCTTAAAATGAAAATAAATACAATCTTATGCATGGAATACACTAATATTCTTAAAAGATTGTTTTACTGCCTTTTGATGGAAAACCATTTTTGAATCTATATTTTGACAATTTTATAAACTATGTTTGTCAAAATAAACTTATCCTTTATGATTGGGACATCAAAATTTACCTTGTGTGAATTTTTGGTATTTTTCTGAGAATGTTCATTTTTTAATGAATAGTGAAAAATACTGCATTTTACATCAAAACTGCTTTTTAATCTAATTTATTTATATGATTAGATTATGTTTTGAATTGGTTTTGAAGTTAAATTAGAATATATTTTTACCATTTTATCCAATGGTGGTCATTGGAATCAATTTCACTTTGAAATTAGACTTAAACTGGTGTCAATCTTTTGATACTTATTGTTTTGTAAAAACACGCTATTTGCTCTGGCAGCGGGAATTAATTATTAAATTAATTAATGTGACTTATATGATTTTAATTTTGTAAAATAGACTTCATTTTTGAATTCGGAATATCAAATATAGCTTAGGGTGAATTTTTGGTAATTTTCTGAAAAACTTCAATTTTTGATGAATAGTGAAACCACTAAGTGGTAATCAAGCAAACTGATTTTTCAGTTAAATGAAAGTTTACCACTAATGTGTATTGAATTTTGAAAATAAGATATACATGTTTGTCATTAAGAAGTAAAATGTGGTTCAATGAGATTAAAATAATTTTTTGGTGAATAGTAACTTATTAAGTTTTTAATCGCGATTCGTGGTAATTAGTGTAGTTTAAGGTATAAATAATGTTTTAATAATAGGAAATGACCTAGACACATGTCCCAACCATATTGGTTGTGTCATGTCCGACCAAGAAAAGCCATGGGTCAACTTTGGGACCCCATGTAGACACTTCGGTTTGGAAATGACATAAATAACTTTTTATTAAATGTTAAAGTAAAAATGATACAAACAAAACATGTTTTACGAAAACAATTTTTAAGTGGAGTTATAAAAGTCCAAATTTTGATTATAAATAGTCATTGGAAAGATAAAAAGATTTCCCCTATCATAGTATTTTTTTTATAATTTTTAAACATTAAATAAATTAAATTATTTATGACATAATAATGATGCAGCGATGACATCATTATTTGATGATTTAAATAAAATATAAAGATAATGTAAAATCTATGAACTACACATGTCCAAAACCAATTGGATGAGTGGATTTCGAACCCTTATCACCTTAGCCACGAATTATATAAATGTGGGACCTTTTAAAACCGATAAACATTTTCAAATAATGTAATATTTCTTTACTTTCCAAAAGTGCCCCTCCTCTCCTCTTATAAAAGGCCCCCACCTCTACCTCATTTCACACACTCTTAAAGACTTTGGATCGGCCAAACCCTGCCCATTTTCTCTCTCCACATCCCTCTCCTAATCCTAGATGATTCCCTTTGGGCAGAATCCTTTCAAAGGAAGCCTTTAGGCTCAACTGAAAAGGAGTTACACTTTTAAAGGTAATTCATTCTCTCATGTTCATTTGTTTTATTTTGCTTCTCCAACCCTCTAAACTCTTTTTATTTACTTCTTTTGTAACAACACCAGTATCATAAATATACTAGGATGTATTTATAAGATTTATTTGATCTACACTCTCACACAACTACATCAAATGGTTAAAGAACATACGGTTTCCGTGGATGGCGAAATTCTGCCTCCCGAAACGATGATTGTTCAACACTCATTTAACACCTTCAAAGGTGGACATTATGATGTCACTATTTTGATATATGATATATAATATGTTTATGTTTTCCTTAAGCTTCTGTTGTTTTTATTTTCGGCATACCTTTATGGTTTCCATTATGGGTAAAACACGATATCTTCATTTTAGGAAGTGCGGACTACCGCCCCCTAAAAGTGATTTGATTCGTTAATACCATATGTGGGATGTGTAAAGGATAAAGTTAATGATATTATATATTTTATTATACTGGAATTATAATATACTCTTATATCATTATGATTCCATTCCAGAAAATATGAAATAGAAATGGAAGTAGCGTTCATGCGTACGTACGGCTTACCGTCTCCATGAACGGTGCATTTCCTTTCTTACCTCTAAATGTGATGTAATATTATAAATGCATGTATGTACTGGATATATATGACATATATGTTATCTAAATCATGAATACCATTCTGGATATAATGAACCTTTGACCAAATTAACAACATGCAAGTGTATGAAGTCTATTTTTTGACTTAAGAACCAAATACCGACAAAATCAACATTGTTAACATAACAGATTACATGATGTTCATAACATGGTATAAAAGGAATAATGAACTTGAAAAAGGTTCTTAAGCAAGTAGATATTAACTCAAGTTTATTATTCCGGAGATTAAAGAATGGTCGGGTCAAGTCGGATACGAGGTATGGGACTTCGTCTCAATCTCCTTTCGTTGAGGCATATTTTATTTTATACACAACATTATTTTATATGGTGTATAAACCACATTGACTTTTATGTTTATCTCAAAGGAATCTTTTTTATACGAAGCGTTTACTAAACGAAAAAGAGGGAATGTTTCTGTCGTACGTATGCGGCGACAACGACTTCTCCGCCGTCATGACCGTTATTTGAGTTTCAGCTTCCTCTACAAGCCATAACTTCTTTTTAAAAGAAAAATAAATACCATGTTTTACTTTTCTTTTATTTTGGTATTGAAAATGGTTTTCACAATGTTTTTGTGTTGTATTGATATCTTGTGATTGAAATGTGGAAATTTCATGTTTCCTTTATGCATGTTTTATGTGATCCGATTATGTTATGGTTCTTGGGCATTATTATGAAGTCGGGTGGTTCCGTGATAAACTAAGGGCGGGTGAGCCCGATATAGCTCTCCAATGCATTGGGTAACGCGAAGGAGTGAAACGTTAAGGTTTCTCTGAAGAGATTTTAGGGAATATACTATGATGGGTATTCCAAACGTAACCAAGAGGGTTACTCCCTACGTAAGAATGTTATGAATGCCTCAAGTTACCTTTATGTCTTATGATTTCTATGATTTATTCATGATTTTATGAGATATGTTAAAGTGCCAATGTTTTATGGGTAAAGTATGATTTCATTCTTTTGTATGTATGAACTCATGTTTCCTTTCCATGTTTTTTTTATAACCCATACTGAGTTTTATGCTCATCCCATGTTTTTGAAATGTTTTTCACAGGTCAAGGGAAAGGTACATGATAAGATGATAGAGTCAAGGATGTGTCAAGAAATAATCCGTGTTTTATTTTAAATGTGTTTCCATTGATGGGAATGAAGAATACTATCTTTATGTAACCACTTTGTTTATATGTGGAAAGTAATGCAAGTTTTATTATCTAATTCTCTAAAACTCTAAACCTGAAAAGATCCTCAATGTGTAATCTTGTAATAACTCAAGATTAAGTAAGGTTTAAGGCTGGGGCCTTATAGTTGGTATCATAGGTCGGTTTAGATAAATTTAGGAGTTAGAATTCTATTAAATGATTATCCAAAAAAATTTTTTTTGAAATGATATAGCATTTAAAGATTACCATGTTGCTTCATCTATGACATGTTTGTTCAGAATGGTTTTCTGCAGAGGAAATAGGGAAGCAGTGCTAGGAAGGCATACAGAAGGAAATAACCTTCCGAATCAGCATCCAGAAATGGTTGGAATTGGTAATGAACAGTTTGTTGCAGTAATGGCGCAGTTGACTCAAGCGATAAATGGCGGTGGTATACATGCACGAGATCAGCCAGATCAACCGTAGAGGAACATGTCAGTGGTGGAACATTTCATGAGGCAACATCCACCATCATTCAGGGGATCATCTGACCCTGTGCTAGCTGATGGGTGGATTAAAGCACTGGAGAGGATTTTTGATGTCCTGGGGTGTTTAGAAAATCAAAAGGTTAGTCTTTCTATTTACCGTTTGGAGGGAGAATCAGATCAGTGGTGGTCTATGGTTAAAAATATCAGGGACGCCGATGAGATTGATGCTCTTGACTGGGATGAATTCAAAGGTATGTTTCTTGAGAAGTATTTTCCTAAGGCTGTTCGACTTAGGATGGAAAAGAAATTCTTGGAATTGAGGCAAGAGGAAGACTCAGTGGCTGCCTATGAAGAAAGGTTCACTGGATTGGCAAGGTATGCTCCAAATTTTATCCGGGACCTTGATAGTAAAATCAATCGTTTTTACTCAGGATTAAAGCCAATGTATAGAAGGGCATTAGCTTATCTTGAGTTTAAAAGTTATGAAAATCTTGTTCAATGTGCTGAGAAGGTGGAAATGGAGTTGCCGATGACCAAGTTTTCTATAACAACCAGCAGAAGAAGAGACCGAGGTGGCAGGAGAAAGGTAAGAATTCTTCAAAAAAGTCTGATGGTAAGAAAACTAAGTTTCCAGTTTGTGATAAATGTGGAAAAAGTCATGCTGGGGAATGTCTTCTGAATTCTGGAAAGTGCTACCAATGTGGTAAGATGGGACATAAGGCTCGTGGTTGCACTGAAAAGGATCAAGCTGAAGGTAAGAACAAATTTTATTTACAGTTAGTGAAGTGTTATAAGTGCAATGAGATGGGTCACTATGCAAACGAGTGTCCGAAAAAGATCTTGAGTGATGGGAAGCAGTTAGACTACAAGCAGAAAGGGGTGGTGAAATCCTTTGCAACTACTTCAGCAGATGTCGGGCCATCAAATGAAGTTGTATCAGGTACTTTGTTTGTTTTTTCATATTCTGCCAGTGTGTTGTTTGATTCGGGGTCTACACATTCTTTCATCTCTGAAACCTTTTCTAGTAAAATGGAAATACCATCTCATGAAATGACTCCTGAACTTTTGGTAAAAACACCTGGGGGGAATGTTGAGGCAAAAAGAATTTATAAGAATCTTCATATCCTTATTTGTGGAAAGAACCTACTTGCAAACCTTATTGTTCTACCTCTAGTAGAGTTTGATGTTATCCTGGGTATGGATTGGCTCTCTATTTACCATGCTAAGATTGACTGTATAGCTAAAGAAGTTTCTTTTCAGAAAGACTTTCAGTTTGTTTACAAGAATGAACCCTTACTTTTGATAACATATCAAGAGGCTGAGAAACTTGTAAAAGATGGAAATGAATGTTACCTTGCACACATCGTTGAAAATAAAGGAACTGTTCAGATTAATGATGTGCCAGTGGTAAATGAGTATCCTGATGTTTTTCCTGATGAGTTGCCTGGAATAATACCAGATCGTGAAGTTGAGTTTACTGTTGACTTAGTTCCTGATGCTAAGCCAATTTCAAAACCCCCTTATCGAATGGAACAAATTGAACTTTTAGAGTTGAAGGAGCAATTGCAAGATTTATTAGAGAAAGGTTTCATTAGACCTAGCACATCACCATGGGGTGCTCCTGTTTTATTTGTTAAAAAGAAAGATGGTTCTATGACAATTTTCATTGATTATAGAGCCCTGAATAATATCACTGTTAAGAACAAATATCATTTGCCTCATATCGATGATTTGTTTGATCAGCTCCAGGGAGCTCAGTTTTTTTTAAAGATTTACTTGAGATCGGGGTACCATCAGCTGAAGGTTAAGGAGGCAGATATTTCGAAGACCGCGTTCCGTACGAGATATGGCCATTATAAATTTGTAGTAATGCCTTTTGGGCTAACCAATTCACCTGCTGTATTCATGGACTTAATGAATAGAATTTTCCATGAGTTATTGGATAAGTTTGTGGTGGTTTTCATTGATGATATTTTGGTGTTCTCTAAAAGTAAAGAGGAGCATGAAAAACATTTAAGGGTTATCTTGCAAACCTTAAAAGAAAAGAAACTGTATGGGAAATTCAGAAAGTGTGAGTTTTGGTTGTAACAAATTTCTTTCCTTGGTCACATTGTTTCAAAAGATGGAATAACTGTTGATCCTGCAAAAACAAAAGTTGTGGAAGAATGGCCAAGACCCACAAATGTAACCGTGATTCGTAGCTTCCTTGGTTTGGCGGGCTATTACCGAAGGTTTGTTAGAAATTTTTCACGGTTATCTAGTCCAATGACTAAGCTAACTCGTAAGGGTGTTAAGTTTATCTGGACAAAAGAATGTGATGATTGTTTTCAGGAATTGAAAAGAAGATTGGTGAATGCTCCAGTTTTGGCACTACCTTCCAGGAATGGTGAGTTTGTTATTTACAGTGATGCTTCATTGAAAGGACTTGGTTGCGTCCTAATGCAGAATGATCATGTAATTGCTTATGCTTCACGACAGTTGAAAACTCATGAGGTAAATTACCCTACACATGATTTGGAACTAGCTGCTGTTGTCTTTGCTTTAAAAATTTGGGGGCATCATTTGTATGGAGTAAAGTGTCAAATATATACCGATCACAAATCTTTAAAGTATATATTCACTCAGAAAGAGTTAAACATGAGACAAAGGAGATGGCTGGAATTAATCAAGGATTATGATTCTACAATTCATTACCATCCGGGAAAAGAAAATAAAGTGGCTGATGCTTTGAGTCAAAAAAGTAATGCTTCATTAACAATGTTGCGTTTGGAACGTGATCCTTTGGTTAACGATTTGATGAACCTTTGCATAGAAGTTGTTGGTGCAGGAAGTCCTTCTGTTTTGTTTCAGGTATCAGTGAGATCTTCTCTATCAGATAGAATCAAGCAAGCACAGAAGCAAGACAGTGAGTTGCAGAAAAAGGTAGAGCTGGTTCAGAAAGGTAAGTTGCCTGAATTCAACATTGATAGTGATTGTGTTTTGAGATTTGGGAAGAGATTGTGTGTGCCTTGTGATTCACAGTTTAAGAGAGAGCTGTTATGTGAAGCTCATAGTTCACCGTTTTCAGTTCATCCGGGAAGTACTAAGATGTATAGAGATCTGCGGGAGTATTACTGGTGGGATGGAATGAAAAGAGACATTGCTGATTTTACTGTGAAGTGTTTGACTTGTCAGCAGGTTAAAGCAGAGCGGCAGCTACCGAAAGGGATGCTTCAGCCATTACCAGTTCCAGAGTGGAAATGGGAGAATATATCCATGGACTTTGTTGTTGGATTACCGAAGAAATCTCGAGGTAATAATGCAATCTGGGTTATTGTTGATCGCTTGACAAAATCTGCTCATTTCCTTGCTATACGAGATACTTTCTCTCTTGATCAACTTTCTTTTTTGTATCTTAAAGAGATAGTCAGGTTACATGGAGTTCCTCTCTCCATTGTATCGGATCGTGATCTCAGGTTTACTTCTAACTTTTGGAAAGGCCTTCAGAAGTCGTTGGGTACTGAATTAAATTTTAGTACAGCTTTTCATCCTCAATCAGATGGGCAGTCAGAACGAACAATTCAGACATTGGAGGATATGCTACGAGCTTGTTCTATGGATTATCAGGGAAGTTGGGACCAACATCTTTCTTGGGTTGAGTTTTCATATAATAACAGTTTTCATTTCAGTATACAGATGGCACCATTTCAGGCATTATATGAGAAGCGGTGTCGAACTGCAGCTTTCTGGGATGAAGTGGGTGAAAGGAAGTAGATGGGACCAGAATTGGTAGAAGAGATGGCAGAAAAAGTTCATCTGATTCAGAAACACATGAGAACAGCTTAGAGCAGGCAGAAGAGTTATGCAGATAACCGGAGGAAGGATCTATCTTTCGAGGTAGGTGATCATGTTTTTCTCAAGGTTTCTCCTTGGAAAAGTGTGATGAGATTTGGTAAGAAAGGAAAGTTGATTCCAAGGTTCATTGGACCATATGAAATTCTGGAAAGAGTTGGATCAGTTGCTTACCGAGTGGCTTTACCTCCAAGTTTATCTAAGGTACACAATTTTTTTCACGTTTCGATGTTGAGAAAGTATATGCCAGATCCATCTCATGTTTTGAGTCCAGAGGTAGTTCAGCTGGAAGAGAACCTATCTTATGAGGAACAACCGGTCCAGATTCTTGACCACATGGAGAAACTGTTACGGAATAAGTTGATTAAGCAGGTAAATATTTTGTGGAAAAACCACATGATTGAAGAGGCAACATGGGAATCTGAAAATGCAATGAGGGATAAGTACCCCCATTTATTTGATAAGTAAATAAATTGCGGGGACGCAATTTTCTAAAGGGGGGAAGGATGTAACATCCCAAGTAAGTAATGAATAATAGATATTTTTATCTATGTCTATTAATGATTATGATAGTGTTATAGAGGCTTAAAATGAAAATAAATACAATCTTATGCATGGAATACACTAATATTCTTAAAAGATTGGTTTACTGCCTTTTGATGGCAAACCATTTTTGAATCTATATTTTTACAATTTTATAAACAATGTTTGTCAAAATAAACTTATCCTTTATGATTGGGACATCAAAATTTACCTTGTGTGAATTTTTGGTATTTTTCTGACAATGTTCATTTTTTAATGAATAGTGAAAAATACTGCATTTTACATCAAAACTGCTTTTTAATCTAATTTATTTATATGATTAGATTATGTTTTGAATTTGTTTTGAAGTTAAATTAGAATATATTTTTACCATTTTATCCAATGGTGGTCATTGGAATCAATTTCACTTTGAAATTAGACTTAAACTGGTGTCAATCTTTTGATACTTATTGTTTTGTAAAAACACGCTATTTGCTCTGGCTGCAGGAATTAATTATTAAATTAATTAATGTGACTTATATGATTTGAATTTTGTAAAATAGACTTCATTTTTGAATTCGGAATATCAAATATAGCTTAGTGTTAATTTTTGGTAATTTTCTGAAAAACTTCAATTTTTGATGAATAGTGAAACCACTAAGTGGTAATCAAGCAAACTGATTTTTCAGTTAAATGAAAGTTTACCACTAATGTGTATTGAATTTTGAAAATCCGACATACATGGTTTTCATTATGAAATAAAATGTGGTTCAATGAGATTAAAATAATTTTTTGGTGAATAGTAACTTATTAAGTTTTTTATCGCGATTAGTGGTAATTAGTGTAGTTTAAGGTATAAATAATGCTTTAATAATAGGAAATGACCTAGACACATGTCACAACCTTATTGTTTGTGTCATGGCCTACCAAGACAAGTCATGGGTAAACTTGGGGGCCCCATGGAGACACTTCGGTTTGGAAATGACATAAATAACTTTTTGTTAAATGTTAAAGTAAAAATGACACAAACAAGAGATGTTTTACGAAAACAATTTTTAAGTTGGGTTATACAAGTCCAAATTTTGATTATAAATAGTCATTGGAAAGTTAACAAGATTTCCTATATCATAGTAGTTTTTTTAAAATTTTTAGACATTAAATAAATTAAATTATTTTTGACATAATAATGATGCAGCGATGACATCATTATTTGACGATTTAAATAAAATAGAAAGATAATGTAAAATCTATGAACTACACATGTCCAAAACCAATTGGATGAGTGTATTTCGGACACTTATCACCTTATCCACGAATTCTATCAATGTGGGACATTTTAAAACCGAAACACATTTTCAAATAATGTAATATTTCTTTACTTTCCAAAAGTGCCCCTCCTCTCCTCTTATAAAAGGCCCCCACCTCTACCTCATTTCACACACTCTTCAAGCCTTTGGCTCGGCCAACCCCTGCCCATTTTCTCTCTCCACATCCCTCTCCTCATCCTAAAGTATTACATTTGGGCTGAATCCTTTCAAAGGAATCCTTTAGGCTCAACTCAAAAGGAGTTACACTTTTAAAGGTAATTCATTCTCTCATGTTCATTTGTTTTATTTTGCTTCTCCAACACCCTAAACTCTTTTTATTTACTTATTTTGTAACAACACCAGTATCATCAATATACTAGGATGTTTTTATAAGATTTATTTGAGCTACACTCTCACACAACTACATCAAATGGTTAAAGAACATACGGTTTCCGTGGATGGAGAAATTCTGCCTCCCGAAACGATTATTGTTCAACACTCATTTAACACCTTCAAAGGTGGCCATTATGATGTCACTATTTTTATATATGATATATAATATGTTTATGTTTTCCTTAAGCTTCTGTTTTTTTTATTTTGGGCATACCTTTATGGTTTCCATTATGGGTAAAACACGATATCTTCATTTTAGGAAGTGCGGACTACCGCCCCCTAAAAGTGATTTGATTCGTTAATACCATATGTGGGATGTGTAAAGGATAAAGTTAATGATATTATATATTTTATTATACTGGAATTATAATATACTCTTATATAATTATGATTTCATTCCAGAAAATATGAAATAGAAATGGAAGTAGCGTTCATGCGTACGTACGGCTTACCGTCTCCATGAACGGTGCATTTCATTTCTTACCTCTAAATGTGATGTAATATTATAAATGCATGTATGTACTGGATATATATGACATATATGATATCTAAATCATGAATACCATTCTGGATATAATTAACCTTTGACCAAATTAACAACATGTAAGTGTATGAAGTCTATTTTTTGACTTAAGAACCAAATACTGACAAAATGAACATTGTTAACTTAACAGATTACATGATGTTCATAACATGGTATAAAAGGAATAATGAACTTGAAAAAGGTTCATAAGCAAGTAGATATTAACTCAAGTTTATTATTCAGGAGATTAAATAATGGTCGGGTCAATTCGGATACAAGGTATGGGACTTCGTCTCAATCTCCTTTCGTTGAGGCATATTTTATTTTATACACAACATTCTTTTATATGGTGTATAAACCACAATGACTTTTATGTTTATCTCAAAGGAATCTTTTTTATACGAAACGTTTACTAAACGACAAAAAGGGAATGTTTTTGTCGTACGTATGCGGTGACAACGACTTATCCACCGTCATGACCGTTATTTGAGTTTCGGCTTCCTCTACAAGCCATATCTTCTTTTTAAAAGAAAAATAAATACCATGTTTTACTTTTCTTTTATTTTGGTATTGAAAATGGTTTTCACAATGTTTTTGTGTTGTATTGATATCTTGTGATTGAAATGTGGAAATGTAATGTTTCCTTTATGCATGTTTTATGTGATACGATTATGTTATGGTTCTTGGGAATTATTATGAAGTCGGGTGGTTCCGTGATAAACTAAGGGCGGGTGAGCCCGATATAGCTCTCCAATGCATTGAGTAACGCGAAGGAGTGAAACGTTAAAGTTTCTCCGAAGAGATTTTAGGGAATATACTGTGATGGTTATTCCAAACATAACCAAGAGGGTTACTCCCTATGTAAGAATGTTATGAATGCCTCAAGTTACCTTTATGTCTTATGATTTCTATGATTTATTCATGATTTTATGAGGTATGTTAAAGTGCCAATGTTTTATGGGTAAAGTATGATTTCATTCTTATGTATGTATGAACTCATGTTTCCTTTCCATGTTTTTTTTATAACCCATACTGAGTTTTATGCTCATCCCATGTTTTTGAAATGCTTTTCATAGGTCATGGGAAAGGTACATGATAAGATAATAGAGTCAAGGATGTGTCAAGAAATAATCCGTCTTTTATTTTAAATGTGTTTCCATTGATGGGAATGAAGAATACTATCTTTATGTAACCACATTGTTTATATGTGGAAAGTAATGCAAGTTTTATGATCTAATTCTCTAAAACTCTAAACCTGAATAGATCCTCAATGTGTAATCTTGTAATAACTCAATATTAAGTAAGGTTTAAGGCTGGGGCTTTATAATATTATTTTAAATATAATTCATAAATGAATTCTTGTATCTTACTGTATCATACATGGGGAACCCAAAAATTATTTAATGATTTTAAGGACTCTAATATAGTGTACTTATGACACATATACATCTCATATAACACACACACACAAACATATATATATATATATATTCAACAAAACACATGCATATATTATATGAGAAAAATGTAGAGTGAAATGAAAAATACATAATTTTCCAATACATATCAATCAATAAAAATTCAATCATATGAAACGAAATTTTTAATGTACCCTTATTGAGAAATTTTATCCCCAATATATATATTCCATATATCCTCATAAAAAATCAGAACCTATTTAACCCAATTTGAGTACTTCTTAGGAACATCAATTTTACTTGGGATGGAATTAAAAAAATACTTCCAATATCAAAACATGTAATGTACATTAATACATTCTCCAAAATTTTGTGATTTAAGGGTTATATTAATATGGTTATTAATGGTATCTACATAACCTCTGAATCATGATAATCATTTTTCAGAATACACTAAAACATATTCACATCCTATTCCACATAATAATAACATTCCAAATTTAATAAAACATAGCTAAAACACATGGGAACAATAATATTGAACCTTTTATTATTCTAAATTCTCTGAATACTAAAATCTCAATATGTAAGGTCATGATAAATTCATCTACCACTTATTAATAATGAATAAAAATGGATATATGGGGGACATATCATCATATTACATGCCTAGAAAAACATCTTCATCTCCAACTATGGTGTAAATTTTATCCTATAACTACATTTAATAGAAGTATAAAAACATGATTTGATAGTAAAAGCCTTTATTTGTCCCACTCTATTTCTAAAAGGTCTAGCATTTTTTAGAAAATAAAAACAATTTAAAAAAGTTTGTCTACATTATTTATAAATTTAATTTCATGAGATTCTTACTCAATTTCTCAAATTAGTGATTATTAAAAAAATCAACAATTTTTTTAAAATATGTAATGTAAATTAGTAATAAAATCAAAATATTTATTTGAAAAAATACTAAATGTGTGATAGATCCCATATTTATAGTCACCATACATCCTACCTTCACAATATGTTTTCAAGAATAAAATATAAGGATTAAATGGGTGATTTAAATACAAAATTCATAAATGTTTATCGTTTCCCATAAATTAATAATTCATATAGATTTTTATGTTCTAAGAAATACACATCATGATTTAATAACCATAAGGTATTCACATCACAAGATTTATTTGTTTTTTGTTTTATCACAATGAAAATGATTATCCCTATTATCCAGCTAGGATATCTTTATTCCACCTATTCAATTCGTTTAATATATATATGAGTATTGTTTTTAATAATTAATAAGAAGACATATGTTTAATATATTGTAAAAATTGGACTGATATTTCTTCTCTACCTATACATATTATTATATATAACTATATTGGATGAATTCCATATACTCACTTTTACACTCATCATAGAAATCATTTCAATATTCTTATATTAACTCGATTAATTGATTGGATGGTTATATTTTCCATAAAAAAATTTATTCACATCCTTGTTCTTGAATAATCTCATTCATAATCTCTTCATTGGATAGAATAATTATAATACAATATTTAATCACACTCCCAACCTATATATATCCACCAAATAATTTATTTTGTCTAATTAATAATTTACAAATACTACCTTGATGTCTATGGTAGGTAACTCTAAAACAACCTTCTTTCCTATTATTGTAGCACATATTTGTGTTTTTTATATTAATTATGACATTGATACTTATTAGAAAAAAAAATAAAAACTCTTTAATTTTATGTAACTTTCATAAAATTTCAATTTTCCATAAATTTCCCTCCTTTGGTAATTTGAGCATATAATACAGCATTTCACTCTGTTATATTGTGACCTTATTCATCAAACCAATGCCTTATTTCCTTAAAAAACTCAAATATATATTTCATAGGAGACATATATATATTTTGATTCATAATATTCATTAATTTTTTATTGTATCATTCATTCATAGTGAGGAAGCATCTAGGACAATAAATCCATCTTCTAAGAGATAAAATAATCAATCATGAATATGTTATGTGCCTTTACATTCCACAAAAAATGTTTTTTCAGAACTATTTTATCTCATTTTCATAGTAAATATACCTATATTTTTTATTTATTCAGTCAATTATCTAAGAGAGAAGTGGGTTTCTTAATATTTTACCCTCTTAAAGTGCTCTGTGAGTGTTTTTCGGCCTTTCAACTCAGTTAAAACCTCCAAAAAAATTTCATTAGGAAAAATACTTCTAATAAAAATATATTAACTTTTAAAGTGATTAGGTTCATTTTTGAATTGTATGATTGTATCCTTCATGAATGCATATAAAATAAATATCATTTATCCCTTCTTACATTGTAGATAAATTATTTTTAAGATATGGAACTATATTTTCATCCTCATCATATTTCAATATATACATAATAATATTCTTAAAAAGATGATCATCCTCCATTATGTACTCTTATTTCCTGTGAAAACCCTATTACACTCTCTAAAAAGTTATATTTTCTCTTTTTGAGCTACGTATTCTCCACAAGACTAACATCTATATTTTATTTCTTCTTAAACCCTATATTTTTATTTATTCCCCATTATGATAACTAAAATATGAAATTTATACACCACCACAACATTTATAAAAATAAATTATTCTTATACCTAGAAACATGACAATGACTCCAATTATTCCCTTGTTCTCATAAAAAACAGATCCCATAACTAAAACACTTACTCACACCTCTATACATCTTTTTATTTTTGGATATATTATATTCCTCAATAGAATTTGGTTTAAATACCTTCTTTTATGGATAGATATTTGTTAAATTATTATTGTCCTCATTGTCACAGAAACATTGTATTTACAAGACATTTCCTTTCCATTATCCAGTCAAGAATTTCCTTTATTGATGTTAAATATTTTTTTATTGTACACATCATTATTCTCCTAATCAAGATCACATGATTATATATCATTTTATATATTGTTTTTTTTCTTTAATAGATTCAAAATCTCTCTCATATGATGCATTATTCTTAAAAAATAGTTCTTTCAGATCATGTAATCAGTGTCAATGTTGTGTATTTTATATAGAGATTGATCATCCCAATATTCAAAACCTAAAAACATATCCTCAAATAAATTGAGGAAGTTTCTCATCAACACACTAATATTAAAATCATGTTTCTCTCTAATGAAACATATGTTTCTAACAATATCATTAAATACCATAATAAAATCATCAATATTATCCTAATAATTAAAGTTTATATGGTTAAATTTTATCCTAACTACCATTAAATTATATTCCTTAATTTTTTTTTCTTCTCAACTAATGATCCATTAAAACCAAATATAATTAGCATTTTAATGTCCCATTTATTATTTAGAGAATTTTAGGATTGAGATATAATTCTATATTTTTTTCATTTCCATGTAATTATAATTTTCACTTATCAAAAAAATACATAGGTCCAACTTTAAAAATGTTCAGAAAACCAATTATCATAGCATATCATAACACCATGATAATTGAAAAGATGTATAAAACATATGATTCTTATAATTGTGGTACCTGATTCAATAGAAGGATGTAACACACCCTTTGTTCATAGATTTCTAGTTTAATATAATGTAGAATCTTTTTGAATCTATTTTAGGAATTCTTTTTATAATACTAATTAAAGAGGTTATATGGTAAGGTCACTTGTGCTTTCCTCTTAATATGAGATTGAAAGATTTATCCAACCCACACTCAGGGAATTGTCCAATGATAATTTCATATTATTTCTATATGAAATGAATTATTTTCAAGTAGAGGGTTATTCTGTTATTAATACAAATTAAAATAACCATATTATTGTAGTTGGGGTTTTTTTAGTTGTTAACACATCATAATACTACATGAAAAATGGGGATTCAAAACCCATGTTGCCCAGGTACAATATAAGTATTGTATCATACAGTAGCAACATCATGTACTATGCGGCACTATAGCGGGTTGGTATTGTAGGAGTATTATTCATAGAATGGGCCTTGGGAAAAAAAATTTGGACTACGAGCCATGTAATGTGATAAATGCCCACTGGACCTTTGGGATTTGTAATGGGACTCCCTCTAACTAGTTTAAAAAGGTCATTACATCACATTAAGAATAATTGAGTCTTTAGACCCAACATTTAAAAAAAACTAAAAACCATCACATTCATCTCGGTGATACTTGTGACTATTAATAACCACACACATATAAAAGTCTAGGTATGGGATTATTATATATAACCAATGAGATATCCAAATAACAGTAGGATTAAAAAACTCCAATACTATTTACCCAACAGGTGTCACAACATTAACTTACTCTATCCATCCATTGTTAGAAAATTCTTAAAAGGAATGGGGGATTCCATTAAAATATGTTATAACGTGAACGATCCCAGATATTGTGGAGGTATATACATGTTTAAATTTTTGATTCAATGTCTATTTTTTGCTAATGGGATGTTTCTATGGTGGATTAGGAGCCTTGGGAGACATTCATAGGTTTATGACACTATATATATGAATAAACCAGGCCATCCTATGTAAGTCATGGGGTTATTGCATGGTTGGTGCATGGTTTAGTAAATCATGCAATGTGGGAGGCCAAACTGTGATGTTTTTTTATTGTGGAATGGAAAGTTTTTGTAACATAGTTTTTAAACCATGAAGGTCTCCCTAGGTAACCATGAGACCCAATTACCTTGTATAGTATGTTTAATTTGGTTTGCACACCGTTTAGAAACCTATGTAGTTAAAATGTGTCCCCCATTAAAGTTAAAAAATTTACAATTTATCCACATGAAAATTTTAGATTTCCACCCGATTTCACCAATATTTCTCTCCCTTACAAACGTAAGGATGTACCAAATTGACCCAATCATCCCAAGGGTGAATCTCCTTCGATTTATATTTGTTTGGAGCATCATTGGTTTCAGATCGAATCATTGTGTATGTCAAACAGTTTCCTAGCTTATCATTTTTTGACTAGGGTATATTGTTTCTCACATTTTTTCGGAATCCCTCAAACCCTATTTTCCAATTGGATCATTGTTGGGGATTTGAAGGGTGCCTGGGTCCATATTTAAGGTTGCAATTAAGAGTGTTTTCATCATCATATTCGAGGAAGATGGTCTACACGTTATATCACATTGTTTTATTGTAGATTTTTGCATGTTTAGTTTTGTTCATTGTTATATATTATTGTTATCCTTATTCCATTAGTGAGGTTTGGTAAAATGAGTGTCCAAATGATCCATAAAAAACCTCCATGTCCACACTTGATTAATGAAGGATGGTTTGATTAATTTAGGGCCACCCATGTATCTTGATGATATTCCATAGTAAAAAATCGGTTAAGCATGTGGAAGGTCATGGTGTGAAATTTCATAGCCCTTATTAAGTATGTAGATATGTTTAATTGATGTAAAAAAATAGAATATTGGTGTTGTGTCTAGATTTTGTCATGGATTAATGGGTGGTATGTAATGACATGGAAATGAGATAATTGGTTTAATTTATATCATGACATGTATCTTTTGAATTATGTTAGAATTTCTTAATAGATTTTTTGAATATGAAATGTTGAATGTGTTAAATTGGAAACGGTCTGTGAAATACAGAATATGTAAAATTATATTTCCTAAGGGAAATAATGAATATTTGAAATGTGTTGATATAAGTGAATTATAAAATATGCATAGTGAGTTATGGATGATAATCAGAATTGGTCTTAATTGGCTATGTAATTTAAATGGAAAATGTTTTAATGGGTTATGGAATAATTTTTATTCCCATGTTGATTATTATAAATTATTTTTGATTATTTTATTGGTTTTTTTGGTTATGATATGGTTTGTTTGTGGTTAATGGATTAATCATCATGTGAACATGGAATGATTTATGGGATAAATAACTAAGGATCCTTGCAGAGTTCAAGTTGTAATATTTCTCTAACCCCACCAAAAATTGATTAGTTAGGGAAAAGAATAGATATTCTTTCCTTAATAGTTTCTTTACTTATATATTGATGCTTTGAATTTAAAAAATTGTGTTTTTATGATGTATTATACCCATTTATATATGTATATGGATTATTCCTTTATATAGAATGAAAAATACCTTGAACCATTGTAGGAAGGATGTAAATGCTTGACCCATGGAATATACAATGAAAATGGATTATGTAATGAAGATGGTTTAAATGATAAAAATGGTACTGATGTTGGAAACAATTAATGTAATTATAATTAATAAATTGAAAATGGGTTCTTATTTAATTAAATGACATTTATTTAGTATTTACAAGAACAATATATTAGACTATACATTTTTTAAAACCATTGGTGGTGGTCAACTGAGTTATACTCACACGCTACTCAGGCGTCATTGGGTGCCCGAAAATATCTCATTGTTGTATGTCCAAACAAATGAATATGACATATACTTATGAGTTTTGTTTAGGCATGGGGAATGCATGGTTGAGTATCGAGACATGGATTCAGGATATATGAGTGAGTTCCACTATTTATTTTACATTGGGTTTTTCTTCACTTTGGCACTATTTAGCATGATATGACCAATTTTACTATTTTGTTGTGGAATCATACCAATTTTTGGGAAATTTCTTGTGGTTCATATTCACTGGATATTATATATCATATTCCTATTTCATTGTTACCAAAATATTGTTCCTCTGGTAAAGAGGGTATATTCTCCCAACATAAATTTTCTGAGCCTCTTCACTAGTCTACATCCTTTGACATGTGGGGGAAGGGGGTGGTGATTGAGGTCATGTAATGACTAAGCTCTAGGAACTGGTTTAGTGGATCCTAGTTTTGTGACATTTCAAAGTTGTATCAAAGTAGTTCATTTGTGTGGAATTGATATTTGGGGTGGTAGATAGATGATTAGGACGTGTTTTCTATGGTAATGAGCTCATTATTGGGATTACCAACCCTATGTATGGGGGAAAACATATTTAATCTGGGGTTAGAATTGATGTTCTTGATTTTCGTTTTTATAGTGGAATGATATTTCAAAATTGGTTAATGCACATGTTGTGTTATGTGACCGATTTATGATTTCAAGATCAAGGACATAATGTCATGAGGTTGTGTATTAATGCATCATTTTTTTATATAGGGATATGGGTGTCATGTATCATCATATTCAAACATGGTGTGGGTGTGTGGGTCATAGATAAGATAATGCTTTATTCCCTTAAAACAATTGAAGAATATATATATATATATATTTAAAGAATAGTGTGTATAAATAATGTTTATAAATGAGTTAAAATTCTTGGTTGGGATAAGTTGTAAATATATAATTTTTACTAAAATTGAATTATGTGTGTAGTGATGGTAAGATAGTTAATTAATTATTCCTTGTTAATGGTGTAGATGATTTAATATTATTACTGAAACAAGTTTTGAAATTGGGAATTTTAAACATGAATGTTGGAGTTCAAAATTGGTGTAATTATTTAAAGAAGGATATGTAATGGTGGGACTTTTGGGAAAACTGGGTAGTGGGTATAATCTGCGTTGTCAATTTGACCCTTTTATGGGTGGTTTCAGGGAAGTGAGAGTTTCCTAGTTTGAGAAATACGATATTAATTATGAAGCCTTGTTTAATATAATATGTAAAAGGATGTGTTCTTAGGTAACCCATGGTATTTTTGAGGTCATTGGGTCGTGAGGTGTTTTTTGATAATACGGGTGTAGAAATCCTCATGGGTCATGACCATATAGAGTGTATGGTGGAACTTATTGACTGTACCTCGGTTTTAGAGACCTTTAACGGAAACAAGGAGTGTCAATACTAGAAATGTATTTTTTTTGTGTTTGTTGTAAAACTTTACATGGGTAATCAGAGAGTTTTCAATGAAAGGGATCATATAGTTCAAGAAAATAATAGCATTAAAGGTGCCATCCCTTCGTAGTGTTAGCAAAATTTTTAAGTCCCAAATTTTCGAGAATGGAGAAAAGTATTTTATCAATGTTTGTTTCACAAATGTATTAAGATGTCACGACCCGTCCTCGGGGCCCGTGCCGTGACTACCCCAAGCCCGCCTTCCATAGGCCAGGGGCTGGCGACTAGCACCAAGGCGTAAAATCCCAGTAAACAGGGAAGGCATTGCCTTTATAAGTAACAACCACACAGAGTCAGCAAGCGGAAAGTAAAGTGCAGAAAAGTAAAGGGGCCGGAAATACAAGCCCAACTGTAAAGTACAACTGAAAAGAAAAAGAACAGCAACTGAAGAAAAGACGGCGGCCTCGTGTCGTCCACTGGCAATCCCACCTGAAGGGTGGGTACAGATAGCCTCCAGGCTCCTCGGGTCCCACGTCCGCTCCGAGCACGTCCCGCCCAGTGGTCCACCTCCAGGTACCGTCCTGCTCCACGCCCCAACCGTGATCAGCGCTGTCCGTCGTCTGCAACCAACACAACAAGGTGCGGGCATAGCCCGTGCAGGGGTGAGTACAACTACTCAGTAAGGACCCCGAGACCCCCGAAGGTCTCTCGAAATCCACAAAGGATATAGCACAAAAGAGAGATGCAATCACGAAGTAACATCTGACTCGACTTAGGTATATGCCCATACATATACCTAAGTCCCCAATTCTAGCTCTGCTCACGAGCTCAAGAACAACTCAATCCACAAAGGAAAGCAAGACCCAAATCCACAAAGGAGAGTAAACAGTAAATCCACAAAGGATGGTTCAACACAATCCACAAAGGAGAGTAACATAAGATTCAGCTCAACCAGGTATACTTTTTCAGATGACGTCAAAGACGATCACTGATCCGTCTCAGTCGTCGGACCCACGAAGGATCGATAGGTACTAACCCCCGCAAAAAGACCCACGTAGGATCGGGCTCACACAGAACCTGTAGGCAGTGGCTCACACAGAACCGGTAGTAAGGACCCACGGAGGATCGGGCTCACACAGAACCTGAAGTACTGATCCACGTGGGATCGCTGAGTGCAGTAGTCGACGCAGTCCACTGAGGATCTCTGCACAGTCGTCGCCGCAGTCCACGAAGGATCTCTGCTCTGCCGTCGTCGCAGTCCACGGAGGATCTCTGCTCTGCCGTCGTCGCAGTCCACGGAGGATCTCTGCTCTGCCGTCGTCGCAGTCCACGGAGGATCTCTGCTCTGCCGTCGTCGCAGTCCACGGAGGATCTCTGCTCTGCCGTCGTCGCAGTCCACGGAGGATCTCTGCTCTGTCGTCGAGGTCACAGCCAGCGCTAGGGTTCCCGCACGTAGCGAGCTCGTTTAGGAGGGTCCGCTCCACGAGCCGAGGGGCTGATACATCAACTGACACGTAGTCCGAAGTTGATGTATCCAAAAGTTCCGTATCGACAACAGGATCTCAACGCGACAGACGGCGCGTCAATCGGACGCCCGGTCTGAGAGTTATTGGCATTTTCGTCCCAGGGGCCCGGTTGGTTTTTAGGGCAAAACCAACCCGACCGTACTCCGCCTGTATCCGATCCTCGGGCGGAGTATGCCAAAAGTTCCGTCTCACTTAGAGGAAACTACCACAGCTGACGGTACGTCGTTCGGACGTCCGTAGCTCAAGTTATGAGCGTTTCCGCTCCGAGGGCCCGGTTGGCTTCGTGTACGAACCAACCCGGCCGAACCCAAAGTCTTCCGAAACCTTGAGTATAATATACCGAAACGACCGTCTCGATCCAAGGATCGCGTAGCCGCTGACGGTTCGTCAATCGGAGGTCCCAGGCCCAAGATATGGGCGAAAGACCGTAGAGGGCCCGAAACGGGGGTACTGGGCCCGGGGCGACCCGGCCCGAACCCCCCCCTGGGGTCGGCCGAACCGGGTCGGCCCAAACCGGGTCGGCCCGACCCGGCCCGAACCGGCTCGGCCGGGTCCGGTCCGGCCTGGGCGCGGCCCGGCCGACCGGACCGGCCGGCTCGGTCTTCGGCCGCGCGGCCGAAGAGCCGCCGCCGCGGGGTTGAACCCGCGGCTTGAGAGAAACCGCGGCCCCGCGGGGGGCCGCCTGTCACGCGGACGCGGCCGGGCCGCCGCGTCCGTCCCGGTTCCGCGCGGCCGCGGAACCGGCTGCCGCCGCCGCCGCGGCTTCAGCCGCGGCGGAAGGTTTCCACGGCGGCGCGCCTGGCGCCGCCGCCTCCGGTCGCCGGCGCCGCCGCGCCGGCGACCCGCGCCGCCGCCTCCTTCTGCGGGCCGCCGGAGATGCTCCGGTGGCCCGTTTTCTTTCCCGTCTGCGCCGATGCTCCTCCCGGGGGACGATCTTCACTGCGGAGCCAACAAATTGCCCTTGCCGCACGGTTTGTCGACGTCCGCCAAATCCGCACAACCAAAATAGATCGGCGGAGGGTTGCCGGGTCTTGTTCGTTAGACCCGCACCCTCCGCGTTAGTCATAATCCACGGGAGGAACAATAAAACAATCAACAACAATTTTAAATGTTAAAATTGTTCGAAGGTCATGCTTCTTTACTTTAAAAGAAATAAATCACGGGAAGGAAAATATTCCAATCAACCCTTACTTTATCGTCGTCGTCGGAATTGCTCGTCGCGGAAGATGGAGATCGCCGCGTCGTCGCGGAATCGCTCGTCGCGTCGCCAATCTCCGGATCAAGATCAACGGATTTAATTAGTTTAAATCCGTTGATATTGAAATTAAAAAGGGAGAAGAAAAGATCTGATTCTCACCTTTGTTGCCGAACGAGGGTCGGCCGCGGAAGAAGAGGCGTCGCCGAAGAACGTCGCGGGTAGATCTCGTCGACGTCGCAGATCTTGGTGTGCGTCGTCGAATTCCGGTCGCCGGCGTTCTTCGCGTTCTTCGCGTTCTTCGCGTTCTTCGCGTTCTTCGCGTTCTTCGCGTTCTTCGCGGAGAGGGTGGAGGAACGAAGATTCTCTCAAATCCTTTCCAAGGATTTTTATGTTGGTCTTATTTTATAAACATGCCAACACGAAACCGGTTAAGAAACGATCCATCAATTCGTTGAATTAATTCAACGAAAGAAACGACCCATTTAATTCACGAAGAAACAGTCCATTTAATTCACGAAATAAACCGCCCAATTAAATGGTCTGTTAAGAATTAAAGAAAACGCGTCGGTTGACTTTTCAGTTACTTTGACGGGTTTTCGCGGGTGCGTTACTTAGCGAAAGAAACGGCGGGGCTCGTGCGGGTCCCACCGCACAAATATCCTACCAAGGGGTAGGATATTTCTGGATAGCATCCTATCCAGTTCAACTCAGTTCAAGCCGTCTTTAAGTGACTTCAAGTGGCTTCCAAGCAGCTTAAGTGAAATAAAATAAAGTTGTCGCACAAACTTTATTTTATTTCTGACTTAAAGCCGTAAAATTTAAAAACCACGTCTGAGCAAACGCAACTCCGGAAGAGGCGTTTCTAAGCAAATACCGGCGCTGCGATTTCATCGGTGCCCTCAGAATTCGATTCTGGGCACCGGTTCAAAAGATAGAAAAACCCGCTCGTCCGTTCACTGAACGTACCCGAGCCAAACTTCGGAAATTGATTCCGGGCACACCGGGCCTCGGAATCAGGTGCCGTCTGAAGCTGCGTTCTTGTAAAATTCCAAAGAAAATTAAGAAAAAAATTTCCTTGAAATTTGCGGGTCTTTACATTACTCCCACCTCAGGGCTTTACGTCCCCGTAAAGATACATCAAAACTAGGGGAACAAATGGGGGTACTGAGCACGCATCTGAGCCTCCCGCTCCCAAGTGCTCTCCTGGAGGTTCCCGTGCTGCCATCTGACGCGCACAAGAGGAATCGACCGCCCACGTAGGACCCGCTCCTGTCGATCCTCGATCTCCACTGGAACCTCCGCAAAAGTCGCCCCATCGTCCACGTCCAGCTCCCCAAAGTCGATGATGTGCGTCGGGTCGTGCACGTATCTCCTCAGCTGAGACACGTGGAAGACGTCGTGCACCCGGTGCAACTGAGGTGGTAGAGCCAGGCGATAAGCCACCTCTCCTATCCTGCTGAGGACCTGGAAAGGCCCGATGAAGCGGGGAGACAGCTTGCCGCCTCGGCCAAATCTCCGTAAACCACGTCGAGGTGAGACACGCAAAAAGACGTGGTCGCCATCCTCGAACTCTAGTGGCCTCCGCCTCCTGTCAGCATATGACTTCTGCCGGCTCTGAGCTGTCCTCATCCTCTCCTGGATGATTTGGACCTTCTCTGTCGTGGCTCGGACCATCTTTGGTCCCACGAGTGCTGACTCCCCAGGGTCTGTCCAGCACAACGGTGATCTGCAGGGTCTGCCGTACAACGCCTCGTATGGTGCCATCCCGATGGTGGAGTGGTAGCTGTTGTTGTACGCAAACTCCACCAAGGGTAGGTGGTCCTCCCAGCTGCGACCAAAGTCGAGAACACATGCACGGAGCATGTCCTCGAGTGTCTGTATGGTCCTCTCCGTCTGTCCATCCGTCTGAGGGTGGAAGGCTGTGCTCAGATGGAGCCGCGTCCCGAACGCCTCCTGCAACCCCTTCCAAAGCCTGGAAGTGAAACGAGCATCTCGATCGGAGACGATAGACGATGGCACACCGTGAAGCCGTACGATCTCCTGGACGTAAAGACGTCCCAAGCTCTCTACTGAGCCCTGCTCTCTGATGGGTAAGAAGTGTGCCGACTTGGTGAGTCGGTCGACAATCACCCAAATGGAGTCGTGACCTCTGGAAGTGCGTGGAAGTCCAGTCACGAAGTCCATAGATATGCCGTCCCACTTCCACTCCGGGACCTCCAAGGGCTGTACCAAACCTGCTGGTACCTGGTGCTCTGCCTTCACCTGCTGGCAGGTGAGGCATCGTGAAACGAACTCTGCCACAGCTTTCTTCATACCCGGCCACCAGTGCTGTCGCCTGAGATCCTGGTACATCTTCGCCACTCCGGGATGTACCGCCAAGGGAGAAGTGTGAAACTCTCTCAGCACCTCCTCTCGTAAAGCGACTGGTACGAAGGTACGTCCTCTGAAAAGGATGTCGTGCTCTGCTCCAAGGGAGAAACCATCAGGCGCCTGACCTGAGGATATCAGTGCACGCCGGGTCTCACAGTCAGCGTCCCCACGCTGAGCCTCTCTGACCCGCTGTAGAAGTGGAGGAGAGACTGTGAGAGACTGAAGAAAGGCTGTTCCGTCTCTATCCACGAAGGATATCTGCAAGGAGGCTAGCTGCTCCGTCGCCTCCTCAAGCAGCTGAATGCCCGTCCTCCTGCTGAGGGCATCGGCTACCACGTTCCCCTTCCCAGGAGTATAGACTATCTCAAAGTCATAGTCCTGGAGGAACTCAAGCCATCTCCGCTGTCTCAGGTTCAGGTCCTTCTGAGAGAAGATATACCTAAGACTCTGGTGGTCAGAAAAGACTGTGAAGCGCTCGCCCATCAGATAGTGCCGCCAAGTCTTCAGAGCGAAGACCACTGCTGCTAACTCCAGGTCATGAGTGGCGTAGTTCTGCTCATGCGGCCTCAACTGACGTGATCCGTAGGCGATCACGGCCCGCTCCTGCATCAGGACGCACCCGAGTCCAGTCCCTGATGCGTCGCAGTAAACTACGTACCCAACTCCCTCCTCAGGCAACCTCAAGATAGGTGCGCTGGTCAATCTCTGTCTCAGCTCCTGGAAGCTCTGCTGACATCTGTCTGACCACACGAAGGGTTTCCCCTTCTTCGTCAAGGCTGAGAGTGGTGCTGCAACTCTGGAGAAGTCTGGCACGAATCTCCGATAGTATCCCGCTAGGCCCAAGAAGCTCCGCACCTCTGTCACGCTCTTGGGTGGCTCCCAAGCTAGCACTGCCTCGATCTTCGCGGGATCCACTGCAACTCCCGCCTCAGAAATGACGTGCCCCAAGAAATGGACCTCACGTAACCAGAACTGGCATTTTGAGAGCTTGCCATAAAGCTGGTGCTCTCGGAGTGTGTCTAGCACAACTCGCAGGTGGTAGGCATGCTCCTCCTCAGTCGTCGAGTATACCAAAATGTCGTCAATGAAGACAACGACAAATCGGTCGAGGTATGGCTGGAAGATCCTGTTCATGAGGCTCATGAACACCGCTGGAGCATTGGTTACGCCGAACGGCATAACCAAGAACTCATAATGGCCATACCGACACCTGAAGGCCGTCTTCTGCACGTCCTCGTCTCGAACTCTGAGCTGATGATATCCTGACCGGAGGTCTATCTTCGAGAACCACCGCGCTCCCTTGAGCTGATCGAAGAGGTCATCAATCCGTGGCAGCGGATACTTGTTCCTCACTGTCACCTGGTTCAGGCGACGATAGTCGACACAAAGTCGCAAGTTCCCGTCCGCCTTTTTGGCGAACAAAATCGGGGAAGCCCAGGGTGAAACACTGGGTCGGATAAACCCCTTGCTCTGCAAGTCCTCCAACTGTACCCGCAGCTCTCGAAGCTCGGCGGGGGCCATCCGATATGCTGGAGTAGATATCGGGGCTGTCCCGGGGTACAAGTCGATGTAAAAGTCTACCTCTCTACGAGGAGGTAGCCCTGGAACGTCGTCGGGAAAGACGTCCACGTACTGGTCCACCACTGCAGGAAAAGCCGGACTCCGCACGTCCACTGCTCCTAGGATGAGGCTAGCCAACTGATGTGAGAAGGGCTGCACTCTCCTCCGCGGAAGTCCATCCTGTGCTGCAAAGGTTCCCTTCTCGCCGGTGAAGGTAAACCTGCTCCCGTCGGTACGAACACATCGTACCTTGCGCCTAAAACAGTCGATCTGGGCATGAACCGTGGATAGCCAATCCATGCCCAAGATGACGTCGTAAGGCCTCGACGCCGCTACAAGGAGATCCCAGCCGAAGCTCTCGCCTCCTAGAGTAAGCTCACACTGCCGGCACCAGTGCGTAATCGTCGAGTCTGCTCCCGTAGGAGTCTCTAGCCGTAAGGATCGAGCCAACGGCTCAGTCGGAATCTCCGAGCTCCGAACAAGGGCAGAGGCTATGAAAGAGTGACTCGCTCCTGTGTCTATAAGTACTGCAGCAAGGGTGGAATAGACACAGATCGTACCTCGAATCATCTCTGGCATGTCGGGGTCGTAGGCCTCCACTGCCTGGAGCTGGGCCTGTCCCTGCCCGCCGGCTCCCTGTGGTCGAGGTGGCCCTCCTGGTGGTGGTGGGGGTAGAGCCTGAAAGCGTCGCCCACCACCCGCTGCTCGGCCAGCTCCTCGGCCTCGTCCGCCTCCTCCCTGCGGACCGCCACGGTCGACCCTCTGCCTCTGCCTGGGTGGCCCCTCCACCGTCTGCTGCTCCTCTGATCGGCGAGTCGGGCAGTCACGAGCCATGTGACCCTGCCCGCCGCAAGAGTAGCACAGCCTGCCTCTCGAAAGGCTGGCACTCCGCTGTGTGCCTCGTACTGCTGAGCCGGTGTCCTGAGGCCGTCTGCGTGGGGGTCTGGTCTGCCTGGACCCGTGAGTCATCCGTCGGCTACCTGCTGCCGAAGACTCAGCTACCTGCCGCCCTGCGCTAGGTCTCGCCGCTGAAGAAGGCTCTGCCAGGAAGCTCTCGATCAGGAGGGCTCGCTCCAGCACTCCTGCCTGGGTCGGAATGCTGAGGGAGATCAGCGACGCACGAATCTCCTGTCGCAAGCCCTGCTCGAAGGTCCGGGCCCGGAAGAAGGGGTCCCGTACCATGTCGGTCGAGTAGCGAGATAGGTCCGTGAACCTCGCCGCATACTGAGCGACCGTCATGCTGCCCTGGCGCAGCTGGAGAAGCTCCTGGATGCGCACCGCTCGGAGGGTGGCCGGGACGAACTCAGAGCGGAAGAGGCTCTCGAAGTCCGTCCAGAGCAGGGATGCCTCATCGTGAACCTGGAGCATCAGGCTCCACCATCGTCCTGCCGCCGCCTGCAGGAGGCTCGCTGCGAGGATCACCATGAGATCCGCTGGTGTCCTCACTAGCCTGAAGATCCGTACCACCGCCTCTAGCCAGTCCTCGGCGGCCTGGGGGTCCGCCTCACCGCGAAACCTGGGCGGTCGCTGGCTCTGAAACTCGTGCAGTGCCCTGAGGCGACGTGCATCGTCGGCGTCTGGTACTGGAAGCATCGGTGGCTCGGCGGGTAAGGCTACCGCCGGTGCCACTGCTGGCAAAGGGCCCTGCACCGAGGCCTCGTCGCTCGGTGGGCTGCCGTCGCGCCCTACACTCGGAACCCTAGCTGGCAGTCGTCGCGGGGCCATCCTGAAAAGGAGAACAAGAGCACCACAGTCAGAACAGTATACCTGGTGAGCTGGCACAAGTAATCACAAGGAAAACTTGAGACTTTCATAAAGCAGATCAGTATACCCGGTGAGCTGACATAAGTAATCACAAAGAAAACTTGAAACACACACGCAATCAATGTTTTCATGCATTAAGTCGGAAATCAGGAGTCAGGGTCCTGGTGTACGGATACGTCGGCCGCCGCACCAACACTGGGCTCCCTGAACTGATAACCACACTCAATACACTAAACACTATTGCTTCACATAGAAAGAAAGGACGATCAGAGTCTGCGGTAGAACCGACCGCCTCTGATACCAATTTGTCACGACCCGTCCTCGGGGCCCGTGCCGTGACTACCCCAAGCCCGCCTTCCATAGGCCAGGGGCTGGCGACTAGCACCAAGGCGTAAAATCCCAGTAAACAGGGAAGGCATTGCCTTTATAAGTAACAACCACACAGAGTCAGCAAGCGGAAAGTAAAGTGCAGAAAAGTAAAGGGGCCGGAAATACAAGCCCAACTGTAAAGTACAACTGAAAAGAAAAAGAACAGCAACTGAAGAAAAGACGGCGGCCTCGTGTCGTCCACTGGCAATCCCACCTGAAGGGTGGGTACAGATAGCCTCCAGGCTCCTCGGGTCCCACGTCCGCTCCGAGCACGTCCCGCCCAGTGGTCCACCTCCAGGTACCGTCCTGCTCCACGCCCCAACCGTGATCAGCGCTGTCCGTCGTCTGCAACCAACACAACAAGGTGCGGGCATAGCCCGTGCAGGGGTGAGTACAACTACTCAGTAAGGACCCCGAGACCCCCGAAGGTCTCTCGAAATCCACAAAGGATATAGCACAAAAGAGAGATGCAATCACGAAGTAACATCTGACTCGACTTAGGTATATGCCCATACATATACCTAAGTCCCCAATTCTAGCTCTGCTCACGAGCTCAAGAACAACTCAATCCACAAAGGAAAGCAAGACCCAAATCCACAAAGGAGAGTAAACAGTAAATCCACAAAGGATGGTTCAACACAATCCACAAAGGAGAGTAACATAAGATTCAGCTCAACCAGGTATACTTTTTCAGATGACGTCAAAGACGATCACTGATCCGTCTCAGTCGTCGGACCCACGAAGGATCGATAGGTACTAACCCCCGCAAAAAGACCCACGTAGGATCGGGCTCACACAGAACCTGTAGGCAGTGGCTCACACAGAACCGGTAGTAAGGACCCACGGAGGATCGGGCTCACACAGAACCTGAAGTACTGATCCACGTGGGATCGCTGAGTGCAGTAGTCGACGCAGTCCACTGAGGATCTCTGCACAGTCGTCGCCGCAGTCCACGAAGGATCTCTGCTCTGCCGTCGTCGCAGTCCACGGAGGATCTCTGCTCTGCCGTCGTCGCAGTCCACGGAGGATCTCTGCTCTGCCGTCGTCGCAGTCCACGGAGGATCTCTGCTCTGCCGTCGTCGCAGTCCACGGAGGATCTCTGCTCTGCCGTCGTCGCAGTCCACGGAGGATCTCTGCTCTGTCGTCGAGGTCACAGCCAGCGCTAGGGTTCCCGCACGTAGCGAGCTCGTTTAGGAGGGTCCGCTCCACGAGCCGAGGGGCTGATACATCAACTGACACGTAGTCCGAAGTTGATGTATCCAAAAGTTCCGTATCGACAACAGGATCTCAACGCGACAGACGGCGCGTCAATCGGACGCCCGGTCTGAGAGTTATTGGCATTTTCGTCCCAGGGGCCCGGTTGGTTTTTAGGGCAAAACCAACCCGACCGTACTCCGCCTGTATCCGATCCTCGGGCGGAGTATGCCAAAAGTTCCGTCTCACTTAGAGGAAACTACCACAGCTGACGGTACGTCGTTCGGACGTCCGTAGCTCAAGTTATGAGCGTTTCCGCTCCGAGGGCCCGGTTGGCTTCGTGTACGAACCAACCCGGCCGAACCCAAAGTCTTCCGAAACCTTGAGTATAATATACCGAAACGACCGTCTCGATCCAAGGATCGCGTAGCCGCTGACGGTTCGTCAATCGGAGGTCCCAGGCCCAAGATATGGGCGAAAGACCGTAGAGGGCCCGAAACGGGGGTACTGGGCCCGGGGCGACCCGGCCCGAACCCCCCCCTGGGGTCGGCCGAACCGGGTCGGCCCGAACCGGGTCGGCCCGACCCGGCCCGAACCGGCTCGGCCGGGTCCGGTCCGGCCTGGGCGCGGCCCGGCCGACCGGACCGGCCGGCTCGGTCTTCGGCCGCGCGGCCGAAGAGCCGCCGCCGCGGGGTTGAACCCGCGGCTTGAGAGAAACCGCGGCCCCGCGGGGGGCCGCCTGTCACGCGGACGCGGCCGGGCCGCCGCGTCCGTCCCGGTTCCGCGCGGCCGCGGAACCGGCTGCCGCCGCCGCCGCGGCTTCAGCCGCGGCGGAAGGTTTCCACGGCGGCGCGCCTGGCGCCGCCGCCTCCGGTCGCCGGCGCCGCCGCGCCGGCGACCCGCGCCGCCGCCTCCTTCCGCGGGCCGCCGGAGATGCTCCGGTGGCCCGTTTTCTTTCCCGTCTGCGCCGATGCTCCTCCCGGGGGACGATCTTCACTGCGGAGCCAACAAATTGCCCTTGCCGCACGGTTTGTCGACGTCCGCCAAATCCGCACAACCAAAATAGATCGGCGGAGGGTTGCCGGGTCTTGTTCGTTAGACCCGCACCCTCCGCGTTAGTCATAATCCACGGGAGGAACAATAAAACAATCAACAACAATTTTAAATGTTAAAATTGTTCGAAGGTCATGCTTCTTTACTTTAAAAGAAATAAATCACGGGAAGGAAAATATTCCAATCAACCCTTACTTTATCGTCGTCGTCGGAATTGCTCGTCGCGGAAGATGGAGATCGCCGCGTCGTCGCGGAATCGCTCGTCGCGTCGCCAATCTCCGGATCAAGATCAACGGATTTAATTAGTTTAAATCCGTTGATATTGAAATTAAAAAGGGAGAAGAAAAGATCTGATTCTCACCTTTGTTGCCGAACGAGGGTCGGCCGCGGAAGAAGAGGCGTCGCCGAAGAACGTCGCGGGTAGATCTCGTCGACGTCGCAGATCTTGGTGTGCGTCGTCGAATTCCGGTCGCCGGCGTTCTTCGCGTTCTTCGCGTTCTTCGCGTTCTTCGCGTTCTTCGCGTTCTTCGCGTTCTTCGCGGAGAGGGTGGAGGAACGAAGATTCTCTCAAATCCTTTCCAAGGATTTTTATGTTGGTCTTATTTTATAAACATGCCAACACGAAACCGGTTAAGAAACGATCCATCAATTCGTTGAATTAATTCAACGAAAGAAACGACCCATTTAATTCACGAAGAAACAGTCCATTTAATTCACGAAATAAACCGCCCAATTAAATGGTCTGTTAAGAATTAAAGAAAACGCGTCGGTTGACTTTTCAGTTACTTTGACGGGTTTTCGCGGGTGCGTTACTTAGCGAAAGAAACGGCGGGGCTCGTGCGGGTCCCACCGCACAAATATCCTACCAAGGGGTAGGATATTTCTGGATAGCATCCTATCCAGTTCAACTCAGTTCAAGCCGTCTTTAAGTGACTTCAAGTGGCTTCCAAGCAGCTTAAGTGAAATAAAATAAAGTTGTCGCACAAACTTTATTTTATTTCTGACTTAAAGCCGTAAAATTTAAAAACCACGTCTGAGCAAACGCAACTCCGGAAGAGGCGTTTCTAAGCAAATACCGGCGCTGCGATTTCATCGGTGCCCTCAGAATTCGATTCCGGGCACCGGTTCAAAAGATAGAAAAACCCGCTCGTCCGTTCACTGAACGTACCCGAGCCAAACTTCGGAAATTGATTCCGGGCACACCGGGCCTCGGAATCAGGTGCCGTCTGAAGCTGCGTTCTTGTAAAATTCCAAAGAAAATTAAGAAAAAAATTTCCTTGAAATTTGCGGGTCTTTACATAAGAAGTCTTGGGTTGTTTAATGCATGTAATATATCATGATCAACTTAATAAATTAATTTAATATTAAGGATGTGTGCAGAAGTTATAGTTTTGTGCAAAATATGAGTTTGTGTGAGTTTTTTTGAAAGGTGACTTCTGCATATGATAATTTTAGTCTAGGATAAAATTATTCTGAGGGTCCACATTTATTATGAATTTATAGTAAATTGGTAGATACCCCCTCGTTTTATGAGACTCAACACTTATAGATAATCAAAGCTATGAATCACTCATGTAGGGAGTTGGACACAAGGAGGGAGTTGTTTATAAGCCTGGAGTTGTGAAATATTTGTGAGATGCACTTATTTAATGGAGTTTCATGGATGTTTTTTATAATATTTCAAGTCCATGAGAATATTATGGTTTGGAAGTGTAAAAAATAAGTGTTGCGCAAAAGAACATGGCTATGTGAAAGAGAATGGTTGCACGAAAGGCAACATACATGACAACCAAAAAACATTCATGCAAGAACATTTGTTTCACAGATGTATTGAGTTGAGAAACATTCAAGTTTAAAATATCCAGTTTTTTTAGTTCTTTAAAGGGAATCAGTTCAGGACAATGATGTAGGCAATGTTTCGTTCTTAATAGAGACAATGACTTCAATTCAAATCTATTTTATATACCATCAAGTTTATAAAATGACTATTAATTCAACAAAGAAAGTGAGTTATGAGGAGTCACCAAAAGTGTTATAAGGGATGTATTTTGATATTCCTATAATTTTGTAATGGTGGTGTTCTGATCACCGAGTGACTGTTTCTGAACTTTTTTCCTCTAAAACTACTGAAAATTAGTGGATTTAGGTATGATTAACACACTATAGGTGTATGCTCCTTGGATGAGATCATAGTGGTGAATCAACAAAAATTATTGTGTTTTCTATTATAATGTGAAATTTACATTAATAAACTATTTCATCATATAGTTTTAAAAAGTTCCATCATAAGTGGGAACAAGATCCATTGACTTAAAATAAAAAATTTAACTCCCTAAGTCACCCCTCACCTATTAGGGTGCTCCAGGGTCCTACAACCTCATGATTTGGGACATTGAGAGTTTTTTTGGACTAAAAAGATGGTGTTCAGCTCATAGTGTCGGGGTATGTGTATGGTTACCTTTGGTGTGAAACCTTTAGAAAATGGTCACATTTAATGATTTGTTCTGTGGGAAACATGGTAGGAGTGAGAGTTACTATTGTGAAAATTTATTTTTTCATGGATTGATGTGTATTTTTTGGAAAAATGAAAAATATATTTTACTATCATGGCACATTTTTAGAGGTCCAGTATCACTTAAACATTAAAGTAACCAATTAGAGAGGTCATATGGTTTTCATAGTGATTTTTGGGTGTGTTTCACATTGGTGGATGATTTGGTATTTTTAAGTGGGATATATATAGTGTTGAATAATGTTTTCCATATAGGGGTAATTGTGATGGTTGTTGATTTGGTGATACAACTACAATTGTGGTTACACATTGACTGTTTTTGGGAAATCATTAGTGAGCTCATGGGAAGGTATCCCAGTGATGCATGTGCATTTGAATATTAATCATTGGAGAATATTCAGGAGGGAACAATTCATAATTAGTACCATGGAGATTTATTAAATGTTATAGTTGTTCTTTGGTTCTTCTGAATAAAAATAGATTTCTTTTGTTAGGTTATTTGGTTATTTTTAATAGAAATATCACAAGAACGAATGCCCAAACTATTTCGATAAAGGTTAATGGAGGTATTGATAATGTTTGTATGCTGAATAGACAAGGGTTACTGAAGGTTGATTTGATGATATTTTTTGGTAGTGACATCAAAGGTGATGGTGCTCATGTGGCTAAGGTGTTTTGAATGAACAGTTGGGTTTCAAGGTTAGATTTAGAGGATTCCCTATGGAAAATGAGGATGACATACAAAGAGGCTCGATTACCTGTGTATGCGAGCATTGGTCTAGGAATAATACATGGTGGTATTGTGGGTAAAAAATTATGTGTGGGATTGGTCGTAAGAATGTGTTAAAACTTAGGGGAAATTATGAGGTCTAGATTCATGATCATGCTAGTAAGGTGCGATTTCTAGTATGATAAATGTCAATTATCATTTAAAACAAGGATGAATGCATGGATATATTAGAGACCATTAGCTTGAGTGGTGTGGTAGACCAATGTATTGTAGTTGTTAATTATTAGGGGTGTACCAAAACAGATAAATCGGTGTGGTAGAAGCATTTCCATATGAAATATTGGTTCATAACTACATGAAAGATGGTCGTTGAGCAGTGGTGAGTACCGAGTGGAAATCACTCTATAGTGGTGGTATTTAGGTGCTGATTAGATGTGTGTGGAATTAATGATTGAGAAACATGGAAGGCCATGGTTTCCTATATTGGGAGGTGACATATCTAATGGAAATTTTGGTGGAGGTGTTCTTTGAAAACATCATAGAATACATCATCTATTGACAATAAATACCAATATCTTGACATCATCCTAGATACATTTGGATGCTCTGGATTTAATCCAAGATACTTAAATGTGTTTTGGTTGGATGAGAAACATTATCAATTATATAGTCATAGGAGAGGAATATGGGGAGTTGGGTGATGGGATGTACACCATCACTAGTTTTGTTGAAAACCATAAAATATTATAATAAATATAAAAATTAGATTATTAGTACATTACTTGATTAATAAAATGTTTGAGATGATGTTAATTTACTAGTCTACCATTATTTTCATATATCTCATTGACCCTCATCATTATAGGAAGAATTTATTGTATCATGGAAATTATACTTACTAGCACCAATATTTTTCTTCTCATTACTAGAATATCGAAATAAAAAATCATGAGAAAGTATTTAGGTAGGAAATCTTGACAACCACTCGCTTTCATATCATTGATATTTTGAGTAGTATCCCAAATCCTAGAATCCTTATTTTTTGATATCATCATCATTTCTCTTAATATTGTTATTGAATTTACAATGACTAATAATTTCAATGAATTTTTGGTTATTTTATCCAGGAATACATGAATCCTTTTCTAGAAAATTAAATATCTCCCTAAAATAATGCTCGAACCTAGACTCTAACTAGGGGTTCATCATTAAATCAAATAATAGAAGTATTTTTTTGAAGAAAAATAATATTTAATGGATTTTGACAAATATAAAAAACATTATTTTTTAATCCTTTTACATTTTTTGATAATATTATGTTTATTTTTCATTAGAGATTTAGCATATATAGAAAAAATATTTAAACATAAAAGTTTTATTTTTATTCATTCCTGAATACTTTTTATTTATTTTTATTATTTATGTGATCCTAATAATGTATCAATAATGTAAATAAAAATTCATAATAAGAAATAAAAATGATCCTTTATCATGAATTTTATCAACCAGTTTGTTAATTATGTATGTAATAAACAAATACTTGAACTTATTAGAAAAATTTTACATGTAGATATTTTCTAATTATATATAATCACACCTTCATATTTTGTATCACCTGGGTTTATTTCACCTCAAATCCATCATAAACTACCACCATTAACATGGGAACTATATCATTAAAAATTGTTTACTCACAAATATATGAGGTGTTCCGACTAAATTGTTAAAGGGTTTATATAAAACAAATCACAAACATAAATGTCCTTCATAAGAAGACTGGATGACAGACATTCCATCATTTGATAAATATATTAATTTTAATTGAATAAATAATGAAATAATTAATCAACAATTAAATCAAAAACTAAAAATCCATAAAAAAATGACAATCCCAACATGATGCTATTAAAAAATTAATAAACATACTTCATTTAAATAATCCTTAATCTTGTTAAATTGTGATCGAATTAAATTATTATCTTTATTAATTAATAAATTAATTTATTATAGAATACATGGTAATTATTCCAAATATTGACATCTTATCGAAATTTAAAATAATTTAATTAGTTAATTGCATTGAAAATTAAATATTTATAGGGTATGTACTTTGTGGAAACATGATGTGTACCCATATAAAATACCAATTTCATATTATGGTATTATAATAGGCACTCTGATTATATATAACATACAATATGTTTATTTTCAGTAAATAATGGTAATTTATGTATTCATGTTCATAGTAATTTATTATTTTTCATTAGTTGGGTTACTCGATGTATTAAAATTTGGCATGTTATGTATTAATGAATTTTACTCAAAAATTATTTATGAATTTATTATGTAATGAATCATATAACAATGAGTGTAATAAAAATAAATGACACAAAAAAAGAAGATTTTAATTAATTAATTAATTAATTTCATTAAAACTTGTATGTGAAACATATTGTTAAAAAAACCTATTGCATGTCATGTATTTCAAACACTGTATATCTAATCTATATGTCTAGGGATTTGGTGTGTCTACTAACCAGAAACATTTATTGGATACATAGTGTTTAAAATAATGCTATTGTAAATGAAACCACCATTTTATATGGATTAATTTCTGAAGTTTCATGTAATTAATAAATTATTAATCTTAGAAAAAAAATATTGTAATGTTGTAAAATTAAAATTTGAGATCATTGTATTCGATAGTCTATGTGACATGCAAGACCATGTGCGTAAGGGAATATAATTTCATGAGACATTAAAATGTATATACTTTTATAAATAATTTTATTTTAATATATACCATTAAATTTTCATGATTATTAGTTAGTGTGTTTCGTATGTAACAACTAATTTCTCCAATGGATTCTAAGACAAGCAAGACTGAGTTCTACCATACAATAGTATGTTATTAAATTTATATTATAATATGTAACATATGCATTAAATTAGATGATATGAATATTATTAACTGACATATTAAAATATATGGTTTACACATATATAAAATTATTTCATTGGATAAAAATTAATAAGAAACTAATATTAGAACAAACTAAATATAAATGGAATGCTTCATATATAACTTTTTTTATGCCGACAAATAAATTTTATCCTTATAAATTATATTTATTATAATTAGTTAGTGATATGAATTTAATATATATATAGATAATATATTAAATCAAATATTTTTCTTATATTCATAAAATTGATTTTATATGCATATGGGAAGAATAAACCCATCTTTTCACCTAAAGATAAGTATTTTTATAAATGGAGTTCTACGACTTTTTCATGGATAATTGATTTTAAATCTAATTTTGGGTAATTTTATAGATTTAATATGTGAAATTAAAATTAATATTATAAATATAAATTTTAAATTTTAGATAGGGTGATTTTTTTGTTTTTTCTATGAAGTTTCATGTTTTAATGAATAATGAAATATCTTGAATTTTAATTGAAAATTAAATTTCGTCAAATGAATTTATAAGACTAAATTATATTTTAAATTGATATTAAAATAAAATAGAAATAATATAGATAAATAATTATAATTTATTTATTTTTTATTTCACTTTGATATTTGATATTGAAACATATCAAAATTTTCCATGTTTTTACCATAAATACGAATATTGTCTTCACATCTACCGCATCAGTTTTAAATTAATTTCTTCCTCTTCTGAAATTAAAATTTGGAAAAATGGATTTATTATTTGTATTAATCATAATTTATAATGTCTAATAAAATAATATTAGTTTTTTTTTAAAGAATATTTGTTAAATTAATTAAAATTAATTACCATGATTAAAAGATAAATTAGATTAACAAAAGACCAAACCTTAAAAATAAATACCCAAATGACCTATAAAAATGTCAAGAATAAAATGGATTGACATATATAGACCCTATAATTCACATTATATGTATTTTCTCAATATTTGATCCACTTTTCTTGGTAATAACATTGGTGGAATCATGTTGCAAAAAAATTACAAGAGTGCCAATCCTCCTCCACTATAAAACGACACTCCCAAATTTCACATCCCCATACATATAAATAAAATTTGGATTGAAAAATATCTAGAAAAATGGATCCATAAAATTTATCCACTAATCCTATAATCCAATGCTTTGTTATAAATCCATCCGAGGAATCCCTTTGGTGAAAACCAAAACCAGTTACCTGAATAAGAGGTATGGTTTTTCCCCAACATCTTTTATTTTATTTTCATTCTCCATCACCTAAAATATTCATATTAAATGATTATATGATAAAAATTGTATCTAGAATATATTTATATGTTATTTATCTAATTTTTTCACAATCGCATAAAAAAATATCAATCTAATTGGTAATAGACTTATAGTTTATCTGTATAGTGAACTACCACCTCAGAAAATTATATGTATCGTTTTTCCATTAAAACCATTAAATGTTTTGAATAATGATGATAATTAAGTTTATTTATTATATATATGTTATTTATAATTTATTTATTCTTATATAATTCTTATAAAAATCATTTATTCATTTTTTTTATTTGTAAATATAGTAACCTCATATATGGAAATGTGGATTACTGCCTCTTCAATGTTATGTGATTCATTCACGCTATACATGGTATATATATATGTTGGTTCTAAAAAAAATAGTATTTATATAGAATATATAAATTCTATACTTATAATATATTTATATATAATTCCCATTTCATTCATTTAACATGAAAAAGTAATTAAAGTAGTGTTTATGTGATTGTGCGGCCTACTGTCTCCCTTGGTGAATTTCATTTCACATCACCAAACGTTATGGTTTATTATAAATACATATATATTAATTATATAAGATAATTAAATTTTTATTTTAATTTTATAAATTAATAAACCATGATCTATGTAATAGGAATAAAAAATTACATGTCTGATCATATTCAAAAAAATAGGAAATTGAAAACATACATACTAAAAATAAATGAAGATTATTAAAAAACAATTTATAAGATATAATAAAAAGATAGTATATGATATTATAAATATAATTATTATTCATTAATATAATAGAAACATGATCAAAAAAACTTATATATTAATTTAAATTGTGATCACCAAAAAATATACTGCATTGTAATGGATTTTTATCTCAGTTTATCCATCTCTGAGAGAAATTTCAAGATCACTGCTTTCTAAATTATTGTGGTATCTCTACAAACCATTTTTATATATTATATCATGATTTTTTACTTCATTTTATTTCATGTTTTATTTTAATTTCTAATGTTAAGGGTATTTCTATTAATAGTTACCTAGTTTTAAACAATTTTATAACCTGATTACTTTTCATTGGATTATATTACATCCCCATTGTCATTAATATCCTAATATTATATGTGTAAGAAATTATTACTATATGTTTTTTATTAATAATTCCCTTTTTTATTTACATTTTAAATAAATAAACAATTCGATTATTGACCTTCACATCAACATTGTTTTCTTTGTTGGGTTCACTTCACAAGCGTAGTTTGTTATGGAATTTTTACACATGAATTTCCATCAGTGGAATTTTTTTATCATTATTTAAAACAATATTTAAATTTATTGTCCCCTAGTTATGAATTACCATTTTCAAGTAATAGTACCATTTATTACTCTCTTTGATACATAATATGTTTTAGAACATTTTTTAATGAATCCCAAAATCAGTTCTCTCTTTGGTGAGAGAACCTATTTTATCATAAAAACCATTTCTTTCTACAAAGATTTTAAAAATTGTTTTTATCCTTTTTCAAAATGATTAATTTTTCCAAATTTATTTTATTAAAAATAATTTCATAAAAATATTAATATCACATTCTATACAATCACTTTTTAAACCATTTAATATAGAAGAAGAAATATTCTTTTGAACCTATACGACATATACAGATTTACCCGCCATTATTTTTTTAAAGTATCATTTGAAAGATTAAAATATTAATTTTAAAATAAAATCTTTTCAATTTTTATTTTCAATGAAATTTAATATAAAAAGGTTTTCTAAAATGTAAGGAATATAATCCCTATGGATGTTTTCAATATATTTTTTTACAATATTTATATTCATTAATAAGAACAACCATTTATTTTTAATCCACTTGGGATATGTTTTATTAATACCATCATTATTCTTACTCTATATGGTTTATGATTTATTTATTTAAGGATGGTATTTAAATTCACTACCATTATTACATTTTATTCCCCATTAAATATTCAACATCCAATGATCATTGAATTTCCCCTAATTATCTATATAATTAATAGCGTTTGTATACTTCTTTTTAACATGTTTTTTCTTGAATTTCTTTATATTCATGATATCCATTATTTCATTTAATGTTATAACATCAAGAGAATTATGATTCAAATGTTTTGATGGGATATGTGACACATTGTAATGGTTAATGTTGATTTTCCCCAATAATGTCTCAATGATATTTCAATGGCATTTCCATTCATCAACTTCAATAGACTATGTTACTTATCCTGTACTGGAAAATTATTGATAGATATGTAATTACACATCAACAAGGATATTTTATTAAATTTATTATTTGATATATATGGAAATTTGTAGACATGTATGAAATGTGTTTGGCCCGATTATAGATTTCCCCTATATGAATCGATAGTCTCATGGGATAATATTATTTGGCGAAAAACCCCTTCACATTTTTTCAAAGTAGAATATACTATTGTAATACCGTTTATGGAATTTTTACTTTAATACACATAATATATCGGTAGTCTCAGGAGGTGAATCATATTACCAACTTAAATGGAATTTTACTTGATATGCTAAACCATCATGTAAAATATCGTGTCGGTAAAGGTACCATGTAACTAGGAAAAGTGTCCAATAATTTATTAATGCCTTCATTTTGATGAATTTTTTATTTATCAATGATATTTTTTATCATTATATTGATAGATGCATTTAATTCTCAGTTCACTAATTCAAAAGAAGGTTTTTATGTTTTTTACCTTTCTATATTGATTATCCATTATCCACTTATTTGAATGATATGTGTTTCTTGTTATTAACCTTGTTTTGTTTTTATGAACAAACATATTAGTATATTGACTATATGCAATGTATGTTCTATTATTACCTTTCAATATTGATTATTCACATTGATTCACTATTGTTTCTATTATACATTACCCTTACAGATCATTTAATATCCCCCATTTTATGTTTCATTTCCCCATGAATCCATGAAGCATACAATGAGTTATATGTTGGGATATTATAGATGGAATAATGTTGTCCTTGATAGAAAAACATTCTATTGTAATCAATGTATTTCTTTTAAATAAAGAAATCATGTATGTATATAGTTAACCAAGTCTACAAAAAAAATTGGGTCCTTTGGGATTTGATTCGTAGAAATCATGATTATTTAACGGTAGTAGACAATGGCTCTAGGATTGATAGGGTAGGGTCTCTACAGTTGATATCATATGAAATTTAGTACCAACATTGGGATATAAATTTTTAAAAACATATATTAGATAAATCCGCACTAAGGTAGAATATAAAGATATGTAAATTAAGAATATCCTATAATTTTAATAAGGGAGAAGTTATGTGCGCCATTCTAGGAATATATCCATTTCTAGATACTAAAAGTGGTTGTGGTTTTTTTAAAGTTATACCTAGGGGTAATAAATTAATTGTGGTTTGTTGGGAATGACTTGAGTGTAACCTGGTACACAACTACATGCCTAATTGCACACCTGGTTTGAAACTCCTGAGGGGTATTTTTAGGATAATTTATATATTCATTACAAATTTATATGAAGTACTTGAATAAACAAGGACAATGAAAGACCTAAGTTAAATATTATATAAAGGAATAAATAATATGAAAATAAAATGGTTGATGTTATTATGTATAGAAGATTTATTCAAAAACACATTTAAAAAAATATTTAATGATTCAATTTCAATGATGTCTGTGATATGTATTTTTTTAAATTATATTAATTTAGTTTTAGAAAAGGCAAATTTGTATTTTGGGTGATAGCCCATCATGTCTAGCAAGCCTATGGGACTTTAACCCATGATCAAAGTATGAATAGGGTTTCACTCCAACCATTGATAAATGCAATTTACTTGTTAAAATGTCATTTTTTTAGATAATCAACCTGATAAATAAATATTAATGATAAAATAGTAGTGTTAATTTTAGGATTAGGGGTTAAGGTATTAACATTATTAGTTTTGAAAAATAGTTAGATACAAATATAATGAATTTATTTATTGTTATTACGTTCCATTAAAATAATATTTTAGAGTATAAAAAAGTGGAATCATTATAGGATATCTATTTCACGGTGTAAGGAATGAATTTTAATTGATCGATATACAACCAAAAGAAGAATTTTTCCATATAGAAATGAAATATATAAATTATTTTTATATCATTATATTATTAGGAAGTAAAATATTTATTCTACACTAGTAAAATGAATTTGGAATTAAAAAAAAAATTTAATACCTTAAATTTCGTTGAACCCTTGGTCTTCTAACTTATCACAGATTTATCACTTTGAGGAACGTCAATTTCCATTGATCATTAACTTGTTTGTGATAAACGACCTCAATAACTATCAATAAATATTTATATTTTACATATATATATTTACCTCTACCTTCCACAAATTTTAACATATATAGTTACTTAAGTATATGTTTTTTAATTTTCCCTTTATACTTTTCACTTGATATTTTCTAGAGTGTTTTTTATGAACACCTATCACAATGCGGGTTATGAAAATAAAAAATATATATAAATATTTCTCCATGATTGAGTTTAAATTATGTGGAATATCTTTATTTATGGTGGGGATAATTTAATTCCCTAAAATTATAAATCAATAAGATTTTATTTTGATAGCATGTATGACACCAAACACCAAGATTGTAAGGGAATATAATATCTCAATACATTAAAAATATATTTAAAATTTTAAATAAGTTTAATATATTCAATAGCATAAAATTAACATGATACTATGTTTTCATCCCCAGAAACCAATAATGAATTTATTAAATGGAATGCATTATATGCAAGAATAAGTTTTAATAGATAAAAATAAATTATTAAACTATTTTTAGAATATGTATCCAAACTATTAAATTATTGGATATTATTATAATTGACTAATATATTAAAAAATATGGTTAAATAAATATAAATAAAATTTATTGGATATAAATTAGTTAGAAATTAATTGAAGAATCTATTGAATATTAATGGAATGTTTTTATATGAAAATATTTTTGTACCATAAATTTTTTTTATCCTAATAAATAATATCAACTAATTTTTTTTAGTTATATTAATGTAATATAGATTTATATGTATTATATTCAATAAAATATTTTTTCTATTCATCAAATATATAAGATAGGAATAAGATAATAATAAACCCAATATATCCCATATAAATCAATTTTTTTATAAATCTAGTTCTACCACCATTTAATAAAATACATATTTTTATCAATTTTTTTGAACATTTATATTTTTTATATATATAAATAAAATTAATATTTTATTGATAAATATTAAAACTAGTTTGAGGAAATTTTGTTATTATTTTTATTTAAAGATTCATTTTTATTGAATAGTGAATAATACTGAATTTTAATTCAAAAATATTTTTACATTTAATATATTTTTTAGGTTATATTTTATTTTAAATTAAATTAATATTCCAATTTTATCAATTATACATAAATGAATCAAATAAATATCATTTTAATCAAATTTTTTTAATATTTTCTGTTAAAATTTATAAAACATTGATACATTTTTACTTAACAAACCCACATCTGTATCCTGTCTGTGGGATAAATTTTTATTTAATTTATTCCACTTAGGTTATTTGAATTTTGAAAATATAGTTCCATTATTGGAAGAAAAAAATAATATATAACATCTATTATGGTTGACATTGTTTTTTACAAATAATATTACTAAATGTGATTAAAATTAATTACAACAAATAAGTGAAAAATTAGCATAACAATGGACTATACCTTAATCATGAGGACCCAAATGAAATATACAAAATAATAAAATCTATTAGATAGATATATATAGAAACTATACTCCATTTTATCTAATTTTTATTGCTGTTGGAAAAATATTTCAAGGTAATAAGTAGGGGTGTAATTTCCTATACAAAATATTACAAGAGTGTCACTCCACCTCCACTATAAAAAGCACTCACACCTCTCACTTCCACAAACCTATCAATATACAATGGATGGTGGAAAATTATCCAATGATAATCCTTAAATAAATAACATAATCCTAAAATCATAACTGTTTTATGAAATCTATCTAAGGTATCCCTTTGGTGAAAACATAAAGTAGTTACCCAACTAATATATAAAAATCTTCATCAAGCACATTTGTGAGATGAATATATGAATGGAGTTTCATGCATGTTTATTATAGTATTTCTAGTCCGTGAGAATCTTATGGTTTAAAAGTGTAAAAAATAAGTGTTGCGCAAAAGAACCTGACTATGTGAAAGAGAATGGTTGCACGAAAGACAACATGCATGACAACCAAAAAACATTTTCACAAGAACATTTTTTTCACAAATTCACTGAGTTGAGAAAATTTCAAGTTTTAAATATCCAGTTTTTTTAGTTCATTCAAGGGAATCAGTTCAGGAAAACGATGTAGGCAAAGTGTCATTCTTGATAGAGACAATGACTTCAAAGAAAATATATTGAAGATGTCATCATGTTTATAAAATGAGTATGAATAAAACAAAGAAATTGAGTTATCAGGAGTCACCAAAAGTGTTCTAAGGGATGTATTTTGATATCCCTATAATTTTGTAATTGTGGTGTTCTAATCAATGAGTGAATGTTTCTAAAATTATTCACTCTACAACTAGTGAAAATTAGTTGATTTAGGTATGACTAACACATTATCGGTGTATGATCCTTGGATGAGAACATAGTGGTGAATCAACAAAAATTATTATGTTGTCTATTATCATGTGAATGTTACATTAATAAACTATTACATCATATAGTTTTAAAAAGTTCCTAATGAAGTGGGAACACGATCCATTTACTTAAAATATAAATTTGACTCCCTAATTCACCCCTCACTTCTTAGGGTACTCCAGGGTCCTACAACCTCATGATTTGGGACATTGAGAGTTTTGTTTTGGACTAAAAAGATGGTGTTCAGCTCATAGTGTCAGTGTATGGGTATGGTTACCTTTGGTGTGGATCCTTGAGAAAATGGTCACATTGCATGATTTTTTCTATGTGAATCAGGGTAGGTGTGAGAGTGACTATCGTGAAGTTTTTTTTTCGTTGATTGATGTGTATTTTTTCTAAAATGAAAAATATATTTCACTATCATGAAACCATTTTAGAGTTCCAGTATCACTTAACCTTTAATGTAACCAATTAGATAGGTCATATGGTTTTCCTAGTGATTTTTGGTTGTGTGTCACATTGGTGGATGTTTTGGTATTTGTAAGTGGGACATATAGAGTGTTAAATAATGTTTTCCTTTTAGGGATAAGTGGTATGGTTATTGATTTGGTGATACAAATAGACTTGTGGTTACACACTAACTGTTTTTGGGAAATCATTAGTGGACTCATGGAAAGGTATCCCAGTGATTCTTGTGCCTTTGAATTTTAATCAAAGGAGAAGATTCCGGAGGGATCGATTCATAACGAGTACCATAACGATTTAGAAAATGTTATAGTTGTTCTCTGGTTATTCTAAAGGAAAATTGAGTTCTTTTGATAGGTTATTTGGTTATTTTGAATAGCAATATCATAAGAACGAATGAACTAACTATTTGGATGAAAGATAATGGAGGTATTGATGATGTTTGTAAGATGAAGAGACCAATGATACTGAAGGTTGATTTGATGCTATTTTTTTGGTAGTGACACACATGGTGATGGTGCTCATGTGGCTAAGGTTTTTTGAATGAAAGGATGGGTTTCTAGGTTAGATTTAGAGGATTCCCGTTGGAAAATGAGGATGAAATACCAAGAGGCTCGATTACATGTGTATGTGAGGATTGGTATAGGAAAAAAACATGGTGGTATTGTGGGTACAAAATTCAGTGTAGGATTGGTCGTAGGAATGTGTTAAAACTTGGGGGAAATTATGCGGTCTAGATTCAGGATCATGCTAGTAAGGTGCGATGTCTAGTATGATAAATTTCAATTATCAATTAAAACAAGAAAGAATGCATAGATATGTCAGAGACCATTAGTTTGAGTTGTGTGGTAGACCAATGTATTGTGGTTGTTAAATATTAGGGGTGTACCAAAATAGATAAAGTGGTGTGGTAGAAGTATTTCCATATGAAATATTGGTTCATTATTACATGGAAGATGATCGTTGAGAAGTTGTGTGTATAGGGTGGAAATCACACTAGAGTGGTGGTTTTAGGTGCTGATGAGATGTGTGTGGAATGAATGATTGAGATACTTGGAAGGCCATGGTTTCCTATATTGGGAGGTGACATAAGTAATGGAAATGTTGATGGAGGTGTTCTTCGAAAACTTCATAGAATACATCATCTAGTGACGATCAATACCAATATCTTGACATCATCCTAGATATGTTGGGATGCTCTGGATTTACACCAAGATACATAATGGTGTTTTGGTTGGATGAGAAACATCATCAATTCAATAGTCATGGGATAGGATTATGGGGAGTTGGGTGATGGGATGTACACCCTCACTAGTTTTTGGTGAAGTTAATATTAATTAAGAGATTTAATTTATACATAATTTTTTAAACATAATTTTGTTGAAAAACATTAAATATTATAATAAATATCAAAATTAGATTATTAGTACATTACTTGATTACTAAAATGTTTGAGATGGTCTTAATTTAATATTCTTCCATTATTTTCTTATATCTCATTGAACCTCATCATTATAGGAAAACTTTATTGTATCATGGAAATTATACTTACTAGCACCAAAATTTTTCTTCTCATTAATAGAATATCAAAATAAAAATCATGATAAAGTATTTAGGTAAGAAATCTTGCCAACAGCTAGCTTTCATATGATTGATATTTTGAGTAGTATCCCAAATCATAGAATCCATATTTTTTGATATCAACATCATTTCTCTTAATATTGTTATTGAATTGAAAATGACCAATAAATTCAATGAAATTTTGGCTATTTTATCCATGAATACACGATGAAACTTCTAGAATATTTAAAATCTACATAAAATATTGCTCGAACCTAGACTCTAACTATGGGTTTATCAATAAATCAAATAATAGAATTAATGTTTTAAAAAACAATACTATTTAATGGATTTTGATAAATATAAAAAAAAATATTTTTAAATCCTTTTTCATTTTTTGATAATATTTAGTTTATTTGTCATTAGAGATTTAGCATATATAGAAAAAATATTTAAACATAAATGTTTTATTTTATTTCATTTCTGAATAATTTTTATTTATTTTTATTATTTATGTGATCCTGATAATGTATCAATAATGTAAATAACAATTCATAATAAGAAATAAAAATGATCCTTGATCATTCATTTTATCAACCAGTTTGTTAATTAGGTATGTAATAAACAAACAATTGACCTTATTAGAAAAATTTCACATGTAGATATTTTCTAATTATATATAATCCCTGCTTCATATTTTGTATCACCTGGGTTTATTTCACCTCGAATCCATCATAAACTACCACCATTAACATGGGAACTATATCATTATAAATTTTTTACTCAAAAATATACGAGGGGTTCCAACTAAATTGTTAAAGGGTTTATATAAAACAAATCAGAAACATAAATGTCCTTCATAAGAAGAGTGGATGATACAAATTCCATCATTTGTTAAATTTATTAAGGTTAATTGAATAACGGATGAAATAATTAAACTACAATTAAATCAACAAATAAAAATCCATAAAAATATGATAATCCCCACATGATACTATTAAAAAATTAATAAACATGCTTCATTTAAGAAATCCTTAATCATGTTAAATTGTGATCAAATTAAATTATTATCTTTATTAATTAATAAATTAATTTATTATAGTATACATTGTAATTATTCCAAATATTCACATCTTATATAAATTTAAAATAATTTAATTAATTAATTTCATTGAAAATTAAATATTTATAGGATATGTACTTGGTGGTAACAGGATGTGTGCCCATATAAACTACCAATTTCATATTATGGTTTTATAATATGCACTCTAATTATATATAATATAAAATATGTTTATTTTCAGTAAATAATGGTAATTCATGCATTCATGTTCATAGTAATTTATTATTTTTCCTTATTGGGTTACTCGATGTATTAAAATTTGGCATGGTATGTATTAATGAATATTACGCAGAAATTATTTATGAATTTATTTTGTAATGAATTATATAACAATGAGTGTAATAAAAATAAATGACACAAAACAAGTAAGTTTTAATTAATGAATTAATTAATTTACATAAAACTTGTATGTGACACATATTTCTAAAAAAACTAATTGCCTGTCATGTATTTTAAACTCTGTATATCTAATCTATATATCTAGGGATTTGGTGTGTATACTGACCAGAAACATATATTGGATACATATTGTTTAAAATAATGATATTCTAAATTAAATCACCATTTTATATGGATTAATGTCTGAATATTCATGTAATCGAAAAATTATTAATCTTAGAAAACAATATTGTAATGCTGTAAAATTATAATTTGAGAACATTGTGTTCAATAGTCTATGAGACATGCAAGACCATGTGCATAAGAGAATATTATATCACGAGACATTAAAATATATTTACTTTTATAAATAATATTATTTTATTATATACCTTTAAATTATGATGATTATTAGTTAGTGTGTGTCTTATGTAACAAATAATTTCTCCAATGGATTCTAAGACAAGAAAAACTGAGTTCTACCGAATAACCCTATGTTATTAAATTTATATTATAATATGTAACATAGGCATTTAATAAGATGTTATGAATATTATTAACTAAAATATTAAAATATATGGTTTATACATATATGAAATTATTTCATTGGATACAAATTAATAAGAAACTAATATTAGAACAAACTAAATATAAATGTGAAGCTTTATAGATAACTATTTTTAAGCCCACAATGAAATTTTATCCTTATAAATTATATTTATTATAATTAGTCAGTGATATTAATTTAATATATATATATATTTATTATATTAAATTAAATATTTTCCTTATATTCATAAAATTGATTTTATAGGCATATGGGAAGAATAAACCCATCTTTTCACATTAAGAAAAATATTTTCATAAATGGAGTTCTATGACTTTTTAATGGATAATTGATTTTAAATCCGATTTTGGGTAATTTTATAGGTTTAATATGTGAAATTAAAATTAATATTATAAATATAAATTAAAAAATTCAGATAGGGTGATTTTTTTGTTTTTTCTGTGAAGTTTCATGTTTTAATGAATAGTGAAATATATTGAATTTTAATTGAAAACTAAATTTCCTCAAATTAATTTATAAGACTAAATTATATTTTAAATTGATATTAAAATAAAATAGCTATAATATAGATAAATAATTGTAATTTATTTATTTTTGATCAATTTCACTTTGATATTGTATATTGAAACATATCAATATTTTCCAAGTTTTTACTATAAATAAAAATATTGTCGTCCCATCTACCGCATCAGTTTTAAATTAATTTATTCCTCTTATGTAATTAAAATTTTGAAAAATGGATTTATTATTTGTAATAATTATAATTTATAATGTCTAATAAAATCTTATTAGTTTATTTTTCAAAGAATGTTTGTTAAAGTAATTAAAATTAATTACTACAATTAAAAGATAAATTAGATTAACAAAAGACAAAACATTAAATATAAATACTCAAATGACCTATAAACATGTCCAAAATAAAATGTATTGACATATATAGACCCTATAATTCACATTATAATTTTTTTTCAATATTGGATCCACTTTTTATGGTAAAAGAATTTGTGGAATTTTGTTGCAAAAAATTTTACAAGAGTACCAATCCTCCTCCACTATAAAACGACACTCCCAAATTTCACATCCTCATACCTATAAAAAAAATTTGGATTGAAAAATATCTAGAAAAATGTATCCATAAAATTCCTCCACTAATCCTATAATCCATGACTTTGTTATAAATCCATCCGAGGAATCCCTTTGGTGCAAACCAAAACATGTTACCTGAATAAGAGGTAGGGTTCTTCCCCAATATCTTTTGTTTTATTTTCATTCTCCATCACCTAAAATATTAATTTTAAATGATTATATAATAAAAATTGTATCTAGAATATATTTATCTGTTATTTATCTAATTTTTTCACATACACATTAAAAAAAATATCAATCTAATTGGTAATAGACTTATAGTTTATGCGTACAGTGAACTACCACTTCATGAAATGATATAAATCATTTTTCCATTAAAACCATTAAATGTTTTGAATAATGATGATAATTATGTTTATATATTATATATATGCTATTTATAATTTATATATTCTTATATAATTCTTATAAAAATGATTTATTCATTTTTTATTTGTAAATATAGTAACCTCATATGTGGAAATGTAGATTACTGCCACTTCAATGTGATTTGATTCATTCACAATATACATGGAATATATATATGTTGGTTCTACAAAAACAATGATATTTATTTAGAATATATAAATTCTATAATTATAATATTATTATATATAATTCCATTTTCATTCATTTAATATGAAAAAGTAATTAAAGTAGTGTTCGTGTGATTGTGCGGCCTACTGTCTCCCTTGGTGCATTTCATTTCACATCACGAAACATTATGGTTTGTTATAAATACATATATAATAATTATAAAAGATAATTAAACTTTTATTTACATTTTATATATTAAAAAAACAATATATATGTAATAGGAATGAAAAATTACATGTCTGAACATATTCGAAAAAAATAGGAAATTAAAAACAGACATAGTTAAAATAAATGAAGATTATTAACAAACAACTTATAAGATATAATAAAAAGTTAATATATGATATTATAAATATGATTATGATTCTTTAATATAATAGTAACATAATCATAAACCTTATAGAGTACACTAAATTGTGATCTTCAAAAAATATACTGCATTGTAATGGATTTTTATCTCAATTTATACATCTCTGAGAGAAATTTCAAGATCACTGCATTCTAAATTTTTGTACTGTCTCTACAATCAATTTTGATAAATTATATCATGATCTTTTACTTCATTTTATTTCATGTTTTATATTAATGTCTAATGTTAAGGGTATTTCTATTAATAGTTACCAAGTTGTAAACAATTTCATAATCTGATTACTTTTCATTGGCTTATATTACATCCTCATTGTCATTAATATCCTAATATTATATGTGTAATAAATTATTACTATACATATTTTATTTATAATTCCCTATTTTTATTCACATTTTAAATAAATAAACAATTCTTTTATTGACCATCACATCAAAATTGTTTTCTTTTCTAGGGTTTAATTCAGAGGATTAGTTTGTTACGGAATTTTTACACATGAATTTCCATCAGTGAAAATTGTTTTATCATTATCTAATACACTATTTAAATTTATTGTCCCCTAGTTATGAATTACCAATTTCAAGTAATAGTACCATTTATTAAAATCATTGATACATAATATGTTTTATAACATTTTTTAATGAATCCTAAAATCATTTCTCTCTTTGGTGAGAGAACCTATTTTATCCTAAAACCCATTTTTTTCAACAAAGATTTTAAAAAAAATTATCCATTTTCAAAATGATTTATTTTTTCACATTTATTTTATTAAAAATAATTTCATTATAATATACCTATCACATTTTATAAAATCACTTTTCAAACCATTTACTGTGGAAGATGAAATATACTTTTGAACCTATACGACATATATGGATTTACCCGCCATTATTTTTTTGAAGTATCATTTGAAAGATTAAAATATTAATTTTTAAATAAAATCTTTCCAATTTTTATTTTAAACGAAATTTAGTATAAAAATGTTTTTTAAAATGTAATGAATATAATCAATGTGGATGTTGTCAATATATATTTTTTTAAATATTTATATTCATCAATAAGAACAACCAATTATTTTTCATCCACTTGGGATATGATTTATTAATACCATCATTATTCTTACTCTATATGGTTTACGATTTATTTTTTTATGGATTGTATTTAAATTCACTACCATTGTCACATTTTATTCCCCATTAAATATTCAACATCAAATGATAATTTAATTTCCACTATTTACCCATATATTTAATAGGATTTATAGACTTATTTTTGAGATGTTTTTTCATGAATTTCATTATATTCATGATATCCATTATTTCATTTAAGGTTATACCATCACGAGAATTATTGTTCAAATGTTTTGAAGTGGTATGGGACACATTGTAATGTTTATGGATGATTTTCCTCAACAATGTTTCAATGATATTTCAATGGAATTTCTATTCATCAACTTCAATAGCCTATGTTACTTATCCTCTACTAAATAATTATTGATAGATATGTAACCACACATCAACAAGGATATTTTATTAAATTTATTATTCGATATATATATGGAAATTTTTAGACATGTATGAAATGGGTTTGGCCTGATTATAGATATCCCCTCTATGAATCGATAGTCTCATGGGATAATATTTTTTTGGCGAAAAAACCCTTCACAATTTTTCAAAGTAGAATATACTATTGTAATACCGTTTAGGGAGTTTTTACTTTAATACCCCTAATATATCGGTAGTCTCAAGAGGTGAATCATATTACCAAATTAAATTTCATTTTACCTGATATGCTAAACCATCTTGTAAAAGATCTCGTCGGTAAAGGTACCATGTAACTAGGAAAAGTGTCCAATAATTTATTAATGCATTAATTTTGATGCATTTTTTATTTATCAATGTTATTTTTCATCATTATATCAATAGATGCATTTGATTCTCAGTTCACTAATTCAAAGGAAGGTTTTTTGTTTTTTACATTTCTATATTGATTTTTCATTATCCACTTATTTGAATGATATGAGTTCCTAATAATTAACCTTGTTTTGTTTTTATGAATATAATTATTAGTATATTAACTATATGGAATGTATGTTCTACTATTACCATTCAATATTGATTATTCCCATTGATTCATAATTGTTACTATTATACATTACCCTTACAGATCATTTAATATCCACCATTTTAAGTTTCATTTCCCCATGAATCCATGAAGCATACTATGAGTTATATGTTGGGATATTATAGATGGAATAATGTTATCCTAGATAGAATAAAATTATATTGTAATCAATGTATTTTTTTTAAATAAAGAACTCATGTATGTATATAGTTAACCAAGTCTACAAAAAAATTGGGTCCTTTGGGATTTGATTCGTAGTAATCATGATTATTTAATGGTAGTAGACAATGGCTCTAGGATTGATAGGGTAGGGTCTCTACAGTTGATATCATATGAAATTTAGTACCAACATTGGGATCTAAATTTTTAAAAACATATATTAGATAAATCCGCACTAAGGTAGAATATAAAGATATGTAAATTATGAATATCCTAGAATTTTGTTAAGGGAGACGTTATGTGCGTCATTCTAGGAATATATCCATTTCTAGATACTAAAAGTGGTTGTGGTTTTTTTAAAGTTATACCTAGGGGTAATAAATTCATTGTGGTTTGTTGGGAATGACTTGAGTGTAACCTGGTACACAACAACATGCCTTATTTCACACCTGGTTTGAAACTCCCGAGGGGTATTTTTAGGATAATTTATATATTCATTACAAATTTATATGAATTACTTGAATAAACAAGGACAATGAAAGACCTAAGTTAAATATTATATAAAGGAATAAATAACATGAAAATAAAATGGTTGACGTTCTTATGTATAGAAGATATATTGAAAAATATATTTAAAAAAATATTTAATGATTCAATTTCAATGATGTCTGTGATATGTAATTTTTTAAATTATATTAATTTAGTTTTAGAAAAGGTCAATTTTATATAGGGTGATAGCCCATCAAGTCTAGAAATCCTATGGGACATTAAACCATGACCAAAGGATGATAAGGTTTTCACTCCAACCATTGATAAATGCAATTTACTTATTAAAATGTCATTTTTTTTGTTAATCAACTTGATAAATATATATTAATGATAAAATAGTAGTGTTAATTTTTGGTTTAGAGGTTAAGGTATTAAAAATAATAGTTTTAAAAAATAGTTATAGACAAATATAATGAATTTATTTATGGTTATTACGTTCCATTAAAATAATATTTTAGAGTATAAAAAAGTGGAATCATTATAAGATATCTATTTCATGGTGTAAGGAATGAATTTTAATTGATCGATATACAACCAAAAGAAGAATTTGTCCATATAGAAATGAAATATATAAATTATTTTTAAATCTTTATATTATTAGGATGTAAAATATTTATTCTACACTAGTAAAATGACTTTGGAACAAAAAAATTTAATACCTTAAATTTTGTTGAACAGTTCGTCTTCTAACTTATCACAGATTTATCACTTTGAGGCACGCAAGTTTCCATAGATCATTAACTTGTTTGTGATAAATGACCTCAATCACTATCAATAAATATTTACATTTTCCATACATATATTTACCTTTACATTCCACAAATTTTCACATATATAGTTACTTAAGTATATGTTTTTTAATTTTCCCTTTACACATTTCACTTAATATTTTCTAGATTATTTTTCATGAACAGCTATCACAATGTGGGTTATGAAAATAGAAAATATAAATAAATATTTTACCATGATTGAGTTTAAATTAGGTGGAATATCTTTATTTACGGTGGGGATAATATAATTCCCTAAAATTATAAATCAATAACATTTTATTTGATAGCATGTATCACACCGAACACCATGATTGTAAGGGAATATAATATCTCAATACATTAATAATATATTTAAAAATTTAAATAAGTTTAATATATTCAATGGCATAAAATAAACATGGTAATATGTTTTCATCCATGGAAACCAATAATGAATTTATTAAATGGAATGCATTACATGCGAGAATAAGTTTTAACAAACCAGAATATATTATTAAACTATTTTTATAATATGTATCCAAACTATTAAATTAATTGCTATTATAATAATTGACTAACGTATTAAAATATATGGTTAATGAAATACAAAAAGAATTTATTGGATATAAATTCGTTAGATATTAATTTAAGAATCGATTGAATATTAATGGAATGTTTTTATATAAAAATATTTTTGTACCATAAAAAATGTTTTATCCTAATAAATAATATCAACTAAAATTTTTTAGTTATATTAATGTTATATAGATATATATATATATTATATATTCAATAAAATTTTTTTTCTATTCATCAAATATATTAGATAGGAATAAGATAATAATAAACCCAATATTTCCCATAAAAATCTATATTTTTTTATAAATCTAGTTCTACCACCATTTAATAAAAAATATATTTTTTATCAATTTTTTTGAACAATTATATTTTTTATATATAAAACTAAATTTAATATTTTAATTATAAATATTAAAACCAGTTTAATGCTATTTTGTTATTTTTTTATTTGAAGATTCATTTTTATTGAATAGTGAATAATACTGAATTTTAATTCAAAACTAATTTTAAATTTAATATATTTTTTAGGATAAATTTTATTTTAAATTGCATTAATAGTCTAATTTTATCAATTATACATAAATGAATCAAATAAATTTCATTTTAATCAATTTTTCCTTAATATTGTATGCTAAAATTTATAAAACATGTCTACATTTTTACTTAAAAACCACACATTCGTATCAGGTCTGTGGGATAAAATTTTAATTAATTTCTTCCACATATGCTATTTGAATTTTGAAAATATGGTTCCATTATTGGAAGAAAAAAATGATATATAACATCTATTACGGTTGACATTGTTTTGTAATAATAATATTACTAAATGTGATTAAAATTCATTTCAACAAATAAGACAAAAATTAGCATTATAATGGTCTATACCTTAATCATGAGGAACCAAATGACCTCTACAAAATAATAAAATCTATTAGATGGATATATAAAGAAACTATACTCCCTTTTATCTAATTTTTATTACTATTGGAAAAATATTTCAAGGTAATAAGTAGGGGTGTAATTTTCTGTCCAAAATATTAAAAGAGTTTCACTCCAACTCCACTATAAAAAGCACTCACACCTCTCACTTCCACAAACCTCTCAATATATAATGGATTGTGGAAATTTTTCGAATGATAATCCTTAAATAAATAAAATAAACCTAAAATCATAAGTGTTTTATGAAATCTATCCAAGGTATCTCTTTGGTGCAAACCTAAAGTAGTTACCCAACTAATATATAAGAATATTCCTCAAGCACTTTTGTTTTATTTTCATTATCCACCATTTGAAATATTATTATTCCAATATTATATAACAAAAAAGTCTCCTAATTATAATTATATCTTTTTATTACAAGGTTTCTACCTACACATACACACACATCAATCTAATGGGAAAAAATATACACATTATGTGTACAATGATATACAGCCTCACAAAATTATGTCTTTCGTTTTTTTACATTACCAAATCTCATTGTTGTGAATAATAATGTAAAATAACTTTATAAATTATATTTATTATATTTATAATATATTTATGTTTCTAAAAATCTTATATAAATAATTCCTTCAGGAATTCTATTTATTGTAAATACAGTAACTTTGTATGTTAATGTGTGGACTACCACCTTTTCAAAGCATTTTGATTCATTCACGCATTACATGGAATGTATAATGGATGGATTTAATAAAACTATAATAAATATATTAAATAAATATGATACTATTATTATAGTGTAATTATAAATAATTTTATTTATATTATTTTAGTATGACAATGAAATATAAGTGGCATTCATGCATACGTATGGCCATTTGTATCCCTAAACTATGCATTACATTTATTATATAAAAGAATAATTTAGTAATAGAAATTATTATTTAATTTATTTATATGATATTTTCATCATGATTTGAATTCCTTATATGATTAAATCCTTATCCATATGATAGAAATGAAAATTAACAAGTAAAAACATAATAAAAAACATCTTTATTAACACCTCAAATAGTAAAAGTAATGAACAATTATTAAAAAACTGTTAATAACATATTCTAATAACTCAATTTGATGGATTTAAAATTATTAATATTGTTATTTTGTATTTTATTAACACATTTTAAACACTTATAAAATATTTTAAAGGACTGTCACCCAAATATGAAATGAAGGGTTATGGATTTTAATCTCACAATTTAATTCAGTGAGGAAAATATCATGTTCATTACTTACTGCTTTTGTGTAGTGTATCTACTACACATTTTTATTTATTATGTCATAAATTGTTATATATTCGTGGTATTTTTAATTTTAATTTCAATTACTAACTCAAAAAATATTTTAATTAAACATATCTGAGTAGTAAATAATTTCATAACACAATTCCTTTTCATTGGGTAATATAACATCCGCATTGTCATTAATATCCTATGATTATGTCTATAACAACTTAATAATATATATTTTTGTATATCCCCTTATTTTTTTGTGTAATTATATTTTACACCAATAATCTATTCATTTATTGATTCATATATAAATATGATGGAATTTTCAAGGGTTTACATGAAACTATTATATTTTCAGGATTCTTGACACATGATTCTATATCAGAGAAAACAGTTTTTCATTGTAAAATAAAAAAAAATTATTTTATTATTGTTATTCATAAGCCTTTTCAATAATTTTTCAATTTGATAAATATTTTGTAAAATATATTTTTATAGTATTTTTATTCATCAATGACAAAGACCATTTATTTTTACCCCACATGGGATATTTTTTATTGATACAATATTTATTCTTACTCTATATAGTCTATGATTGAATTTTTGAATGATAGAATTTAAATTCAGTACATTGAATCCTTTTTAGTCAACATGAAATATTGAATTTCCTCTTATCATTGAATATCTACTAATTATCCATATCATTTATATTGTTTATATACATCACTTAAAAATGTTATATCATGAATATATTTATTCTCATGATATTCATGGGTTTCATTTAATTTTATAACTTAATTATAATTATGATTCAAATGGTTAGATGCGATATATGACAATTTCTAATGTTAAAATATTTCATTCCAAATAATTTTTAATGTAATTTCATTGGTACTTCCATTAATCAATATCATAGAAAAACTATTTTTTTACTTTTACTCCACTGTGGAATTATTAATAAATCAGTATCTTTTACTCAATATGAGTCTTTGATTAAATTGATTATTTTATATATGAGAAATTTCTTCTAAAGGTATGAAATGGGTGTTCACGGTTATATTTATCTCATTGATGCATTACTAGTCTCATGGGAAGATTTAATGGGAAATAAACCCTTTTTGATTTTTCTTCTAGCAGAGTAAACTAGTGTGATACATGATGGGGTCTAGTTAATTGATGCCCTTAGATGCAAATTTATTCTCAAGAGATGAATCATTTTTCCAAATTCAAAATTTTTTTACCCAGTATTCTAAACAATCTTATGGAAGGACCTAATTGTAAATATACCATTTAACTTGGAAAGAAGAAGTCTGATAATTAATAATTTCTTTATTTTAGTTTATTTATTATTTATCTATGAGATATTTCATCCAAATATTTATGAATGCATTTCATTATATTTTTAATAATTCAATACCATCTTATTCAATTTCATAACATTACATATTAATTTTAACTTATCTATTTATTTGAGTGGTATGTGTTTCTAGTTATTTAACTTTATATATTGTTTATGAACATCCTTCTAATTTTATTGATTATTTGGAATGTGTGTTCAGTTATTACAAATCCATATTAAATATTATAATTGATTCATTATTTCTTCCTATTTAATTTACACTTAGTGACCATTTGAGTTCATCATTAATATTTTTCTATCCTATAGGAATCCATGAAGCATCCTATGAATTTTAGGTACTGGTATACTAGATGGAATATTGTTATCCTAGAAATAAAAACATTGTACTGCAATTGGTGTATTTATTTGAATTACAGGACTCGTGCATGTATCTAGTTTACCATTTCTACTAAACTCTTCATTGCATCATGATTTTTTTCCTTTAAATCATTTCATTGTAATGGTAGTAGATACAAGTTATGGGCTTGCTAGGGCTGGGTTGCTATAACACATACACTATAATATTGTGATGACTTCCAAACATGTACACTTGGAAAACAACATGTAATCAGGCAATTTGATTTCTATAATGTATTGGTAAAAAATTGGTTTTTAATTAAATAACATTATAATTATTAAAATAATAAATGGATTAAAATTCATAGACTATAGAGTCTTAATAAAATATGATACATGGAATGTACCTATGTGCTACACTGCATGTCATCATGGGTTATCTAAGCATTAATTATTAACTCCTTTAGATGGTTTTTGTTTGATTTTCATCAGGTATTATTAAACTCTTCTTGGATATGTTAAATGTATGATGAATAATGTGGAGTGATATGGACAATAAAATTTGAAGAATAATTTTTATCAGAAGTGAACTATAAATATTAAATATGTTTGATGATCAATAAATAAAAAACTGTAAATTTGAAATTGAATGCATTGAAAATACTTGAAGGTTATTGATATAGTGGAAGCACCAATTATCCTATAGTACACTGAATTTTTTTTTCATAGTCAAATATCAACCCAAGATGTACCAGAAGAATAATATCCATGAAAATTAATAAATTCAATTAATCCTTAGAAATTACTTTCATAATAATATTAATGCATATTTCATTTTATCATTATATCTAATTTAATAAATTAACCAATAAATTTGTTTTTTTGATAAATGACGAATATGATTATCATTTAAATGATCTTTTAATTTTACCATCATGTAATTGATTGGATCCATAGAAGAATCCCTTTAATAGTGATCAACATGTTATTGTATAATCTCAAGGCATCTACTATGGTACTATGAGTGAATTAATGGTAGAGTGGATAGACATTTGTTATGCTCTTTGATCGCCCTATAATATTTTAACGTCCAAGGATTATTTATTCTTCTCTCCTTTATGAGTGTATGACTATATAAGTTATTGGTTCTTATGGTGAATAAATAAAATATCCTCTCATAGGTTCGGAGAATCGTTAGAGGGGATGTGTTTTTGACTACAAGATATAACACTATTAAATAATAAAATTAGGTATATATATAACAAGGTTATATAGTAAATAATTTCCTATATACCACATTATACTATACTAATCCCAAGTGAACTCTTTGCCTAAATAATTATATTATTATTAGCATTTTATGAACATGTTCTAAAATCACATATAAAATAAAAAGAATTTGTTTAAATTAATTAATTAATATTAATTTAAATGATATAAAATATATAATTGTTATTGAACCATAAAACATGGTCCAAACACCCTCACCATTTTCTAATGCTCGAATAGTGAATATTTTTAATCCAAAACTAATTATATATTTTTTATATTCATATTCTATGGAATAAGTAATTATTTAATATTCAACTCACACGTATATATGGTGACTCGGTATTTTCATCCAGAAAACCCTATTAAATTATAATTTAAATCATACATAATAATGTCGAATATAGAATTTTATTAAAATAGGAATTATATGATATCAATATAAACACAAACTGGATGTCCGTCTAAGAATCTTCTTTCGTGGGATTAGGTGTGTCAATCCAAAAACACAATATAAATATCTAGAAACATATAAATGAACCGAAGATGAAAATTTATATTTTTAATGATGAAGGAAATCATAAAATTATAACTATCTAATATTATATCATTGAACAAATATTTCATAAACAAGGATACAGACATGTTTCATCAATAATTTTTCTTGATACTTCCATATTTGGAATTTTTTAATTAACCTGTCAAAACAAAACTACCATTGTATTTATTTTTAACATTTAATTTCAATAAAAGGGAATAGATATGAACTTAGATATAGGTGGTAGTTACTAATCCCTTTATTAAATTTTATTTTAAAATATATCACTCATGATGTGTATACCATAGTCTACTTCACCATGAACATATGATTTGATGGTTTTCATAAATTCATCATAGTACATGACTCATCATATATATCATTAATAGTATTGAAGTTTAAGGATAATTATACATATTACAAGGCAAGAATATCCAACCATGTTTAATCATGTGTTATTTTACATAAATGTTCTTCACCATAACATCTATTCATAGAGATTAACATGTTTGTATTTAATGAGTTGATGTATCTTCCAAACAAATGTTTTAGAAACATTATGGTTTACAGTATATGATTACCAATAGATTATTTCATATGAATATAAGAATATGTTAAATAATATCGTTATAACATTTGATTGATCTAATAATATTCATGAACATTTTATGAACTTTTCAGTACAATATATTAATAGTGAAATTATCACATTAATGTAATGTATAATAATAACAAATATGTGTCTCAATTAATATTCAGAACCACGAATCAAAAAAATAATAATGTTAAAACGTATTTGGTTTAATGGACGATACTCTAATAGATATGCGAGGCTATAAATGAGTCATTTTATATGTTATTGGAGTGGTATTTTTTTAACTACAACTAAATTAATTAAAAATAAAATCAATTTCAAAGAAAGTGGATATAAATTGTATAAATGACGACGATAAGATGAGGGTATGCCATGAAACCCATTATACATTTACTTAATGATGAGTATTGAGGATATTATATCCATTACTCCTTGATTTTTCACTTTTATGATATTTTAGATTTAATAGGGGTGAAAAACATTTAACATGGTAAAATATTTTGGTGAGTAAAAAATAAATTTTCCATATTAAATAATTTAAAAATTCTAATTTAGTATATGAAAACTTTTTTTATTAATTAAATTTCAAAAAGTGATAAATATTAATTTTAATATATAATATATTATATTGTAATTTTTAATTTTAGAAAAAATGTATTCATAATAATAAATGGATTTTATAATTAATAACGAAATTTATTATGAATACCATATCTTTCGTATTTTTATTATTAAAAATGTTGTATATTTTTCATCCAAACTATACCAAAACATAGTGGTGTATATGGGGTACATAATTGAAGTAAAATGACTAAAATTATTATTTGAATTTATTATGACATTGTTTTTTAAATATCTATAACATTTTCTTTATTTACTATATTATTTTCAAATAGATTATATTTAATCTAAAATTATATTTTGGTAAAAAATGGATGTAAATATTTTTCAATAATTTTTATATCATACTGAATCCAAAAAAAATATATTATTTGTTAATGATATATTGTTACAATTCATTAAAAATGAATCATTTAGAAAATAACAAAAAAAATTCCTAAGATTATTTTGAAAATGATATTCAAAATACGAAGTTCTTTTTTCCAATTGAAACAATAAAATTTAAATTTTAAAATCTAACATTAAAAATTTTACAGAATAAAATATTTTTATAATGAAAATGAATTATAAAACTTAAGTGTTCTAAATATTAAATCATCTTAATTATACTTTATGGAATTTTTATTAAATTTTTTTAAAAGTAGAAAATTCTTTATGTTTATTATTTATAAATAAATTATTTTAATTTAAGATAAACAATATGATAATCTTTAAAAAACTATTCCTTAGGAAATATATCAATGAAATTGAATAATTTTTAAAACATAACATAAATAGTTTTTAATTCAACACTGTTAAAACATATCAAATGAGTCATCAAAAATAATAATAATCTATTATTAATTAGAAATTTTTTTTAAAATAATTACGATTAAGTAATTATTATCTTTATATTTACATGAGGTTTTGTAGATCATGGTATTTTATAAAGTATGTTTCGCATTTTATTTTCATAGTTTTTTAAATTAATCGTCAATTATATTTAAATATAACACAATTTCATTAAAATCTGTGTTTCATTAAAATATGTGTTCCATGTCATAATGGTGAAAATATAATAGGGTATTCATGATATTATAAAGACATGCGACATTATTTCAAATGATAAATAACCCTCAATATCTTGGGTAAGAATGATTTAATTCTAAACATCTAAATAGATATATGATTTAGTTTTTTATATATCATAATAAATTGAGAAAAAATATACTTACATGGAAGGTTAGCTAAATTCATAGTGTATAGCGACATACCCTGAACATATTTATTTTCATGACATTATAATCATACAAATTATAAAAAGTAAATTTATAAAAAAAATATTTAATAAACACATTCAGTGTCCAATCATTTTTAACAATAAATTAATCCAAAAATTTAATTGGATCAGTTATGGATTTAAAATATAATTACTTATGTTATATTTAAATTCCCATAAGTTTTATCCTCTTAATTTCTATTACCTAATCCCATAAATTTTCTAACAATGCATTTTATGATATTTCATACACTATTCTATAAACGGAAATTGACGAAACTAATGCTACTAAAAACCAACATTAATTATTTTTCCAAAAACAAATAATAAAATAAAAAATTGTATATAGCTTAATAATATATACTTCATGATGATTTTAATTTTTTAAATTAATTATCTTAAATTTACATGGAATAATATTACTTTTCAACCACCAGGGTTATATCATATTATATTCTAGAAATAAATTACCCCAATACACTACATATGAATAAATAAAAATAAATATATCACCATACCAAACCTATTAGATATCTATACATAAATCATGTATTCATCTTTAATCCCAATAAGTAATATCAAATATATAATTAATAACATTGATATCTATTCACATATCACCTCAAACTAGGTATCTATAACATTAAACCAATGATCAACCATAAACATAATATCTCTTGATTATACCCAAAACTATTAAATTTTATAAATATGATAAAAAAATAAATCAAAAAATTATCCAAACCATACTCCAATTCCAACTAAAATTTCCTAGATGAGCACTATCATATTTAGTGATAAAAATGTATTCTTTAATAACAATATTTAATACCTACTGCTGTAGCCCAAAAAACACAATTAATTATTTAATCAGATATAAAAATATTAATTCACTGACATAAGAAAGTATTTTCAGGTCTAGATATTTTGATATTTATGAAAAGGAATTAACTTAGAATGTTATATATTACCCATAAAAAAGAAAATTATCCCAATGAATGTACAATTCCATATTTTGTAATAATATTGTATCATCTCTCACTAATTTCTGAATAAACGATTCAAATCTTGATAGTTTATACATAATAATCTTATTCATAACCTGGGAAAAAAAAACAAAATATGGAGATGTAAAATTCCCCATAATGGTAAACACAAATGATAATATTCATAGATCATAACTAATCATAAGATAAACATGATGGTATGAGCGTAACTACCCCAACCCTAATATCCCAATGATATTTCCTTACAATAATAAATTTTCATAGATAAAACATTAAAATATCAAAGGACTGAATAGTTTATTAGATTTATAAAATCAAATTACATATGTGATATCAATATTATAATTTGATATAGAAAAAAAGAATAACCAAAATATAATATCTATGATCTGAAATTAATTCAAAAAATTCATCATTATATCTGGGGGAAAGGAAATAAGATAAGTGTGACATCAAATATGTTGTAATTGTAAATTATTAAAAAAATAATAATTATTTAATAATAAAATTGAATATGATATGGTAAATAATAATTAACTCATTCCAATTAATCAATAAAAAATGAATGAAATGAATCCATATATTTTTTTCATAGTGAAAATATCATAAATTATAAATAATAATAATAATATCGGAATTCTCATTTAATGAAATGCTAAATTATTGGATGTCAAGTTTGAGGTACACGAAAAACAAAACCATCAGGTCTATTAGAATGATGGTATAAAAGTATTTGTAGAAACATGTTTAATTTGTGAATTTGATTTGTGTCATGGGAACATGGAGATTCTATGAGTAGATATATAATGTTCAAATAATTTATAACATATCAAATAATAGATTTAGTTCTTTAAATAATTTCCTTATCAAGTACAAATATACACTAAAGAATATTTATTTAATATTATTTCCCCCAAATAATAAAATAAATATCAAAGAAAACACTATATGTAAACATTGTGTATGGTTTAGAAAATAATCATATCTATAACCTAAGTCTTTGGATAATGATGATAATTTTAATGTCCAATTACAAAAAATTACCTAAAGTTATTTTTACAATATATAGTTAACAATCACAAAATAAAGTGATATTTCACAACAACATTCATCAGGTGGTAATTTTCAATTCAAATCCACTTTGATTAAATAATAAAAACATAAACATGATAATAATTTCATGACCTAACCCATTCAGGCACGATCTGCAACCACTCCAAGTCAGCCTCCATAGTCCAGGGGGGTGGTGACAAGCATTGATAGAACAAAAAATGCAGAGAGTCATTTTAATGTGTACCTACACACAAAAACACAAAACCAACTCAATGAAAAAGTACACAAAGAAAAGAAAAAAATGTTGAAACAAGGATACAAAGAAATAAAGAATGTATAAACTACTGAATAGTATAAGATTAGTGAAGTAAACTAAATGGGAAAGGGGGAAGAATACATACCCAACAAGAAAATAGAAACAACCTGGTAGTAACTGAAGGATTAAAACAACTTATAGAGACCCCCTTAGGAATCCCAAGATTGGACCACTATAAAAGGTCAAAGTACATGTATCCATATGATCTTCTAAAGTCACGATCAACTTGTATGTCATCTACATAAGGAATTAAATGTGGGGGAAATCCCATGTATGGGTGAGTATAAAAATACTCATTTGGATTCCCTGAAAAGTGAAGGGGGGGCTGTAAGAGATACTTAAAAAACATAGTGGAGAGGAAAAGGTACAGAGAAAACAGGGCGAATAAACCCAAAAAGAGAGTGAAGTAAGATCATCCAAACACAATGAGCTAGGAGTTGTGATAGTTTTATCTTCTCGTAGAGTCTTTTATAACTATAGTAGGATAGTATACTCATCCAACCATAAAAAGGTAATCATATAAAGCCCATGGCATAAACTGGGTGTCTTCACATCTCTTGGAAGGAGAGTATCCATAACCCATGGAGTGGGTACTAGAAATATAATATATATATCTTTAGTCAAAGAGAACCGAATAAGAGAGAGAAGGGATATCCATATCACATCCCAGCCAATGAATAAGAGTATACAATAGTCCTAGATGTGACCATAATCGATGACTATTATCCCACAAGTCTACTCTTAACTACATCATAAAGGGACTAAATCACTTCTCCTTAATATTATCCTCATTAGGTAGCATTGTATAACCCTCACACCTTTTGGCCATGTCACGTGGACATGTCTTAGTGGAAAAATTGTTTCACTTCCTTGATAGTCAAATGGTACACAAAATCATATATCGTCATTATGTCACAACGTTGAGAGCTCATGTCTGAATGTCAAGGACCCATGACCCGCCTAGCTAGAGGGTACCACTCATATTTTCCATCAGTGACCCACTTCAAAACCTTGTTGGAGTCTTAGATTATAACTTCTATCATGGACCACTACTTAGCCCAACTGAAGGTAAGATCAGAACTTCCATCAGGGACCATTTCCCATCCCAACTAGAGGTATTCCTAGAACTGAAATTAGGGATCACTACCCATCCAAGCCAGAGGTATGCCTGAAACTGCTCTAGCCATCCCTATTGGATGATATCTATCATAAATCAGCGAAAAACTACAATGGCCATCCCTGCTAGATAGTACCTCTATGACAATATTGATGAACTACACTAATCACCCCATCATGATGGTATCCCTCAGAAAGCAACACTATAGTCATCAGGTGCCACCCTGTATAAGCGTCCTAGCTGGAAAATTTCACATCATACCTTAGAAGTCAAAATAGAGGGAACCATTGAATTTTATAGAGAAAAATTCTCATGAAAGGCCATTCACATGACAAATTCCGAGTGAAAATGAAGGATATATGAGACTTTGAATATTCATAGTTTTACACCATAGGTATGGGACCCACACGTCATGTGACCATGCTTCATGGCCGAGTTGTGAATCTAACCGTATTTGGGTACTAAATTCTAGACATATACCTCAATTCATGAAAAGGTAATCCCAATGTACATTAAACATATAGTAAAAAGGTTAATGTTCCTATGACACTCATCGTTGATCTAGTGGGTCATAGCATAATTTCACTCACAAGATTCCTCCAAAAGCCCCAGAACTTTTGACCACATATCTTTATACATCATTTCCCCTCTCATAAAGGATAAATGCTGAGCAATTTCAGGGGTTCTCTTCAATCACTAATGAAGGATATTCTACTGACAGTCCTTCTATGATTCCACAATTAAAGATATCAGTAAAAGGCTTCATACGTTCAAATAATTCTCACGGTTGTGATCATTGCACAAAAACAAACAAGATTGACTATTCATTCCCCCTAAATAAGAAATCTGATGGAAAAGATGTATATAAACACTTTGTGAATGAATGATGTCCTTTGGAGGCCACACCATGATCCTTAAATCCATTGTATGGATTGAACCATTTTGATCCCCATAGAATTATACATTGGAATAACTATTGTTTAGTCCAAATTAGAATCCCTGAAAAAAGTCCAATTTAACCAGTACACACGTGAACCAATACAGATCGCCCCTATAACATGACTTTGATCTAAAAATCCAAAATTACTTTTGAAATTCATGGTCATGGAATATGATCTCACTACTGCTGATGGGATGTTAATCAGATTTCACTTGTAGATGCCTCGTCTACAACATTAACCATGAATAATAATAAATATTTTTTTTAAACTCAGGAGTTTTGTATAAATGTCCATGAAACAAAATCATAAAATTAATGAACTAGTCTAAAAAGATCTTTCTTAAATATAGGAACTTGTGGCCATAGATGAGGCATAAATTAGACATCCGATTAAAAAGATATGTGTATTTGGAACGCACATGCCTAATTCGAATAGGTCCAGTGCATTCTAGATAGACGCTTATACCCAGACTGGCCTATGTCCCATCCCAGCCCTTGACCTCTATTGTTGTCTACCTCACTATGTAAACACCTTAGTGGATCCATTTTCCTAGTCAATGCAACAACCAGTGTCGCAGGACCTCCTATCGCCCTTAGATAACCTGCTTGAATGCCTACTGCCTCTACTTGAGAGCCTATCTTGACGGTTCCATCCCTATAGAATACTAACAACCCCACAAGCCTATCATTTCTAGGTGACCTCCCTACTTGGAGGCCTCCTCCTGTGGCCCATGGCTACCACCGCTTGAAGCCTCAACCACCCGCCGTCGTCCTTCGCCACCACCAGTGCCTTTCTGGTAGTACATTCTGTGGACCACTGGGCTTCCACTTCATGTCTGATTTCTGAACCGTGAACAAATCCTTGATCCACATGATGCAAGATTCATTGAATCACCCTCTTCCCCACATCAATATTTTGGTGATTTTATGTGCAAAAAACTAAAAATAAAAAACCAAGATAAATGAACAAACAATGTCGATAAAAAGGGATTAAAAACAATAATCAGATGATGTACATGTTTTTTGTCCCTCGCCTTGAATTTAAAAATAGATAATTTGATGATGAATTGAAGAAAACATATGAATTTTAATTAAGGGTTCCAAAATCAACAATAATCCTACATATATTGATTAATTTATCACTACTGACTAGTTCTCCTCTCTCCCACGGTGATTCACCAAAGATATGTTGGTAGTTTATTCTTGATTCATCGAAGAACAAATAGAGAGATAAAGAGATAGAGATGGATATAATTATGTGATAACCCTAATTCTATTCTCTTAAGAATTTAATTATTGAGATATACCAAAAATTCCACCAAGGGTCACATAATCTGAAACTTTTATGCCCTTTTGTTTAATGTTGCACTTAAATAAAACTCGCCATTTCAAACTCAACAGAGGTCTCAGATTTCAAATCTGAGTCCTTGATCAAGATTTATTTGACACAACTTCATGTGTATAATAATTATGCTTCATTATTATATTTATGATTTTTCCTCGAGGTTAATTTTCTCATATAAGTCCCTCATCAAAAATATTTATCCCCTGCCTCAGGATAATGCCATGTTTCAAACTCAACCATGCATTTTGATATCCAATCTGAGTTATTATTTATATGATATGGCATTTCCTTCACATTAATAGTATAAAATATACTTAATATTTTTATGAAATTTTATCTAAGAACATTGGGCCTTTGGGTCACATGCCATCTTAAATCCAAGCTCTGTAAATATATGTAGAAATATTAAAAAATCATACAAGACAAAATCTAGGTCTCTATATCATTCACTCCTTTAATATTTTATCCACTGAAAATCATGGAATAGGGAAAGATCATAGGATCCTTATCTCACACTAATTTCTCCCACTCTTAGGAAAACCTGCACATTTCTATGCTAGTACAACATGAAAACCAAAGGAATGGTCCATCCCCATAAGGTATTCTCCTGTCGATGTTGTGTTATGAACATGAACATATATCCTCAACTGCGACTCATGGGAGATTTCATGTGCACATCTACATGTGAAATAAAAATGGTGGTAGGTATCCTCACAATCTATTTTCATGGCCCAAAATGGCCTAATTACACTTTCAGGTCAGTTTTCTCCCCTACCGAAACCCTACATCCCATGTCACGACTGAAAACACTATTTTTCTCTAGAACATGGTCCCTTTATTACCTATTTTAGAATATCCATATGGTGACACAGCCAAGGATATCTATTCATTTAGTATTTCCAACTAAATTTCTCACAATAGATAATCTCTTAAATGCTCAAAAAGATAAGTAATCAACACCATAGACTAATAAAAATTGTACCATCCAACTCCACCTCGGCCACCTGTAGGGAAGTTAACTTCTCAAAAAATTCATGCACTAGGAGATATTAGGAATTAATACAACCGGATTCTGCTACAACATATCCCTTTCATAGAATATATACTATATAAATGTTGAAGTCCCAAAGTAATTTGTAACCAATGTTATTTTCTCAGGTTCGAGTATCTCTAGGTAGAGATACACCAAAGACAACAGTCTTCATAAAAAACGACCAATCACTCTCATAGAAGATAGTCTCTTCCCAATATTAGGGTGATGACTACAATTTTCTCCACTTTGTAGTGAGTCACGTAATTCGGTTTATGGGGTCATTATCACCTATGCTTTAATATGATAAGTATTGTATTAAGATAAAATTTGAGAACACAATGGTACCAAAGAACCTGGTATGTGAGTAAATTCATCAAACCAAAAGAAGCTGGACACAGAAAATGTGTGGCATACCCCATGTGTCATCACCTCCCTTGGAAGGACAGTAACCCAAAACCAGATACTCAGTTACACCCACTAGTGACATCCCATGATCATGATTTCAAATAGGAAAACTCCCCTAGTAGTGCTAGGAACTTCACTAACACTAAATTGCACAGCTTCTCCCATAATACACAAGTCAATGGAACTCTTCCACCAAACCTGGAAACTATCCAATTTGGGAGGGACTATCTCTACCTTATGGTTTGTCTCATGTCACAAAAACCCATCTCTGTGGGGAAAGTACCCCACTTCTTCATGCTTTTGAAACCTCAATGAACATCATCGACACAAGGTTACACCAATGCCCCACATCACCATGATAAAATCTTAATAATAGAGTAGGGAAGAATGAGTACATCACAAAATATTTGACCTGATTTACAAAAAAAATCCTTGAAATTAAATAGTGCAATACTATTATTAACTCGTGAACTGTAGTATCATCGATATCCAATGATTTTGGCAATCTACGAAACAAGATTACATCTTCTTAAGCATGATTAGGGCTTCCTATTGGTGGTTTTGGTGGACCATATAACATCATCCCTCATATCACTCTCCCCCTAATCCACTACCATCACCCCCTCCCTAGGGACCACCTTATCCTTTCCAGGGAGACCCCCGATCACGGTACAAACACTACCATGGTGGTCCACCTACTATATTCTTGGTGTTCTCATCACGTCTGGTTAAGCAGTCTCATGATATGTGACATCACCCATAATTGGAATAACCTTATCCCTCCCCAATCTATCGACATGATCTCTGCTATCTTAGCCCCATATGAGTACTATCCTGAGACAGATTATGGGGAGGCCTCCTACATAAAGATCTTATAGTCTAACATCTACAAGTTGTTGAATATTTCTCATCTTTGTAATCCCCACTCTACAACCATTTGAATAAATTCCCTCTGATAGAAATCTCTCTATCACCAACTCCTTCTGCAATACACTAACATAGGTGGACATGAACAAGTGTACAATAAAAACACGGATCTCTTTATAGAGTCCCTTATAAATGTTCCATTATGAGAAGTAGCTATCACAAATCATTTCCTGATAGTTGTTTCTATGGTCGTTGTACCCAGTTTCATCTCTGCCACCATCATCCTCCAAATGAAATTATAGGGGATCGTATGAATCCAAACAGATTTCATGCAGGAGGGGTAGTACTCCACACTAAATAGATGCTGGAATTCATCATATGAGAGAGTCAACTCATCGAGTATATGAGTAACTAGTATCCACAAACACCCAACTGATCCATGTAATATGATGGAAATCAAATAGAACATCTCATCTATCAGCTTCCTAAGCTGCCTAAAGTGGAGGACCACCATCTCTAGCCAACACACTTCTTCTTAAGGGTCTAGTTTACTGCTGAACTATAATGGTTTCTATCTTGGGAACTCGTGAATCATGCTCAACCTACGCACATCTCCCTCCTACGCTACGAGGGTTGCCTCTTGCTCAATGGGTGGAGGTGTTTCTACCTTCTCACATAAAGGAAGGGGATCATATAATAGACCCTAAACTCAGGCCTCATCACTCGCAGGTTCTTCATCATGAACTGGAGCTAGTATCCTGGAAGGCTGTCGTCATAGATATTTCCTGAATTTTATCAAGGAGTACTACTATAAGATGATCATATATATATATATATATATCAAAAAAATTAGTAGTTTACATAAGAAGGAAAATCAAAGACTCAATCATATATTATGCATGTACCATTGTTCCCTGCCACAAGTTTCTCATGACAACAAGTTATAAAGAAGTCAATTGGGATTCTAGTGAATGGATACATTGGGCTCATGTACCACCATTGTACTTCTTAGCATGAGAGCTGCTCTTAATAAACTTCGACAATATTCCCTTAATACCAACATAGATACTTTTAGGGAATAATCCTAAAAATTTCCCATGGGTCTAAGCACCTATGATTTGACTATATCATAACCCTACCCATGCTTGGCTTGAGCTAAAACTACCCTAATCCCACCTTTAAAGGACAAGGGATGGTGAAGATTGTTGATGGCACAAAAAACACATGGATTCCATTGAATATTTAACTTTCCACACACACACAAAACTCAATGTAAATGTTTAGAGGGAAAAAAGATGTGACAGTGATAAAAATAATTCATGCATGCATGAACTGCTAAAAATTAAAATATTAGGGAAGTATATTTAATGGGAAAAAGGGAAAAATAAATGCTCCACTAGAAATGTACCACAAACATGATGTAACTAAAAAATAAAAATTGGTCATAGAGCCCCACTCCAGAATCCGAAGTTATGACCACTATACATGGTCCAAACAACTATATCTCTATTCTCCTATGTGTTCGTGATCAACCTTTCTATCATTTTCTTAATGAATAACATTATCAAGAAAATCCCATTTATGGGGTAACTATAATAATACTCAGTATGATGCCCTCAAAAGGTGATGGGGGGTCCATACAAAATACATAGAAAAAGGAAAGAATGAGAATGTGAAGGGTATAAAAAAAGGATTAAAACTCAACCCAACATGTGAGTGAAGTAAGCTCATCCAAAAACAAGGAACTAGAAAAATTGAGAATATAAACCTCTCATTTAGTATTTCTTACATATAGTGGGAGAGTAAACACATCCTACAATGAGAATCTATACATGGAAAGCACCTGACATACCTCGCACGTATTCACCTCTCCTGGAAGAAGAGTAGATAGAACCCAATGAGTGCGTATATGAAATTGAATATATGTATTCTTAGTTAAAGAAACAAAAATGAGTGAATAAGGGTATCTCCATCTTAATGCTCATACTAAGAATAAATGTATCTAAAATTCCTAGATGTAACCACCCTCAATTCCTAGATTCTGATATGTATTCTATGAACTTCAAGTCAAATGGGCTCAATCACAACAGGTTGAAATTATCATATTTGGGCAACATTATCTATCCCTCGCAATTTTAGTTCAGTTAACATTGATGAGTCTTGTTGAGGTATGTGTCTCTATTTTTCAAGAGTTCAATGGTACATCCAAGAATGCATCCTCATTGTCTCACACATTTAAGGGGTCGTGTCTCAATGTCGAGGACCCATTACCATCTCAGCATGATGGTGCCACTAAAATCATCCATCAGGGACACACTGGAATTCCTTTCTAGAGGGTAAGACCAGAACTGAAATTAGGGACCATTTCCCAGCACAGTTGGACATAATCCTAGAGCTCCCATTGTGGAACATATGCTAGCCCAGCTGGAGGAAATCCTAGAACATCTATCGAGGAACACTGCCCAACGCTGTTAGATGTATGATCAGAAATTACATGGCCATATATACTAGAAGTAACCTCCTGTAAATAAAATAGATAATCCATTGAAATTATCTTCTAGATGGTACCTCTTAAGAATCACTGGTGTACTATGATGGTCCTCCTTACCAGATGGTACCTCTCAAAAAGCTATGTTGCAGTCATGGGGTGCCACCATGGATTGGTGTCACGCATGAAACATCCCTCATCATACCACCTAAGTCCTAATAGGGGGAATCATAATGTTATATGTTGAAAAATAATTAGAAAACGATACTCATGGACAAAAAATCCAATTCCAAACTAAGAAGCTATGACAATTAGATGATTTCTAGCTGTACACGCTGCTTATGAGGACCACAGGTCATGTGGCCTTGCTTCATCACCTAGTATTGTAGTTAATTATTTTTTTACTAAATTTTTAATGAGTACCCATAGGTGTTCCAATGTACTCCTAGAGAGTGTGGCACATCTAGTCAGAATGCCTATGACCTCACGATGCTCATCGTTGATATGGAGGGACAAAGCATAATTTAACTGACAGACCTCCTCCAATAGACCTAGCGCATTTGACCTCATCTCCTCATACATATTCTCACCTCTCACTAGATTCAAATCTGACCTATGTCATGGTCTCTCTTTATAAAATAAGGATATATTTTCAAATGATATTTCTTCCAAGTGACCATAAATAATTATGTCACAAAATATGCCCTGCACATTCAAACAGATCACATTGTTACGATCATTATGGAATAGTGCATAAAACCAACTACTTTTTACCCATAATAAGAAATATTAGGGAACAGTTTTATATCACTTAATTTCACCTTAATAAATCTCATGGGGGACAAAACATGATCCCATAATCAATTATATTGATTGCACCGTCATGATCCTCATAGGAAGACACATTTGATCGAATATTCATTTATCCCAAACTGATACGCAGTAAAAAAGATACATTTCACCGCAATTCACATGAACCTGACCTCGTGGGGAATGAACCATGTATTTTTTTGACCCCCTAATGTTGTCTTCAAGATTCTACTCTAGGACCAAGGTCAATCCGTCAATCATTATGCGTTAATCGGGCATCAGATGTGGATGCCACGTCTGCAATATGTACCCAAAATAACAAACAATATATTATTAATTATAAACTCATTAGGGTCAAGGATCTAAGAAGTTAATATAAATATTACAAAACTACTCTAAATGGTTCTTACTCAATGAGTGGGGCATGTGGCCACATAATTTCCATCAATCAGATGCTCGGCGTAAGAGATATGTCTATTTGAAATGCCATGGACGGATTTGAACTAGTCTGACCCATTCATAGTAGACCACTCTCCTTGGGCCAACCCACTCTTGATGGCCTGGCACATTTCATAGTCATGTGGCCCTACCAAGAACCAATTCCCTTCTCCTACCGTCCATGACCTTCACCTTGTGTTTTGTATACAATGGTGGATCTTCCATATCATTCAATGTGGAAACCCCTGTTATCTGGCCTCCGGTCACCCCCAGTTTACAACCGTACTACAAGCTGCCTCTACTCCTAACCCCATCCAAACTAGACCATCCCATTTGAATCACAACATCCATGTCGGCTTTTCCTCTCCTATTAACCAAACAATATAGAGGCCTCCTCCCATGGCCCATGATCGCCACAACCTGAATTGGCGTCCACCCTTGTCTGTCACCGTTCGTCGCAACAGGGTATCCTCTACTCTTCCAATTTCAGTTCCATAAAACGTTATGTGATCCTCACAACAAGAGCTTTATAATTCCATCCCCAAATTTTTTAACCATTTTTTATTCATTGTGATAATTATTAATAGAAAAAACCTCAAAGAATGAATGATGAATGTGCATAACAGGGGTTTCAAAATGGAGATATGACAATGACTATGCTCATTTGGCCATCACCAAGATACTAAAAACACAAAATTTGACAAATCATTGAAGAAAACATAGAAATTGAAATCATACATTTGAAAATAAACAACCATACAACCTTTATTGATTCATTTATCACTGATAATGTGTTCACCTCGCTCCCACAGAGATTCTCCCAAGAACCATTGGTTGTTTTTTCTTGATGAATTGAATAATGGATAGGGATATAGAAAAATAATTAGGTTCTAACCAAAATTCATATCTCAAAAGATTTTATTTATAGAAACATACCAAATGTCTTATCAATGGTCACAGAATCCGAAATTTCTAATACCATTTTTACGTCGCACCTAGATAATACCCTCCATTTTGAACATTATAGGTGTCTTAGATTAAAAAACAGATTTCTCATTCATGGGATATTCAACATGAAATTAGGGGTAAAATAATTAATATTCATTATATTATTAACGATTTTCACAAGGGTTAATTTTCACACGGATGTCCCACACCGATAAAAGGAAAGACCCATCTAGAGTAAATGCCACATTTCAGACTCAACTGTGGACTCAAATTTATTATCTTAGTTTTTGTTTGATAGATACCCCATTTCCATTTTTCATAGTATAAAATAAACTTATTATTCAAATAAAATTTATTCCACGCACCCCAAGCATAAGAATAATGTGTTGTTATAGCCCCTAGATCATGAAATATATGTTGAATTTTTCCATACTGTTAAAAGAATAAAACTTGGGACTCTATAAATACAATGATTTATTATGTATTCATGATATTAAATGTAATATTAGTATTATATAAAATGGATATTAGTACATTTTTTCATAATAATGGATAAGTCATAATGGAATTTAAATTTAGATGAAATCATTAACCTTATGATTTCTTTTAGATGAATTTGATTTGACATATTATATAGTGGGTTTATTCATGTTATTAACTTATACCATGACCATATTAACATTTATGATATCATATATTTTCCTTTTATGACATATTATGACTCTTTAAATAATAATCATTCATTATTTTAATCCTTTCTAATGCTAGTTTTATGTTTTTAGAATGTTTTGACTTGTTGTTTTTTCCTCTTACATAGTTATTGATTTAAAAATCTCTATAATTTAAAAAATGATGTAAATATCATATATATACATTATTCGTATATTTATGGTGATACATAATTTTTTTATATAAATTCGGTACACCATTCATAGAGGCGATAGGTCATACACAGACATTAATGATGTTTATATTTTATGATCATATTAGTAGATAGAAAATGATAGAGATATATGCGTGTGTGTGTGTGTGTGTGTGTGTGCATGTGTGTTATCATTCCTGTATAATATTATGTCTTATATATTTATATATCTCATATTTTTATTTAAACCACCCATAATACAGTTCCTGTAATGTGTGAAAATATCATATCACTTTGATGATGTTGTAGTCCACACATCCAAAAATGATGTTATCGTATTCTTGAAAAATGGAAATCAGGACGTTATGAGTTATTTAAGAATTAATGAAGAATAAATACATTTTATATATCATATATATCATATTTAAACGATAAATACATCATTAATACCAACATTAATATGTAGTAATGGAAAAATTAACGACCACGATTCACGAGGCGGTTATTTGATGGAAGTGTGTGTAGGTGTAGGTCGTTCCATTAATATAACAACATATAATAATTTTTATTATTATCATTTTATTATATAATTAATTTATTAGAATAAATTTAGGTGTCGATAATTAAATAAAACAAATGTGTTGGTTGAATAATGTTTCCTCTTCTTCGAGTAACTCCTTTTAGTTCATACAAAAGTTCTTATTTTGGAATCACATATGTCCAAAAGGTCTTTTAGAATTATGTAAATTATTTTGGTAGTTTATTTAGAAGGATTTTTAACTGAAAAATGGCTTGTGTAGTGTGATGAAGTGAGTGGTCAGTGGCTATTAATTATGGAGCGGGAGTGAAAATCATGTAAATATAAAAAGGTGAAAAATATTTAGAGATATACAATATATAATGTGTCTCAAATAATGAAAAAAATTAGATACAATATAGTATTTGGTAAAAATATTTCCATAAAATGGGGTTTCAATATTTCTTAGGTCATGTTTCCCTTAAATGTTAATGTTTAACAACTAAGTAATCACATTTTCACCTTAATTATGTATAATTAATATCAACTGATTTAACTATATTTTTTTCCAAAAACAGAGTAAACCGTACAAGAAATTATAAATTATGATTATTCAAAATATGTCATCTAGTTTTCCTAATTAAAATCCCCAATTTTATAGAAAATAATTTTATACTAATCAAAACGATCATGTTGGAAAATGGGGTTTTTTATGTCAAATTGTTCTGACGTTCACTATGTTCATATATGTAAATTAAACATAGAAATGAGAAAATATCATAAATTCTATTAATTTACTTATAATCACTATAATAAATGTTTAAAAATAATTAAAAATATAATTTCACACTATATTTTTTTAGAAGGAATTTCAGTTTTCAATTAAATTTCAATATTTCTCATTATTCATCAAAAATGAAAGTTCATTGAAATAAAACAAATTCTAACCCTAAAACGTTTTTTACATTATTATGTTGAAATTTTATTTAATTTTTTCACATAATATATATTATAGTAGAAAATTTTAATTTCAAAATTGGTTTTCCTTTAAACCACTGCAAATATTCTTTTAGAAATATATAGCTTTTATGTATAAAATTGGATTCATTCTAATCATAAACTTATTAATCAAATTTTATAAATTTAAAAACGGAAAATTTGAATATAGAATCTAAATATTTTTCATTAATATCATTTGTTAATAGAAATTTATTAAATTCATTAATTCAAAATTCCTTTTGGTGGTTAAAAATAGTTTTTATTAAAACACATTTTTACATTAAATTGCTTTTTATATTCATTTCTAATTAATTGATAAAAAAATTATATTTTTTAATCCATATATTTTCCAATGATACTTAATCCTTTTAATAGATTCTAATTTAATGATTAGGTGGTTATTTTCATTTAAAAAAAATATTATTATTATTTATTAAAACACAGTTTTGTGTGTCACAAAATCCAACATAGTGTTGTGTCAATCACAATGAAATAATAGTGTTGCATATAAAAAAATACTAATATGGCTTTCCAAATAAAAGATGCTAAATATTAAATTAAATTTACTCTAAAAGAGTAAATGTTATATAGTCTTAGGGAGTTATAATCTTCCCTCCTATAAAATTTCATCCTAAAAATTTAAAGGTTATTAACTTATAAAAAGAAGAGGTTTGATTTTTATCATATTATACTCTATTTCCCATGTTTCATCCTCTATTTTTTATCCATATTACCTTTACCAAATAATTTTTCCAATTACTTTATATTTTCTCCGTAGAATCATGGATCTAGACTAGTTCTTCAGAATAATATAGAATGGTGTCCATGTATATTTCATCATAGGTGTGCACATTCATTGGATATAGATTATACGTACTTATCAATGAAATATTGAACACACCATGAAATTTGGAATTATTTGAGGCTTTTCCAAATGATACAAAATAACATTGATTCATTCAATAATTTTAAAGGGTCATATGTACTTTGGGCTCAGTTTTCATTTCATACTAAACCTTATAACTCTCTTCCATTGAGATAATTTGAAGGAAACAAAATCCCCCACATTGAATTCAAAATAATTACTCAAATTATAGTAATAACTCTTTTTCCTATATTGTGAACATGTAATGTGATAATGAATAAACGTTAACTTCGTCATTGTCTCCTCAATGAGGTATGGGCTCTAATGACCCAAAATACTATCAATGAGATTTAATTACATATAATTATTGTATAACATATAAATCATATAATAATTACATAGATAAAATAATAAAAACATTATAAATGATTAATGAGTCAAATAAGGGGTTTTAGAAATTCTGGAACATAAACAAACGTAATAGTAACCTAACCCTTGGAATAGTAACACGACCATTATGAATTGTAATCTGACCAAAAGAATAGTATACTCCCCTATAAAAGTGTAAATAAATTAAACCAAACTTATAAATGATGAAATTATATTATTATATCAATGTGTAAGTAAATAAATATTTTGAAAAGTATAATTTAATTTTTTTATTTTTTATAACATAAATGTTTATTTAATATTTTAAAATTATAATAATGATTTAAATAAAATTATCATATCATAAAATAGACTCATAAATTAATAGTTTATTTGCACATAGTTATAATAAAATTCTATTAAACAATAAATATTTTTACAAAGTGTTATAAAATTATTTATAATTTTAAAAATGTTATTTTTTTAATAAATAATAATTTTAATTAAAAATTAAATTTATCATATTTAGAAAATTATTTTCATAAATTGCTATTTAATTTTAAATTCTACAGGTACAAAATTTGGTTTAGTTAACATTTAAGATTTTTCTGAAATATCTGAATATTTGGGGAAAAGTAAAATATGACAATTTATAGTATAATTAAATGGATTAATTTCTGAGTCATTTTTTGATGTAAATATAATTTAATCATAATTATCCAGAAATAAATTGTTATAGTTCCTATATGTTGTAATAAGATTCACTATTATTTATTTTAATGAACCAAAATAATTAAATAATGAATAGAATAATAAAAATATACCACTCTCCTCCACTATAAATACTATCCATCTTGAACTCTTCTCCTAACAACATATAAGCCTTAAATGTTTTCCAAATAATTCCTTATAATCTCCTAATAAACACCTCCTCCCACTAACACCACCTCTAGGATATATTGGTCTCAATAAAATACCAAAACCAATTTCTTATGGAGGTTATCAAGAGGATAAGTTCTAGAGGAAATTAATATCTATTTTAAAACACTTTTGGATATAAGATTGGGATTCTTTCCAAACATCCTTTTTTTCATAGGTTAATGTTTTCTCTCTCTTTGACATCATTTAATTCTCCTTAATTATTATACAATCCTTATAAATTATGTGTATATGATTCAAAATCATGTATCTGTATCATTTAATCCTTCTTTGATGTGGAAATATGTGTTTTAAAAAACTTCCCTTCTCAATTTCTTTTCATAAGCGAGTTCGATTAAAGGATCTTTCCCATTTTCATACCCATTTTTAACACTCCATAACATGTTTTAATCCCCCAAATTATACATAAACACAATTTTTATCATGAAGAACAATATGTTTTCATTTATAGTATTATGAAAAAATTAAAACATTACCTATTTTAAATCACCTATAATATTTTCCATTAATACTCACTTAAGAGGATCAATTCTACAGTTTCTAAATCACATTTTTTACATTTAATCACTTCTGTTGAACATTATCTATCATGATATAAGCGTATCATATCATCTAAAAGTCCATGTATGATTTAAATCCATTATTTCATTAAAACTATTATGATACACAAAATTTATATGCTATATGACATGATTATGATACCCATTTCCTTCAATGGGTAACCATTGTGTCTATGTTGAATTCTTCATGTCTCCTAAATATGCCTAAACATGTAATAATGGGTGTTCTCTAGTAGTTATCTAATGAATTGTGAAATGTTCAGTATCATGAGGCATCATGTTTGGATATAGTATAAACTTAATTCGATTATGGTACATGGACTACCATGTGAAATGGTCTTGGTTGTTATCCTTAACTCATGTAACACCATGTGAAATGCTCTTGGATGTTATCCATGACTCATTCTTATGTAATTTTTTATTTTATTTCAATATTCTTACGATATTGTGATTACCAGAAACCATGTACTACATGTTATGATTCCCTATGTGTATTCATGTTCCATGAAATTTTATGTAAACATGTTATTCCTTCTATCCCATATACTATGATTTATTCGAATTATTATTCCATCACTATGCTTTTTAGCTGATCTCATTTCTCCAGGTACCCCCAAGGTTATCCTATTTAAATGTAATAGAAGTAATAAATTTAGAATCCCTTTGTGGATATTAAATAAATAATGATTTATTTTCATTTTTTGATTTCAAATTATGTACCTAATCATACAATGAAACATGACTGTATGATAATTGTCATATAATTGATGGTTAATTAGGCATAAAATCATGTAAATATATGTTTTAATAGATATGTTTTGAATAGAAGATATCGTAGCACAAATTAATTATTTTTTGGAGATTAAGACTAAAAAATAATAGTATGAACTGTATGGATAATTTGATCATAATGGATGACCTAGTTTGGAATAGAGGGAATCGTAAGATAATATATATGTTTCATTTAAATTTTTATCCATATATTTTCCATGATTTATATTAATATGATAATAAGTTTTGTATTTATGTCCCCGTAATTTCACTTTCATTTTCTTAGTTAGTGTATTTTAATTGAAGAACACATGGAAATAGTTAATGTAATATGAAATGAGATGATTGAGCTAATGAAATTTCTAACCTAATGGGTGTTTTAGTTACACATCTTGGGTTTATTAAAATATTTTTATCACATATTATATTTAATAACTATAACAAATTTTAGTTTCCCCACAAATAAAAAAAAGAATAATATAGTATCGTTGAAGCTCAAGTAATAAATATGATATAGAGGAGAAGAAATATTTTACTATGTGTTAAAAATTGGGGAAGAAGATTCACAAAAGAATTCTTAAGGGGTATTGGAGATGCATAAAAATGGGAAAATAATTCCATAATGAGGCCACATTATACTGGAAATTGAATTGTTTATTAATAAGATGGAGAGAAATAAAATCCAACCTAAGGTACTATATAAGGTTCATTATCGTAAATGTGGACAAGTTGGGAACTATCCTTTCCATTGATCTATTCTAAGGGATTAAAACAATGATGATCACTGAAAATATCAATGACCAAGGGAATGGAGAAGACCATATATTAAAATGGATAGTGATTTTTGATGTACCACTATCCTATACTCCAATGTTTTGTTTGTGTTTTTTAATTTCTATTCCATCTATATAATCATATTTGTTGTGTTCTATTAATACAACAAGTCATCCCCACAAATGAAAATGTTTCATTAGGAAAGAATATATGTTTTTTGTTATATTCTAATGTTTATGGTACTTTACTTCTTGAAAATAATATTTGACATCCATTAGTAGAGTTTGATTCTATATTTGGCATGGATTTCCAATCTTTATATAAGTCCGACATCTACTGTTGGGAAAGGGAAATTACTCTTTAAATAATAAGGAATCCTCCAATTATATACAAATATAAAAATGAAGATCAGTCTCCATAAGAATTATCATATCAATTTTGGATATAATTTCTGTATGTGAAAGAATATCTTTCTCAAATGATTGAGACAAAGGATATTATCGAGCCCAATGAAATTTCCATTTTGAGGGACTAAATTAATGTGATCCATGAAGACTAGTCTTAATTTCATCCTGATCAAGTGGTTTAGTTTTAAATTTATCATAATCTTATATCCCTACAAATATAAATTAAAACATTTATAATTTCCACCATTATGATGGAATAACTAAACAAGTGGTTATAACAGACTGTAGACCAATGTTTTATATGCCTGAGTGCTTCTCCATGGGGTTTACCAGTCCACTTCATCATATAAAATGATGGATTGATGCCCATATATATAGACTATCATGAGTTTAAAAAATCATAATAATGAATGGTATACAGTTATAAGTATATATAACTTGTTTGATCAAATATGTTGGTCTAATAATATCTTTAATGTGGATCTTTGGTTGGGATATCAACAATTAAAGGTGATGATGAATGATATTTCCATGAATGCCTCAAAAATTAAGGAATGGACACTATGAGTTTTTAGTTACGACCTTCAAACTCACTAATTATTTATCAAATTTCATGGGATCAAATAATATAGTCATTAGATATTACCTCAAAAAATTTAAGTAGTTTTTTTAAAGATATTCAGATATACTCAAAGAGAATGAAGAACAAGAGGATCATTTTAGTACCATTCAAAAAACATTGCGAGGGACGAAAATATTAACAATTTATAGTGAATTTCATTTATTTGTGGAGGAGGAATCATTTATAGGTCATTTTACAATAATCAATGGAATATTATTGGACCCCTCCATGAAAATGGGAATCAATGTTTTTCCTAGTCCGACATCTGTAATGGAGATCCATAGTTTCCTTGGTAAAGAAAGGTATTGCCGATGATTTTTGAATTACAACAAATGAATTTCAAACCTAATGACCATTTTGAATTGGATTGGGTTAAATTTTATATGGTATAGTGAATGTGAGGACTTATTCAAAGAGCTAAAATAGAGTATTATCTCAGCACAGATACTCACACTTCCAAAAAGTGGGGAACTCTTTCAAGTAATCCATAATTCATAAAAGAATAAATTGTGTTGTGTACTGATGAAAAATAATAGATAGTTAACATCGTATTTAGTTAATTTAAAAATTCATGAGTAAATATATCCAACACATGATATGGAGTTCAATTCTGGTATATTGGGCTTGAAAATCTAGTGGCATTATCTCTATGGGGACAAGTGTAAGATATATACTGATCATATGGGCGTCAATTATATATTCACACCATAAGATATAAATATTAACTACTGAAGATGGATACATATCATAAGATATTAGGACAAATCAATCTTCATCCATCTATGTAGTGAATGAAAAGTGGAGGCTATTATAATTAGAAAGGATACTACAACTATATCCATGATTAGAATTAAGAAGAATCTATTCTTATTTGACTTGTGTAGGATAGAAATGGTAATCACTAGGTTATGAGAATTATCAATTCATTCCAAATTATATATCATATTTCCCTTATGTATAAAATAAAGGATTATAACTGAAATGATATTTAAATTCAATATGTAGTGGAAGATATTAGAGATGCAAAATCCCCTAAGATAGAAAACGATGTGCAAGGAGTTAACTTTTTTTTCTTGTTTATGTCTACCATTAGATAAAAAGATAATGAAATATATTCCCAATTTTTAACATTTGTCAACATTATCCATTCTCCTAGGAAGAAAAATTAGAATTCATGATATATTAGAGCACTTTTGTTTGGAAAATATAAATTACTAGATCATTGAAAATAAATTTAAGTGCATAGTATATCAGAAAGTGAATGATGAAAGGGAAACTTCTTAGAGTATGGTGCACTAGTTACTTATACCAATATGTGAATGGGAAAATATCAATATGTTCTTTGTCAGTAGAATTCCGAATACATCGATAGGAAATAACGATATATTGGTCATTGAGGATCATCTTACAATGAAAATTCATTGTATCACAATTTGAGAGTAATTCTAACTCATTCAACATGAATGGATTTAAATCAAAAATCTTGTGAGACTGCATAGAGTATGATGATTGATTGTATTCAATTGAGATCTGAGATTTATCTCAATATTGTGGAACAGAATCCAACACGGTATTAACACTGAGTTGAACTTCAATATGGTCTATCATCCTCAAACTAATGTCCAATATGAGAATACAATTCAGACACTATTATACATGTTTGAGTGTGTTCTACGAATATTAAGGGAGTATGGGATCAAAATCAACCTCTATTTTAGTTCTCCTATAGAAATATTTTCCACTCAAGTATCCAGGTGGATCCATATGAATACTATTATAGGAAAACATGCAGAACATTGACATGTTGGGATGAATTGAGTGAACATAAGCAAGAAGGCCCTAAAATAGTTGATGAAATGATGAAAAACCGTGAAAACCATTCCATATTTCATCAACATATCCCAATGCTGAGGGAATAGTTATGAATATTGTATATCATGAGACATCGAGTTTAATGATAGATACATGTTATTATCTAATATATTTATAGGGAATATGATCATTATATTTGGAAATAGGGTATTGTTATATCCCATTTACATTAGCCCCTTCGATATTCTAGATCATGTCGATGTAGTGGCCTATCAAAAAGTTCTTCCACCAGCTATGTCTCAAGTACATGATTTATTCAACATATCCCTCTTGAGGAAGTATATACCATATCCCTTAAATGTATTTAATTTTTAGGTGGTAGAGTTAGAAAAAGATATCTCTTTTGGGGACTTTCCAATAAGGATATCAGACCATAGATATATATAATATGAAACATTACTATTAACATGTTCAATGAAATATTGCGTAACCTTATGTATAATGAGGAATCACGGAAACCGGAGTAAGAAATTAATGTGAGTTACCCCCACCAGTTTTTCCCTTAGTGTGTATAAATAATCAAGGGTTAAATTTCATAAGGGGTGAAAATTGTAACAACAGAAAATTCAATCAATGAGGTTTAATTACATATATTTTATTTATATAGTATAAGTCAAATAGTAATCTTGTTGAAAACAAAATAAAAACATTATAAGTGAATATTTAAAAAAAATAATAGGTATTAATAAGAATTTAAGGAACTTATATCTGTGTAATAGTAACATGACCTGTGGAAATGTAACAAGACCATTAAGAATAGTAATCTGACCCATAAAATAGTAACATCACCTATAAAATTGTATATAAAATTTATCCATCTTATAAATAAAAGTATGATATGATTTTAACAACATATAAGAAAATAAATCTTATGAAAATGTCCTAGCAATTGTGTGTATCAATATAAAAAATAAATATTTATTTTAAATTTTATAATTAATATAATCATTTAAAAGAAAATTTATTTTCATAAAAAACAATCATAAATTAAGATCTGATTTTCCTATAATTATTATATAATTTTATGAGGCCTTAATATTTTATTCAAATTTTTATCAAATCATTTATAATTTTAAAAATTCCATTTTTTGAATAAATTATGTTTTTAATTAATAATTAAATTTTTCATATTTATCAAATAATTTTATTAAAATGGATTCTTTATTATTATTCTAAACATCAAAAAAATTAGGTTCTATTTTTGGGATTTTTCGTAAAATATTTTAATTTTTTATTAATAGTGAAATAATATAATTTATTGTATAATATATATATAAGTTTTTTTTAATTCATTTTTGTTGCAAGGATAATTTAAGCACCATTTTCATGAAATAACATGTTATATTAAATATATTTGTTCACATTAATAAACACTTTTTTTTATATTAAGACAAAAATCATAAAATTATGAATAGAATTACCAAAAAACCAATCTTCTCCACTATAAATACCAACCCTCACCAACTCTTCTCATCACACCTTATATGAGTTGATACTTTTCAAAATTGTTCCCTATCATCTCCCAAGAATCTCCCCCCATTTCTAGGATCCTTAGGTATCAAAAAATGATCAAATAAATCATATGGAGGTCCCCATAGAGAATAAGTTCAATAGAAAATTAATATCAACTGAAAAACACTTTCAAACATAAGGTAAGGAATAATTTTAAAACCCTAAATTTACATTGAGATGTGTTTTATCCTTATTTACACATAATTAATTATTCACTATTTTTTCTAATTATTCTAAATTTTGTGTGTTTTTTCAAAAAAAACATCTACCGAGATTAGTTTTTCCTTCTTTGAAGGGGAAATACATGTTTTAAAAAAGATCCCTTGATAATTTCTCTCGATAAACAAGACTGATTTAATGGAGAATCATAATTTATTTCCCATTTACTATTAAACTCCAGAATTTTTCTAAATCCAACTAATTTTTCCAAAAAACAAACATTTTATTCATGAAAAAATATCTATGTTCGTTTATGGTTTCATGAAAATAATTAATCCTTTACGCAGTTTAAAGACTCTTGAATATTTTCCTTTAAATTTCACTAGGGGTCATTTTTAATGATTCCTAAACAGTCTTTGGATATGTTTTCACTTTAGTTAAATATAATATATTTTGATATATGTATATTTTTTTATTAATGACCATGTGATATTTAAATTCATTCATTCATAGACACTTTAAAGTTATTCCTATTTTTATTCTCTGTGACCTGATTATTATTCACATATCATTCAATGGGTGACACTTATGTTTATGTTTTACTCATCACAAAGAACACAAATGTGTGAACATGTTAGGATGGATTGAACTACATATCTCTCTAATTCAATTGGTTAATTTTTTTCTCATAGGAATTCATGTTAGGACACAGAGTAAGCATGTTTCCTTTATGGTACATGGTAGTTTAAACTGGTCTTCTCATGTTAGCCTTTACTCATGCTTCACCATATAAAATGGTCTTCCAGTTATCCTTGACTCATGTTTCTATCATGATTTATATTGTTTCCATATTCCTATTATGTTATGATTACATGATCCCATGTTCTACATGTTATTATTCATTATTTTTATTCATGTTACATTATATTTACTATTATCTTGTTATGCTTTCTATCCTAAATGCTATGATTTTTTCATATGGTAATTTTGTTAGATTTATTTTTATCTCATCACTTTGTTCATGTATTTTCTATGTTATCTAATGAATATGTAATTGTTTAAAGGATGTTATGATATATATATTAATATTAAATAAATTATATTTTAATTTTGATACATTCTTTCAAATTATGCACCTAATATTACAAGGACAATAGACATTATGATCCACGGATTGATATTGATGGATAATTATGCCTAAAATCACGTATTTATATGTATAAAGGGACAGGGTCATTATATGAGAATAAATGATTTCATTAACTATCTTTATCCCAACAAGATAGATTGAGACACCTCCATACATATAATGCTTCATAAAACACCATTTGAGTACTTCCATGGGAACTATTGCAATATGAAACATATACAAAAGGTATGCACTGATCCCACATACCTTCATAGATAAGTGAGAAAGACCTCATCTTTCCATCCATTATTTGAAATGTTCTGTATAACTATACAAATGGTTTGGGATTGTAGGTCATGCTCAAATGATTATCATTATAAAGAGAAATATAATGATTATTCTAGAATTTTGATGTAAATTTGGGATATAGATCAGAAATAATTATTATAAGTGCTCCATGAAGTCTCACTACATCATTAATATAAATCCAAAGGACTAACTCAAGAGGTAAATCTTCTCTTATAGTGATGAAATTTTATGATTTTGTTACGTGATCAACAATAACCAATATTGCATTATTCATTCTAGGATTTTTTGGTAGTCACGTGAAAATTCAATGGTAATACCTTCCCATTTGTACACAATAATATGATGTAGTTTCAAGAATCATCTAGAATGCATCCATACATATATAACATGTTGACAAGAAGGACACCTTAACACATTATCATCAATTTACCACTTTATGTTATCCCAAAAAAATGTTCCGTAAAATCCCTATGAATTTTTTATATTGTGTGAGAAATAGGATACTTGTTATTTATCGTAATAGCAATGATCCCTCTATATTCAGTGCATGACCTCATGGTTTCATCTATCTTTCTAATGAATGGGACATAGGATTATAATTGAAAAATATTATGGTGAATAAATCCATTATTACCCAATTCATGTAGTTATTTATTTAACTCTACTAATACTGATGTGGAAATAATATAGTGATTATTTGATTTTTTTCTTTCATCATAGATTAAATCAACGTAAAAATAGCTATTATTCTTTGGTTAATGTACTATTAATTCATCAAGAAAAAACAATGCATTCATGTACTATAGGAAAATCCTAAATTTTATGATTAAAATATCCATCCATATAATTTGTATCCTCTTCCTCAAAAAAAATTTATTTCGCCAGAGATACCGTTTATGGATCTAGATAAGAATCATATGGTGAGGTTTCCTCTCTTAATATAAGGAACTCTATAATTCCTTAAAAATTGAAATTTCCTTCTTTCGTAATAAATTTATTCATCATGTTTTTAATTAAATCATATATCGGGGATTATACCAAATTAATCCATTTTCATGTTAATAAATATGGAAAATAAAGCTTTTTTATCTATCAAGATGAGGATTTCATGATGCATCTTTATTGTAGTGATACATATTTCAAGAATTTCAACTAACATCTCCTTTATTAAATCGATATGAAAATGTACACATTTATTAGAAATTTGGGTAAATATAAAATATTTCTATGATAAAGAGTCAAATAAATCATTAGATACATTTGAATATAGTATTTATGGACATGATGAAACATCATTGGGTTTTTATAGCATAGTTGTGGTGATCGAATAATTAAGGAATCCTCCACTTTCCCTCTTCTATGGTATATTTCAAAACATTTGATGTATCTGTTTTAATAGCCACCCATCTTCTAATAGTTTTTGTAGTAGAAATAATTTATTTGTTTCATCCATTTTCACTCACAATGTTGGTGAAACCTATCTCTGCACTTATAAAAAACATTCAATTCCTTCAAACATTAAACATGTTTTTTCAATACACATTTTTTCAAATATCAGAAAAATTTCTATTTTCTTGTTCTTCATTGACATATTCCATTCTCCTTGCTACATATATGGCCTCTTATTCTATAGTTTTCCCATGAATATATAATATTTATATAATTTATTATCTTTTTTTATAGAGAATAATAACATTTCATCAAATAATTAAAACATTTGAGAGACCAACACTATTTAGATACATGTCATAGTCCAGTTAATATAATGCTTAATATTCCATTTAGTGTTTAGTATTTAATATTTATCAAAACATTAATTAATTATAACATTATCATCATAATAAACAATAGCTTTTTTGGTTTTTCTTTAATCTGACTGTATTTATCTTCATGTAAATTTGGGGCTCATAAGGGAAATATTTATCAATGAATATCCTGTTAAAATATTTCCATTCTATGAAATATATTTTACATTATTCTATAGTATTCTGGGTTAATGAGAACTAATGATTAGAATTCGCTTTAAGACACTACACCATAATTGTAACCTTTACCATTTAACGGTATCCCTAGGCTATAAATATCTTTTCCAAATTCATAATCCATTGCTCGACAGAGATTAGATTTGTAGTCCACTAAAAAATTGGGTCCTCTATTATGTAAATAGATTTAGTAGAGGACAATATTTTTATGGAATAGGTTTTTTATTCTATGAAATGATTTATGTAATAACTTGATTAATCTGCACTAATATAGCCATAACTTTCTCAATGATAATACTAGCTATATTCCACCCCCCAAGAAGTGAAATAGAAACATTATCTATGATTATCGATACAATTATTCCTTCCAAGATCATTTTCTACATTCTTTCCTACACTAAATTAGATCATATCATCAAGAAACATAATGCATAATCCCAAAATATGAAAAATACATAATGTTAAATGAAAAAATATAAATATAATAAAGTGATCATAGGCATGGTTTATTTGGTATTTTTTTTCTATACACCCCCTCAATGTATATATAAGAATTTTTTCACTAATATTTGTTTTCCTAAATATCGTTTTCATGGTTTCAACTGAACATTCTCTAATACTAACTATAACGACCACAAACCTAGTACTCTAGAGTGGGTTCCATACATTAATAAATTTTCATAGAAAAAAGATTCAAATATCAATAGGGCATGATTGATAAGATTTTGAGGAAAACTAAATTACATATGTCACGCCTTTATAGAATTATGAAAATAAAATAAAGAGTAAGAAAATAAATTATCAGAATCATTGAAATTCATTACATGATTTCATATTTATATCAAGGGGTTCGTACAAAAAATAAAGGTGATTTCATATTTTCATTCATTGTAACATACAATGGATGATATAATGAATCGATCATAAAAATCAATATATAAATGTAAATAATAGAAAACATATTTAATTTAATAAGTAAAATGAGAATGAAATGCATCTATTGATTTTGTATTGCTGAAAATATCATGGATACATAAAAATAATAATAATTAAATTATATGTGAAGGTAATAAATAATTATATAATTTCAATTCTATGTCACATAAAAATATATATCTTTAATACCTTTATCAAGGGTGTTTAGAACTATAAGTAGAAACCCGTCTAATTTGAGAAATTGATTTGTCTCATTAGAAAATGTCGATGCATAGTGGGGCTACATAATGTATGGCTCCATAGGTCACTTCCAATCTATATATTTCCACATATATTGAAAATTAAATTTACTTCATAGAAAATATTCCTTATATATTATCCATAGTAAGTCAAAATTATTATTTATATATACTTCCAACAAATTCAAATAACATTCAAAGAAAACACCATTTTTAAAAAAGTTACATGCTTTAGTATAAATTAATATCCATTAAAATTGAATATGGATATTTAATATAATTTTAATTTATAATTAAAAAATATTGAAATAATGTGAATGAAATAAGAAAAAGATATAAATTTAAAAATAATGTGAGATTCCACAATAACATTCATCACATTGTAATTTTCATGTCATATCCCATTAGATGAATAAATTCAAATTTAAACATTAAAATACCATGAATAATAAATTTTAATTATATTAAATGTTAATAGATAACTATATACACCACATTAATGTTAATTGGTTCACAAAAACAAATAAGTACAACTGGAGTTTAAATTAAGATGAAATCCCGTACCATATGATACCTTTTGGTTGAACTCACATTCACTGCATGGATAATGGTTTTAGAAATGTTATTTAATTATAATAGGAATATAAAAATATTTATGATATCATATATATTACTTTTTATTTCATATTGTAACATGTTCATTAATAGTCCTTTTATATTTTAATCATTTTGGGTAGCAATTATCTTTGATTTTTTATGCATTGACTTGCAATATTGTGGTTCCTCTTATTTTGATCATGATTTTATAATATCTAGAATGTTAAAAATGATGAAAAATACAAATATATTTATTATATAATCTTTTATAGTTAAAAATAAAATTTTTTGATATAAAATGAAATTCATTGTTTATGGGGACAGTATGTCTTACATACACAGGATCAATTTTTTCACTTTCTTATAATGTTATAATAAATAAAATGGAAGTGATATATATATATAAGTACACTATCATTTTACTATCATAAAATTTTATATATATTATATTTCTATTATTATTATACTTAACACAATCCATGTGAAGAGTTAATTAATAACAATGCATTAGGGAGTCGGTAGTCCACAAATCCACAAATGATGTTATCATATTCAGAGAAAATGGAATGAATAATTGTATGACATACATTAGAATTATAAAATACTAAATAAATATTAAATATAATTTATATAATTTATATATTATAATTCCATCAATATTCCCATCCATGAAGTGTGGTAATTGAATAATTAACAACATTGGTTTAGGGGTGGTAGTCTATCATACACACAAACTATTATTATATATCCCATTTTATGGATAACTGTTTGGGATTTGGTAATTAACATAAAATTAAAACTTATAGAAGTATTTTTTATAGTTACGTATTTATAAAATTAATATACAACATGAATTGAAATGGTGTAGAATGAAATAAAACAAAAGTTCTCATTGAAGAGTGTCACCACTTCATCTGGTAACTCATTATGGTTTATAGAAAAATATTTTTTATATATTCCCATAAAATGGATATATGATGTGGTTATGGTTGTTTTCTTCTTAGGTTTTGGATGAGAAACATGTCTTGATAGGTGTGAATAAATTATTTTGATGAGTGCCATTTTATAGTGGCGGATGAGTGAATTTCGTGTATATATAAATAGGTAACCACTATTAAGAGGTATACCCCACATAGTTTTCCTCCAATAATAAACAATTTTATAAAATATTTTATATGGTCGAAATGTGTCCATAAAATGGGTTTTGGGAAAGTTTTAAGGACATTTGGATACTTGAGAGTGATGTTTAACCACTGAGTAAACTAATTTTCAACATAATTGCTATAACTAATTTTAGTTTCTTACAATAATATTATTGGTAAAAAAAATTGAACATAGTTGACATTATAAATTATTCTAATTCAATATATTGAATCATTTTATGAAAATTCTAATCAAATATGTGGTAGAAATTAATTTAATATTTATCTTTCAAATGGGATAGGAAACAGTGTTTTTAATTGCAAAAAATTTCAATATTTTATGATGTTTTCACATCTAAATTTTGTATCACAAATATTAATATCTCCAAATTTTTTGAATAGATTTATAATTTAACTAATTATACAATAAAATAATTAAAATATTATTTAACACAATAATGTATTAAAATGATAAGAAATTTTTCATTTAAAAAATTGTTTTTCCAATATTCGTGAAAAAATAAAACATCACAGAAAAATACCAAATATTCCACATATAATAATTATTAAATTATAATTTCAAAAAAAATTATTATAAAATTTTCAAATATTAGATAATTTATTTTTAAAATTTCTACAATTAAAATGTTGAATAACTGCATTTTAAAAAATATTCATATTTATGCATAAAAATCGCTTTGTTCATATATTTATCATATAAAACATATTTTAAGAATGTAAAAATAATTTGTCTTTTATATAATATATAAATTTATTTATTGTAATTCCATAATATAAATTAATGTAACTTATTATAAAAAATGGCCTTCGAGTGATTATATTTTATTTTTAATGAAAACATTTTCCTAACATTCAATTAGTTTTTGAATTTCTAGTTAATTGATAAATAAACAATTAATTTATTTTTTTTTTGTAAAAAATATATTATAATATGGTAAAATGTAAAATTAATAGATATTAATTGAATTTCTAGGAGATAACCATCCATTTAAATACTTATAATAAAAAAATTGATAAAATTCAGTTTTCAGTGTAACACATGAAAACATAGTGTTGTGAGTATTTAAAGACATTATATGTGTTTTGTATATTGAATGATGAATGTGGTGTTCTGTTAAAATTATTATAGAAACCAAATAAACCTGATTCTATATTGAAAATATATTTTAATTTCTTTAGGGGTTGTTTTGAGAACATAATCAAGGTATATAAACACATCATATTGTAAACATACCCATTAAAATGTTAATCTTATTTCCTAATTAAAACATAAGACTTCTGGAAAATAAAATTACATATAATAATATCATGGAATTATAATAATTCTAAAACATTATAAAAATGGAAAAATTATCATCATACTTGCTTCAAAAATAGGTTAACATAGTAGTGGTATATTGTCACATCCCATGCACTTCACATTTTATATCATGAGTTTAAAACATTACATAATGTTTTGGAGGTATATATACTTTGTGTGACCACATATCAATTAAGAATTGTGAAAATGTTATATTTCCACATTATAAAAAATATATATAAATCAATCTATAATCTAAACATGATAAATTTTTGAAATTTTTTGGGTTTCCAAGAAAATTACGTGACCCACTAGTTAAATATACTTCAATTAAAATAATAAAAGTACAATCTATTTACCTCAAATAGACTAAGAGAATATTTTTTTAGGTAGTAACTTACATAGTAAATATGTATATTGGTATGTTTGTTAAAACTATTTAATAAAAAGAGTGAAATAAAGGGTATTCCCAAAAGAAATATATTTAGTTACAAGGTTTTGTTTGTGAAAAGTGGGTGATTAATAATGGAAAATATGTTAAGGGATGATTTCTATTATTGTGGTATCATTTTCATCACAATGAAAGTATGTAATAATATGGATAATGAATCAATGGATTATTTGAAATAGTATCTATAAATGTGATACACAACATTTAATGATATTGATCATAATAAATGTGAATCATCAAATGTATTGATGTATATGAAAATATTTCAAATTATAAATCTAATTAAGTTTTATTATCAAAATATAATAGATTTCGTTCCGATGTTAAAAAATTATGTACACATCACCATTATATATTTAAATAAATGTAATAAAATTTTATTTAGTAAAATTGATTGTTACTGATTCAAGTAAATAAATTAGTGTCCTCAAGAATTCCTAATATAAAAAAATTCTAGTATATAAGGAAAATATTGAAATTAATTTTCATATTGTTTAGAGACATTATTTGAAAAAATATATAACTAAATCAATCATTAAACACTTTTTCAAAAAGGAACTAAAAAATATTTTAAAAATTTATTTTACCGATATAACATACAAATAACAAAAATATTAGAAATTAGGTGATTATGATGGATGAAACATCATGCGTGGATTTTGAAAATATTCCCTTATAATATTTTTTTGGTTTGACTATATGAAATTCTATTATGGGAGCCATAAAGATAAGAATGTATCAAAAAAGAAGAAAGGTATATAAGATATAGATTATAATAGTATTGTCTTAGTCGAAAGAAAAGATGTGAGTGTGATGAAGTGTGAAGGAAAACATTGCATTAAAAATTTAATAATGTTGGAAAGGGACATTTAGTAACAATGTTGTCTGTGAATTATAAATAATAAAAGAGACAAAAAATCCATAATACCATTATAAATAAACATCATATAGAAATGAATTTATTTCTGGATTTTTTTATTTGATACATGAAGGGTAATAATTGAATTATAATACTATTACATGAATTTAATGGTGCAACAAACTAAGATATTATAATATATTTATCCTATGAATAAATTATAACTACTCAATAGCATTATTGATTATTAACTTTGAGATAATAACATATCACGAAATATTATAACATATTAGTTAAATTAGATGTATGAATATGAATGAAAAAATATAAAAAAATTATTTTAATGTATCAAAAAAATGAAAATTTAGTAATTAATTTATAACAAATAAAACTCAAATTTCATTAGTGATATTTTATGCTTGAAATTTATGTTTTCTAAAAATATATATTTTATTTTATATTATTTATTAAATTATAAAATTTATTAATATTATTTTATTAAATGAATTCATTTTTATAATAAATATTGAAATATTTTATTTGGCTGATTTTTTCTAATTTGGCTACAAGTATTTTTTTATTTGAGTCATGGAAAATATTGATTTTTATAAAACAATAATTTATTTTCACTAAATCATATAAATTTTAATGTACCATTTTCTTTTTAAATATCTCATAAATTAGCTTAATTTTAATTAAATTATATGTAATCTATATAATTACAAGGTACTAAAATTTATAGAATATTTTTATGTGCATTTTATTTAAAACACATTTATCTAAAAACTATTTTTCATTTTGCTTCAAATATTTATTTCAAAATATAATTATTCCAATTAATGATATAATATATTTAAAATCCCTTTTTTTATTTATAATCATGAGGTTTTTAAAATTTTAAAATAGTACCCTTTTAGATTTGACCATTATTAATAGTAACCATATAAAATATCTGTCACCTTAGTAAGGGAAAAACTTGTAAAATAGGATTAAATTTTTTGGATAAGACCAATAAATATCCCTAAAATGATTAATCTACATAATTTTATATTTATATGTATTCTTCAAGAATGATTTCTTTTAGGGTAATGAAAATTTCTGCCAAATTCATTTGATAATAACAATAATATTATATTACGTATAGAAAAAATAGAAAATGTCTCTCTATTTATTTTAATAACTCTAATATTTTATTGTAGTGATACAAAGACAATATTTTTAGTTCTAAAATTTTAAATTAAATATGAACACTATTTTTCTCATTCTATTATTTCAATTTATTATATATGGAATAATTACATTAACTTCTAATCCAACACTAACACGTTCATTTTCTGGAAATAGAAAAATAAAATAAATGATGTTAAAAATAATAATTGTGAAGACATTTTATTGAATTATTATGTTAATAAATTTTTATAAATTAATACACCAAATTTTACATGTGTTAAGTTATAAAATTTTAATTACATTTAGTTCTTCATGACATTAATGTCAATCTATATGAATAGTCCCAAAATTCACTTCAATTGTATCTTCTATAAAATAATAATATATTATATGCATTAAAAATCATAAAAGAAATCAAATAAGTATCCATGTGGATTGTATATTATTTATAATATCAACAATTGAAAACATATGGTTCATTTATACTCTTATTATAAATTTATTAACCACTTAAGAGTAAAAATAATTTGAATCATGGTAATCATAAAAAGGGTTTACAGGGGTAAAAACTAATATATATATATAAGAGTTAAAAAATAACCATAATTTGTATAAATTTAATTTAATTATATTATTTTTAATAATATTTATCATATAGTAGAAATATTTCATCATTTTACCCATTAAAATGAAATATAATTTATTATTTTCAAAATATTTTCAATATTTTCAATTGTGTCATGTCTTTCACTATTAAAGGTCACCTAAGCTCATCACATTGTTATATAATGTTGTTCCACTTAAGATGAAAAAAACATTCCATAAGATTTTATATTAATCCTTATTCAAGTTATATTGGATTCTTTCTCTTCAAAAAAACATCCCTACGGTCCAAAAGAAAATATCCAAAGGAGGTTTCTCGAAGAGGATATAATCATTTTGACTAATCTCATTCATTTTACTTCTTCTTTTACAAAAACAATTTAAATCCTAAGAATTTTAATATAATTAAATAATTATATAAAATATACTATTTTTTTTATCAGTGTTGAATAGCATTCATCCATCCCCTTTTAAATTAATTTTTAAATAAAAGTATCACTCATTTATAAGTTTTTACTACCACATCCAAATAGAAAAAATATTTATTTTCAATAGAAATCATCCATTGGAGGTTATTATGTTGGGGTTAATGCCTATATTGTTTTATGAAATATTTATCCTTTTTTAATTTCAATATCCCATCTACCATCCTACCTTTCTATCAATATTATAATGATAAAATTGCTTGAGCATATGTATGGCCTAAAAACATCCACGATGTGATGTCATTTGTTTTTATTTACACTTTATTCGGATGGTAATAATGATATATTTAATGAATATATATATATATATTATTTATTATATAATAATTATTATATAATGGTGAATTATTATTTGAATTTATATCACTCGATCCATTGAGACAAAGAATCTACACTCAATCCCATGTGTTTATTACCATCTCCTTGAATCTATGTTATTAATTTATCATTTCCAAATGATATGAATAACTATAAAAGTTTATATAATAATTAAAAAATATTCATATTAAATGATTAAAATTATATGTATGATTATGGTAGGATGACCGATCAGGTGCCAGATCTATTGAATCGAAACATGAATGGAGAAAAAATCATTTTTCATCAAAATGTAATTTTTTATAAAGAAATTGTTAAGGAAATGATAATTAGAAATTAACAATTACTGATGAATATGAACTAATGTATAAATTTTTATTTAAAATATATTTCTAATAATTCAATATTTATTACACATGAGATTTGAACTCATACAACCTAATATTGGAAAGGAGGTTAGGCTTTCAAGTCTCACTTTAATTTCATTCATATGTTTGTCATATTCACCACTTTTTATTTTTGTGGATTATATAAAAACATGTATATATTTTATGATTATTATCCAGAATAGTATGGTGATTTAAAAATATATCAATGTATCAACCTCTGAAGTGGTTTTAAATTAGAGATCACAAAAGTGGTAAGAAAATTGTGATAGAATTGTACTTCATTTCAAGATTATATATTTTAAATAACATCAATAGAAATTATGTTGATATGATACATTAAAATACAAATATATTTTGATCCCTTTTTTTAATATAAATTTCAATAAATAGTATAATTAGCATCTCTTTAGTTGAAAAGATGTTCTAGAAATTTATTTTTAGGAAAACTGTATTTATTTCTTCTGCATTGATGAATTTTTTTCATACATACATATAATTTCTATAAAAAATTATCAATAATAATATTATTATACTAATTCAATTTAATAAATTTATATTTATTCAAATATTTCTATTGTTTTAATTTTCTAAAAAAATATTTTATTTCATTTTCTAAAAAAGAATCATGACACCAATGGTTTAAATCATATAAATTTTTCATTATGTACAAAAAAACCACTTTCTACCATTATGAATAATAATTTCATTGGATATTCAATTAATACACTCAATAAATATTTTCAAATAAAATTTTTCTATTTATATTTTTTATATAATTTTATTTGAAATCATTAATTTTAATTAAAAGGGTACTTCTCTATATAAATATTTGAGTGATATTTAAATGGAATATTTCATCTATGTTAACAGATTTTATTGTTATATATGTTTCATAGAAGATATGATCCAATAATAAAATATACATACTCTATATGGTAGTTTTATAATGACTATGTTTTATATATGATTCTCGAAAACATGTTAAATTTATATTGGTTTAATATGTCATATTGAAATCATTAAGAAGCCCATTTCTTTTCAATGGGTTATATAATGAAGAAAGAAGTAATTTGTTTATGAGAAAATTGAACATTTATAGTTAATTTTAATGAGATTGGTGGGACTTTTATATCCCACTAAGGAATTGAGTAATGATTGGTGAATCATGAAGTCATTATGTTATGTGTGAACTTTATTTAATGATTGCAAAAATATGTGTAGACCCAGTTTCGTGTCCATATATTTATGTGTGGGATAGGTTTTATTTATATATTTTTTACATTGGTCCATGTTTCATGTCCATAATATTACATCATTACAAAATTTAATGTCATTAATATCATGAGTTAACTTGTAACTATATATAAAATATCACAATGTTATAATATTTTTCATATTACATATTTATAAGTTATTGATATACTCTCTTAAATAATGATTTATTTGTGTTCACTCTGCACTCTTGTTACTTTTCTTTTTTAAATTTTTTTTTAACTCAACTCTTGATTAATGATAACTAATATATTGGGTACAATATTCATTTTCTAGTATCTTTTTCTCATACTTATTTTCATACTTATGATTATTTATTGATATCTAAAATTTTTACCCTTACTGAGCATCTGACCTCACCCAATCATGTATTACCTTTCATCAAGTTAATAATTAGGTTCTAATTATGTTATGTCTAATAATATTACTATATGATAAGATAATTGGTGCAGGTTTTGAACATATTTGATGAAATAATATTATAATTTATCTCATATATAGATATAATATTTATTTAAGAAACTTAATTCATTATTTAATATTCATATGAACTAATTTAATATTTATATATAAAATGATTCGGTCATCTAATTTTGATCTAGAGTATGGTTTAATTACTTTTTTATGAAGGATGAGAAAAAATTAGTGATAAAAAATACGATAATCTTAAATATGTAAAAACATCCAATGTTATTAAAAAATATTGTTCATTTTTCAAACATAAATCCTTTTAGGGATACTATAATTTATATTTATATATATAAGACTTTCACTTAGGAGTAATAGCTATTAATGGGGAAGATTGTATATTAACTCAATCATCACAACATTTCGATGAGTTGGTCAAACACTACACATCTGACTAGACACTCCTAAGGTATGTTCTTGGGTATTTACATAATGAACAATATTGAAGGACTCAAATATATGATAAACATCGATATAATTGAATAAAAATTATATTAAATATTTTTTAATAAATGTGTAATGATTTAAAAATCTTATAAATGATTTTAATGATAGTATGGATTATCACTATGTTTATTGTTTTATTAACTATGTTTCATTAATTCAGTAAATTAATGGAACTATGAACATTTATGTTAACAATCAATCTGTTAGATAATGTTGGGATTGTCTTCACAAGAAAATATATGAAATAGGACATAAAATATAAAATATTCTGAATAAACCTTACTAGTTATACATATATATATGATTTAAAATATAATGATTTACATGTTTCTAAATGAAAAATAAATAAGTGAAAAATGGAGTTTTGTGATGAACATAAAGGAAATAATATATATCTTCTCTCAGGTATAATATTATTGAAGATTCACCCATGTAAATTTCATAAATAATTTAGAAGACACTTTTTTATAAATTAAGAGGATTATGAAATTAATTTCCCTAGAATAATAAATATTTGCATAGAGAGATGTAAATTATGTTGTAAGTAACCCTTTAAAAGTTATTGTATTATGTGTAAGAAATGTAATAATTATTAGAGTCAATACAATAATCTATGGGATAATGTGTAGTCAAAGTAAGGTCATGTGGTATAAAAATTATTGACGATGAATAATTAAAGTATTTTTATATTGGTATTTGAGAATTATTTTATAGGGTTGTTTTATCAATTATATTATTTTTATAAGGATCATAAACCATTTAAGGATACTTGTGTAATATATTTTCATTAATTTTTTTTTCTAAATATAATGAATGGTACAGATAACCTAGAAATGTAATTTCATGGTTAAGAAATATTTCTAAAAAACAAAGTTCTAGTGGATATATAAACCTTAATATGTGACTGATGTTCCACTAATAATGTTTAATAGGGATAAAAATATGATGTATATTGGTAATTGTTTTGGTATTATATTTAGTGACTTGAAAAACAAATTATTTATGCCATCTTTGATGATGATTTATTCATTATTTAATTTATTAAATATATTAATTATTACAATTTATTATGGGAATATGGATAGAGTTAATTTTTTTTGAATATATATATTCATTGAGGTGTTATTATAAAGACCTACTCTTAATCATTACACATTATTGTGTATTTATAATATAATTCACTTTTTTATAATCCAAAAGATAATTATGGTTAATATTTTTAGATAATTAGGCTAAAACCCTTGAATGAATTGATATTACATCACATAGTGAACACTTCCACTTAGTATCAATTTTCCCACCAAAGAAATCATTTATGTTAAAACAAGTTTGATTTCCATAAAAATGTTCAAAAAATATAAATTGATGTCTATTTTTTTACATTAAACATCTTTAAACCTTATGATAATTATTTTAAAACATGGAATTTTGCACACACAAAAAATCAGTAGGGGACATAAAAAATCAATGAAATTGTTAGTCCATTAATTCTAATAAAACTATTAATTTTAAAAACAGTAAATTTGGTATAAAAAAAATATATTACCTAATAAATCATCTAATCTTATAAAATATTTAAATAAACATTTAACATGAAATTCTAATATAAAAGTAAAACTCATCATGGTTCTATTTAACTATTCAAATCTCATAATATATTTTTCATTATGTTAAACATTTCAACCTTACTAAGTAGAATATACATTATTATACCTTGGGGAATAATAATATTTAAACAAAAACAAATATAAATCATAGATAAATCATTAAGGTAACATGGGTAATCATTTTCAAATCATACTTACACATTTATTATCTACCATGAATACAAATGGAGTAACTCCCATGGTTATACATGAAATAACACTTCCATTTATAAATTGTGTAACTATCGTAGTTACACAAGTAGTAACCACCATGATAAACATACATAAAAACACACCCATCGAATTAGACTGACATTGTTGATCCATCCAAATTAGGTTTATAAAAGAACCACCCATCAACATAAAAAATTCTGACAAACCATAATATAAAATATAAAATTTTTCATCATAAAAACATTAATTAATGAAAATAACCATTACATTTTGATATCATTTCACAAAATCAAAAATATTTTAACATATTAAAGAAATAATTTTAGTATAAACTAAAATTGAATATTTTTAAAGAAAATTATATGAAAATATTATCCATGATTTTTGGAAACCCAACAAATAGTGTATAGGATAAAGACACATTCCATTAGCATTTTTTATAAAATGTAAAAAAGGTAATTTCGTATAGAATGAAAATAGGATTCCATGTAATTTTTTTTGAAAAAAATACTCCAATATTATAAAATAAAATTAAACATCCATATATTAATCATGAAAAAAATATTGAAAACATTTTTATACTTTATTGATATTGATAAAAAATGGATCTTTAATGGAAAAATTAGAAGACGGGTTTTAAAAGGAATGTACATTACCTTATGTCCAACTCATAATGTACATCCCTTGTATTAATTAATAGTTCTAACAGGTCAATTATTTAATTTCTAAATAACCTTTTTAAAATTCATTTCTCATTTTCATTTTATCTCTCACCATTATACAATTCATTATTTTATGAATTAAATTCTCATAGAATGTTTTTGTGTTATTCGTATCATGAGTTCAAAAATTGGATCGAGATGTTTACTATTGTTAAATGGTTAATTAATCCATCATATCCAAAATTATAATATTGAAAAAAATATATTTTTTCAACATAAATTATACTGTTAAATATAACCAATAAATATTTTTATGAAAAATGAACTATGTTACAATCATTGAGATGGTTGGCTGTAAGTAAACATGGGTAACATTTCTATTTTTAAATAATCATTATGGAAAAAGGTAACCATTATTTTGTCTTTAAAAAATGATTAAAAATAGTAAATACAATATAATTTTTATATTATACATAAATATATCATCCATGTAATGTGGTCATGCAACAAAAATCACATCACTCTGTTGATGTGGTAGTCCACAGCTATGCATGTATGACGATATCCTTATTTAATGAATGTAAATGTAAGAAGATAAATTATATATAATCATTTCAAATTGATATATACTTTATTTAAATTATATAAATAAATAAATCTACCATTAAAACATTTTATAGAGATGGTGATGTAAAATGAATTACATCAGTTTGCAAGGCGATTATCTGTCGTACACGTTAATAATGGTTCTGTTTCCCATTTAATGAAATAATAGATAAATATTGGTTATAAATTTAAAAAACACCATATGATGAGGAATATTACAGTTTTATTAAATAATTTTGGATAATGATTATTTATAATTGGTGGATGATGAAATGAACCAAAAAAATATTGTTAAAAACTATGACACTTATTTGGAAAACCTCCTTTTATTAACAGCTTAATCCTTCTATGGTTGGATTATGGAAGAAACAATACCACAAGTATGTTGGGAAATGTTCTAGGAAAGGATTAAGGTGAATTTTTGATGAACAGAAGAGGTATTTAACTATCAATAACTAAGATGAATAAATGTTATATTGTTACAGAGGAGGACACTCATGTAATTTTACAAGATATAAAATTAATATAAATAATTTTTTAATTCTAAATGGATCTAAACAAATTTATTTAGAATAACTAATGATTATTCTTAGAAATAATAACATTGAATTAAAATCATACATTTTTAGAACATATTTACACTAAACCATTTTTTAACAACTTATTAACCCATTCCAGACATACGGTGACAATACTATTTTTTACACTTTAAGGGTCACTATATGTACTATAAATGGGCTAATCATCAAAAAAAGGAACCCTACATGATATTATAAACAATATACATATCAATAATCTATATAAAATATTTTTTGGATTCTTATATCATTTAATATGTTATTATTTATTATAATATATGATTAATTTCAATATTTAGAATTATTCACTAAGATGACTCTAATAACACAAATACAATATGTAAAATCAGAACCAATTATTTGAATACATTATTGTCATGTAATTTTCTTATATCAAGTTCCTAGATCATATTATCTATATTTAATTATATTTAATTTAATATTTTTTTTTGTTTTATTTGGTTTTATATTAATTTAATAATCTATGGCCCAGTGTTTTATAAACATTTGATGTACCTATATCTTAAATAAATATTAAAAATATATTATTATTTAAAAAAAAATTTGGTTTCAAATAATGTTTTATAACAAAAAATTTCATATTCTTAATGTACCACCCAAAACATTTTATTGTATGCTTCTCTTAAATACATTCGATTCATAGCCTATATTACATAAATCAATGAGTTTATTTGAAAAACACTTTTTTATTTAGGAGATAGTCATAGACTATCCATTAAACTTAAAATTTCCACTTGTGTGTTTGAATTTTGAAAATCTGACATACACGGTTCTGTGTAGGATAATTTTTAGAGTGTTACTGAATTAACATAATTTTTTTTGAATAGGGGCATAACCTTATGAATAGCAATATACCATTATTAATAGTAACATACCCTTATGAATAGTAATATGAATCTTATGAATAGTAAAATACATTAATTTACCGTATGAATACATTATAATTTAAATTTACTATTCCTAGAATTATGAGTGATGTAAGCACCCAAATCTCTAACTCTCATGAAAATATTATTATTCTGAGTCATGTAATGCTCACTATTTCTTATCTTGAGAGGAAATAATAAATTAATGATTATAGTATTAAGAAAACTTCTCTCCCTTCCACTATATAAACCATCGTCACCCCCTCTTCCTCCCACACCACTAAAGATTCAATATTTGACTACATTCTGAAAAATACTATTCACATGCCCACTACCCACGTCCAAGACCTGGTGGTCTCATAAAAAGGCCAAAACTGAAGTCCTTAAGTAGATTCTCAAGTAGGAGTACTGAAGAGGAGAACCTCTCTTCTCTTTTCTTTCATATTCTTTTAAATGATTTATTATTTTGGGGCTCTATTCTCACCTCACATCATCCAAATACCATGATACTTCCAGTACCTTAAATTTACTATATATAAATTATAATAATGGTATATTTCTTCAAAATATCTCTTTTTCCCCTTGTTTTATACAATAAATGCAATCACTGTCTGAAATGTGTTAATTGATCACACTCAAGGAAGAAAAGTTTTTAATTTTAATTACTATCATAAATACTGGTCATGAAACCTTTAAAATGGTTTAAATAGATTATAATATATGTATTTTATCTTTTTTAAGGTTATGTAAACCCATACACACTCATAATATGGAATAATAACACAAAACTAGTTTATTGTGTACAAAACCACCAATCCAAATCCATGCGTTTATTGTTAACTCATCTAATGAATCATCCTTATGGTATATAACCAGAATCATTATAAGAACATTTATATCTTTTCAATTTCACTAATAATATATATTAAAAATTCTGGATGTTTATCCACATTTCAAACAATCGTTCTTTCATGAATTCATGAAAAAGGATCCTGAAGATCAAAGTAGGAAATGCTACCAAACCAATAAAATTGAATATCTAAACCCATCAAAAATAAAATTAGAGAACCTAATAAGTTCATAACATTTCAATTAAATTTTTATTGGGTATTTAATAATTAGTTAATGAATCTGAATTTTTCTATTCAGGTCTTTCAGAAAAATCCAAAACACTTTGAGGTATAAGGTAAGGGATACTCTCTCTCAATGTTGTTCAGTAATATCCACTATGTTGTGCTCTTTTATATTAAATGCGTAATTATGGGTTATGTTTGAGAACCTCTCCCATACTTCCATTATGACATATAAATAATGGGATACCACTTTACCTCTCATTAATCCCTCTCAAGAACACTCGTTACCATGCCGAAATGATTGTATGGGGTTTTCTCATCTCACATTAAATTTTATGTGAATTCTATCATTGTACTCCTGTTTATTTTATGTGGTATAGTTGTACTACCATTTTATATATATTATCATGATTCTATTTATATTATTTGTATTCTATGATTAATTTTAGGCTTATTAACTTTTTTTCATAGGACTCAATTGATTACAACGGGGTAACAAGATTATTCTTGATTTTCACATCATTGTGACTTTTTTAGTATTGTGCAGCTACTATTTCTTATGTGTTGTACCTAATGACCATTTTATATCAAATATATATTGGAATTATATTCCATTAAATATCCATATTTTCATATCATGGATATGATTATTTTCTAAGTCATATACCATTTTACTTACGGTATTTATTTTGAATGTTGTTTTGACTGTGGAAATAATAATCAATTTGTATCTACTATTCTATAAAGATAATCTCAAGTCATTTTTCTCATATGTTCAATCTATGTATAAATAATTATCTGTATTAAGAGTTTGTTGGTTCCTGTTACATCTTCATGATGCCTCGGTAGGTCTCATGACACAAATCAGTTGGTGACAAACCCTTCGAGTTTGTTTCCAAAAATCAAATGGATTTATACTAATAAAACTAAACTATTTTAATAGTATTATGGTTTCATGTTCTAGATACATGACGTACAATTAAAAAAATTATATTTATTCATGATCAGTCATTATTATCCATGAGTTTTTCACTATAAAAAAATATATAGATGTAGTTTCATTCAATGTTTATTAATGGTGTGAGTTTTTCATTAATTCACAATTCCATATTGATAATGTCATATTGTTTACAATTATTTTATTATTTATTCATTCTTCCATCATTTTTAACACTTATTGAGCGTTTTATATTACCCATTTCATTGTTTAACTTCAACAGGTGATGAAGAGGAGATCTTTTATTGAGTTATTGTGGATGCAGTCTTTAGATTATTGTAATGTATTTTATTTTGTAACCTTTTCCAATTTAATTTGAGTTTCAAATATGTATCTAGTTTCTTTATGAAAACTAAAATGATCGTTACATTGTAATTTTTATTCCTTCTAACCATGTCGATGTACTTAGTAATGCACCAAATCCAGTTTAGAGGGGTCAGGGCATTGCAGATGGTATCAGAGGATGTTTAGTATAAAATATGGAATCTAGAGTAGGAAATGTAGCATAGGGAACAATGTATTAAGGTAGTATTTGAGAATAAATGTATAATAAAGTCATGTTATTTTGGTAAGGAATGTATTATGTGTATCTTTCTAGAAAATACAGCCCTTTCTAGATACGAGCTGGTAAAGGTGGCTCTTTCACAGATGTGCCTAGGAAAAAAAGATCCAACAAGGAGTTTTGGGCTTCTCTTGGGGTATCCTAGTAAATACAAATAGGTCTTTCTGAACTCTTGGTTATGGAACTCTTGGGGGATATGTTTAGGACAATTCATATTTTCATTACAATCCATTATGAAGGATTGAAATGTAAATTCTTACTCAAAGAAACCATTTTCCAGATTTTTGGATTAACTATATAGAGGATCTCAATATATGCGACGTATTTTGTTAAACTATGATTATACATATTTATTCATACCCCAATCAAGTGTGTTCCATTATTTAGAAATTGTGTCTAATGGATGAAGGGGGATCAATACTCATGGGCAATATAGGGATCTCCCACTGGTATTCTATTCTCAGTCAATATTGGAGAAAATCTGAGCATGACCATATTGGGATATCTTACTGATGTTATTAATATTTTTAGGACTTTTTATATACTCCCATTATAAATTTTATATGAAATGAGCATAATTTGTGTGAAATATTAATGTTTTAATAGTAAGTATAATTTTTTTAACATTTTTAGAATATTTCCAATTGAGTTAGTTTACTATTTTATTTATTAATATCCCCCTACCGATCCAAATTGTGTGGTTCTTGTTTTATAGGATTCCTAATTCAATATAAAACATTTAATTTGAAGGTATAATGGGCTAATACTACCATTTAAAGGCCCTTATGGACCAGAAAAGAGGGAATACTAAATCTATGAAGAAACTGGACCATCCATGAAGATTTAATTACTAGGCTACATTAGTAAGTCCAAATTACATCATTCTACTCAAAATTTATAAGGACTATGAAAGGAGTCATCAATACATATTTCAATGACCAAACCTAAATAAATGTGGCCCAAATGATTCATTTAATCTCAGTCCACCATTTTGGACAATAAATATAATCAGAACAGTATGCATGACATATATCATGATTTAATCATCTAACCAATCATAGATTTTGTAGTGTGAATGAGTAGATATATGCTAAAGACTTTATTGAAGAAAGTGTTCACATATGAAGGAATATTAAAATTGATAAAACCATCAATATTTCGGTCTTCTAAAAAGAATTGATAGAAATGGACAGTTTACCATTTATTATTGAAACCGCCATAAATGTGGCTTCATAAGTCCAAATGACTCCAAATTTTGAGAGTAGTCGGCTGACATGATAATCTAAAACTGTGGAGAAGGAGATATCTCGATATTATCCTATCTTAATGTCCAAATCATCGAGCTAATTGGAGGGACATATTTGGAATTCAAATCATCTAGGTCTTTATGCTAAAAATACATCTCCCTCAAATTCTTCAAAGGAGTTGGAATTTCAGAAGAGAATATCATATGTTGGCTTTACCAAAGCCTTGTATATGGATTTGGGCCATGAAATTTTTATCCAAGACTCCTAACATTGTCCCCTAATATTTGGAGGAGAATAAAATAATTTTCAAGTCCTGATAGAGCCAAACAATTAAATCTTCATGGATGGGCCAGTTTCATCATAGATTCTGTAGGCCCTCTTATATAGTCCAAATGGGCCTTCAAATGTTAAAATTGTCCCATGAACTCTTCTAATGAAAGATGTATATTTAATTCAAAATCTTACTAAATAATAAACACAAAATATTGATCAGTATGGAAGAGTACAAAATGAAATAGTAAACTGACTCAATTGGACTACTTCTAAAAATGATCAAAAATTATATTGTGTATTAAAACATTAATATATCACACAAATAATGCACATTTCATATAAAATAAGTCAATGGGGTATATAATAATTCATGAGAATATTAAAAACATCATATCCCCCAAACTAAGTCTTGTGCATGTCCTTATGTGTAACAAATATAAAAACATGACAAAATCCATTTTCACTCACTATCAAATATTAAAAAATAATTCCTCAGTAAGTCAGGATTAGACAATATCACTATTCCATATTGAATTCCACCACAAGTTGTTACATAATCAATTTTCCAAAAAAAAATCATTTTTTTCATGCTCAATTTTAGAAATGGAAAATGGTGTCACAATCTTCTTACTCCTCTCAAGACGATAAAATTAATTTATAGAGCTTCACTCATTATCCAACCATAACTGAAAATCATACAGTTTGAAAGATATCTCCTATTACACTCCCTATCCAAAGTTCTAAAGAATCAAGATGTATTTTGAAGTGGATTATCTGGGGCTATGGGATAGTAGGAATATAATATCCAAGAGAGAGAAGAAGAGGGGTAAAACACAAACATGGAAAAAGAAATGCACATATTTTTAAAATGATACATGAAATAAAAAGGAAACATATATTTATGAGGGAATGAAAACGTTAAATATGATACATAACTAGTAATATATATGAAGGGAATGAGAAGAAAGAATATTTACAAAACACAAAACTTCTTCTAATGACATAAGAATATAATTCATGTGTTCTTTTTATTCTTTTTTCCCTTTTATTTAAAGTTAAACTTGATTTGAATCTCACACTCATATCCCTACCCATGACTGATCTCCTCACAAAACTAATTGTAGTAGTTATAACATGATCAAAGGTTGAGAAATTTTGATTTTTGACCTACCCCAGACACAACCCAATTTTTTTTGTCAATTTTTTTAGTTTTTTTCCAATTTTTAATTAATATTTTTTAAAAAATTTCATTAGGATTTGAGAAATATTTCATAATCATTTATACATTCCCAAACCCCCACTGCAGGACAACTTCTCCATCACACTAAACTGGATACTTTCCCTCAAGCATATGATAACTCGTTGAAAATCAACAGAAGGGCACCCAAACATGAAATCCCACCCCCCCCCACACATAAATTTCAAAAAATTATGCAATTAAAATCCATTTTGATATTGGGTATGATAATGTATTGGGATTGTAATGTGGTTATCAAAGAAAAGGTTTACATAGAATCGAATGGGCATTAAAAAAAAGATTAATGTATAGTTAATAGGAGGCTACTTGGCTATTATAAATATCATGTGGTTTGAAAAATGCCTTTATCATATTAATGCACACTAAAGTAAGAAATTCATCATGAATGTCCACAAACTCATGATTCAAAAATGGGGGTAAAAAACACCCATTTTTAAAATATTTCCATAGATGGCCTTGGAATGAAAGATAATTTTGTTCCTCACGATTAGGGAAAATCATTTTCAAATCAAAAAGTGAGGATTCAAAATTTGTTGGTTTGACACAAAAATCGTTATCCAAATTTTTTAAGAAACCACAAAATTTTTGAGATGAAACCATATCTTTTTACTCCCAAAAATAGTTGCCCAAAATTTTAAAATTTTAAGGTGAGTGGTTATGACTATGTTTTTATCATGTTTTTAAATTTTTAGGTTTTTTTTGTTTTTAAATTACGCACACACACAAAAGAGAATGTTTGAATAAAAATTTGATGTGGAAAGTGGGAAAAAAATGAGAATTATGGATGAAGAAGTATAAAGAGATAGAGATAGGGAGAGATACATATAAAGGGATAGAGGTTTCCCCTAGTTTGGATTTTGCGGGTTTTCGTCTCCATCCAGCGGTGGGTCTACTGTGGATCTGTTGGAAGTCGATGTGGTTCTAGGGTTTTGGGATGTTACCTAAAAAATAAAATTAATTATTCATCTAAAGAAACAATAAAAATTAAAATTACATATATGTAAAAGAAAAAAATGGTTGCCTGCAAAGAAGTACTGCTTTTATTTTTCTACATGTAGACAGTTGTAGTGGACTACCCATAGTCTGATGGTGGCCACCATATTTTTTAAATACAATAGAGGTTCCAAAAAAACTTCTCCTTTTAGATGACTGAATTTTTATTAGATAATTTATCTCCTTCCTTGATTGGGTTCTTTCAATCAAAAAGAGGTGGAATTGGAATATGACTATCCTCCATTTGGTGTCTAATGTGAGTAATGATTATATCCACAAAGTGATTTTTTTTATGCTTGGAAATTTAGGAATATATCTCAATTATGATGGTTCATTTCTGTAAGGATCAGTTAACACAAACTCACAGTATAAGATCCCAATTATTTTTGACTCATTTTTTCCATCACTTTCCGATTTATATTAATGAGGATTAGTTGAGTCATAAGACTGAATATAACTTTCCTTATCCTTTATTTCAAGGTTTTTCTCTAAATAATGGTCAATTTCAACCTCACCAGTGATCACTTTATTAATTAGGGAACAATTTTCAAAAACCTTAACTCTAATTGGGACAAGATAAACACATTTGTTTAGGGTTACCCTCACATATAACATAATTTTCAGAAACATATATATGAAATAATTAATGTCGGATAATCATATTTGAAACAAAAAATAAACATCCTTGTTTGTTTTCCCAATTACCATCCATGTTCGACCAATGGAGGCCAGTGGTGAGATGGGATTCCAAAGAGTTTTCGAGATCCTTTAGATAAATGGAGTTTTCATTTTTAATGTCAAAATCAAATTCTATAATTATTTCATAGATAATGATGATGAAATATTCAAAAAATACTCTATTAGTAAAATAAGAAGAACATGATGGATTGGGATTCAAGACACTCTCAAGGAGACTTTCAGAAGCATGGATAGAGAATGTAGATTTATTCTCTGATGGGTATCACATGGATTGAAAAATACTAAACTTTACCAGTTGTTCACCAAATTCAATGGATAAGATGCCATTATGGACATCAATTTTGGTTTTAGATTTCATGAGGAAAGTTCTTCTTAAAATGAAATGATATTGGAACGAAGTTGTCTCACCTTCCATGTCAAGGAAATTGAATTCAGATAAGAAGATAAGATCATTGACTCGGATAATGACATCATCAATAATACCCTTCGGACTGGTTGTGCATCAATTATCTAATTTAATTACAAAACTCATTGGATATAAGGGACCTTGACCACAGTTAGAGAAGATGTATTTGGTAATGACATTAATTGAATCTCTTAGGTCAATGAGTGAATCATCGAAGTTGGAACTTCAAATTATTCATGGAACCATAAAGGTCCCATGATCATTTCCCATAATGGGTATAGACTCTTGGGTTGAAAAATTTTCAAAGGTTTTATGTTTCCTTTTATTGTTATACAACTCCTTGAGAAACATGGAATGATTATGAATTTTTTAAATGGAATCTAAGAGGTGAATGTTCACTTCAACACGTCTAAACTTGTCGAGCATTTCAGGATCGGGTTCAAAGGACTTATTTGGCTTAAAAAATACTTGGGGAAAAGGAATTGGGTTCCTAAGTGGAATGGAATGAGGTGAGGGAATTGCTTTAGGATCCAATTGTAGTTTCTTTTTCATTTAATTTTCTAGGACAATATTCAATTGGGGTTGGAGGACTTTTGTTGAAGCATAACAATTTTCCTTCTTGATCTATGTGAAATTAAACTTACATTACCCTTGAGGATGGGTAATGGTTGAGATGAAAGTTGGGAAGAATTTGATTTTTGATGCAGGCTTAGGTGGGATGCATGTTGACCAATTTGGGTTTCAATGTTTTTAAGTCTAGAATGGTTGACGGATCCAATATCATCAATGACACTTTCCCATGGTTGTTTGGAAGAACTGTCTTGTCACAGAATGGAATTTCCTTGATTTGGGTTTTAGGGAAAGTGATTGTATTGGTTCGGGAATTGGGAAGTCTCATTTGGATAGTGGAAGCCTGGAGGAGTTGGAGGTGGATTTATCCTTTGTATTTTAGGAAGAAAAGGTTAAAGTTGTAGAAATTACTAACTCCTTGATCATATTGAAACTAGTTTGGTTTTTGAGGAGGGAATTGAGGGGGGTGAGATATAGGATTACCGTACCTCAGAACTTGGTTATAAGAAGAAGATAGGGGCTCAGAGTAAGGTTAGTTGATGTTTTTAAAAAAAATGACCTGATTGTTGAGGGTTGGGGTTCCAATTATCATATGTTGCATTGAGATCTATTGGTCCAGATGAATAAAATTGATCATCTTGAAGTTGTGGAGATGTTTCTATTGGATGAGCTGGTGAGTTGCAGATCCCACATTTTTTATAGGTCTAGGAACCATAGATTGTATAGAAGATGGTTTTGGGGCTTTGGATACCACATCTAGTTGTCACATAAGACCTGTATGTTCACTCCTCCACTCGGTCATCTGGTTCGGCTCTATGGATTTATTTTCATGGACTTGTTTTACTTTATCATGTTCTCAAGTATGGAATTGTTGTGTGTTTGCTTCCATGTTGCTTATAAGATCTATTTTAGTTGCATGAGGTTTATCAACAAGAGCACCACCACTTGAGGAATCAATTACAGTTCTCCCCATCGCTAATAACCCCTCATAAAATTATGGGATCAAGAGTTGGTCTCGGATTTGGTGGTGTGGTCAGGTTGCTGCAAAATTTTTGAACCTCTCCCAGTACTCATGGAGTGATTCACTTGGGAATTGACAAATACCACTTATTTCATTTTAGATAGAAGAAGTACTAGAATCAGAAAATAATTTCTATAAGAAGATTCAATGCATTTAATTACATGTGGTTGTGGAACAAGGAGGAATGTAGTAGATCCATGACTTGGGAGTGTCAGCTAGGGAGAAATGGAATGCTCAAGGTTTTATTTGTTCTTTATAAACCCCTTGATGCTTCATGGTAGGGAACAACATATGGAACACCTTAAGGTGGAGATGTGGATCCTCACTAGATAGCCCATATAAATTATGTAGAAGGTGAAACAAACCCGATTTGAGTTCGAAGTCAGCCTCTATGTTTGGATATTGAATACCAAGAGGTTGGTAATTCATATCTGGGGCAAAAAGTTCATTAAGTGTTTGTTCCCTAGGATTGGTCATTTCTAATTCCACTGGTCGGACATGGACTGATTCTTGAATTAGTTTATTATCCATTATTGTCATCCTATGTTCTCGATGTGTTTGCCCAATTTCATGGTCAAACAAATCTAAGGAATTGTTTGTGAGGCTACGGGGCATTCAAAGAGATGTTGGAAGAACGATGAAGATCGGTGTTTCGTTGTTTTTTCATTATTTTTATATATTTTTTTGTTTTTTTCAGTAACTATAAACTAATGAATACATCAAGTTCCATCGCCGACAACAAAACCATTTGAAATCATGGCTGATTTTCACCTTTCAACTGTTCGATGTTCTTATAATCTGTTAATGTGTATAGCAGCACTCGGGTTGAATCTTAGGCGAGGATAATTTTTTAATTTCTAGGCTCCATTAGGAAATTAAAATTCCAATATTAACCTTCAAATATCGAGGGACAATGTAATGAGTATTTGATAAAAATTTCAAGGCCCAAATCTATCGACAAGGGGCCCAAATGTTTCATTTAAACTCTGCCCATCATTCTGGCTAGGAAATAATCTTATTACAGTATGAAAGACATATATCATGATTTAATTATCCAATACAGATGATATTTTTCAGTGTGAAGGAGGATATATAGGCGGCCAACTTTGTTGAATAAATTGTATGTATTTGAAGGAATCATCCTATTGATAAACCCATTCACATTTCGGCCTTCTAAAAATTATGGATTGAAATGGGTAGTTTAACGTTTTTTAATCAAACCACCATAATTTTAGATCCATTAGTCCAAATGCCTCCAAATTTAGAGAGTATTCATCCAACAGTATTATCTACAACTGGAAATAAATAGATATCTTGAAATTTGGTTGTCTGAATGACCAAATCGTTAAGCCATGTGGAGGGATAGATTGGGAAATCAAACAGTCCACTTCCATGGCCTATAAATACTTCGCCCTACTCTCCTTCAAATGGGTTGGAATTTCCAAATGAGAAGATCACATATTGGCATGAACAAAGCCTTGAAAATGTCTTGGTAGGACCTTCCATTTTAATGTTTTCACTTGAGAGACCTTTCCTACTCTCTTAATTGTCATTTACATTTGATTTCTTCTTTGTAGTAATCTTGTAAGTCTTTGTTTTTGTAATTCTATTTTAATGAAAGCTTCTTCTTCAATATCTCTTTTTCTCATCCAACTTATTTAGTATAGTACTATTTTTGTCAAAAAATTTTAAATAATGTTAAACTCATTCCCTTATTTTTCTTCCAAATTCAATAAAAGTTCTATTTTTAATTATATTTCTCGTTTGTGTGTGTTTTCGACGCACCACTCTTTATCTTATCCCTTTATTTTTCTTATATTCTTAATTTATCATCATAATATTTATAACCAGATTAATAATCATTTCAATGGTTGAGTAAATCACTTATTGTTTTGAGTCATTATTTAGAGATGTTAAGCGATTGATGTCATTTTCTTGATGACTATTCTTAAATTTAACATTGTGTATGTTGGAAATAACATGTCATAGATTAATGACTTGTCTTATGTAACGTGTGGTATCCAGGGATTATTGGACCCATGAATACCCTAACATCAACAAGCTATGAATGATATTAGAAGCCAAAGATATGTTAAGGCTTGGATTAAAGCCTTAAAAATTTGGAATTCTAATCAACATCAACTTTTGAATTGGGTGTTAATTTAATACAATATAAAGAAAAGCTCAAGGATATCACAAGCTTAACTATCTAATTATTAACTCACCCCAATATTTATTAAATTGTTAAATAGTTCAGTAATTTCAATTTATCTCTACAAACAAACCCCCCAAATCAAAATAAAATCAACTTAAAACATTCGACTATTAAAAAAGATTCATTGTTGATGATTCGAACCGAGTGCCAATATACACATTAGCAAGGCATAGGAACATTGAACGGTCGATTGGTGACATTTAGCAATTCGTTCACTTACCCAGGTTGTAACGAATAACCATTTGACCCTTGTGTTGGATCATTTCATGCAGAAGAAGCCCCCATCTTTCAATGGGACTACTAGTCCAGCGGTTTCTAAGCAATGGATCAAGTCCATTGAAAATATATTCATGGAATTAAGATGCAATGAAAATGAAAAGGTAGTACTTGCAGTATATTTTCTCAAGGATGATATAGATCAATGGTGGTCCGTAGTTCAGAATACCATAGAGGAATATGAAATAAAAGATATGGAATGTATGACCTTTAAGGAAATACTCTTCGATAAAGATTTCCCATGTGAGCAACAAACTGAAATGAAGAGGAAATTTCTTGTCTTAAAGAAAATGGTAGAAGACAATGTTGTGGAGTATGAGGCTACCTTTATAATGCTATCCAGGTGTGTCGTAGATTATGCACGTCACTCGGAAGAGAATATTGATCATTTATTTGATGGTCTTAATCTATGTCTTCGAAGGGAATTGGATTCTAAAACATTTTTATCACATGAATAAATTGTATCACGTTCCATCAAAACAGAGAAGGAATTAGCTAGATCAAAATTGTTCAAGGGAAACCATGATAAGAAGAGGTACTCTAATAACTAAGGGAAAGGTTAAGAACCAATGAAGATTAAGGGAACGAATAAATTTCCATTATGAGAAAACTGTGGAAAGTATCATCTTGGTAAATGCATAAAAGGCATGTAAGTCTGCAATAAGTGTGATGAAAAGGGTCATCAATATCATGAATGCATGGGGATGAAACCATTTGATTATATTCAATGATATAATTTTAGAGATATTGAACATTTTGAAAATGAGTTTCCTAAGTTCCAAGGAAACATTCCTCAGAAAAATCCATGATAGAAAGGGAGAACTTAAGCGATTACAACCACAGAAGTTGAATTTTCTAATGATGTGGTGGTAGGTACATTAATTGTTTCTTCAATCATAGCCAACACATTATTTGATTCTGGATCATGGAATTCATTAATATCTTCCCTGTTTTCCAAGAAAATTAGATATGTCCAATTTGTTTTAATAAAGGATTAATTAGTCAATACTCCTAGGGGATGCATCATTGCAACAAAGACATGTCTACTAGTCCCCCTCGTGACACATAAAAATTCTTTAGTCGCCAACCTTATCAGAATACCAATGAGTAAAATTGATATAACTCTCAGTATGAATTTTTTGTCAAACTATGAAGTGATGATTTATTTTAAGAAAATGGAAGTTTAAATTTTTTAAAATAGTATAGAATCCTTAATATTTAGAGAGGAGACCTCGCCATCTAATTCTTATCTAGACCCACCCCCAGTATCTATATTGAATTCAATTCATAGAGATTAATAGAACCCAATATCTAGGGGTGAGGAAATAAATATTCAAATTGAAGATGTGTATATACTGCAAGAATACATTGATGCGTTTCAAGAGAATTTTACCTTCACATTCTCTAGAGTGGGAACTTTATTTTTCCATTGACATAATTCTTGGTTCATGACCTATATAATAGACCACTTATAGAATGTCTATTTTGGAGTTAATAGAGATAATGAAACAACTAGAAGAGTTGAGTGACAAACCATTTATTCAACCTAGTGTTTATCCATGGAGAGCCCTGGTCATGTTTGTCAAAAAGAATGATGGATCCAAGAGGATATGCATTGATTACAAGGTAGTCAATGCTATTACAATAAATAATATATATCCACTTCCCCGGATTTATTATTTATTTGATCAATTTGATGTTGGTCAATAATTTTTAAAAATTGACCTTCAATCTTGAAATCATCAATTCCATGTGAAGAAGGAAGATATTCGGAAGATAGATTTTCGAACAAGGTATGGGAATTATGAATTTACAATGACGCCTTATGGACGGATGAAAGAACCATCTATTTTCATGGATTTAATAAATAGATTTTTCAAGGAATTTGTTGATAAATTTTTTGTGGTATTCATCTATGATATCTAGGTATACTCAAAAATCTATTAAGAAAATGAGGATCACTTGAGGATTATATTGAAAACTCTTAGAATAAATGAATTATATGTGATGTTTAGAAACCGTGAATTCTGGCATTAATCAGTTTCATTTCTAGGTCTTATTTTTTCAATGAATATAATTCTAGTTGATCTTGTGAAGACAAAGCAAATACAAGATTTACCCATGCTAACAAACCTAAACGAGGTTCTTGTCTTTGTAGGTTACTAACGGCATTTCATTCAGACTTTCACCCCACTGGATAAACTACTAACCAAGCTCACATATAAAGGAGTTATGTTTCTGTGGACAAACAATTTACATAATGCTTCAAAGAATTGAAAAAAAACGTTGGTCAATGCTCTAATTTTGACTCGTCCTTCTAGAAGTGATGAATTTTTTATATATAGTGATTCATCCAATAAAATGTCTTGGTTCCATCATTATGAAAAACGATAAAGTTATTGCTTATGCATCCAGACAATTGAAGACTCATGAGAAAAATTATCGAACTCCTCATCTTCTATTAGCATCCATAATCTTTGCTTTGATAATATAGAGACATTATCTCTATGGAGAAGGATTTGAGATTTATATGGACTACAAGAGTTTGAAATACATTTTCACACAAAAATAACTCAAAATGAGGACAAGAGGATGGATCGAGTTACTCAATGATTATGATTGTTCAATAGACTACCACCAAGGAAAGGTGAATAATGTGGCAGATGAATTAAGTAGAAAAGATCATATACATTTGGCTCAAAAGAGGATTGGGAGATATCCTATATTTTTGGATCTACTAAAGATGGATATGGGAATTGCTATTGAATGGGAGAAAACATTCCTTTTTCTAATGATTTTTAAACCATCATTACTAGAGAAGATAATAACCTCTTAATCTGATGATGAAAATCTACACACAAAAATTGTTGCTCTTAAAGTTGGGAGTTTGGAAGACTTCATGTATAATGAAAGAGTTTTGAAGATTGGGAACTTGTTATGTGTTCCATGAGTACCTGAGCTAAAAAGGGAACTATTAGACGATGTGCATAGAACAAATTTATATATACACCTAGGTAACACAATGATGTATAGAGAACTCAAGGAATGTTTTTGGTGGGTTTTTATGAAGCAGGAAATTGTTGAATACGTGTCAAGGTGTCTAGTTTTTCAATATGTGAAGTCAAATAATCAACATCCTAGAGGATTGAAGAAACCTATACTTATTCTTATGTGGAGGTGGGATAACATTATGATGGATTTTTTCACTTGAATACTGTGGACACCTAGATGGAATGACGCAATATGAGTAATTATTGATCGTCTCACAAAATCATCACATTTCCTTCCACAAAGAATGGATTTACCACTTAAGCTCTTGGAAATACTTTATATAAATAAAATTGTAAAAATTCATGGTGCACCATTATCGATTGTGTCTAGTCGAGATCCCTAGTTTTTATCAAAATTCTAGAAATGTCACTAGAAGTCTTTGAATACTGAGCTTTGTATGAGTACTTCTTATCACCCACAAACCAAAGGACAGACTGAAAGAAATATTCAAACTATGGAAGACTTGTTGAGATATGGCTCTCATGACTTCCAAGGACTATGGAATCAATACATTCCTTTGGTGTAATTTTACTACAACAATAGTTTACATTCTATTATTCAAATGGCTCCATTTAACACATTATATGGAAAGAGATGTCGAACTCTAACTAGATGGTATGAAGTTTGTGAGATGAATCTTATAGGCCCAAAACATATTGAAGAGACTACGAAAAAGGTGAATTCCACCAAAGCCCATGTTAAAGCATCCCAAAGTAGGCAAAAGAGATATGCTAAAAACTAAACAAAAGATTTGGAATTTCTAGTGGGAGATCAGGTATTTTTGAATGTATCTTCATGGAAGGGTGTCTTAAGGATTGATATGAATGGGAAGTTGAGCCCAAAGTACATCGAACCATTTGAAATTTCGGAAAGAATTAGTGTTATAGCTTACCATTTAGAAAAGTCTCCAAGTCTCTCAAAAGGTCATGATGTGTTCTATGTGTCATTGTTGAATAAAAACATGCCAGAACAAAATGCATGCACTCACCTATGAAGAAATAGAACTGGAACCTGATTTGTCATATTGTGAGAGCCTATCGGGATTCTTAACCCAAGGGAGTGGGTATTAAGGAATCGGGAAAATCCTCTAGTAATGATTCTTTGAAAAAACCAGAATATAGAGGAAGAAACATGGAAACATGGGAATTTTGTGAATAAGAACCACCAACATCTTTTTTGTAGGCTTTATAAATGAAAAATTTCGAGTATGAAACTTCTGATGGAGGATATAACGTAGAAAACCCATTATTTTATGGTTTTTTCTATTAAATAAATTTTATTTATAGCCTATATTTCATAATTCATGTATTTTAATAGAAAAAACACGTGTTTATTTAGGAGATAGTCATAGACCACCCATTGAACATAAATTCTCCACTTGTGTGTTTTGAATTTGGAAAATATGACATACACGGTTGTGTTTCGGATGATATTTAGGGTCTGATAGAATTTATGTAATTTTTGTTGAATAGTAACATACCTTTATGAAGAGTAACATACCATATTGAATATTAGAATACACTTATGAATAGTAATAAGACTCTTATAAATGGTATCAACACCGCTGATTGTATAAATATTTTTAGGAACCTTAAAAATGAAGATGAATAAGTTAAGTGTTTATATTTTCGATTAAATAATGATTTTAATTAAATATTAAAATAAACATATTTAGAGAAGTATTTTTGAAAAATGGACTTCATTTTTGGATTATACGCCTCAATAATTGTTTCGGTGAATTTTTGGGATTTTTTTAAAATACTTGAATTTTGGTGAATAATTAATGATATTAATATACCATATAAATACATTATAATTTAAAATAACTATTCCTAGAATCATGGGGGATGTAAGAACCTAATTCACAAACTCACATGAATATATTACCATTCATGGTCATGGAATACTCACTATTTCTTGTCTTCAGAAAAAATAATAAATTATTGATTATAATATTATGAAAACTCCTCTCCCCTACACTATATAAACAACCCCTCACCCCCTCTTCCTCCCACACCACTCAAGATTCAATCCTCTCCTAAATTCATAAAAATACTCTTCCCAAGCCCTCTCCCACGTCCAAGACCTATTGGTCTCACCAAAAGGCCAAAAACGAAATCCTTCAGAAGATTCTCAAGGAGAGTACTCAAGAGGTTAACCTCTCTTCTCTTTTCTTTCAAATTCTTTTACATGTTTTGTTAATATTTTTCTATCTTCTCACATCACATCATCCAAATTGCAAGACAATTTCAGTATCTTATATGTACTGGTTTTTCATTATGATAATGGAATATTTCATCAAAATCTCTCTTTCCCCCTCCTTTTATACAATAAATTCAAACACCCTCTGAGATGTGTTAATTTATCAGACTCAAGGAAGACAACTTTTAAATTTTCATTAATATCTTAAATAATTGTCATAAATCCTTTTAAATGGTTGAAACAGATCATAATATATGTATTATATCGTGTTTAATGTTCTGTAAATCTTTACCCACTCAAAATATGGAATAACAATACAAAAAATATATTGTACAAAAAACCTCCACGACAAATCTAATCATTTATTATTAACTCATCGAATGAATAATACTTATGGTATATAAATAGATTAATTAAAAGTTAATTTCTATTAATATAATGTCACTAATAATATATATTAAAAATTCTTGATGTTTATCCACAAATAAAATAAAAATCTTTTCATGAATACAAGTAAACGAATCATGAAAACTAAAGATGGAAATTCTACCAAAACAATAATATTGAATCTCGTAAACCCTTAAAAATCCCGTTAATGAACCTTATAAGGTCATAAAATATCAATTAAATTTTGATGAGTTTCTGGACTTATTAATTAATGATGCAAAATTTTATTATTCAGGTGGTTATGAACAATCAAGAACACCTTAAAACATAACATAAGGGATCCTCTCTCTCACTTTTGTTCAAGAATCCCCCCTATGTTGTTCTCTATTATTTTTAATGCCTATTGGTGATGTTTTATCATCTCACATTCAAACACTCGTTACCATGCCGAAATGTTTATAAAGGGTTTTCTCATATCACTTTCAATTCTATGGGATTTCTGTTGTCTGCCTCTTATTTCCTATATAATGTATAGTTGTACTTCTATTTGATAGATATTATCATGATTCACCTTATATTCATGGAATTTTGTGATTAATTTGATGGTTATCTACTTTTTTTCATAAGACTCAATTGATTACAATGTGGTAACAAGCTTTGTCTTAGTTATCACTTCATTGTGACTTCCTTAGTATTGGGTACCTACTCTTTCTTATGTGGTGTACCTAATTCCCATTTAAAATCACTTTTAAATTGCAATTACAATCTATTTACATATCCATTTTCTCATATGATGGATATGATTATTGTCTAAGTCGTATACCATTTTACATATGGTGTTTATTTTGAATGTTTTTTTGAATGTGGAAATATTGAAGAATATGTATACTCTATTCTAGATAGATAGTGTAAAGTCAGGTTGCTCTTTTTTTGAATATATTTATAAAGAATTCATTGGATGAAAAGTCAGGTGGGGCCTGCTATATCCCCTCAATGCATTGGTAGGTCTCATGAGACAAATCAGTTGGTTAACAACCCTTCGAGTTGGTTACCAAAAATCAGACGAGTTTGTACCCATAGAACTACATTGTTTTTATGGTATTATGGTATCATGTTTTATATAAATGATTTCCAATTAATAATCATTCTCTTTATTCATTATCAGTTATTACTATCTATATGGTTGTCACTATGACAAAATCTATGGATGTAGTTTCATTCTCAGTATATTAATGGTGTGAGTCTTTCATTTATTCACCATGCTATATTGATTATGTAAAATTGTTTACAATTCAGTTATTATTGACTCATGCTTATGCCTTATATAACCCTTACTAATCATTTGATCTCACCCCTTTCATTGTTTAACTTCAACAGGTGATGAAGAGGATACCATTTCTTGATTTCTTGTCGATGTAGTCTTTACTTTTTGTTATGTATTGTATTTTGTAACCATTTCCAAAGTAATTTGGGTTATATCAATATATTTATTTTCTTCAAGACTACTAAAAAGATCATTCCATCAGGATTTTAATTCTTTCTAACCATGCCAATGTACTTAGTAATGCACTGACTCTGGTTTAGAGGGGTCCGGGCATTACCTTTAACCCTGAACTAAAAATATTATAGTTATTAAAAACAAGAGTGTGACATTTTTATCTATCCTTTTATTGAAATACAATAATGTCTATAATCACATTCCAAAGGAATATTTTTTTTCCATAGATTCATTGGTAATTTTGAACAAAATAAACTCATAAAATAATATTAATTTAAGTGTTGTTGAAATTTATTATTTCGTATTATTTAATGAATAACATTAATTGTAAGATTACCATTTACTGTGGAAACAAAAATCAAAGCAGTACAAAATAAATTAAATAAAATAAATTGGAAAATTTTAATAAAATTTTTCCCAAGGATTAAAAATATGGAATACTTTTTTCAAAATGTAAAATATAGAAGCTAAATAATTTAATTTCACATTAAACAAAAAAAACACAATGAAAACCCATTGTTCAAAAAAAATTATGTATAAAATGTTTTTACACTAAAATGAAGTAAAAAATTTATATAAAAATCAAAATTGTATTACTTTAGAATAAAAACAACTAAAGAAATTTTAAAAATAAAAAAATTATTTTTCTTCATAAAAAAATTTAATTAAAACAATGACATTATTTATCAGGGTTCAATATAAAAAATCTCTTCTGTAAATTTTCAATAAATCAATATAAGATTATTTTTTCATAATAACAAAAAAAAGAAATCAATTTTTCAAATTATAATTCTAAAATTGGTAAATTATTTGTATTAATAAAAACACATAATGTATAAAACCAAATTTTAATAGAAATAATTCTTTTACCATTGAACCAAAAACATTCGTAACATTTTCAAAAAGAATATATGTATATAAAATATAATTATTTTGATATAATAAACCTTGAAAATATATATTCTATCATTTCATGGTTTTTTAATTTCTTCCCCATTTTTTGAAAAGTTTTCATCACAATTGTAATCCCTTATCAAATAGGTGATGATATATTTCCTTCATAGAATTTTTAGATTCCAATCTTGCATCTTTAACCAAAAAGGTTTTCTACAAAAACATAACCTAGTGAATAATATTTTTCTACAACAATTTCTCTCTAAGGTCAATAATCTAAAAAAATTATTCCACATTAGAGATTTTTTATTCCATATGAACTTTTTCATGCCTCAAAACATGAGTTGAATCTGGAATATCCATTCATAACATTTAAATTTGAGAAAAATTGTGTACCAAGGATAAACACATATTCAATACCACTCAGTAAGAAACATATCCAGTTTTCTCAATGATTTCATACAGTTTAATGAATTTTGGTCCTAGATTTCTCTTTTTACAGAAACACATAACACTTTTCCATGTAATAACAATATGATAAACATTATCACCCAACTCAATAGAAATATATTTCATCTAGTTATCTACATAAATTTTCTTCATTCCCTATGATAGCCTAATATTTTGTTCAAAAAAATCCACCTTATCATTCAATTCCTCTACAAACTTTTGTTCCATCATATTCCAACCACCCGCTTTATCCCAGAATGATAGAGTTAAATAAATATTTCCACATAATTACTCCAAAGGCACCATCGGGATAATGGTTTTAAAAATGTTATCTTAATAAATCTCATCCAATTAAATATACTAATATAAAAACCCCTAATAATCCATTGAAAAAGCATGAATTATATTAAAAAATGTTTCTTTTTTTCTTGGTTACTATCAATTATATTAAAGATGAATTTTTTTTTTGAAATTTAATTTACTACCTAATGTAATAGGAAGGTATTTCTACTAAATAAAAGTGAAATTGAGATCATAATCTGAAATAATGGATTGAGTAACATCATATAACCTTTAAATATCATTGAGTTATATGAATGAATGTTTTTCTAAGTATATTGTTTTTTAACAGGATATAAAAGTGATGATTGTTTTTAATAAAAAAAATAAAAATTTCATTATTAAATGGATATGTATTTGGTTATCCCACTATGAAATCTATTGATATATTTTGTCATTTCTACTCATGAATTGGAAGTTATTGAATCCTCCCATTAGATAAATTATATTTCTCATTATACTTTGGAAATGTTAAAAATATCATGGTAAATTCAAGAATAAATATTTTAATTCTATTTAACAAGTAATACCATTTATTTTCTATATTAATATTAGTTATTCTAGGATAAATAGAAAATGATGAACTATGAGCTTCACATGATAACACCCACCTATTCCAGGAATCCGAAGGCATATATAATATATTTCCAAATCACAAAAAACATTATTTAAAAATAATAATTTCAATAAACATAACCTTATTTACCAACTCTAAAATTCCATATAACTCATGGACTTCCTTCTCATCTTTATTAATTCTTTTTTAGAGAGATTATTTCACTGAATCCTGAAAAAATAAATTATATTCTCCATTCACATCTTCAGTACAAGATTAATTAAATAATTAACTAAAGGGTAATGTTCCAACCCTGACATGGTTAATGTATCATTTTTTTTCAAGTAATTGGAAACAATATTTTCTTTTCCAAGAAGTTATTGGATCATGAAATCATAATCCTTACTTAATTATATCTATCTTCTTAACCTCATGTTCAAATATTTTTGATTATATATATACTAAATTAATTTATGATATATATATATTTTATACATGGACTTTTATAAATGGTTCCCCTAAATTTTAAAATCCAAAAACACAATGCAAATTATAGATCGTGTGTATTTAATGATTGAGGGTCTAACAATTGTGAAGAATAATAAATTACATCATCATTATGTATTAATAGAAAAAAAAGTCCCTTAAAAACCACATTAGATGAAATGTTCCCCATTTTTTGGGTCGGTAAAATATTCTAGAAATAAATAATCCTAATTTTAGTTCTTTAGAACAACATCAAATTCGTTTTTCAAAAAAATAACTCAATTTATTTTTAAATGATTTATTAGACGTCATAACAATTAACAGTTTAAAAATGGATAGTACTAGTCATCCAATCAATAAAAAAATGAAACTATATAAAATAATTAGGCCATGGACACTAGTCAAATACATTTTTTAGGTATGAATAGTTATGTCATGTTTATTTACAATGTGCCCAAGGAAAAGAAATCTTTTATAAAATATATTAATTTGAATCCATATAACAAATTTTCTGAGAGGGTTTGCAAAAAAATAATTATATATTTATCATTATCCCTTATAATTTTTTTGTAAACAAAATTATCATTAATAAAATCATATAGAAACTGATCCAAAACATCATGATAGTCATGATTCATTTGATCCATAAATATAGAGAGTTATTTTTACCTCCAATTGTTAATAAAAAAACTAATAGTTCCCATATATATTCCACAATGAATGTTTATGAATGTAATCCTCCTTCACTTTTAGTTGACTATACCCAGATCATAAGTTATCCTTCTACAAATACCAAGATCATTGGAGCTGATCATAAACTTCATCAATATGAGGGAAAATATGATTATTGTTAATACAGATAATATTCAATGATATATAATCAATTAAAATTATAATGGAACCATATTTCTATTAAAAAATAAAATAGGATCAACCCATTGTACACTACTAGGATGAATTAAAAATTTGTCTAGAAAACAATGTAACTTCTTTTTCAATTTTATATTTACAAAATGTTCCATTTGATAATGTATTTTGATATTGGATTAGCATTATGAATTATTTATACTGAAAATTTGATTTCCTAATTAGAATTAACACAAAAAACTCATTATAATAATCAATCATATATTATTTTACTTTATATATCTCAATAATTTTTATATTTCTCTTATTCTCGATAGTATGTGTAGGTTATCTTTTTTTAATAGTTTCCCAATGTCTTAATATTTTATCAAAAGCATGGGTTCATCATTATATAAAAAAAGAATCTTCTTTTGAGAAAAAACTTCTATTTCTCTACAATCTATCTTATTATGGAAATTGGAGATTCAAATGAATACCAAGATTAACATAACATTATACTAGTGGAATGATAACATCTTTTTTTGGTAAACGATTTCTACATAGAATGACGTGAATTTTATAATTATTTTTTATGTTAAAAATCATTTATGTGTTTTTGTGATATTTTATTGATATATTATATGTTATTGAATTTCCAATTTTCCATTTAATATCAAAGATATGAAATAATATTTAGACCACAAATCAAAAAAGACATTACCATAATCTCTGTAAATATTATATGTAATTGATTCCACTTCATTTGATGGAATAATTGTTAATAAATTAGTTAAAAAGTATTTCACCACACATTTCTTCTTATTTTCTAGTTATATCCCATTTTTAGACTCTATATTTGGGAAAGTAGTTTCATAATGTCCCATCTGAGAATAAAAAATCACATTACATTCTGGTCATTAAAATTATCATAACCACTACAATTATCTTTTTCATTGTATTCCTAGACCTAAAACATCATAAGAATATCCAATATCTTTTATGTTTTTCCCCAGGGTAAATTTTACCATAATTTTTACAAAATGTAAGAATTATTTTCCAACCATCAAATTTTATCGATCAATTCTTACACATTGCCTACCATTTAGTCAATTTCTTGTTCTTAATTTTATGCAATAAATGATAAATGTAAAAATCCATTTATACCCATTAAAATCATCTGATAAATATATAATAAAATTTTAATAAAAATAATTCCAATACCATTCAATGTCATGGATTCAAACCAAAGTAAAAAATTATTGGTTTTATTATCATGTTCTTAGAGAAAATTTAAAAGAACACATTTCTCATCAGGTTATTTTTTCGTCACAAAGACACAAAATTCCTCCCCATTATCCCTCGGCTATAATAATTATTTTTAATAATAAATAAAATATCCATAGAGAAATATTTATCATATAAAATATTCTTAAACTTCTCTAATTAGAAGATTTATATTTCATCACATTCTTATGTATTCTTAACCATTACCACCATTGATCAGTTGGACCTTAAAAAGGTAAATTGAATGATTTAACATTTGACTATCGAAACATTCCATGACGTTGAATATATTTCTTATGGATTTATTTTATAATTTATATAAAATTTACCTTTATTATCCAATAAATAATAGGTCATTTTTTCATAAGATTCATTAATATGGTCATGACCCAATATAGTAGATCTGGATTCTCTCGCATAGGATTCCTCAACCATTTATTTCATGAATAAACTAAAAAAATTTACTAAAAATAATACATCAAATTAAAACCATTTTAGGAGGCTTATTTGAAATTACAACTGCCTCTTCATTCCATCCAACAACATATTCCATGTTACCTATATGGAATACCATCTTGAATAGACATGGTTTTGATGAAGTAAATCGTAATAAAAAAATTCTATATCATAAAAATTGTCCATGAAAAATAATTTATAAGATATCAAAACCACCTAATTGAAACATAGAAATTTTTAAAGTATGTGACATTAAAAACTATAAAATATAAACCGTAAGACCAATATAAACTAAACACTAACAATTCGTTGAAAATATAGGAATTTTTTGAAAACACAAATCATTTCATAAAAATTATTCATGAAAAATAATTTATAAGCTTTCCAAACCGCCTACTAGAAACAAAGAAATGTTTCAAGTGCATGAATTTGAAATACTATAAAATATAAACCATATGACCAAAATAAACGAAACATTAATCATTCATTAAACATATATGAGTAAACCCCACATCAATAGGATTTGTGGTGTCACTAGTATCACATACATCTATAATCTTTGATGCATGAAAAGATGTTATATCTCCCTTCATGGGACAATGAAATCCATTCATTCACCCTCTATGTCCATATCTATATCAACATCTGGCTGCATAAGGGTATCCTGAAAGATATACCCCATTAAATTCTCATATGTTCCCATTCCTAAAAATATCAACCCCTTCAATACAACCATATATCCAACCAATATAATTTCTTCTAAAATTGTCACCCCATTTACCCAGGCCCAGTTGATCGGATGAAAACACCAACGATTCCACATATCCCATCGAACTCTTCATCGCCAAATCTTTATCCTTTATCATCTAACAAAGGCCACTGTAGGACCTCCTTGATCTATCAATTCCAAACACTCACATACAAGAATACAATAAACAAAAAAACCTGAAAATTTGTTGGTTTTTAAGATTATAGTGTACTTGTATATGAGTGTTTGAAATGGATAGATCAAAAAGGTCCTACAGTGAACATTTTGAAATGATAAAGGATAAAGATATGGTGATGAAGAGTTCGATGGGCTATGTAAAATCGTTGGTTTTTTCATCTGATCAACTGGTCCTCAGGAAATGGGGTGACAATTATAGAAGAAATTATAATGGTTGCATGCATGGTGGTGTTGAAGGGGTTGATATTTGAAGGAATTGGATCATATAAAAATGTCATGTGGCATATCTTTCAGCATACCCTTATGCGGTTGGATGTTGATATGGATATGGAAATGGCAAGTGAAAGAATGGATTTCATTGTCATATGAAGGGAGATATAACTGGTTTTCATGCATAAATGATTATAGATGTATGTGATACTACCGAAATCTCACATCTAATTGATGCAGGGTTGACTCATATATGTTTAATGAATGTTTAAATTTTCGTTTATATTGGTCTTATGGTTTATATTTTATAGTATTTCAAAGTCACGTACTTGATACATTTATAAGATTAAATTTGGATGTTTTGAAAACTTATAAATTATTATTCATGAGAATTTTTTAGAAATGATTTGTGTTTTCAACAATTTCTTATATAATTAATGAATTTTTAATGTTTTGTTTATATTGGTCTTATGTTTTATATTTTATATTATTTCTAAGTCACGTATTTGAAGCATTTATATGCTTCAAGTAGGCGGTTTTGAATGCTTATAAATTATTTTTCATTTCCATAGACATAAAACATATAAATTAACATAAAAAATCAGTGTATATGTCTACGGTGAAGAGATCTTGTCCCACATGGTGGTCTAACAAAAATTATTTCATAAAAAAGAATTTTTCATTTCCATAGACATAAAACATATAAATGAGCATAAACAATCAATGTATATGTCTACGATGAGGAGATACTATCCCACATGGTTGTCTAATAATTGGACGTCCGCAGTGAGATATCTGGGGAGTCTGATGACCTAGAGAGGGCTGGTACTCGAGCGCTGGAACGTCAAATGTCATATCCTGCACCTCTATTCCATTGGGAGAAAATGTAAAATCCACCTCATACGACCCTCCTAATCCTTCTCCCGCCTAGATGGTAGAAGAACTCAGCATCATTATAGTGGGGAACAAATCATATGCTAGTACTATACCCCAACTTTGTGACGGGTTTGGACCCCATGGCTGCGATGACTCCGGACCCAATGGTTGTGCTCCATATGGACCCCACGATGGAGAAAACTAAGGATATCCTATCAAAAAGGATGGATCCCATGATGGCAGAGGCACATCCTGCATCGGATCAGACTGGACTACTAGAGGGCCGACCTATGCCTGTGGAACTGGTGAGGCTAGACATGTAGGACGACGTTGTCTACATTGGCGTGGTCATGGCTCCTTAGCACCAGCAGCTACTGCAAGATCTTCCTCTACGGTAGGAACCTACTGTCTTCATGACGGACACTGAAAGAGGGTCCCGGTAAATGCACGAACAAATGAACTCAACTCCAATGCCTGACCATGAACAGCTTCCCATCTGAAGACTCTATCCTCTGCCTCATCACACATATGAATAAGTCAGTCTATGTGACTCTCCTATAAACAGATTAAATATGGGTTAGAAAATAAGTCAAAAAACATATTAATATAATTTAATTGACTTAGATTCATATGAATCTCTCTACCAGCTCAGTTACGATAATGTATAGACTTCAGTCTATACTATGGCTCATACTCATGTTGTGCTGAAAGAGAAAACTGCATCGTAGGAACTCCCTGGATACAAAACATTGTGCGTCTGTACCAACAGTTGAGAAATACAGCATGTACTCGACGCCAGTCGTCAACCTGCCTCCCTATCAGCTTCATCCCATGACGCTAATCTGTCTACCACAGCGGTAATGGAATCTGGTGAGTGAAGAGAAACTGGTGCATGACTCTGTCAGGTTGGTGTCACTCAACAATATGAAAGTCAATGAGTGGTACTATGGCCGTAACATCGTCAAGACCAACCGTCCTGTATGGAGGCAACTAGTCCATAATAGACCAGTATGGAACCTATAAAATATGAAATAAAATATTAGCCTTGTTAGAAAAACTGTTAACTAGAAAAAATATGTTATTATTAAATTTGTTAGACAGTTATAGATTTTATATACATACCTAATGGGGTAAGAGGAAGTCCAAATGGAGTCCATATACGGCCAAATCGTGTCTCGGAACCACATTGAAATTGTGTCACTGACACCACCCATAATATAAAACATCGATAGTGATAAATAATGAGAAATTAAAGTATGTAACATGTACTAGCATCAGAAACTGATAGAAATGAGTGATCATACCAGCATCCATGCGAAGAGTCATAAAGCACCACCATATCGACCGGTGGACCAGCAAGATCATGAAAAAATACAGGGATGTGCTCCCATGCCCACATTTGAATAAGGATGACGCATCCCCCCATACCTGTGTCCCTCCTGTCAGATATCCTACATAATGATCTATATGTGTAATCCAAGCAGGAGGATCCCCAAATGTACGTCCCTGTCCGATCAAAATCCTCTAGCAGTGGTAGATACATCATGTGCATGTGCCTCCCTGAAGGATCTGGACCACCCTCTATCAAAACCTGTGAATAATGGGTACCCTGCTGACTTAGTAGTATGGTGTCTGTCATCTGCATATAAAAAAATGAATTTTTTTCAGGGATTCAAATCATGGATCATGCACAACCTATAGGTGGTTCTATCTCTAATCTATATTGGATGAACAATGATTTCACATTGTTTTATAATTTTTTTATAAAATAATTAACATGATTTATTTATTTTCTAAAAAGGGGTTTTGAAAAAATATAGTTTCCGCTAATTTAGGTAAATGAAGAGCATTTTTAAAGAATTGTGAAATGAAGTGTGAACTAGTTTTCAATGAATGTTTTTATATCAATAAATGGTTTTCTATTATTTTTGAATGATATAAAGCCATTAAAATGATTTTATGTATTTTTCACATGGGATCCTAGGGTATATAGGTGGAAGGTGTAGTACTAGGGATCATATTTTGATATTGTAAGGGAGTTCACTTTTTGAGGTGTTATTCTATTACTAGATCAAGATTCATTTTTCTCTATGCCTTCATTAACAATGTAGGAGGGTTCAATTTATGGGGTTCTCTGCTATTCCCTAGAACATTATTCATGGTTTATAGGGATTTGTAGTGCGCATTAGTCATATTGATATATGATTGTACTAGATAACCTAGTCATATGTTTCATGATTATTTTCTTTTGATTTTTGGATTTAAAGATTAGGGTTTCACAATTTTCCTTTTGGATCTAGGATTTTTGATTTATTTTAACATTTTACAATTTAGGATAATGATTTGAGAAAAAAAATTCAGGATTATGGTTTATATGTTAGGATTACGATATAATTTTTTTTTGTGAGTTTAATGTTATGATTCTCAGTTTCTAGGGTTAGAAAACTGAGGAAAAAGGAAGAGACAACTACATAAAATTTACAATATGAGAATCTATCCATAATGAAAATACATCATTGTGACATAGAGTGTGAACTTAACCCAACAATGTTAGGGCATTGTTTCTCATTATGACCATTTTGATGAAATCTGCTGCATCTCAAACTTTGTGTTTGTTCTTGAGGCCAGTCCATCCCATTTTTTATCCTTCTGTCCTTCGGTCTCCCATGAGGATGCAACCGATTCATATCAGGTACCACTATCGGTTCACCTTCGGGCATTGGGAAATAAAAAAACTCCCCAATAGGTTTCCATGGTGCAGAATAAAAGATAGCAATGGTGTTTATCTGGTACACTGGATCAAGATATTCTTCCAATGATATGTTAACAGAGGCACATGCTATGATGGTGTTTGAGAATGGAAACCGTAATGCCAGAAAATTTCCATATTGACATTGCCTCATTTTTAACAATACCAACATTTTTTTCTAATGCTATTTGTGATGGAGTTCGCCTTCTCTTGAAATTAATATCAAGAGTCTTCTCGTCGAAATAGGCAAACATGATAAGCTGAATCTTCACCATTATTCTTTTCAATCTCTCGTTGGAAATGACTTTTTTACATTAGCCCCTGATTTATTCCATGTGATGCTAGTTTATGCCTATCAACAAAGTACATCACACAACGATATAATGTCTCTTGAACTAGGGAAGTTATAGGTAGATTTCGAATCCATTTGAAGACACCATTGATGCACTCTACGATGTTGGTGGTCATGTGTCTGTACCTCTTCCTCCAATCATATGCCAATGTCCATTTTTATTTTTGAATTCACATCATATAATTGTAAACTTCATCAACAACCAGACATATTTGTTCGAAACATTTTTCAAACTGCCATTCATCAGACTCATATTCTACATAAAATAGATGATATTTCACATATTTTGAATTTATCTTTATGTTGATATACAAAAAAATAACAAATACAATGTGTACCAAGTCTGGTGATTTCCTTCTTCGTCGGTTCATTGTGGACTTTTTTATGCATGTTGCTAGAAATGTGTCTAATGAAGAACCTGTGATGTGCATTTGGGTAACTCCATGTATCCGGATCCACATTAATTTCCTCATTAATTTCCCAATGCAGATAAGATATCAAACAATCACCCTGAATGTTGGGGAAATGGGTGTTGATACACACCAAAACCCAACTCCATGATTCATAGTTTTCTTTCACTACGATGGAAAAGGAATGCGGAAAAGGTGAATGGTTTCCATCTTTGGTTGTCGCAATCAACAATACGCCCTTGTATTTTCCATACAAAAATGTTCCATCAATCTGAATAAACTGTTTGAAGAAACAAAAGGTGGAGATACATAGAATGAATTCCCATAAAATCGATGAAATTGAACACGATATGGATCAAGTCGGTTATCATGAGACACATTTTCATTTGTATCCAGATGGAAGACAACTAGGTTATTATGCCTCGGTATGGATAGAAATTGCAGCAACACCTTATTTGAGTCATCCCAATCACAATAGACCATCAAAATTTCCTTCTGTTTATCCTTCCATGCCATATTATAGGATATCTTATAGAGATAATGTCTCCATATCTTCAAAGAAAATATTACAGCTGCTAACTCAATATCATGAGTAGGATAGTTTTTCCCATTAATTATCAACTGTCGTGATGCATAGGCAATAACTCTATCATTCTCCATAAGGACACATCCATGTCCTTTATTCAATGCATCACTATAAAAAACAAACCCATCATTCCCCGATGGTAGAGTCAATATAAATGAATTGACCAATGTTCCCTTCAGTTCTTCAAAACATTCGTCACACTCTTTTGTCCACTCAAATTTTCCCCCTTTACATTGAGCTTGGTTAATTGGTTAGCCAATCTAGAAAAATTATGGACAAAATGCTGATAATAACCTACTAAATCGATAAAACTACGTACCTCAGTTATACTCATCGGTTCTAGCCATTCTTGGATTTATCTTATCATAGAAGGATAAACAAGGATTCCATCCATAGAGACAATATGGCCATGAAAAGAAATCTCCTAAAGCCATAATTCACACTTGCTAAACATCCCATATAATTCTTGACTTCTAAGTGTCTTCAGAATAATGCACAAGTGATTTTCATAATTTTCATAGATTTTTTAGTATACCAAAAAATCATCAATAAATACTACTACAAAATCATTGAGAGATTCATTAAAAACTCTATTCATTATGTCCATGAAAATCAAGGGTGTATTAGTCAATCCAAAAGGAATTACTATAAACTCATAATTCACGTACCTGTTTCAAAATGTGGTCACCAGAATTTCGTCCTCCTTCACACACAACTGATGATATCCAGGTCGAATGTCAATCTTTGAAAAGTATTGAACTTAATGTAGTTTGTCAAATTAATCATCAATTAGAGGTATTAGATAATTTTTCTTTGTTTTTATAGAATTTTTATTCTTGTAGTCAATGCACAACCTCATAGATCCATCTTTCTGCTTAACAGAAAGGATAGGATCACCCCCTGCAAAAACACTAGGGCAAATAAACACCTTATTACTCAATTCCCCTAGTTTTTTCTTTAGTTCCACTAATTCCACAATGGTTATTCTATAAAGGGTCTTTGATATGGGTCTAGATCAAGGAATTAAATCAATGGAAAACTCAAGATCTCATTCTGGAGGATGTCCAGGTAAATCTTCTGGAAACACATAAACATATTCTTTCACAATATGTACATCCTCTATTTGAAAATTCTTTTCCTCACCTATAGTTATTTCATTCACTTCCTCCCCAATAATTGAATTATTTTGAGCTACTAGGGGTGGATTTAGATAAGAATCAGGTGGTGACAATTCTTTTCTAATGATAAGGTGTTCTTTGTCATCCTCATCAAAAAGTGTAACCTCCTTCCTCTTACAATAAATTTTCACATCTTGATCTGAAAGCCAATCCATAAAAAGGAATATATCAAATTCAATCATGGGTATGAGAATGTGATCAGCAGATAAAGAAAATTTATGTGCTCTAATGGGGACTGATTCAAAAAACATTGTTGCAATGATAGTTCCCTTAAGAGTTTTTAATGACAACTCATTTGTTAAATCAAATTGGAAATATCTAATTTTCATATCAAACTAAGAAGAATTGATACAATGTGATGATCTAGAATCAAATAATTCATTTTATAAACTTGAGTAAACCATTAAATTACATGCCACTACATCTTCTAGAGCTTCAACCTCAGCAGTAGTGATCGCCTAAGTTTGGCCTTGATCCCTTGGACTTTTTTTAGGTATGTATCTCCGACGCTTAGGAAATTCATTTTTATAATGTCTCATCTCCTTGAAATTATATAATTGAACATTGGTAGCGTCTTTCCTTCCCTTATAATCACCCGTAATATGGATTTTAGTCCACATTTGTATCATACTTCTTTTCTTTTTAGATAGTCACCATGGTGCATTCTTCCGCAATTATCATAGGGTGGAAATCAAATTCTTCCCTTATTCCCTATTTCCATATTTCCTTTCACAGAGTGTTCAGAAAATCTCTTCTTCTATTTCTTTTATTTAAAGTCATAAGACTTAGAGAATACCTTTTCTATCATGATATCACATGAGACAATATCTTCGTATGATGAGAAGGTTTGTGATACCAATGCTCGATGGAGAAATGGTTTTAACCCTTCAAAGAAATGTTCAATCTTACTTCATGGGTTATGCATATAATATGCTACATGCCTCGCTATCCTTGTAATGTCAGCTTCATACTTTGCGACATTCTCATCCTCCTTTTGCTTCAGACTCAAAAATTGTCTTTCCATATCCGCTCGATGGTCATGAGGAAAGTATTTTTTTAGAAAATTTCATTGAACTCCCTCCATTCCATATTTTATACATCCTCATCTTCCTTTGTGTTTTGAATTAATGACCACCATTGATCAGCATCTCTAGTGAGGCGGTAAACTGCCATGAAAACTTCTTTCCTTTCTCTACTCCCCAATGTGTGGAATATTTTCACTAAATAATTTTTCCATTGCTCAGCCACTAATGGATTTGTACTCCGATCGAATGTATATATATTTTTCCTCATGAAGCGATATAACATTGATCCTTCAAAATTTGGATCACGGGGATCCATACGGGTAAGGTTATTATCCATAACCTATGTGAGTTGTCCTAGTATGGTGATTTGCTGATCAGCACCAGTTGTTTCACCGGCTCCACTATAATTATCTTGAGTAGGTAGGAAATCCCTACATGAAGTGTGTCCATTTATACAGTTTCCATTCCTTCCACTATGTTCCATTTCTAAACAATGGCATACACTAGATTAGTTTGTGAATCGAAATAGATAATTCCAATCTGGTAAAACACTTAACATAAACTGAATATTTTAGGGATATAATCTATAATCATAAAAATGTTTCCATAGAGGATGTATATACATAGAAACCCTTCATAATGGTCTATAAAGAATATTAGAATTATCCTAAGAATATCCCCTGGGAGTGTCATAACCAAGAGTGCAGTATGGCTCGTTGTCGTCCATCTGTTCTCATTCGAGTCTAGCTCAAAGCACAGTTTTCAGGTTTTACCCCTGGTTACATTTGTGCCTGAGCCTCCTCTACCTACATGTATCCAGAAAGGGATGTATTGCTTGTAAAACTCAAAAATATCTATAATACCAAAATTATAATAATTTCTTCAATACTAATTCTCAATTTTTATCTTAGGGCTATGTTCTTTAATCAGAGTTTTTCTAAATCTAGATTCCAAGGTGAGTACTAAACATCCTATGATACCAACTGTAATGCCCCGACCCCATTCTCCCAGAGCTAGTGCATTATTACATAACATTATCATGATTACAAGGAATCATGTCCTGAAGGACTGATCAGTTTAGCAGTCTTGGAAAATAGATTAAATAAATTATCATTACAATATAATTTCAAACATAAAACACATCATATATAGTTCTTTCATAACTCCATAATTCCCTTTATCTTAAACCTACATATCAATAATAATACACTTCTTGGAATCCTGGGGAGAATAAAACATAAGAATATGGTGAGCTCAGATTCCCAGTAAGGGTAAATAATTTAACGAAATCTATAAACTTTTATGGCAAGATGAGTAATAAAAACAACAGCCTTTTTAACCATAAACATGAACATAATATGGAAAAATAAACCAAACATTACCATATAAACATGAACATGGATATTCAATGTAACATACCAGGTAAATAAATAATATTACATTCTAATTTTTATCAATATTTGTGAATAAAATGTTAATACTACTTTAAATGGAATTCTACGCTCGATGAGGTACCTAATATGCAACTACAAGTTTCTTTGAAATCATACATTGCACACTTATAATATAGTAATATTATAATGTTAACGCCTAGCCGTTGTAATGGAGGGAATGGAAAGAAATAACTACAAAATAATTACATATGTTTGTCAAATATTTATAAATTTATCCAATAAATGATAGAGGCTTAAAATCCAAATGAATCCAATTTTAAGAATAAATACTCTAATATTTTTTAAAGATTATTTTACCGCATTTTGATGGAAAACCTTTTTTAAATATAATTTTTTACATTTTTAACAGCTCTATTTTTCAAAATAAACTTATCATTTATTATTGGGATATTGAAATTTACATTGGATAATGTTTTGGTATGTTTCAGACAATGTTCATTTTTTTAATGAATAGTGCAAAATATTGCATTTTACATCAAAACTTCTTTTTTATCTAATTTAAATGTACGGATAGATTATATTATTAATTGGTTTTTAAGTTTAATTAGAATATATTTTTACAATTTAATTCAATGGTAATCATTAGAATTAATTTCACTTTGAAAATGGACATAAACAAGTGCCAATCATTTCATAGATATTGCTTCCAAAATACCCACTATTTGTTTTGACAGCGAGAAATAACTATATGATTTATTAATGAAACTTATATTTTTTCTATTTGATAAAATGGAAATAATTTATGAATTTTAAATATCAAATATATCTTAGGTTAAATTTTTGGTATTTTTCTGATAATGTTTTTTTTAATGAATAGTGAAAAATACAGTTTTTAATTCAAAACTGCCTTTTCATCCAATTTATTTATATGTTTAGATTGTCATTTTAATTGTTTTTGATGTATAATTGAATTATTATTTTATCACTTAATTAAATTTTGTTCATTGGACGTAATTTCACAATTCAATTGGATGTAAAAACAAGTCAATCTTTTGATAAATTTACATTTTAAAAACCCATATTTTGTTTTGACAACAGGATTTACATTTAAATTTATTACTACAATTTATTTGTTTTGAATATGATGAAATGGATTCCATATTTGGAATAATAAGGTCCAAATTATTTAATTAAGAATGTTTTTTTTTGACATTATGAATAGTAACGACTGTAATTATATTTAATTATCGTGTTTAATTAGTAATTTGGTAATTAAGGGTAAAAATATAATATCATAAAAATATAAAATGACCCCAACATGAGTTCATATTCCATTTTTGGTGTCATGGCCGACCATGTGATTACTTGTGCCAACCATGGGACCCCATGGAATCACATTAGTGTGATAGTGACCTTTTATCATTTTTTTAAAGAAAAGAAAATGTAACCAAAGTATGTAACACCTAAGTAAAATAATTTTAATTTTGTCTATATAAACTATATATTAGACTATAAATATTAATTGGGAAGATAAAAATATTTCCCACATCATGATGTTTTCTAATAATTATTAGACATTAAATTAATTATTTTATTTATGACACCGTCATGATGAAGTGATTACCTCATAAATGAAAGATTTAAATAAAATTAGAAGATAGGGTGAAATATAATTCTTAAACTTGTCAAAAACCTATTATATGGGAGGCTTTCGAAACCTTATCACCTTATCCTTGAAATATATACTTTTGGGACCTTTAAAATCTGAAAATCATTTTATAATGAAGTAATATTTTATAAATTTCCAAGAGTTCCCCTCCTCTTATCTTATAAAAGGCCCCCACCTCTACCACCTTACCCACACCTCTCAAGCCTTTGGATCTGCCAAACCCTTCCCATTTCATCTCTCCACATCCCTCTATTTATCATTTAAGCCTCACCTTTGGTATAATGCTCTTCAAGAAACCCTTTTGGTTCAAACCAAGAGGAGTTACCTGATTTAATGGTATTGTCTTCACTTGTGTTCTTTTGTTTTATTTTTCTTCTCCAGACCCATAAACTATTTTCATTCCTTTATTATGTAACAACACCAGTATCTTAAATATACTAGTATGTTTTTATGTGAATTATTCTAGGTACACTTTCACACACCTCCATCTAATGGTTATAGAACATATTGTTTCTCTGGATGGGGAATTACTGCCTCACAAAACAATGATTGTTCAATCTTCTCTTAACACCTTTCATGGTGGACATTATGATGTCACTATATTTTATATATGATATATATGGTACTTATTTTTTCCATATGCTTATGTATTTTATATTTAAAACATACCTTTATGCTTTTCATGTTGTGCAAATGCGATAATTTCGTACGAGAAAGTGTGGACTACTGCACCCTCAAGTGATGTGACTCGTTCATGCAATACATCGATTGTAAAAAGAATGAAGTTAATAAACATATTTGACCTATAAAACATATATATTATACTGTAATTATAAATAATATATCTCTCAATTATTTTTAATTCCATTAATATTTCAAAGAAATGAAAGTAGCGTTCATGCGTACGTACGACCTACTATCTCCATGAACGGTGCATTTCATTTATTTTTATCTCCAAATGTTATGGATAAGAATAAAATGAATATTTACTGGATATATATGATATTAAAATAATTAATACTATTATGGAGATTATTTACTTATAACTACATGGACAATCATTTTCAAACAAGTTCATTTTTGACTCATGTACCAAACATCGACAAAAACATCTGATATGAACTCACATTATTAACAAATTATTATAACATTAAAATATGTGATATGAACTGAATAATATTATTCAAAGTATGAAATTAAGAAATTATAAATTTACGAATGTTTATTATTCAGGAATTTAAAGATACGAACAAGACAAGATGGACTTGAGGTAAGGGATCCTACCTCTCTCTTTATTTTCAACTACACTTTTTATATAACTTACATTAATCTCCACTTTCTTATGTTGGGGGATGTTATTTTATATTAATATTTCTTTAAAACAAAATTTAATATGATTAGAGAACTTATTTTATCTCATCAATCCATTTTTGGAAGTTCTATGTGGCGTCGTTAGGTTTCCGAATTTTCATAAGGGGATTTTCATCTCACTTTTTATTCACGTTAGATTCATGCTACATTGGACACTATATACTTTTGTGTGGTGTATGTACTGACAATTATTTTACTATTTGCATAATATAATCTCATTATGGGTAGTTAAATATTCATTTTATGACCCTTCATTAATGGGGTGTACGTTTCGAAAGATGCCCAAATCAGTAAAGGAACCATTCACACTCCTCTTTTAAAAAGACTTATTTTGTTAAGTATTTTAATTTATGTCTTTTTATGTTGGGATATGTTCTTATATATCCTTATTGATTTAAATTTTATGTCCAAGTGATGAGATACCATTTCCAATCTCGTAAACTAATGTTATGAATTTTAAAGTGATGTCGTTAGGCTGTCGAATTTTACCAAGGGAACATCTTAACCTAATTTCGATTTCTTTGGGTTCAACTTATAGTTATTGAATATGTCATCCTATGAATATGTTTGAATGACCTATGGTTGTTTTAAACTTAATATCCACTTATATTGGTCGTATTTATATTTTTCACACATAATTATGAGATTGATTTATCCTTAATTTAAGGACACCTTCTTTATAAGGGATTTCATCTCATTTTAAAATTATATTGAGACTTCATTGTTGTTATGAACCAATTCAATATTATATGGTGTATATACTGTCCTTTGGAATATTAAATCATGAATCCCTTTATTCTCATGATATTATAAAGTTCTGATTAAATGTTATTCCTCAATTATTGTATTCAAGTGTCTCTCATCTTGTTAAAAACCCGTTAACTAAAATATCTTTTTAAATGTTCTAATTATTTATTCTTATAAATATTTATCTTTAATATCCATGTTTTATAAGTGGTTTTCAGAATTTATTTATATGGATATTAATTGTTTAAAATGTTAAAAGCTTCAAAGTGGTATGTGACACTTTGATTCAAAAATATGTTTATTAAATGTTTTAAATGGTTTTGAAAATGGTTTTTAAAATGGATTCATTATTTCAATATCTTAAAATGTTATATTGTTATTAAAATGTTGTGATGTTATCTTTCTATTGTCATTAAGTTATTTTCTATGATTATGATATGGTTCTTGGGTATTATTTATGAATATAGGTGGTTCCGTGATAAACACAGGGCAGGTGAGCCAGATATAGCTCTTCAATGCATTGGGTAACATGAAAGAGTTAAATGCTAAGGTTTCTCCAAAGAGATTTAGGGAATATACTGTGATGGGTATTCCAAACATAACAATCTGGGTTACTCCCTACGTAATAATTTTATGAATGCTTCAAGTTACCTATATGCCTTGTGATTTCTATTGAGTTATGCATAAATCTTATGATTTCATGAGGTATGTTAAATTGCTTATGTTTTACGAGTAAAGTATGATTTCATTGATTTTTTTGTATACATGGACTGATGTTTTCTTTCTGTACTATTATAAACCTTAATGATATTTTTATTCTCATCCCATGTTTTTGAAAATTTTTCACAGGACATAAAGTTGAATAGGGTCAAGGATGGGATCAAGGAAATGTCAGGCTGTCTAAAACAAGGAACTAGACATGACTCTTTTGTTCATTAGTTTTTATTTTTGTGAAAATAAATGGAAGATGAGTTGATGTGTCTACTTTGTAATCTCTGAGATGTAATAGTTATGTCCTAATTCTCTAAAACTCTAAACTGAAAAATATCCTCCATGTGAATTATTCATTTAATTCATTAATAAGTAATGTTTAAGTCCGAGCCCTTACAGTTGGTATTAGAGGATGGTTTAGATAAATTTAGAGTCTATAGTGTTAAGTGAAAAGTTATGTATAACCACAATGGTTATTATATTAGATAGAGTCATTGTTATTTTTGAAGTTTGGAATGAGTTTGAGACAACTTGAATAAGTATATCTTAGTGTTTATCTTCCACTTTAGTACATAATGATTTTGTTGATATACTCTCGCTGACATTTCTGGTTTTAGTAAATGGATGGACCTAGTAGGAACCAAGTGACAAAGGGTTTTAAGGAAACTGTGGTGGTTCTCTGATTAAGAGACTGGATGAAATGGGGCATTCAATGAGAAATCTCACGGTTATTCTAAACCAACTATCAGGATTCATGATCAACCACTTGAACCATGGTGAGTTCTCTAATGCATCATGTACGAGAGAACCAACTTGACATGGACGTTCAAGTAATAATTATAACGTTAACCATTAGGGTTTATATGATCCTTACTTTTGAGGTAATTATGGGTTACTATACGTTATGATGGAATATGAACGACATGAGATAAACTTGAGGTTAAATTATGTTATGGTTATTTTTGAAGATTTTATCTCGTTTTGTGGAATGTTTTAAGAATTATATAGTTTTGGAAAACGAACAACACGCAGACCGTGTGACAACCTGTTGTGTCGGAAAAAGCTGCGGGAATCAAACCCACAACCAAAGTGCGACTGGTATTTATCACCTACCACTTGACTACGTGACGACCCTGGTTAGTTTGAAATTTTTTTTAGTTAGATTATTTTATGATTCAAGAGAAAGTTGATTTTGGGTTATCTATGGAAATTATTAACCTATCGTGGAGGATATGTGATTAGGTTAATTACTTTTTAGTATGAGACTTTAAGAGAAACTTATGTTATTTGGAGATAAATGTTAATTTTTACCTTGTGACACTATGTGATTAAATCTTTAAAATATTTGGGTTTCAATATTATTTGGGTTTACATTGAAGGATTTTATGGATAGATGTTTATTTAATGGTCTTTGTTGAACTTTGGGTTTTTTTTGACAAATTTTGGAGATTAGGAGTAGTTTTTCTTTTTGTAAAAAAATTACCTTTTGGGTATTATCTGATCTCGTACTAAACTTTTGGGTTTGGTTTTGGTTGATATATAAAGATATGGGAAAAAATTGTTCTCTTTTGTGGATTAGGTGATTCTCAAGAAGTTGATTATAGTACTCTTAATGCAAACAATTCTTCCTAAATTCTCGTCTTTTGGAGTAAATATGAGTTTGATTAAGGAATCTAGTAATAAATGAAAGTCTACATGACAAGTAAGTATGTTTCATTATTATTTAGTTAAGATCAAAAATAAATTCCTCAATTAAGAGTCACTTAAAATAAAAATGTTGTCTGTTAACGTTTCCTACTTGGAAATCGAATATCGTTTAGCCCATCACAAGTTTGTGATTTTCTTGTGTTTAACATTCTCCTAGACATGTTTACTATCACTCTCCATCAAAACATGACCCTTTGTTTTTTCACCCATATCCATATTTTCATACTTGGAATCCTAGTATGGGTTAACACTGGTGACCTTTGTACTTATCTCCCATTTTTTTAAAGTGATAGTTTTACTGACTCTTGTTCCGATGTGGAACTTTCAATGAAGTTTCCAAGCCCAATTTTGAAATTACGAGGATGCAATTCCCAAAATTGGGAAGGATGTAACATCCCAGGTAAATATATAATATTAAATTCTAATTATTATCAATATTTTTGAATAAAATGTTAATAATACTTTAAAGGGAATGCAATGCTCAATGGTGTACCCAATACGCAACAACGCGTTTCTTTGAAATCTTATGTTCCCCACTAATAATATAATAAAATTTTAATAGTTAACGCCTAGCCGTTTTAATGGAGGTAATGAACAGAAATAACTAAAAAATTATTACATATTTTTGTCAATTATTTTTACATTTATCCAATAAATTTTAGAGGCTTAAAATCCAAATGAATCCAATTTTAAGAATAAATACTCAAATATTTTTAAAAGATTGTTTCACCGCCTTATGATGGAGAACCTTTTTTAATTATAAATTTTGAAAATTTTATAATCTCTATTTGTAAAAATAAACTTATTCTTTATTATTAGTATATTGATATTTACTTTGGTTAAATTTTTTGTATGTTTCTTACAATGTTCATTTTTTCAAAATGAATAGTGAAAAATATTGCATTTTACATCAAAACATCTTTTTATCTAATTTGAATATATGTATATATTATATTTTTAATTGGTTTTAAAGTTTAATTAGAATATATTTTTACAATTTAATTCAATTGTGGTCATTATAATTAATTTCACTTTGAAAAATGGACAAAAAAAGTGCCAAACATTTCATAGATATTGCTTCCAAAAAACACGGTATTTTTTTTACAGCGGAAATTAACTACATGATTTATCAATGAAACTTCTATTTTAGTAATTTGATAAAATGAAAATATTTTCTGAATTTGAAATATCAAATATATCTTAGGGTTAATTTTTGGTATTTTTCTGATAATTCTTTTTTTAATGAATAGTGAAAAATACAGTTTTTAATTCAAAAAACTGCCTTTTCATCCAATTTATTTATATATTTATATTTCAATTTTAATTGTTTTTAAAGTATAATAAAATTATATTTTTTATCACTTAATATAATTTTTTTCATTGGAAGAAATCTTACTTTTCAATTGGATGTAAAAACAAGTCATTCTTTTGATAAATTTTACTTCTTAAAAACTCGTCTTTTGTTTTGACAATGAGTTTTACTTTTAAATTAATTACTACAATTGATATGATTTGAATTTGATGAAATGGATTCCGTATTTGTAATCATAAGGTACAAATTATTTAATTAAGACTCTTTTGTTTTTTGGACATTATGAATAGTAACAACGTTAATTATATTTAATTATCGTGTTTAATTAGTAATCGGGTAATTAAGGGTAAAAAAATAATATCATAAAAATATAAAATGACCCCAAAATGTGTCATAATGCTATTGGTGGTGTCATGGCCGACCATGGGATGCCTTTTTCCAAACTTTGGATCCCATGGAATCACTTTAGTGTGATAGTGACCTTTTATCATTTTTTTAAAGAAAGGAAAATGTAACCAAAGTATGGACCACCTAAGTAAAATAAGTTTAATTTTGTCTACATAAATGATCTCTTAGACTATAAATAGTCATTGGAAAGATAAAAATATTTAATACATCATGATATTTTTTTATAATTTCTAGACATTAGAAAAAAAAATATTTATGACACCGTCATGATGCAGTGATTTCCTCATAAATGAACGATTTAAATAAAATTAGAAGATAGGGTGAAATATAAGTCTTAAACATGTCAAAAACCTATTTTATTGGTGGATTGTGAAACCATATCACCATATTCTAGAAATATATCCTTTTGGGACCTTTAAAATCCTAAAAGCATTTTAAATTAAAGTAATATTTTATAACATTCCAAGAGTGCCCCTCCTCTTCTCTTATAAAAGGCCCCCACCTCTCCCACCATACCCAAACCACTAAAGACTTTGGCTCTGCTAACCCCTACCCATTTCATCTCTCCACATCCCTACCTTCATCATTGAGGCCTCCCTTTTGGCAGAATGCTCTTCAAGAAACCCTTTTGGTTCAAACCAAGAGGAGTTACCCGATTTAAAGGTAATGTCTTCACTTGTGTTCTTTTGTTTTATTTTTCTTCTCCAAACCCCTAAACCCATTTTATTCAATTATTTTGTAACAACAACATTATATTAAATATAATAGGTTTTTTTTATGTGATGTATTCGATCTACACTTACACACACCTCCTTCTAATGGTTAAAGAACATACTGCTTATGTGGATGGCGAATTATTGCCTCACGAAACGATGTTTGTTCAATCTTATCTTAACACCTTTCATGGTGGACATTATGATGTCACTGTATTTAATATTTGATATATATGGTATTTATGTTTTCCATATGATTCTGTATTTTATATTTAATACATACCTTTATTCTTTTCATGTTCTTCAAATACGATAATTTCATACGAGGAAGTGTGGACTACCACGCCCGCAAGTGATTGACTTGTTCATGCAATAAATAGAATGTATAAAGAATGAATTTAATGAACATATGTAACCTATAAAACATATATATTATACTGTAATTATAATATATATCTCTCTCAATTATTTTTAATTCCATTAATATGTCAAATAAATGAAAGTAGTGTTCATGCGTACATTTCGCCTACTGTCACCATGAATGGTGCAATTCATTTCTTTTTATCTCCAAATGTTATGGAATATTATAAAATAAATATTTACTGGATATATATGATATTTAAATAATTAATAATATTCTCGAGATGATTTACTTATAACTACATGGACAATCATTTTCAAACAAGTTCATTTTTTACTCATGAACCAAACATCGCCAAAAATGTCTGATATGAACTCACATTATTAACCAATTATTATAAAATTATAATATGTGATATTAACTGAATAATAATATTAAATGACGGAACTTAGGAAATTTTAAATTTACCAAAGTTTATTATTCAATAATATAATGATACGAACAAGACAATTCGGGCTTGAGGTAAGGGATCCTACCTCTCTCTTACTTTTTAAGTACTCTTTTTATGTAACTTACTTTTAGATCCTATTTCTTATGTTGGGGGATGTTATTTTATATTACTATTTCTGTAAATTTTATGTTAGTATGATGAGAGAATTTATTATATCTCTTCAATCCATTTTTGAAAGTTCTATGTGGCACCGTTAGGTTGCCGAATTTTCATAAGGGGATTTTCATCTCACTTTTTATTCCCGTGAGATTCATGCTACATTTGACACTATTTCCGTTTTTGTGGTGTATGTACTGCCCATTATTTTACTATTTTAATAATATACTCCAATTTATGAGTAGTTAAATCTTCATTTTATGACACTTCATTCAAGGGGTCTACGTTTTGAATGTTTCCCAAATCGGTAAGGGAACCTTTCACACTCCACTTTTAAAAAGGCTTATTTTGTTATGTCTTTTAATTTACATCTTTTTATGTTAGTATATGTTCTTATATATACTTATTGAAGTAAATTTTATGTCCAAGTGACGAGATAACATTTTCTCTCTCATCAACTAATGTTATGAATTTTATTGTGACGTCGTTATACTGTGGAATTTTACCAAGGGAACTTCTCAACCAAATTTCGATTTCTTTGGTTTCAACTTGTAGTTATTGAATATGTCATCCTATGAATATGTGTGAATGACCTCTGGTTGTTTTAAACATAATATCCACTTATATTGGGCGTATTTATATTTTTCAGACATAAATATGAGATTTATTTATCTTTAATTTAAGGATACCTTCTTTATAAGGGATTTCATCTCATTTTACAATTCTATTGAGACTTCATTGTTGTTATGCACCAATTCAATCTTATATGGTGTATATACTGTCCTTTGGAATAATATATCATGAATCTCTTTATTATCATGATATTATAATGTTCTGATTAAATGTTATTACTCAATTATTGTATTCCAGTGTCTCTCATTTTTTTAAAAACCCTTTAACTAAAATATCGTTTTAAATGTTTTGATGATTTATTCTTATAAATATTTCTCATTAATATCCATGTTTTCAAAATGGTTTTAAGGATTTATTTATATGGATATTAATGGTTATAATTTTTAAAATCTTCAATGTGCAATGGGGCACTTTTATTCAAAAATCTATTTATTTAATGTTTTAAATGGTTTTGAAAATGGTTTTTAGAATGGATTAATTATTTCAATATCTTAAAATTTTATATTGTTATTACAATGTGGTAATTTTATCTTTCTTTTGTGCTTATGTTTTTTTCAATGATTATGTTATGGTTCTTGGGCATTTTTTATTAATATGGGTGGTTCCGTGATAAACTAAGGGTGGGTGAGCTCGATATAGTTCTCCAATGCATTGGGTAACGCGAAGGAGTTAAACGCTATGGTTTCTCTGAATAGATTTAATGAATATACTATGATGAGAATTCCAAACGTTATGATGAGGGTTACTCCCTAAGTAAGAATATTATGAATTCCTCAAGTTACCTTTATGCCTGATGATTTCTATTGAGTTATGCATAAATCTTATGATTTCATGAGGTATGTTAAATTGCTTATGTTTTATCAGTAAAGTATGATTTCATTGATTCTTATGTATACATGGACTGATGTTTTCTTTTCATATTTTTATAACCCTTACTAATCTATTTATGATCATCCCAAGTTTTAAATTTTTTTTCACCGGACATAAAGTTGAATTGGGTCGAGGATGGGATCAAGGAAATGCCAGGCTGTCTAAAACAAGGAACTAGACATGACTCTTTTGTTCAAGAGTTTTTATTTTTGTGAAAATAAACGGAAGCTGAGTAGATGTGTCTACTTTTTATTATTTGATATGTAATAGTTATGTCCTAATTCTCTAAAACTCTAAACCTAAAAATATCCTCAATGTGAATTATTCATTTAATTCAATAATACGTAATGTTTAAGGTCGGGTCCATACATTCAACTAGTCTAATAATCACATGTAATAACTAATTTCATAATGAGGAGATGCATATGCTGGTCATCATTACCACATAGTCAAGGCCTCATGCCAAGACTATAAATAACATTTTTGTCAAGGCCTTGTGCCAAGACAATAATTTGTCTCATGAGACCTACCAAAGCAATGAGGAGCTATAGCAGGCTCCACCCATCACTTACTAAATCCAATGCACTCCTCTTATGAAAATTTTGAAACATAACATAAACATTCGTATTAAAACATGCATACAAAATGTCAATACATTAACCATAAAATATGAATGGCATAAAAATAACACATTAATAGTGAAACATATCATATCTCATTCAATACAATATTGATGTTTTTATTTATAACAAATCAACCTCAATCAAGAAAAATATCTAAAAAAGATGCTGGCGTAATTGAAAATAATCATTAAAAACCACTGAGAAAAATATATTTTTTGTGAAATCATTTAAATGCAACGCATTTATAAAGGATTTCATTTAATAGATAATTTTGAATCAAAGTTTCTCATAACACATTGGATCTTTTAAAAATAATTATTATTTCAAAAAAATTATGTCCATATAAATAAATACATAAAACCATTTTGAAAACATGGAAATTAATTAATAAGATTTAGAAAGATAAATCTTTAAAAAATTTAAAATTCTATTCCTGATAAAGAGTACCTTTCAGAAATCCATAAATTATTCTTTTTGAAGTCATTTTTATGAAACATGGACATGGATGATAAAATTGTCCCAGTAAATTCTTACACATAAACAATCTCAGATAATAATGAAATTGAGGAATTAATCCTTACCTTGTACTTTTCCTTGGTCGGGGGTAGGTTCACCTCTTGTATAATGATGAAAATAATTGTATTTAAATTATTCAAGAATCATATACATTAATATGATATAATATGATCTGTTAATATTTCTTTATTAATAATATCTTCGTATTATCATCGTTTTGGGTAGTAACTGATTCATTTTCCTTTATATTCTTTGTTATCTGAGTCATATTTTTTTATGGATGAGATGAATCTTATTCACATCCAGAATGATATCAAGTCTTTATACATTGTTTTTAATCATCAAATTAAAATTATTCATTAATTGATATGATGTGGAATGAATCTCATCGCATTCGTGGAGACGGTAATCCGTACGTACGCACGAGCAACAATATCATTCTTTTGATATTAAAATAATTTATAATTGGAAGGTATATCATATATACAGAATCATTAACATGTTTTATTTATTATTTACCTCCATAATGCATAATTATTATACCCATCCAAATAATAATGTATTTAATAACAATTACACCACGATGTGGAGACGGTAATCTATACATACGCGCGTATGGTGACAAGTCATTCAGAGGATGGATAGAATAATGAATTTGGTTGTACCATATTTATAATAACATCACTTTATATAGAAGATATTGGATTTTTTAATTTTAGAATGGAAACAAAAAAGAAAAATGGAGTGGATGAAGAAAGGAACTTGAAAGACATTGTGAGATATTTACCTCTTCTTCAGGCCATCAAAGTCATTCCGGTGGTCTGATTTTGCTCTCATCTACACCTGTGGTCTCCTCGAGACCCGTACATCACATCTAAGGCCTCCAATCACCCATTCAGTCCTGATTTATCATCCCCATGTATTCCACACTTCAAGAACAAAATAGCGGTGGGTTCAGGATTGCTTATTTACCCGCACCCACCGAGTTAGAGGTGCAAACGTCCTCCAACAATCTGATCACCGAGCACGAGGGTATAATTCTCATAAAATAAAGAATATAAAAATTTCCCCTATGTAAAAAATTAATGGTGAACGTCGGCATCGCGGGTAAGAGGATCGTAGGTGTCGCCGGAGCACGCCGAGGAGGAAGCGTAATATCCTCTCTTTCCGCGAAGAAGAGTAAGTGTGGCGCATCGTTGATCTCCGAGGAACTAGCGTTCTTCGTCGTTCTTCGTCGGAGGCCGACATTATTCGTTTTTCTTCACCGGAGACCGATGTTCTTCCAAAATCTCCAAAGCTCTCCCGATCTCTCTCACACAATGAAGGATCTTCACCAAATTAAATAATAGGTTCCTCCAATTATTTAATTACACACGCAAAGAAACTCCCAGAATTAAATCACCACATTTAATAACATGTCGACCATTAATGTAAAGGAATGAAGAGGTAATATCCCCATTAATATACGCATTAGAAAATAATAAAAAAGGTATTCCAAATTAATGAGGGGTTCTTAATGAGGTTAGAGGAAATTAAATGGTGGGGCTCGTGTGTGATCCGCCTCTTTAACATCCACACTTGGGTTGTTATGTGGTTGTGGGCCCCACCCTTATCTACCCATGGGAGGGAATAACCACCTTATAAAATAAAAAAATTTCAACAATTTTTATTTTATTCTTATATAAACCCCCAAAATTAACTTCTCCTCTCATGCAAACGTAACTACGTTAAGGGTATTGATAATCAATTATCAGCGTTGCGAGATTATCGGTTCCCTCAGATTTCAATTCCGAGCATCGGTTCAAAAGATAGAAAAACCCGCTCATTCGTTCACTGAATGTACCCAAGCTAAACTTCGGAAATTGATTCCTCGCACACCAGGCCTCGGAATCAAGCACTGTCAGAAGCCATAGACTTGTAAAACTCCAAAGTATTTAAAAACATTTCCTTGAAATTTCCAGGTCTTTACAAGGGAAGAGATTCAAAAGACATGATGGGTCGGTATGGGCTAGCACAAGTAGAGGATGAGCTGGGATTGAAGGACGTTAGAGCAATAGACTACACTGAAGGCCGCACTGTTATAGGGGTAACGACCTGGAAAATTTTATTACCAGTAGGTGTGTGCAACATGTTTTATTTTTAATCATGATATAAAGCCATATCTATACCATAAAGAGTTTTTTATGCATTTTTTAAAACAAAATTTTACAAAAAATATTCAGGGAGAATGTTTTTTTCAAAATACCCCTGAAAGGTAGCATTGCAGATGCCGCCTTTGCATTTAGTGTGAATGGCGGCACCCGCGATGCCGCCTTCCCCTAACCAAAAAAATATTCTCGAATATTTTTTTCATGTTTTTTTTGTTTATATATTTACTTATATATATAATTCATAAAAAATGTTTCAGAGGATGCCGCCTTTCACCTAAAAAAATTTATTATTTTTTAAAATTTTGTTTCAAAACATCAAAATTGAAACTTAGAAATACTATAAAATATAAACCATAAGACCAATATTAATGAAACGATAAGCATTCGTTAATCATATAAGAAATTGTTGAAAACAAAAATCATTTCATAAAAATTGTACATGAAAAATAATTTTAAACTTTCAAAACTGCCTACTTGAAACATAGAAAGGTTTCAAGTACGTGACATTGAAATACTATAAAATATAAACTATAAGACCAATATAAATGAAACATTATACATTCGTTAAAAATATAAGAAATTTTGGAAAACACAAATCATTTCAATAAAATTGTTTATGAAAAATAATTTATAAGCTTTCAAAACCGCCTACTTGAAACATAGAAATGTTTCATGTAAGTGACATTGAAAAAATATAAAATATAAACCATAAGACCAATATAAATGAAACTTTAAAAATTCATTAAATATATAAGCAATTGTTGAAAAAAATCATTCCAAAAAAATTGTTCATGAAAAATAATTTATAAGCTTTCAAAACTGCCTACGAGAAACATAGTAATGATTCAAGTATGTGACTTTGAAATACTATAAAATTTAAACCGTAAGACCAATATAAATGAACCATTAAAATTCGTTAAAAATATAAGAAATTGTTGAAAAAACAAATCATTTCATAAAAATTGTTCATGAAAAATAATTTATAAGCTTTCAAAACCGCCTACTTGAAACATAGAAATGTTTCAAGTGTGTGACTTTGAAATACTATAAAATATAAATCATAAGACCAAAATAAACAAAAAATTAAACATTCATTAAACATATAGGAGTAAACCCCACATCAATAGGATGTGTGGTTTCACTAGTATCACATACATCTATAATATCTGATGCATGAAAACCTATTATATCTCCTTTCATGGGACAATAAAATCCATTCTTTCACCCTCTATGTCCATATCCATATCAACATCTGGCCGCATAAGGGTATGATTAAAGATATTCCACATGAAATTCTCATATGTTCCCATTCCGGAAAATATCAACCCCTTCAACACAACCATACATCCATCCATTATAATTTGTTCTACAATTTTCACCCCATTTACCCAGGCCCAGCTGATCGGAGGAAAACACCAACGATTCCACATAGCCCATCGAACACTTCATCACCAAATCTTTATCCATTATCATCTTCAAAAGGCCATTGTTGGACCTCGTTGATCTATCCATTCAAAACACTCACATACAATAATACTATAAACATAAAAACCATAAAATTTGTTGGTTTTTATGTTTATAGTAGACTTGTATATGAGTGTTTGAAATTGATTTCTCAAGAATTTCCTACAGTGACCTTTTGAAAATGATAAAGGATAAGGATTTAGTGATAAAGATATTTATGGGCTATGTGGAATCATTGGTGTTTTCATCTGATCTACTGGGCCTCAGGAAATGGGGTGACAATTTTAGAAGATATTATAATGGTTGGATGCATGGTGGTGTTGAAGGGGTTTATATTTGAAGGATTGGGAACATATGAGAATTTCATGTGGCATATCATTCAGCATGCCATTATATGGCCAGATGTTGATATGGATATGGACATGACGGGTGAAAGAATGGATTTCATTGACCCATTAAGGGAGATATAACTTGTTTTCATGCATCAAAAATTATAGATGTATGTGATAATTGTGACACCACACATTTAATGTATACAGGTTTGACTCATATATGTTTAATGAATGTTTAAATTTTTATTTATATTGGTCTTATGGTTTATATTTTATAGTATTTCAAAGTCATGTAGTTGAAACAATTATAAATTTAAAGTTGGCGGTTATGAAAGCTTATAAATTATTTTTCATGGACATTTTTTATGAAATGATTTGTGTTTTAAAAAATTTCTTATATGATCTGTGAATGATTAATGTTTTGTTTATATTGGTCTTATGGTTTATATTATATAGTATTTCAATGTAAGGTATTTGAAACATTTATATGTTTAATGTTGGCGGTTTTGAAAGCTTATAAATTATTTTTTATTTCCATAGACATAAAACATATAAATGAACATAAACAATCAATGTTTATGTCTACGGGGAGGAGATCTGGTCCCACATGGTCATCTAACACAAATCATTTCATAAAAATAATTTTTCATTTCCATAGACCTAAAACAAATAAATGAGCATAAACAATAAAAGTCTATGTCTACGATGAGGTGATCCTATCCCACATGGTGGTCTAATAATAGGACGTCTGCGGTGAGATCTCTGGGGTGTCTAATGACCTGGAGAGGGCTCGTACTCGAGCACTGGAACATCAACTATCATATCCTACACCTCTATGCCATTGAGAGAAAATGTCAACTCGACCTCGTACAGCCCTCCTGATCCTTCTCCCACCTCGATGGTAAGAGAAATCGGCATCATCGTAGTGGGGAACAAATCATATACTAGTGTTATACCCCAACTATGTGATGGGTCTGGACCCCAAGGCTACGATGACTCTGGACCCAAAGGTTTCACTCCATATGGACCCCACGTTGGAGAAAACTGAGGATATCCTGTGAAAAATGATGGATCACATGATGGCTGAGGCACATCCTACATCAGATCTGACTGAACTACTAGAGGTCCAACCTCTTCCCGTGGAACTGGTGAGGCCTGACACGTAGGACGGCACTGTCTATATCGGCGTGGTCATGGCTCCTCAGCACTAGTTGCTGCTAGATGATCTTTCTCTACAACATTAACATGTTCTCTTCGTGTCGGACACTCAAAGAGGGTCCCAGTAAACCAACAGACAAATGACCTAAACTCCAATGCCTGATCGTGAACAGCTTCCCAACTGAAGACTCTATCCTCAGCCTCACCAATCATATGAATAAGTTAGTCTGTGTGAATCTCCTATAAACAGATTAGAAATGGGTTAGAAAATAATTCAATAAACATAGTAATATAATTTAATTGACTTACAATCATATGCATCTCTCTGCCGGCTTTGGTAAGATACAGTATAGACTTCAGTCTATATTATGGCTCATACTCATGCTGCACTGAAAGAGATAACTTCATCGTAGGAACTCCCTGGATATGAAACTCTGTGCGTCTGTACCAACATTTGAGAAATACAACATGTACTCGACACCAGTCGTCATCTTTCCTTCCTATCAGCTTCATCACATGAAGCTAATCTGTCTGCCACGGTAGTAATGGAATCCACTAAGTGAAGAGAAACTAATGAATGGCTCTTTCAGGTTGGTTTCACTCAACAATATGAATGTGAATGAGTTTCACTACAGCTGTAACATCATCAAGACCAACCGTGCAGTATGGAGGCAACTAGTCCATAACAGACCAGTATGGAACCCATAAAATCTGTAGTAACATATTACCCTTGTTATAAAAACTGTTAACTAGAAAAAATTTGTTATTATTAAATTTTTTAGACTATTATAGATTGTATATACATACCTAATGGGGTAAGAGGAAGTCCAACTCGAGCTGATATATGGCCAAATCGTGTCTCGGAACCGCATTTAAATTGTGTCGCTAACACCACCTATAAAATACAACATCGATAGTGATAAATAATGATAAATTAAACTCATTAACATGTACTAGAATCCGAAACTGATTGAAATGAGTGATCATGCCAACATCCATGCGGAGCATTATGCAGCACCGCCATCTTGACTGGCGGAGTAGCAAGATCAGGGAAAATTGCGAGGATATTCTCCCATGCCCACATTTGAATAAGGATGACGCATCCCCAGAGACCTTTGTGTCGCACGTTGGATATCCTGCATAATGCTCTATAAGTTTCGGATAAGCAAGAGAATCCCCAAATGTGCGTCCATGCCCAATCAAAATCCTCTAGCAGGGGTAGATACATCATGTGCACGTGCCTCCCTGAACAATCTGGACCACCCTCTATCACATCCTATGAACGATGGGTAGCATGTTGACTCAGTACTATGGTGTCTGTCATTTTCTAATAAACAGATGAATTTTTATCAGGGATTCACATCATGGATCATTCATAACCTATAGGTGGTTTCGTATCTAATCTATGATGGATGATCCATGATTTAACTTTGTATTATAAATATTTTTATAATATAATTAGCATGATTTATTTATTTTCTGAAAAGGGTTTTTTAAAAAATAGGGGTTTCGCTAATTTAGGTAAATAGAAGAGTGTTTTTAAAGAATTGTGAAATGAAGTGTGAACTAGTTTTCAATGAATGTTTTTATATCAAGAAATGGTTTTATGTTATTTTTTAATGTTATATTTCCCTTTATGAATAATTATATGTATTTCTCACATGTGATCCTTGGGTATACAAGTGGAAGGTGTAGTAGTAGGAATCATATTTTGATATTGTAACAGAGTTCACTTTTTAAGGTGTTATTCTTTTACTAGATCAAGATTCATTTGCCTCTATGACTTCATTAACAATGTAGGAGGGTTCAATTTCTGGGGTGCTCCTCTATTACCATGAACATTATGCATGGGTTATAGGAATTTTTAGTGAGAATTATATATATTGATGTATGATTGTATTAGGTAACCTGTTCATATGTTTCATGATTATTTTCTTTTGATTTTAGGATTTAAATATTAGGGTTTTACATTTTTCCTTTTAGATCTAGGCTTATGGATTTCTTTTAACCATTTTCGGTTTAGGTTAATTATTTGAGAAAAAAAAATCAGGATTACGGTTTAGAATGTTAGGATTACGATACAATTTTTTTTGTGAGTTTACTGTTATGATATTCAGTTTTGAGGGTTAGAAAACCGAGGAAAAAGGAAGAGATAACAACAAAAAATTTAAAATTTGAGAATATCTCAATAATTAAAATACATCATTGTGACATAGAGTGTGAAATCGACCCAACAATGTTAGGGCATCGTTTCTGATTATGACCATTTTGATGACATATGGTGCATCTCAAACTCTGTCTCTGTTCTTGAGGCCAGTCTATCTCATTCTGCATCATGCTGGCCTTCGGTCTCCTATGAGGACACAACCGATTCATATCCGGTACCACTATCGGTTGACCTGTAGGCATTGGGAAATAACAAAACTCCCCAATAGGTGTCCATGGTGCAGAATAAACGTTAGCTATGTTGTTTATCTGGTACACTAGATCAACATATGATTCCCATGATACGTTAAAAAACGCACATGCTGCGATGGCGTGTGATCATAGAAAACCTAAAGCCTGAAAATTTCCATATTGACATTGCCTCATTTCTAATAAGTCCACCATTTTTTTGCCAATGCTATTTGTGATGGAGTTCGTCTTCTCTTGAACTTCATATCGAGAGTCTGCTCATTGAAATAAGCATACATGATAACCAAAAGATTCTTCAATATTATTTTCAATCTTTCGTTGAAAATGTATTTTGTACGTTAGCCCCTGATTTATTCCATCTGATGCTACTTTTTGTCTATCAACAAATTACTTAACACAACACTATAATGTCTCTTGAACTAGGGAAGTTATAGGTAGATTTCGAATCCATTTTAAGACACCATTGATGCACTCTACAATGTTGTTGGTCATGTTTCCATACCTCTTCCCCCCATCATATGCCAATATCCATTTTTCTTTTGGAATTTGCAACATATAATCGTAAACTTCTTCTAAAACCTGAAGGATTTTGTCGAAACGTTCTTCAAACCGTCGTTGATCAGACTCATATGCTACACATAATATATGATATTTCACATATTTTTAATTTATCATTACGTTTATATACAAAAAAATAACAAATACAATGTGTACCAAGTCTGGGGATTGCCTTCTTCATCAGTTCGTTATGAAATTTTTTATGCAAGTTTCTAGTAATGTGTCTAATGCAGAACCGATGATGTGCATTTGGGTAACTCCATGTATCAGGATCCGCATTTATTGCCTCATTACTTGCCCGATGCTGGTCAGATATCAAACGAACACCCCAAAAGATGCGGAAATGGGTGTTGATACACGCCAAAAACCAACTCCATGATTCATAGTTTTCTTTCTCTACAATGTAAAAGGAAAGCAGAAAAGGTGAATGGTTTCCATCTTGGGTTACCACAATAAACAATATGCCCTTGTATTTTCCATACAAAAATGTTCCATCAATATGAATAAACTATTTTCAGAAATTAAAGGCAGAGATACAGGGATGGAATGCCCATACCAACCGATGAAATTGAACCCGAGATGGATCAAGTCGGTTATCATGAGACACATGTTCATTTGTATCCAGATGGACGACAACTAGGTTATGATGCCTCAGTATGGCTAGAAATTGTAGCAACACCCAATATGAGTCATCCCAATCACCATAGACCTTCACAATTTCCTTATATTTTTCCTTCCATGCCATATTATAGGATATATAATAACTGAGTTTCTGTTGTATCCTCTCTTTAAAAAGGGTTATCAGAACATCTTGACATGTCCTAATCATCTCAACAACAATGGATGACACAAATTCTGCATCCAATGAGGAATGATCTAGTTTCATGCTTGGTTGAAGGCAAGTATGTCTGCCTAAATTCTCGAGATTATCCAACCTCCAAATGCAATGTCCGGAATCTCCCACAATCATAATCTAAAATCATCCCCATACTTCTCACACCGTATGGGATATTTTCTATGGTCTGATTCTTAAACTACATAGCTATTGTTCCTCTCAATGTGAAATCACTTTAGTGTACTTTTTAATGCATGTTTACTTGGAAAAATCCATCCAACATATAGTGTTTTTTCAATCTCACTAAACGTATATCGTATAACTCTGGGAAACTCAGTTGCGGGTGTGGGAACATTACCTTCAAATTCAGGCACACATTTCATTTCTTCTATCCAAGATGAAAAGAATAGTGGATGATTTATTGTAGGTCGATCATGTTGTACAACTAATGCATTTCACGAAACATCCTTTGTTCCTTCCTCATCAGCACTACTATCATCATCTTTTTCATTATTACGAAACTCCTCATCTGATGTCGGGTTGACATGTATATCTGGGAGATCAAGTAGGTTGTCCTCTTCTGCATCATTTGGAATAGTCTCAACTTCATGGGGCAGACTATCTTCAACGACTCTTGTAATTCTACGTCTTCGTACAATTGGATGTTGTTGTTGTACAGTAGAAACATCGACATATAACTCTATCATGGTATCATCCGATCGTTGAGAAAACAAACCATCTGTTTGGATTCATTGCGCATCATCAACCAATGGACAATCTATATGTCACAATGTTGACGAGAACTGTAAGTGTCTATAACTCATTGACTCGATCCTTTGATCGGGTCCTATATTTAATGAGAAATGAATTCTATCTTGAAGGTCAATTAGGGTTACAAAATTAGTTGTATTGACCACTATTATTGGTTGTGTACTATAAGAAACTCCTTGCTCAGTTTGAATAACCTCCCCATTGCAGTACACAAAGGAAATCATTATGTTATACGTAAAAAAAGGTTTCTTATCATGATTTTGATAATGTAAGTGAAATTCAGAATGATGGTGACCAATATAAGTTGGATATTATACAATAAAGATGTAATTAAACTACTTATTAAAAATAAGTTTCATTTTACCTCATGTTCAAATAATAACTATTACATCTAAACAATACATTCTTTATGATACATAAATTTTAAAAGATATTGTATCTGAAACGAGGATATTTCTTATGATACATACTAAATTAATAATTATTTATTCAATAACATTGTAGAGTTAAAATAAAAATAACATATACATAAAAAAAATAAATTACAGCATGTTTCGAGCTTCTAAATTTTTTAGCAGTGAATTGGTTATTAAAATTTCAAAAAACCTGTTGTCACACAAGATTTCTGAAATTTTGATATTCAATTCACTGCAATAAATACTAGAAGCTCGAAACATGCTTTCATTTATATTTTTAACTCTATGATATTTGTATTTTTAACTCTATGTTATTTATATTATTTTTAACTCTTTTTTATTTATATTATTTTAACTCTACGTTATTTATATTATTTAAACTCTATGTTATTTATATTATTTTAATTCTAAGTTATTTATATTATTTTATCACTATGTTATTTATATTATTTTTAACTCTATGTTATTTATATTTTTTAACTCTATGTTATTTATATTTTTATCTCTATGTTATTTATATTTTTAAACTCCATGTTATTTATATTTTTAACTCCATGTTATTTATATTTTTAACTCCATGTTATTTATTTTTTCACTTTCAGTACAGTTCGTTTTTTAAATGTTTTGTTTTTTAACTCCATGTTATTGAATATCATTTGAATTGTAGTTTATTTTTTAATTATTAATTAATATCTAATTAATCAATACTAATAATTACTATCAACATCATTACTAAATTATCAATTTATCTTTTATTTACTTATATATTTAATTAGTTTATAAAGAAATATGCATATCTTAAGCATATCCTCTATGTGCGTCAAACCATAATGCAGTAAGATCTGTTGTCGTGCACCAGTTCTCTTTCGAGTCTAGCTCAAATCGGTGTTTTTACGTTTTACCCCTAGGTACATCTGCGCCAGAGCCACATTCACTTGTTTGTATCCAAACAAGGATCTGATTACCTAGATAAAATATTATTTATGCTACCAAAATTTCATTAAAAAAAACCTTAATTAATTTATACTAATGATAATTATAATTCGTAAATATATATAACTAATTAAACAACATAATAATAATTCCTAATTATATATAACTAATTAAACAATCTAATTAAACAATCTAATAAACAAAAAAACGTATAACTAACTAAACTACTAAAGACAATTCAACTAAATAAAAAACATTAAAATTATATAAATATTAAACTAAAAACAATTCTGAAAAATAAACTAAAAACAATTATACAAAATAAAAAACATTAAATTAAACATCATACCTCTAAAAGCATTCGAAATATTTCAAACTGAAAAACTCCACAAAAATATAGAAAAATTGAGAGGTAATGGATGGTTGGAAGTGACGAGAAGGGGAGGGGGCACAACCCATTTATAGGGATCGTAGGGAAAGGCCGCACCACGGGTGCCGCCTTGCTCAATGTCGTTAGGCAAAAGGAAGCCCTTGCGATGTCATCATTCTCATTACGTCATATAGAAAGGCTGCACCATGGGTGCCGCCTTTTCCACATCATCTATCTGTGCAGGTAGTGGAAAGGTGGCATCCATGATGCTGCCTTTGAGACGCATTTTTAAAAAATATCACCCAAACAGCTTTTTGTAAAAAAAGAAAAAAATTTAAATGCATTAAAAAAACTCATATCGTAAATTTTAGTATATTATTTATATTTTTCAATTTTTTAGGATGAACTACTGATTGGAATAAAATAAGATGTATCATGTAATATTTTTTTATTTATCCACCATATAAGATGATTTATTATGATTTTATATAATGTACTCTCAATAAAAATAATAATGTTGATAGAATGTTTAGAACAAGGAAGAAAAAAATTATAAATGGATACAAATGAAAATTTTGTTGTTTATTGAATGGTAATATAGATAAAAAGTGATCTATAGTGAAATAATTTATTCTTATTCTTTACCATATATCATGATTTATAATTAAAATGTGAACCTAATTGAGTTTCCAAACACACTAAAAATCATAAAAATGAAGTTCTATGAGAGGTCATTTGATAAATTTAATGTACCAGACTCATATTCCACTCAATAATTCCCCAATCCAATTTATCTAGATGGCCAAAAGTGAATCTCCATGAATTCTATAGGGTACTGACTTGTAGAGAGGGAAAATGGTGTGTCTTTGGGAAGGATATTCCCCAATTACCCAAGTGTGTCATAGAAAGAATAAAAATAATAGTAAATATTTCAAGGAGATACAACAATTAAACAACTGATAAATAAACATGACATGAATATATAGAAAATATAAAAAATCAATAAAATATATAGATGATTATGATGATACTTGTATCTAACATATAACAAAAATATGTATATAATAGTAAAATATATTACATGTCTCAAAATACCAAAATTTCCAAAAGATGAAATTTTCTTCTAATAGCATCAAGAGACACATCATGGTCATGTGTACCCATGTTCCTTTGAATGGAAAAAAATAAACCCCTGAATGGTGGGTTCCTTACCAATCTCTTCCAACATCAAAATAGTCTATTCAAGTTACCAACTACCGCTTCAACATTGTGTGAGATAAAATTATTTTTGGTATGCACCCAAGGATCTATAAATGATTTGTTTGTTCAATATAGTAGTAACTAGTATGAATGTAATCATGTATTCATAAAATAAATTTAAATTACCAATGGATTATGTACTACTAAATGAGTGAACATATTCATCTATATTAGGCTCACTTCAAAACAAGTATCAGGTCCAATAATAAATAATCTACATACACATCATAAATCAACCACGTGGCCTCAGCATACATACGTATAATAGACAACCATGGCCTTCCCATATAACATGTGTATCGAACCAAAATGTCCGAGATTTATAACCAAAAGTGTATCCAACACCTTGTTCAATCAATGTAGTTAGTCATACAACACTTAACATGGTCATGATGTATAATCAATGTTTCAAACCATGAAGGGTCTAATCCATGTTTTATAAGACTAGGGCATCCTCATCGTGTCCCAGGAGCATCTCGAGGAAACTTGTTAATGTAACTGGTTCGAATCCTAAGATCATATCATCTGAAAATTTCTCATCTGAGCCCATGAAATCTGTATCAAAGGGGTATCGAGGCCAAGCGAATCCCCTAAAATCAATATCCAAGGAGAAATCATTATCTGAGGCATCCACTATAAATTTTATGACCCATATGAGAAATGATCATTGATTCTATGAAATCATTCATAAATTACATCTAATTAACTTTCCATATATTTTCATTACCCACTAATTAGTCAACGAGAATTTAATCACATCACATGAGTATACCACCTCATATATCATAGGTTCTCAATTAACCTTTCATGAAATTTAAATCAATCATTAACATGTTTTCTCATGGAAAAAGGTGTCAAATCAAACCCAAAACATCTCCTTCAATTCCATTAATATTTTAATAATCTTCCACTATCTATGAAAGCATCAAATCATCTTAGGGGTTCCTTAATAAAGAATATTCATGGGAAATCCACCTAGCACACACCATAGGAGGACTTGGTTGGGGAAACAACTCCAACTCAACACCATGAAACCTAATTGAATCTCTAATTAGCCCATCTCCATTTAATTCAATGTATCTATTAAAATTCATGGCCACACAAAACATTCAAATGGTTGCAACAACATTACATAGATTAATAAATTACAAAACCTAATTTGAAAATTATAGACCACCAACTGTAGCTTATTAGTATATTTATTCTCTATTATTAACTCTGGATTTTACATAGATAATGAAAAAACTAAATAATGAACAATTTACATAAAATTAGATAAAATTATCTTCCACCTCTAAAGCACAAACAGTACCAAGAATAATATGGGATGAAATAAAAGGAACTGATAACTCACCAATGTGGGTCCAATGATACCAAAAATTCATGATTCCATCACTAGGCAAAGAAGAGGGATAAATGTCTACCTTTCATATTTAAGGAGGATCTCTCAATGTGTGTCTTCCAACGGAGGGGGAAAGTAAAAATTAATGTCAAAAAAAATGAAAATCGATGGGTAATTTCATAATTTCACCCAAATTAATGGGCCACATGGTTTGTCTACATAGTTGGTAGAGCCCTGTGCTAACCATGTTCCTCCAATTATAGGATGGTGAAAATCACACGGTTACTATGTAAGGTTTGAAAACCCATGTAAAAACCATGAGATACTTCTATTTAAAAAATATATTTTTTTAATCACAGATCACCCGAAGTCACATGGTTTAACAAATTGTGTGATCTCATCTTTCTCATTATCATGGTATTATATTGTTTGTCAAACCATGTGTTATACCACATATGGTTTCTAATAATAGTCAGAAAATCTTTTTTCACCTAGAAATATGGGTTTTGGGCTCTAAATTGGCCTCAGACACCACTATTACACCCATAACCTAAAATTCTATTCACATTAGGCTATAATTGAGAATTTAAACTAAAAGGGGATCTATACCTCGTACGAAAACATGGGTTCTTACAATATTCCACCATAAAACAATTCATTCATTCATTACCCTTTCAATGGTGGTTAAGATATTATTGAGAACAACTCTATCCACTCGGCACATAAGTCTGTCTCCCGCTCCAATGTTTCTTCATTTAAATGGTTTTTATTCAATAACACTTGTACTTGAAGAACATATCATCCTAGATTAACCATATTGCTCTTATGATAGATAAAATTAATACCATACTGAATGGATTCTTCTTCTTATAACTTAATGACCTCATTTTAAATAAATTTATTCAAGTACGAATGATAATGGTGTAGTTGACATACACGGTAGACATAAAACATGGTACAATACCTCTTAATAATATATAAAAGATAGGTTAACATAAAGACTCTCTCTAGAATTTCATATGTCCCAACATATCACGATGAAATCTTCCACTGTCTTTTGATCCTTACGTGCCCCAACCTTGGTGAATCATTTAAAAAAATTGAACCCCAACCTCAAACAATAGAAGACTTATATAGTGATCATTGTAATATTTCTATAAAGACTATTCTATATCCATATACTTCTAAATCAATTATCCTTGCCCAGATGTCTCATTCATGACATGTGTTCCATTTAAATCTACCTCGCCTTTCTCTAAAAAGTATAGTGGTTATCAATATACCCTAACTTACAAAGCCCCAAAAAGATCTATTTGTATCATCTCTTTATACCTATTACTATAAGAAAACATAACCCGAGTTGTATGCCTCTCCCAGGATCACCCAATGTTCTAGACTCATGATCACAAAATGTACTCAAGAACTTTTATATTACACTCTGGTTGGACATCATTATGATGATCTTATGTTATGATCAGAGCACTTGTGTACCCATCACCCTTTTCAAACACTTCCATAGCAGAGATGTAAAGTGGGCACCCCAATATGAAATGATAGTGTGTGAGACCCCATGAAGTCATACTATCTCATTGATATAAAACCTCCCAATATCATCCAAATTTAATGTAACAACCCAAGCATCCACGATACGCTTCTCATTTAATAATGAAATAGCATGCATTGTATGCAATTTTGAGATTATAACACACCGAGACCAATAAAAATAGCTGTTATGAATATTAATACCCAGTTTTTGAATTATATATATTCTATATTTAAAAATGGACTTCATTTTTTGGATTCGGAATATCGAAATTAGCCTAAGTTGAATTTCTTGTATTTTCTGAGAACATCCAATTTTCGATGAATAGTGATTGATACTAAAAAACAAATTTTTTAATCGAAATAAATTTTTATATTGAATGGTTTTAAAGTATAATTATAATATAATATTACCATTTTTTCCAATGGTGGTTATTAGAATTAATTTCTCTTTTAAATTGGATATAAACAATTGACAATCTTTTGATTGATATTGTTTCTTAAAAACACGCTATTTGTTTGTATAGAGAGAATTGACTATATAATTTATTAATGAAACTTCACTATTTTGAATTTTTTAAAATGCAATTTTTTTTTTAAATTTGAAATATCAAATATATCATAGGGTGAATTATGGTATTTTTCGGATAATGTTCAGTTTTTAATGAAATGTGAAAAATATTGTATATTAATTCAAAACTGAATTTTTATCCAAATTATTTATATAGTTAAATTTCAATTTTAATTGGTTTTAATGAATAATTGAATGTTTTTTATCACTTAATTAATTTTTTTTCATTGGAAGTAATTTCACTTTTCAATTGGATGTAAAAACATGTCAATCGTTGGATAGATTTTACTTCTTAAAAACTCGTCTTTGGTTTTGACAACATGAATTATTTTTAAATTAATTAATGCAATTTATGTGTTTGGAATTTGGTAAAATAGATTACATATTTGGAATCAGAAGGTCCAAATTATGTAATTAAGACTCTTTTTTTTTGACATTATAAATAGTAACGACGAAAATTATCTTTAATTATCATGATTAATTAGTATTCAGGTAGCTAATGGTCAGAAATAAATATCATAATAATATAAAATTCCCTCAAAATGTGTTCTAATACTATTGGTTGTGTCGTGACCGATCATGGGATGCCTTGTTCCAACTTAGGGACCCCATGAAATCTCTTTTGTGTGATAGTGACATTTTATCATTTTATTTTTAAAGAAAGTAAAATATAACAAAACTATGTAACACCTATGTAAAAAAATTAATTTTGTTTAAATAAATGATCTCATAGACTATAAATAGTAATTGGAAATATAAAAAGATTTCATACATCATGGTATTTTTTTTTATAATTTTTATACATTAAATAAATAAATTTATTTATGACAGCATGATGATGTAGTGATTACCTCATTTATGAACGATTTAAATAAAATGAAACGATAATGTAAAATTTAAGACTTACACTTATCTAAAGCCTATTATATGGGTTTATTTCGAATCTTTATCACCTTATCCTAGGAATAAATCATTTTGGGACCTTTAAAATCCTAAAATCATTATATAATAAAGTAACATTTCAATCTTTCCAAAAGAGCCACTCCTCTCCTCTTAAAAAAGCACCCACCTCTACCACCTTATCCACACCTTCAACTCCATTTGGCTCGGCCAAACTCTACACAAATACCCTCTAAAAATTCCACCCATAATCCTAGAAGCATTAACTTAGGACGAAACCTCTTAAAGAAACCCTTTTGGTTCAAACCAAGGGCAGTTACCAGAATTCAAGGTAATTTCTTCTCTTATGTTCTTTTGTTTTATTATTCTTCTTCAACAACCTAAACTCTTTTTATTATTTTATTTTGTAAAAACACCATTATAATAAATATACCTGGATGTTTTTATGAGAAGGATTCGAACTACACTTACACACACCTCCATCTAATGGTTAAAGAACATACTGTTTCTGTTGGTGCCAAATTAATACCTCAGGAAACGATGATTGTTCAATCATCTTTTAACACCTATCATGGTGGCCATTAAGATGTCACTATATTTATATATGATATATATTAGGTTTATGTTTTCCTTTTTCTTCTGTATTTTTCATTTATGTCATACCTTTATGATTTCTATTATGAATAAATGAGATAAATTCATTTAAGAACTGCGGACTACCGCCCCCTCAAAGTGATTTGAATAGTTAATTCCATATGTGGGATGTATAAAGGATCGAGATAATGATATTATATATGATGTTATACTATAAATTATTACGTACCTTTATATAATTATGATTTTATTCCATTAAATATGAAATAGAAATGAATTTATCATTCATGCGTACGTACGACTTACCTTCTCCAAGAACGGTGCATTTCATTTCATACCTCTAAATGTTATGTATTATTATAAATGCATGTATATACTGGATATATATGATATATAAGATATCTACATCATGAATAAAATTCTGGAGATAATGGATATTTTACCACACAAACAACTAGTAATTATAAGAAGTTTATTTTTGACTCAAGAACCAAGGATCGAAAAAATGACCATTATTAAATTAAATGATTACATAATGTTCATAACATGGTATTAAGTGATCTAAAAGCAATAATGAACATGAAAAAGGTTCTTAATAAAATAGAAATTAACTATAGTTTATTATTCAGGAGATTAAAGAACGATCGAGTCAAGTCGGACACGAGGTAAGGGACTTCATCTCAATCTCCACTCATTCAGGCATATTTTTTATTATACACAACTTTCTTTTATATGGTGTATAAACCCCTTTTACTTTTACTTTTCTTCAAAAGGAATATTTTTATATGACGCATTTTTACTAAAGGAAAAAATGAATTTTTTATCTTACGTATGCGGCGACAACAACTTCTCAACCACTGTGACCATTATTTGAGTTTCGTCTTTATCTACAAGCCATGCCTTTTTTTTAAAATAAAAAATAAATACCATGTTTTACTTTTCATTTATTTTGGTATTGAAAATTGTTTTGATAATGTTTTGATTATATTAATGTGTTTTATTGATATCATTTGATTGAAATATGGAAATGTTATGTTTCCTTTATGAATGTTTTCTGTGATACGATTATCTTAGGGTTCTTATGCATTTTTTATGATATGTTTAAACCTTTTCATATAAAGAATGAATTGGACTTAATATGTGACAGGTGGAGCCCTCTATAGCTCCTCGATGCATCAGTAGGTCTCATGAAAAAAACTAGTGTCTTGGCATAAGGCCTTGACAAAATCATATTTGTAATCTTGGCATAAGGCCTTGACTATGTAGTTATGATAGTATGGCATTATGCATTCCATCATTTTGAAAGTGGTTATTTATATTTCATGTGAATATTTGACTAGTATAATATCCATGTGAATAAGTAAATGGCATTATTAAATTTTATTTTTTCCATGTTATTCTAATGTTCAAGATTAAATGGATTTTGTTTTAGTTATACAATTTTATTAATTTTTTATGCTTGTTTATGAAAGTTTTCGCAATATTTTTATCCTTACTGAGCATCTGAGCTAACCCCTTTATATGTTTTATTTTTCCCAGGATGTGAAGAATTGTATTATGATTTACCTTCATGGATAGTCTATGGGATAAGTGTTATCAAATAGGAAAATATTTTGTTTTTGTTTTTACTTCATGATGTAATGTAGAACTTATGAATGTATCTAGTGTTTCAAGGCTACTAAAATAATTGGTCATTCGAGACATGATCTTTTGTGATCATGCCATTATTATGTAACAATGTACTGACTCTGGGTAACTGAGGTTGGGGCATTATAGTTGGTATTAGAGGTATTTTAGTACTAACCTTGGAAGCTATATTTAGATAAACTCTTATTAGAGCACATATCCCTAAGATAGACTTTGATGATTAGTGTAGAAGAACAACCTAGAATTTTGGTAATGTATAGATTTTGTAAAATTTTCCTAGAAATACATACATGTTTGAATATGAGCATGTATAGGCGGCTTTTGCATAGATGTACCTATGGGTAAAACCCAAAAACACCACTTTAAGCTAGACTCGAACAGGAACGGGTGCACGACAACGGGCCTTGCAGCACTCTTGGTTACGACACTCCTGGGGGATATACTTATGATAATTAATGATTTCATTACAAACCATTATGGAGGTTTTGTGAGTATATACATCCTCAAATTAATCCTTTTTATGATTATGGATTATATCCATAAACTGTTCAATTTATGTTAGGTGTTTTGAATGTTTGTTATTATATATTTCGATTCATAAAATAATCTAGTTTATGACATTGTTTAGAAATTGATCCTTGTGAAAGGAATAGAAACTGTATCAATGCAAGCACTCAATGTAGGGATCTCCCTCCTACTCAAGATAATTATAGTGGAGCTGGTGATACAACTGGTGTTGATTAGCTTATCACCATACTGAGACAACTCACTCAGGTAATGAATAATAACCTTACTCGTATGGAGCACCCTGATCCTAAATGTGGAGTATCAATGTTAGAAATCTTCATGAGGAAACATCCACCAAAATTTAATGGGGTTACAATTCCATTAGTATCTGAGCAATGGATAAATTTCCTAGAGAAAATATTTCAGGATTTAGGTAGTAGTGAAAGGGACAAAGTTTTCATGGTAGTTTACCGCCTCACTGAAGATACTGATCAATTGTGGTCATTGATTCAAAATACAAAGGAAGATGAAGAAGTATCAAGTTTGGAATGGAGATAGATTAAAGAGATTTTCATAGAAAAATAATTTCCTCATGACCATCGAGCGGATATGGAAAGAAAATTTCTGAGTCTGAGGCAAAAGGAGGACGAGAATGTTGCAAAGTATGAGTCTAACATTACAAGGTCAGCGAGACATGTTATAGATTATATACGTAACCCAATAATTAAGATTAATTTTTTCATTGATGGGTTAAAACCATTCCTCCGTTGAGATTCAGTATCACAATCCTTCTCATCGTACGAAGATATTGTCTCATTTTCTATCATGACAGAAAAGGAATTATCTATGTCTTATGGCAAAAAAGTAAAGAAAGAGAAGAATAGAATGGTGGAGCAGGAGACATATAAAGGGAAAAATGGAAATAAGTATTTCCCATTATGTGATAATTTTGGTAAGAAAAAACTCGGTACTTTCCTAAAAGGAATGAGATTTTGTTACAAATGTGGAGAAAAATGTCACGAGACTCGTGATTGCAATGGAAAGAAAGAGGCTATCAATGTTGAATGCTACAATTGTAGAGAAATGGGGAATTATGCAAATGAATTACCTAAGCGTCAGGGGAAACATACCAAAGAAAAGGCCAATGGATCAAGTCCAATATTTTGTTGTAACTATAGTTGAAGTGGAATAATTATTGTATTTGTGGTTTTGGAGTCATGAACTATATTATGTTTATATGAATAATGTGACATATATAAGGATTGTACTGTAGTACTTTTTGTTTTCATTAAGTTTTTAATATGGTGAAGGTAATCATAATTTTAGTATGTGACAATAGGAGAAACATTAATTTGTTTGGGGAATCTGATGTTACAATTGATTTTGGAAGTTGGAGACCTTTTAGAAAGAGTCTGGATAGAGGTATTTTGGATAACTATAATGGTTGGAATGGATTAAGTTGAACTTTGGATAGTATTGTTTAAGGTTAAAACATTTCTGAAGATTATTTTTGGAATATTATACTATATTTTTAGGAAAAGGACAGCCTGCAGGTTGAGGGATAACCCATTACGTCAGACAAAGCTGTAGGAATTGAACCCACAACCATAGTCTGATAGCCCTTTATTACCTACCACTAGCCTACATGAATTCCCTGGTTATTAAAAAATAGTTTTCCTAATCTAAATGGTATGTGTTAATATATAGAACCTTGTACGATTAGGATAAATAAAATATCTTTTAATTATATTACCTTTTGGAGTGAAATATGGGTTTCTGGTAAATATTTATAAAAGAATGAAAGTCTACATGACATGTAAGTATATTTCCTTACGTTCTTAGTAAATCTCTTAAATAAATTCCTCAACTTTATGAAAGGTAACTTAAAATAAAAACATTGTTGAGTAACTTTTCCTACTGGGGAATTAATTACCATTTAACCAATCAAAAGTTTGTGATTTTCTAGTAGTTAACTTTCTCCTAATCCTATTTTCCACAACACTCCATCAGACCTTGATGGTTTGTTTCTCCTCCATATCCATGTTTTCAAATAATCATAGTATGGGCTATCTCGGGTGACCTTTGTACTTATCATTCTTTATTTTAAAGTTATATTTTTATTAAACCTATTTCCAATATGGGTTTTCCACAAAGGTATTTACAATTTCAACCTTTTATTTTTGAAGAACATATTCAAATCGTGATGACGCAATTTATTGAAGGAGGTGTGAATGTAACACCCAAAGCTTCCATGACACAGTTCTCTTTCAATAATGCAATAGCTTGAATTGTATGAATGTTCGAGATTCTAACACATCGTGACCAATCAAAGTAGTCGTAATGAATAGTAAGACCCACTTTTTGAATTATAAAAATTCTATATTTCAAAATGGACTTCATTTTTTGGATTTGGAATATCGAGATTATCCTAAGTTGAATTGTTGGTATTTTTCTGAGAACATCCATTTTTCGAGGAATAGTGAAAGATACTTAAAAAAGAATTTTTTAATAAAAATAATTTATAGTGATAAATTATACTATTTAGTGGTTTTAAATTATAATTATAATATACTTTTACCATTTTATCCAATGGTGGTCATTAGAAATAATTTCACATTGAAATGGGACATAAACAATTGACAATATTTTGATATAACTATTTGTATGTACAAGAGGAATTAACTATATAATTTATTAATGAAACTTCTATGTTTTGAATTTGGTAAAATGTAAATAATTTTTTTATTTTGAATATCAAATATAGAATTGGGGGAATTTTTTGTATTTTTCTGATGTTGTTCATTTTTTAATGAATAGTGAAAAATGTTGTATTTTAATTTAAAACGGTCTTTTCATCCAATTTATTTATATAGTTATATTTTTATTTTTATTGGTCTTAAAGTATAATTGAATTATGTTTTTATAACTTAATACAATTTTTTTCATTGTAAGTAATTTCACTTTTCAATTGGATGTAAAAACAAGTCAATCTTTTGATAGATTTTACTTCTTAAAAACTTGTCTTTGGTTATGACAATGGGAATTATTTTTAAATTAATTAATTTAATTTCATTGTTTGGAATTTGGTAAAATAGATTATATATTTGGAATCATAAGGTCAAAATTATGTAATTAGGACTCTCTTTTTTGGACATTATGAATAGTAACGACGACAATTATCTTTAATTATCATGATTAATTATTAATCGGGTAGTTAATGGTAATGAAATAATATCATAATAATATATAATGACCCCAACATGTGTCCTAATTCTATTTGTTGTGTCATGTCCAACCATGGAATGCCTTGTTACAACTTATGGATCCCATTGAATCACTTCTGTGTGATAGTGATATTTTATCATTTTATTTTTTAAGGAAAGGAAAATATAACAAAAGTACGTAACACCTAAATAAAAAAAATTAATTTTGTCTAAATAAATGTTTTATTAGACTATAAATATTAATTGGAAAGATAAATTGATTTCTTACATCATGTTATTTTTTTATAATTTTTATACCTTAAATAAATAAATTTATTTATGACACTACGACGGTGCAGTGATTACCTCATTAATGATCTATTTAAATAAAATGAAACGATAACGTAAAATCTTAGAAATAAAATTTTCTAAAGACGATTAGATGGGTGTATTTATAACCCATATCACCTTATCCTAGAAATATATCATTGTGGGACCATTAAAATCTGAAAATCATTTCGTAATAAATTAACATTTCAATCTTTCCAAATGAGCCCATCCTCTCCTCTTATAAAAGGCCCGCACCTATACCCCATTTTTCACACCTTAAAATCCATTTGTATTGGCCAAAATCTGCCCAAATACCCTATAAACTTTCCTCCCATCATCCTAGAAGCCTTACCTTTGGCATAAATCTCTTCAACAAACCCTTTTGGTTCAAACCAAGGGGAGTTACCTGATATAAAGGTAATTTCTTCTCTTATGTTATTTTGTTTTATTTTTCTTCTCCAACCCCCTAAACTCTTATTATTATTATTTTTCTAACCAAACCAGTATCATCAATACACATAGATGTTTTTATGAGAAGTATTCAACCTACTATTACACACACATCCATCTAATTGTTAAAGAACATACTATTTCTGTGGGTGGCGAATTAATGCCTCAAGAAACGATGATTGTTCAATCATTTTTTAACACCTCTCATGGTAGCCATTAATATGTAACTATATTTATATATGATATACATTAGATTTATGTTTTCATTATTCTTATGTATTTTTCATTTATGTCATACCTTTATGATTTACATTTTGGGTAAATGCAATAATTACATTTTATGAAGTGCGGACTACCGCCCCCTCAAAGTGATTCGAATCGTTAATGCCATATGTGGGATATATAAAAAATGGATTTAATGATTTTTTATATGATATTATACTAGAATTATAATGTAACTTTATATCATTATGATTTTATTCCATTAAATATGAAATATAAATGAAGGTAGCTTTCATGCGTACGCACGGCTTACCGTCTCCATGAACGGTGCATTTCATTTCTTACCTCTAAATGTTATGTAATATTATAAATGCATGTATATACTTGATATATATGATATATATGATATCTAAATCATGAAAATAATTATGGAGATAATGGATATTTTACCACATAATCAACCAGTATTTATAAGAAGTTTATTTTTGACTCATGTACCAAGGTTCGACAAAACGACCGTTATTAAATTAAATGATTAAATAATTTTAATAACAAGATAATAAGTGATGTAAAAGGAATAATGAACATGAAAAATGTTCTTAATAAAATATAAATTAACTATATTTTATTATTTAGTAGATTAAAAAATGATCGAGTCAAGTCGGACATGAGGTAAGGGACTTCATCTCAATCTCCTTTCAATGAGGCATATTTTGTTTTATACACAACATTCATTCATATGGTGTATAAAATCTTTTTACTTTTAATTTTATTCAAAAGTAATCTTTTTATACGAAGCGTTTTTACTAAAAGACAAAAGGAATGTTTTGTCTTACGTATGCGGCGACAATGACTTCTCTGCTGCCATGACCATTATTTGAGTTTTGGCTTCCTCTACAAGCCATAAATGTTTTTACAAATAAAAAAATAAATACCAAGTTTTACTTTTCTTTTATTTTGGTATTGAAAATAATTTTGATAATGTTTTTATTACATTAATGTGTTGTATTGATATCTTGTGATTGAAATGTGAAAGTGTTATGTTTCCTTTTTAAATGTTTTATGTGTACGATTATGTTATGGTTCATGGGCATTGTATATGATATGTTTAAACATTTTCATATAAAGAATGAATTGGACTTAATAAGAGACTGTTGAATCCCGCTATAGCTCCATGATGCGTCGTTAGGTCTCATGAGACAAACTAGTGTCTTGGCACAAGGCCTTGACAACATCTAATTTGTAGTCTTGGAACAATGACTTGACTATGTGGTTATGATAGACTGGAATTATGAATTCCATCATTATGAAAGTGGTTATTGATATTTCATGTGAATATTCGAATAGTAGAATATCCATGTGAATATGTAAATGGAATTATTTAATTTTATATTTTCCATGTTAATCTAAAGTTCAAGTTTAAAAGGATTTTTTTTCAGTTATACAATTTCCATTATTGTTTATGATTGTTTATGAACGTTTCCGCTATATTTTTATCCTTACTAGGCTTCTGAGCTCACCCCTTTCTATGTTTTATTTTTCCCAGGATGTGAAGAAGTGTATTATTATTGACCTGCAGGGATAGTCTATGGGACAAGTGTGATCATAGGGTACAATATGTTGCTGTTTTTTTATTTAATGGTGTAATGTAGAACTTATGAATGTATCTAGTGTTTCAAAGCTACTAAACTAATTGTTCTTTCGAGACTTGATCTTTTGTGATCATTCAATTATTAAGCAATAATGCACCGAATATGGGTAACTGAGGTCGGGGAATTACATTTAAGGACTCCTTGATCATTGAGAAATGATAAACATCCATTATTCATTCAAAAATAACCCCCAAAACATCTCTTACTCAAGGAATCCTCGATAAAACAATCACAAAATCCATCGTCATATCAGCCCATTTTCACTTGGTAATATGTAAATTATATAAAATTATAGATGGACCATGATGTTCCATATTCAGTTGTTGATATGAGGAAAACCTCATAAATAAACAAGATACACGTCTATTCATACATGGACACCATTACAGATGAAGAAAGTCATAATTAATCTTAGTGAAATTGAGATGCACTGCATAAGAGAAGGCATGAAACAACCCCATCAAATCCTTTTGTATGTCCACTAGATCCCAAATCGGTTAATCAATATGTAGGATATCATCATCACCTATGGCCCAACCAGGATGCAGATCACCACTATCAACACTCTATCATAGGATTAGGCCCACGAAATCTGATACCTGCCTCATCCTCATTCTATACAGTAGCTTAAAGTTCATAGACAAGGATTAAATATTTGTCTATCCTTGACAATCTTATACCTACAATTTTATCTCAAAGAAATAATACATAAGCTTCCATTTGTTACTGCCTGGCTAAACTACCTATATATTATTCATCCTACTCAGTGCATCAACCACATCATTTCCTTTACATATAATATAGGTATGATCAAAGTCAAAATATAGTAGTTACTCAAACCACCATCACTACCATGGATTCATATCATGATATGTAAATATACACTTTATGATTTTTTGAATTTTGTACCCCACAAAATGAATACCCATAAAATAATATATCTAGTAGTGAATACCACAAAATATTGTAGATAACTCAAGATCATATATCAGTTAATTCATATTTGGTTCCCAAAGCTGTCGAGACCCATATTCCATCTCTATTTCCCCCTGCATCATTGCATCTCAAAGGATGATACCTGATACATCACAATGAAAAGTTTAGCTTCTATCCTTCTCTAGAATAATTTGGATTAGAACTAAAACTAATCCCCCTTTCATATTTTAAATGGTTTTATAATAGTTATATAACCATTAAACTTCACAACCTTCTTATTCAATACATGCAACAACACTGTTATCCATGGTATGTACTATATGTGATTAATATAATAACCATATATCCCTAATAAAATCTTTATGTCAAATATTTTCATGGGGTTCTCCATGGAAACTATAAATCTCACCTTATCTAGGTAAACTGACACTCCTGTCATTGAAATAATATGACCCAAGAAGTGAATACAATCCATCCAGAAGTGTCACTTTGTGAGAATGACATAAATCAGATACTCCCATAGTGTATCCAATATGATCTCATGCTTTCTGGAATGTTTATATTAATTGTGAGAATACACCAAGATATCATCCATGTAAACTATCAAAAACGAATCACTATAAGTATGGGAGCCTCGGCTCATCAACGCCATGAAAATTATAGGCACATTTGTGAGACCAAAAAAATATCAAGATACACATATAGACTATACCTACTATGAATAGTTGGAAAAGGTATTTCATCTAGTTGAACACACACCTAATTATATCCATAACACAAATCTATTTTTGAGAACACCTGAGATCCTTAATGTTAATTAAATAGGTCATCTATCCCTGACAAGGGATGCCGTTTGTTAACTATTAGGTCATTCAGTTTCTGGTAGTCCACACATAGCCTAAGGGTTACATTCACTATTTTCACAAAAGGACCATTGAACCCCATGGATAAGTGTTGTTCAAATAAACCCCTTTCTCGAAAATTCATCAAGTAGTCTCCTGAAATCATGTTACTCCATCATAGCCATCCTATATGGAGAAATGGAAAAAAGTGTGTCCCCTTGAACAAGCTCAGTGGATAACTCCAACTCTCTCTTAGTTGGTAAAACAAAAAATTCTTTTGGGAAAACATCCCAAAAATAATAAACCATTGGAGGAAAATATACCAATTATTCTTCATGAGTATCTAGTCACAAAGTAGAAATTTGGGTTATCATCACTCTCATCCCATGATGCTCTGGTCCATCTCAGATTGCATGGACATCCAATTAACCATTGTGGATTTAACTACACTATTTTGTGATGTGAAAGTCACCCTCAAGTGATAATAGTTTATATAGGCTCGATAATGCACTATCCAATCCATCTTGTGTATAACTAAAACCCCATTAATATCATTGAAGAACAGATTCTAGATGAAATTCCACCCACAAAACTCAAGACGAAGTCCATACACAATATCATACTCTCCATTTTGATCCCCAATAGAGTACCATGTTTCATGATACCATTACAAAACTAAAACACAAGCCTCGTTATATCTACCACATTCATAAAAATAATATTATTTGGTGTACATGTAACAAAATAAATGATGAAATAGTATATTCTACTAAGATTATACCGCTCACCATAAATAGTATGAGACTTGTCTCCCTAGCGATAGGCTATAAAAATATATGGCATGAACCATGGCCTTATGACCAAAACTCACTACCCGAAGTAGGCCCACTCTATTTTCATTGTGTAAATGATGTCTTCTTGCCTTTCCTAATACCACCGCTACCTTTTCCTGATCAACCGACACTACATTAACTCCCTTTCTCGTATGGAGCTACGAATTATTCCACTAAACGTGGTGTCTGAGCTAACCCCTGCCACTCACTTCCAGAGGGAATGTTCAGCTGAAACGTTTCACATAACCCATCCTACCAAAAACTTGGAAATCTACTTGGTCATCATCTCACTAATTCTTCATGTCGCCCCTTTTACCACATTTATGTAAAAACCCATTATATCAGTACTCATAGACTTAATAGTACTCATTTCTTGAGAATCCTCAAAATGGAACCTCCATCCTAAAGATGATGATCTAGTAGTTCAAGATAATCTACTAATTGGATCTGTTCCCCTATATTACATGTGTTTCATCTATGTTATCAGCTCCTGGTATACAATTTTAGTAATAAATTTCAATCTAAACACATTGAAATGAGATCTGGTAGCATGTCATAGACCTTCCCCAAATCATCTCACTCTTAATGGATCATCATTAATGTATGTAAGTTCAAAACATTGAAACTCTAAAATGTGTATTGAGTACTCCATAACAATCATAGTTTCCTACACTAGACACATGAAATCACTAGCCATCACTGCACCTCGATGCTCAGGATAAAAGTATTCATAGAACCTGGTTTGGAAATTAGACCAAAGAATATCTTATAGCCAGTCAACCTAGTTAAAAAAACCTCACCAAATATTTTATGTTACATGTATCATATATGTCACGAGCTTCACTATCATCTCAAGAGGGGTCTCTAGATGCTTGAATATCGATAGCATAATCTCATGCCACATCTCACCAGCCTATGGACCTCCACCCCCCCCCCCCCCCACACACATGGGATGATGCTAATACTGGGACACATCGATCAGATCTGCCATACAAAAAGAAGGATATGTTTCTCCTTAAAAATTCATCATGAAGTGATAAAAACCCATCATAGAACTGTGCCTCAGAACCTATTTTTGGTAATACAGTTGGTGCCACATCTAGCAATTAAGTAGGTTCCACTAGTATCCCATAGCCTACATCCTCCAAATCATGTTCGTCTCCACCCTCTTGGTATATGAGTAGAGATCATCGTGGTGTCATACCTTGAAAATTCCGAACACACTCCTTTGAAAAGAATGATATTAGAGATTGTAACACAAAAACTTAGGTTTGGTCCAAATATTCTTATACCAAAATCATAATCCACAATCATCTCCAAAATCAATGACTATATAAACAAACTGTTATAAAAGTCACAAGACACGCTGCCTATCAGCCACTCAAAAGTTGTTTGTAGGTTATTTCTTTTCTCTTATGTTCAATTTCCCATTTCATTTCATTTTTATTTTACATTACACATTAATATTTTATCCATAGGGATCACTAAATTCTGATCCATAAGGGATGATGATCCTCATGAATCAAAATATGGTTTCCATATTATCAATTCCATAACATGTTCTAGTCCATTTGACTCATGGTCCATAACTCAATGTTCTACAATTAGCTAAATAAGGTGATAGTTGTAGCCCAATCAGAAAAATAATGCTCTGGTTATGACATGAACTCTAATTAAATACCATGTTTTCCCCATTCATACTAAAAAACTATATCACAATAACATGTATAAGTATCAGAACACCTATTACAACATTATGAAAACAATCAATTCGTCTTTAATGTAATAGAATAATGCATGGTATTACATTCCTATATAGTTCCTAAAATGAAGCATGAGGTTGCATACCCACATGTAATTATGTATCAAAAGAGAGAGATCCTAGAATATTAACAAAAATAACATTATAATTAAATTTCATAACTCATCAGTGTAATCAAATCAACTGTAATAGCTAAAATATAGAAAACAGTAATTTTGTTCAATGGAAATTGGACTTTTTTAAAATTTGGGTCATTTGTCCCCAAGAATAGATCATTACATAATTCCAATAAATTTCTATCCAAATTTATTATCATAAAATTTTAAAACATAAAAGTAAATATATTCTCTAATATATCATTGTAATATCTCGGAACCTAGTATAACTCAGTGGTGCCTTGATCCCAATTGGCCACATGGCCTCAAACACATCTCCCCAAACACCAGAACCAGTATACTAGAAATGAGGGCCTAGGATGTGTCCATGGGAAGACAAATCTCTCATTACGAAGTTCTAAAATATTATAATAGAAAATAATAGTCAATAGTAGTAGTAGACTAAACATTTATATATCTAATAAATTATCAATATTAGAATATATAAACAAATCCAAAAGAAATCTCACATACAAAAGAAGATGTGGATACATGTATATTAAAATAATCCAAAACAGGTACACAATATTTGAATACAATAATTATCTGAAAATACAAAAAATTCCAAAAGAATACACTATTTCTAGATAGAATAATGATCCTCATCTTGGTCCTAGTATCTACTTATCATAAGAATGGCACAAAATCAACCATCGAACTGTGGTCACCATTAACTCCCTCTACATTTATTCAAATAGCATGTTCATGTACCCAATGGATTCTTGAATAGGGTGTGAGATATAATCCCAATTGTTAACAACCTAAATATCAATATTAATACTAGATATGAAATATAAAAATCTATATAGTGTGCATGTAAACAGGTAATTTGTAAATAAATGTAAAGTAAATATGGAATATCTACTACTAAATGACTGAACATGTATAGCCATACTAGGATCCATATGAATCAAGTGTTAGCTCTAATAAAAAGGTAGATAAAAACATAATATATTTTACCAACATAAACATATATTACATCCATACATATCTTGTCAACCATGGTCTTTTCGTAAAACCTATGTTTCAAACCATCTATGATAAGACATATTATCAAGAGTGTATCATATACCCTAGGTAATAAATATAGTCTTTCAAATAAAATTTACCAATTCCGTGTATTAGAATTAAACTGTTAGACCATGAAGGGATGGATCCATAGTGTAGAGTACCAATGATTCCTCTTCGTGTCCCCAGAGCAACTCGATGGAAACTCGATAGTGACACTCGTTGAAGACATAGGATCTTTCCATTTAAAAAATTACTATATGAGTCCAAGAAATAAGGATCAAAGGGTGAGTATGGCCTATGGAATCCCAGAGAATCAACAACGAAGAAGAAATCTCCATCCATGGAATCCACTTCGACATTCAATACTCCATGGGAGAAACATCAGTGTCTATTCATCAATTACATCCAAATAACATTCCATATCATGAGATTACCCACTCATTATTCAATTCACATTCACTCACATCACATGAGTATACCCACTCATATATCACATATTTTCAAGAATCTATTCAAGAAATATAAATCACACAGTAACATTTTATCACTTGAGAAATGTGGAAACACATCCCTTAAACATATTATTTAATTCAGTCTATTTATTAATAAGCTTCATATAACTATAAAACCAATAAATAACCCTATATATTTCTTAATAGGGTATAAACATGATAAATTCACCTAGAACACCCCACATGTAGCCTTGGTTGATAAAAAACCACCAACTCATCATCAAGGAACTTAAGGTAATCCCTAATATGTCCAATTCTGTTTAATTTAATTTATCAATTCTATTGTGTTGCTATGCTGGAAGGTTTGACATGGGGAATAATGGAAATAACCTTAACAATGAACCAAACCAAATGAGAAAATCATAGAAAACCCAATGTATCTTAGTAGTAAAGTGATATTCTACTATTAACTCCTTATTAAACTCAGATAAATAGAAAAATAAATAATGGGAAATGAACCCAAAATTAGGGGAAATTATGTTGTTCTTAAAAAGAAGAGCTTATACTAAGAAGAACAAGTAATGACACAGAAATAGTTGAAAACTAATTTATATAGATACAATGATACTAATGAAATTCAATTCTAGTACCAAACAATGGATAGGAATCAATATCTACATTTTAGCTTCAAGGAGGAGCTGTCAAAGTGTGGCTTCTAATGGAAGAGGAATATGAAAATTGGGGTTGAAATAAAAGATTAAATAGGTTTCATTTCTTAATTTCACCGAAATTATTAGGCTGCATGGTTAGATAAACAGTAAACCAGCCATGTTCCTCTTACTATTGTTTGTGGTACATCACACGGATATTGTGCATGGTTTTTCTAATTGTGACACCCCACGTATTATTGACATATTATTTTAATAAATATTTATTTTAATTTATATCGTACAATGAATGTAATCAAATATGCATTTCACACTAAAGTAACTCAGATTACATTACATGTGATGGTGACTTGGAATATATTTCATGCAACACTATCTTGTCATAAAATACATGCAACACTGAGTCTGTGTACGATAAACGCAATACTGAGTTTCGTTGAAATATCTCCTTTTATTTTTTTTATTATTTAAAAAAGATAATTATAAAGAAGCTGTTAAAATTATTAATACGAATAGAAATAACTACTTTTAATATATTTTTAATATTTTTTATATAAATAAAACATATTGATAATAAAATATATGATTTTTTATAAAGCCAATTTTATGATTAAAAACATAGATTTCTTGAATAAAATAATTCTAATAAAGAAAGTAATTTCAGAAAAATTAATAAATATAATTTGATAAAATAATAATAATTTTTTAATACATAATGTAAAAATTATATATGGGTATTTTTTTGGATTTTTCAGAGAAACATCATTATTTGATGAATAGTGATAATACTACTTTTTAGTTAAAAAATGACATTTTTTTGAATTAATTATTAATTATAAATGATATTATGAATAACTTTTAAGTTCAAATTATATGAATATTACATCTAATAATTTATTAGAATCAATTCCACTTTTACACTGAATATAAAATCTTATTAAAAATCAGAACATTTTTCAACTTTTAAACCCCATTATTTCGTCATGTATGCTGGATTAGCACTAATCTAAATTTTCCTCTTCTGTTATTAGAATTTAAAAAAAATTCATATTACATTGTGTTAATTTATATAATTATATTCTAATATGACCATGGTAATATTTCTCCAAAATTATTATTAAAATCGATTAAAATTAATCACAACAATTAAGGCCAAATTAATCTTTATTGGGAACTAACCCTAAAAATTAAGGGCCCAAAGACCTATAAACTTTTCCAAAACACTTTGGTTGTTAATATTTAGACCCAAATCCTTCCATTATAGAGTTTTGTTTTGTTTTTATGTCTTTTTTAGGAAATAATATGTGTAGACCAGACTTTTTTATAAAATTTCCATGTCAGTCCTTTTCCTTCCCTATAAAATGCCATCACTTCTACCCATTCCTCATACCTCATAGAATTTTTATGTTGGACCAATACCTAAAAAAATTCCACCCAAAAATCAACCCTTGGACTTTTAGGCCTCTCATTATTTAGAAACCCTCTCTAAGAATCCATTTGGCACTAACCAAATAGAGTTACACTATTTATATGTAATGTCTTCTTTCATGATCCTCTTCTTAATTTTCCTTCTCCACCGATCCACATTCTTTATTTCCTTATTGTGTGACAAAAAAAATATTTAATATAGTAGTATTATTTTAAATGGTTCTTACCTAAACATACACATAGCTCCATCTAATAAATGTTGTCCATATTGTTTCTGTGTAAGGCGAACTAGAACCTCACGAAATGATGGTTGTTCATTTCTCGTTTACCTCCAACAGGTATGGCCCTAATGATTGACACTGTATTTATATATGTCATTTATTATATTTCATCTTTCCTTATATTTATTTATTACTTTTACAACACACGTCTTTTGACCATAAATTGGGTGTTAAAATAAGAATCTTGTTTGAGGAAGTGTGGACAACCACCCCCTCAAAGTGATGTGATTCATTCTTACACCACAAGGAATTTATTAAGGATTAGTTTAATGAAATTATATGATACATAATATATAGTAATTATATTATAATAATGATATATATACATGTAAATATATATATATATATATTCTTATTTCACTTACAATCTTTCTTTCAAAATGGCTATAATAATGGAAAACAGGGTCCATGCATACATAGGCTTATTGTCTCCATGAATGGTGTATTCCATTACGTACATCATTATGATATAGATTATAATAATAAAATTATAAGGAGTATACCATATATTTATATAATTTTATAAATTCAATAATCATGATATAAGAATAAGGATCAACAATATAACAAAATATGACACGTGTGAAGAACAAAGCGAATATTACACGAAGTTAAATTTTAATATAGGACCGTTAACAAGAAGGTAATATAATAAAATAGTCATGGAATATATGGTATTATATATAATAATTTTACTATTTAAAATATTTAAAATAATTCTATATTTATTATACAATAATCTTGTATGACTACGCAGAGAGTCAATATACAATGTGAGGGGGTTTCATCTAACTTTTAATTTCTGTGAGATACAAGCTATGTCCACAACTCATTCCTCTTATGTGGTGTATGTACTTACTATAATTGAATATAATGTATATTATACGTAAATTTATGGGTATTCACATATCCATTCTGTGATCCTTATTTCACTGGGATTGACTTTCAAAAGATACAAAATCGTTAAAACATTTTTGTCTCAATTAGCCTTCATTGAGACTTCGACCGAACATATTATATTGAGGTGTATATACTTCCATTGTACATGTTATATCATTAATATCATTATTTCCATAATATATTATGCTTAATATTATTTCATTCTCTTACATGCAGACTATGATCCAAAGTAACCAAGGTAAAAGAGTTTATTGAGACAATATTATCATTTTTCGATATTTTTTATGTTTATAATTCCATTGAATAAATATCTCAAAAATATTCATGAGTATACAAATACTATAATTATTAATGATATCAATATTTTGTAATAATATTTTATCCACTCCTTATAACTTAATATAAGGATTCTTGGGAAATCTATCTATCTCTCACTTCAGTCGGAATTCTAGTGAATTAAAAAACCATGTTTTCAAAATATTTCCAAAAATATATTCAACAGATCCATGGAGATCAATTTAAAGGACAAAGGATTTGAAAATTGTTTCTTTGATTTCAATGATTACATTATATTTTTTAAAATATATTTTCCAATAAAATAGTTTTCAAATGGTTTTATGTTATAAATAGATTTTTTCAAAGAATAAATGATATTTTCCTCAAGAAATGTTTTTAAAGGAATTTTCATGATTTTTTCCTATCTAAATCAACATCCATTGGTGTTTCTCACTCTTTATAGGGAAATTATTTAATTTTTTAATTATAATTATTTCTTGTAATTGATTGTGTATTGATGGTAGGATGTTTATGAAGCCTATTTCTGTTTCATGGGTTATATGCCTTTAAAACCCATATCTTTTCACAGGTTATGTTTATGATGAAATGATTATGAAACCTGTCTCCTTCCATAACTTATAATATGTTTACATTTTTATTATACCAGTATCATTTTATAGGTTATGATATTCTTATTTATTATCTTATGGAACATTTATTTATGATTTACTTATGTGATTGTTGGGGCCAATATCTCCCTCTAATGCATTTGGTATGGATTAATATTTCATGAGATAGATAGGGATGGAATAAGGGTTTACTGAATTCAGTAATACAAGGCTGGAATGAGGGTTTACTCAGTTTAGTAATACATAGATGGAATGAGGTTTTACTTAGTTCTCTAATACAGGGATGTAATGGGGTACACTCGGTTTAGTAAAGGAATTTTTCCACTAAGATGGTCTGGGAATTGATTCCTTGGATACTATGGAAATTAGTGTATGATTTTTTGTTGCCAAAATTTCATGTCCTACACCTATATTATTCATTCATGGATTATGTAGTTTACTTTGTTTTGATTCATGTCTTACAAACAACAAAGCTTCATTCCATGATTCATGTATTTGTTATTTTATAAGTATGGTAAGATATTCTATATTCATGATCAAGCTATCATACCTTTATGGTAATGTTTATAATTGCATGTCTCCCTAGTTTACCCTTACTGGGCATTTGAGATAACCCATTTTTATGTTTCATTCCCTGGTTATGAAGATATAAATTATTATTGATTGGCCTATGAAGGGTTCTAGTAAAGTAGAACCTAGCTAGAGATCATGTAGCTCATTTATCAAAGAAAATTTCTATTTCCATGTTTCCAAATCCACTATACCATCTATGGTATTTAGGAATCTATTTTTATAATGTTTAAGAAATTCAAAAATTTTATGTAATTATTATGTTTGTAAATAGAGGTTCTCTATAGTTGGTTTCATAAACAAAGTATAATTATCATTTGGAAACTAGGACGAGAAACCCTTAGGGAGAACCCTAAGGAACATGTCTAGGGATAAGTCTGAGGACCATGAAAATTTTATGAAAATATCATGGAATTTTGGTGGAAGATAGAGTGAGTGGTTTCATAGAAATAAAACTTTATCTTGATACAATAAGTGGACTTGGATATGGAAATGATTTTCCTAGAGGAAAAAATATAATAGGATGTTTTGGGCTTGGCTCAGGGTAATCTGGTACACGAAAATAGGCCCTGCTACACACCTGGTTTGACCCTCGTGGGGGGTATTTGTTGGGAAATCACAGACTCTTCATGAACCATTATAGATTATTTAAACATATTTTGACTGTTAATAATATATTATAAACCTAAGGTGTCATAGATTAACAATGATGTCATGAGTTAGAAATACGATAATTGATTTTTCATGATTATCCAGTTCATCATTATGATAACTATTTTTTACACTATACTTTTTGTTTTAGAAAATGTATAAAACCCAATGAAACCACATCAATGGAGATTATTAAGAACAATGAAATGATTTTCCAGAAGAGTAACCAAATACTATGGGATATGGAATCAAAAACCAAGTTGTTATGCTCTTGAATTTATCTCAGGATATGAATCATGGTGGAAATCCAAATGAGCAAATAAGGGAACAACATTTCGTTGAGCCTTTCATGAGGAAATTTACACCTTCATTAAAAGGGTCTCATGTTCCACTTATTTATGAATAATGGACTCATACAACTGAAAAATATTCACTGTTATTTAGATTTTAGAGTATAATAAATTCATTATGGATCTTTATTGTGTGGTAGGTCAAGCATCTCAGTGTTAGACTCTAATCAAGAATACGAGACAACATGATGAAATTGAATCCACGATTTGGGTTGAGTTCAAGGACTTATAAGTCAATAGTTACATACCAATACTTCATTGAAAAATGATGGAGAAAGGGTTTATTGAGATGAAGATAATGGATAATGACTCTTTTGGTACCTACGAGGCAAATTTCTAAAGACTTTTGGGGTGAACATTAGAAATTATCATCTAATCTAAATGTAATTTTGATAGGTTCATTAGTGTTTTAATGCCAAGTCATAGAAGGTAATTAGACATAAAAGACATTAGTAGGTATGAATATATTTTTTATTGTGAAATAATGGTTGAAATGGGGGTGGGAGTAATGTAAAAATGTCAGGTCCTTGATAAGAAAATGAATATGGAGTTCAAAGGAAAATCTAATAACCATATAGAAAATAATATGAACTTTCATTTATTCTATATTTCTGGGAAGAATCGTAGAGGGAGTACGCCTAGGGGGTCTAATAAATGTTTTAAGTGAATAAGGGAAGGTCGTCATGAAATTTATTTTCAAGGTGATGGGAAGATGTTTTCTAAAAAAAACCCAATGGAGAAAAGGCCCCATAGAATACACCACCCACTATTTTTTTCTACAAGTGTGAAGATAATGGGAATATTGCTAACAATTTCTCAAACCCAATGGTTCGTGAAGATTATAAATGTTAGAAAACCCTTATGGTGAGGGATAAGAAGAAATCTCATTCAATTTCTATATGAGATAAGGGGTGGGATAATGACATGATAAAAGGTACACATATTATCCACTCTAGAACGACTCATGTAACATTTGATTCTGGATCTACCCAATCTTTCATATCTAAATACTTTTATAAGGGAGTAAAATTTCCCCTAAAATAATTAGATGTGGAATTAGTAGTGAAAACCCCTATTGGATCAATGACTACATCTCACGTTTATGATTCCTCTCTAGTTGAATTTTTTTGAAACATGATTCCAAAAAAAAAATTCATTATGCCTTTGGTCGAATTAGATGTCATATTAAAAATGGAATGTATTTATCTACATAAATCCCACCTAAATTGTTAGTTATATGAAGTTATGTGGGATATTACAAACCCTATTATGACCATCTGTCAGTGTGACGAAAAATTTGAACTTCTTGTAGAGATTACATCCATTGTATGGGTCATAATTCCCATTCAAATGGTCTTTTTATCTCAAATGATTAGGGAGAAGATTGACATCAATGATATGCCAATAGTACGGGATTTTATGGATGCATTTCCAGAATATTTTCTGATTCATCCTCCAAAATGTGAATCTGAGACCTCAATAGAACATATACCAGGTTCCACACCAATTTCGAAGACTCCTTATAGAATAGACTCGATTGAGTTGCAGGAATTGAAGAAAAAACTATAATAAAACCTTAATAATGGATTAAGTAGGGAAATTTTGTAATCTTGTGGTGAACAAGTTCTATTTTTTGAAAAAAAATATATGGACCAATGTGGCTCTACATTGATTATTGGGAGTTGAACAAGATCACAATCTAGAACATATATCTAATTCCCCGTATTGATGACTTATTTGATCAAATGCATAGAGCTCAATACTTTTCCAAGATTGAAATTCATTCGTAATATCATCAATTAAGGTTTATGAAGGATTATATACCTTATACAACATTATATACATGTTATGGTCATTATAAAAGTATAGTGATTCCTTTTGGTCTCACTAATTCCCCTTCAATCATCATTTATTTAATGAATAGAGTCTGTATAGATTTCCTAGATATATTTTCAGTAGTCTATATAAATGATATTGTTATGTATTAAATGAGATAGGAAGAGTGTGTAGATCCCTTTGGAATTGTATTGAAGATCCAAAGGAAAGTTAACTTTTATGAAAAAATTAAAAAGTATGAATTTTGGAAAAATGATTTATTTTTTGGTTCACATAATCTTAATAGATGGTATAATAGTAGATCAATCATAGATAGAGTCTATTAAAATATTGAATAGAAAAACTATGGTGACTATGATCCATGTCACTTATGGTTTAGCTGGATATTATCAATAGTTTGTGGAGAATATCTCATGAATATATAATCCTCTAACCATGTCAACTTAGAAGGGTGTGAAGTTTCTCTGGACAGATGAATGTGTGGAAAATTTCAGGGAATTGAAGTAATGTTTGTTCAGTTAAACTATGCCTATATTACCCTATAGTGGATAAGGGTTTTAATATTTATCAATGAATCCCAGAAGGTATTGTGATGTGTTATTATTAAATATCATGTGGTTATATCATATTCCTCATTACAATTGAGGATTCATGAGAAAAATTACCCAAATCATGATTTAGGGTTAGTGGCATTGATCGTTTCATTAAAGATATGGAGGTGTTATCATTATGGTAAAAAGTGTCTCATATATACTGATCGTAAATGGTTGAAATATATATGCACACCAAAGGAGTTGAACATGCACTAGAGTAGATGGTTAGAGTTGATAATGGTTTATGACTTATCAATACATATCCACCCTTGTAAAGCGAACAATGTGACTGATGCATTGAGTTAGAAGGATCATGCTAGCCTATCCATGATGAGGATCACAATAAATACAATATTTTTTGGTTTTTAAAAGGATGGATCTAGAAATTTTAAAATAAGGGTAAAAATATTATTTCTCTCAAATGAATGTGCAACCCTCTACCCATGTAAATATTAAGGAGGTGTCGATGGAAGATGATGTGTTTCAAAATATGGTGAGAAATATTCTTGAATTTATCCTTTATCAAGATGGAATGATATGGTTTTGGAAACACATATGTGTTCATTCATTACCAAATTTGGAGAAGGCATAGTTAGAGGAATCTCATAGTTCATCATTTTTTATTCTCCCTATAAGTACAATTATATAAAGGGACTAGAAGTAATATTTCTGGTGGGATGGAATGAAGAGAGATATCATGGAGTTTGTATATTTGTGCTTGTTATTCCAACAAGTTAAGGCTGAACGAAAAAAGTATAAAGGGATGTTCCATCCATTACCCATACCGGAATGGAAACGGGACATCATCACTATGGATTTCATTGTTCGACAAACCAAAACCTCTAATGGGTTTAATGCTACAAGGTTGGTATTTGGTCACCTTACTAAGTCCACACACTTTATTGATATCAGATAAGGTATATCTCTTGATAAAAATTCCATGATCTACATTAAATAAGTGGTAATGTTCAATGGAGTACTTCATTCCATTGTATTATATTGGGATCTTACATTTACCACAATGTTCTAGGGATGTCTTTAGGAAGCAATTGATATAGAATTGTGTTTCATCATTGTATATCATCTTCAATCAGATGGTCTAACTAAAAGGAATATTCTAACTCTAGAAGATGTTTTGTGATCATTTTATCTATATTTAAATTTTAGATGGGATAAACAACATTTTATAGTTGAGTTTTCTCATAATAATAGATTTCACTCATGAATTTATATGGTACCTTATAAAGCCATATAATGAAGAAATGAATATCTCCAACAATCGAGGATTATGTTGTAGAAATAAAGCTATTAAGGTATGATATCGCTGAAGAAATAGATGAGAAGTATATAAACATTCAGAAGCATTGTCACGACCCCCTCCCATCAAAGATTCCCCTCCTGAGCTGGCAATGGTGAAAGGGAGATAAAGACCCCCCAAATGCCACCTCCAGTAGGCCCCGGAGTGGCGACTAGCACCATGGGTATGAGTTTTCACAAATATAGGAGGCATCACCCTTTTTATTATTTAGGATCGGTAAATAGGATGATTCAACCACCAAAAGAAATAGGAATAAGTAAATAAACCCAAACTAATACCCCATGAATGTTTAAACAGTTCTAAAACAAAGTACAAGTACAAGAAATCTCAAAAGTACAGTACCAAAATAAACAAGAGTACAATGACTGCAACAACTCCAAATGTCCCGACTATTAAGGTCGTGTATGGCCCTAGTAGTCCTCCTGGAAACCTGAATGTAAACCTAGGGTGAGCATACAAGTATACTCAGTAGGTAAACCTAAAGCTCTCGTGCACAAGTGGGGAGAAATCCTAATTCCACATGAGAGAAAAAGAAAAAACCAAAACCTAGTATGAAAATCTATCCACCCAACCTCACCAGCCACGCAAACTAAAAACACAAAACAACCGGTAGTAGTATATAAGAACAAGAGTATTGGGTACCCAACACCATTTTACCCCAATAAATAGCTGCTCTTCCTAACGGTGAACATCTTGACGCTACCACACTCTTCCTCATGTACACACCTGGGCCTCAAAGCCACATATCCCACCCGCACACACCTGGGTCTCTCAACCACATATCTCGCCCGCACACACCTCGGCCTCGGCCAGAAGATTCATGGGAAATAGTAAACCTGCCCGAAGATTCTTGGGATAAAACCACCCTAATCAAACCTACCTGAAGAGTCATGGGTGTATGGTCGCCTCAATCTATCATAGCCTATGGATGATGGAGCAGTAAAGAGCTAGTAACTAAGGGGAAAACACCCTCTCCCATGAAATGGAAGTGTTCTGCACTATGTTCTCAACATGGGTGGGGTGCGACAAAACACAAAGATACAGATATATATGTAACCTAAACACAAATCCCAACATGTTTCTTCTAAATAGAAAAACTGAGCACGTGCCTCAGCATTACTACTGCGATGCATACAAAAAATAACCCCAAGACCATTTAGGTTTTCATGTTTCACCATAATTAGTTTATTAGATCCTTAACTACTGGGCAATTATCCATTAACCAGCCACTTAGATCATTCGTAAAACATATCCCTGCCATCCACAAATAAAGTTAGAAAAACACAAGCAACACAAACAAGTCCCTTCTTATTGACCAACCAACCCCATGGATTATTATTCCCATTCCATTACCATGCCCAACTATTCATTAACTCTTCCACTTTTATTTATAATTCACAACCCATAGTTCGTTCACATTCAATCACATCCCTGAAGCTATACTACCAACCACCATAACCTAAAACACACCGAAACCTATACATCATCATCCCTTAATACCATTTATCACAACCCCACTGTCTATAACCAAAATATCATTCACACCAACCCACATCCAATCCAACCACAACCCCGATGCTCACCAGATCAACAACAACCCACAAAACACCCCTTCACATAAATAAACCCTAACCAACACCGATATGTTTATTATTTTAGTTTTGTTCAACCTGGGTGATCACATAAGGGTTCTGGTTATTCATTTAATCATCCAACATTACGTGATTATCCAATTCCCACAGTCCACAATGTTTCCATCCATTAACGGTCTAGAAAGATAGGGCAGCATTTAATTGCGCAAGAAAAGGCCCCCAACGACCGTGATTTTCAATAGGCATAAGACTATTCAATTCAAAACATAATATCAAAGGATATATATAATGTAACTGCATTCACAAACTTCCCAAACTCATTATATAAGCTGGTTATTTTTTTTATTGAACTGTTTAAAATGTGATTCACATAAACAAGAGGACACCCACCTCGAATGAAGCACAATTTTGAGATATGAAGTTAAGATCCCTATCTTAGCATGTTCTGATCACAACACTCCCCCATATCAACATTAGAAGACATTTGTCGGCCTCTGTCTCTTCTATCAAAACCCGAAAAAACCTCCTCGAGTGGAAGTTGGGAATGAAACACCGAGGGGAAGCAAAAGATCCAATCTCAGAAGTTCTTCCGCATCGTTACGATCTTGGGTCCACTGAAGGATCATAAATCGAAGCTCGAACAAACAAGTTATGGAAGAAAAGTGCTTTGGAGTCTCTTGGGAGAGCTCTTCATGAAGGAAACGGGAGGAGATGGATGCTTTGAAAAGGAGGAGAGGCCCCCTCCTTTTATAGGAGAGAAAAACAAAAGTACATGGTGTGTACTTCCTAGTACACGGCGTGTACTCGGCCATTTCACACGGTCACCATGCGGCTTCCAACACGACCTTCAACGTGGCACACGGTCGTTGACTGGTCAACACACGGTTTGAGGGTAACACGTATGTGGGGAGACACTACACGACGTGTAGTGTTGGATACCAGGTGTGTAGTCATTTATTTCACATGGCAAGGAGACGGCCTCAACACGACACGTGATCATTGATTGGTCAACACATGGTTTTATGGTAATGCGTACGCGGGGAGACACTACAAGACATGTAGTATGGGATACATGGCATGTACTAATTTATTTCACACGGCAAGGACACTACCTCAACACGGCCCATGGCCGTTTACTGGTCAACACACGGTTTGAGGGTAACATGTACGCGGGGAGACACTACACAAAGTGTATTATGGGATACACGGTGTGTACTCATTTATTTAACACGGCAAGGACACATCTTCAACACGGGGTATACCCGGTGAGGTGGTACACGACGTGTACTCACACTACACGGCGTGTAGTTACAAAATTCTGAAATGTGTGGGGAAAGTCCCTTCTACCCTCCCAAACACTTCATGACCCTTTTTCAGACAATGGAATGGGGCGGAGAGGTCTGGTCCATTACATTAGATACCTCTTAAAACATTCTCATCCCCGAGAATTCAAAATCCAACCTAGATGAACCCAAAAAGATACCTATTAGGGCTCTCGTTATAACAGGAACTCATCCAACAAACCTAATCACATGTGTTAGGAATTCCTTCTCCTATGTCGAGATATTATCCTCTTTAGGTGGCACTGAATCATCTGCACGAGTTTAATCGCATCCTCATTAGTGCATCTCGATTATGAATTGGGACTTCCTACTTTTATAGATTATGATTTTTTTCAACTTGCACTGCACCCAACAACGTACAACCAACACACTGCCCGAACACATGGTTTGGGGAAATTCCTTCTCCTATGTCGAGATATTATCCACATTAAGAGGCACTGAATCACCTTCAGTGGTTCAATCACATTTTTATTAATGCGTCTCAATTAAGGATAAGGTTTTTCCCTTTCCCCAGACATTTGGACATGTTACATACTTCCAGAGAACAAGGAAACAAAAAGTCCCATAACATACAAGCCAAGAATTCCATATATCAAAGGTACAGATTACAACATCAAAAGAAAGCTTAGAAGAACAAGGAAAAACACAAGTAAAAATAACTCTGGGTACTAAGCGTGCATCTAAGCCTCATACTCCCAAGTTCTCTCCTCGAGGCCACCATGGATCCACAACACATTAACCAAGGCGATGGTTCATCCACGGAGCACCTTCTCTTTACGATCCTCGATTCTGACTGGTCGTTCCTCAAAGGTCGCGTCGTTTCCCATATCTAACTATCCCCAGTCAAAAATGTGAGAGTCGTCATGTAAGTACCGACGAATCTGGGATATGTGTAAGATGTCATGAACCTTCTCCAATTTAGGTGTTAGGGCTTGCTGATAATCCACCTCGCCGACTCGCCTCAGCACCTCGAAAGGTCTAATGAACCTAGGGGAGGGCTTACTACCATTCACATACCTTCATTGGCCACTTCAAGGGGAATCCTTCAAGAACACATGATCTCCCACCTAGAACTCTAAGGGACTCCTCCAACGATCATCATAAGACTTCTTCCGGTCTTGAGAATCTTTCATCCTCTCATGCACATGTTGGTCTTTCTCTATGGTGCTCTGTACTACCTCTAGCCCAGGAGCACCTGTCTCACCAACCTCTGCCCAGAAAATTGTGAATGAAATGGTCTTACATACAAAGCCTCAAACAGTGACATTCCAATAGTAGAGTGGAATCTGTTATTGTAGGAAAACTCTACTAAAGGCAAGTGTCGCACCCATGATCCTACGAAATCCAGAAATCATGCTCACAGCATTTCCTCCAACGTTTGGATAGTCCGATCTGTCCGCCCATCGGTCTGGTGGAGGAAAGCAGTACTAAGGCGTAGCTGGATTCCAAAATCATGCTGTAACCCCCTCCAAAATTGTGAGTTAAACCGAGTATCCCGATCTGAGACTATAGTCTTTGGAACTCCATGAGAACACACCACCTCGTCTACATACCAATGTGCTAATGTACTCACCAAGAACGACTCCTTAATTGCTAAGAAGTGAGCAGATTTCATCAGCTGGTCCACCACAACCCAGATAAAATCATAACCAACCTGAGATCGGGGTTGTCCTTTGGCGAAGTACATCGAGATGGCATACCACTTCCACTCGGGGAAATCTAAAGGATGCAACAAACCACTGGGAACGCAATGTTCAGCCTTTACTTGTTGACACACTAGGCACTTAGCCACAAACTCTGCCACTGCCTGTTTCACCCCGGGCCACCAAAACTGTTCCCTCAGGCCTCAGTACATTTTTTAAACTCTCGGATGTACCGCCAAGGTTGACCTATGGAACTCACAGAGAACCCCCTCACACATTGACTTCGGAACAAACATCCTTCCATGAAAAAGAATACAATGTCAGCAATCCTCTGACCATCCTTCTGGAGTGTTCCCTTGATCGATACGATCCCACATTAATTCGGCCTTGGAGTCTCCCCACATAGACTCTTCCACCTGATGCAACAAGGAGGTATGCACCGTCATCTGAAACAAACAGCCTCTAACACCCTCTACACTTGCATCCATGTGCAAGGCATCCAAATATCCCCTCTCTCTCTATGTATCATCCTATTTCTGAACCACTTTTTTTTGCGACTTCCTGCTCAGGGAATCAGCCAAAACGCCGCCCTTACCTTCAATGAAAGAGTTCTCGAATTCATAATCTTGGAGAAACCCGACCCATCTCAGCTACTGAAAGTTCAGGTCATGCTGGGAGAAGATATAATGTATGCTCTTGTGATCTTAGAAGACCACAAAGCGCTACCCAAAGAGGTAATGTCACCACAACATCAGTGCAAACACTACTGATGCATACTCTAGGTCATGGGGGGCATAGTTACGCTCGTGAGGGCGCAATTGCCTAGACCCATAACAGATCATGTCCTTCTTCTGCATTAGTACGCACCCCAAACCAAGGCCAGAAGCATCACCAAACGCCTCATACAACGACCATTCCTCTGGAAACCTAAGTACAGGAGCACTGAAAAACTTCTCCTTCAGGTAGTCGAAAGATTTCTGGCACTGCATGCTCCATAGGATGACCTAGTTTTCCTAGTCAAAGTTGTCAATGGAGCAGAAACTCAAGAGAAGTCTGAAATGAACCTTCGATAATAACCTTCCAACCCCCAGAAACTACGAACTTCGGCCATGCTCTTGGGTGCCGCCCATGAAACAACTGCCTCCACCTTCGACGGGTCCACTGACACTCCATGCTGAGTAACTACATTCCCAAGGAAGTGTAATTCTAGTGTCAATAACTTACACTTCGACAATTTCCCATAAAGCGGGTGGTGTCGAATGACTTCCAAGACTTCCATGAGATGCTCAACGTGCTCCTCCTCGGATATTGATTAGATCAGGATGGAATTGATAAACACAACAATGAACTGGTCTAGAATCTCTCGGAAGACAAAGTTCATAAGTCCCATGAACAAAACTAGTGCATTTGTAACTCCAAATGGCATCACTACAAACTCAAAGTGCCCATACCTGCACCTGAAAGCCATCTTCGAGATGTCACTGTCCTTTACACTCAACTGATGATATCCAGATCGTAGATCAATCTTAGAAAACCAACTTGCTCCCCTCAGCTGGTCGAAAATGTCATCTATCCTTCGAAGGGGATAATGGTTCTTGACCGTTACCTGATTCAACCTTCGGTAGTCTATGCATGGCCTGAGACCACCATCTTCCTTCTTCACGAACAAAACCGGAGCACCCCATGGTGACACGGTGGGTCGAACAAAATCCTTCTGCATCAGATAGGCAATCTGAATTCGCAACTCCCGCAACTCTGAAAGTTACATCCGATAAGGGGCCATCCAAATCGGATGGGCACCAGGCTGTAAGTCTATACCAAACTCAACGTTACGTTTTGGTGGGGGTGGGGGTAGAGTCACATCCTCCTCAGAAAAAACATCGAGGAACTCCCCAACAACCAATGGGACATCCATAATCTCTGTATCAGCTTGAATCATTGATAACCTGCCTAACAAGGAAAGAAGAGGCTTCAAATTCCGGCTTCCCACCTGATATCTCCTCTCGCCAACAAAAGATACACACTGCCCATCCACGTCGAGAGAACATCACCCTTCTTCAGAAGTAGACAATAACTTCACTAAGAGAAAACAACCAGTCGATTCCTAGGATGACATCATATGGCTGCATCTGTAAAAAAAATGTACCCACTAGATCGATGTAGTCCCAACGTCAGCCCACATCCCCAGTAATCACAAGATACGCTGGTCCGGCCTCCAACTGGTGTACTCAGCACCAGGGGTACGTAATGTCTCTCTACGTCTACACCCAAATCATGGACTAGACTGGGTGTAACAAAGGAGTGTGAACCTACTAGATCAAACAAATAAGAAACGAGAGTGCTGAACAAACAAATCGTACCTTTCACCACCTCTGGTCCTGCCAGAGCTGCCAACCCTTTTGCTTGCAACTGTCCATGACCATCTCCTCTGCCACTCTGATGACGACCAGGTGCCATAGTTTTACAGTAAACAAAGATCATCGAAGACCAAGTAGTAAGGAAAATTTCTCAGGGTTTCAGTTTATCACTTTATTTCAATTCCTTTCCCAGAACACCCAAATCAAGTAAAACACAAACAAGATGATGCATGTACCTTCCCTAGGGTCTCTACCTCGCAATAAATGTAGTCTCACTTGGTTGTTCGATAGGCTCAGAGTACATGCATCGAATCACGGGGGCCCTAAAATCTCATTTCCTAGCCATTCTTCCCTGGCCTGTGTCACGCACCAAGATCAACCGACATTATTGCCCTACCATCCGATACAATCCTCACTGTGCCTAACTTCAAACTATATCCTATCTCTCAACCATCAGCATTGGATAGCATTCTGTCATGACCCCCTCCCACCAAAGATTCCCCTCCTGAACTAGCAATGGTGAAAGGGAGATAATGACCCCCGAGTCCCACCTCCAGTAGGCCCCGGAGTGGCGACTAGCACCAAGGGTATGAGTTTTAAAAAATATCGGAGGCATTACCCTTTTTATTATTTTTGATCTAGAAATAGGATGAGTAAACCACCAAAAGAAAAAAGAAACAATTAAACAAACCCAACCAATCCCACATGCATGTTTAAACAGTTCTGAAAAAAAGTACAAGTACAAGAAAGATCAAAAGTACAATACCAAAAGAAACAAGAGTACAACAACATCAACAACTCCAACTGTCCTGACTAGTAGGGTCCCGCACGGCCCTCGTAGTCCTCCTGATAACCTAAAAGTAAACGTATGGTGAGCATACAGGTATACTCAGTAGGGAAACAAAAAACTCTCGTGCACAAGTGTAGAGACATCCTACTGCCCCATGAGAACAACAAAAGAAACCAAAACCTATCAAGGAAATCTATCCACCCAACCATACCAGCCACACTCACCATATACAGAAAATAAAAGGTAGCAGTATATAAGAACAAGAGTATTGGGTACCCCCCACACCATTTTCCCCCACTAGTTAGCTGCTATTCCTAACGGTGAACGTCCTGATGCTACCAGACTCTTCCCGCCCGTACACGCCTGGGACTCACAACCACATATCCCACCCGTACACACCTGGGCCTCGCAACCTCATATCTCGCCCGCACACACCTGGTCCTCCCAACCACATATCCTGTCCGCCCACACCTGGGCCTCATCCTGAAGATTCTTGGGAAATAGTAAACCTGCCCGAAGAGTCTTTGGATAAAACCACCAAAATCGAAACCTACCCGTAGAGTCTTGGGTGTAAGGTTTCCTCAAGCCATCACAGCCTATGGAAGAAGGACCAGGAAGGAGCTATTAAATAAGGGTATAATACCCTCTCCCATGAAATAGGAGTGTTCGGCACTATGTTCTCTACATGGGTGGGGTGCGAAAAAACGCAAAGATACAGATATATTTGTATACCAAACACACAGCCCAACCTATGGCTTTTAAACAGAGAAACTGAGCACGTGCCTCGACACTGCTACTATGATGCATACTATAAACAACCCCAACCCCATTTAGGTTTTCATGTTTCAACAAAAATTAGTTTATTTGTTACATAACTACTGGGCAGTTATCCATTAAACAACCACATCGATTGTTCGTAAAACATAACCCTGCCATCCAAAAATCATGTTAGGAAAACACAAGCAACACAAACAAGTCCCTTATTATTAACCAACCAACCCCATTGATTATTATTCCCATTCCATTAAAATTCCCCACCATTCATTAACTCTTCCAGTTTTATTTATTATTCACAACCCATAGTTTTTTCACATTCAAACCCATCCCTACATCCTTGCTGCCAACCACCATAAGCAGAAACACACTGAAACCTATACATCATCATCCATTAATACCATTTATCACAGCCCCGCTGCCTAACACCAACATAGCATTCACACGAACCCACAACCAAGCCAACCGCCGCCCCGCTGCTCACCTGATCCACAAAAACCCACAAAACACCCACTTCACATAAATAAACCCCAACCAGCACCCATATGTTTATTATTTCAGGTTTTTTCAACTGGGGTGATCACACAAGGGTTCTGGTTATTCATTTAATCATCCAACATTACGTTATTAACCAATTACAAAATTCCACAAGGATTTCATCCATAAACGGTCTAGAAAGATAGGGCAGCTTTTAATTGCGCATGAAAAGGCCCCCAACAACCGTGACTTTCAATATGCATAAGCCTATTCAATTCACGACAAAATATCACAAGATATAAATAATTTACCTAAATTCACAAACTTCTCATCCCAATTATTTAATCTAGTTATTATCTTTTTTAAACTGGTTCTAATGTGTTTCACATAAACAAGAGGACACCCACCACGCATGATGCAAAATTTATAGAGAAGAAGGTAAGATCCCTACCTCAATAGGTTCTGATCAAAATGCTCCCCTGGATCAACTTTAGAAGACGTCTCTCGGCCTCCGTCGCTTCTGGAAAAACCTCCTCGGGTGGAAGCTGGGAAGGAATGTTAGAGGGGAGGCAACAGATCCATGCTCAGAAGTTCTGCCTTGTCATTATGATCTTGTGGCCACTGAAGGATCGTAAATCAGAGCTCGGACGAAGATGTTATGGAATAACAGATCTTTGGAGTCTCTTGGGAGAGCTCTGCTTGAAAAATAGGTGTAACACCCCAAGAATTCATAGTGTGTTATTTCTTAAAAATAATTCAATAACTTGCACTACACGCAACACCGAGTTCAATTACACCATGACATACCAAACAAGTCATTCAAAAGAGGTTATGAATAGTATTAACTAAATTTTATACTTTATATAATCCTTATAATTTTATAATCCATATTATGAGTTTCTTAGACATAATGTAAGAACAAATTCATTTTCAGTATTGAACTTTTACCAACTTTTAATGGTGAACCCTTTTTAAATAAAATATTTTAAACTTTTTGAATCAATGGGGACATAAAAAAAAATTTAAAATGAATCATCACAGGCTTCCACGGTTCGCTTTCCTTTGAATAATACAGTAGCGTGTGTTGTACGCAACTTCGTGTTCTAACACACACCACAACCAATCAAACTAGCCATTATGAATAGTAATACCTACTTTTTGAAATTATATATATTTTATATTTCATAATGGATGTCATTTTTGGATTCGGATTATCGAATTTAGCCTAAGGTGAAATTTTGGTACTTTTCGGATAACTTTAATATTTTGAAGAATAGTGAAAATTACTAAATTTTAATTAAAAACAACTGTTTTAATCAAAATAATTAATAGTGATAAATTATGAATTTGAGTGGTTTTAAAGTATATTTATAATATATATTTACCATTTAATATAATTTTGGTCATTGGACATAATTTTACAATTAAACCGAACATAAACAAGTGTCAATCTTTTGATAGTTATTATCTCTTAAAAACACGCTTTTTGTTTTGACAGCGGGAATTAATTTTAAATTAATTTCTGCCACTTCTGTGTTTTGAATTTAGAAAAATGGATTCCATATTTGGAATCAGGATTTTCAAATTGTGTATATAGGTAACTTTTATTTTTAGACATTTTGAATAATTACTGCGGTAAATATTTTATTTTCCATGGATAAGGGTAAATCCGGAAAATAAGGGTTAAAAAATAATATTAAAATAATACAAAATTACCCTAAAACGTGTCCTAGCCTTATTTTTTGATACATGTTCGGACATAGGCATATTTGGGGTCGATTTTGGGACCTCATGGTGCCACTTGTAGTTGATAGGGACACTTTATTTTAATTAAGTTAAAATGAATACAAAAATGACACAAGCATATATTTTTTAGCAAAACAATTTGTACATAGGGATACATATGTTGGATTTTTTATTATAAATATTAATTAGAAATATAAAATTATTTCCTACATAATGATATTTTATTTATAATTTTTAGACATTAAATAAGTTAATTTATTTATGACACAATGATGATGCAGTAATTACTATAATAGTGAAAAATCAAAATAATTGATATTATAAATAGGAAAATAAATATAATATGAAACTTTTAATGAATTAAACTAATTTTCTAGGATAATATGACATATTTTCATTGATTTAATTAACTTTGTTCGAAGTAATCATTATGTTATGAGTTTTAAAAAAAATCAACTATTGAATACTGTCAAAATTGACATAAAAGAGTTTTTAAAACAAATATTATATTATTAATTGATATTAAATTCCTAAAAATATAAGGTTAGGCCAAGAGACTTATATAATGATAGGTGTATCATTAATGGACCACTTGGGGGTATCTTGTATGTATATGGTATGTTTATTAATCATATAATATAAAAATACAAAGAGACATTGTAAAAGTGAAACTAATTAACTTAGAGTTAATACTTAAAGGTAAGGTAAATATAAGTACCCAAACCTGTCTAAATTCTATTGGTTGAGTTTTTTGAGACCTATCACCACCTTAACCTTTTAATAATCAACTTTGGAGCCATTAGAAACCGAATATGAATTTAATATAAACTAATATTTCTAGCTTTTCCAAAGGTGCCCCTCACCCCTCTTATAAAAGGGAACACTTCCTTCCCATTTTTTCACACATTCAAAGCTTTTTGGTTCGGCCAAACTCTGCCCAAATACTCTCCCAACATCACTCAATACCACCTAGAGGCCTTAGTTTGATCAGAAAGCCAACCTAAGGATCCCTTTTGATCAAATCAAAAGGAAGAACCTGAAGACGAGGTAATGTTTTCACCACCCCTTTTCAAGTTCATTTCTTCTTCCACTTCTTCTTTGTTTATTATTACCATTCTAAAATAATAACTCCAGTATCTTATTTATACTGTGATTTTATTATAAATATGTTACAACCATATTCAGTATTCTATCCACCCTTTGAATAACATGTCACCATACGTGCGTACGTATGGCTTACCGTCTCCACGTCGTGGTGTAATTGTTATTCAATATATTATTATTTGGATGGGTATAATAATGATGTGTAACTCATGTAAATAATAAATATAACATGTTAATGATTATGTATATATGATATACCATCCATTTATATATTATTTTAATATCAAAAGAATGATATTGTCGCTCGTGCGTACGTACGGACTACCACCTCCACGAACGCGATGAGATTCATTCTCCATCGTATCCATTCAAGTATAATTATAATTTGATGATTTAAAAATGATGTTTAAAGACTTTATATCATTCTGGATATGAATAATATACAACTTATCCATTACAAACATGGCTTACGTAACAAAACATATTAAATAAAACAAGTAAGTTAACACCCGAAACTACGATAATACTAAGATATTATTATCAAATCAATATTAAAAGATCATATATGATATGATATTAATGTATATGATTCTTGTATAATTTAATAACAAATATTTCACCATTATACAGGAGTTTAACCATCCCCAACCAAGGAAAAGTACAAGGTAAGGGGTTTTCATCTCACTCCTTATTTCCGTGAGATTCATGACATATTGCCACCATCACCTTTTATGTGGTGTATGTACTGCACATAATTATATTGTTTGTGTAATACACTCTAATTTATGTGTATTTACATATTCATTGTATGATACCTCATTCATGGGTTTTATGTTTCATAATTTACCAAATTGGTAAGGGTTATTTCACAATCTCTTCATTATCCGAGGTTGTTTATACGTAATATTCTACTGGGATCTCTTTATCATCCACATCCATGTTTCTTAAAAATGAATTCCAAAAGATTTTTACTATTTACTAGAATATGGCTTAAAGTCATTTATACCCCTGTTTGACTTTTTATAAGAGGTTTATAAAGTAATCATTCTGTCGTTTTCCAAACAAGGTGCTTTTTAACCTTTTCGACAAAATTAAGATAAGAATGTTTTTTTAACTTATACGGCGGGTGTGGCTAATTTCCGCCGTTATAAAATCGTCGAATATTCCCATACAATCTTATAAAGAATATTTTCAAAAAAAATGTTTTATTTCATAAATATAAGACTCTTAAATGATTTCAAAATAGAAAGAGATATTTTTCAAAAATAGTCTTTATTTCATCTATGTCAACATCCTTTGATGGATTTTAAGCTTATTTGAAGTTGATTTATTATGATACAAAACATCCATATTTTATTGAAGGTTTTGCGATATTTTTGACTATGGATAAGTTATTATTTTGTCACTCATGGTTTTTGTTTAGAGTATTGACATTTCATAATTTATTTGTAATCCGAATATTTATGTTATATTTCAACCTTTCATTCAGATGAATGTGTTAGACAAGTATGTTCTGGGTTGGGGACCGGTAAAAGTAAGCCCTCCGGTTTGCTCTCCGGTTATTAGAGGAACTCCGGTTTGGTCTCTGGTTATTAGAGGAACTCCATGTTGGTTTCCGGTTATTAGAGGCACTCCGGGTTGGTGTCCGGTTATTAGAGGCACTCCGGGTTGTGTTCCGGTTACAGTTAGCCCCTAGGTCTTGGGACGAGGCCTTGACAAAGAAATTAAAGTTCAGAATTATGCATTACAACATTATGAAAGTGGTTATTGATATTTCATGTGATTATTCGATTAGTAGAATATCCATGTGAATAAGTAAATGGCATTATTTCATTTTACTTTTTCCATACTATGTTGAAGTTCAAGTTTAAAAGGCTTCTGTTTTAGTAATGCATTGCCTTAAATGTTTATGCTTATTTTTGAATGTTCCGCTATATTGTTATCCTTACTGGGCATTTTAGCTCACCCATTTTCTATGTTTTATTTTTCCCAGGATATGAAGAAGTAAGTTATGAATGACCTGCAGGGATATTATGAGGGGATAATAGTGAGGACTATAGAGACATTATGTTGTTGTAGTAGTTTTTCACTTTATGATGTAATGTAAAACTTATGAATATATCTAGTGTTTCCAAGGCTACTAAACCAATCGGTCTTTCGAGATTTGATCTTTCTTGTGATCATGCCAATGTAATGTAATAATGCACCGACTCTGGGTAACTAGGGCCGGGGCGTTATAGTTGGTATCAGAGGAAGTTTAGTATAAACCTTAGAAGCTAGATTTAGATAAACTCTGATTAGAGCACATAGATTTAAGATGAATTTTGAGGATTAGTGTAGAAGAACTTCCTAGAATTCTGGTATTGTAGATATTTTGTAGGTTTTCCGAGAAATACATCCCTGTCTGGATACGAGCAGGTAGAGGCGGCTCTGGCACAGATGTACCTAGGGGTAAAACCCGAAAACACCGCTTTGAGCTAGACTCGAACGGGAACTGGTGCACGACAACGGGCCTTGCTACACTCTTGGTTACGACACTCCCGGGGGATATGATTAGGATAACACTCATTTTCATTACAAATCATTATGAATGGTTTATGAGTATATACTTCCTCAAAAGATACATTTTTATTATTATGGATTATATCCATAAACTATTTAATTTATGTTATGTGTTTCACATGTTTGGGATTAGGTATTATTATTCATAAACTAATCTAGTGTATGCCATTGTTTAGAAATGGCGCCTAGTAGAAGGAATGAGAACTCCAGCAATGCACATGATACAAAGAGAAAGACGGATCATATATTTCATGGTCTTAAGCCAGAATTTATAAAAGAAATAGTCTCGCATGTATTATCATCAAATGAAGAAATAATATCATGTGTTGAGAAGATAAGTAAAGAGTTTACTGAGTCCTATGGATTTTAAGGGAAGCAAGAGAAGAAAAGGATGGAAGAGAGAAAGATGGATAAAGGGAAGAGGAAAAAAGATGAATTTTAACATATGTGATAACTGTGGGAAGAAACACCCTGGAACTTGCCTGAAAGGAATGCGGGTTTGTTATAAGGGTGGAGGAAAAGGGCACAAAGTACATGACTACAAGGGTAAGAAAATGGTCTCAAATGTACAATTCTTCATTTGCAAGAAGTTTTGACACTACGCGAACCTATGTCCCAGTCATCAGACTATGCCGCAAATGATGCTATTGGATAATAATCAAGTTATGATACTACCACAGATGAAGAGGAATGATTAGAGTTCTTATGTTGATTATGTCAATTGAGTGTTGTATCAAAAATGTACTTGTTATAATAATTATGGAGTATATAAGGATTCCACTGTAGTACTATTTCATTAAGGACTTGAGATTGTGTGGAACAAAGAAAAGTGACTCAATAGCAGGATAAATTTTTGGAAAATATATGGTTGAGAGAATGATAAACCATAATATAGTTCTGATACCGAGGTAGTGATTTTGGAATAATACATGATTGTTTTAGATAAATTATATTGGATATTCTTGACTACCTTGGAACTGATTAAGGATTTGTATATTCCATCATTGTTGGGGTTTAAAACATTTTTGGATTGATGAAGTATATCCAGCATTCTATATGGAATAAGGGAGCATGAATGTAATTAATAAGGAATATGGTAATTCAGGATGATTTAGTGTATTAAAATAATACATGATGAAGGTATTCATATTCTATTACGGGGTAAAAAGGATCTACATTATGTTTACCTTCCTTATAAATGTTGGACTGTGAGTTTGGACAGAAGTATTTTGGATAGTTCTAGTTTGGATTATTTTGGATTGCCATAAAAGGACAACCCGGAGGTCGGGCGGCAACCCGTCGCGTCCGGCAAGGTTGCGAGACTTGAACCCACAACCGAAGGGCGACAAGGGTGTATCACCTACCACTGGCCCACGAGATGTCCTGGATTAAATAATGTAGTTTTTCTTAAAAGATCTGGTAGATGAATTATAAATTCATTTATTTTGGAACCCTGTATGAATAGTATAAGTAGAAATTTTTTTACGTCCTATTATCTTTTAGAATGAAAGATGCGTTTTTGGTAGAAATTTATTAATGGATAAAACTCTAATTATAAAGTAAGTATATCTCCTTATGATCTTAGCCAATCTCATAAATAAATTCCTCAACATTAATAAAAGGAACTTAGAACAAAAATGTCGTCTTATATGGTACCTTAAATCATCACTAATTTATGGCTTTGGGATTGATGGCCTTTCCATAGCCATGTTCTCTACCACTCTCCATCAGATAATTGATGGTTAGATTTTTCTTCCTTATCCATATTTTCCTACATGGAACCCTAGTATGTGTTATTTTTGGTAATCTTCATACTTTCCACTGTTTATTTTAAATAGAGGCCTCATTAATTCATTTTTCGATGTGGGATTTCAACTAAGATATTTTGAAACGTCAAAAATGTGTTATCCTAATACCCTATGTTTTGTTGAACCGATGGTATTTCAAATCATCATAGATTGATGAATTAAAGGACCTCAATTTTACACTTGTTTGTGATTGATGACCTCAATCACTACCTATAAATATTTACGTTTTTCCTCCAATTATATGTCTCTAATTGCCACCAATGTTCTCCTAATCGAGATCATAATTTGGTGGTGACCCTTTGATTTCTCTTTTCCTCATATTAAGACTAAATTTTAGTAACCAAATTTCCGATGTGGGTTTCCCCACAAATATATTTTCTATTTTCAACCTTTTATTTTCGAAAAACAATTTCAAATTGCTAGGATGCAATTTCTTGAAGGAGGGGAGAATGTAACACCCCAAGAATTCATAGTGTGTTATTTCTTCAAAATAATTCAATAACTTGCACTACACGCAACACCGAGTTCAATTACACCATGACTTACCAAACAAGCCGTTCAAAAGAGGTTATGAATAGTATTAACTAAATTTTAAACTTTATATAATCCTTAAAATTTTAGAATCCATATTATGAGTTTCTTAGACATAATGTAAGAACAAATTCATTTTCAGTATTGCACTTTTACCAACTTTTAATGGTGATCCCTTTTTAAATAAAATATTTTAAACTTTTTGACTAAATGGGGACATCAAAAAAATTAAAATGAAACATCACAGGCTTCCACGGTACGCTTTCCTTTGAATAATACAGTAGCGTGTGTTGTACGCAACTTCATGTTTTAACACACACCACAACCAATCAAACTAGCTGTTATGAATAATAATACCTACTTTTTGAAATTATATATATTTTATATTTCAAAATGTACTTCATTTTTGGATTCGGATTATCGAATTTAGCCTAAGGTGAAATTTTGGTACTTTTCGGATAACTTTAATATTTTGATGAATAGTGAAAATTACTAAATTTTAATTAAAAACAACTTTTTTAATCAAAATAATTTATAGTGATAAATTATGAATTTTATTGGTTTTAATGTATATTTAGAATATACCATTTAATATAATGTTGGTCATTGGACATAATTTTACAATTAAACCGAACATAAACATGTGTCAATCATTTGATAGTTATTATCTCTTAAAAACACGCTTTTTGTTTTGACAGCAGGAATTAATTTTAAATTAATTTCTGCCACTTCTGTGTTTTGAATATAGAAAAATGGATTCCATATTTGGAATCAGGATTTTCAAATTGTTTATATAGGTAAATTTTATTTTTAGACATTTTGAATAATTACTGCGGTAAATATTTTATTTACCATGGTTAAGGGTAAATCCGGTAAATAAGGGTTAAACAATAATATTATAATAATACTAAATTACCCTAAAACGTGTCCTAGCCTTATTGTTTGATACATTTTCGGACATAGGCATATTTGGGTCGATTTTGGGACCCCATGGTGCCACTTGTAGGTGATAGGGACACTTTATTTTAATTAAGTTAAAATGAATACATAAATGACACAAGCATATATTTTTTAGAAAAATAATTTGTACATAGGGTTATATATGTTGGATTTTAAATTATAAGTATTAATTACAAAGATAAAAATATTTCATACATAATGATATTTTATTTATAATTTTTAGACATTAAATAATTTAATTTATTTATGACACAATGATGATGCAGTAATTACTATAATAGTGAAAAATCAAAATAATTGATATTATAAATACCCAAATAAATATAATATGAAACTTTTAATGAATTAAACTAATTTTATAGGATAATATGACATATTATGATTTATTTAATTAACTTTTTTCGAATTAATCATTCTGTTATGAGTTTCACAAAAATCAACTATTGAATAGTGTCAAAATTGACATAAAAAAGTTTTTAAAACAAATATTATATTATTAATTGATATTAAATTCCTAAAAATCTAAGGTTCGGCCAAGAGACATATATAATGATAGGTGTATCATTAATGGACCACTTGGATGTCTCTTGGATGTATAAGGTATGTTTATTAACCATATAAAATAAAAATACAAAGAGACATTGTAAAAGTGAAACTAATTAACTTAGAGTTAATAATTAAGATAAGGTTAATATAAGTACCCAAAACTATCTAAATTCTATTGGTTGAGTTGGTTTCGACCTATCCCCACCTTAACCTTTGAATAATAAACTTTGGAGAAATTAGAAACCGAATATGAATTTAATGTAAACTAATATTTCTAGCTTTTCCAAAGGTGCCCCTCACCCCTCTTATAAAAGGGCACTCTTCCTTCCCATTTCTTCACACCTTCAAAGCATTTTGGTTCTGCCAAAATCTGCCCAAATGCTCTCCCAAAATCCATCACTACAACCTAGAGGCCATATTTTGATCCGAAAGCCATCTTATGGAGCCCTTTTGATCAAATCAAAAGGAAGAACCTGAAGAAGAGGTAATGTTTTCACCACCCCTTTTCAAGTTCATTTCTTCTTCCACTTCTTCTTTATTTGTTATTACCATTCTAAAATAATAACTCCAGTATATTATATATACTGTGATGTTATTATAAATTTGGTACAACCATATTCAGTATTCTATCCACCCTTTGAATAACATGTCACCATACGTGCGTACGTACGACTTACCGTCTCCACGTCGTGGTGTAATTGTTATTCAATATATTATTATTTGGATGGGTATAATAATGATGTGTAACTCATGTAAATAATAAATATAACATTTTAATGATTCTGTATATATTATATACCATTCATTTATATATTATTTTAATATAAAAGAATGATATTGTCGCTCGTGCGTACGTACGGACTACCGTCTCCACGAACGCGATGAGATTCATTCTCCATCGTATCCATTCAAGTATAATTATCATTTGATGATTTAAAAATGATGTTTAAGGACTTTATATCATTTTGGATATGAATAATATACAACCTATCCATTACAAACATGGCTTACGTAACAAAACATATAAAAGAAAACAAGTAAGTTAACACCCGAAACTACGATAATACTAAGATATTATTATCAAATCAATATTACAAGATCATATATGATATCATATTAATGTATATGATTCTTTTATAATTTAATAACAATTATTTCACCATTATACAGGAGGTTAACCAACCCCAACCAAGGAAAAGTACAAGGTAAGGGGTTTTCATCTCACACCTTATTTCCGTGAGATTCATGCCATATTGCCACCATCACCTTTTGTGTGGTGTATGTACTGCCCATAATTATATTCTTTGTGTAATACACTCTAATTTATGTGTATTTACATATTCATTGTATGATACATCATTCATGGGTTGTATGTTTCATAAGTTACCAAATTGGTAAGGGTTATTTCACAATCTCTAAATTATCCGAGGTTGTTTATACGTAATATTCTACTGGGATCTCTTTATCATCCACATCCATGTTTCTTAAAAATGAATTCCAAAACATTTTTACTATTTACTAGATTATGGGTTAAAGTCATTTATACCTCTGTTTGACTTTTTATAAGAGGTTTATAAAGGAATCTTTCCGTCATTTTCCAAACAAGGTGCTTTTTAACCTTTTCGACAAAATTAAGGTAAGAATGTTTTTTTAACTTATACGGCGGGTGTGGCTATTTTCCGCCGTTATAAAATCGTCGAAGTTTCCCTTACAAGCTTATAAGAATATTTTCAAAAGAAAGATGATTTATTTCATAAATATAAGACTCTTAAATGATTTCAAAATAGAAAGATATATTTTTCTAGAATAGTATTTATTTCATCTATGCCAACATCCTTTGATGGATTTTAAGCTTATTTGAAGTTGATTTATTATGATACAAAACATCCATATTTTATTGAAGGTTTTGTGATATTTTTAACTGTGGATAATTTATTCTTATGTCACTCATGGTTTTTGTTTTGAGTATTGACATTTCATAAGTTATTTGTAATCCGAATGTTTATGTTATATTTCAACCTTTCATTCAGATGAATGTGTTAGACAAGTATGTTCCGGGTTGGGGACCGGTAAAAGTAAGCCCTCCAGTTTGGTCTCCGGTTATTAGAGGAACTCCGGATTGGTCTCCAGTTATTAGAGGAACTCCGGGTTGGTGTCCGGTTATTATAGGCACTCCGGGATGGTGTCCGGTTATTAGAGGCACTCCGGGTTGGGTTCCAGTTACAGTTATCCCCTAGGTCTTGGGATGAGGCCTTGACAAAGAAATTAAAGTTCAGCATTATGCATTCCAACATTATGAAAGTGGTTATTGATATTGTATGTTATTATTCGATTAGTAGAATATCCATGTGAATAAGTAAATGGCATTATATCATTTTACTTTTTCCATACTATGTTGAAGTTCATGTTTAAAAGGCTTCTGTTTTAGTAATGCATTTCCTTAAATTTTTATTCTTATTTTTGAATGTTCTGCTATATTGTTATCCTTACTGGGAATTTTAGATCACCCCTTTTCTATGTTTTATTTTTCCCAGGATGTGAAGATGTAAGTTATGAATGACCTGCAGGGTTATTATGAGGGGATAATAGTGTGGACTATGGAGGCATTATGTTGTTGTAGTAGTTTTTCACTTTATGATGTAATGTAAAACTTATTAATATATCTAGTGTTACCAAGGCTACTAAACCAATCGGTCTTTTGAGATTTGATCTTTCTTGTGATCATGCCAGTGTAATGTAATAATGCACCGAATCTGGGTAACTAGGGTCGGGGCGTTACAAAAGGGGAGGAGAGGGATGCTTTTAAAAGTATGAGAGGCCCCCTCCATTTATAGGCGAGAAAAAAAAGTACACGGCGTGTACTCGGCCATTTAACACGGTCACCATGCGGCTTCCAACGCGGCCTTCAACGCGGAAAACATCCATTGACTGGTCAACACACGGTTTGAGGGTAACTCATACGCGGGGAGACACTACACGACATGTAGTTTGGGATACACAGCGTGTACTCATTTATTTCACACGGCTAGGACACGGGCTCAACACGACACATGGCCATTGACTGGTCAACACACAGTTTGTGGGTAATGCGTACACAGGGAGACACTACACGGCGTGTAGTATGGGAAACACGGCGTGTACTGATTTATTTCACACGGAAAGGACACAGACTCAACACGGCACATGACCATTGACTGGTTAACACACGGTTTTAGTGTAACACGTATGCGGGAAGACACTACACGACGTGTAATATGGGCTACACTACGTTTACTCATTTATCTCACATGGCAAGGACACGGCTTCAACAAAGGGTATACCCAGCGAGGTGGTACACGACGTGTACTCGCACTACATGGCGTGTAGTTACAATATTCTAAAAAGTGTGGGAAAAGTCCCTTCTACCCTCCAGAGCACTTCATGACCCTCTTTTCGGTAAAGGAATGGGCTGGAGAGGTCCAGGCCATTACAAGCATGTCAAGGTAGATCAAAGCCTCTAGAAAAGTTATATTGATAACCATCGACATGATCTGGTATTTGAATTTGGAAAAAAGGTATTTTTACAAATCTCACACTAGATGAATGTTATGATATTTAAGAATAAGTGGAAACTACGTCATTGGTATATTAGCCTCTTTGATATTGTTGATGGTATATTAATTGTAGCCTATCACATGGAACTTACTCCAAATATCTCTCAAGTCCATGATGTTTTCCATGTATCTCTCCTAAGGAAGTACATAACTTATCTTTCACATGTATACAACATAGAGGCCATACCGTTGGAGTTGGATCATTCTTATGAAAATAAACATATGTAAATAATAGACCGATTAGAGAAATTTCTTCGAAACTAGACCACTCACTTGTTCAATGTTTTTTTGGAGAAGTCGGTAGTTAGAGGAAGTTGTGTGGGAACATAAGTATATGATGAATCATAAGTATAATCACTTGATTTTACATGAGTGATGAATTTAAAAGGTGAAATACATTTCAAGGGAGGTATAATGTAACACCACGATTTTTATAGACCCGTTTTTTTAATAAATTTAAATTTTCATTTATATATTGAAATAAACTAAGGAAAAGATTCCTTTGACACAGAACTGAATAAGATTACATTTCACACACCACTGACTTATTGAATGTTACCCAGAACACCAACTTTACATCTGATTAATGCAACACGGAGTTGGCGTACAATACACACAACACTGAGTTTCTAAAAAATATCCCATTTAATTGTTTTAATTATTTAAATAATATAATTATTACCTATTGGTTAAACATGTAACACCACGAGAATTCATGATACACTTCTCTTTCAATAATGAAATAGCTTTCATTGTACGCAAGTTAGAGATTCTAACACACACCACAACCAATCAAAGTAGCCGTTATGAATAATAATACATAATTTCTGAAATTTTATAAATTTTATCATGACAAATGGACTTCGTTTTTGGAATCGGAATATCTAAATTATCTTATGTTGAATTTTTTGTTTTTTTCTGAGAACTTCCAATTTTTTATGAATAGTGAAAAATACTTAAAAACAACTTTTTTAATCAAAATATTTTATAGTGATAAATTATACTATTGAGTGGTTTTAAAGTATAATTAGAATATATTTTTACCATTTTATCCAATTGTGTTCATTAGAATTAATTTCACTTTGAAATTGTACATAAACAATTGTCAATCTTTTGATATATATTGTTTCTTAAAAACACGCTATTTGTTGTGACAGCGGGAATTAATTATAAAATTAATTAATGAAACTTATATTTCTGGAATTTTGTAAAATATAAATTATTTTTGAATTCGGAATATCAATTATAGCTTAGGGTGAAATTTTGGCATTGTTCTGAAAAACTTCAATTTTTGATGAATAGTGAAACCACTAAGTGGTAGTTAAAAAACTGATTTTTCGTTTAAATGAAACATTACCACTTCTGTGATTTTATTTTCAAAAATCTGACATACATGGTTGTCATTAGGATGTAAAATGTAGTTTAATGGGATTAAAATAATTTTTTTGGTGAATAGTAACTTTTATGTTTAATTAATCGCGATTAAAGGTAATTAGTGAAATTTAATGTTAATATAATGTAATAATAATAGGAAATGACCTTGACACATGTCCTACCCCTATTGGATGAGTCATGGACGACCATGAAAATACATGGGTCAACTTGGGGACCCCATGGATCCACTTTGGTAGGGAAATGACATTAAAAACTTTTTATTTAATTTTAAAATAAAAAGGTCACAAACAAGAGTTGATTTACTAAAAAAATTTTAAAATGGGGTTATACAAGTCATATTTTTGACTATAAATATTCATTATAAATCTATAACTATTTCCTAAATAATGGTATTTTTTTATAATTTTTATACCTTAAATAAATTAAATTATTTATGACACCATGATGATACACCGATTACCTCATTAATTAAATATTTAAATAAAATGATAAGATAATGTAAAATCTAAGCATTACACTTGTCCAAAGCCTATTTGATGAGAATATTTCGAACCCTTATCACCTTAGCCTAGAATTATATAAGTGTGGGACCGTTAGAGTATGAAAATCATTGTATAATAAAGTAACATTTTATTACTTTCCAAGAGTGCCCCTCCTCTCCACTTATAAAAGGCCCCCACCACTACCAACTTACTCACACTTTCAAAGCATTTTGTCTCAGAAAAACTCTTCCCAAATACTCTCCCTACTTCCCTAACTTACTCCTAGAAGCCTCACCTTGGGCAGAAGTCCTCCCAAGGAAGCTTTTTTCTCAAATCCAAAAGAGTTACCCGATTTTAAGGTAAGGTCTTCTCTAATGTTGTTTTGTTTTATTTTTCTTCTCCAACCCATTAAACTCTTGTTATTACTTTATTTTGTAACAAAACCAGTATCTAAAATATACTATTATGTTTTTATGATAATTATTTTGTTTACACTTACTCACACATTCGTCTAATGGTTAAAGAACATACCATTTCTGTTGGTGGCGAAATACTGCCTCACGAAATGATGATTGTTCAATATTATTTTAACACCTCTAATGGTGACCATTTTGAGGAAACTATTTTCATATATGATATAAATATTATGTTTATGTTTTCCATATGCTTCTGTATTTCTCATTTATGGCATAATTTATGATTTCCATTATGGGTAAACGTGATAATTTCATTTTAGGAAGTGCGGACTTCCGCCCCCTCAAAGTGAGTTGAATCGTTAATGCCATATGTGGGATGTATAAAGGATGGAGTAAATGGTATTATACATTATATTATACTGTAATTATATTATACCTTTATATAATTATAACTTCATTCCGTTAAATATGAAATGGAAATGAAATTAGCGTTCATGCGTACGTACGGCTTACCGTCTCCATGAACGGTGCATTTCATTTCTTACCTCTAAATGTTATGTAATATTATAAATGATTGTATATACTGGATATATATGTTATATATGATATCTACATCATGAATATAATTCTTTATATAATCGATATTTCACCACATGAACAACTTGTAATTATAAGAAGTATATTTTTGACTCAAGTACCAAAGATCGACAAAACGACTGTCATTAACATAAATAATTACATAAAGTTCATAACATGGTTATAAGTGATATAAAAGGAATAATGAACATGAAAAAGGTTCATAAGAAAATATAAATTAACTCTAGTTTATTTTTCCGGAGGTTAAAGAATGATCGAGTCAAGTCTGACACGAGGTAAGGGAATTTCTTAACCCAATTTCCATTCGTTGAGTTAATCACCTACTTTCAAATTATGTCATGATGTTATTATATCATATCTTGTATTTGTACTTTATTTATGTGTACTTATAATGAATAAACATAATATATCTATTTAATTTTAAAAATGTTCTTTGTAAGGACTTCATCTCAATCTCCTTTCATTGAGGCATATTTGGTTTTATACACAACTTTCATTTATACGGTGTATAAACCACTTTGACATTTAATTTTATTCAAAAAGAATATTTTTATACGAAGTGTTTCTACTAAACGTCAAAAAGGAATGTTTTTCTTACGTTTGCGGCGAAAACGACTTCTCCGCCACCATGACCATTATTTGAGTCTCGGATTCCTCTATAAGCCATAACTTTTTTTAAATGAAAAATAAATACAATTTTTTAATTTTCTTTTTTTTGGTATTGAAAATGGTTTTGAAAGTGTTTTTATTATATCAATGTGTTGTATTGATATCTTGTGATTGAAATGTGAAATGTTATGTTTCCTTTATTCATGTTTTATGTGATACGATTATGTTATGGTTTATGATATGTTTAAACCTGTTCATATGTGGAATGCATTGGACTTAATAAGTGACGAGTGGAGCCCGCTATAGCTCCTCGATGCATCGGTAGGTCTCATGAGACAAACAAGTGTCTTGGAAAGAGGCCTTGAAAAAATATTATTTGTGGTCTTGGCACGAGTCCTTGGCTACGTGGTTATGATAGTCTGGGATTATGCATTCCATCATTATGAATGTGGTTATTGATATTGCATGTGATTATTCGACTAGTAGAATATCCATGTGAGTAAGTAAATGGAATTATTTAATTTTATTTTCTCCATATTATATTGAAGTTAATGTTTAAAAAAGGCTTTTGTTTTAGATATACATTTCCTTAAATGTTGATGTTTATTTTCGAAAGCTTCTACAATATTGTTATCCTTACTGAGCATCTGAGCTCACCCCTTTCAATGTTTTAATATTTTCTAGGATGTGAAAAAGTATTTTATGAATGACCTGCACAGATAGTCAGAAAGGGATATGAGTGTGGCTATGAAGACCATGTTATCGTAGTTTTTTTTACTTTATGATGTAATGAATGACTTATGAATGTATCTAGTGTTTCCAAGGCTACTAAACTAATCTGTCTTTCGAGACATGATCATTTGTGATCATGTCAATGTTACGAAATAATGCACCGAATCTGGGAAACTGGGGTCGGGGTGTTACAGTTTGTATCAGAGGCAGTTTAGTACTAACATTGGAAGCTAGATTTAGATAAACTTTGATTAGAGCACATAGCCCAAAGATAGACTTTGAGGATTAGTATCAAAGAACTTCCTAGAATTTTGTTATTGTATAGATTTTGTGAGTTTTCTGAGCAATACATCCCTGTCTGGATACGAGCAGGTAGAGGTGGCTCTGGCACAGATGTACTTAGGGGTAAAACCCAAAAACACCGCTTTGAGGAAGACTCAAACGAGAACTGGTGCACGACAATGGGCCTTGCTGCACTCTTGGTTACGACACTCCCAGGGGATATGCTTAGGATAATTCTCATTTTTTTACAAACCATTATGAAGGGTTTATAAGTATATACTTCCTCAAAGAAAACATTTATTTTTATGATTATGGATTATATCCATAAATAGTTAAATTTATGTTAAGTATGGAATTATGTATTTTGAATCATAAAATAATCTATTTCTTCCATTGTTTAGAAATGGGGCCTAGTGGAAGGAATGGACACCATATCAATGCACACACTCCATGTAGGGATTTCCCTCCTGCTCAAGATAATTATTGTGGATCTGGTGATACAACTGGTGCTGATAAACTTATTACCATACTGGGACAACTCTCTTAGGTTATGAATAATAACCTTACTCTTATGGAGCACCCTGATCCGCAACGTGGAGGATCAATGTTAGACCGCTTCATGAGGCAACAACCACCAACATTTTATGGGGGTACAAATCCATTAGTAGTTGAGCAATGGATAAACTCCTTAGAAAAAATATTCCATGCCTTGGGGAGTAGCGAAAGGGAGAAGGTTTTCATGGCAGTCTACCGCTTCACTGGAGATGCCGATCAATGGTGGTCGCTGATTCAAAACACAAAGGAAGATGATGAAGTATCACATATGGATTGGATGGAGTTCAAAGATCTTTTCCTAGAAAAATACTATCCTTGCGACCATCGAGCAGATATGGAAAGAAAATTTTTGAGTCTAAGACAAAAGGCAGATGAGAATGTCGCAAAGTATGAGGCCAACTTTACAAGGTTAGTGAGGCATGCTGCAGATTATATACGTAACCCAATAAGTAAGATCGATCGTTTCTTTGATTGGTTAAAACCATTTCTCCGTCGAGCATTAGTATCACAATCTTTCTCAACGTACAAGGATATAGTCTCGTATTCTATCAAGACATAAAAGGAATTTTCTATGTCTTATGACAACAAAGTAAAGCAAGAGAATAAGAGAATGGTGTAACAAGAGACAGATAAATGGAAAAAAGAAAAGAAGGATTTTCCATTATGCGATAATTGTGGGAAGAATCACCCTGGTACTTGCCTAAAGGGAATGGGAGTTTGTTACAAATGTGGAGAAAAAGGTCACCAGGCTCATGATTCTAAGAGAAAGAGAGAGGCTATCAATGTTGAATGCTACAATTATAGGGAAATGGGGAATTATGCAAATGAATGCCCAAAGCGTCAGGGAAATATACCTCAGAAAAGGCCAAGGGATCAAGGACAATCTTATGCTATTACTACAATAGAAGTGGAATAATTAACGTATTGCTGCTTTTGGAATCAAGGATTATATTCTGGTTATAAGGATAATGTGATATATATATAAGGATTGTACTGCAGTACTTGTTTTTTTCATTAAGGTTTTAATATGATGAAGGTAATCATATTTTTAGTATGTGACAATAAGAGAAACAATACGTTGTTTGGGGAATTTGATAAATTGATTTTGGAATTATGAGACCTTTTAGAGAAAGTCTAGACAGAGGTATTTTGGATAACTATAATGGTTGGGATGGATTATGTTGAACTTTGAATAGTATTGTTTAAGGTTAGAACATTTCTGAAGATTATTTTTGGAATATTATAATACTATAGTTTTAGGAAAAGGATAACCTGCAGGGTGGGGCATCACCTGTCACGTCGGACAAAGCTGCTGGAATCGAACCCACAACAATAGTGCGACAGGCCTTTATTACCTACCACTAGCCTATAGGAAGTCCCTGGTTATTACAAAATAGTTTTCCTAATCTAAATGGTATGTGGTAATATTTTGAACCTTATACAATTAGGATAAATAGAATATTTTTGAGTTCTATTACCATTTGGAGTGAAAGATGGGTTCGTGGTAAAAATTTATTAAAGAATGAAAGCCTATATGACAAGTAAGTATATTTCCTTACATTTTCAGTAAATCTCTTAAATAAATTCCTCAACATTATAAAAGGTAAATTAAAACAAAAACGTCGTCGGTTAACTTTTCCAACTGGGGATTCAATGACCTTTTAACCAATCACAAGTTTGTGATTTTCTTATGGTTAAATTTTTCCAAATCCTGTTTTCTACAACTCTCCATCAGACCTTGGTAGTTTGTTTCTCCTCCATATCCATATTTTCAGAGAATCCTGGTATGGGCTATCTTTGGTGACCTTTGCACTTATCTTTCATTCTTTTAATGTTATATTTTTATTAACCTTATTTCCGATGTGGGTTTTCCACAAAGGTATTTTCTATTTTCAACCTTTTATTTTCAAAGAAAAAAATTTCATATTTCGAGGATGCAATTTATTGAAGGAGAGGAGAATGTAACACCCCGAGCTTTCACGATACGCTTCTCTTTCAATAATGAAATAGCTTGCATTATACGCAAGTTCAAGATTCTAACACACACCACAACCAATCAAAGTAGCTGTTATGAATAGTAATACCTAATTTATGAAATTTTATAAATTTTATCTTGCCAAATCAACTTCGTATTTGGATTCGGAATATCGAAATTAGCCTATGTTGAATTTTTGGTTTTTTTTCTGAGAACTTCCAATTTTTTATGAATAGTGAATAATACTTAAAAACAACTTTTTTGATAAAAATAATTTATAGTGATAAATTATACTATTGAGTGGTTTTAAAGTATAATTATAATATATTTTTACCATTTTATCCAATGTTGTTCATTAGAATTAATTTCACTTTGAAATTGTACATAAACAATTGTCAATCATTTGATATATATTATTTCTTAAAAACACGCTAGTTGTTGTGACAGCGGGAATTAATTATAAAATTTATAAATGCAACTTATATGTCTGGAATTTTCTAAAATAGACAACATTTTTGAATTCGGAATATCAATTGTAGCTTAGGGTGAAATTTTGGCATTGTTATGAAAAACATCAATTTTTGATGAATAGTGAAACCACTAAGTGGTAGTTAAAAAACTAATTTTTTTTAAATGAAACATTGCCACTTCTATGATATGATTTTCAAATATCCGACATACATGGTTTTTATTAGGACGTAAAATGTGGTTCAATTGGATTAAAATAATTTTTTGGTGAATAGTAACTTTTAAGTTTAATTAATCGCGATTAAAGGTTATTAGTGAAATTTAAGGTAAATATAATGTTATAATAATAGGAAATGACCTTGAAACATGTCATACCCCTATTTTATTAGTCATAGATGACCAAGGAAAACCATGGGTAAGCTTGGGGACCCCATGGATCCACTTTGGTAGGGAAATGACATTAAAAACTTTTAATTTAATGTTAAAATAAAAAGGTCACAAACAAGAGTTGTTTTACTAAAACAATTTTTAAATGGGGTTATAAAAGACATATTTTTGACTATAAATATTAATTAGAAATCTAAAAATATTTCCTAAATCATGATATTTTTTTATAATTTTTAGACATTAAATAAATTAAATTATTTATGACACCAGGATGATGCAGTGATTATCTCATTTATTAACGATTTAAATAACATGAAAAGATAATGTAAACTCTAAGCATTACACTTGTCCAAAGCCTATTGGATGAGAATATTTAGAACCCTTATCACCTTAGCCTAGAATTATATAAGTTTGGGACCATTATAATCGGAAAGGCATTGTATAATAAAGTAACATTTTATTACATTCCAAGAGTGCCCCTCCTCTCCACTTATAAAAGGCCCCCACCACTACCACCTTATACACACTTTCAAACCCTTTTGGCTCGGCCAACCTCTTCCCAAATACTCTCCCAACTTTCCTCCCTTACTCCTATAAGTCTCAACTTGGGCAGAAGTCATCCCAAGGAAGCCTTTGGATCAAATCAAAAAGAGTTGCCTGATTTTAAGGTAATGTCTTCTCTAATGTTGTTTTGTTTTATTTTGCTTCTCAAACCCCTTAAAATCTTTTTATTCCTTTCTTTTGTAACAACACCAGTATCTACAATATACTTGGATGTTGTTATGATAATTATTTGGTTTACACTTACACACAAATTCGTCTAATGGTTAAAGAACATACTGTTTCTGTGGGTGGCGAAATACTGCCTCACGAAATGATGATTGTTCAATATTCTTTTAACACCTTTAATGGTGGCCATTTTGATGAAACTATTTTCATATATGATATAAATATTATGTTTATGTTTTACTTATGCTTATGTATTTCTCATTTATGGCATAATTTATGATTGCCATTATGGGTAAACGTGATAATTTCATTTTAGGAAGTGCGGACTACCGCCCCGTCAAAATGATTTGAATCGTTAATGCCATATGTGGGATGTATAAAGGATGGAGTAAATGGTATTATACATTATATTATACTGTAATTATATTATAACTTTATATAATTATAACTTCATTCCATTAAATATGATATGGAAATGAATGTAGCGTCCATGCGTACGTACGGCTTACCGTCTCCAACAACGGTGCATTTCATTTCTTACCTCTAAATGTTATGTAATATTATAAATGAATGTATATACTGGATATATATGTTATATATGATATCTAAATAATGAATATAATTATGTATATAATGGATATTTCACCACATGAACAACTTGTAATTATAAGAAGTATATTTTTGACTCAAGTATCAAAGATCGACAAAACGACTCTTATTAACATAAATAATTACATAATGTTCATAACATGGTAATAAGTGATATAAAAGGAATAATGAACATGAAAAAGGTTGTTAAGAAAATATAAATTAACTCTAGTTTATTATTTAGGAGGTTAAATAACGATCGAGTCAAGTCGGACACGAGGTAAGGGAATTTCATAACCCAATTTCTGTTCTTTGGGTTAATCTCCTACTTTCAAATTATGTCATGATGTTATTAGGTCATATCTTGTATTTGTACATTATTTATGTGTACTTATAATGAATACACATAATAGATCTATTTAATTTTAAAAATGATCTTTGTATGGACTTCATCTCAATCTCCTTTCATTGAGGCATATTTGGTTTTATACACAACTTTCATTTATACGGTGTATAAAACCCTTTGACTTTTAGTATTTTTAAAAAGGATTCTTTTTATACGAAGCATTTTTACTAAACAAAAAAAAGGAATGTTCTTCTTACGTATGTAGCGACATCGACTTCTCCGCCGCCGTGACCATTATTTGAGTCTCGGCTTCCTCTAGAAGCCATAAATTTTTTTAAATGAAAAATAAATACAATGTTTTAATTTTCTTTTATTTTGGTATTGAAAATGGTTTTGAAAGTGTTTTTATTTTATCAATGTGTTGTATTGATATCTTGTGATTAAAATGTGGAAATTTTATGTTTCCTTTATGCATGTTGTATTTGATACACTTATGTTATGGTTTATGATATCTTTAAACCTGTTCATATGAGGAATGCATTGGACTTAATATGTGACGGGTGGAGCCAGCTATAGCTCCTCGATGCATCGGTAGGTCTCATGAGAAAAACTAGTGCCTTGGCACGAGGCCATGAAAAAATCTTATTTGTGGTCTTGGCACAAGGCCTTGGCTACGTGGTTATGATAGTCTGGCATTATGCATTCCATCGTTATGAAAGTGGTTATTGATATTGCATGTGATTATTAGACTAGTAGAATATCCATGTGAGTATGTAAATGGCATTATTTAATTTTTTTTGCCATATTATTCTGAAGTTAATGTTTAAAAAAAGATTTTGTTTTAGTTATACATTTCTTTAAATGTTAATGTTTATTTTCGAAAGCTTTTACAATATTGCTATCCTTACTGAGCATCTGATCTCACCCCTTTCAATGATTTAATATTTTCCAGGATGTGAAGAAGTATTTTATGAATGACCTGCAGGGATAGTCAGAAAGGGATATGAGTCTGGCTATGAAGACCATGTTTTTGTAGTTTTTTTTACATTATGATGTAATGAAAGACTTATGAATGTATCTAGTGTTTGCAAGGCTACTAAACTAATCGGTCTTTCGAGACTTGATCATTTTTTATCATGCCAATGTTACGAAATAATGCACCGACTCTGGGCAACTAGGGTCGGGGCGTTACAAAACATATTAATATGAATAGTAATATATACAATTCAAATATTGTTTATAATTTTTTAAAATAATTATAACATATTGATAATAAAATATATGATTTTTTAGTAATGTACTTTTTAGGTTTGGAAAAACAATTTTCACGAATGAACTACTTATAATAATGAATGAAATTTTATAAATAAGTAGATATTTAATTTTATAAAATAAATTCTTTTATTAATTCTAAATTTCGATATCCTATTAGAATTAATATTAATATTCTGTTTATTTGAGTGGAATTTAAATAATACAACACAAACCATTGTATTTAGTCTAATATTTAGATTCTAATAGAAATTTTTCATTTTGACCAAAAATATTAGTAAAAGTGACTAAAAATAATCACAACAATTAAGGAAAATTAAGATTAATTACAAAAAAAACAGTAACATTTAGAGCCCAAATGAGGTAGAAAATTGTCGAAATCCCATTGTATGACCATATTTTGTCCATAAACCATCAATTATTCTGTTTTCTTGTTTGGTAAGACTTATTTTAGGTAAAAAAATGTTCACACCTAATTAATTTATAAATACTCCATGTGATTCCTTTTCTATTCCTATAAAATACCACATCCTCTACCCATTATCACACCTCTCTAGCCTCATATTTTTGGAATATACCTACAAATATTTCATCCCAAAAATCCACCCTTCTACTTTGAATTATATCTTTGTTCAAAACCTGTCTCAAGGATACCATTTCGAACAAGCCCAAAGGAATTACCCTATATAGAGGTAACATCTTATTTCATGCTCTTCTCCTTTATTTTTCTAATCAACCCCTACACTGTATTTAGTTCATTATTTTATGAAAATAAAGTATCATTCATATAATATGATGTTTTATTCAAACTTTTTTACCAACACTTAAAGACACTTCAATTTAATGCATGTTGAACATACTGTTTCTAGGTACGTTGAACTACTACCTCACGAAATGATGATTTTTCATTTCTCCATTACCACCAATCATGGTGGCCATAATGAAGGACATTCTCTTTATATATGTCGTATATAATATTTTTGATGTATTAAAATTCATATATTATTTTTACAACACACATATTTTTCCCTTTCATTTGTTGTTAATATGATAATCTTGTTTGAGGATGTGTGGACTATCTCCCCCTCAAAGTGATGTGATTCATTCACAAGCCACATGGAATGTGTTAAATATGTGTTTAATTTAATTATATGACATATGTTATATTGTAATTATTTTTTAGTAATGTTATATATATGTAAAAATGCAAACATATATACACATATTTCATTTACATTATTTCTTTTAAAAATGCAATAAATATGGAACAAAGAATTCATGCATATGTCCAGCTTACAGTCTCCATGAATGGTGTATTCAATTATGTACTTAATTATGATATATATTATTATAATAAAATTATACTAAATATATCTGAAATTTATATATTGTTATACATTATAGAATAATTATATATGAATAAGGATCAACGGTATAACAAATTAAGACACATGTGAAAAACAATGTGAATATTACCTAGAGTAAAACTTTAATACACGATCGTCAAAAAGAGGGTAATATAAGGTCAAAATAATGGAATATATAGTAATATATATAATAATATTTTCAGGTAAAATATTTATAATCAAAATATATTTATTATATAGAAATATTGTACTAGTATGGAGAGAGTCAAGGCACAAGGTAAGAAGATTTTCATCTCACTTTTAATTTCTGTGATATACAAGATATGGTCACAACTCTCTATTTTTGTGGTGTGTGTACTAACCATTACTTTTTTTTATGTATAATATACATAAATTTTTTTGAATTCACATATCAATTCTATGATCGATATTTCATGGGGTTTGACATCCAAAAGTTACCAAATTCATAAAATAGTTTTGTCTCAATCTGCCTTCATTGAGGCTCAAGTTTAGTTATGCACCTAAACTCTTTTTTTGAGGTCAATATACATAAATGTTAAATAATATATCATGAATCTTTTTAATTTAATTATATAATACTATAAATTTAATTTCCTTTTCTTACATAGAGAGTATGATCCAAAGTAACCAAGTTGTAATTGATTATTGATACTATCATATTGTATTTCAGGATTATTTGTGATTATGATTACATTGATGAATAATCTCATGAATATTAATGAGATTCCTTCTCATATATTTATTCAATATATCCATATTTATAATACCATTTTCAACTCTTTGGAACATAATATAATGCTTTTACTGAAATCTGGTAGTCTCTCTCTTCGGTCAGAAATCTATTGTATTAAAAAACCATGTTTTAAATTTTTTTTCCAAAGATACATGAAGATAATTTTCAAATAAAATGATTTTAAAAATTATTTACTGTTTTCAAATTTTATTTTATATGTTTTAAAAAAACATTTTTAATAAAATGGTTTTAAAATCATTTATGTTATAAAATTTAATTTTCATATAAGAAAGGATTTTTCCTCGAGAAATGTTTTTAAATGACATTTAAAATTTATTTCCCATATAAGATAACATCGATTTTTGATTCTCATGCCTTTATGGGGAAATTATAAAATTTTCCATTCAAATTATTTCTCTAAATTGATTATGTTTTTATGGCATGATTATTATGAAACCTTTTTCTCTTTCATTGGTTATATTTTTTTGAAACCAGATTCATTTCACGGGTTATTTTAATTATGAAATGATTTTGAAACCTGTATCTTTCCATTGGTTATGATATGTAGAAATGTTTATGATACCCATTTCATTTCATCTATTATGATATGATTGTTGATTATATTTTGGAATATGTGGCTTTGATTTAATTTTGGGACTGGGTGGACCTATATCTCTCTCTAATGCATTGGGTAAAGATTTATATCCTGTGAGATAAACTGGGATGGAATCACGGTTTACTCAGTTTAGTAATATAGGTCTGTAAGGTGTCTTTACTCGGTTCAGTAATACAATTTTGGAATGAGGGTTTACATGATTCAGTAATATATGGATAGAACGGTTGTTCACAGAGTTCAGTAATGGACTTTTCAACTAATAGGTTCTAATCTGTAATTTCATGGATACTGTGGGAATTAGTATACGCTTAGGTGTTTCCACAATTTCATGTATTACTACTATTTTATTCTTTCATTGATTATTTCCTTTAATTAATTTTTATTAATTTCTTATGAAATTCCAAGCTTTATGACATGATTCATATATACGAACTTTGATATGCAGGGTATGATATTATATTTTCATGATCACATTCACATACACATATGTTTATGATTATTATCACATGTCTCCCTTGTTTACCCTTACTATGAATTTGATATCACCCCTTTTTTAGGTTTCCTTCCCTAGGTTTTGAAGATATGTATTATGTTTTATGTTTTGAAGTAGGGTTCTAGTTAAGGAGAACTTAGTGGGAGATAATGTAGCTCATTTCTGTACCAATGTTTAAGGTTCCTTGTTTCCAAAGGCACCATACAAAATATAGTACATGGGCATCTATTTGTTTAATTTTTAACTATTAAACAAATTTTCTGTAATTATTATGTTTGTAATGTGAGGATCACTATACTAACCATGCAAAAACTATGCAAAACTCCGTTGTTTAAAGTATGCATTTTTTTCCATGATCTTGCACCCAAAATCAGATGCTATGAAAACCATGTGAACACATCCTCATCACTACCAATGTATCTCACATTATCTTAGATTATAGTACCCTCCCACAGTATTTCTACTAACCATGAGACATGACCTTTTCACCACAAAAGTCATGTTTTGGTCTCTAAAAAATCCTTAGACACCCCCTAATACACATGATACCTCAACGAGTATTCACATGAGGCTATAATTGGGCATTTAAACTAAATAAAAGATTCATGTGACCTATAAAAACATGGGTTATTATAATAAATATCATGAAGTTAAAAATATTCAAATTCTAATGTGTCAATAATTTCAAATGAAGAAACATGAGAAATATATTAAATGAATGGTAAGATGTTTTGTTAATGAAAAAGAAGGACATAAATCAATAAACTAACAAGAAAAACATGAGTGTTTTATTAACATAATAAAGAGTGAAAAAGTTGTTCCTAAATTATTTTAATATTTCATTATATGGGTGGAGTATGGGAATTATTCAAATAATTTTTATAGGAAGGGGGAGCTCAACATGGGGATCTACTATACCATAATGATAAAGGTTTTACAATGTCTAATTCCATTATAGTTGAATTGAGGAAACTATGAATGACATATAAAAACGTATGAAATATATTATGGATTTTATTTCTCCAAATCAATTATTTAAATTATCTAAAAACCCTTTAAGGATAAGTGTGTACATTTAAAAATTACTATGATAGCACAAATCACACTAAAAATACCATAAAACCAAACATACAAAACCAAAAAACATCACGGCATTCTAAAGTAAAAAAATTGACATTCAAAAAAATGTAAAATGAATTTACACCAACACAACTCCATAAACCATGTTGAATGATTGAAATTCAAAAAACATGAAAAACCATGCATTTAGAACTGCACTACACCTCCTTGATTACAAAAACACCTAAACACTAACCTGAGGGTCACAAAAAGAGCACATCATCGGTTCCATCATCTCCCCATCATTATCACTATCATGTCACAATCTTCAACATCACTGTTATCCTTCATGCCTAGAATCATGGAACCATTCATCAACTAGAGCGAACGCTTTCCAGATCTATCACTCCGATGGAGGAGATCCCACAAACAAAAAAAAATCAAAACTCACCAAAATCATAAACCTCGAAGAAGAAACTGCCAGCATCATCGTTCCAACATCATCATCGCCAATGAACCATTCCTAAAATTCCTCCTAGAGATCGTGATCTACTATAACAACACATCACATGCCCTCCATTATGACCTTCACAAGATATCAACATAGAAAGGAATCTTCAACTATAATGGAATAGAAATGTATGAGTGGAAGAAATCATTATTGGATGACCTCTCCAGAGATGATGATGGAAAAAAGGAAGAGAAATACCATGAATACAATATCAAGACACTAAACCATATTTAGAGAACCAAAATCCACACACCAGATACAAAAACACAATGATGAAATGAAATCTAAAAACAAAGTTGGGTGGGGAAAGAGAGATAAAATAACGATATAAGGAATAATTCCTTCATTACAACCACCCACACCGTCCCAAAAATCCTTAAAACAAGTGAATGATTTATTAAAATTGGTTCTTTTACGGTATTTTATCAATGGGGGCAAAGGAGGAGAACTGACACAAGATCTAATGAAGGGACACTTGCTGGAAGCCACCACCGACATCCCAAATTGTCAGAGTGTGATCGAGTAAAATTAAGTGGGGTTTATTCATGATGATTTATGTAACAAGAATGAAGCCACAAATGAGAGGGCCTAGGGGGAACCGATGAGATGAGAAGGGAAAATAGAGGTACAATGTAGAATGTCCTCTCACTACATGGTGGTGATGAGAGGTAGGGAGTTATGGAGAAGGTAAAAACCATATCATAATGAGGACATGGGGGACCAGGAGAGTGGGTAGCCTTAAAAGTACCATTTGAATTTTTTTTTATGATATTGATAAATCATGTGAAATGATTCATTTTTTATTGTTGTAGGAAGGATGAATTTATGAATGAGATATAATTTGTTAATGGGTTCTATAGTATAAGACTATTTTGTAACAATATATGAATTTATAAGTGATGATGTATTGATAAATTTATAGACTATCTGAGGTTTTTAGTAAATAAAAATCATATGAATTATTTTTTGATTGGTGTATGTTGGGGGAATGTTATTAATGTTATGAAATTTTTTATATATATGTAACCCTTATTTTAACTTTTTTTTAGTGAAAATTTTATTTGGAGAAAAATTATTTTATATTTTATGGACACAATATTAAATATATTGATGAAATTTTGATTTAATATGATCATTTATTTAACGGTAATTGTAGTTTACTAGAATAAAAGGGTTATTAATTTTCAAAAACATACTATTTTTCATATAGATAACTATAGGATTTAAAATTTACATTGTCACTATGTGATTAATATTATTTTTGAATATGGTAAGTATTTTGAAAAAATTATATGAGTGAGGGAAATGGAAATAATGGTGGCTAAGATAGGATTTTTTGGAAAATAATGATTGGGTTATCTTATAAAAGTATATATGAATTTATTTTAGCATTACGTTTTTTCATGTTTTTTATAGAATAAATTATCTTATTTTTTAGACAATATGATTATGGAATTTTTTTGGGTACATGAGTTTATGAGTTACTATTGTTGTTTTAGATAAATGTTAAATTTATCTGTAAATAATTTCAATTCATGTCTCTATGTTTTTATTTTTAACATTAAACCCAGTCATGAATATTTTTGAAGATTGATAAGGTTATATATTTATGAAATGTTTAATTTTTTTAGTATTAGTTGTTGGTGTGGATTTTGAGAAAAAAATATATTTTTTCAAATGGATTCTGATTTACATTTTATAAATAATTTTTTCTTTTGTTTAATTGATAGTATTTGAAAAAATGACAATTATTCATGTTTAGATCTAGTGATCTATTTAAAGAAATTTTTATTTTTAAAATATCATAAAACATCATCGTGTGAATTTATTTCATAGGCTAATAGAAGATATTGATATAGAAATTGATCAAAGTAAGCCCAAATTATAAATTTGTTCTTTCAAATAGGACCAAAATCTAGTAAGCCTATGTTCTAAGGTTTTATATCAAGATAGTAAAAAAATCCATAAATGATAGTAAATGGATCTTGAAATATAAATATTACAATTTTATATAGTTTCCTCGAAACCACACTCCAGGATCCAGTGCTAAAAAATAAACCATACATATTTTCCTTTGATATTAATAAATGGGACACAGCTTTTTCCATCCCAAAATTCAACATCAAAAGAATAGAATAGTTCACATACATACCCATGGAAATTATTGTTTTGTTAATTATTTAATTATGAAATATTGTTACATAAAAACACTTTTTTTATTCAAGAGGATATTATTCCAACTAATCCGAAATTTAAATATTCTATATTATGTCTTCAGAGGCTCCCACAAAATTCAACACATGTGAATACATTCTAAAATTTAGTAATTTAAGATTATTCATTATAACATGTGGAAAACGAAACATATGAAGCGTCAGATAAAATTATCAGTAAGTGTAAACATAAGCCTTAATAATTTAATGTCATTAGTGAGAATAAGATTAGAATAAGTGTATTATGACATAATCAATGTGTGTGAGAATAAAAACTGTGAATTAATACGTTTCAATACTTGTAAAATCAAACATGAAATATGAAATCAATAATTAAGAATGGATAACGTCATAATTATCAATAATAATGATCCATGTGATGTTTATCCTAATCATTTAAATCGCTAAAACCCAATATAAAATGTATTGAAACATGTGGTAATCTGGGAAAATTTTTATTTTAGAACCCTTACTACTTGTAATACTGATATGTATAGAATCCAATATTATTATCCAATGTATTGGAGAGATATAATTGGGATCTAACCTTCATATAAACTATATCAAGCTCATCCTCTGTCATTAATAATTTTTATGTACTATTTATCAATAAATAATTTAGAATCTTTCAATTTTAGATATAACAATAATCATTATTCGTTCATTGATTAATTCACCTATGGATATGAAATGGGATACATTACCGAATTACAATGATTTTAGAGAATGAAAATACATGGTATCATTAAAATATGTCCCTATTGGTGCGTTGGTAAAATAATGTCATGTTGATGTTGATGAATGGAGATAACATTAAGATATCATTATAAAATCATGATGAAAATTCAATTTTCACATCAAAAAACATTTAAAAACATAAAATTAATAAAATGCTGTGATCCTAATTTTATTTTATAGTAATAGTGGAAACATATAATAGAATCACTATATCATTTAATGGTCTTGGTAGTGTCAAATCTGTTAATTTTCAACATTTAAAATAAACTTTTTTTAAAAACATTATATTAAGGGACTCTAAAGATACCCATTACAAAACATTATGAAATTTCTATTTTAAATAATTTTAGAATAAGTTCATTTATCTTTTTAATTATCCTTAGTAAATCATTCATATTTAAAAAATAATATTCTTTAAAACATATACAATTAGGATTAGAAAGAGGATATCATTGAATTGTAAGTTAATTAATAGATAGATTATGTGTAAAAATTGTAAATAAAAAAACATTTAGAAATATATAATGAAATAATTTTGAGATTATTCACACATATCAGTAGATTTACAATGTAAATGAAGAAGAGTAATAACCCAATGAAATTAAATTGTGATAAATTCCCCTTTACCAGTTATTAACATTCAATAAAATACAATTTGACTAAATTATTCACGTTTAATAATAATATATCATGATTTATGAAGTATTCATTTTATAAACTGTAAAAAAGGTAATATATACTAACTATAAATGAAATTATGTGTACAATAATAAAATATGACTCAATTAAATTATGTGAATAATAATATTTAATTATTTAATAATTTATGATTAAACCATTTATTTTATTTATTATAATGAAATGTTCAATTATATATTATTTATGACCACATCCGGGTGATTGAGGATGTAAAATTTGTAATTGTCGAAATAACTTCAGAGTGTTTACCATGGTTAAAGGGGACATTGTTCCATAATATATAGATTAATAAAAATGAAATATTTATCGTTAAAATACATAAATTATTTTTAAAAAATTGGCAATGAAATATGGTAATGAGGAATTAACTACATTACACTCTAGGAGACAATGTGTTGTACGTATTTCGGAGTGAAATTTTTATCTTTCAGTGATCATTTTTAAAAGAATTTATATATTATTTCATACTAAAAAAATTAATTTATGAAATTATTAAAAAACAATTTCATTAAATACACATTGAAATATCATCCATGTAATAGGTGTGGAAAAAACAAACCATATAGAGTCATGGAGGTGGTAGTCCACACATACGAACATAAAATGTTTTCATTTTTATATGAATTAAAATATAATAAAATCTGTGTTCTATTATATTCATATAAATATAAATATGTCATATATTTAATATATATAATTTAAATCCTTCATTGTTGTCGTACTTAAGAGGTTGGGATGGAAAAAAAATTATTTTACTCTATGATACGGTAGTGAACCTAACATATGAACGATGAATTCATTTCCTCTATAATGGAGGATGGAGATGTATATAGGTTATGAAATTTAAAATATAATATATAAATATATCAGAGATTCTGATTTAATTATATTAGAATGGAATAAGAATATTTTTTTAAGTGGTGGATGAAGGAATAAAACAAATATAATCAATAAAATAATACACAATTTCTTCAGATAATAGGCTTTTTTTACACCTTGTTTCCTCTATGGAAGGTATTATGAACCAAAAATTCACTATAAATAATTATTATAGATTTAAGGAATTTATTTATCTATGTAATGGTTGATACACATTTCTGATGATGTTTAAATAAATGAGAATATGGTGTTCCCTTTTATAAAATATAATAAGTTACTTCATTGAATATCGTAAAATATAAAATTAATATAAACTTATTTTCATGTAATAATTACTCAAAAATGATAATATTAAAATTTGGTGCCATTGTCATTTTAAATATTCATATAAATAAATATTGGAACATGTATGTATATTTTATTTATGTTTACCACAGTTATTTAAACCACATTATCCTTTTTATATATTACCACGATATAAATGATTTAAACACTTTTTTTGGTCATGATACTTACTATAAATGAACAAATTAACAATAAATTAACCATAAATGGTATTATAAAATATATTAATATAATGTTGAAAAAATTAATATTTTTAGGAATTTTAAATCATTTAAAAAATATATAATTTATAATAAAATATCATTAATTTCAATTATATAAAAATTCATTTACATTGGCAATAATAACATCTCGAATAATTTTTTTTACTATAATCAATTAAAAACTCCGAAAAATGTCATTATTTTACAAAAAATCATATATCAAAATAATTACTTGTTATTTTATTACATTAAATATTTTTAATACCATTGATATGTTTTTATATTAATTGAATCATTCCACCTATAGTGTTTTTTATGAATTTAAGGTAATAATGTCATTTATAACATAGAATAAATAACAATGATAATAAAATTATTTTTTATTTATAGTTATTGTTTATAAAAAATATTTTTTCAGTTATCCTTCTATTAATAATATTTCATTTAATAAAAAAATGTATAAGATTTTTATATTTCTGAGAAGCATGTTAAAATGTGATATAGGACCATTTATTATAATTTTGGATGATTATGGATTAGATATAATCATAAAATAAAATTATTTCAATTGTTGGGGTTATTTATACATCTGTACCAATTAAATGTTAATTTTAATTACCTAATTAACCCTTTATCGTGGTAACATAATTTACTAAGGTTGCTATTTATATTAAAAAAGTGTTATGTATTCAAAATTTGGACCTGAAGATTCAAAAAATGGAACAATATTTTAAAAACTAATACAATTTATTGGTATTAATTAATTAAAAATTTTACAATATAAATGTTTCATAAAACGTTTATTCCAAAAATCCTATTAAGTATATTTTTTATAATAAATTCAGTTATAATATTAATTAAAACCCATAATAAGATTATTTTAGATAAAAATAATTAATAAATGATTAAAAATATACCAAAATATAATTTTACAATCTTAATAATTTAAAAGAAACTGAATTTTTCAAAAAAAAATTATTTTTAAAAATTCACAAAAAAATCAGACATTTCATAATATAATATAAACATAACAATAATTTATTTTTTTATATGATGATTTAAAAAATGGTATAATTTTTATAAAATAAAATTTATAATATTTTCAAAGAATATTTATAATATTCTCTCACCAAAAGTAATAAATTCCATTTTTGATTAATATTTATTTTTAGAGAGGAAAACGGCTATAATAAAAATTGAGTTCTGATTTCATAAGAATTAATTAGTACATGTTTATTTATTAGAAAATTTATATATATTTAAAAATATAATCCTATTCATAAAGAATAATTTTACCACTAGGTTTTAATGTTCATATTTAAATTATAATACTTTAGGGATCATTTATGCTCTGGGTTCCATGTCGTTCACATTTTCACATATAATGTCCTTTTGAAAACTAGGAATATTACAATATACTGTAATTTATTATAAAATTACATCATTATTTAACCCCAAATAATTTATGGTTTTGTGTTCATTAACTTTATTGTTGATGTCTATTATTCCATGGATGTTATGTTTTTCTAAATATCCATATTTTCACTTACAAATAAAGACACCCTCATTTTGAAAGATGCTAAAGTGTTATTTTAGTAGAAATCATATCTCTCTTATCCTATTTTAAAAAGTATATTTTTAATCAATTTTTATGATGTGATATTTTCAATAAATACAATTTTTTAATTATTAAATGTCTTTTCATTTAGGATTGCATATTGTATCTTAAACTAACTAGTATTGTTTTTGAAAATGTTTAAAACCAATTATGTGAAGAATAAGATATAATTTAGTGGCTAAAATTTCATTATCAAGTCATAATATAACACCCTATGATTTTATTATTTCTTTTATTTAAATAATATATATTATAGACTCTGGTATGCACGATATCATGCTTAAAAAACTATTATATACTACTGTATAACCAGCACTACATAGCCATTAGTTTAAAAAGTATGAATATAAATAAAAAATTTATAAAATATATATTTACTTTTTTCTGTTAAATATAATGTATAATAATTTATTAATTATTTATCAACTGGTTAGAAATGAAAACAAACCCTTTTGAAAGTAATGGGTATTGTTTTAAAAAATATTTTTTACCAAAAAAAAATATCTTAATATTAATTGATAAACACTTGGAATGTCCTTTAACTTTTTTTAATAAATAGGAATATTACGAGTCTGTGAAATCTAACGGCGTGCAATTATGAGGCCCAGAATGCCCAGAATGATCCGTCGAAGTTTTGTGAAGCTTAAGTTGACGCTCGTAAGCCGATTTCATGAAAAAGTGGAATAACTCATACACTGTTACTCGGATCAAAAATCTGAGGGAACCGTAGCGCTCAAGATGGCAGGTTTTCCATAGGCGTGATGTAAGATTTGTCGGCACGTGCATCCTATATGAAAACCCAAAAATGGCATAATTTTAAATAAAATAATAAAATAAATTATTTTATTTTTCAAATTCATAGAACATCCAAATGGTAACTGGGATTAAAATTCTGACACCACTGGTGAACTCGTGAGGGTTTCATTCTTTAAGCAGATACTAACGTTGGCCATCGCAGGCCACCAAAGAAAGTTATTTTTGGCCGCAAATAAAATAATTAAGTGAAATTTATTTTGTTTTAAAATTAAAAACATCTAAACGATAACATGGATTAAAATCTGAGAATGTCTTTGGGTTCATTGGAGTTTGTTTCACCTAGGAAAAGCCTAACCTCGACCGGCGTAGGTCGAGGGTGAACAATAATAATTTTCTGAATTTTTTTGGGTATGTTCAGTAAACGCACAAGCGGCGTTTTGTAACTTTTTAACCGGTGCTCGGAATTTAAATTTGAGGTCACCGTTGAACTCACAGTGTCAGTATTATCGTAAGTATAGTTTCACCTTGTTGGCAGTTGGTCGAGGGTGAAAGATAGTTTTAGGGTTTTTAGTGGAAATAATAAAATTTAATAAACTCAGGTTTTATTTTATTTTTTCAATTATAACCACCCATGTGAAAGTTGGAAGTGGGGACCACCACATTTTAACCTCCCATGGGAGGTTATGGTTGTGTGGACCACCACAAATTTACCTTCCATGAGTTATGGTGGTGGGGAGCACCCTAGGTTTATCCCTAATAATGGGGGGTGAGGAAAAATCTCAAATCCATCAATTAATTTTATGTTAAAATGTCAAATTAAATGCTTTCAATTTAATTTTATGTGTCAACGTAAAATTAAATGCTTTCAATTTAATTTTATGTGTCAACGTAAAATTAAATGATTTCAATTTAATTTTATGAGTCAATGTAAAATTAAGTGATTTCATTGTGTCAACATAAAATTAAATGCTATCAATTAATTTTACATCTCAAAATCAAATTAAATCCTATATATTTTCTTAATGTAGGAAATGTGGGGAAAGCCTCTATGAATCCTCTAAATAATAAATCTAGTGCACCTCTTAAATTGTGCCAACGAAACTTAATCTTATTAACCCCTTTTTAAATTTAAGTGACTGCGTCGTTGGAATTTAAGAAGGGTCCTTATACATGAACCTTCATAAATTCCACAATCGTTATGTACCTCCCCATCCCCTCTCTTATATATAGGGAGATTGGGAGGAGGATTTGAGACGGCTACACCAATTGAAGAAGCACTGGTAAAGTGACGTGACGCCCACCACTTGGGGGATTATACTCTCTAATGAAGAACAATTCCTCCAAGAAGAACGCTGGTGAGGAACGTCTTCGACTTTTCCTTAGAAGCGCCTTGTATAGGCAACCGACCTGGGACGTCTTCGGCGACCGACCCTCCCCCCTAATCATCATCAACGAACAATACGAGGTAGGGGTTTTATTTGAATCTGTTATTATTCCTTTAATTAATACCATCTAAAACAAAGATTCATTGTAGGTGATTTTCTTATGCGATGATATTTTGTTTTTGCAGGAAGATGTGGGGTGTTGATTGAACCACTTGCTACCACCTTAGACATGGAGGGGGCAGGCCAAGCCAACATGAGATGAACCCTCCGTCATTCATGATTGTGATGTTCATCAGAATGGCTATGAGGTGATGAGATGACCAAGGCAACCAAAGAAATGGCCATTCCCTCGCGGCCTCTGCAACCTACAACGTGCATGGGCCGCACCACCCGCCAGGCTGAACCACGCTGCTCACCGGCCACACCACCCGCCAGAAAACCTGGTCGAGCCACACTGCGCCCCGGTCGAACTGACCCACGGCTGTACATGCTCCCCATGGGCCCAGCAGCTCCACTGTCCACGCACCCCGCACCGCTGCTGGCTGAACTGGCTCGCGGCCTCTGTGCGCCCCGTGCGCCCCGCGACTCTGTTGTATGTCGTCCCCACACCGCCGCTAGCCAAATTAGCTCCAGCCTCCCAGGACAAGCTGCCAAAGTCATGATCTTCACGGTGCCCGGCCAATACGGCCTCCCATTCCCTCACGAATCTCGGCCAAGCCGGCCTCTGGCACCCCTCGCGGTGCCCCGACTAAACCGGTCTGCACCCTTGAGGCATTCCGGCCCAAACGGCCCCTCGCGGCGCCTCCAGGCTAGACTTCCCTCATGGCCCACTGGGCTGGACCCAATGGGTCGGGCTGAACCCAAAGTGCTGGCCAGCCCAATGGGTCGGGCCAGACCCAATGGGTCGAACTAGGTCGACCCGTACCAGGTCGGCCCAGACTAGGTCGGGGCGGACATGGGCCCATTACGACCTGTTTAGTTCATTTAGCCATATCATTGGAACCAGACGTCCATTTGACGAACCATCAGTGGTGCTAGAAAACATGGATCATGAAGGTCCCTTTGAGTATAATTTTCTAATGTTTTGGGTTGAGACGGGAAATAGTCTGGTTGGATCAAACATGAATCCAACAGGGCCCCCATGACTAAAAGGCTAATAACTCATAGACTGTGCATCCAATTGATGTTCTGTTTGTCGCATTCGATTTCTTATGACATGACGGATCTTCTAAACACATCATCTTGGTACTTCGTGGTAGTTTATGTATCGACATCTCTGACGACCGTTCCATGATACTACGTGGGTTCGACATCTCTGACTACTTTTCCTAGATCCTACATGGGTTCGATATCTATGACTACAAATCTTGGATCCTACGTGGGTTTGACAGCTCTAACTACCGTTCCTATATACTACGTGGGTTTGACAGCTCTGAATACTATTCTTGGATCCTATGTGGGTTTGATAGCTCTGACTAATGTTCTGGGATCCTACATGGGTTCGATAGCTCTGACTACTGTTCTTGGATCCTATGTGTGTTTGACAGCTCTAACTACTATTCTTGGATCCTATGTGGGTTTGAAATCTCTACTACTATTCCTAGATCCTACGTGGGTTCGACGACACTGATTTCTATTCCAGGATCCTACGTGGGTTTGACAGAGTAGATGATTCAGTGCCTACATCTAATCATCCCTATCTCCCTACATATGTTGTACACATGTGTGATCTCATTTAGTACTTTTGTGTTTTCCTCATGATTGATATGGATCACTAGATAACTTAGGTATATGTATGGGAATATACATATGTAAGGTTTTTTGTTGATTTCATAATTTTTGGATTATCCTTGTTCGATTTTTTGAGACCTTGAGGGTTTTGGGGTCCCTACTAAGTATCGTTATACTCACCCCTGCATAGGCTATGCCCACACCTTGTTGTGTTGGTTGGAGACAACGGACAACGCTGACTGAGGCTGAATGTACTAGGACCAGATGATACTCGGAGGATGACCATAAGAAGATATGGTACACAGAGGAGACTGACGGTCATGGAGTGCTGAGGAGGCTATCTGTACCTACCCTTTAGGTATAAATAGTAGAAGACGACCCAACAGTTGTTTTCCATTACATTATTTGTACATGTACTTTAGGTTTCTTTTACTTTGCAGTTTGGAGTGTATTTCCAGCCCCTTTTTCTTTAAGCACTCTTTCGTTATACAGTTTTACGTAGTGTTTCGTATCCAACTGTGTTCTCTATTGTGTGTTTTTTCACATTATAAAGTAAATTACTTCCAAGGTTTAGGAAATATGCCTTTGGTGCTAGTCGCCAGCCCCTGGCCTTAGGAAGGTGGGCATGCGGTAGTCACAGAACGGGTACCCGAGGATGGGTCGTGACAAATTAGTATCATAGTAGTCGGTTCTTCTGAAGAACTAGGACTCTGATCTTTATTTTTAATGGAAATAGTGTCAAGTGTGGTTTTCAGTTCAGGGAGTCCAGTGTTGGTGCGACGACCGAAACATCCATACACTAAGACCCTGACTTCTGATTTCCAACTTAGTGCACGAAAGCACTAATTACTTGTTGGTGTTCAAGATTCTTTTTTCTGAACTCTTTGAGTCAGCTCACCAAGTATAACATATTAACTGTGGTGCACCTGTTACCTTTCAGGATTCCTCCACTCATACTGCCAGCTATGGTTCTCAGCGTTGTATACCCTGACAGCCCACCGAGCGACGAGGCTCTAGTGTAGGTCCATCTTTCTTTATAGGCAACTTTGGGTGGTGTACCAGTAGCACCAAAACCAATTGGGAAGAAAATACTACCAGTCACAGTGACAGATGGTGCATGCCGATTGAGCTCATTGCACAAGTTCTAGTAGGAGAGGCCTCTAAGGATTCGAGGCGAGACAGATTTCCACGTAGCTGAGGGATGGTTTGGAGGAGATTTCAAGTGTTTCCCATCTAGTTGAGACACCAGAAGAGCAGATGATGATCTTAGCTACTAGTATTTTTCTGTGAGTGACCATTAGGATGGTCCGCTAACTGATGAGGCTTCTGTACATAGACAGTTTCCCGAGATAGTACCTTCATGTACTGTGCCAACTATATCACTACATGTTGGTCAGCAGTTACAACTAACGGTACTAGTAGAGGACACATGTAGGCTTTTTTCCTTAATCGTGTTTTAGCATCAGATTCCCCTTAGCTTCCACGGAGAGCCCGACTAATAGGCAGCTAAGGACGTTCTTGAGGAGGTGGATAAGAGTTCTCTAGAACTTCTATAGCTTCGGCAAGATGACATGTCAGTAGCTGATTATTCTTCAAGGCATACCGCTCCTTCTTGGTACTCTATGAATATGGTAGGATCAGTTCTTTAGGGATAAAACTTCTGAGCGAGGTCTGTTTAAAGGAGAACCAAGCCAGTGTAATTCTTTTATGCATTCCTAATTGTGTTAGGGTTCTAAACAGAACCTTTGTAGTTGAATGTTCTTTGGATGAGCGGATACAGGCATTGGATGTTATTAGTGGGAAAGCCGGAAACTGGAGCCAGTCTCAGAGACATGGGCATGTAAAATGTTTTGGGTAGAATATGTGTTATAGACACATGAGTCGGCATGGCAGTAGATGTGGAGGCAGAGCTAGGAGAGAAGCATGAGGTGGTGTACATTTCGACTTGTTACAACCTCTCCTTTTTTGTGGACCCCTCTATGATTAGGGAGGTGGAGTACATGGGAAGAGAGTAGTTGCAGGTTGTAAAGGAATGCATCCCAAAGGATCTAGTAATGATTAAAGGTATGGTCTTTGTCTACTACTATTTTACGTATCAATAGACATAGGTACCAATCATTCCTTCCTTCCACAAATCATGTCTTGGACCGTGAGTTTTTGGATAAACCATTGACTTGACCCTCACATCTTGAGATTACTTTGGGAGGAGGGTCGATAATAAAACATTCACCAATGGTGTGATCTGACCTTTGAGGTGAGAATTTTAGTTGGAACCTCTTGGTTGCAGCATCGAGACCTTATGACGTTAGTTTAGGTTTGGACTTGACATCAAGAGTTCACACTCAGATTGATTATATTACACAATTAAGTTTTGGTTTATCTACAACGTTGGGATGGGGAATTCCTTGGTCAGTGAAAAAGGAAACCCAAGAATCACATGATAAACTCATGCATAGGAGGGTGCATTGAATCAATCATGAGTCGGCCAACCTCACTCTCATGGTAACAAAAGTTGACTTTGATATATTCTATACTCCTGAGAAGGGGAACATGGTAGCAGATGGACTCAGCATGAGATCTAGCCTGCATCTACTGAGTGATGCAACAGAGCAGCTAGTCTCTTTGTTGATATCTTTTGTGGATTGAGAAGGAGAATCTTTTTTTCAGTCTCTTACAGTCACTCCACCACACCTTCAGAAAGTCAGGGAGGCGCAACACAGAGATGGTGACTAGGAGACACGATGTGCTCAGATATTCACAGGACATGAACCTGAATGATTTTATGAAGGTAGGGAGAACATCATTTTCATTAGGGGATGTACCATAGTACCAGTGTAACTTGAGGAGGAAGTGTTGATGGAGTTCCACACGTCCCCTCTAACGGTACATCCATAAATGGAAAAGATGTACCAGGACCTCCGATGATAGCACTAGTGGCTGGGAATGAAGAAAGAAATTATAGAGTTTTTCCCTTGATGCCCCACCTATCAGCAAGTGAAGGTAAAGCATCAGGTACAAACATTCTTTGTTCAACCATTAGAGGTCCTAGAGTAGAAGTGGGATGGGATATCAATGGAATTTTTGATGGGTTATCCACGTACATCCAGGGGACAATACTTGATTTGGGTGATCGTTGACCGACCTACCAAGTCGGCCCACTTCCTACTTATCAAATAAAAGGGTTCAGTAGAGATCATGGGATTCCTATATGTGCATGAGATTTTGTGGTTACATGGAGTGTCATTGACGATATTTTCTTATCATGATGCTTGTTTTACTTTCTGGATATGGAAGGGGTTGCAAGAGGTTTTTTGGATGCAGATTAGTTTGAGCACTACCGTCCATCCTCAGATGGATGTTTAGACTGATCGTAGCATTCAGTACCTTGAGGACATGTTGTGTTCTTTTCTACTCGGCTTTGGTCGAATCTGTGAGGACCACTTACCTTTGGTGTAGTTTTCATACAACAATAATTATCACTCCACCATATGGATGACACCTATTGAGGAGTTGTACGAGTGACATGGCAGATCACCTTTGTGTTGGACTTACCCTGGTGAGTCAACACTCGTCAGACTAGAGATGGTACGAGCTACCATAGAGAAAGTGAAGATCATCCAGGAGCGAATGAAGACTACATAGAGCAGGTAGAAGTTTTATGCCGACATGAGAAGAAGACCTTCGAAGTTCGAGGATGGTGACCATATCTTCCTACGAGTCTCACCCCGACGCGTTCTATGGAGATTTGGTCGAGGTGACAGGTTATCATAGAGTTTCATCGAACCTTTTCAGGTCCTCAGCAGAGTATTCAAGATGTCTTACCACTTAGCTCTTCCACCCCAATTTCACTGGGTGCATGAAGTCTTCCACATATCACTACAAAGGAGATAAATGCATGACCCTTCTCAATTCCTTGACCATAGAGAGCTGGGCATTGACGATGGGGATACATTTAGAGAGGTTCCAGTAGAGATTGAGGATTGACAGGAACGGGTCCTTCATGGATGGTCGATACCTCTGCAGCACGTTCATTGGTAGTATGGAAACCTCCAGGAGAGCACATAGGAGTGGGAGGCTCAGATGGATGCTTAATACCCCTACATGATTACCTAGATGATTTGTGGCTTATGGGGACGTAGAGCCCTGAGGTGGGGATAATGTCATGATTGGGAATGTCCATAATTGTTTTTATAAATGTGAATTTTACGATTACGCAAAATATGACGGCATGTGATTCTAAGGCACCGAGTCCCTAGAATGATCTGTCGAAGTTTTGTGAAGCATTAGTTAACGTGCGTAAGATGTTTTCCAAAAAAATTGGAATAAATCATTAACAGTTACTTGGATCAGAAATATGAGGGCACCGTTGTGCTCAGGATGGTGGTTTTACCCTAGGCGTGACTTAAGATTTGTCGGTGCTGGTCTCCTATGAGAAATCCCAAAAAGGCATAATCGTAAATAAAATAATTAAAATAATTACTTTATTTTTCAAATTCTTATAACTCACAAACGGTTACTCGGATTAAAAATCTCAGGCCATGGATGAATTCATGAAGGTATGCTTTCTTTAAAGAGATACTAGCTTTGATCAGCACATGCCACCATAGAAAGTTAGTTTTTGGCCAAAAATAAAATAATTAAGTGACAATTATTTTATAATAAAATTCATAGCTTCTAAACGGTAACTTGGATTGAAAATACCAGAGTATTGTTATGTTCATTAAGGAGTTTATCTCCTAGTCAGACCCTAACCTTGACCGGTGCTGGTCAATGGTGACTGATAATAATTTTCCGAGCTTTTTATCAGATACGTTCAGCAAACGCACGAGCGACATTTTTTAAATATTGAACCAGTGATCGGAATTGAAATCTAAGGGTACTGTTGAACTCGCAGCGTCAATATTCACATAATAAGACTTTCACCATGATGGTAGTTGGTCGAGGGTGAAAGTTTGATTTTGGGGTTTTCATGGAAATAACAAAATAAAATAAGCTCATGATATATTTTATTTTATCTATTATAACCACCCATGTGGAAGTTGGAAGTGTGGACCACCACACGTTAACCTCCAATGAGTTATAGTGGTGGGGACCACCTAAGGTTTATCCCTCATAATGGGGGGGAGAGGAAACCTCTCAACTCCATTAATTAATTTTATGAGTCAATGTAAAATTAAATTCTTGCAATTTAATCTTATGTGTCAACGTAAAATAAAATGCTTTCAATTTATTTTAATGAGTTAATGTAAAATTAAATTTATTCAATGTGTAAATATAAAATTAAATGATATCAATTTATTTTAGTGTCAACATAAACTTAAATCCTATCAAATGTTTTAATGGAGGATATGTGGGGAATGCCTCTTGGAATCCTCACAATAATTATGCCAAAACACCTCTTAAATTCTGCCAATGCTACTTAATTGGCTCAACTCCCTTTTTAAATTTAAGTAACCGTGTTGTTGTAATTTAGGAATGTTCATAATAAATGTACCGTCATAAATTCCACGATAGTTACATAACTCCCCCTCTCTTATATATAGGGAGATTAGGAGGAGGATTTGCGATGGCTTCACAAAGCGAAGAAGTGTTGGTAAAGTGATGTGATTCCTAAAACTTAGCGGATTACGCTCTCCAACGAAGAATGATACCTCCATAAAGAATGTCAACAAGGAATGTCTTTGACTTCTTCCTCAGATGAGCCTTGCGAAGGCAACCGATGTGGGACGTCTTCGGTGACCGACCATCCCTCCTCATCATCGCCAATGAACACTACAAGTTAGGGGTTTTTATTGAATATTTTAATATTACTCTAATTCTTCCCTTCTAAAACAAAGAATCATTGTGGATGATTTTCCTTGCGGGATGAAATTTTGATTTTGTAGGAAGATGTGAGGTATTAATTTAACCACTTGCTACCACCCAAAATGCAGAGGGTCTGAGCCAAACAAGCATGTCCCGACCCCTCCACTGTTATTGTTTGTGATGTTTTTTTTAGAATGGCGATGAGGTGATGGGACGATGAAGATGACAAAGGCAATAGGCGTGCAACCTATGGCCTCCGCAACCAGCGTCGCCCTCCGGCCACGCCACTCTCCAGAAACACCACTTACCGGCTCAACTGGTCATGTCGTGACGCGCCCCGGCCATACACACGCCTCGTGGATCTGGTGTCTGCACGCCCCGTGAAGCCACTGGCCGAACTGACCCTAGGCCATCCAAGTGTACCCCGTGCCCCGAGCCGCCGCTGGCCGTACCTGCCCCCGGCCTCCGTGCTCCCTGCAGATCCATTTTTTGGCATGCCCCTCGCACCCCATGTCGCCTCTAGTCGAACAGGCTCTGGCTTCTCAAGCTGAGGCGGCCCCAAGCACCCCTCATGGTGCCCCGGCCGAACCAGTTCATACCCTCACGGTGTCCTAACCGAACCGGTGCCTCGCGGCACCTCTGGGCCGGACCGACCTCGTAGCCTGCTCGGATAGGTGCAGCGGGCCGGTCCGAACACAACGGGTCTAACCGGATCGACCCGAAATGGGTCAGACCGGACTCGGGCTTAGTACGACCCAGTTAATTATTTTGGCCATATCTTTGGAACCAGATGCCTGTTTGATGAGCCGTCAGTGGTGACGGAAATCTTGGAGCATGATGGTCCCTTTGTGTATACTCTTATAAAATTTTAGTTGGGATGGGATCTGGTTAGTTTGGATCTATAACTAATCCAACCAGACCCCCAGGACTAAAAGGCTAATGACTATCGGACCATGCATCCAATTGACGAGCTGTCTGTCGCGTTGGATTTCATATGAGAAGATGTATCTTCTAGACCCATAAATGTGGATCTTTGTGGCATTTGATGTGTCGACTTATCTGATGATTGTTCCAGGATCCTACGTGGGTTCGAAAGCATTGACTAGTGTTCCTCGATCCTACGTGGGTTCAATAGCTCTGACTACTATTCTTGGATCCTACGTTGGTTCCATAGCTCTGACTACTTTTCCTGGATCCTACGTGGTATTGACATCTCTGAATACTATTCATGGATCCAACGTGGTTTCGATAGCTCTGACTACTCTTCCTGGATCCTACATGGGATAGACATCTCTGACTATTGTTCCTAGTTCCTAGGTGGGTTCGATAGCTCTGACTACTATTCCTGGATCATACGTGGGTTCAATAGCTCTGAATACTTTTCCTAGATCTTAAATTAGTTCGACAACACTGACTATTATTCCAAGATCCTACATGGGTTCGAAAACTCTGATTTATGTACCAGGATCCTACGTGGGTTCGATAGAGTAAATGTTTCAATGGACACATCTAATCATCCTTATCTCTCTAGAGAAGTTGTATACCTGTGTCATCTAAGTCATTACTTTTGTGTTTTCATCTGGATTGAGACGGATCACTTGATAACTTAGGTATATGTATGGGTATATACCTATGTATGGTTATCTGTTGATTTCTTACTTTGTGGATTATCCTTTTTGGATTTTGTGAGACCTTGAGGGTATCGGGGTCCCTACTGAGTATCATTATACTCAACCCTGCACGGGCTATGCCCGCACCTTGTTGTGTTGGTTTCAGATGATGAATAGCGCTGAATGAGGTAGAGAGTACTAGGACTAGATGGTACCCAGAGGTGGACCTTATGACAAGACGGTACACGAAGGATACTGACAGATGTAGAATAATGAGGAGGCTATCTATACCTACCCTTCAAGTAGGAATCCCAGAGGATGACCGAAATGCTATTTTACTTTACTTTAGTTGCACTTGTACTTTCTGTTTCTTGTACTTTACAGTTGGGTTGTATTTTTGGCCCATTTTTCTCTTAGCACTCTTTCATTATATAATATAACATATGGTTTCATATCTATTTGTGTGATCTATTATGTGTGTTTACAATTTATAAAAGCAATGCCTTCACAGTTATAGGGAAATACACCTTTGGTGCTAGTTTCCATCCCCTGGCCTAGAGAAGGAAGGCTTCGTGTAGTCACGGCATGGGCCCTGGGAGACGAGTCGTGACATAATTAATTAAAATTTCCACAATCTATAATTTCTTATAACTCAATAATTATATTATATATTAATTTTAGTTGATGAAAATTCCACTAATTATGTTTCTTTGTAATGGAATGACAATAAGGTAATACAATTTCTTAAAAATACATTTTCTTGAAATAGGTTTTTTATTTCATTTTTTACGTTGATAAAATAGTAAATTTGTGCACATTAATACAATATATTTTACAAAAAAGTATATTATTTTATAGATAAATATATCAATTTTTTCATAAGGTAAATTTTTTTAATTTTTCTAAAATGATTATTTATCATTGATTTGTAAATAAAATAAATGATTTATAGAAAAGTATGATTTTATTTTCAAGTATTTTCATTGTATTATTTTTATGGATTGGTTTTAAAATTTATCTAGTTTATTTATATTAAATATTTTTCAATTAATTCAATATGAGTTGTAAATATTCTTTATTTTTTATGAAAATAATTTTATTCTAAAAATTGCATTTTTATGGAAACCCATTTTTTATCATGTCTTTTAAGGTTTTCTAAAAATTATTTTTTTATCATATAGAAACAAAATTGGATAAAAATGACTCCATATTATGTATTAAAACAAAAATATTTATAATTATTTCTCTTTAATTAATGGTCATTATGAATAGTGGTTAGGGTAAAAAAGTTAGTTTCCACTATAAGAGTTAGAATGGGTATAAAATGTTAAAAAAAATATATGAAAAATGAAATAAAAACTATCTAATTATAATGGGATTTTAATATTTTTCCTATATAACCACTTTTATTTTATAATTTCATATTTCATAGGTATTTTCTTTAGTATTATATCTGTATATAATACTTTTTAAAAAATTCCATGTCTTTTTTCTCACCCACTTATAAAATACACCATCCCTCCTATTTTCTCGATAAATAAATTGCCCCTTATCTCAGCCAATCTATACCTAAATCCATTCAATTCATCATTAACCATGTCATAGAGGCCCTATACATAATATAAAACAATTCTAATATGGATTTACTTGTAATCCAATAGGTTTTTTTATAATGATGTAAAGTTTTTAACTGAGTGTTTTCATTCTAAATGTTTTTTATACTCCAATAAAATTTTCATAAAAAATTATAGAGTTATAAAATTATCATATTCTGTATTCTGTAATGTTATTATATATATTTCATAACCCATTTATCCTACTTGACCTCCTAATAGAATATTTAAATGCCACTCTTATATATGTGTGAACTACCACCGGATGATATGATATATTTTATATTCGATCAATGCATCTTATAGTTGTTCATTATAATAAATTAATATGGAATAACATGTTACATAAATTTCATTATTTAATGGAATAACATATACTACATGTTTCGTTTCCATCAAATGAAATATATAAATATTGCATGTGTTTATATACAAACTAATGCCTCATGAACCGACTTATTTTATTTTTCATCACAACTAAATATGGATTTTATATGTTTGTGGATTTAAATAAAGAATATGTTATATTGAAAAAAAAATTAAATTTAAAATAATACTAACATTCATTTACTCTTGTTCATTAAAAATGTAAATTTTACCTTGCGTAAATATATCCTACAATCTCTCTGATTGTAACATTATTATATTTCGTTACTCATCATACATATTTATATATAAATTAATTATTGATATATGTAATTATAATTATATCATGATTATCATTCTATAACTGATTTAACCATGATCCTTATGAATAAATTCTACTAACCAATGTCAATTTGGATTTATGATCCAATCATAATCAGAACGTTCTATGAAAACATTTCCAATTATGTTATTATGTATGAAATTGATATATGTGAAATAAAAGAGTCATAAAACTAAAAAATTATTAATATAAATGTAAATAAATAAAATAATTTATTTGTTATGGATGATAAATAATGTATATGAAATTTTAATATCAAGGTAAGGGACACTTTACCTTAAAATCATTTTTTAATTATTTCAATCATTTATTTTCTAAGTTTTTTTCTTATATATATATATATATATATATATATATATATATTCAAAGTATTATTTTTAATCTAAGTTTATATGGAAATATAATAAATATAAATGAAATTTTATTTCTCTTTCTGCATTCTTGTAAGATCATAAACTTTTATGGAATTATCTCAGTCTTGATTTCTGGTACTTTTTGTTTTTTACTTAAGTAATTTTGATGTGAGTTATGACATGGGGTGTTCTTGGGTGATTTCTAATAAAATTTCGGGGAATAATGGTTACTGCACGGTTGGTGCATAGTTTGTATAAACTATACTATTGTATAGGAGAAACTATGCAGTCTTTGGTATTTTGAGGTAGTAACTTCTGCATGGATGAAGCACAGTTGGGGAGATTGGGAAAGGTCCCCCTTGGATTAATGGATAACATATGGTTAGCACACTATTTTTCAATCTATGTCACTCAATCAGGTAATCATCAGTATTGAGATCCTATAATTGTGGATCTCACACATTTTTTCCTTTTAATGAAATGTTTCTTATCCTTTGTGGCTCTAAATCGAGATTTTACTTTCCTATGGGTAGAAGAAGGTTCTCCCCTTAACGTGGTAGGATTACAAGTCCTCCATACATCCATTAATTGATATTGAACTCCCAAATCAAGGATCCACTCTTCTGTTAGTAATTGAATCTCATCCCAATGCCTTTCAATTAGGCATTCTTACTAGAGATATAAAGCATTATGTAACACAATTAACATTACTCCTTCCTTTGATATTTGATGAATTATAGAACTGATTTACTTTTCAACTAGGCAGCCAAAATCATTATGAAACTATTTAGTACATACCCAAAACTTTTATTTCATTATCATAATATTTAATAGAAATATAAATTATGATAATATGAATATGAACAAATAATAATATCACATTAATCCATATAAACTATGGATGATTATATCATTTGTAATTTATTCCAAAGAATAAAACATTATCTTTCTTCAAAGGATCATCCACTAATACTTTATGGGAAATATGACCCATTAATTTCACATCAAGAATCCCAAACATGATTTTTGATATCATCAAATAGAGTTTATGTTATATAGGTACTAGTAAAAATAAATAATTTTTCAATTATGGTCCTCCAATAACATTATTTATTTGATAATATCATTGAAAAACACTCGCACAAATGATCTCAAATTGCATTGAATATAGTGTTCATGAGACACATTAAAATAGATATTGAATTTATTCCACAAATTAGAATGATAATGAACTAATTTTGTCCATAAAAAAATATAAATATAGTATTCATTATGTCCTCCTCTATTAAGCTCCTCTAATGATATGAAAATCATAGATCAATAAATAAAAACTACCAGGCTCTTGTTACTTTTCAATCATATATCATATCCTTAGAAGTTGATTATGGATGTTGACCATAACCTCACTTAATCACCTATACTCTATGTGTAAGAATATTCTACTTAATTATTTCTAAGAAAAAACACTAGGAACAATACACAAAAAAATTTTTATGATGAATTCCTTATGAATCAAATATTTTATCTAAATCATCATCTCTGACTGCTCAAAAATTTTCATCTTATTAGGATCCTTAAAAATCATATTGGTACAATGCTATACTGTATCCTAATTTTGAAATCACATCATAAGGTAGGGTCACAACATTATTGGAGGAATGTTCAATGAAGTCCTTGATAATTTTATTATACTCTACCACATTTGTCTCCAGCGAACCAAAGGATAACTCTGATAGTAGATAAAATATAGATAAAAAATATATATGCCGCATCTAATGATATTAATCCCATGTGAACATTTCATTTTATCCTTTGAATTCTTAAAACATTACTCATATAAAATAATAATTGGAAACCAATAATACATTATATAAAAGATATATTTTATGTATGAAATCATATTGTGTCATTTACATATGAATACAATCCACCAATGATTTCTTCTACCCTTTTATCTACTCAAAAACATATAACACATCTAGTAGGATTGACTAACCACCAACTACCATAGTTATTATAAATGTAATGAAAAAACACTAAATATTAATTTTAAAGCATTGGAATATGGTTAGTGAAACAATCAGATTGAGTCTCTAAAATAAAAATATGAATAATCCATGGTCGATGATAAATAAAAATTAACATTTTGGATTATTCCAATAAGAAAAAAGATATTTTATGAAATTTATCTTACCGCTCCTAGCTCCTTTATTTCCCTGGACGTAAAAAATTCCCACCTATATAGAAATCCATGGAGAGAATCATAGGGTTATCCTCATACTTACCCATATAAAAATAGCTAAATAGATCCCTAATTACCTTATTTATGATATAGACTAGAAGGAAACTAGTCATTGTTCATTAAGAATAAAACAAAGATAACACAAGAGGGGTGAATTATGTATTTTCAATAATTGCAACTGATTTTTTCTTTTAAATCACTTTTTCACTTATTCAGATATGAAGTGTTCTATTCTATAATATGTATGACCAAAGGATGAGTTTTAATAATGAACTCAATAATTTTTATAATGGTTCGGGGCACAAATATTGCCTAGTCCACTCCACTAATGATCTCTCTGTGAGCATCGTTAATTTCACTAATAAATTTTCTCTTATAACAGTACCTTCAAATCCACATCTATGCACAGTTGGTTGTCACCTTTACAAAATTCTAAATAGATCCTTATGGTTCCTTTACATGGAATTCAAAAATTAAATCTCAAACTGACATGATTACACTCCACCATGACTGTGTTCGAGAAGCTAGATCTCTAATAAATAAAAATACTTTTATTTGTTTAGGGTACTTATTGAACAAAAAAAATCCATTTGTAATTGATAGAATGAGGATATTCTTCATCAAAGATGAATGAATTCAAGAAATAAAATATTTTATGCAATTCTTCATGAAAAAGGTCTTCAATAATTGTAACAACGAACAAGCCATAATTTCACAACAGTAAAAGGTAGAAAATCTTTATCTCCAAAGTTTAGCCACATTCAAAAAAAATGATCGACCTTTTTTACAGTTCTATATTTTAAATATATAAAAAAGTACTTTATCATATATATGTTCAAAAAAATTGTGATAGATATATATAAAGATGATATATTTCTTTGGTATTCTTGATCAAAGAATGTTTCCAGATATATCGTGGGTATTAAAACCAATTTGATCATAAGTCTTAACATCCTTAAAAATAGGAATGACTTATTTAGTTGAATATGGTTCATTGAATAAATCAAAATGATCCTTTGAATTGTTAATAAAGAAGCTATCAATCGATCAATAATTCCATTTACCCATTATATAAATATCTGATAAAATAATAAATTAAAAATCTATGATATTGAATATACCAATGTAACATTCAACTCTATATCATAGGGTTCATTTGCTTAGTGTAGGTTCCCTTTGCATATTGTAGGGAATAAACAATGGTTCTAAAAATATCCGTTGAATTGAAATATCACAATATTATTCAAATTTATGGTTAATAATCCATACTTTTATTTACCGAATGTAGGGTTGTTGATCTATATGATTACTATTCATCATATAATAGGGATAATGGTCCATAAATTTGTTAACAGAATATACGTTATGAGCATTGGTAACTTAATACATCCAACATCATTTTATTCCATCAAAAACATACAATTAATCATCATATAAATTATTAAAAAAATACATAATGAAACATTATTAGAAAACAAACAACAGAATTTGTGAGCATCAAAATCAATATAGACTTCAAATTATTGTTGAGACAATACATTCCCATCAATCACCCCCTTTTTGATGATCACTAAAACCATAAAATAACTTATATATAATATAGTATTTGTAAACATTTTTTAAAAAAATTGTTTCTTTTTCCTAGTATTATTATGATTAAAGAGAAAATATACTTGTAAATTGAGGATGTGGAAACGTTGGTGTTTATACAATATTCTATCCATTTTTCTATTATCAAAATGAATGCATGTGAAAATGTATTAAAATAATTATTATATTATATAATAGTAATAGAATTTTATATAAACAGTATAAAAGCTTATTATACATAGAATTGAAATTTACTAATTGAACATAAATAATAAAACAAAATATCTAAACAAAAGTTTTAAAAAATGATAAATGTAATTAAAGTGAATTGTAAATAAATTTTTCTGAAGGTATATTACAATCATCCAATCAATATAAGAAATTTTCATTAAAGGTTGAGCTTGGGTCCGATAGTGTGGCTTCTTCTTCTTCCTATTCATAGAGAGAGGATTTAGTATGACGAGGAAGGGATTGGATAACACCATTAATATCATTCATCTTCACCAACAAGCTCTGAATATTCTTTTTGAAAACTCTAGTACACTTCTGAATAATCTTCTTGGAATCTTGATCAATCATTAAGAACTCTACCAAATTTACCTTTAAAAACTCATTAAATAATTCTCCATATTGGGTAAATTCCATCATATTATCTCTCATATAATGAATAACTTATCCTGACCAATAATCATTATATATCACTTGACGTATCAAAAAAATTTATTCTATAGAAGGACATTTGAAGGTGTATGTTCACACTAGGGATTGTGCAATATGTCATTGAAACAAGATAACACTTCTGTAATAGCTTCAAATATTCTGATAAAATTAGGATAAGTTTATTTAGAAGAAGATGTTGCAAGAATTGCTCTAAGAGAATGGAATTCTTTTCCAATCATTTTTTTGGCTCATCAAAATATTACTTATTCGTAGAATCTTCCATTAAATTTATGATATCTCCAACTAAAATTATTATATAAATAATAAATGTCACCCATAGAAATAATATATTCTTTAAAATCTCTAAATTGATTCTGAAATTCCTCTAACTTAGATTGAGGCATAGTTGAACATATGAATTCTTCAAAATTCTTCTTTTTAGCATCTAGTTCTTGTGTTAGAGACAAGTTCATATCATCCAAAATATTATATAGACGACCAAAGCATCAATAGTAGAGTTAGAAGACCCTATAGAAATATCTCTTGAAGGTTATCCAACTTCCACTATAGCTAGAATTGGCACTTATTTTGAACCATCCATTCATTAAAATTGTGTTCCTTATCTTTTCATAGACACTTATACTTCTACAAAGTATAAAACCACCATAGAAATATTATAAGTGGGGGCTCCAATTAAAATTGGAAAAAATTCCCACTATTAATCTTTCCTTTGAGACTATTTCTCAACATTCTCAGCCCCTTATTCTCTAACTCTACCTTTATTTTATTCTCCAACCATATTCAAAGCCTCATAAATATTTACTGATATTATTCTTTTTCAAGAATGACTAGGAACATCTTTTGATTCAGCTTCTTCCTCTGGAAATGGTTTTATAGATCCAACTGATGGTAACATTCTATCCCCCCCTTAGCATTTTATATCAGTTTATATTATTCCATTACACTAACTAATTACAGATTCACACAATATGTAAACCAAACATATCCTTGATTACTCAATGTTCCATCAATTAATGCATTAACATGATGACATATCTTGACTAACGGTAAGTCTCCATATTTTTCCCATCGAAACAACATAAGAGAAAGAATCCTTCAATCTAGTAAAAACACATTCTATATTCTTTAAAAAAAAAAGTTAAATACCTTAGAATATAAATAGTGAAATTCATCTTGATAAATTTCATCAAATAGTTGTACATATATATAAAGATACAAATATTTTTCAAAAATTATGGTACTTGGCATATTTCATGACTAAATAAATTTTGTGAAGACCCATTTATTAGGATTAGGTCATCAATCATCATCTTTTAATTAGATGATGTACCAAATAATGAATCCATTATATTCTTTGATCTACATGTTTCTTGTCCTATACTTATTAAATAAAAATGAGATTCCCCCTCATGGGATAGGACATCATCTTCACAATTTTTGATTAAGGAATACAAAAATCATCATGATAAATCTGAGATAAAATAGGATATTCATCAAATCAAAAACTGAATGAATAATTCTAATAAAACTAATTCACTTAAATATCAAAAAGAAATGGTGAATTAAAATCTCCAAAAATAAATTCCCATACCTGAAATACCATTTCATTTTTTTAAATAGATTTCTTTCATTTATCCTGATAAAATCAATTAACATTCCTTGAGTATTTTTTTGTTAAATCACATTTTGGAGAACCAGATTGATCTGATTAAAATCATCAATTATTTATAAAGCATCCATTTCATAATGTTTTAGTATTAATTGTTCTTAAGTTAGGGATTCATAGATCTAGAATGATATAGGCTCTGATATCTGAATGGTTCAACGAGTATGAACGAGAGAAGGAGAAGTTTGATGGATTCATTATGGTTTAGTGTGCTGATGACATATGGTAATAATAAAAAAATTAATTTTGAAAAGTCACAATATAAAAATAAGACATGACAGAAATGAAAATTAAATTAAATAAAAAAATTCTAAATAAAAATAATTTAAATATAAATTAATAAAATAAAATAAATTAATAAAAATTTAGTTAAAATTAAATAGTCATAACACACCCTAAATAAAATAAAAACATGAAGTGGAGAGTATTTCAATAAAAATATCTACTAATTGATGTTTAATATTGACAAATTCTAAATATATATCCCTTTTTATGATCATGATCTCTATGAAATGGATGCCTTATATTAATATGCATAGTCCTAGGAGGACTTATAATATTTTATAAAATAGTTATTGCACCTGAATTGTCACATAAAATAGGTATATTTTTAAAATTTATTCCACAGTCCAGAAGAGTGTTTTTCATCCACAACACATATTCATATAAACAACCAGAAAATATATTTTGTTCCTTAGTTGATGACAGGGAAACATAATGTTATTTCTTACATGACCATGATAATAAATATTTTATTAAAAAGTGATATGTGGTTGAGATGATTTTTTCTATCAAATAAAAATCCTCTGAATTCATAATTTTAATATGAAATTAAATTAAAATTAGAAGTTTTTTTATAAATAATATATTGAAAAATATTCCATTTTATTTATCAAAAAATTATTTTAATAGAAATAATATTGGATTCATTAGTTTATGACTTAAATCTAGCATAAAACCATTCATAAAAATAATATCTACTATTTTAGAATTAAGGTAATGTAAACATCCAATAATACCCCCTATATAACATGTTGCAAACTGGTTTTCTAGCTTCCAAAAAATCATGTTTTGTATTAATATATATGGGAGTTTATAAGTCTTACTATTTCAAAGTCCAACAATTTTCAATAAATCAATAATATATTTTGATTTAAAATTTCTCCAAAATCATTTTGGTAAATTTGAAATCCTAAAAACTAATTCAATTCTATCATCATAATCATTTTATTTTTTTCATTATATTTGAAAAATAATTACAAATATTTCTATTTTTTGAACCAAAAATAACATCATCAACATAAATTTTTACTAAAAAGAATATTAGATGACCAACTTTTCTAAAAAATATTAGGATCAACTAATCCTACAAAAAATTCATTTCCCAACAAAAAAAGATCTTAATATTTCACAATAAGCTCTATGTGATTATTTATGTCCATAAATAGCTTTAGTATGATAAAATCATTATTTCAATTTTGTGGATTTTCAAAAACAGGTGGTTGTATTATACCAACATACTATAATAAATATAAATTTAAAAAGGAATATTTAATATAAATATAATAAAATTTAAATTCCATTCGAGATTAATAATCTAAATAGGATTCTCATGGATTATAATATAGATGCATGTGAAATGGTTTTACAGTAATCTATCCCATATTGCTAGTTATATCCTTTTTCTGCTAATCTAGCTTTATTTCTGGTTATTATCGCTTGTTTGTCCTATTTATTTCAAAATATAAATTTAGTTCCTATTAATGGATAATTGCATGGCCTTTCAACTAATACAAAGACAAAATTTCATTTCAATTGGTTTTTGTTTTCGTTCATTGCTAACAACCAACTCTCATATTCTAAATCTTCTTCAAAAGGCTTAGGTTCTAACTAAAATATAATTGCATAGAATTCAACTAAATTTCTGAAATTTCTTCAAACTCCAATTCAGGTGTCTATGTATCCTATAATATTTTCTAAATGATGGTTCTTCATGATTTTATTCTATCTAAGTAAGACACTTTCAGGATCAATAGTTTCATATTCTTCTAAATTAGACTGAATTTCATTATCTTTATTTTCAAAAATAGTTTTAGGTGAATAATTTCTATTTTTATCTAAAGATTTTTTAATCACATCTGTTTGATCATCATTTTTATTAAAAGGGTTAGTATTATCAAACATCACGTGAACATATTCTTCAAAAATCATCTACTTTTTATTAAAAACACTATAGGCATAAGAAGTATATGAATAACCTATAATAATTCCTTCATAGCCTTTTGGATTCAATTTACCATGGTTGTTCTTTGTATTCAAAATATATACCTTGTATCCAAAAAAATATTGTATTTTACATTAGGATTTCAATTGTTATAGTTTTCATTGGGTGTATTTTTAATAATTTTTCTTATTAAAACTCAATACATGATATAATACGGTGTTCTAAAATATGTTTTCCAAAAAATAAGGAGTAAATTATTAATTTAACAAATTACTTTACGTCTCTTTTATATGTATTTTCTTCATTCAACAATACCATTATTTTGAGGTGTTGATGGTGTTGAGAAGGTGTATTTAATACATAAAGTTGAGAGAAAATAATTAAATTATTGATTCTCAAATTCTTCACCATGATCATATCTTAATGAAATTATTTTAAAATATTTTTCATTCTGAACATTTTTTGAAAAACATTCAAACATATTGAATACGTCACTTTTTGTGTTTATGAAAATACACCCATCTAAAAAAAGATAAATCATCACATAAAACATAAAAATATAATTTTTTATCCAGTTTTTCTACCCTAGAAGGTCCAAAAATATCCATTTGGATATGTTCTAAAAATTTAGATGTATAAATTGTGTTAATTGATTTCAAAGTTGAGTTGTGTTGTTTTGCAATTCAGTATGTATATCATGTTCAAAAATAATATTTGGTGAATTATAAATTAATTTCTTCCTTAACAATTAATATAAATAATAGTTATTCAAATGATAAAGTATCCTATGCATGATTCATGAATCATTTTTAATTAATATTGAAACAATTTAATTTTTGGTTTAAACAAGTAAATCATATCCACATTATAATCATTTTCTATTATAGGTGCTCTAAATTTCAGTATTATATCTTTCAAAATAGTACATGATTTTTTTGAAAAATTATGATAACCTATTTCTTCAAAATGGTGATAAATACATATTAGGTTGTGTTCTATCCCTTGAACATATTGTACATTTTTCGTTGAAATTATCTTTAGATCTCTAATAGATTAAACTCCAACAATATTTCCTTTTTCATTATCATTAAAAGTGACCAGATAACTATACATTTGTGTCACTTTATAAAACTTTTTATTGTATTCACACATGTTTATGTAGCATCCATTGTTCATTTAATATATACAATTTATTTCATGTGTCATTTCTAATTTTTACCTTCCTTATCCATAAATAACATATTTTATTTCATATTTTGTGGCTCTTTTTCTAAATCAAATTTAGTTGAGCTGATTCAATATTAAAATACATTCCAACTAGATTTCATGGATCTTTTTATTTTATGTTTATAATGAACATTGTGTTGATATTTATTTTCTATACCTCATCTTTCATATTTCAATTTGGGGAAATAGGGTTTGTTGTGACCCAAATTTTTTCATTCGTAGCGTCATACTTCTCTAGGATATATTTCATCAATATTAAATAATTTTATAATGACTCTTTTATTCTTTTATTATTTTCTATAATTTATTTCATATTTATCTAGTTCCATTTAATTTTCTGAATATCCTAATTCTGTGTCAAATTTTCCATTTTCTTTTTATTTTAATTCATTCTTTTTAGATGTGACTTTTACAGCTTCATTTTCTCTTTTCACTACCTCGTGATCTTCATCATTATATTTCATATCTTATTCATACATCATCAATGTTACAATTAGTTAATTCATGTCAAAATCTTGATAGGTGATGATTTTACAATAACTATAGATAATCCATTCCATTTAGAGGGAATAAATCAATATACATTCACCACGTGATATAATTGTCTGATGGGATCTCCCAAGGAAGTAATATTATTAATAATATCTCTTAAAATCCCATTATTTGGAATAATACGTTCACCATAAAGAATTCTAAATGTTACATACATTAGATTTTCTCTATCATACCTCATCTTTTGGATGTGATTTATTAATTCATATGTGAAAGATTTTTTCTACAATATATCATATGAAGTGGGTAAGATTCATTCACAATTAAATTCTTAAAGACCAAGTCCAGAGATGATAGCATTCCATACATTTGATTTGATATTATATTCAACTTTTGTTGTGGCATCCCATGCTTCTGGTTTCTCAGGAAGCACATAAGGAGTGATGATCTCTGAATAAACATTGATTCCATGATTCATTAGAATAATTATCATTTGTGATTTCTATAATATATAGTTTTCACCATTAAAATATGTAGTTTGAATCATAAAAATACCTTAATTTAGACTAGTCATATATATATATATTATATAGACTATATTATTTTGATATTTTGAGATATTTTTCACAAAATATCACTATTAATTCCAATTTTTATGGAATAATAATTCAATTATAACATAAGAGGGTGTGAATTTTGTCGTCTTGATAACCTCGACAGATTCGGACTTTTAAATATTAATGATCTTTGTGATGATATACAACATTTTTTAATATAATAATGATGATAAAGGGATAAATATTATATACTATCACATAAATTGTTATAGTGGATTAGGGAAAAAGATCACCTAATCCACTCCAGCAATTCCCTTTTTGCATGAATTGTAAATTTCACTAGAAAAAGTTCCTCTTATCATAAGACTTACATATACACAACTGAGTACATGAACATTAAAACATAATAATAATTCTAAACATATCCTTCTGGTTCTTTTATAAGGAATTTAAAATCGACAACTTAGAACAATAAGCTAACACTCTACCACAATTGAGTATGAGTTTCCATAACTCCAATAAATCAAAAGATTCCAATTTGTTGAGGGTATAGGTTGAACGTCATAGTTACAATAGAATATGATTGAATGTGAATATTCTTATTCAATGATGAATGGATTCAATTAAGAAAATATTTAAATCTTCCCAAGTTATAATATATCTTAAATAATAGTAGCAGTAAAAAAATTAACATCATGGAAGTACGAGGTTGAAAATGTATATCTCTAAAGTGTTGTATCTTTTAGAAAAAAACAATGTCAACAAATCATTTTAGGAATTCTATAGTAATAATATATTTATATATATACCATAATATATATGTTTCAAAAGAAATTTTTATAGAACATATGGAAAGTAGATAGCTTTCTCCAGTATTCTAGATCCATGAATGTTTCCTAAAAAATAGCATATATTCAAACAGAATACATTAGAGGAGTCATAATTTATATTATAAATATTAATGATATATTATGTTCAATACCATTATTTGAGTCAAACCAAATGATCATTTTAATAGGTAAAAAATTATCTTTCAAACGATATTTAATTCCATTTAGACCATTTCAGAAATCTCAGATAGAATTATGGATTAAATATCTATGATATTTAATAGACCAGCATATGGTTAAATTATATAGTGTAGGGATCCTTTATGTAGAATAGTGTTTCTTTTCCTAGGGTTGGGAATGAACATTGATTCCATACATCACTATTGAATTGAAATTTCTCACACTTATTTAGACATACAGTTGATAATATATACATTCATTTACAGAATGCAGGGTTTCAAATCCATTATCAAACTTATGGTTTCTGATCTATATGGTAACTATTTATTATTGTGTAGGGATAATGATCAATATGTTTGTTTAATGAATGTTGAGAATGAATAGTGTTATCAAATAACATCTCTTTACTTTCTATTTTATCAAAAAGATACTAGTAAAACTGATATAAATTTTTGAAAATTAAATGAAGCAACCTTTTTAGAAACTATTTATTTTTTGTGTATCAAATTCAATATAGTTTTCATAGTATTGTTGAGATAATACATACCCAAATGTCATAGCTTCTACAAAATTAAATCCCTAATGGATATGGCCCTAAAATGAAATGAATATAGGATCAGATCCCCCAAATGAAGTGTGAGATCTTCCAGACCCTAACGAAATATAGGGAAAATATTGGTTTTTTTTATCGTCAGAACATCAATTATTTTGATATCTAATGTTTTCCAAAGACATCTCTACTCATTTTGGATCCTCGGTGTCTCACCTGACACTGAAAACCTAATAGAACATCTAATATCTTAATCACCTCTACCTTCTTTTTCACCTTCATATATATAGAAATGAAAATGGTTTAATTTCATACTGTATATCTCATCCGAACAACTCCTCTCGAAACCTAACTCTAATCTTTTTTAGGAAATAATTATGGAAAAAGTAATGTTGTTCCTTGAATAAAACCCTGATCCCCATAACTTCAAGGATACCATTCTAGAGACATATAAACTATAACATGATAAAATTTATCTTCAAATCATATAATTCAGACAATCTTTTTTCACATGCAACATAAATCTCTTATAAAACTGTGATATACAATAAAAATATTATTAGGTAATTGTGATAGTTAGACCATAGACATTATACAATAAGTTATTAATTATAATAGGCAAATTATTAAAAATATGATTAAAATATTCAAATAATGTAAATCTACTTAGTGATCCATTATAAATATATACTATAATTTTGATAGATTAATTTTATGCTTCATAAATATGTTTTACACAAAAAAATTATTTTATTCAGCTTGTGCACACCTATTATAATTAATTTATAACATTTTTAAAAATATTATTCCATGGAATTAATATAATTCTTTTATTCATCATGTCAATTTTATCTTTTTATGAATATTTTTTATTCTTCTAAAAATGTATGTTTTGTAGTGAATAGTTAAAAATAGGGATTTTTTATGAAATAAATCTTTTCCATTATAGTTTATACAATGCCCCAATATTTTTAATATTTTAATAAAATTTAATTTGATATATTAGATTAATAATACTCCAAAAAAATCTATGAAATCAATATTATTCAAAACTTTGGTTATAACTCATTTTTATACTCACAAATGACTATTTATAGAAAAACAATTTCATGGATTTTTTAGGATATTTAAATGTAATTTAGTCTCGATATGAATAAGTAATTTATAAATATCAATTACCTATTTGTAATCATAATTTTCGTGTTATATAAATAGGGTATCATTTTTATTGGTCATTTTGAATAATAACCATGGTAAATATTTATCACGTCGGTAAGGGTTAATATTGTTATTATGGTTAAAATTAATTTTATAAGGATTTAAAAGTATATATTATAGATAATTAAATTATATTTTATTATTTTACTTTCACTACAGAAATTCAACATTTTATTATTTTACAACATAGTTCCATTTATCTTTTATAATGACCATAATATTATTTCATTAAAAAAATAAAACATTCCACTCCCTCTATTTTAATATCTCTTATTTTTTTTTTAAAGGAATTAAATTAGTTAATTTTCAATTATATTTGATCAAAAAAATTATGAATATTTTTTTATGGTGGACTTCTTTTCTGTGGTAATATTCTTTTTTAAAAGTCTTAGACAATGTTGACACTCAGCATATACAAATAGTAAAAATATCAAGTAAATGGTTTCATAAATGTAAAAAGTAATATATTTTGGGAAATTAATGGTGTTTAAAAAAACCATTAGACAAATATAATTTATTAGAGATTTATTAAAAAAATATTCGAGTTTAATTACATTGTTATTTTTAATGTAAAATATATAAATAGTCCTGAAATATACATTAATATTATATTTTATTAAATACTAATAAATTAAATGATTTGAAAATAATAATAATAATATAATAATCTAAGTGAATATGGTTTTCCCAGATATATAAATAATTATTAAATTATGGGTCAATTTTTCTTTTATAGTAAATATCATAACCCCTAATGAATATTGATCCATGATGTCGTGGTTGTCATCAAATGGGTTCAAGAGGGTTTAATCTAAGAGATAAAAGTAAAAAATACCATAAACATGAATAAAGTTTGATGAATGATATTATTAAAATTCATAATAATATTATATTTATTATATTTTAATTTTTATCCATATAAATCTTATAATATAATTATAACATTTTAATGATTTTGTAACGTTAAAGGGTACTCTTCAGTCATATTTAAACTTAAACATTATATTTAACTTTATTCAGAATGTTTGGGCCTTGTAAATAATGATTTAAATACACTAATAGAATTATATATTAATTAACCACAATATAAATATTTTTTTATATAAAAAATCATTATTTTATGGATAAATCTATTTGATGAATGTTGTTTTTCAACAAATAGGAATAATTATTTAATAATTAATTTCATTTTTATTTCATCTTGTACCAATTATAAATACTTCGAATACATTATTTAATAGTGAATTATGTATCTTAAATAGAAAAAAAATTTAGGACAATGATTTAATAAAAATAATCAACATCTATTACATCCTACAGAGATTATAAACATTGGTCATCAGTATGTGTAGACTATCACCTCTAGAAAGTGATGTTCATTATTTTTCATCACCACATAACATTGATGGTTATATTTATAAATTCAATAAATATATATGATATTTATTATGTTATTATACTACTCAATTTTTTAATTGTTATACGATTTTCAGTCTTTTTATCCATCAAAAAATTGAAAAATCAGTTGTGTATAAGTATGGGCTAGAGTCTACATAAAGTGATGTAATTCATTTTTCATCACAATAGTATAATTAGTTATTAAATATCATATAATTATATTATATGATAATTAGAAAATTATTATATTTTTTATGAATATGTATCCATGATTTATTTCCAATGACTAGGACATCTGAACCGAAACAAACATGAATGACCAAATATTTAACACTCGAAAATGACTATTTTGTTAAATAATTATAATCAAATGAGTTATGGATATTTAAAATTTATTTATATATTATTTTGTAATTAATTTTATTATTTTAGAGTGGAATTTAAATATATTAAAATTTATTATATATGATTTTAGAGTTCTTACATATCATGTGGGATGTTAGGTACGGGTTTTCGGTCTAACTTTTACTTTTGTGTGACATTTTTTTTCTAAATATTTCAATAGTGGAATGTATATAATTAAAATGAATTTATATTTTCATGATTTTCATGAAAATTAATGGTATTTAAAAATCCATATATTTTTCTCCCATTAAGGAGTATTTTATTTATAGATTTACTAAGTTGTAAGGGTTCATGGCCTAAATATTTTTACATTGAGAAATATTTTTTGGTTTTCACCTTTTTTTGTTTATGGGTTTTCTTTAAATCCCATTTGAAATGTTATATAATAAAAAATTAATATTAATATTATTAAAATTTTCATTTTATACAATTTATTTATTAGTGTTGTGAATCCAAATGTAACAAAGTGGAAGGAGTTATATATTAAAGTCCCATTTTTCTAGTATGGCTTCTGCATAAATTTGTAAATATGGTATTATATTATATCTATCTCCAAAATATTCAGAATTTTATAAAAATATATTTATTGATTAATATTATAATATTTCCATTCATGTACCACTCTTTATGTACTAAATATCTAGAAAATAATTTCTTAAAAAAAATTATTTGCAATTCGTTTGTGAATATTTTTCTACTATGTAAATATTTTGTTCGAAAAAGAACATTAATAATATTTCAATTATTATCATATAATATGAAAATATACTATTTAGATATTTTTTACCTTCTCTAAATTTTATTAAAATAAGTTTTCTTGGGATTTTCCAAATAAGGTATATTTGATTTCTATATCAAAAATATAAAATAAGTCCTTGTTACCAGATACACATCATGAATGTAATTTTATTCTATAATAGACACTAAATTATTAAAAGATCCATATATATTTACCCATGTTATTTTAAATGAAATTTTATTATTTTCTATATACGTTTTAAATATGTATTTTCTAAATGAAAAGATTATTTTCATCAATAAAAAATCCAATAATCATCAAATAAAATTGTTAGACTATGATAACATAATATGATGTTACTCATGATTCAATGGGTTTATGATTGTATAAATCCATACATTTTATTTTAGTGGATGGAATATGGTTATGATTATGAAATATTGATGATACCATTTTCCATTCAATGGAATACATTCTGATGGAATTAAAAATGATTTCATGAAATTAAGGGATGTATATGAATGGATTGTGATTATGTGATTAGTTGATATATAATTTCCCTCCAATTAATGTTTAAATATTACTGTTTTATGGTCTAAAAGGGTATCTAGGACGTCAATATAAGAACAGATTAGGGTAGATCAGATTTTACTCTTTACTAAAAAAATATACATGAGACGAAATCTAATGTCCAAAATAGAGTACACGGGAGGTTATCCCAATAAAAATAGTGGGAACATTATATGGTATCCATGGGTTGAAGTTGGTACATGGGTTTCTAACCTAGGATTCTCAGGTGGTGGATTCCTAGGTGAGAAAACATGAATTAATATTTCTAATCTTTTAATTATTCCAAAATATATTCAATTTTTTATTGAATGATCATAGAGTAATGGTATTCCTTAATGGTTCAATTTACTATATTTAATTACCATTCGTGTCTTACAAACTTCTCTGATTTATGTTGTGATTCTCTTTTTAACAAGGAATATTTAAGTATGATCCTAAAATGTTTTTATCTTATTCTTATTTCAATATATTCATGATATGATAAAAATTGTGATCAATATATCCCTTTTTAATCCTTACAAGGAATCTATGTTCACCCTTTATTATGTTTCCATTTCGATAAGAAATGAAGTGGGATTTATTTTTGATATTTGTATGAAGTGTTCTATTTAGTAAAAAGTAGTTAGGTTGTGATGTAGATAATTTATTTTCCATTTTTTTTCCATTATTCCAAATAAAACAATTAAAATTATATCATGGATCACAATGATAAATAATTAATATTTATATAATTTGGTGTATTATTTATGAATGACATGTTTGGGATTCATATATTGGTATTGGAACAAGGTTTAGTTATTTTTATAAATAGTGATGTGAAACAATTATTGAGAATAAATAGGATAGTCTTATATTTAAGGAATATCTTAAGTAATGGGAAATAAAGTGTTCTAGGTTTCATAACAAAATATTTCCCTATCTTTATACAAGATATAATACGCACCTATATCATTTATTACTATAGGGGTAACAATAATGAATTGGGATTATTTGGTATAAACTCAATTTTGGTTGGTGCATGATGAGTGGGCATATAACTGAAGACAAATCTAGGCACACTAAGGGGATATTCTAGCTAAATTTAGAATTTTATTCATATATTATTATGTTATTTTTTAGTGTATTTTGACTATGGATGACTTATTTTAAACCTATGCTTTCACAGATTGAGAAGATAATCATATTATTTATACATATAATGACTTATTTCTATTATAATGTGATTTATGATTATATTTATTATTGTTTCACACAATATGATTTTTTGTTTTAGAAAATGATAGGATCAAGGATGAATTAGTTTGATGTTGAAGGTGATGGATAATGATATAATTTTCCTCATGTGAAAACAAAAGAAATGAGATCTATAATATAAGTCCTTGTGATAATTCATATTCATTTATCATGACAAATGATTATCTATCTAAACATAGTTAGTATTCTGAAAGTCCCATATTAGATAAGATTTGTATTAACTAAATACCGTGGATGAAAGAAGATTATTTTTCATTAATATTGAAAATATTGAAATAAGAAACTAAGGAAATCTCTATATCAAATTACAATATGATTGGAAAGTGTAAAGAATGTACTTATAGGAAGTAATAGTTTGGTAAATTAATGATATCAATGGAGGTGTATAAATTACATAATAAAGAACCATTTATTAAAAAAAATTGTATGGCGACCATGTGAATTATTTTGGTCAATTCCCTATTCTAAGGACATACATAATAATAAATAAAGGAATATTCTATGATAATATGTTCTAGTGGAATAATTTATGTGTTAATGTATTGGGATTTGAAAATAATATTGCATAATTTTTTATCTATTATATTTTATCATGAGGAATCTAAGGATGTTTTTGGAGGATATGTTTATTAATTATTTGATAGAATATGCTGATGAGTATTAATAACATAGAAAATTGATTTAGTGGAAACATGATATTTTTTCAAAACATGTTATTAAGGGTCAGATAAGCTTTAATATACAATATATGTTGAGAAAGTAATGTGTATTTAGGATAAAGAGATGGTTCATATTGATAAAATAAATTAGATATTATTTATAACCTTTCAATTGATTATTGATTTGATGACAATGTGATTTATGTTATCTATGTTGGTGTTTATTTCATTTTTTCATTTATTGACTATATTTAATAGTTTTTTATTTTATTTTAGTAACAATTATAGAGTTAATTTTTCAATGAATTTTTTTCATTAATAATTTATAGTTATTTATGTTATCAATTTTTTTTTGAAAATTTTAATTAAGGTATTTATTATTCTTTTATATGGAATAATGAGTTAATTTATGTTTTCTTGTGATAAATGATAAATTTGATCTTCAAAAAAACAATATATGACCAAATAATTTATATTTCTTGTTGTTTACTTGGTAAGAAAAATATTGTCCAATCCTTAAGGATATATATATATATATATATATATATATATTAAAATATTAATGGTCAACTATGAGTGTTATGGTCGAGATTTTAGAGTCTATGTTATTATTAGATCATAAGTTTATTTATCCATATTCGATAAAATGTGATAATTTTTTTAAATATATTTAGGTAAAATTAATTTATTTTAATTATTTTATGGAATCTATGATCCATTAAAATTTAATTTTCCTGCTCCACACATGAACGAATCATATTGAATATTAATTTATTAGATTACTAAATGAAATTGAAATCAACAAATATAGAACCAGTGGATGATTTATTTATTACAAAATATATGAAATTAATATAATTAAATTTTTCATATTGTCAATGTCGATAGAAAAATAATACATTTACATTAATAAAATGTTGTTGAAGTAAAAAAAAATATTCCACTATAGTTATTTCGGAAAAATTGATAGCATGTTCACCCCTTATTGATATATTGTTTTTTCACCGTTATGTTTCTCTTGATAATGTTATATATCACTCTCTATAATCATTTTAAAATTATATTTATTATTCATATCCATATTTTCACTTCCCACTAATTTTATTCTTATATGGGAACAAAATTTTGTGTTATTATAGGTTTCCATAATGTTTCCAACTTCCGTATTTAAAGGGAAATTTTATTATCCCCTTTTATGATGTGGATTATAAAGAATCTTACATTATAATAATGAAACCTATTTTATCAAGAAAAATTATAGGAAAGAATATTTATTTGTTGGGAGATAATATGAAACCCAAAAAATATATTATAATAAAATAAAATTCCATATAAACTGTTGAACATGAATCACTAGGAATTAATGGGACATCCATGTACTATAAAAATTAGTTTTTAAGTATGATTATTATAACCTAAACATTAATTTGGAAAGTATGAATAAAAATAATATATTTTTTTAAAATATTGATAACAGTTTAATATAATAATTATATATTGATTTATTATGAATACATAATAACTAAATATTTAGTGAAATCATTTTATGAATCAAAACATTTTTATTCAATTTGGCATTTAATTAGTATTTTTCATACAAATTTTAAATAATTTAAAAAATCATTTGAAATTTTATTTGGTATAATATATATGATTTTTGAATTCATCATGTCAATAATATCTTATGTATAATTTTTGGTATTGTTTATAAATAATTAATTTTTCAATTAATAGTGAAAAATACAATTATTTTTAGAAAACACTATTTTCCTTTAAAGTGTCTAAAAATTAACTTATTTTTATATATCATTTTATTTATTAATTATTTAATTATAATTTAAAATAATCCATTAAATTTAATTTTATATTAAATAATTATTAATTATGGTATAGAAATATTTTTATTTAAAATTACATTTTTCTAAGAAAATGATTTTCATCACATTTTGTAGTATTATTTTAAATTTAATTACTTTAACATGAAGTGCTTGAGTTTGATAAAATAAATTTTATATTTTGAAATTTAATTTATAAATTGGTTAAAAAAATTTGCTTTATTTTTTTATCAATATTTATAGTAACCATGGTAATTATTTGTATGCTTTGTAGAGGTAAATGTGATAATTATTATTAAATATAAAGTGATATGACTGTAAAAATGAATATAACACCTAAATTATTTATATTTTATGAGATTATTTCTATAATAAAACAACCATATTCTAATTTATTGCAATATTATATTATTTTTCTTAATTAATTACCATTATATTATTTTAAGTGAATGATAGTTAAAAAATATCACTATCATTTTTTTATAACTCAAGATTTTTTTTATTGATATAAATGTTGTTCATGATAAGTTATAAATTATTATTTGAACTAAAAAATATGATTTTAATTTATTTTTATTTAGTTGTTATTTAATAATTTTCTTACATTCTATATCGACATAGGCAAGGTGGTTGTGTAATAACTTGTAAAAATCAATTTCATGATTTTAAGAATAGAAAAAGTAATATATTTTTGGTGAGTTATTGTGTTCCCAAAAAATATTAGATAAATTTAATTTATTTTTGATGTTTTAAATGTTTTTAAAACAATTAAATTACTATTGTTATTTTTAAAATTATCTTTTTAAATATTCATGAAATTGTATTTATTGTTATCATATGATAAATATTAATGATTGAAAATGATATAAAATAAATAAAGATATTATATTTAATAGAGTGAATGGGTAATAATCTATAATATATTTATTTATTCACATATGGTAGAATATTCCATTTATTGTAAACATCATGACCCCTAATGAGTTGTAAACATTAATATCATGGTAATATTTTAAAGGCTTTATTTTGGTTATTACTTGCAGATAAGGCTTAAAACATCACAAAAACAAGGCTAAATTTTCTAAAATGTGTGGATTTAGAATAATCCTCATAATATAAAGTAAATATATCAATTTATTCCCTATTATAATGAAAATTAATTAATATGAATTTAATAATTTTGTTTATTCCAAGGGAAACCCTATCCTCACTTATATAGTGGAAGTAAATGTTCCTCTTTATCCGTGATTTTAAGGATAATTTTATAGAATATCAATGCAATAAAAATATCCTCAATTCATTAAACGTATAATGTATCTTATTTTGTTGTAAAACTACTGTTATTTATATTATTAAGGGTTAAGCCAAAGGAGGTTGGTCAATGACAAGTTTCACATTTTAAAAAGAACATAAAATAAGATTTTTTCTTCTACATACTCTAAATCAATTGTATACATAAAAAATTAATGAATTAAGTATATAAAATATAAATAATTTTAATTTTCTTATGAACAAACCATTATTTCCATTTTTCACACTATCGGGAAAGAAAGCATTACTTGTCTGTATGTGTCGACCACCACCTCTACAAAGTGAAACATTTCAGTTTTCCTCACATAATAACTATAATGGTTATAATGATGGTTTACCAAATATATGTTATACTTATGATATTATTAGAGTTATTTAATTATTAATTATCATTTATCTTTATTTCATTAGATACACCAAAAATGGAAATGGCACTCATGTGTACATATGGTCTACTGTATCAATGATTTTAAGTGATTATTTATTCTTCACTTATATACATGAATATTTATAAAAGGGTATTTTGTTGTTAAATAATATAATAATTACATAATTAACAATGTTAATATTATTTAACAATGAAAAATGTTCAATGAATGGATCTTGGGGACTGATATTTACAAGGAAACCATATAGCTGACACCAAGACATAATGTGTTCAAAATAGAATTATTAATAAATTGGTATTGAAATTTTTTAATTTGATAATGTGTTACATAATAATTATGTTAATGGGTATGGTGTATAATTATTGACAATTTAAATTTAATATACATGTTGATATATCACATACAAATATAGACATATGTGATGTAGTAGTTTCTCGTTAACTATTATTTATGTGATACATATACCATATTAACAAATTTTTTAATTTTCATAGGGAACATTAATCACACAGAATATTATTTAGTATTATTTCAATGAAAATGATAGGATTTGAAAATCTATATAATATTATATGTATCATGAATATTTGATTCATAGATTAGAAAAATTGTAAGGGTTCATTGTCTCAATATTGCTTCATCGAGGCATCAATAATACTATTCGCCAATTTATTTTTTGTGGGGTGTATCTATTACCCATTTCCCATGTTATATCCAGAAATTATTTATATTCATTTTATTTATTATTTCATTTAATTTCATTTTTTATAAATGGGTTATGATTCAAAGTTTAGAAAATTTGTAAGGTTTTTACATTATATTGACTTTTTTTCAGGAATTTTTTTTTATAAATTTACAGTGATGATATTATATGATATTTAGCTATAAAATATTATTTACTTTCTTACAAAATGTATATTTATTAACATAAATTGTTTTCATTCATTTAACTATAATTATGTACTCTAGATACTGAAATAATATTTTCAAGGAAACATAACTTTGTTTTCCAATTTAGTCCAAAATCATTTCCTTTCATATCAATATTTTCATTAAAAAATATCACTTATATTTTCAATACTCTCAATCCATTGTTTAAATTCATTTTTATCCATGTTTTAAATTTGAAAAAAATATTAAAATGATTCTATATTTCATTTTTCAAAGGAGGTAATTTTAATCATTTTTTAATGAAAATGTGAAAGAAATAATTATTTTAATGAATGCAGCATGGTCATGAAATTATTTAGAGATAACTAAACTACTATTTTAACTTACCCTGTCATGTTTCCATTATTCATTTCAAATAAGAATGTTTCATAAATATTTTGTATTATTTTATATTTTAAATACATCTTTTCAAATTTAAAAGAGTATTTCACACTAATAATGTTCAAGTAATATTAAAAATGAATTTTTGAATTATAATAACATATTATTATGATACTTATGATTCAATAAGGGATTTATTAAAAGATAAAATACATATTATTTCTATAGATTTTTTTAGTTATGATGACAAGATATGGAAGAAACTCATTTTCTTTTCCTTGTGTTATGTTATAAAAGAATGATAATTTTTTTGATAATATATAGGATACATATTATTGTATTATAATTATGAGATGTGATAGTCCATTATATACCTCTGTTATATTGGGTAAATAGTAATGTTTTATGAGATAAAAGGGTAAGATAGAGGTTGTCTTAAGCCCATAAATAGGTACATGGGAGGTTATTTCAGGACCAATATAGGTTAAATGGGGGGATATCCCAGTCCCACAATATGTGTACAAGAGAGGTAATACCATGAGAAAACAAGGTTATATTATATTGGACCACTAGTCTATATGAGGTTACATAGGAGTCAATCTAAAGTCCAACATAGGTACACTGGTGGTTAGACTATGACTAACATTAAATGAATGCCTTGGGGGTTATAAATGACATAATATTTCCATGATTACCATCATGGAACTATTAATGGCATGATATATAAATAATTATTTCTCTCATGGATCTTGATATTTAATTTCATAATGATTCATGTCTTATGAACATTTATTATTTGTCCATAAATAATGATTATGATAAATGAAATGATAGGTACGATTTCTAAATGTCATGATCATTTTTGAATACCCATATACTCATGTTGTTTATAAATGATCGTTGATATCTATATATTTAAAATTTATTATTATCTAATGTCACCCTTTATTATGTTTTATTTTCCATTCGATAATAATATGGTCTTTAAGAATGATATTTCTAAGATGGGTGCTTGTTTTGAATAAATATGTTATGAGTGATATAGAAATTTTAAGTACAAATTGTTTTTTTATCCATGTTTGAAGTGAACTTAATAATTTATATAATATAATTGATTGTAATAATATATAATTCTAATTTATGTAAAAAATTGGTAACTTTTATTTATGACATTTATGTGTTTTATAAAAAAATCCTACCTATTCATTTCCAATATTATTGAAGGTGGATATTCCACGTGAAAATGTCACCTGAAATGATGCCATGAAGCCTCATATTACTTATTTTATCTATAAAAAATTATCAAATAGTGACAAATGACTATAATTTTATGAATAAAATAATAAAATCCCCATAAAATATCCTACCATGGATCATACTGAAATCCATCTCTAAATCCTTTGATTCATCCTCTATCTAATGATCAAAGACACACCCCATATACTTTTCCATGATTAAACATTATAATGCATGGGAAATACTTCTCTAAGATGAATCATCTGCAAAATGGTATACCCTTAGGTAGTAAACCAAAATTTCTAATTTCACATCAGCAACAACATCCATTTGTAGATGTAGACTAATATATATCTCTGAAATAATTTAAGGAAACATGTTTTAATGGTAGCATGGAATTCAATAAGGTTTATCATATTATATAAATTTTTACAATACCAATAAATTATCATTTTGAATCACAAGAAAAATAATCATGATCCATGTACATATTGTCACGAACCGTCCTTGGGGCCCATGACGTGACTACCCCAAGCTCGCCTTCCATAGGTCAGGGGTTGGCGACTAGCACCAAAGGCTTAAATCCCGATAACTGGGAAGGCATTGCCTTTATAAAAGTAAACAAAACACCACAGAGTACAAGCGGAAAAAAACACTAAGTACAAAGATAAGTGCTGAAAAGTAAATGGGCCATAATACAAACCCATCTGAAAGTACAAATACAACTAAACAAAAGTACAACAGAAAAAGACAACAGTTGGAAGAACAGAAGTGGCTCCTGGGACGTCCTCCTCGGATCCTACCTGAAGGGTAGGAACAAATTGCGCAACTCCAAGATCGTCCACCACGGATCCTACCTGAAGGGTAGGTACAGATAGCCTCCACAATGCTCTCGCCCGTCAACCTCCTCTGAGTGTCGTCTCACCATGAAGTCCCCCTCCGGACACTGACTCGTCGTGTAGTCCACCTCTGGGTACCGTCCAGTCCTCGAACACTCGGCCTCCGTCAGCACTGCCTTTTGTCTGCAACCAACACAATGAGGTGCGGGCATAGCCCGTGCAGGGGTGATTATAACGATACTCAGTATGGACCCCGAGACCCTAAAGTTTTCACTAAAACCAACAAGGATAACCACAAAGAAGATCTCAACAGATAACCTCTACTTAGGTATGAACTCATACACATACCTAAGTTATCATGTAACCCATCTCAATCATGAGGAAACACAATTATTATGAAATCAACGGATAACCACTACCCAGGTATATGCCCATACATATACCTAAGTTATCAAGTGACCCATCTCAATCATGAGGCAAACACAAGGACATAGACTCAGCTAAAACCAGGATTTTCATTATCGAAACCGTAACTGCTGAAGAGCCCCGTCTATGGAGTGTACAGTGGTCTTGTCACGACTCCGAGGTACTGCTCACTAATCTAAGTCTCTATGGTACTCCTCATTTCGAGTATCGCGGGTCTCCTGCCAAATACTGGGCGCTCCGTCCGCTGTGGGTCTGCCGCCAAATACCGGGTGCTCCCCCTAATAGCCTACAGAGGTACTCCTCCGGTCGAGTACCACGGGTCTGCTGCCAAGTACCAGGCACTCCTTCTGTCGTGGGTCTGCCGCCAAATATTGGGCGCTCCGTCCACTGGGCTAGTCGACTCACTCCAAGTCGAGTCTTTCAAGCAGTCGTCAGGTCTCAGTCATCTACACGGTCTCTGTCCTCCACACGCTCATCTCTGGGAGGGTCCGCTCCACGAGATACAGGTCGATACTCCAAGTATCTCAAATTACCATGAAGAAGTATCTCAAAGGACTGCCTCGTCATAGGGGTCTCAACGCAACCGATGGTGCGTCAATCGGATGCCCGGTCTGTGAGATATTATCCTTTTCGTCCCAGGGGCCCGGTTGGTTTCGTGAGTGAACCAACCCGGCCGTATCTCAACTATACCCCGAACTCTCATAGGGTATATTTATAGGGACCGTTTCTCAACGTGATCACCAACACCGCTGATGGTTCGTCAAAAGGACGTCCGGTCTGAAAGATATTTGCTTTTCCGTTCAAGGGGCCGGGTTGGATTTCAGGTAGGACCCAACCCGGCCACTATCCAACAGCAACCAAAACTCAGGATAAGTATTCCAAATGTTCCGTCTCATCAAGAGGAATTCAACGAGATAGACGGCGCGTCAATCAGACGCCCGGTCTGGGAGTTATTGGCTTTTTCGTTCTAGAGGCCCGGTTGGTTTCGTGAGCGAAACAACCCGACCGCACTCCGACAACATCCAAACCTCGATCGGATTAAGACAAAAGAGTCGTCTCACATAAAAGAATCCATAAAAGTCGACGACACGTCAATCGGACGTCCGGAGCTCAAGATATAAGTTATTCTGCTCCGAGGGCCCGGTTGGTTTCGTATCTGAACCCACCTGACTGAACACAAAGTATTCCGAAACCCTGAGTGCGATATACCTAAACGACTGTCTCCATCCAAGGATCGCATCTCCGCTGACGGTGCGTCGATCGGAGGTCCACAGCTCAAGATATGGGCGAATGACCGTGAGGGGTCCGAAAACGGGGGTTTCGGGCCAAGACCGACCCGGCCGGCGCTGCCCGGCCAGGCTGGGCGCAGCCCGGCCCGGTCTGCCCAAGCAGGCCTAGCTCGGCCGGGGGATCGGCCGAACAGCCGAACCGTGCGGGGGGGCTGCCCCCGTGTGAAGAGTCGTGGCCCCGCGTGGGGCCGCCCGTGCCAGCAGACGCGGGAGCCGGCCGCGTCCCACCGCTCCCCTCCGGACCCACACGGTCGCGGGACCGCACTCCGCCGCTGTGGATTCAGTCGCAGCGGATTCTTCTGGCAGCGCTCCGGGTGCCGCCGCCCCTAACCGTCGACACCGCCGCACCGGCGTGGCGCGCCGGTAGGGGCTTCCGCGGACCACCGGACGTGCTCCGGTGGTCCAATTCGCCTGCGGTCTTCGCCAGTCATCATCCCGAGACCAGACCTTCGCTGCAAAGATCCCACAACGCCTGTGCGGCTTCATTTTTCATTTTTCGGCGCGTTTCGACGGCGTCGTGGCTTGTTCAACTTTATCGGCACAACGCGACGGCGCCGCGCTTCTTAGCCCTTCCTCATAATTTCCCTGCGGTTCAACGGCACCGCGCCGCCTTTCACGTGCCGCAACAAATTCAAACAAAAAGGGGGAGGAGGGTCGTCTGTGTTCGTGCGGTCCGACCTCCTCCTGTTATAATGATAGCAAGTGGCCATCTAATAGAAGTTTACGTACAACAAGAAATAATTCACGGACAAAAACAATATTCCTCAATATCAATCCGCATGAACGAACGATCCGCGGATCAGCCTGGAATTGGTTGGTCCGCACTCGTCGTTCTTTTCTCAAAAGATAAGATAACACCAAAATAATTTCCCCTCCCTCGATTCAAGGTTCGATCATCATTGGCGCGGAAATCGGTGTCTCGAGAATGATGTCGCGGGGTCGGATGTAGATTCTGTGGACGTCGGGGTGCGTCGGAGGAGGAAACGACGTCTCCTCACTTGTTGCTATGGAAGAAGAGGATGGAGAATTGTGGACGCTGAGTCGTTCTACGTTGAAGGGAAGGTGTTCTTAATCGAAGAAGAACCGTTCTTCGTCGAAGGAAAGTTCTCTTCTTCTTCACACCAAAGCTCTCCCAAAAACTCTAGGACTTTGTTAATGTTTTCTCCCACACCAAAAGCTCTTACTGAAAATAATATCCCATGATATTATTTTTATTCACACCATAAAGATTTAAAATTCAAACCAAACCACTTAATTAAACAAATGAAGATACTCATCTCATTAATTAAGTCATGTTGGCATGAATTAATGGTGGAAGGAAAAGGTGAAGAGTTACACAAAATAAGAGGAGTTAACAAACTTAATGGAAGAGGAGATTAATGGGGAGTCGACACATTAAAAGCAAGGTAGTTTAAGGTAGGTTGTAGAGTTATACATTTAAACACAAGGGGTGTTAAATGGGGGAATGTTCGTGGGGGTTAAAGGGAAGGTGAAGGGTTGGGGTTTCGTGCAGGCCCCACCACCCTTGGTCATACCCTCTCATGGGAAGTTAGGTGGGGTGTGGCCCCACCTCCAACTTCTCTATGAAGAAATTAACTTCCACATAAAATAAATTCTAACACTACAATTTATTTAAGAATTATTGAATCCCCAAAAATTAACCACCTCATGTGACAAAAATGCAACTGCCCTTAAGGTCCCCTTAAGCAATTATCGGTGCTGCGAGTTCATCAGTGCCCTCAGATTTCAATTCTGAGTACCAGTTCAAAAGATAGAAAAACTCTCTAATTCATTCCCTGAACGTACCCAAGACAAACTTCGTCAAATGATTCTGGGCACACCGAGCCTCGGAATCAGACGTCGTCAGAAACTGTATTCTTGTAAAATTACAAAGAAAATTAAGAAAAAAATTTCCATGAAATTTCAACGTCTTTAAATTACTCCCACCTTAGGGATTTACGTCCCTGTAAAGCTTCAACGCACACTAGAGATACAAAATTGGTACTGAGAACGCATCTGATCCTCCTTCTCTCATGTGCTCACCTGGAGGTTCCCATACTGTCAGTGAAAGCGCACCCATGTAATCTTCCATCTTCATAGGATCCACTCCTGTCGATCCTCGATTCCCACTGAAACCTCCGTGAATGTCACCTCATTGCCAAAGTCCAGCTCCCCATGGTCGATGATATACGAAGGGTCGAGCACGTATCTCCTCAGTTGAGATACTTGGAAGTCGTCGTGCACCTGGTGCAACTGAGGTGGATGCGTCAAGCGGTAAACCACTTCGCCTACCCAGCTGAGGACCTAAGAATGTCCACTGAACCTCCAGGATAACTTGCCTCCTTGGCCACATCTCCGTAAACCTCATCGAGGTGAAATCTGTATAATGATGTGATCGTCATACTCGAACTCTAGAGGCCTCCAAATCCTATCAGCATAAGGTTTCTGTCGGCCCTGTGCTGTCCTCATCCACTCATGGATGACCTGGACCTTCTCTAGTCTCACAAGAGCTGCTATGATTTCTTCTTTGCCGATAAGAGAAATCTGGTCTCATCCATTGGATGAACCACATTCATTACCTAATATAGTTAATCCTGACATGAATGGTGCTTTCATGCCATGGATGACGTCATAAGGCCTCGATGTAACTACCAAGAGATCCAACTGTCACTCTCGCCTCCAAGGGTCGAGTCACACTGTCGGCATCAGTGTGAGGTCACTAGGTCTCCTCCAGAAGAAATCTCAAATGTGAGGGTCAAGTCAACAGTCTTAACCGGGACCACACAGTATCAACCAAACAAAAGGATAAGAAAGATAACTATAAAAAGATAAGTTTCTTTTAATTATTGCATCTAATAGTACAAAGACACAAATTTAACAACAACAAAACTAGAAGCAACATGATTAATAGCCTCCAGGTCTAGAGCTAGTCCAGCTCCTGTCCATCTGCTTCTAGATCTCCATGACCAAAGGCCTCAGCTGCCTGAAGCTGAGCTCTCCCATGTTCTCTTGTCCCCTGGGGTTGGGGTGGGCCTCCAGGGGGTGGTGGTGGCAACACCCCGAAGTGTCGTCCACCTCCATCTTCACGACCAGCTCCTCTTCCATGGTCATCTGCCCCTTGATGTCTGCCCTAATCAAACCTCTACCTCTGCCTGGGAGGTTCTTCATTTAACTGCTGGTCATCTGTATGGAGGGTCGGACAGTCACGTGCCATGTGACCAATCCCGCCGCTAGTGTAACACTATCCACTCTCGACACGACTGGCTCTGACTCCACCCTGGTTCCCCCGCACAACTGAACCTGAGTCGTGCAGTCATCCATCGGTAGGTATGGTCCTCTTGGACCTCTGCGTCATCTGTCTACTGTCTGTTGTAGAAGACTATGCTGCAAGCCGGCTAGTGGTGGGTCGTGCTTCTGGAGACTGGTCAGCAAGGAAACTCTCCACTAAGAGGTCTCTCTCCAACACACATGTCTGGGTCGGAATGTTGTGAGAAACAACAGAAGCTCTAATCTCCCGCCTGAGCCCCTGCTCGAAGGTTCGGTCCCTAAAGAACGGGTCTCATACACTATCTGTGGAGTAGCACGAGAGGTCTATGAACCCTACTGAATACTGTGCCACTATCATACTACCCTGCCGCAGCTGCAGTAGCTCCTGTATACGCACTACTCGGAGGGTGGCTGGTACAAAATCTGCCCAGAATAGGCTCTCGAAGCCTGCCCAAAGAAGTGTCGCCTCGTCATGCATCTGGAGCATCAGGATCCACCATCTGCATGCTGCTGCCTGTAGAAGGCTGGCAGCAAGGATCTCCATGAAGTCTGTCGGCGTCCCCACTATCCTAAAGACTCTCACCACAGCCTCCAGCCAATCCTCAGCCACCTGTGGGTCCATCTCTCCCCGGAACCTGGGTGGCCTCTGGCGCTGGAACTCGTGCAGTGTGCTCAAGAGACGTGCTCCCTCTACTGTTGGGGCTAGTTGCATCGGTGGACCAACAGGTATTAGTACCGCTGGTGCACCTGCTGGTGCCTCAACTGGGATAGGGCCCTGTACTGAGGCCACATCGCTTGGCGGGCTGTCAGTACGAACAAATCTTGGGGCCCTAGGTGGTCGTCCGTGGGGAGGCATCCTGAATGAAACAAACATGACTTGGTCAAAAGACTTATACCTGGTGATCTGACCTGGTCTAAGCTGATATTTAAAAACTTCTGGAAACTCACACGCAATCAGTGTTTTCATGCACAAAGTCGGAAATCTGTTGTTAGGGTCCTGGTGTATGGATACGTCAGCCGCCCGCACCAACATAGGACTCCCTGAACTAAAAACCACACTCGGTACTCTTAACACTATTGATTCACAGAAAGAAATATCAGAGTTATAAGTTTTGCGGTAGAACCGACTCCTCTGATACCAATTTGTCACGACCCGTCCTCGGGGCCCATGCCGTGACTACCCTAAGCCCACCTTCCATAGGCCAGGGGCTAGCGACTAGCACCAAAGGATTAAATCCCGATAACTGGGAAGACATTGCCTTTATAAAAGTAAACAAAACACTACAGAGTACAAGAGGATGTAAACACTATGTACAAAGATAAGTGTTGAAAAGTAAATGGGTCAGAATACAAAACCAACTGAATGTACAACTACAACTGAACAAAAGTACAACATAAAAAGACAACAGCTGGAAGAACGGAAGCGGCTCCTGGGACGTCCTCCTCGGATCCTACCTGATGGGTAGGTACAGATGGTGAAACTCATGGATCGTCCACCACAGATGCTACCTAAAGTGTAGGTACAGATAGACTCCACAACGCTCTTGCCCGTCAACCTCCTCTGAGTGTCGTCTCACTGTGAAGTCCACCTCTGGATACTGACTCATCGTGTATTCCACCTCCGGGTACCGTCCAGTCCTCGAACACTCGGCCTCCGTTAGCACTACCCATCGTCTGTAACCAACACAACAAGGTGCGGGCATAGCCCGTGCAGGGGTGAGTATAACGATACTCAGTAGGGACCCTGAGACCCTCAAGGTCACACTAAAACCAACAAAGATAACCACAAATAAGATCTCAACAGATAACCTCTACTTAGGTATAAGCCCATACATATACCTGAGTTATCAAGTAACCCATCTCAATCATGAGGAAACACAATGATTATGAAATCAATGGATATCCACAACCCAGGTATAGGCCCTTACATATACCTAAGTTATCAATTGACCCATCACAATCATGAGGCAAACACAAGGTCATAGACTTAGCTCAAACTAGGATTTTCATTTTCGAAACCATAACTACTGAAGAACCCCGTCTCTAGAGTGTACAATGGTCCTGCCACAACTCCGAGGTACTGCTCACTAATCCAATTCTCCGAGGTACTCCTCCTGTCGAGTACCGCGGGTCTGCTGCCAAATACTGGGCACTCCATCCGCTATGGTTCGGCCGCCAAATACAGGGTGCTCCCCCTAATAGCCTACAGAGGTACTCCTCCGGTCGAGTACCGCGGGTCTGCTGCCAACTACCAGGCGTTCCGTCCGCTGTGGGTCTGCCGCCAAATACTGGGCGCTTCGTCCACGGGGCTAGTCGACTCACTCCAAGTCGATTCGGTCAAGCAGTCGTCAGGTCTCAGTCGTCTACACGGTCTCTGTACCCTGCACGCTCGTCTCTAGGAGGGTCTGATCCACGAGCTATAGGTCAATACTTCAAGTATATCAAAGTCCCACTATGAAGTATCTCAAAGGAACGCCTCACCATAGGGGTCTCAACGCAACCGACGGTGCGTCAATCGGACGCCCGGTCTGTGAGTTATTAGCCTTTTCGTCCCAGGGTCCCAGTTGGTTTCGTGAGCGAACCAACTTGGCCGTATCTCAACTGTACCCCGAACTCTCATAGGTTATACTCCTAGGGACCGTTTCTCAACGTGATCACCAACGCCACTGACGGTTCGTCAAACGGACGTCTGGTATTAAAGAAATTAGCTTCTCTGTTCCAGGGGCCCGGTTCGATTCCGGGTACGATCTAACTAGGGCACTATACAACAGCAACCAAATCTCAGGTGAAGTATGCCAAAAATTCCTTCTCATCAAAGGAATTCAACGAGACAGACGACAACTCAATCGGACGCCCGGTCTGGGAGTTATTGGCTTTTTCGTTCTAGGGTCCCCGTTGGTTTCGTGAGCGAACCAACCCGATCACACTCAGACGACATCCAACCCTCAATCGGAGTAAGCCAAAAGATTCATCTCACTTAGACTAATCCATCAATGTCGACGGCACGTCAATCGGACATCTAGAGCTCAAGATATAAGTGTTTCCGCTCCAAGGGCCCGGTTGGTTTCGTATCCGAACCAACCCGACCGAACCCAATGTATTCCGAAACCTTGAGTGTGAAATACTGAAACGACCCTCTCGATCCAAGGATCACAGCGCTGCTGACGGTGCATCGATCGGAGGTCTACAACTCAAGATATGGGTGAAAGACCATGAGGGGTCCGAAAACGTGGGTTTCGGGCCCGGACCGACCCGACCCGAGATCCCCAGGGTCGGCCCGAACCGGTCAACCCGACCCGGCCGGTGCGGCACGCCCCTGCTGGGCACAGCCCGGCCCGATCTGCCCATGCCGGCCCAGCTCGGCCGGGGGTTCGGCCGAACGGTCGAACCGTGCGGGGGTGCTGCCCCCGTGTGAAGAACTGCGGCCCCGCGTGGGGCCGCCCGTGCCAGTGGACGCGGCAGCCGGCCACGTCCCACCACTCCCCTACGGACCCGCGTGTTCGCGGGACCGCGCTCTACTACCACGGCTGAGGCCATGGAAGATTCTTCAGGCGGCGCTCTGGGCGCCGCCGCCCCCAACTGCTGCTGCCGCCGCACCGGTGTGGCACGCCGGTGGGGGCTTCTGTGGACCACCAGACGTGCTCCGGTGGTCCGATTCGCCTACGGTCTTCGCCAGTCATCATCCCGGGACCCGACCTTCGCTGCAAAGATCCCAAAATGCCTGTGCGGCTTCATTTTTCATTTTTCGGCATGGCGCGACGGCGTCGTGGATTGTTCAACTTCATCGGCGCGGCGCGACGGCGCCACACTTCTTAGCCCTTCCTCATAATTTCCCCACGGTGCAACGGCACCGCGCCGCCTTTCACGTGCCACAACAAATTTAAACAACAATGGGGGAGGAGGGTCGGCCGTGTTCGTGCAGTCCGACCTCCTCCCGTTATAATGATAGCAACCGGCCATCTAATAGAAGTTGACGTACGGAAAGAAATAATTCATGGAAAAAAACAATAATCCTCAACATCAATCCGAATGAACGAACGATCCGTGGATCAACCTGGAATTGGTTGGTCTGCACTCGTCATTCTTTTCTCAAAAGATAAGATAACACCAAAATAAATTCTGCTACCTCGATTCAAGGTTCGTTCGTCGTTGGCGCAGAAATCGGTGTCGTGAGAATGACGTCGCAGGGTCAGGCGTAGATTCCGTGGAAGTCGGGGTGTGTCCAAGGAGGAAACGATGTCTCCTCACTTGTTTCTATGTAAGAAGAGAATGGAGAACCATGGACTCCGAGTCGTTCTACGTTGAAGGGAATGTGTTCTTAATCGAAGAAGAATTGTTCTTCATCGAAGGAATGTTCTCTTCTTCTTCACACCAAAGCTCTCCCAAAAACTCTAGGACTTTGCTAAAGTTTTCTCCCACACCAAAAGCTCTAACAAATAATAATATCCCATGATATTATTTTTATTCACACCACAATGATTTAAAATTCAAACCAAACCACTTAATTAAACAAATGAAGAGACCCATCTCATTAATTAAGGCATGTTGGCATGAATTAATGGTGGAAGGAAAAGGTGAAGAGTTGCACAAAATAAGAGGAGTTATAAAACTTAATGAAAGAGGAGATTAATGGGGAGTTGACACATTAAAATCAAGGGAGTTTAAGGGGGGTTGTAGAGTTATACATTTAAACACAAGGGGTGTTAAATGGTGGAATGTTCGTGGGGGTTAAGGGGAAGGTGAAGGGTTGGGGTTTCGTGCGGACCCCACCACCCTTGGTCATACCCTCTCATGGGAAGTTAGGTGGGGTGTGGCCCCACCTCCATCTTCTCTATGAAGAAATTAACATCCTCGTAAAATAAATTGTAACACTACAATTTATTTAAGACTTATCGAATCCCCAAAAATTAACCACCTCTTGTGACAAAAATGAAAGTGCGCTTAAGGTCCCCTTAAGCAATTATCGGCGCCGAGAGTTCATCGGTGCCCTCAGATTTCAATTCCGAGTACCGGTTCAAAAGATAGAAAAACTCACTCGTTCGTTCACTAAAATTACCATAGCCAAACTTCGGAAAATGATTCCAGGAAAACCGGGCCTCGGAATCAGACGCCGTCAGAAACTGCGTTCTTGTAAAATTCCAAAGAAAATTAAGAAAAAAATTTCCTTGAAATTTCCGTGTCCTTACAAATATCCTCTACTACTACACTATAGTTATGATCTATTCCCCTATTATTTTTGATAAGAACAAAATCTTTGTGTTGGACAAAGTGGGCCTTATAATCTTATTCCCTATACGGCATACAATTATTACGTTAAGTATAATGTTCAATGGATATCATTTCCATATAAACCTAAGTAATATTTTATAGTTATCAACTCCAATTTTGTATCTTAATATTTATTCATAGTTATAATACATATTTTTCAGGATCCACCACACATGGATCACATTTTGGGTCCATAATGATGATAAGAGTTACCCCTAAAGGCAACCTAAAATAATCATTTTGTTGGTAATTGAAAATTAGGGTATTAATATCACCTATTATAGTCATTAACCTAATTATATGATGACTATTTTAAATAAATCACTAATCAAAACCATAATATTAAATGAATAAAATACCACATATTTCAGGATATTTTATTCAAGCTTTTTTCTCCAAATAGATAAGTAAAATAAATCTATTTTGCGAGAAACTCTGAACAACATCCTCATAACTCCATTTTAGTAATCCCTAGATCACTCACTCAGTACCTCATATAACCCTATAAAATAGATTTATTTATATTTGGGTCATAATATTAGTATAAGAAGTAGGAACATCCTCAGAGCAAATAGTGATAATGTATAAGAATATTATAGATCCATTAATGAATAAACTTCAATATTGACAGTATCGGGACTACATAAAATAATATTGAAAAACATTATGGATCACTCAAAAAATTCATGTATAATAAAAAAATTATGAATAAATATATCTTGAAGGTAACTTGTAAACATCCCTATTTTTTCACCCTCACACAAAACAGTATACATTTAAGTGATTTTATCACCTCCACATGAAGAAATCCCTATAATATAACATTTTCAAATAAAATTCATATAACACATCATCATTTTTTGATAATAATCACCATAAATGAGCTAATAACCACATTACCAATTTATATTGTAGTGGGTAATCACATCTATTTAAGATATTTAGAATATTCCCTCCTCATTCAGCACATGAACCCAACCATATAACATCATGACAATTCCATAACAAATCTAGTCAACATATCACATAATGTATCATTAATCTAGTAGATATATTGTAATGGGTATCCCTCTACCCAATTAAAAGATCTATTTGATTAGCATTAATAATAAAATGAGTCTTTGACCCCAACGTTAAAAAAATATAGTTTTTCAATTTTCATATTTACTAATTTACTAGACACAATAAATTTTTACTCTCCATTTCCAATATAATGTAAATTGTTTATTTTTCATCAAGGATTATTTATTTCATCATCTACTCTACTATTTAAATAATTAAAAATATATAAATATCTTATATCTTATTTACTTTCATTCGATTTCAATTGTAATATTTATATATCACGAAAAACAACCTACACACTCAAGAATATACAATAAAATCTCAATAATGACTATCAAACCACCAATGAAAATATCCTTTTAATAAATGTAAATAACCCTCACAATATAAAGACAAACAATTTAATTCTCAGATAATAATCCATTCCTCCACTATGAAAAAACCAACCACATACCCCCATGATATTAAATATGAGACGAGATATAAACCCATTATATAAATCATTATGATAGTCAAACCATCCCAAAAAACCACCAACCAAAACCTTGGTAACCATAGTAATGGAGACAAAACCCATAAAAAGAACTATAGAAAAAAATAGTATCCATTCACATCTTGAAAATGGATTTCAGTCAATACATTATATAAATTTTTCTTCTCCAACATAATTACCATTATGAAATTTTAATATTAACACAAAAATATTTCATTAACATCTATAAACAATAAACCTTTTATGAATGGAGACTCAAACAATTGGATCCTTGAAATAAATCTTATATCATAGTAGTAGTCAAACTATCTACATTAATGATGAAGTGTAATCAATAACATTTAATAATAGAAAATTTTATATAGAAAATATGATCAACCTTATCCTCAATTAAATTTAGAACTTATCATTTTCTTCATTACCATAATCCTTATTAAATTCCTTATGAAAATAATTTTTTGAAACATATTTTTTTTCAAAAATTTAATTTAGTGAACTCCCAAATCCTTTACATCAACGAAACCATCAATACTTTGTTGGCCAATGAATAGATAAGAAAATTAACATAAGATAATAAAATTTTGGTGATCATTAAATATAATAGACCAATATAATAAGTCATAAAAACTATTACTTATTAGAATAAAATGGAATACACGCTTTTAAAATTTCCTCTATATGTTGTTGTAATGGTAGGGAAACAACATACAAGGTGAAAAATCTACATAGGTCAGAGATATTATATTTATTAAAGCTGACGACCAATTAAAAATAATAAATAATAAACTGTATCTTAATAAAACTCTATGATTTCTCAGTTATAATAAAGATAAAATGTATAATTTATAATAATATTGATTTGTTTTAGAGTTCATTCTTAGGATGGATGTTCATAGAGTCATCATAATATATACCAAGGTCATGATGTAATAGGGCTATATAAAAACGCATAAGATTAGACAACTTTTCACCTTATATCAAAAATAATATTCTAGAAAACCATATTTAAATTTATATAACATAGGAATGGTTAGTTCATGCTAATAAATGACAGTGCGACTTCTCTGAAAATAGATAACACCAAATGCAGCCTCCACGGGCCCACTATATGAAAACTATTCCCTTGTCACAACATCCAATCAACCAAAAATAAATAGAGAGACAATTTAATATTTCACATATTATGTTAAAATTGATATTATTGGAGAGAATAATATTTTATTGTAAATTTTTTCTAAGTAATAATAATTACATGAACAAAAACAAGAAAATTTCAATTTAAGAGACATACACACTGTGACCCAACATGTAACTCAATATAATTTGAATTATATATCTAAAGGAAAAAATTAATGATGTAACACCCCAACAATAATATGACAAAAAATTTCATCCTGGGAACCATAAAACTACAACAACACCCTTTTATCCAACCAGCACATCATGATGTAATATCTAAGGATAGTAACTCCCTGATATTTTAAGATGTAATTTTTTGTTCAAATTTATTTTCTTTGATAGATTTTTTTACATTAAACATATTGTATAAATGAACTAAGACAAACTATTAAGATATTATGTGATATTGTAACTTTTTATTATAACCATTTAATTATTATCTTAGGTTTATTTTTTTGGATTTATTCGAAAATATAATTTTTAATGAATAGGGAAAATTATGATTTATGTAAAATTGTCTCGTCTTCCCTTCAAATAAAGAAATTTTAAATTTATACAACTTTATAGATTTTTTATTATATTTATATAATATTAATTTTATATAAATTAATCTAATTAATTTCAATAATATAATTATATTATAAAAAATTATATATGTTATTCTATTTGCTTAAAACATAATTTTTTAGAAAATAGTTTCCATCACATTTTTTTGGGATTATGTTTAAATTAATTTATATAACTTATGAAATTATAAATTGGTAAAATAGATTCCAAATTTTTAATATGGAGGTAAAAATTTGTTAAATACAGCCTTTTTATTTTTAAAAATTATGAACAATTACCATTGTGTAATTTATAACCATGGTAATGGGTAAAATAGTTAAATTATGGATAAAAATAATATCATAAGGAATTAAAAATAATCCTAAATAGTGATGTTTTTTCAATTTATGGGGTTAATTCGAACATAGATAAATCAAATGGAAATAACATGTATATTATTTTACATTATGAAAATTAAAAAAATGTCAATTTTTTCTTTTTAATGAATTTTATTTTCTATCACAGGGAAAGGAATTTGTTATGTGTTAATATTAAATTTTATTTTGAAAATAATTGAATTATTATTATGATGGTAAATTATTTTTATTTTTTAGTAATGTTATGTTTATATGAATTTCTTACGCAGCAACGATTGAGTATTTCTTCAACTAATAGAAAAATAAAATTAATAATTTCAAAAATATTAATTGTAATTTAATTTTAATTGATTATAATTTTAAATGAATTTTATTGATATATAAAACATTTAATTTATTTTTTACATTATTATATTTTAATTTAATCATTTTATTTTTGTATTCAATATCAAAATAAAATAACAGTTTGAAAATGTTATTAAGGAAATTTTATGGAAATAATGTTTTATTCAATTCATTATAAATCATAAAAATAAGTATGTAGTGAAAGGTGGATAATATTTGGTCTATATTATGATTAATTAATCAAATATACGATAATTTTAAACTTATATGTAATATTATAACCCCTTAATATTGGATATTCTAATTCCATAGTTAAGTTTAAAAAATAATAATGTGGGGTTTTATCTAAATGATATGGTTTAAAAAGGTACATAAACCTTTATAAATAAGATTTAATAGTTATAATATGAACTTATCATACTTAATATTTAATAAATATAATTCATGTACTAATTGGACATGAATGTTTATTTATTATATATTAATACTTAAAAAAATAACCAGAGTGGTCGTCCCTTAACTTATAAAAATACACCCACTCTATCTTGTCTTTACATAATATTTGAACATCTATCATAAAAAAACCAATTATGTTATACACTACCATATATATTTATTATTTTATATAATTCTTAAATGAACATGCTTAGGTTCCTTTATAAGAGATATTAATGAAATCTACCAAATAAGAGAGAATTGCCTTTACTGATTCTTTCATTATTATTTCATTATATAGATATGCTAAATATATGGTACCCATATTAAAATAATATCACCATTATCAAAAATATTTTTTAGGTTCTTATGATCATATTATAATCATTTTTGATCTCTATTTATTCATATGGAAATTGACAACATTTCTCATGCATACGTATGGTTTACCTTCTATAGAGAGTGGTGTAAATAGTTTTTCATTGAAATATTACTTGGATGGTTTTAATGATGGAAATAATTGTAAAATATGATATTTATGATGTAATTATTCTTCCATAATTATTATATAATATAAACATTATTGCATTCCAATCCATTGGAAGACTATAGGATAACTTGTGTGTCTGTGTTGGTACTACCACCTGCACCTATTGATGTGTTTTGTTCAGAATTTCTTCTTTAAATGAATTGAAATGAGGATAAATTAAATTAACATATTTTATATATATGAAATAATAAATACTATTTAATTTTGAAATATTGTTTTAAAAAATTTTCATTCTTTGACAATTGAAAATAGTGTTCCAACATACATACAATTAACAATCTTCTAGAAAGGTGTAATTAAATTTTCTATATCATTAATTGATGGTTGAATGTATATATATAATGAATAATATAATTATATAATGATTAAATAATTGGAAAATATATAACCATGACCCTTATAAATGTTTCATAATCATCGAATCAATACATAAATGAAAAATGAAGATGTTAAAGCCTAGAAAATATAACATATTATTACAAAAGGGGTGAATGAGGCTATACGTGTATAATTTTCTAAAGATATATATATGGTTATAGTGTGTATTTATAATAAATAAAACATTATTATAAAAGTTGTTAAAATTGGTTATAAGGAAATATGAACAAGGGGTGAAGGATTTCATCCCAAATTTCCACACCATTGGGGCATATTTGTTATTATGAACGTATTTACTTTTTTGTGGTGTATATATTTTTAATTAAATATTATTAATATAAATATTTAATTATAATTGATTATTAATGTTTAAATTATTTTTTAATTATTCATAGGATTTAATATTAAAAGTTACTAAAGACATAAGGATTTATTTTAGAGATTTCCATTATTTTTATTAAAATAATATTATAATCTATACCTGATTAAGTCCATATATTTTCTCATCCCTTAAATATTATTGTGATTCCATGTTCTCTTAAAAAATTTATATCTTTTAAAATTTTACCAAGTAATAAACTATTTGAATGAAAATTCATTCTGATTTCTCTATATAAATAAGTAGTTTTTTCAATGTATTTTCAGTTAAGAATTTATTTACACAATTAAGTTTTATTAAATAATATTATTTATTTAAGAAATTTTATGTTATCCATGATTTATTAGGGTGTTAATATAATATCTCTAATGATTTAAAAAATGGTAATTTTTAAATTCATCAAAAAATATCAGATGGAATGTTTTTAATGTATATGGTGTTAATGTATTTCCAACCACCATAACTATTTTACACTATTTTAGCTTCCACTATATGTATTTAATGGGTTAATAGATAAAAAATTATAAATTATTATAAAATTATCTACATAATTTTATTTATTTCATGAAAAGTCATGATTAATGTATAAAAATAATTTTTTTAATGAATTTATGGTTATATTTTTCTCATAATAATTTTTTGGCCTATAATATCATGTTTAACCATTCAATATCTTATGATCGTTTTCATTGTAAATTAAATTTATATTAGACATTAATATAAATTTTAGTATGTAAATTCTTATTTCTAAAAAAATATCATTTATATATATATTATTTTAATATGAATGTTTTTTGATTTATTGGGGAAATTTTGAAATTCTATGTCATTGCTCAATTCCATCATTTTATTATAAGGAATATTGTTTATAACTTAAAATTTCCATTAAATATATGTGGGATGTATTATATATTTGTTTGTAGTAGGGGAAATTTTATACATTACCCCAACATACATTAATAGGTCTCATGAGATATATAATTAGATAAATATATTAATTGGGATGTTTCTATATACCAGTCCATCGATCAAACAATATCTGCATATGGATTTTATGGTAAATATATCCTGATATCTAGGATCATAAAGTAAAATATAATAAATTTTATATGTTTATAATTTATTTATTATTATCCATTTGATAAATAAATTGATATCACCCATAGATGCATTTTTCCTCAAGTTATTGATTAAATGGAATGTGTTTTTTGTTATTTACCTTCCCAAGTTTATTATGACCTATTTATTCATGATAGATTCTAATTTACATAATCATTAAATGGAATATGACTCCACCCATTATTTTTTCCAAACATAAGATTATAAAGAAGATTATTATATATAATTTCAAGGATGTGATAATTTTTTTTATATCCAATTTAATATTGGAGACATATATTTATCAGGTTCTTCAAGACTATTAAACATATTACTCTTTTATGTTGAAATATCTTGTTTAATACTCTAATGTAATAAATAAGACACTTATTCTACATTATTGGATATTTTATTTACACCGTTTATATCATAGGATGTTTAGTTGACATGTTTGGAACTAGATCTTAAATGATCATAGATAAGATCCAATGTAATATTTGATAAATATTTTATTATAGGTATTTTTCTTTTATGAATGAATATTTTTTATGAAAATGAGATGAATCTTGTGTACTAATATTTTTTTATGGATCCTAATTGAAAAACATGAATCAACAACCATATAAAAGTAAATAATTTCTATACTAATCAATAAAATACATAAGGTGTCGAATCTCATGATATCATGGTCATATTAGGGAGCTATATTAGGTTTTAATGAATGACATTTCAATATAGAACAACTTATTATACTATAGTTTGATTCACATAAAATAGATTGAATAATATGATATATACATCAATAATTTAATGGAACTAATGATCCATTGGTAGTCAAATAATAGATTAAGTATCAAAAAATATATTCCTACCATTAGTATGTAATGAAATTGAAGAGGTTTTTCTAGTAGTATATTATTTGAGAGATTATTTCAATAAATGTTGGGAATTTATCAAAAAACAAAATATGTTTAATAAATAGAAATACTTTTATAAGGAAATTTTAATGTGATATAATTTGTGAAAAACTTCTCTTGTGAATAGAGAGCTGCTATAAATAAGAAACTACACACTTTAAAATAGAATGAAGAACATTGTGTAGAATATTATGACGCAAAATTTACAGGATAATCAATGCATGATAAAGACTATATTCCTAATATAGAAATATAGATTGACTATAATATTAAATGGATTACACAAATTCTATTAATAGATCTAGGTTCTGAAATGTTTTTATCATATTGAAATATATTATTAGTTTCAATTAAGATATATAAGGATATTTTTAGACCCTATATCATCAATGGAAATTTATTGAAATGATTTTAGATGAGCACAAAAGAAAAAGGTAAAAATAAATGAAGAAGGGACTGGAACAAATTCTATCATGTAATTTTTTTTGAATGATTCATCCTAGAAAATAATTGATGTTAAATGGAGGTTTTTACCTGTTCAAATATATGGTTCATCAAGAAAATGTAGATGAGGAAAATATAGAAACCATTATTATCCAATGATACACCTATAATGAGATGGAGACTTATTCCAATAATTTCCTCACGTATCAAAGGAATATTCCACCATATAGTCTAATGTGAAAGGCCAATAATATTCAATTACTACAACCAATATGGAGGTTTCAATTTATGTATTAAAAATACAGTTATAATTTATTCTAAAAGTAAAAATATTTTACTTCATTCATGTTCTAAAAATCCCTTTTTATCTAATGTATTTTTCAATGGTATCATATTTCCACAATAATGATTAGATGTTGAGTTGGAATTAAAAACTTATATATGTAGGATGAATATATTTCATGTATATAGCTCTTATTTTATAAAAGTTTGTGGGGTTGTTCCTCTTGTAAATTATTGTATTCTTCCTCTTATTGTATTTGATTTAATATTGGGAATGGAATAAATATCTCACTATAGGTACATAACATCATTTGAAGATGGAAATTAATAATCTATTTTCCGAATCAACCTACAATAGTCTTTTAGTGTGATGATGAACCATAAATCCCAAAGGAAATTAATTCCATCATATTTGTTTTATTAATTTTTCTTGAGTTATATATTTCACATATGGTTTGGGAGAATCTCAACAATGATGATATTCCTTTTATATGTTAGTTTTATGATTTCTTTCTATAATAGTATCCCAGTATTCCCCACTATAATTACATTGATTTATCAAAATTAGACATACATGGTTCTGTAACTATTTCAATGACTCTATAAAGAGTTAAACGGATTGTGTTGTACCAATTGAGTAATTAACTCTTGGAGAATGAAGATAATAAATTTTGATTAAATGGTGCTTCATTATGGGGTTTACCAAATATTTTTTACAAAAATAAAGATGGTTAAATGTCAATCTATATATATTATTAATAAAATAAAAAAATCAATATTTATTAATGGGGTCCTCTAACCTTTATTGATGATCTATTTGGAAAATTACATGGAACTAAATAATTTTCTATGATTGATGTTAAATTTTTGTTTCCTCATATAATGGTCAAGAAGGGGGATATACCAAAGGGATTATTCCATATGAGGTATTGTAACATGGAATTTATAGTAATTCCATTTCTACTTATAAATAATCCTCCTATCGTAATGGGTCTAATGAAAAAAATCTGTAGATTGGATCTTGATTAATTAGTTGTAGTTTTTATAAATGATATTAATATATATTAAAAGATAATAAAATATCATATATAACATTTTATAATGCTATTAATGACCCTGAGGATGGGGTTTTGGTATGAAAAATTTAGCAAACATTAATTTTTTCTTCATAATATTTCATTTTTCAGTTATATAATCTCATGAAAGTGTATATAGATTGATCGATCAATTGTGAATGTTTTAAACCTATTCTATGGGAAAAACAAATTAATCATGATCCATTTTTTCTTATTATAAATATAAACTACAGACATGTTGTGATAAATATTTTATGACTATGTATTTAACTCAAAAATATGGCTTAGAAAGGGGTATTGTTATGTTATACAGATGAAAATGAAGATAATTTCACTGAATGTAAGTGAATTTTTGTCAATACACCGATGCTTATACAATCCTATAGTGGAGAATGATTTATAATCAATATTGATGTAAAAATAATGATATTGGGAAGTGTACTCCGGAAAACTACCATGGTGATATATTATGGATATCACTAATTAATGATTTGTGATAAAAAACACCTAACTCAAGATTTGGTGAGTGAAGTGGCAATTTTTTCATTATTTACATAGAGGCACTGGCATTTTTGTGAATGATGTAATATATAAATATTGGTATTGATATACTTAAGTATATATTTACATTGAATGGATTTATAGATGTTGGGTCTTTAAATATTGTGGAAAAGGAATAGATGATATATTTATCATATTAATGATTATACACCCCTCCATGATAGGATTAATAACAAATGGTAAGAAACTATGGACTTACAGAAAAATGATCAAAATGTTATGGAGTTCAACAATGATCATTTTGGATTGAGAAAATTCAAAAAGAAAAAGTATTTTCTCCATAAATAACAGACATGAATAATGGGATATTTAATAAATCTCATAATTGATAATTTATATTCATCCTATAAGTATAAATATCTATAGATTTATTAAAGAGTATTTCTGTAGGGATAACATGAAAAGGAATATTGAAGAGTGGTTACCCTAATTCTTGGAGTCTCAGTATGTTTTACCTTAGAGACAAAAGTGAATAAGAATGATAAAACTATTAACAAAATAATAATAGAAATGGGAAAACATTACCATTGATTTCTTCATCATGATCACCAAAACATATAAACGATACAATTATGTTTTCATAGTTTTAGATCAGTTCAAAAAATTAGTGAATTGCATCATTGTTAGGTAATTTTTCCCTCTATAATACTTTACTCTATTAAACATTATGGTTATTGTGATAATTCATGCAGTGTCACACTCAATTGTATCTAATCCAGATATGAGTTGTACATCCTTATTCTAAAGAAGCATTAAATCGGGTCTTCAAAAAGAATTTAGTTTTAGTGATTCTTATCATCCTTAGATATACTTTCATTCATATAGTTCCATTAAAACTCAAGAATACATATTGATAGATTTCTATTATAATTTTAGATCTGGTTGGGATAAACACCATCCGTTAGTAAAATTTTATTACAATAATAACATTCAATCAAGCATTTAGATGGATCCTTACGATATATTTTATGGTAGAATGATTATAAATCTAGTAGGAATTGATCATGTTGGATAAATTATGTTATTGGGAACATATCATGATGATGAAATGGAAGAAAATGAAAACTTCAATTCAGACAAACAGAAGGGAGGATTCAAATCGATAAAAAATGTTATACTGAAAATAATTAGTGCGATATAAGTTTCAAATATAGTGAAAAGGTATTCCTAAAAATATATCCCTTCAATATTTTAATGTTTTCTTCAAATATGGTAAATTTATTCTATAGATATATTAGTCTCTTTGAAATTATTATTTTTTCAAGATTTTTGCTTATCACATGGTGCTTCTACTGAGTCATTCTCAAGTCCATGATATGTTCTGTGATTCTCAATATAGATTGTACATACCTAATACATCACATATACTAAAATAATATGTTCTATTATTGGATAAATATTTATCTTATTTTGAACAGCTAGGTGAGAATAGTAGATCATAGAGTGAATATGTTATGAACTAAGACTACACATATGGTCAATGTTTTGTGATGAAACCATCAAATTGTGGAAACAATAGGGAAAAAATTATATTTTGTGTTATATTTATCCCTATTTTTTCATATTGGAGTAATTGGAGTTTTTGGGGAAAATTATTATAAGGGGGTATAACATAACACCATTATTGATTATTTAATATTCCATTAATTAAATTAAAATTCTTTGATATCATTATTTACACAGAATAACTAGTTTAGAGGGACCTTGATAAACTATTGAAATATTATATGAAAAATTAATAATTTTCCTCATGTCGCATTCAACATAAGTTAAATTTTTTGATAATTTTTCTAAAAAAATTATTTATTAGTGAATATTAAAAAATAAGTATATTTGTAAAACAATAATTTATTTTAATTAAACAATGTATTTTTAAATATATATCATATTTTTTATTTTTTATTAGTGCGATATAAGATCCATTTTCTTTAGAATAATATAATTAATTTTCTTAAAATCAATAATAGACTTTCTTTTTATATATGTCATTTTCTGAGTATATAATGCAATTTTCAGGGGAAAGGGTTTTTTTATATTTTTCAGTTAAATTTTTAAATTATTTTATAAAACATATATTATTTTAATTAAATAGAATATATTATATATTTTTAATAAGGTAAATTGAATTTGGTAAACATATACCATTTATTTTTTGGCATAATGAATAGTAACTATGGTAAAATTTATCACCTTCATGAAAGATATATCATGTAATTTAGTGTAGAAATAATATGACGAGGCATTCATAATTAAAAAAATAATACATTATTTCATTAGATAGTAAGAATTCTATGATATCCTATAAAAATAATAATGTGTGGGTTTTTTCCATTTTTCCTTGGAAATGACAATTATAATATTTTATGTAATGAAAATTACAGAATGTCATTCTATTCTATTTCTTATTTTATTCAATGTTCATCTTAATTTTTTAAAATTCATGTTAGCTGAATGGTGTCAAACAAACATAAAAATTATTTTATAAAAATTATATTTTATTAAAATATTTTGAAATCCTAAAAATATTTATTTAATATAACTTTTATATGATATGGTCAAAAAATTTATCCATCATCTATTTAGGAGATAGTTTTCACCTTATTTCTAAATTTACATCTCTTTAATAATGATAATTTTAGGATCATGGTTTTGGCTAGTAATCATTATCAAAGAGGCTAATCAAAATGATAATGATTAAAATGACATCTTTTATACTATAAATTTTATAGTATGATTATAATATTCACATATACTCTTTATATTCATAGAAATATCATTCTAGAAACACTTTTCCTTGAATTTGACTTCGATATATATTAATTTTAATGATATTATATGACTTCCCCTCCTTTAACGTATAAAAGGCTAGCACATATATCTTTTCTGTACACCACTATAATCCATATTTCTCATCCAACCATTCCCAATTATATTCTAAACATCCATAGAGATGATTTGGGGATTTTTTAATTCATTGATGTTAATTCAATAGATCCATAAGAAGTGATTTAAAGGATGTCTATTGAATAATATGTAAACATCCTTACCGACAATTTTAATATTATTATACATATACTATATATAACATGATTGTATCCATACATAAATAATAAATCTATTACAATAAATTTATTAATATTGGACAACCATTTTCCTTCACTTTTCTATAATTATAAAACTAAAAAGTATCATGCATGCATATGTATGTCTTACCATCGCCACATAGTGGTGTAAATTGTTTTTTATCACCACATTACATGGAAGGTTATAAATATGTGACAAATTAATAATTAATTTATATATGAAATAACTATAATTTTTTAATTAAAATATTATATATATATTATTATTTTCCAATCGCATGGAAAACGATAACATCACTCTAACATGTTTTGAGTACCACCTCTACAAAGTGATCTACTCTATTTTTCGTATAAACATTACATGGATTGTAATAATGATACATTTCATTATGACATTTTATATATATTAAATAATAATTTTTCTATAAATTTGAATTAATTTTTATCATTGTTTCATTACATATTTCAAAAATTAAAACAACATTCATCCATTTGTATGTCATACCATCTCCATGAATGGTCTAATTAATTTTTATATCTTTAACTATTATGTTTCACAGAAAATGTGTAAATATATAATGAATATATATATTATGTATATAATAATTTACATTTATGAGATGATATAACCAATATTATGATTGAAATACCATAACTACTAAATCAAAACTAAAAAAATGAAGAAATTTACCCATAAAATATAAAAATTATTGAAAAATGAGAAAAATCTTTAAGTGGATAATATATTGTATTTATATATATATATTTTAATGACCCACTTATTCTAATTATCTTGAGAGGGTGGTTAATCATTACATAGCATTAAGCGAAATCCCCAATACACCAAAGGCTATCAATAAATGTCAAAGGGTTCCAATAAATGTGGGGGATGTTTTACCCTTCAAGAATAAACCAAAACCAAAAAAATAACCAACAAAACACCATATGAATCAAGACTAATTAAGAGGAAACTCAACAATATCCATTATAAAAAACTACCAATGTTTAAAAAAAGAGCAGAACAAACTAATCATCAACGTAAATTGAAGAAAAACAACTAATGAATACTTGATAAAAAAGAGAATCCATGATTCACATTCTTCATGCTCCAACATCTATATATTTCCTAAGTATTAAGAGGCGGTGCTATATATGTGTGATAATTTAGTTTTTCCCTCATTCTAAGAGATATAATCTATAAAATAACTATAGTCCCAAAGTAGTGGTGAGTATAAAACTCATTAGGTTTACTCCCACTGACTTCTCTACTCACACCACTAGGATTAAAATGTTACTAGAATTTTTATAAAACCATATATTAAAAAACAATTCTGCAAATTAGTTTATAACTAAATATAAACAGGTTCCAAAAACAATTTATAGCGAAGAGTAAACAATTGTTGTTTTCTTCCAATTTTCCCGAATGTCTTATTTCCAAAAAAATACCTAAAAAGTATGTAAAACCATTTCTAAAGATCATGTTTGAATAACCATTCAATTTCCATTTTTCACACACCCAACCATGCATGCTTTGTTTCAACGGTTACATACCCATGAGAGTTGAATTATCCTTCCACTATGTCATCATATAGTGGACCACTTTGATGGTGGTATATCATGTCTACATATATCCCAACCTTTTGATGGTTTCCGTTCATTTCTGTTTCCTTTCCAATGAATATAAACACACTCCACAAGCCATTCCAAACCCATTTCAAAATAATGTTTGTTCATCCTATTCAATATACTCGTTCTTTTATTGAAAAATCATTAAACAATCCAATTCAAACCAACTATTTCATTTCAATAAAAACACATCTTTTATTGAAAACATCTTAATTAAATATATGTTCCATGATTTAAAAAAATAAAAAATTCAAAATTCAAATTTTAAAATCCACAAAAAAAGCACCTTTTCAAGAACATCTAATTTTATATATTTGAGCAATTTACCAAATCATTACTAAAGAGGGTTTACAACAATTCTGAAATAGAAATATAATAGACAATTTAACATTATATAATCAATTTAAAAGAATTCCAATCATTTTTACTATGTGTAGTTGGGGTTGAATCCAGTTACCTCAAGCGTTTTGACGAAAATGGTAAACTGTTTAAGAACACTCATGAAACAGAGTAATAATTACACAAAACAACCTTAGATATCATCCAATAACCTGATTAAGAACAAATATCATCTTATTTGGAACCCATAATCCTATATCAAACCATACAAGGTGTAGATTTTATAATTTGAGAAGTTGGGTGATGTAGATCTAAATAAACATTAAAATAACAGTGAAGAACAAGCACTTACCACAAGAATCGAACTTCTAAATGAAAAGTAACAGCTTCAGATCAATTCCAATTTTCTTATGAGAGGTTGACTAGGCATTAAGAGATAATAAAATCATGTTAGGGCCACATATAAGGAAACATTATCCTCTTAGATTAAAAACAACACATATCCAATTTTTAGGATCTCACTTTGACCACACACATGGTTTAGTCGTACGGTTAGACAATCCATGTGCAAACTGTGCAATAGTTACTACCTAGGAAGACCCTCACATGACCTCCAAAAATAGTCTCCCTAATCATGCACACACCATCCCCAAGGTATCACCTCAAATTTAAAAAATCCACTTCTCAAAGAGCATGGTTACTACTAGGCAACCACACAGTTTGGACAACCCATGTGTAGCCCGTACAATACCCCTTTATCCCTAGAAACTCTCCAAATTCTCTCCAAACTCTCCCAACCAACACCTGTAAACATTATATAAAATAAACGAATAAATAATGGGATACATACTAGAAATTGGGGGTCTTACATTCTCCCTTCCATTGGTATTTCCATCCTCAGAATATATAACACCATCCTTTCCCTAAAAGAGTTTTGGCCACTACTCTTTCATTTACTTCTTACATTCCTAAGTCTATTACTATATCTGACTAAATTATCATAAAACTCACACTGGTATGATGATTTTTCCGTGAAATACTCTATCTTTCATATCCAAAAACTAAATTTTTATATATACCAATGAACTATCTGGATCTAGGTCAACATGATCCCATCTGATCATATGGTCCAGATCTGGCCAATACTCTTTTATCTAGGATACATGGAACTCATTATGCGATGAACTGAATAGTGGTGGATGTTTTAATCAATATTTCACCTATACAACCCAATAATGTTTCACATAAGGGATAGTTTATTGAACTGATAGATTGCCCCACTTACAAAAAGATTGATTTACAAGCCGTAGTGTGATCGTTAAGATTACACGATCAATCATCGCGAATGAAAATGTTATTTAGTGATGATCTGCATAGAATTTATGACGACTCTCAGCCACATCGATTCTATTTTTGATAAACAAAATCTATTATTTTTTTTCATGGACTAGGATAGGCCCAATTAAGGAATTTTCAACTATTTCACCCAAAAATTGGCTAATGACAAGGATAACCATACAATTCTTCAAAATGATCCATATGTATTGAGTCTTGATATTTGTAATTATACAATAACTAAAATAATGGAACATTCTCTTCCCATGAGACACGAAAATTCATTACATCATCTTTCACCATGTGTTCCAATTTCCAAATCATACTTTTTGATTTTCCATTAATCTAAGGGTGACACGTTATAATCAAAGTCAACTGGGTACCAAGGGATTTATAAAGATTTCTATAAATTATAGGTGAACCTAGGATCTCCGTTTGACATGATCGAAACTTGTTTTCCATGTCTCCTTAAATTTTCATGTATTTAGATCTTGTATAGATCCTATACTGTATGAGTTACATGAATATGGATGAAATATGCTGAATTTTTTGAGTTGATCCACTATCACCAAAATCGAATCATGTTTCTGAACCATTCTTGGCACACTTTTAACATAATACATTGATCTATGCTCCCATTTCCACAACAGAATAGGTAAATACTATAAAATAATTTTTGGTCAAAATTGTTATGAATTAACTTGATGACATGTTAGAAACATTGAAATGAACTTAGAATCCTTTTGTTTTATTAAGATCCAACAAAACTATACCATTAATTCCTTATACATCTATATCATTCCCAGATTTAAATACCATATCGAGTTGTGGTATGCATGAAAAAGTTATTCCTAAAAAGCCCTTGGTATAACCATTCAATTTCTAAACTACAAAAATAAACTTCCATCATGTTTTTGGCCCTCAATGGTCTCCCCACAATTGAGTTTGTAATTCAAAAATATCTATTCAACAGAAGATGTTTTTTCATCTTAAATCGTCTTTACTGAATTTGGAATCGCTAAAACTGATACGAAAAATACAACATCACCTTAGTCTTCATATTCTACATACATATTGGCTAGGACAGACATAATATACAAATCATCTGAAGATTTTTTCCAATAAATCGTATGAATTTCTTCTTAATTCATTATCCAACGAATTACCTTTTACTAGTGTATACAACAAGACAAAGTCAATCATATGTAGGTACTCCAACCGTCTCTTTTTCCTCAAATTCAAATAATGATGTGAGAAAAATGGATTCAAGCTATTGTGATCTATGAAAATATTTAATTTGTCATCTAAGTGATTGTGCTGTCAGGTAATCAACGTATGGATTACCATAGCTAACACCAAATAAAGTGTTAGATAATTATTCTCATGCACTCTAAACTACCACGAACCGTAGGAAACCATGTGGTTTCCATTATTGAGAACACATTCAACCCAGATCCCAAGGCATCACAATACCCCCAAATACCCATGTCCTGATTTTGTAAACGTAAATATATGATTTGATGTAAGAATAACTCTTATCTCTTGAAAAGACAGTTTTAATTCCTCACTCTATTGAAAGGGAAAATTATTCTTCCTTTATTGGAGAATCTAGTCATGAGAAGTCATGAAAAAAGTGTCTGTAACAACATGGTAGACCAAGACTGCTTCATTTCTAAAAGGACATTATCAATAGTTGTGAAGAGATAAAAACTTTTATCTTCTTTGGATGTACTGAAACACCTTTTTCATAAATATAATGTCAACTAATTCATAACACATGTTTCCAAAAATTGCACATAGATAGTTTGGCATAAAAATCCAAAAATTTCAGAAAAAGAAAATTTTGATATGATGACATCATAAATAAAATTAAGATTTAAATTTTAAATTAATATAATTTAGAAATTAAACTATTAAATAAAATCATTATAATAAAATTTAATGTTTAAAAATATTTCCTTTTTGTTTTAAAAATTATTTAACATTATTAAAATGAATATAAATATCTAATTAGAAAATAATAATAAACATGCAAATTATTTAACAAATTATTACCTAGTTGTTAACATCCCCCCATCAATATGTCCCCATGATTTTACAGTATCCTTATGATTTTTCATATAACATAACATGATTGTAAGAAAAATCATATATTAGAGTATAAGACAGGGATCATAAAGTCTAGTGTCTTTGAAGACTAGGTATATAATATGGAAAATATGGAAGTAAATAAAAACATCGATATTTAATATACATAGATGGATCCTAACATCCACTATGCACATACATATTCATAGGATAACCTATGGATTACGTGAACAAATGGATGAGCTAAAAATCCAGTAAGGGTGTATACATAAGAATAAGGCTCTAGAACATTGGTTAGAAGGAATGAAATAATAAGAAAAAAAATATAACATATGGAATAATAACATGTAAACATTGGATCTTATAAACATGGATTCATAGCATTGTGGTAGAAACATAAAACAATAATTTAGTATGAGTCATGGATAACCTACAAGACCATTTCACATTAAGAAAATGTCAAGGCTAACTGCCACGACCATCACCCAGGGTAGAACAAGCCGAGGAAAACCGCCAAGACTGTTTCACATAATGTCTCATGAGACTCCACATTACCTAATGAATTGGAGTGCTATCTGGGTGCACCCATTTTAACATTTTCATGAATAGGTTTTCCACATAAGAGTCATAGAATGTATAGCATACATAAATATAAGGGTACCCATGGAATGAAATGGGTATCAAAATCATGTCATAAAGCATAATAAATGGGCATATAATAAAAGATTCTATGAATGAAATTCAATTAAATAATACATGGATATTCATAACGTAAAAAATCAAATATAATGATAAGTGATTTCAATCAAAAGAGAAAACGTATAAAAAATTATTTAAGAAACATTATAATTAAAACATTTTAATGTAGTTTAAATAAAAATACTAAATAGAAAAAGAATAATATTTTATAAAAAATCATAATTGATCCAAGAATGTATTCATAATAAAAATAATAATTTAATAAATACAATGGTGTATTAAAATAGAACATATGGTTCACCAATAATTGGGTAAGTATTTGGGAAATTCTAATAAAATAGTTTTTCTTATTGGGAAGTATTGAGGAGGGAATCACTTAAAAATGTGTATATCCCCAAAAGAGAATGATGAAAGGCTCTTGATAAATGAATTTTATACATTTTAAAAAATTATAAGATTCAAATAAATAAATAATATAACATCATTTTGTAAGAAGGAAGATAAGGCAACCCGACAGAATAATGGAGGTTCAGGTGAAATCCCATATATATTATCAGCATAGTATCTTGTGTAATTTAGAGGGGTTAATGAGAGAAAAAGGGGTTTATCATCACTTATATATCATTAATAAAGTATGTGGGAGGTGAGAAATTGTGTCCCAACATTAGTTATTACCCATAAAATGGCACATCCTAGAAGACATTCATGAATAAATGTTGAATAAAGATGATCCCTTACCTTAAGTTTGAAGGTGTTCTTCCATTGATATTAATGGACGGAAAAAAAATTACATTTATTAATTAATATTTCTAGAAAATATTCTATATTTAGACGGTTTATTATATCCTTTTTAAGTTAATTCATGGTCTTTTTTATGGGTTAAGTGGTTTAATTTCATTGTTTGGGTCTGTTTGTTTTCTTGGTTTTAACATTCGGTATACCTATTTTTCATAAAAGGATAATCAAGTAAAATGGGTATGGTTTTCAGGAATTGAAGTAATATTCTATTATTTATCATATATAATGTTACATTTTTGTAAATTTTTATTTGTTTCTTGATGTGAAGTGTAATCATTATGTAAAACTTTACTGATAATATTTTAGGTTTCTTGGCAGTTTAGTTCCACAAAGAACATGTTTTGTTTCTTAAATAAAAACCATGTGTAGAAAAGAATTATAGAACAATAAATGTGAGATAATACATATATTATGGTCTGATTAAACCATGAAAATGGTTTCATGACCAGAATATAAGATGGTAATATAAATTAAAAATACATCATCCTTGAATGTGGTAATTTAACACATCTCAGATGGTGCCTTTACTAATATAATAGAATAGGGGTAATAAATAAATGATAATAAATTACTCCATTATCATAAAAAAATTAAAATATATGTAAGGTACTATTGTTTCTATAACATTTTTATGAGGAGATGTAAGTATGGAAGAGTTAACAAATCTATTTGAAAAGAATGTAAAAGAATTGAAATAATGAATTTACCACTTGAATCAATCTTCCTTGAGAGCCTCTTAAGGGGAGAGAACTATGTATTTTGAGGAGTCCAGGGGATGATGTATGTGGGAGAGGATATTGGGAAGAAATTTGGATAGAATTTAGGGAAGTTACTAGGCATGAGAGAAGTAAATATAAGAAGGGATTGTAGGTGGATTTTATAGTGGAGAAGAGGTGGGTTTTCATAATATTTAATTTCTATGTTTATTAATTGTTTTTAAGATAAGAAATAGTGATGATTCTATGAAGAAAAATAGTAATATGTGCATTTGAGTTCTAAAAAATGGCTATTTACATCATCCATTACTCAAGCATAATGTAGAAATTTAGGATTTAGCATTATTGTGAATTATCATATTTTACTATTCATCCAAAATTAAAGTATTTTAGAAAAAGACAAAAAATTCTCCCTAACCAATTTTCTTTGTGAAGAAAAAAAATAAACTCTATTTTTCCCAAAAAAAAAATTTAAATATAATTAGGCTAATTTTTATTTAAAATCATAATTTACATGAAAAATAAACATTTTAAAACAATATCTAATTTTATATTACTTCCAAAAAATACATAACGTCTAATATAATTTTCTTTAAATGAGAAGAAATAAAATTTTAAATTTATGGAAACCTTTTTAGAAAAAAAAATTCTTTTAAAATATTTAATTAAATATAATTATTTATTTATCACATTCAAAAATACTATTAATTTTAATATGGTCATATTATCACTTATAAGATGCCTAAATATTATATATACATTAATAGGTAAGGTTACTATTCTTTTGGGGAATTTACTACTCATAAGGGTCATATTTCTATTTATAATGGTAGGTTACTATTCATAATGGTTAGTTACTATTCACTGAAAATTATGTTTGTTTCACCAGAAACCAAAACAACTTACTAAATGCAATAGTGTATGTCAGATTTTTGAAATTCAAATCACAGAGGTGCAAAATTATATTTTGAGGTCACATAGTACTTAATAGTTCATTGTGTTGTGATTTCATGTGATTATATGACATAAATAAAAGAATGGTTTATCTGTTGATAAAACATTGGGTAATTACATTATTCCACCCTAATGAAATTTCTCCCCATGAATTTCATTTTAAATTCTATGTTGTATATAGGAGTTGGTTCTTTTCCTTTATTTCCTCCTCCAGTTCCCATGTTGCCTCTTCGTACTTGTGGTTCTACCATAGTACATTAACCAGGTGAGTATTCATGTTACATAGAACATTATCTCTACAATCCAGGATCTTACATGGCTATTCCTTATATGAATGATCATTCTCTAACTTTACCACCTCTTATGAGAGTACATACGAGGGTTTTGATATGTACTCCCTTAAGAGGGATACAAGGAAGACATCAATTACTTTAGACAGTTATGTGAATGTTCCAATCGATAGCCCATAGATCTGACTCAATCAGGGATCTATAAGGGAATGATATACTTGGGACACAAATTTCCACTCTCCCCAAACGTTATGAAAGTCTTTGATGGAGATATACATAGAAATACCATGTCCCTAATTTTTAACGCAAGTTCTCGTTGATGATTTTTTGCATAACTCTTTTGTCGACTTTGGGATGACTTGATATAATAACAAATTGTATTCACCTTCTCCACCATTTATTCAACCATTTTATGACCAAGTGGAGTATTCTCACTGAATTTATCCTAACACATAGGTTTTCTTAATCTTTTCCCATAAAGGTCTTCATATGGTGCCAATTGGATGCTAAAGTGGAAACTATTGTTGTGGGACAATTTGACCTGTGGATGATGTTGGTACCATTCAAAATTAAATTACATATAACATTCTCTAATAATATCTTACAATAGATGAATATTAAAATTATATTTTCCATCAGTTTGTGGATGATATGCCGCACTGATGTTCAGTTCAGTCCTTAGAGCATGTAGGAGAATTTTCGAGAACATTGAGGTGAGTATTGAATCTCAATTGGATACAATTCATACTGGTACTCCATGAAACATTAATAACTCTTTGATATATATCAATGTAATTCGACCCAATGATAAGTCCTCTCAAATCATGATAATGTGAGCTATCTTTGTAAAACGACCCACAATGACCCATATTGCATTTATTCCTCCAGATGTCCTTGGAAGCCCGATGAGAAAGTCTATGTCACGACCCGTCCTGGTGGGGCCCGAGCTGCAACTCCCAAAGCCCACCTCCAATAGGCCAGCGGCTGGTGACTAGCACCGAGTAGGTATGCTACTAACATGGGAGGCATTGCCTATAAACCTGTACACATGCACACACATCTCAAAGCACACATAGGTGAAAAGTAAAAACTACTAAAAGGAAAACATGCATGCATACACTAAAACCCAACCAACAGCGTACGATGGGGAAGTAATGTATAGTAAAGTAAAACCCTTGTCCAAAAGTACAAGCCCACAAAAAGAAAGTCTGTAACAAGTCCAACCTGTAGAGAAAGGTACTGGGACTGTAATCCACCATCGAAGGAAGACACCTCGGCCTGTCTGATCTCACTGAGCACCGTCCGGTCCTGGTCCGCCTAGAATCATGTCAAAGGCTCACTCATCTGCACAAGACACGACACATTCGGGCAAAGCCCGTGCAGGGGTGAGTATAAAAATACCCAGTAGGACACCCTGAAAACCACAAAGGAAAAACAACAAAGGATAAATACCACAAAGAAAAGGTACAATCAGCTCTACACAGTATATGTCTACAGAACATATAACAAGAATATCTAGATATACTCATACAGAAACGACCTTTGTGATACCGCCACTAGATCCAGCTCGATGATCCCACTAAGCATAATATCAGGAGATCACACTCCAAGGTATAAAGAGAGAGATACAAAGTACTCGTTTTGGGAGAACACACTCCACAAGTAACATGGGAACAGGATTCTCAGATGAGGATCACAACCAAGTCATGGGGTGATTCTGACAACTCAGTTAAGCTAATCCTCTAAGCAGAGGATCGCCGCCCGGGTAAATTTGGTCACGTCAATACAAAAAACTCTACCTGGGGTTCCAGAAATAAATAGAGGATCTGGCTCAAAGGGGATTCCAACAACTCTATTCAGGGAGTTCTGCTGGAGGGATCATACTCATGTATAAAGGAGTCGATACCAGAACATTCAAGGAATTTCCAAGGGTACGAACCCTAAGAACTAGTCCATGTCACCGGAGGCAAGTGGCTCAAGCCTTGAAAAATTTATTACACGGCGTTTAGAATGGTTACACGCCGTGTTCCTTGACCCCGAGTACTGCCCGTGTAAACAGCCTGTGTACTTCGGCATTGTAGGATAGAATACAACTACACGGTGTGTGGGAGAAAATCACACGCCGTGTTCGAGCACTTGGGCTCGCTCCGTGTATGCTGGCCATGTGACCGTACATGGTCTATGCCCGTGTCTGTGTCACCTGCCCGTGTACCAGTACATAGGGTACCCCGTGTATCTGGCCGGGTCTAGCCGGGGAGGGGTATACACGACGTGCCCGTGTCCATGTCGCCTGCCCGTGTACCAGTACATGGGGTACCCCGTGTATCCGGTCGGACCTGGCCGGGGAGGGGTATACACGGCGTGTCCGTGGCCGTGTATCCTCCCCGTGTCCATGTACTCCCAGAGTACACGCTGGGTATCCCTACCAACGAACATAGGTCGTGTATCCCATACTACACGGCGTGAAGTCGGGATTTTTCTAGAAATGGTGTCTTCTTCCCCGCGCTTCCTCTGATCCTTCAGATCTTCGTTTTCTCATTTTTTTTCATCACGATACTACATGGATTGGTTCGCCTTATCACTCGAACACTAATATAGGTGTTTTCGGTACTCAAATTGGATCATAAACGTTAATCTATCTGCCCGAAGAAAAACGCCCAAAAATCCAAATCTACCAAACTGCTCCAAATCACTCGCTGAAACCATCATCGCACCTCCGTGGGATTTCTTCGGGGTTGGATATTGAATATTGGATCGTTGCGCCAACAAATGAATGTGCAACGATCGATTTCCTCCAAGAACGCGTAGAACACAACGAAGAACGCGTGGGAGAGAAGAAACAAGAATTAAACATGGGGGACGAACCTCGATCATTGTTCATGATGATCCGGGTTCATCGTCATTAGATCAAAAACCACAACCATCAAAAGATTATAATTCTCCAGTATTTGATCTCCTGATATAACCCCAAATCGCACCTGCTCGCAAAATGATCGATCTACGGGCTAATCTATTCGTGTATTAGCCCATGTTGGTCGTAGAGAACAAAAAAGAGGAAAGGAGAAATCAATAACAATCATCCTACCTGTATTCTCTGCATTTTCCAGTGAAGAACCACTTGTCACATCGCCGTTGCCTTCGAAATTCATCAAGAACGTCGTTGTCACCGCGTTGGGGGTCCCCTCTAGAGCCGCCAAGGGTTTTTAGGGTTATGGGGTTGTATCCATGGACCCCGGCGCAAGCCTCTTTTTAAAGAGGATAAAAGATATGATATTTTATAAGATCATATTGCTAGAATAATATATTTTTATTAAATATTTTATTATTGTTGCGTCCAAAAACCAGATTTCACCACCGACCTGCGCCGGCCGATGTCAGGCCTCGCCTAAGGTAAAATCGTTGTTCTGAACGTAACAGTGCCCTCAGATTTCTAATCCAAGCACCCGTTCGAGATTTATTCCACTTTTTTAAGAAAACATCATGCATGCATAATTTAATTATTAAATTAAATTCAAACATTTGTCTCGGGCTCACCAGGCCTCAGAACTGCACGCCATCTCAGAGCCTGGTCACGAAATAATTCCCAAAAAATTTTAAAATAATACATGAAAAAATCTGGGACATTACATCACACCAATCTTAGGGCTTTTACATCCCCTAAAAGCCAAAACATGGTCTACACAAAAAGGTGTGAGTACTGCACGTGAATCTGAGCCTCCTGCTCCTACGTGCTCTCCTTGAGATTCCCGTGCTTCCACCAAACACGCACTAAGGGAATAACTCGTCCACGAAGGATCTTCTCCTCCCGATCCTCTATCTCCACTAGGTACTCAGCAAAGGTCTCTCCATCGTCGATGTCCAGCTTGCCCCAGTCAATGACGTGCCATGGATCATGCACGTACCTCCGTAGCTGTGACACATGGAAGATGTTGTGTACCCGGTACATCTGAGGAGGTAGATCCAAGTGATACGACACCTCTCCACCTCTACATAGAATCTGAAAAGGGCCAACGAACATCAGAGATAGCTTTCCACCACGACGAAATCTATGCAATCCCTATCGAGGTGAGACCCGAAGAAACACATGGTCTCCCTCATCGAGATCCAAGGGCCTCCGCCTCATGTCAGCATATGACTTATGCCGACTCTGTGTAGTCTTCATCCACTCCTAGATGACCTACACCTTCTCTGTAGTAGCTCTCACCATCTCTGGGCCCATGAGTGCTGACTCTCCCGGGTCAGTCCAACAAAGTGGCGACCTGCAGGGTCTCCCGTACAGAGCCTCGAATGGTGCCATACCAAAAGTGGAATGATAACTATTGTTATAAGAAAATTGGACCAGTGGTAGGTGATCCTCCTATCTACAACCGAAGTCAAGTATGCAAGCTCGTAGCATATCCTCCAGTACCTGGATGGTCCGCTCTGTCTGACCATCAGTCTAGGGATGAAATGATGTGCTCAAGTGTAACTGAGTCCCAAAAGATTCCTGCAATCCCTTCCACAACCGGGATGTGAAATGAGCATTACGATATGAGACGATCATGGATGGTACTCCATGAAGTCGAACTATCTCCAGCGCGTAGAGGCGTCCCAAGCTCTCTACTGAACTCTGCTCCCATATGGCTAGGAGTTGGGCTGACTTGGTGAGTCGATCAATTACCACCTAGATGGCATCGTGTCCCCTGGACGTGCATGGTAAACCAGTCACGAAATACATGGATATCATGTCCCACTTCCACTCTGGAACCTCAAGTGGATGAGTCAAACCTATTGGAACTTGGTTCTCAGCCTTTACTTGCTAACAATTAAGGCACCGAGAAACAAACTCTGCCACACACTTCTTCATCCCTGGCCACCAGAACTGACATCAGAGGTCCTGGTACATCTTTGACACGCCTGGATGCACCGCCAAAGGGGATGTATGGAACTCCCTCAGTACCCCCCCCTCAATGTCACTTGTACTACTGTGCACCCTCTGAAAAGGTAAAGGGGCTCCCCTCCTTCTGAAAATCGTTCAGCAGCAGCACCTGTGGATATCTGGGCACGTTGAGTCTCACAGCTAGCATCCTCGTGATTTGCTTCCCTGAATTGTTGTAAGAGTGGAGGGGTAACAACCATCGACTTATGGTAAGCTCCATCATCTCTATCCTTGAAGGACAACTGCAAAGAGGCCAACTGCATTGACGCCTCATCCAGCAACTGTGAAATGGATTTCCTACTGGGACCATCTTCCACCACGTTCCCCTTCCCAGGAGTATAAACGATCTCAAAGTCGTAATCTTGGAGGAACTCAAGACATCACCTCTGTCTCAAATTCAGATCCTTTTGAGAAAAGATATATCTAAGACTCTTGTGATCATAGTAGATGTTAAACCGTTCGCCCATCCGATAGTGCCTCCACATCTTCAATGTGATGACTACCGCTGCCAACTCAAGATCATGGGTCACATAGTTCTTCTCATGTGGCCCCAACTGACGTGTGACATAGGCAATTACCGCTTGCCTCTGCATCAGGACACAACAAAGCCCGGTTCCTTATGCGTTGCAGAACACTACATACTCAACACCCTCCTTCAGAAATCTCAAGATCGGGGCAGTCATCAGACTCTATCTCAACTACTGGAAAGCCTGCTGGCATTTCTCGGTCCACACGAAAGGTTGTCCCTTATAGGTCAAAGCTGTCATGGGTTCTGAAATCCTAGAGAAATCATGAATGAATCTCTGCTAGTAGCATGTCGACCCAAGGAAACTCCGCACCTCCATCATGCTTCGGGGTGGCTCCCTTGCTAGCACTGCCTTCGCCTTTGCAGGGTCCACTACTACACCATCTGCTGAGATAACGTTCCCCAGAAAGTGGACCTCCTATAACCAGAACTAACACTTCGAGAGTTTCCCATACATCTGGTTCTCTCGGAGTGTGTTCAGAACCATCCTTAGGTGTCTCGCATGCTCATCCTCGGACGCAGAGTACACAAGGATATCATCGATGAAGACCACTACAAACTGGTCTAAATAGGGCTGAAAAATCTGGTTCATGAGTCCCATGAACACTGTCGGGGCGTTCGTCACACCGAAGGGCATCACCAAATAATCATAGTGACTGTAGCGACATCCAAAAGCCATCTTCGGTATCTCCTCCTCCCATACTAGCAACAAGTGATAGCCTGATCGTAGATCAACCATCGAGAACCATTGTGCCCCTCTCAACTGGTTGAAGAGGTCGTCGATACTCGGTAGTGGATACGGGTTCTTCATGGTCACCTGATTTAAGCACCGGTAATCCACACACAGCCTCAATCTCCCGTCCGCCTTCTTGGAAAACTGCACTAGGGATGCCCAGGGTGAAATGCTGGGTCTCACAAAGCCTTTCTTCTGCAAGTAGTCCAGCTGTATCCACAAATCACAAAGCTCTGCAGGAGCCATCCGATAAGCTGATGCTGATATCGGGGACATCCCGAGTTGCAACTCAATTCAGAAATCTATCTCTTGATGGGGAGGTATCCCGGGGACATCCTCCGGAAAGACGTCCTCGTATTCAGCCACCACTACTGGAAACTGAAAACTCGTAACATCTGCCGCACCACGGGTTAGGCTAGCCAACTTATGTGAAATCAGTTGTGCCCTCCTATGCACGAGTCCATCCTGTGCTGCTTGGGTCTCTCTTTCACCGAAAAAAGAGAACCACATTCTATCACTATGGACACACTGCACCCTTCCCCTAAAACAACCAATCTGGGCATGAACTGTGGATAACCAATCCATGCCAAGAATGAAATCATAAGGCCTCGATGCTACCACAAAGAGGTTCCAACCGAAACTCTCACCTCCATGGGTTATGTCACACTTCTTGCAATGATGTGTGATCTTTGAATCTTCTCCAGTTGGTGTTTCTAAGCGTAAGGGTCAAGTCAATGGCTGAACTGGAATCTCAAGGTCTCGAACAAGATTAGTAGCCAGAAATGAATGATTAGCACCTGTGTCTATCAATACGGCAACCAAAGTAGAAAAGACACAAATAGTAACTCTAATCATTCCGGGAGTACCTGGGTCATAAGAATCTACCTCCTGCAGTTGTCCCTGCCTTTGTCCACTAGCTCCCTGTGCCTGGGGTGGACCTCCTGGGGGTGGTGGTGGTAAACGGTCAAAACGCTGACCACCTCCAGATACTCTCCCTGATCCTCTTCCACGTCGGGTGCCTCACAGATCTTCCTGCTCCACACATTTCCTCTGTCTCGGTGGTCCATCCACAGCTCCCGTGTCAGTTACACGGTGGGTTGGACAATCTCGAGCTAGATGTCCCCTGCCGTCACATGAGTAACATCGCCTCTCTCGAGGATGGTTGGAAGCACCCTGTGAACCCTGTACGGCTGATCCCCTATCTTGGGATCTCCTCTGGAAATGTCTCCCACGCCTGGGTCCCTGACGTCAGCTCCCTGCCGCCAAGGTCTCCGCTCCAGCTCGCCCACTGCTGACAACTGTCAGCTGTCCCTACTCCACCAGGAAGCTCTCGACCACCAAAGCCCGCTCGAGCACCCCAGCATAAGTAGGAATTCTCATAGGGATGATGCTATCTTGGATATCGCTGCGCATGCCCCGCTTTAAAGTCCGAGCTCTAAATTACTGATCTATGATCATATCCATCGAGTATCACGAGAGGTCGGTATACCTCGACGAATAGTCAGCCACTGACATGGTTCCCTGCTGAAGATGAAAAATCTCCTGTATACGTACTGCTCTCAGGGTAACCAGTGAAAACTCTTCTCTAAAGAGACGCTCAAACTCCGACCATGCAAGAGTCTCCTCGTCGTGAGTCTGGGTGACCAAACTCCACCATCACCCTGCCGAGCCCTGCAGAAGGCTTTCTTCCAGGATCACCATCTGGTCTGTTGGTGTCCTAACCAAACGGAAGTCTCTGGTTACTGCCTCAAGCCTATCCTCTGCTGCATGAGGGTCAGGCTTGCCTCTAAACCTGAGGGATCTCTTTCTCGGAAACTCTTGGAGTGCGCTCATCATGCGCTCCTCCTCCACTGGTATAGCAGGCGCCAAACACTTCCCCACAGGTAGTGGAATAACTGGAACGCCAACTGGTGGTAGAACTGGGGGATATGGTCCATGTATCAAAGCTTCATCACTAAGGGGGTCATCCTCGTGATCGAGCTGCTGGATCCTAGCGGGTGCGCGTCGCGGAGCAATCCAGTTTAAGAAACAAGATGTATCATAATCACTGAGTATATTTGGAGAGCTGGCTCAAGAAGGACATGGAAACCACAACCCATTATTATATGATCCATGTACCATTACTTTTCCTCATGCAACTAGTGTTTTCATGTTCCTAGTTGAAAAGAAAGTTATCAGATCCCTGGTGTATGGATATGTCGGCCGCTGCACAAACACTGGGGTCCCTGGCCTGAGAGACGAACTCGAAACACTTAACATTGTGGCCCCAAACCAACTCACATACTCTCGGTCCTAAGGTAGAACCGACCACCTCTAATACCACTCTGTCACAACCCATCACGGAGGGGCCCAAGATGCAACTCCCCAAGCCCGCCTCGAATAGGCTAGGGGCCGGTGACTAGCACCGAGTAGGCATGCTACTAACATGGGAGGCATTGCCTATAAACCTGTACACATGCACACACATCTCCAGGACCACAAAGCTGAAAATTAAAAACTACTAAATGGAAAAGATGCATGCATACACTAAAACCCAACCAACAGAGTACGACAGGGATGTAATGTACAGTAATGTAAAACCCTGGGCCAAAAGTACAAGCCCATCAAAAGAAAGTCTGCAACAAGTCCAACCTGTTGAGAAAGGTACTGGGACTGCAATCTGCCGCCGAAGGAACACACCTCGGCCTGTCTAATCTCACTGAGCATCGTCTGGTCCTGGTCCGCCTAGAATCCTTTCAAAGGCTCTCTCATTTGCACAATACATGACTCGTGCGGGAAAAGCCCATACAGGGGTGAGTATAACAATACCTAGTAGGACACCCCGAAAACCACAGAGGAAAACCAACAAAGGAAAAATACTACAAAGAAAAGGTACAGTAAGCTCTACACAGTATATGTCTACGGAACATATAACAACAATATCCAGATATACTCGTACACAAACGACCTTCGCGATACCGCCACTAGATCCAGCTCGATGATCCCACTAAGCTTACTATCGGGTGAACACACTCCCTTCTCGGAATACAGAGATACGAAGTACGTGTTCCAGGAGAACACACTCCACAAGTAACTTGGGAACAAGATGCTTAGATGAGGATCATAGCGAGGTCATGGGGTGATTCTGACAACTCATCATGAGCTAATCAGCTAAGCAGAGGATCGGCGCCCGGGTAAAGTTGGTCACGTCGATACCAAGAACTCTACCTAGGGTTCCAGAAATGAATAGAGGATCCGGCTCAGAGGGATTCCAACAACTCTATTTATGGAGTTCTGCTGAAGGGATCATACTCCTGTATAAAAGGAGTCGATACGAGAACCTTCAAGGAATTACCAAGGGTACGAACCCTAAGAACTAGTCCAAGTCACAGGAGGCAAGTGGCTCAAGCCTTAAAGAATTTATTACACGGTGTGTAGTATGGTTACACACCGTGTTCCTTGACCCTGGGTAATTCCTGTGTAAACGGCCCGTGTCCTTCGGCTTTGCTGGATAGAAAACAACTACACGACATGTGGAAGAAAATCGCACACCATGTTCGAGCGTCTAGGCTCACTCAGTGTACGCTGTCCATGTGCCCGTACATGGTCTCTGCCAGTGTCTGGGTCGCCTGCCCGTGTACCAGTACATGGGGTACCCCGTGTATCTGGCCGGGTCTGTCCGGGGAGGGGTATACACGGCATGTCCATGTCTGTGTCGCATTCTTGTGTACCAGTACACGGGGTACCCCGTGTATCTGGTCGGGTCTGGCCGGGGAGGGGTATACATGGCGTGTACATGGCTGTGTATCCTGCCTGTGTTCATGTACTCCCGGAGTACACGCTGGGTAACCCTAACGACGAACACACGCCGTGTAGCCCATACTACACGGCGTGTAGTCGGTATTTTTCTAGAAAAGGTGTCTTCTTCCCCACACTTCGGCCGATCCTTCAGATCTTCGTTTTCTCATCCATTCGTCACGATACTCCAGGGTTTGGTTCGCCTTATCACACGAACATCGAGATGGGTGTTTTCGGTCCTCAAATCGGATCATAAACCTCAATCGATATACCCGAAGAAAAATGCCCAAAAATCCGAATCTCCCAAAACACTCCGAATCGCTCGCCGAAACCATCATCGAACCTCCTTGGGATTGCTTCGGGGTTGGATCTTGAATCTTGGATCATTGCGCCAACAAACGAATGTGCAATGATCGATTTCCTCTAAGAACATGTAGAAAACAATGAAGAACGTTGGGGAGAAAAGAAACATGAATTAAACAAGGGGGACGAACCTCGATCGTTGTTCGTGATGATCCGGGTTCATCGTCGTAAGATCAAAAACCACAATAATCAAAAGATTATAATTCACTATTATTTGATCTCCCGATATAACCCCAAATTGAACCCACCCACAAAATGATCGATCCATGGGCTAATCTGTTCGTGGATTATCCTGCGTTCATCGTAGAAAACAAAAATGGGGAATGGAGAAATCAATATCAATCATCCTACCTAGATTCTCTGCATTTTCAGGCGAAGAACCGATCGTTGCGTCGTCGTCGCTGTCGAAATCCGTCAAGAACGTCGTTGCCACTGCGTTGGGGGTCCCCTCCAGAGCCGCCAAGGGTTGTCAGGGTTATGGTGTTGTAACCCTAGACCCTGGCGCAAGCCTCTTTTTAAAGAGGATAAAAGATATGCAATTTTAAAAGTGCTTATTGCAGGGATAATATATTTTTATTAAATATTTTATTATTGTTGCGTCCAAAAACCATATTTCACCACCGACCTGCACCAGCCTGGTCTCGAAATAATTCCCAAATAATATTAAAATAATACATGTAAAATTTGGGGCATTACAATCCATGGTGATGTTCTCCCACTTCCATTTTAGTATGGGTAGTGGTTTTATCGTCCCCATAGACTTATATTTTTCAGCCTTCACTTGTTGAGATATTAGGAGCATTGAAGTATACTCCCCAATATCCTTATTTATATTGTCTCACCAAAAGTTCTCTTGAAGATCTCAATACATCTTTGTACTCCCTGGGTGAATAGATAAGGATTGACTATGTGTGTCATTCAAAATATACTTCTTTTTATCTATATATTATGACACATAAAATCATGAACCAACTCTTACAACTCATTACTCGTCAACCATGAACTTAGATTATTCCCTATTTCTAATGGATTACTGCATTTTTTGAATTTCTACATCTTTTCTTTCAGCATCCTTTATTTTATCCATAAGGGATAGTTGAGAAATCATTTGAGAAAGGATTGATTATATTTCTCCCTAAAATATTCCCAAGCCCATCCTCAAGAAATCTAAGATGATTGGATCGTTTTCAATTATCATCATTGATAAATATGTAGGATCCTTGCTATTTTGATCATTCTCAACCTTATTTTCATTACTAGGATGGTAGTGGATTGATCAATCATAATCCTTTAAGAGCTATAACCATCTTTTCATGAACATATTAAGCTCCCTACTACTGAATATATATTTGAGTCTTTTTTGATCAATATATATCTCAGTCTTCTCCCCATAGAGATAATGCCATTATATTTTTAACACAAAGATCATAATCACCAACTCCAGATCATGTGAGGGATAGTTTTTCTCTAGGAATTTCCACTTCCTTGATGCATAGGCTCTCACAATTTTATTTTTCCTCAAATTCCACAAAATGGAGAATTATAATATTTTCAAGAACAAAAATCCAATAAACATAAAAATTTGATATTGTACCCATAGTAGTTTTCACTAATGATATAATATCATTTGAGATAGGGACTCAATGTTCAAAAGAAATATTACATTTATAAAAATAAGAAATTTATTGAAATACATTTTGATATACACTACTTTTAAGTATTAGTTACATGTAATTTATTAATCATTATCCAACTTAGAATAGGACCTTCTCTTCTCCATTTATCATGGAGATTGTTGATGCTCAGCACACTTCTTAGGCCTTACAATAGTGCATCATCTTGGATAATGTACAACGTCTATACATTTATGACATAGAACTATGTATGATTCCATGGATGGATATTTTTTTTCATTCACTACATTCTTTATATTTTCGTGAAAATTGGATAATTTATTCCATATCTTTCCACACATAAAATGTCTCTGAGTCCCTTTGTGACATTTCGTGTAGTTCCACACTCCACAGCTGTTGAAAAATAATAATTTTTTATTCATTACCTTTCATCTTTATCAGATGGACCATCATGAGATTCCTTATTCTTCCAGGACTCCCTTGGGAATTCAACTATTTACCAATTATTAATAATGATTTTTGGTAGCTGATTTGGTATAATCACAATATGTCCTTGTTGATCTCCCATCTGATGAGGTATCTCGTTTTAGTAGTCATCACAATGTCCTTCACATCGGTTGTTAACCTGATTAATCCTATTACCATCCATTGAAAAGAATAAATAAATTGGCGATTAGTATCACATAAAGGTGAAATTAATGACACTAAAGGGATAAATTAGAAATTAAACTTATCTCCTTATATTATGTGATTCTAGGCCTCAGTCTATGTTATTCATTATCTATCTCCAAATGTATATTCATAAGTGATCTTTATTCCTTTAATTGTGGATCATTAATAGATTTTGTATTTACCAAAGAATATCCCCATAGAGTGTCAAACCAAGACTATAGGAAGGCTCATTGTTGTCCACCAGTTCTCGTTCGAGTCTATATCAATGCAATGTTTTCTGGTTTTACCCCTTGATACATCAATGCCAAAGCAACCTATACATGTTTATATCCAGGCAGGGATGTGAGTTCTTGATAAAACACTTAAATATAGAGGTGTTTTATTATAATTATTCTCATTCATATAGTATTTACTAAAGTGTTATATTTCTAATCTTTAAAAATAACTAGACTATCCTCTAATACCAAATACAGAGAGCCCAGCCTTTTACATATATCATTACATGATTTTAATCATAATCATGCATCATAGTAAAATCCAAGGATCCTAATGTCAAGTGTATTTGAGGGCTAGGTACATAATACTAAAAATAGGGAATTAAATAAACAATTATATATTTAATCATTATAGAGGGCTCCTAACATCCATTGTGCTCATACATCTGCATTGAATAATCTGGGTATAACATGAACAAATAATTGAGACAAAAACCCAATAATGGAGAATACATAATAAAAAGGCATTAGAACATGGGTTAGAAGGCATGGAATAATGATAAAAAATAATGGAATATATGGATTCATAACATATAAACATGGGATCATATAAAAATGGAATCATAGTAATGTGGATGCATCATAAATGATAAATTTAGGATGATTCAAGGATAACCGGAAAGACCATTTCACATGGCAGTAGAAGTCAATGCTAACAACCAAGACTGTTTCACATGGTAGAACAGGCCATGGCTAACCACCAAGACCATCGCACATAACATCTAATGAGACTTTACTTTACCCAATTCATTGGGGCACTATCTGGGTTCACCCATTTAAACATTTTCATAAATATGTTTTACACATAAAGAATCAGGAATAATCTATCATACATAAACATAATGGTACTAATGGAATGAATTGGGCATCATAATCATATCATAAATCATAATAAATCAGTGTATCATACAAGTGTCCATGAAATAATGGAATTAAATCATGTATGGAAATTCATAAGGTTAAAATGGAATATATCCTGATAAGTGATGTTAAATAGTAGTGACAACTTGTGAATTTTTTTAATAAACCAAATAATTAAAACATTTTGGGGATGTTTTAAGTAAAATACTAAATGGAAAATGGAATAATTTTTATGGAAAAGTAGAAGTGAAGAAGGTAATGGAAATTTAAAACCCATCATCTTTGTATGTTGTAATTTAACACGTCATGGTTGGTGTATTTACTATTAAAATAAATAAAGGTTAAAAGAGATATGATAATAAGTTATTCCATTATCATATCAAAATTCAATTACATGTTAGGAACAAGAATTGTCAAAACATTAGGATGAGAGGAGTAAAGGATAGAAAAGTAAACAAATGAACATGAAAAAAAATTAAAATAATTCAACAGAGGAATTTACCTCTTTAATCAATCTTCTGTGACAACCTCTTGAGGGGAGAGGATTTGGTATCCTTAAGAGGAAAATGGAATATAGATATGGGAGATGATCTTTGGGTGAGATTTTTGTAGAATTTAGGTATAGAAAAAAGATTGATAGGAATGTAGAGAAGAGGGGAGTGTGGGTGGTTTATATAGTGAAGGAGTGGAGGGTTTTCATAATATTTAATTCCTTAGTTTATTAATTTCCCTCAAGACTATAAATAGTGATGATTACATGTCCAAAAACAGTAATATATGCATGTGATTTCGAACCAATGACCATTTACATCATCCATGGTTCAATAATGATTTAGAAATTCAGGTTTTAGCATTTATTGTTAATTATCATATTTCACTATTCATAAAAAAATTCCTGTATTTTAGAAACTTCCCCAAAATCACCCAAACTATTTTTCGACATTTAGAATCAAAAAATGAAAGCAATTTTTTCAAGAATAATTTTCTAAATATAATTAATTTAGTTTTTAATTAAAATCATAATTAACATGAAAATGAAAATTTTAAAACTATAATTGATATTATAATGCTTTCAAAAATTACAAAAGGTCATATAAAATTATATTAAAACTAGAAGAAATAAAATTTTTAATTTATTAACACATTTTTGGAAAATAAATTTTCTTTTAAAATAATAAATTAATTCTAATTAATTATTTATGACTTATAAAAATACCATATGTTTTACCATGGTCATATTATCACTTATAAGGGGCCTAAATTTTATCTATACATTCATGGGTGAGGTTACTATTATTATATAAAAGTTACTATTTACAAGGGTCATATTAATATTCATATGGTAGGTAACTATTCATATGTGTAGATTACAACTCACCAAAAAAAATTTTGTTTCATCGGACTACGAACATCTTACTGAACACAACAGTTTATGTCCGATTTTCAAAATTGAAATCACATAAGTGTCAAAATTATTTTTAAAGGTAACATAGTACATAGTTATTCATTATGATGTGATTTCATGTTATTATATGACATATTTATAAGAAATCAATTTCCATTTATTAAACATTGGGTGATTGCATATCTTATTCTCTTGTTAAACAAGTATAGTTATCTTTCTGTCCACGAAATTTCAAATTACCATTTCTCTTCATCGAGCATTTGATTGTTCCGTAAAACCATAACATGATGAATTACCTTACTCCACAAAACATTCTTTCAATGGTATGGAATCAATATATTCTTATCCACATAAGGATTATTCTCTTTAATTTGTACTAATTCTGGGATAAGAACACGAGACGAATCTCGAACATGTTTCATTGTCCTTGAATCTTGCAACACCTTGTGTACGTGTGATAAAATTGGGTGTAAGGCAACTCATAGGTAAGTTAAAATAATTTATCTAGTATTTAATATGGTCTAATGTATCATAAAATCAAATACCATTTCTACCAAAATACAGACCACTTTTCCATTATGATACTTTGAGAATGACATGATCACCTTCATCAAAATAGTGGAATTGACTATGGTTATCTGTGTCACTTTTATAACTTCTCTGAGCCATACCCATATATTTCTTTATCAATTTAACCATATTAACCATTTCATCTACAATCTTTGGTTTAGAAACATATTTTATCCTACTTTATCCCAAAAATCCAGTATTTGACACAGCCTTTTATATAATTACTCAATTGGTGACATATGCATATTGAAATGAAAATAATTATAATTTTAAAACTAAATCATAGAAATATGTTAATCAAAACTACCTTGGTAATCCAATTAATAAAAATGAAGAATATCTTCCTTTTCTAAATCATCCACTCAGACTCCCTATTATATTGAGTATGACATGATATACTAAAATTTAATTTAGTACCCAAAGAATTTTGAACTCCTTTACAAGTTGAAGTTAACATGGAAACATGGTCATATATAACAGAGAGTTTAACTACATTTAACATGACTATATACTTGATTGTCATGAGAGAAGAATTAATGACATTTTATCCACAATGGCAAGGAAATTTATAGATTTATTTAGTCAATCAACAAAATTTAAATTGTTAACTTATGATGTCCATGTGAATCTGACTATAAAATAAATAGATATATTTTCACATTTCTACTTCGACACTAGGAAAGGTTGAATCATCCCATAGTAATTTTTTTCTTTAACGATTCAATATCTCAAAAATTTCATGGTAAATTTAAAAATACCTCTTTTTATTCCATCACACCAATGATACTCTCTAATATCTATATACATATTAATATTTCTAATATGAATAGAAAATAGAGTAACATATTATTCAGTCAAAAATTTTATCGTTAATTGATAATCACTAGTCACACATATTGTATTTTAAAATATAAAATCACATTATTTGTAAATATTAAATTCATTTAACATACCCTTTAATAACCAAAACTGCATTTTTTCCACAAATTGTGATCTTCCTTCTAATATTTAATAAAAATTTATGATAGGGATGATGGTATGAACCCCTGAATAATATGGAGGAGGATCATGAATGAAAAATTTCTTTTCCAAAATTCATCAAACCATTAACAATTTTTTTTTCAAATGTAACATGGTTAATGTACCATTATTTTTTCAAATCATGGAATCAGCTACTTTGTCTTCCTTCACTAGATGATAATAAATTTGTTAATTCATAATCCTTGATAATTTCTAGCCATATTATTTGTATTATGATCAATTATTTCAAAGAAAACAGGAAAATTAAACTTTTTTAATTGTATATATTTCACACTTTATACATTAAAAATTATCCCTTCAATTATTATAATAAAAAACCCACAGAATATAATTTCAGATCATGTGTAAAAAAATTTCTAACATATTGTTTTATCTGATGTGAGGAACAAGAAATTAAATGGTAATTTTTTCATCAGAACTCAACCATGTCACATCAATAAATAATCCTTGTATATAAAAAATTAAAAATATCTTGAGGGTAAGTACAAAATTGGATCAATCACTAATAATATTTTTAGTTCCTAAAAATAATCATCGCATTCTTTTTCTATATGAATTTAAATCCTTTATGATTTCACATTGTATATGGGATATAAAGCCAAGAAATATTTTCAACAATCCTCTAGTAATAACCTATATAATAAAGAAAAAAATGAGTCTTTGAGTTGTTTTTGGGTATTGTCCATTCCTCTAAAACATTAATTCATGATGTGTAGAGTCCTATTTTAACATCAGAAAAAAAAATATTCGCGGAATGAAATTTTTTCAAAATAAATTTAAAGATACTAAAATTTACTTATATTCTAATTTCATTAAAGGTATTCAAAAAATATACACTTGTCATTCCAGATCATCAATACTTCTAAAATATACCAATATGTCATCCATAAGCGCAATAAAATATTTCTAATTATTCATGAAACAAATCTACTCATAAGATCTATACACACAACTGGTGCATTAGGAAACCAAAAGGGAATGACTAAAAAGTAAAAATTCACTATATCTAGTGTGAAATATCATATTTTGAGTATCATTCTCATTTACTATCAACTTGGAGTTCCCATAACTGAGATAAATAATCCAAAAATACTTCCCATCGTGGTGTAGAACTATTAAATCCTCAATATGAGGTTAAGGACATTTTTTCTTAAAAGTGATGTTATTCAAGTCTCAATAATTTTTGAAAATTCCCATTAGAACCGTGTTTATTTTTTTGGAAATATAAACAGATAACCACAATGTAATTTTATATTTCTCTTATAAACATTATCTTGAACCTAATGATACATATTTTTTAATTCATAATCCTCAACTTCATCTATTCAATATGGGGGTTTTGAAATAGGCTTAGAATCTTGAATTAATTCAATATTAAATTCAATGCTTAGATTAAGAAAAAAAATATGAAATAATCAAGAAAAATATACACAAATTCATTCACTATTAGAACATCACAAATTTTAAAAGTTACATTCTTTTTAATATTATGATATAAGTAACATTCAATTCCATCTAAAATCAATTTCTCAGCCTCTGGATAATTCATCATATGTATAAATTCACTGAAAAAATCTAAATAACTCAATAAAATGTGATATAATGATAAAACAAATTCTAATACATTCATAAATTAATATATAATCCCACAATGTTATGATCAACATGATTTTAAGGAATGAACCTCCCACTAATAGAAAAATAAAAATTCTTATAAATCTTGGATTCAAAAATTCTTCCACAATAAAATTTTACTAAATGTTTTATCATCCAATATGTGGTGATATTTTCATTTTACATGGAAATTTAATTGAAATAAAATAATGTGAAGATATAGAGTCAAGTAGTTCATTGTAATAGCTTGATTAAATAAGTAACATACATGTCACCACTTTTTTGGATGGACCAACTTCAATCTCAATAGTAGAAAATTATTTTTTCAGGTCTTTTTATTTATAATTATGATAATTTATATCATATAAAAAAAATTGTAACACATTATCATAATTCCTCAATTCATTTCAATTTAAGAATATTATTGTCAGCTTTTCATTATTCTTTTTCTCATTTTCCTTACAATCACAAGCCATATGTCAAAAATTTCCTCATCAGTAGCACTTTATAGATTTTTTAATATATTATCAATTATGAAATTTACCACAGTTATCATAAGATTGTAAAATGATTTTGTTACCTCCATTTTTACATGATGAATTTTTCACCATTTCCAGCTATCCAGACCTTTATTACATGTATTCCTTGAATACATGATTATTGATGAACTCTATATCTACCTTCTAGAAACACTACACTAGTTATATCATAAAATTTCAATTCATGGGATGCTAACACACTTTGATGTCTTGGTTTCAACAATTATTAAATATTAATAACATTTCTAGCAAGATCCATGATTAAATATTTACACACAAATTTAATCTTTTAAAAGCATCTTTATAGGCATATAATGAATCATTGTCTATTTTTATTCAATTATATGAATTGATTCCCATTTTAAATTCACAAATATTTAAGGAAGTATTTATGTAGAAAAATGTTATTAATTTTTTTTGATTTCATGGAATAAAAATAAACTCTCTCTATTGTATTTTTATTCAAAGACCACCATCAACAAAAAACATCTTTAAAATGGTAAATGTAAAGGGTTACATTTTTACATTCCCAAATTCCCAGGATATCAAATGTCTTTTATAGTGAATTAATTCAACCTTATTATACTAATAGATTAGAATATCCAAAAAATAATTGAGTATGTTTTATCATTAAATTATCTAGTAGCATTATGTTTCTTCATGGAAGATTCATCTACTCTATAGAAAAAATATCAGTGACATGTATAACTTGTATCAATTAATACATTATAGAGAAAAAATCATTAGTTACAATTATATCAATATCAGGAAGATTATTTTGATGGATATTTTCTTATTGGTTCTTTCCTAATATAACATTCATATTTCCTATAAGAAGAACCATTCTAAACAGAATTAGTTTTGGATAAACATCATGGTAAACATAAAATGATATATATTGATAATAATAGTGTAAAATATCTTGAATCTATTTATAATAATTTTATTTACACGAATTTTAATGTAAACATTTTTCTGATGATAGTAGTAAGGAACAATCATTAAACATTACATATTCTAGTTGAATTAGAATATAATTAAACTTATACTTTATACAGTTATTTTAGGTTTATAGTATTATATAATTAGTTAAATAATATTATATAAAATTAATTTATATTACAAAGTGGAAACTTCTAATCAATATCATTTTACCCTTTGACATAAAAAATTTAAAATGAGACACTATTTATTTAAAAAAAATTACTCCTGAATTTAAAAATGACATTTCATTTAACATACACATTCTTTAACCTCATGAAACAAATTTTAAAAAATACTGATGAGAAAAAGAATTAGTATGCTATTTCAAATTAATAAATCCATTAGTCCAATATAAAACATGAATACCCATGAACATTGTTTCTAAAAAATACCCTTTACCAAGAAATGGAATCATCTTTATTTTAAAAAATAATTATCATACCTTTTAAAATAAAATTATTTCTATTAAATCTCATACGATAACATGAAAATTCAACATAGATTACATGGTACACAATCATCATATAATCCTTACAAACCCATTAAATCCATTAAAACACTATTTAAAAATAGAATAACATAATGGAAAAAATATTATATTATTCCCTAGGGAACATAATCTTTACCCAATGCATTAGAGCACTATGTGTGTGCTCCCATCATAAAATCTATGACATGCCTAGCTATTTATATCTGGGAGTGTCCATCATATAAGATATAATGGGGTCACATGTGAGCTATAATGGGTCTAAAATAATATTAAAATTTATTTCCAATGAAAAATTCATGAATAAAGTTCTATTATATTGTAAATATTCATCTTAAAACGCATTAATATTATTTCAAACCTGTATATAGGACTCTGCGATTTCAAAATTCCCCATTTTAAATAATCAATTTTCAATACCAAAATACCAAAAAAAAGTAAAATTTTATTTATTTTAATAATCCATTAAATCATGTAAAATAGTCTAAACATCAAATAACATTTAGGGTGAGGGAAATGTAATTATAGATTTATAATTTTAAAAAAAATTCCATCAATATGTTTTATATAAAATAATATTTTTTAAAAAATATTCCTTGTTGAAAACCATTTAAAAAATAAAAAATAGATAAATAAAATATTTTTTACAAATATTTTATTAAAATATAATAACATTAATAAAATAATTTTTAAAAAATTTCACATAGAGGAAAATGAGTCAAAAAATAAATCCATATAAGAATAGTTCTTTAAATGAAAGTCCATTACCTTGAGTCTCACATGTAACATGAATTATTCATCTTCTTGAATAATTGAAATCAGTTAATTATTTAACTTATTTATATATGTTTTATTTTTAATTATTTATTTTATTAAATTATTACCATTTTAAATAAAATATTATAATTAATTATGTTACTGACATATGTTTTTATGATATTCAGCTTATATGTCGAAAATGACTCTTGATTGGTTGATTGTGGTCAGAGAGTTAATTATTCTATCATATACAAAATAATAATAATGATATATTTATCATATTAATACATTAAATATATTTTTAAATTCATTCATCTAATATAGGAATGAAAATTTAACTATGTTCCAATCGTGGAGATGGTAGGTCATATGTACAGATGTGTAACGTTTCCACATTCACATTATTATTATAGAAAGAAGGTAAGTATTATATTATAATTAATTAATTGTAATAATATCATATATAGTTAATTATTTTATTAAATATACTTATATATATCACCCATGTAATGTGGGGATGAAAAAAGAAACACATCACTTTGCGGAGGCGGTAGTCCACAAGTATGCATGCATGACGTTATAATTTTTTTGTCAATATAAAGATAAAAAATTAAGTTATATATTTTATTTTCATAATTATAAATATGTTTTGATTATAATATATAAACATTAATTCTTCCCTTGTAAACATTCATGAGTGGAAGAAAAGTAAAATTAATTACATTAATTCATGAGGGGGTAGTTCGATAAACACACAAATGCTAGTTTTTTTCAAATTTAAATAAAACATATATGGGTTGAGGTTTTGAAACTAAAATAATAAAATCTCATAATATTTTATTAATTTTTTTAATATATCATATTTTTTTAATAATATCTAAAGGAGATGTAAGACGAAACCAAACTGAAATTCTATATTAAGAAAGATACCCCCTCATCGTACCAACTCTTTAGGATTGCAACTATATCCTTCCTAGATTGGATTTTTGGTCAAGAAACAACCACTATGACATAATGATAAAATTTAGGATATTATTTTGATAGTTACAATCCTATCCAAAAAAATAATAATGGTGATAATAAGATAATCATTGGGTGACCATTTATAAGTGGGCGGAGGATTGAATTTGAATTTTTATAAAAAAGCAAAACTGACACCCAAATTTGATACATGAAAAAAGGATAAAAAAAGAACCATTCATGATCCATAGATGATAAAAAAAGGTTTAAATATGTTTTTGAAGTCAAATTTATACATTTGTTTAGGTCATTTTAACCCTTAATGTTTTAGTTTAACCCTCGATAAACTTGTTTTATCCTTGACTTTGCAAAACTATTTTTACAATTCATTATGACAAAAAATAAATTTCACATTTCATATATTATAAATTATTTTGATTAAAAATATTTTATCTATTTTTTAAAACAAAATACATAAATCTAACATAATTTAATTTAAAATTAACCCCACAAAAGTGATATATATGTCTGTTTCATGAAATATATCTTTTAAAAAACAGATTATTTTATATTCACTCAATGACAAGTAATAATGATCATATGAATTTAAAATAATATTTTTATACATATAATAAACAAATTTCATTTAAATAATTCCTCACTAGGGGTTATTTTAATTAATTTAAAAGTGAAAACATTATACACATTAAAAAATTCAAAAAGCCCGTTTTTAGACATAAAAATAAACTTTTAATGAAATATATTATAAATATGATTAAAATGTAATTTTTGGATTAATTATAATAAAATAATTCATATGTAACATTAAAAAAATTTAAATTCTTATGGTACTTTAAATTATATAATTTCTAAAAAATAAATGAAAAGTTTACAATAAAATATATTTTTTTTACAATTTAATGAAAAATTATAATTTTCCAAAATATCACGAAATTTTACCTGAAGTTAATTTTTATATATTTATTTGAATAAGTTAATAAATTATCCATGTCCAAAATATGTAATTTATAAATTATGTATTTAAATAAAATCCATAAATTAATATAGTTTAATTAAAACTATTTCCTATTTATTTTGAAATTAATTCATTGTTTTATAATGTATATATGAAAAAAATTTAAAATTATTAGAAAAAATTAAATTTATTTATTATATAATTACATTATTTATTATATATATATATATATATTGATCATCTTTTCTTTGTTTTTCTGTTGATGAAGTCTCAACCAAACTCAAATATAGTTTTAGGTCGGGAGGATATTGAGTTTGTAATAGATTATTAGTATACGCTTAGAATGGGTGGGGCTATGGATTATGTGTAAAATATCCTTCATTAAAGGAGTAATCTCTTTATTTTTTTTCATATTGTATAATGATCTAATAATATTCTTGGGTGAGAGTTAGTAAGATGAAGCAGCAATGGATTGTGTTATATGATAATGAAATTGAGGGGTGAATTTTCCTATGTTGAGATGCACATCATATGGGGGAATGTACCACCTGAGTAATGGTTCTGCATATTGATATTTTATCCATTATATTATATTATATATTATAACTTAATTATTATAAGTATTATTTAATATAAATAATGATTTTGAGTTGTATTATTAAAAAAATGGCCTTTTTCATTAGAGTTCTGTTTTTGAAATCCAAATTTATAAGGTGTTTTATGAGGGGTCTTTATAGGTTTGTATGACAATATAAATGGTATCAGATAAGGTTTTTGTGTGAAATTAATTATAAATATTTTATAAACTAAGGGTTTCATCGATCTCAGTATTTTCTGAGAGACTTTTCCTAGAAAAAATGTATTTTTTGAAATAAAAAATCTATTGAGAAATTTAGGGTTTACTGGATAGTCTTGGGATCTTTCATTATTATTCTATAGTTCTATATTATTTAAAATATATAATGATATAATGCCTCATTATCCACTAAATTATTCCATTATCTATTATAAATCCTTCTAGGAGATTCTATAGGCATTCCAGGGCATTTTTTATCACCTCACGTCCTCTACTGGATCAATATGATATGGGGAGTGTCAATGTGGCATTGGATCATATGTAAATAGTATATCAATTTTTAAGCTCTTGATTCACTAGATCGTTATCCTGGATATGGAATTATGGATCTCCAGATGAGGAAACTAAATATATGAAATATTTAATTACATTTAACTTGATTAAATATTATTATTTTTTCAAATAATAAATTAAATTTTTAATTTAAAATTTTCAGAACATCCAAAAATAATATTTATACGTTAATTTATATCAGTAATTTTATGATTGTAATTTCATATATATTTTTAAATTATTATTAACTATCACAGAATTAAATTTAACGAATTACTTTAAATTCATAATATATGATAGAATGTATATATTTTTAACAAATTTTTTTTATAGAAAGTTGGGGAATATAATAAATATTGGTCATAATTAAAAAAGAAACTTCTCAGTAGAATGGATTGATTTTTATATTATTACATATTTAAAATTTTTATTTGATTATGAATTTGATAAAATAATACACATAATTATTACATGTTTTAATTTCATGTCATCTAGCTATATTTTATGAAAATATTTTTCATGGAAACTTTTTGTAAGGTCACTATATAATTTTGTGTTAGTTTGGTGACATAGAGATCATGTATTAAGATTATTAATGGATAAAATTACCCATGATGAAATATATCACTCATAGTGGTGTGTTTCTTTATACGAGAATGAGAAAGCATTCCTCAATAAATCAAAAAACTGATTTATTTATATAAAATAATTGTAAATTCCATAGAATGTGTGACACTTTGGTGAAATAAGAAAATCCTATTTGATTTTAAGAAAATGGTTGTTTTTAATCTGATTTTCCAAATTTTCATTTTAATTAATTTTGAAACGTTCTATTATTTTTTTCATTTAAATGATTTTTTTAGAAATTTTCATTCCATTAGAGAACACATATTATATATTATTTAAATCCATTCATTGGATTTTTTGATTTTATAAAATGTGAAATTTTTTAAATAATATCTATGAATTATATGGATTTATAAAATTTCTACATATATCAAATGATTTAGTTCAAAACTATCATTTATTTATCAAAATTCATTCTATTTACATATTTTAATCGCTCATGCATAGATTTTATCTATAGATATGTGTAAAATAAAATTGTGGTTATACTCAACCTCTATATGTGATATATTTTTGATGTACAGAAATTATTAGGCATAATATATAGAGAAGAGAACATTATTAATTAGTTTTAAATATAGTTCATCCTTGATGATATAACAGAAAAGTTGTTTTCCCAGAGTTTGAGAACATTATTTTATATCACTATGTGGCTGTAACACCCAAATATTTAAATTATATAGATGTTTTTAAATTTAATTTCTTCAATGTATTGTGTATTACACTACAAAAAGATAAGATTATGTTACACGAAACAGTGACTTATCTTATAGAATATGCAACAATATGCTTCTCTTGTGTTACACACAATTTCATGATCCTTGGAAATTTTTAATTTTATGCAGGGCTAATTTTATGTGAACAAATAATTATTCTTATGTATCCACATAACTTATTAATTATAATGACAGGTATGAAAAATATTAAATTTCTTCAAGAAAATAATATAAATTCAAATAATTGAGTTTTTAAAATAAAAAAATCACTTATGATGTATTTTATAAATATAATTTCTTTCTAAAATTTTTTACATTCATCTTATTTGTTTTATAGACATCATATATGAACAAATTAAATTTCTTCAGATAAAAAAATTATTTTTCAAAAAAAATGCATTTTTACACTTTTTGATGCAGATCCATTTTTTAATTACAATCATGACACATTAATTATTTTTCTATGATAAAATAAACTTATTATTTTGAATAGGGATTGAAAAATTTACTTGGATGGTTTTTTTTCATTTTCTGGAAACTTTGACTTTTTTAGGAATATTAAAAATATACTAAATTTAAATTGAAAAAAAATTAATCTGAATAATTTATATGGATGAATTGTATTATTGAATTATATTAAAGTATTAATAGATTAATTTTATATCAGTTAATATAATTCTATTCATTGAAATTATTTTTTCATTTAATTTAGAAGTAAAATCATTTCAATATTCTGTAATGTTTTATCTTTTAAAAACCAATTTTTTTTTATATTGAGGTTAATTTTAAATTAATTACTAAAACATATCAATTTTTAATTTTGAAAATTGGATTCTATATTTTCTGTTAATAGGTCCTAATTATATATTTATATTCCTTTTATTTTTTGGCATTATGAATAGAAACTTCGTTAATGTTTTTAAATACGGTAAAAGTGTAAATTTGGTAATTAAGGGTAAAGATAATTTTATTAAATTACAATAAAACATTTCCTAATATCATTGGATGAGTTTATTTTTATCTAAATAATTCCAGGGTTTAAATGGCATCCTAGGGATTCAACCTCGGTGAGATTAAGGCGTTTAATTTATTTTATTAAATGAAATGTTAAATTTGTCTTACTCAAATTTTAATAATTGTATCATCTTTTATAATTTTAAATGGAAGATAAATGAGACTATAATTATAAATTTCAATGATAAAATTTTCTTATTTGTAATATTTAATTTTATTTAAATTTGACGATATAAATAATTACCTTAATTACTTATCCATTGATGATGCAAAAATTGTTTAATTTATGAAAAATCAAAAAATTGATTTTCAATTAAATTATAATAAATATTAGAAGACCAGAAAACATGACCCAATCATATTTATAGAGTATAAATCGACCACAAAGATCCAAGGTTGGAATTATTGACCATTTGGAGCTGTAAAGAATATATTTTGACACTTAAAATATTTATTCTGAAGTACTACTAAAGTTGTAATATTTATGTTTTATTCAATATAACAATTTTTTATATAGTATTTTCTAGAATATAAATTATAATATAAGTATTATTATTAAATATATATGATTTATATTAATTATAGTTTTTTATTTTTTATTTTTGTTCAATCTATAAGTATAGTAAAAAATTACACAAACCTGTTGTAGTAATTATATTTCTAATGGAAATATCAAATTAATGGTATTAAAAAAATTAATATATATTTATTTTTAAATAATTAATATATAAAATTAATTTTATATATTACAATGAGCCATTAGATATCTATTAAAATAATTTGTTTGAAGTTGACATCTTATCTTGAAATTTTTCAAAATCTAAGTAATGAATAGTTTCAAAATTCACCCAATTGATATTCTGTCAAAATAATGATTTATTAAATTATATAAAAATAATTATACATTTTTAAAATTATATAATAATTTTTATATGGTCTAAAATTTTATAAAATGTTCATTTATGGTCTAATTGACATCAAATAATTAATCATTATACTATTGTAATATTGAATTTTTTTACCGTAGTTAAAATTATAAAAAAAATAACTAAGTGTAAATTAAAATGATAAGGATTAAATTTATATAAAAACATTTATAAAAATTATTTTTGATATTAAAACATTATCACATATCAGATTATAAAATATATAAAAAAAATATTTTTTTTTGGTATTATTTTATTATATATTAATATTTTTTGAGATTCCAAATGTGCTCCTCATCTCAATTATAAAAGGGAACATCATATCTCACATCTTCAAATTACATTAGGTATTCAATCTTGGATATACCTTATAATTTTCCAGTCAAATCTTTCTTAGTCACATTGTAGAGTATTTTTTCTTCTCCAAAGTCCAACTCTAGTGTCTTTAAGAGAAGATCTAGAGGGATCTCGTCAAAGAAGTGGTAATCCCTTATACATATTCATTCAATCATATTCCATATTCTACTTCCTCTTCATAATTTTATTCCATCTTAAAGTAACAGATCCAGTATCACCTATATGTTGTGATGTTAGTATGGTAACCTAACTACCATATTCCACCGTTTGTTCACCCTATGAAAAATGAAATCGCCACCCGTGCGTACATACAACATAGGATCTCAACAACATGGTGACATAAATTTTTTCATCAACAATTAACTCAGATTGGTGAATTTATTTGAGTAATAAATATATATTATTATTATAACTTGATATGTATTCTTAAATATAATATACATCATCCACTTCAATATCATTCCACAATTATATAAATGATATCATCAATGGTGTGTACGTATGGCATACCATCTCAATGACGTAATGTGAACCATTCTACATGATCTTAATTAATTCATTATTTTATAAATGAATATATTGAATAAATGATAAATATATTATAATAAAGTCATTCTTTAAATGATATAATTATACCCTAAAAAGAATAACAATAACTGATGCGTTAAAAAATGTGTAAGAAAATAAATTATTTAGTACCATATGGATGAGTTATAATGTTCTTAGCAAACACGTAATAATATGATCACAAATGATATTATAAAAATTATTTTGATTGTGGAATAATTTAATGAAAATATTTAAACTCTTATATAGTAGGTTCAGACACATTCTATGTAAACCTGACCTATGGAAAATGATAATTTCGCAATCAGATTATTATCTGATATTGTTAATAGAAAAGTATTTTCTAGGGTATATTTGTCATTTTTTCCATATTTCCTAAAAATGTATTCCCAAATATTCTTTCAACTATTATATATATTTTTAATGTAATTTAATCCCAGTGTTTATGTTTTATTAAATGGTATTAAAGTAATATTTTTCATTTTTTATGATGTACTTTTGAATTTTCTGAAAAACGTATGAGAATATTATATTTTTATCTTATAAATAATGAAGGGATTTTTATACTTTCACATTTATTTCATTCCAGGAATTTTATTTCAAAATATTTATATGTTATTTTAAATAGAATTATTTTTAAAAAATTTCTTGGAATTTAGAGAAAAGGTAATGGTTTTAAAGAAAAAATAATCTCTTCCTCAAGAATTAATTTCATGTAATTTATCAGAATTATTATCATCTAATATGATAATATTTAATAAGGATATGTTTCAGGTATATTATTAAAATTATTCATAATGTTTGGATATGTATATTATAGAAATATATTTATTAAATTCATTTGTTTTTCATGCATTATGTTATGATGGAATGGTGTTTGATAATCCCATTTTATAACTTTAGTTATTTTATGATGAATGATTTATGTTTTGTGGAACATGTAAGAATGATTTAATTATAAGATGAGTGGGACCTATATCTCCCTCTAAACCATAGGATAAATATTTGTTTCTCATGTGGTAGATAGGTCATGAATGGGAAATGATATCGGTTCCATAATACAGGGCTAGAATGAGGAGTGAAATCACTCCAGTAAATAAATTAGTCTAGTAAGATGGTTTGGGTATTGAGCCTTGCCTAATATAGATACAATTTTATATTATTATTTGTTTTCCAATATAACATGTTTTTTCCAATGTTATTTTCTCATGGATCATGTTCCTTTATAATTTATTCCATTTTAACTACAATTATTTATTCCATGACCCAATATTTTGATATATGTTACACACGGTATGCTTCTCAAAAGTCTTGATCAGGTTATTACATTCTTATGTTCATGTTTTGTTTATATTTTCCTTGTTGACCCATTGAGAAAGTCTGATCTCAACCTTTTCATATGTTTTCTTTTCCCCATGATATAAATAATGGTTTTAGTTAGGAAAACTAAAGGGAACGATCTTTATAGGAGATATTTATGATATTTCACCAAATTAGAATAAAGTGTTTCAATTTTTGAAATTTAATAATCTAATATTGTCTTTAGTAACCATTTTTTGTATTTTATTAATTATTCTGAAAAATTAAATTAATTTCAATACAATGGATGCTTGGGCTGTTACTGTTGGTATTATATAAAAAGTTTAGTCAATATTTGGAAAGAATGATGTGAAAAATTTTGTGAGATCTCTAGAAATATTTCTAAGGAAATGTCTAGGAATATCACTAAGGATAAGTAAATTTATATGTTACAATCCATGAATTTTAATATTTATAATGAATAAAATAGGTCTAAAAATATGATTTTAGTGATTCAATGTAGTTCCCTATAGATTATGTTGTTTTACTATTATGATATTTTCCGCTCACACTATTATTTTTGGGATTTGGATAGTGGATATAACATGAAAGGACTGTGTCAACGATGGATGAAATGGGAAAGGAAAATATTTTCATCCTAAAAAACTAAATATTATGTGAGTAGTTATGGAAAAAATTATTTACACATACACATGATATTAATCATTCTAAACTCCCATGTGACCAAAGAAGAGAACAACATTCTGTCGAGTCCTTCATGAGGCAATGTCCAACATCTTTAATTGTGTCTTCTGATGCACTTGTTATTTATCTGTAGATCAGTACCATTGAAATAAAAATTTATACTTAACTATTCAGAAGAAGGAAACATTATTTTTATTTTTTTTCATTCAGATGGTGAAGCAAACTAGTTATGCACTCTAATAATGAATACCATGTATCAAAATAAAATTGTATCCATGTAATGGGATGAGTTAAAGAATTTATTTTTCAATAAGAATATTCTTTTTCTTATTCTTATGAATATAGAAAATGAGTTCATTTATCTTATGAAAAATGATGATGAATCCATTGGTTAATATGAGGAAAATTTTACAATATATTCAAGATATGATTTGATCATTATCATCCAACATAAAATTAAGGTTGATCGATTATTTAATGGGTTAACACCAAAAATTTGAAGTTAATTAGACATAATAGACAACATTAGTTATGATGTGGTTTTTCATTGTTCTATAAATGTATAAATATATTTTGGGGTTAGATATCGATGTCACGGTTTTGACAATAAATATAAGATGGGGATCAAGGCAGAATCTCAAAATAATGGTGAAAAGATAACGATTGTTTCCTTATACTCAAATTGTGGAAATAAGGATGGTAGAGATTAAATTATAGGAAATAGTAAAGTTTTTAAAGTGTTTAAAATAAGTTCATAGGGATGTTGAGATTTGAAGTAATTGTAAAAATTTATCCAATGATTTAAATAGGGAAAAGGCTACACAGAATGCACCTCCCACACATCAATTATACAAATGAAATTAAGTGGGAAATTATGATAAGAAATTCTATAATACATGGGTCATAAATGATGTTTAATATCAATAACAACGTAATTCAAATGGAATAGGAAAATCTCTTGTGATTACTATTGTGGAGGTAGAGTATGATAATGAAGTGGTAGAATGATTGACTGCTTATGTAATGGGATTCTTGAACAATGTTGCAATAAATATTTTATAGTATTATGGAATAATGAAATATCTATGTAATGGTCCAATATGGTTTTCCACTTGTATTTAAAATTATGTATATAGTGGTATCGATAGCTATGAAAATTGAATCATATTTTTTGGGAAAACATTAAGGGAAGGGTAACCCTTAATATGTGTATAATATTGGGATAATGGAATAAAGATATGGTTGATTATATTAATTTCCTCAAGAATGATATGTTGAAATAGTTATTTATGATATAATGAGTTAGGTATATTTATTTTTATGGATTTATGATATGTGAGAAGAAATAAATTTTAATAGCATACTTGTTTTCATTATGAATCTTTGGTAATTCATGTTATTACCATGTTTCAAAACAATTAATGATAAAGGAATTCACATGCTTTGAATGTGACAAAAAATATATAACATATAATATATGATAGTTAAATGTTAAGACTATTTAGTTAAACTCTTTCTAATGTATTTGATTTTCAGTTTTCAGAAGGATTGTATGGTTATCCATTTGTCTAATGTTTAATCTATTTTTGAGATTATGTTTTTTAGAATAAAGTATTATCTAAAAATAGGTGGACATATGAATATTTATTATCTTCTTCTAATTTTTTTGTTGTGATTATTATATATCAATAAAAATATAATTCTATTTATAGATTTCATGATATGGTAGCACTTATGGAATGAAAAATTCAAATTAATTTCATTGAATAAGATATGAAGTGGAAAGTGTTCGAGGTAGTACCAATATTGATATTGTGATGAAATAATGTATGTATATCATCTAATGAAAATTACTAAACATTAATAAATAGGATCATGATGTATAATGGTTTCCTTTATCATTTTCTTTATGATATTAATTACCTGTTTCATGCTTTTTTAGTTTATGTTTTTGTGATTTTTAACATTCTATGGATCACCTGCATTCTTGTGATGAGTGGTCTTTATCAACATCTATTTTTATTTATGCTTTTCCTCCATTAGAAAATCTTCACCTATGTTCTCCTACATAGAATAATTGATATGATTTATATTGTGTAACTTTCATGTTTCAAAAATCCGTTTTCAAATGGATGTTTTATTATTCAATTTTATGATGTGGGTTTCTATAAAAGAAACTTTCAATTATTAATCCTTTAATAACCACAGTAAATTTTTTTAGAGAATCTTATTTTAAGGGCGTATAATGGACCAACACTCTATTTTTTTGAGATATATATTTTTGAAAATATAATTTCTTCGACGTCTTGTATTGTACGCTACACTAAGATAAACTCGCGCTACATGCAACAATAACATAGCTTGCAGTATATGAAAGAATATGCTTGGATTGTGTTACAAATAAGTTCATGTTCTTTTGATATAATTCATGTTATGAACGACTGAGTTTATGTGACCAAAATAATCACAATTATGTTAGCTTATAACATAGTTATTATAATTACGGGCATGAATAGTATTAGTTTTTTATTGAAAAACACTTTAAATGAAAAACAGTGAGTTTGAAAAATAATAAAATGACTCATTATTGATTTTATTAATGATAAATATATGTAATATATTTAAAATTCATCTTATATTTTTTATAGATATGTTATATAAAAAAATTTAACTTTTCGAATAAAATAAGTATTTTAAAAAAATGGTGTTTTCCCACCTTTTGAATGCGAACCCATATTAAATTAATTTTTTTAAAAATAAATAATTTTTAAATCGAAACATAAATCTATTTTTTCTAATAGGGATATATACATATTTTACTGTTGTTGAATTTTTTTTAATAATAGTGATTTTTTTATAAATATTAAAAATACCAAAATTTTTAATTGAAAACAATTTATTTCATAGGAAAAATTTATATGTTTAAATTATTATATTGAATGAAATTAAAGAATAAATATATTATATTTTTAGAATTAAATATATTTTAGGATATTGGAATTAATTTTATATTGTATTTAGATGTAAAAACATTTCAATCATTTCCATGTTTCAAATTTAAAACTCCATTTTTTTCATCAAGATTAATTTTAAATTAATTACTACAACTTTTGTGTTTTGAATTTTGAAAGATGTATTTAATGTTTGAAATAAATATTTCCAAATTTTGAAAATATATTTTTTGGGTATTTTGACTAATAAATTTATTAATTTTTTATTCATACAGTAAAAGAAAAAATTAGTTAATTAATGATAAAAATAATATTAGAAAATTACCCTAACATTTTTACTGATATAATTGGATCGGTTTATTTTTACCCAAATAATCCTTGGGTATAAATTGTATCAATTAGAAGCCACTTGGGTGATATTAGATCATTTATTTTATTTTATTTAAAGAAAAGTCAAATATGACTTACTCAAATTTTAATAACTATATCATTTTAAATATAAGGATATATAGCAGATAAATTATAATATAAATTCTAATTTTAATTATAAAATTTTATTCTCTATCATGGTAATTTATGTTTCATTTTTTGGAAATAAATAATTACTTTTAAGTCTTATAAATTTCTAAAGGTGAATTTATTTAATTGAGGAAAAATCAATAAAATAATTTCTATTAAAATTATTTTAAATATTAAAAGACCAAAAAACATAGAAACAATATTATTTTTCAATTATATATTGATCATAATCTTCCAAGAGTCTAATTATTTACTATCTGGAGGTGCATGTAACAGATTATGACAAACTATTTTATCTAACCGATTTCTAATGTTTTCATATCCTTGTATTAATAAATATAACATTTTAAATATTAGATTCTATATAAGACATATTATACTATATGTATTATTATTAAATATAGTGGATTTATCTTCATCGTAGTATTTTTTTCAGTTTTTATCAAATATATAATTATATAAAACAATTAAACAATACTCGGGTTGAAATTATTCCTTTAATGGAAATATCAAATTAATGTTATTAAAAACACTAGAATAAATATAATTTCGGATAATTAAAAATAAAAATTAATTTTATAGATGAGCTTGACTCATTTGGAATATAAAAAATATCTTTTTCATGTTTAACAAATTATCTTGATATTTGTAAGAATCCATGCATTGAAAAGTGTCAAAATTGGCACTATTGGTATTTTATCAAAATAATATTTTATTAAATTATTTAAAAGTCAAAATAAAATTTTCAAAATATAATATAATTTTAATATAGTCTAAAATGTTTATTATTTTTCATTTATGGTCTAACTAATATCAAATAAGTAAATATTATATTATTTTAATATTTAAATATTCATTACCTTAGTTAAAATTAAAATAGAATAATTAAGGGTTACTTAAATGATAAGCATTAAATTGACATAAAAACATGTATAAATTTTTTTGGTTGATGATATTAAAAAATTATAACAAACCATATTCTAAAATATGAAATTTTGGACTTTTTTTGAATTTTTATTGATTTTATTGTTAATTAATATTTTTGGATATTCCAAATGTTCCCCTCACCTCAATTATAAAAGTGCACATCCATTCTCACAACTTCAATTCACATTGACACTTAATGATCACCTATTCCCAAAATACATTCCTTAAAAACTTTCTTAGTCACATTATAGGGTTTCCTTTCTTCTCAAAAGACCAAATTTATTGTATTTAGGAGGAGATATAGAGGGAGCTCGTCCAAGAAGAAGTAATCACCTCTACCGATTCTTTAAATCATATTTATTATTATACTTCCTCTCCATGAGTTGTTTCCATATTAATGTAATAATTCTAATATCAAATATATTTCTCGATGTAATTATGATTATTTAGGAACCTTATTCCACATTCTATTCATCATACGAAAATTGAAATCACCATACGTGCATACATACAACATATTGTCTCCACGTCATGGTGTAATCTATTTTTTTCACCATCACATATTTGGATGGGTGTAATGAGTGAAATAATAATTATATATGATTATTATAAAATTATATTTATTATTAAATATTATATACACCATCCACTTCAATACCAATTTACAATTTTGAAAATGATATTGTTTCTCGTGCATATGTGCAACCTATCGTCTCCACCATGTGATGTGATTCATTATTCAAGGTCTTAATTAAATAATGGTTTTATAAATTAATATAATTAATAAATATTATACATATTATACTAACACAGATTGAGAAATAATATAACTATAACCTAATAATATGAACAAAAGCTTATCTGTTAAAACATGTGTCATAAAATAAAGCATTTAGTACCCAATGGGAAAGTAATAATGTTAATAATATATCATGGATAATATAATTACTTATGATATTAAAAAAATTAGTATGATTCTAAAATAAAATAATTAAAAATTTTAAACCATTATATAGTATGTTCATACTTATATGAAGGATCCTAGACCTATGGTAATGGATAATTTTGTAATCTCATTATTATCCAAAATTGTTTACAAGTAAGTATTTACTAGGGTATATTTATCATCCATGCACATTTATCCAAAACATGTATTCCAAAATATTATTTCAATTATTATACAATTTTTAAAACTATATTTTATTTATTTGTCAATTGTTAATAAATGTTATGAAAGTAATATTTTTTTGATACAAGGAACTTTTGAATTTTCTACATAAAGAATAATAGGACTGTCTTTTAACATATATAGAATGAATAATTTTTTACACATTAATAACACATTATTTCCATGAATAATACTTTAAAATATATCAAGGTTATTTTCAGATAAATTATTTTCAATTAATATTTTGTGGCATTTTGAGAAATGAAGGATATTTTGAATAAGGATGTTTTATTTAAGAATAAATTTGAAGTGTTTTATCAAAATTATTTTCTATCTCATATGATATTATTTAATAAAGATATGTTTCAAGTATGCATACCCTATTATTATTACAGTTTTATTATATTTATGATAGAATATTATTTTGAAATTCATTTATTTTTCATGAATTATGTTATGATGTAATAATGTTTAAGAAAACCATTTTATTCTTTGGGTTATGCTACGATGAATGATTTCTGTTTTTATGGAACATGTAAGAATTATTTCATTATGAGATGTGTATGACCTATATCTCACTCCAATAAATTAGGAAAATATTTAAATCTCATGAGATATATAGTACTATAATGGGGAATTATATATGGTTCAACAATACAGGTCTGGTATGAGGAGTGAACATGGTTTAGTAATTTACTTGTTCAACTATTATTGTCATGGTAATTAACATTGGATAATATTGAAATTATATTCTATAATTATTTTTTTCCATAGATCAATTTATTTATAACAAAGGTCAATTTTTTTTATCTCATGTTTCTTTATTATTTATTCCTTATAAACTACCATGATTTATTTTATGACTCAATATTTTGTAATATATTATATATAGTATGTTTTTTGAAAGTCATGTTCAGGTTTTTACATTCTTCTGTTCTTTTTTTGTTTGAAATTTTCTTTTTTCACACTTACTAAGAATCTTTTCTCACCCTTTTCTTATGTTTTATTTCCCCATGATATAAATAAATTTTTTAGGTAGAAAACATATGGGGAAGATATTTATGGGATATTTTTATGATATTTCCCCAAATTAGAATAGTGTGTCTTAGTTTCCCAATGTAATTGAAATTATACACTCTTTTGGAGACTTTTCTATAATTTATTACGTAATCTAAAAAGTTAACTTAATGTACATGTACGTCAATCATTGTTAGCTCTAATGTCCCATTTATTTTATAGCATAAAATATATTGTTTCATAAAAAAATGTTTCTATTTTCAGTTATGTTTAATTTAAAAAAATATTTTTTGAAGCTATTAAATATTATCAATAATTAATTAGTTTTATATTCTGATGAGAAAATCAGTACCTAAATAGTAATATTATCCACTTCTGTTTGTTTCTATCCTCTAGAAAATGAGGAACGTTCTTCCAAAGTTAGGTTATCCTACTTCAAGTATTGGTGTTTGAGAAACATGGTCATGGTTTTATTAGAATGATCATTCAAATAGATAAAAATTATCCTTATCAAGTCATTCATTTCCCAAAAAAATGAAGCACTACATTTTTTTAACATTCCTACTACATGGAGTATTATTTTATCAATTATCATAGAGTCTACAGTTATTAAATATATAAAAACTAAAAACAAATCTAATATAAAACTATTTATGAAGATTAAATTCTAATTTATCGCAATAGTTCTAAACCCTATGGCAACATGATTGTAAATCATATATTCACTACTAATATATATGAATATAATTAAAAAGTGTTTTATAACTCTCCAAATCATGGAAATTTAAATGCTTTAAAATGTATAAAAATTATAATTATGAAATAATGACACACAAAATTTATAATATAATAAATTGTTTGAGGAGATTTTTCATAAAATTTAGTAGTAATCATAGAAAAAATAATTCAATAAATGTTATACATGCATAAAATATTGGTATAGTGTCCCTAAAAATCAACTTCATACTGGAGAAAATTATAACATAAATTAGTATATATGTGTATTTTAAAAAATGAAATGAATGAATGTTCTAAATTATAAATAATTGTTTTATGATTTAATTGATATATCTACTTCAGATTAAAAAATTTAGAAATCTAATCTATAAACTATAATGTGTTTTATGTATTAAACTAATGTTTAAAATATATTTTTTATATGTACACCTAAAAATTATTACTAATTTGAAGATATTAATGACCATTTTTTATTTACTAATGAAAATTATATTTCATTTAATATAAATAAAAAATATCATAAGGGATATTTTTATTCTACAGTATTTTATTCTAATTTATTCGTTAAATATATTTTTGGATCCCAAAATAACTACTATAGTTAACTCTTTAAATTCTCAGGATAATAATATAATTATGAATTAATGTTTTAAAAAATAATTCAATTTTTTCAGGTCATATTAATCACTGAAGGGGAGAGACAACCTAAATAAATTCATAACAACAAGAAAACGGTGGATAAAAACAGTTAATTGAAATTTATTGACAAATTTTAGTGTATTATAGATATTATTTGTCTGTAGAATCAAATAAAAAATGTGAAATCTCAGATATATTTTTTCATATTTTCTTTCAAATGTACACTATTGGATTTTTTTGGCTTATAAAATCCTAAGATTAAGAAATAACATGAAATGATATTTTTTAAATATAATTAATATAACATTACTGGTGGTTTGGAGGGTATGAATAGGAATAACAATATTATGAATTATTTTACATAATAGAATTAATAATCACACATACATTTGTTATTTATTTTATTAAAATGAATACACAATATTTTGAAATTGATTGACATATTTTTCATAAAATTATTTTAAAGTGTGGAATTTATTTTGATTATAATATATTAAATTAATTTATATTTTAAGTGAATGTGATTAAATAATTTTATGAACAATACAATTGAATGAATTTATATTCTTTTATCTATGATTTTTAGGAAAGTAATGAGAATAATGCTATTTCATACATCAAAAATAAATTTTTAGAAAACAATTATTGAATGTTTTTCATGGATATAGAAATTTATTTACTCTAAATTTATATATAAAATTTTTAAAACTGGAAATAATTTTTTGGAATTAAATTTCATAATAGTATTATTTTATTGTTTTTAGATTTTTGTAAAAGGATTTTTTTTTTTGTTAATTGTTATAAATACCAATTTTACCAAACATTAACTAATATTATATTCCGATGATATAAGAATAACATTGTTGTTTATAAAATAATTTTTCCATAAATATATCTATTTATTATAATATTATTCATATAAAAATTCAATGTTGAACATATAAATATATGATTGAAATTTATCAAATCATGGTAATGTTTTATTCGATGAAAATAGCTTTTAGTTCTCCTATACTAATTAGGTATTTAAAAGGTACCATTTAGTTATTTTATTAAAAAACATATAAGTCTACTTGGAATTAATTTAAATCCAATTAATCTTATTTTAATGAATATTAATAATAATTTTTATATAAAATCATATTTATTCTCTAAACAAAAATATTTCAAGAAATGGTTTTTATTGTGATTTATATACTTATACTAAATGTAATTTATCCAACTCCTATAAGTTAAATAATTTAAAATAGATTCAATGATTTTAATTTGAATAATTAATATTATATAATATCTTCAAATTTATATGGGGCATAATAAATAGAAACCATGGTAAATAATTATCACCTTGGATAATTTGTATAATGAGTTAAAAGTTGTAAAATAAAGGGATATGGATTCAAGATTACATAAGTAACAATATTGAGACTAATTTTATGGTTTTATTTCCACCATTCCCCTTAAAATTTATGACTATAAAAAATTGAATCCACATTCAAATGAAAATATCTATACATTATTTGTATCTTTTTGGAAACTTTATGTGTGTCCCTCCCTGTAATTATAAATTTGAATGACTTCTCATCCCTTAGACATAGAAAATGAATCCTCCATATTATAAATTCCAAATTATAAAACCTTCAGCGATTGTTTCCATTCTTTTTTGAGCTTCTGTTCATACCCTAAGTTTATTGTTTGATGGATTATAGAGAAATACAAAGGAGGCATCTCAATGAATATATAATCATCTTGCCTAAATGTTTTAATTTTTATTTATTTTTATAATTCCAAAAAATGTTCTAAATATATCCTATAATAATTTCTAAAGTATCATAAATTTATATTTCTGTTGTTATTATTATTATGGAACCATATTCCTCCTCTTTTACCACTAATGGATAATGAAAACAACTCTTGATCATTCATATGACTTACTATCTCTACATAGCTGTGTAATATTATATTCAAATATTATTTTAATATATGGTAATAATGATGGAATTAATAAATATATATATAATATTAAGGATATAATTATGATTATATAAATATATATATCATATTACTTTTTAACTATATATCTTTTGGAACATGATATCATCACTCATGTGAATGTGTGAACTACCCCCACCATGAAGCGATGTGGTTATTTTTTATATTACCATAAAATGGGGCTCATTATAAAATAAATTATAAGGAATATAAAATTTACTTATAATAGTTTGAACCATCTATACAAGAAAGAACTATTTCATAACTCTATTCAATATAGAAAATATACAAAAGAAATTTTCAGAACTTAATTAAACAATCATAACTGGTTGATATAATAAATAAATTCTAAATTAATTTATATAAAATTATTTTAAATATCCCATAAAATAATAAATAGAAGAAAAAAATTATTTTGAAATTATTTAATGAATTTAATTATTTTACATAGGGGAATTTAATGTCTGTGTCTATGCGGAGACCCAATGTATGTGTAATTTGGTCCCATTTTCAAATCAATAAAGCATGTTTAAATGATGTACCAAATTTCATATGAATTGTTTATATACATAACCTTTGGAAAATTGTATTTTAATTACCCTTTATTTATCATATAGATATTTGCAATTCATGTTTACTCATTGAATGTGTTTTGATTCAATTATTATTAGAACTATAATGTATTTTTTTACAATTTCATTTTAATTTAGGATTATGTATGTTCTTATTCTCTTTGGGAAAAGTATATGAACATAGTTTCTTAAAAAACATATATTATATTATCTTATTTTATATTATAGGTTCTAATGTTTTTTTTATATTTCTTATCTTATTGGAAAAGGAATATTTATATGAGTTACTAGTTTGATACTTTCTTTAAAAGAAATTCATATTTTAATTCTTTCCTTTAGAAATGACTTTCTTCTATATCGATGTTATTTTAATTATTATCAAAAAATTATTTCATAAAATTTAATGATAAAATGATTCCTATTTTAATTATATTTTTTAAATTATTTAAATAATAATATTTTTCCCACTTTCTAAATGAGTTTTTTATACATTTTATCAAAACGTAAATGGCATATTTTTCTAAATTTTTTCTATTGAATAGAATTCTACAGAATCAGTACCATAATTTACTCTGAAACATACATTATAATGATAAATGGTTATTTTAAAATAAAACTTTTTTATGAATATTTTTTGAGTATTTGTTTAAAATAAAATCTATAAAATTGGGAATTCTATTCTTAACGAAATGAAATGAATTTTAAAAATTGTTAAATAACTCTGTTACGAAACAAAGTAACAACGAATCTATTTTTAACGTTTCTCCTCTATTTTCATTTATAGATTATTTGTTTTACTATAATACCATTATATATGATTAATCGATAGACTTTTATCCTCTATTTGATTCATGGTTTTTTTGGTCATTATCATTCTTATGATCAAATTCATTTCAGTCTCCATAATTTAATTTTACAATATTTTCCCATATATGTCCATATTTTTAAAACTATTTTTTTATAGAATCAAATCCACAACTTATATCTTATATCAACCATATCACATTACTGTATATGGTATCAGTTTAAATATTTTCATTTATAAATTTATATCATTGATTTTGGAAATTTTATATAATCATTTTTGAACAAGGATAAATTTTGATTTGTAAATAATTTGGAGTATGAATGGTATTGATCATTAAATATATTTTAAATTCGTTTTTCATTTATGCAATAGGTTTGGTCATGTTATAGAAACCCCAAAAATGCATCAGAACGTTTTATGCAAAAAAGAGTGGAAATATTAGTTGGGTAATTGGGGTATACCTACCAATATAATGATGTTTTCTTATCCAAGGCCTTGAGGATAAGATTTATAATAACATGGATAAGTCCATGATTGAATGGCGATTAATGTATTGATTTATTAATATAATATATTTTAAATATAGTTTCTATTATCCATGTGATTGTTATTTTTATATTTGAGATGAATGTATTTAAACATATGTTTTTAATTTAAATTACTTGTATTTTTATTATACATTATACCATATTGATTATGGTATGTGTACAAAAATAGCTTCAGTTTTAAACATTCTCTTAATGATCATTTGATATCACTCTTTATTATGTCTTCATTATTCCATGATATAAATAAGGAACAAATGAATGAAATTCAAGGATGAAATATAGTTTTTATACTCAGATTTATTTTATCTAATGTAAAATTGAAATCAAGTATCTATCTTGTATTTCAATACTGTTAAATGGGTTAATCCTTCGTTGTGGGGTACCATATATATTTTACTAATGTAATACATATTAACCATATCTAGTTTACTAGAGACATATTTTCTATAGTTAGTATCATAGTAAGTTTAATAAGACCCTTGGGAACAAAATTTTTAGAGGTAATAACTAATATAGTTATTATGATAACCCAATAAAATATTTGGTTACTTCTTCATGAAATTTATTCTTGTATCATAATTAATGATGAATATGGTTTAAGTAAGTTAGTCGCATTATTTATGAATGTTTATACTTGGATAGAAGGGAATATATTACCACACAAATTTTTGGGATTACCTTTCTGAACATGTAAATATAGTGGGTTTTGGAGTTGAGTAGATCATGATCATTTTTAGGCAACTAAATTAGGTTATGATTAATATCAATTCCCATATTGATCAATGATATATGACAGAATATGGAGTTAATGATATTATAACTATTCCTATCAAACTATATTCTGTTATGATAAAAATATCAACCTAAATAAATTTCATGACAATAAAATAAATATAGAGTTTGATAAAGTTTTAGATGATAAATATTTTCAAATTAAAGGGAATCAACAATACATTATTAAATAATATTGGTAAAATATATTGGGATAATTCTTAAAGGTAATATAAGTTATTTACAGTTGTGGTGAAAAGTTATATCATTGTCAAAATTAAAAGTAGACATATTGTGGATCTAGTATTTGGGTGATCCTAAATCATCATATTGAAAAATATTTAATAAAATTTCCGTATTTTTTAACCATTATCTCTTAGTTTTAACCACTCATTATTGCTTTTTATGGTTATGTGATGTCAATTTCTTTAACAATATAGTTGAAATGAAAATTATTATAAGATGAAACGTGAGAAATACATAGAAAATATAAAATATTATAGGGAATATTACACTATATTTCAATTTGATAATCTATTTTGATATTGGATTAGCATCATGAATGATTTATACTGAAAATTTTATTTCCTAATTAGAATTAACACAAAAAACTCATTATAATAATCAACCATATATTATTTTACTTTAAATACATAAATAATTTGTATATTTCCCTTATTCTCTATATTATGTGTAGGTTATCTTTTTTTAATAGATTCCCAATGTCTTAATATTTTATCAAAAGCATGGGTTCGTTATTATATAAAAAAAGAATTTTATTTTGAGAAACAACTTCTATTTCTCTGCAATATATCTTGTTATGGAAATTGGAGATTCAAATGAATAACATGATTAACATCACATTATACTAGTGGAATGATAACATCTTTTGTTGGTAAATGATTTCCACATAGAATGACATGAATTTTATAATAATTTTTTATGTTAATGAATCCTTTATGTGTTTTTACGATATTTTATTGATATATTATTTGATATTGAATTTCCAATTTTCCATTTAATATCAAAGATATGAAATAATATGTAGACCAAAAATAAAAAAAATACATTGCCATAATCTATGTAAATATGATATGTACCTGATACCAATTCATTTGATGGAATAATTGTTAATAAAGTAGTTAAAATGTATTTCACCACACATTTCTTCTTATTGTTTAGTTACATCCCATTATTGACTCTATATTTGGGAAAGTATTTTCATAATGTGCCATCTGAGAATAAAAAATCACATTACATTCTGTTCATTAAAATTATCTTAACCACTACAATTATCTTTTTCATTATATTCCTAGACCTACAACATCATAAAAATATCCAAGATATTTTATGTTTTTCCCCAGGGTATATTTTACAATAATTTTTAAAAAATGTAAGAATTATTTTTCTACCATCAAATTTTATCGATCCATTCTTACACATTTCCTACCATTTAGACATTTTCTTCTTCTTAATTTTGTGAAATAAATGATCATTGTAAAAATCCATTTATACCCAATAAAAACATCTGATGAATATATAATAACATTTTAATAAAAATAATTCCAATACCATTAAATATCATGGATTCAATCCTAAGTTAAAATTTTTTATTTTATTATCATGTTCCTAGATATAATTTAAAAGAACACAATTCTAATCAGGTTATTTTTTCGTCAAAAAGACCCAAAAATCCTCCCCATTATCCCTCAGCTAAAATAATTATTTTTAATAATAAAGAAAATATCCATAGGGAAATATTTCTCATATAGAATATTCTTAAACTTCTCTCATTTGATGATTTAAATTTCATCTCATTCTTAAGTATTCTTAACCATTACCAACATTGATCAGTTTGACCTTAAAAAGGTAAATTGAATGATTTAACATTTGATTATCTAAACATTCCATGACATTGAATATATTTATTATGTATTTATTTCATTATTTAAATAAAATTTTTATTTATGATCCAATAAATAATAGGGTATTTTTTATCATAATATTCATTACTATGGTCATGATCCAATATATTAGATCTGGATTCTCTCGCACAGGATTCCTCAACCATTTATTTTATGAATCAAATAAATAATTTTACTAAAAATAATACATCCAATTAAAACCATTTTAGGAGGCTTATTTGAAATTAAAACTGGCTCTTCATTCCATCCAACTACATATTCCATGTTACCTATATAGAAAACCATTTTGAATAGACATGGTTTTGATAAAGTAAATCATAATAAAAAAATTCTATATCATTTAAATTTCTTTATAAATTAAAATATATTAATGGTATTTACTTATATTATCCAATAATCTAAAATATAATAATCCTTTAATCAATTAAAATAATAAATTGATAGTTTAAGACAACACATATTCTAGTTTCTTTAGAATAAATTTCACATTCTTATAATTACAAGGATATTTTTTGTTAGGATTTATATATTATTATACCAACAAGTATTATTTAATAATTAATAATTCAAAAGGTGAACACTTCCACTTAGTGTTCATATTATCTTGTAAACCATATTTTTATGACTACACAGATTCAATTTCATGAAAAAACATCATGACTTCTAACATCTCATGTACTTTTTACTTTACACATCATTAAGCCCCATGAAGAAAAAATTAAAACATGATATGAAAATGAAAAATATAATATCGAACATACAGAAAAATTGATATTTTGTTCCACCATGAATTATTAAAAACATTTTTATTCAAAATTATATATTTGTTTCAACATGATTATTTTCAAACCCATGAAATCACCTTTAATTCAAAAATAATTTAATAAAACAAGTTATAAATATCATAATATATAAATAAAACTCATAATGTTTTCTTTGAAATCCTGAAAATTCAAAATATATTTTTTACAAAGTAACATGTTTTATCCTTATGATGTAGAATATCCTTATCTTTTACCTTGTGAAATCATAATATTTCCATAAAAACATGTGGAAACATAGATAAATCATGTAGGTATCTTGGAAAATCATATGTTTTTCATATTTACATGTGTTGAAACCATTATTTATAAAAATGGAGTAACTATCATGGTCACACCTGAAATAACCCTCACAATTATGATTGAAATAACCCTCAGGGGAATACATCGAGTAACCATCGCACTTATAGTAGGAATAACCATCATAATCATCTTATAACATAAATATACCCATTGAATTAGATTCTTATCATGGACCCGCCCACATTTGGTTTATAATAGAAAACACCATTATTATAAACAATTTTGATGAAACAGAATAGAATACATAAAATCAACCATCATTAAATGTTATTAGAAGACTGAATGATTCATTTTTAACTACCATATTACAATTTCAAAAATTTCAAACATATCAATGAAATAATATTATTTGAAATACCCATCGAATATTTTAACATAATATTCCATTAAAATATTAGTCTTGAATATAGGAAAATTACCCCATGGCGTACAAGTTAAAAAAATTTCTTTCAAATGAATGGAAAAAATCCATAATGTACATCATTCAGAAAATGAACTAAATAGTCTTCGTAGTTTCTTTAAAAAACTAAATCATGAGGTAAAAGAAATTTAAAAATAATAGTTTTATCATAAATAACATATTTATTATTTTATAATATATATATATATATATGTCAATAAAAAATATAGTTTTATGGGAAACATTAAATGGTGATTTTTTAAAATAATGTCTTTTATCTTGTGTCAAACTCATCATGAAAATTATTTATATTGCTAAAGAAAAAATATAGGTCAATTATTTACATTAATAAAAATATTTTTATTGTTTATGATTCCTTTTATTTCATCTCATGACATGATATATTTAATTATTATGTTTTTTAAATTTACATAATACGTTTTAGATATATTCATTTCATAATTCCAAAAAATATATCTGGTGAGTAAAATATGATTAAAGTGGTCATTATTCAATCATATAAAGAATAATAATCACAAAATTATTATAATTGTAATAGATAAATTATAATTTTAAATCCACCCATTAATATTTTTTTATTAACAATTAACAACATCAAATTCATGGAGAAAGTTTGTCATACATATGCATGAGAAATGTTTCCATTTTTTAGTTATAATTTTCTAAATATGGTAGCTATTATTTTTACTTTATGGGATGATAAAAAATATAAAATATATTATTTTTTTATTATACTTAATTATATCATTCATGTGTTTTAGTGATTAAAAATGAATAACAATGCTCTGTGCAGGTGGTAGTCCACACTTACACATGAACAATGATTTCATTTTTCCAGTGAATTGATTGGAATTAATATAAATGATATATATTAATTTAATAAGGATAAATACATAATGAATGTTTTCTATATACATTATATATATCAGCATAAAGTGTTTATTGTGATAGTGATAGAAAATTAATTATAAGCCTTTGTGTGTCGGTAGTCATCTGTACCCATGAATGGTGGTTTTGTTTCCCATTTGATGGTGAGGAGATTAATATTAGTAATTACCTCTATATAAAAACACCTAAGTATAAGTAAAATAAAATTTTGTTATATATCTTTTTATATGGATCACTTGAGTGGTTTTTGAAAATAAATACATTAAAAACATGAGGATAATAACTATACCACTTCATTAGAAAACCTCATTTTCATAACACCTTAATCCTTCTATGTTTTGAATTATGCCAAAAATATATCTTAAAAATTATGTAAGTGATTCTATGATGGTATTTGGATAGGTTTTAGAAGAACCAAATGGTTTTTGAAGTGTTAATAAATGATAATAATATATATGCATTTATAATAGAGGGGAGACACGCCCTTGAAATTTTTATAAATATTATTTTAATATAAATATAATTAAAAATTGAAATGGATAAAAAGTGGTTCATTTAAAATATAGAATTATGATGGATCTAATTGATCTTATTAAAAAAATCAAACTTGTTTTTATCCTATTTTTACCTTTATTTTTTTTAACACTTCAATAACCCTTTTTCACATAGAGTGACAACAATGATTTTTTAACTTTATAGGTCTTTGTAACTACTATTAATCTATCAAATTTGAAATAAATGAACCGTGGTTGAAATTACCATCCATTTCCTAGTAAAATTACTGAATAAAATTTTTTAAATTATTTATTTGATTTTAAAAAATAATATTTTTTATAATATATTTTAAATGATTATTTTTATAACAATTAATTACATTGACAACAAAAATATCATAAAAAAGTAAAATTCGGAAAAATTATTTTATTATAACCATAGGATGAATTTTTAATATAGATATTTGGTGGATCACATTATTTATAACAAATTGTATTTTTTTAAAAAAATTATGTCATTTATTTGATTTTTTAAATAAATATTTAATACATCAGAGTTGTATATGGATTTTAGGTACTTAGTCTTCACTATAAATGAAAAATAAATTACCATGATTCATTAAAAAAATTTATATTTCAAAATAATTATTATTATTGAAAGTATCCTATGTTTTACATATTTAAAAAAATATTATTTTTATTATAAATTAGAGTGATATTTTATAATTTTCATTAAATAATATATTATAATGTATATAATATCACAAAAATGGATAAAAATGACATATAACCGAATATTGGTTGATTATATTAATTTCATTTGAATACCAATTCATATTAGATTGTTGTAACCATTTATTATATTATAAGAATCAATTTTAAACGTTTTGTGGATCATATGTTCTCTTAATTGTTAAATTTAAATCTTAATACCTGAAATTTCATCATAATACAAGTAACTCGCATCGAACTACAAAATAATTCTTATATAATGTGTTGAAATCAGGTACGTAAACTTTACAATATTTTATTAATCTAATTCTAAATAAATTTCACAAACTCATCAATGTTGAATATAAATAAATCATATCTTAAAAAGAAATAAACAACCGTATAGAATAGTACATATTCAAATACTCATTTTTAAGTATGAGCCTTTGATAATTTGGTGAATTTAAAATTTCATAGTCACAAACCAGATGTAAAAATTCTAGATGAAATATATATCCAAATTAATTATTGAGTTGTGATTTTTTTTAGTTTAAAAAAAATAAATAAAATTACGGGGAAAAAATATATGTATTGGGTATAATGTAATCCCCTATGATCTTAGATTATATTTTCTTTTGAAAGAAAACCTCATTCAAGAGTGTGTGGTATATAAAAACACAAATATATGAGAATAGATAAATTATCATATTTAAATATGATTCTTATATCTTATTCATTAGTTTGGAGGGTATGCTTCAAAAAATTATATTGTGAATATTTTAACCTAAACAATTAAAAATTCATTCATTCATTGATTATTAGTTAGCTATAAATAATGATAAAATATTTTGAAATTAAAGTAGATATTCGTCATAGAACTATTTTTATGTTCAATATATTTTGATCAAAACGGATCAAATTAAATTAAAATTAATAAATGATTCTAATAAAATAAGTATATTTTATGTCACATTAAATGAATTTATATGAATTTAATTATTTTTTTAAGAATGTAATAATAATAAATTAAATTTATTCTTTAAAAACTTATTTTCATTGGAGATTGTTTTTATTCCAAATTGTGTGTAGGTATTATAATTTTTCCATATTAAAAAATGTTATATAAAAAAATGGATATATATTTTTAACGCATATTTTCATAATATTCATAGATTAAATATTTGATATATTCATGAAAATAAATAATTATGGATGAATAATGAAAAATATCGATTTTATAAATGTGTTAACATTGTTAAATAATAATGATATATGATTAACCTGAATATTTATGTTACATATTTATAGAATAAATATATAAATATTAATAATTATAATTCATTAAAAAAATTATAATTTATAATTTAGAAATATATTTTTAAAATCATAAAAATCATGTTAATATTTTTTATCAAATAAACATTTATTTTTGTTCCCTCTTGATCAGGTATTTATATGGTACATTTCATTTTTGGTTTATTTTTAAATTAAAATTATTCACATTTTATTTAACATAAATCCAATTTTTTCAATATGAATCAATATTATAATTTATTTTTCTATAAATTAGTATATATTATTAAAACTATAATTTCTCTATAAATAGTTTTCATTATGATTTCTAAAGATAATTGAAAAGTAATTTTCAATACTTCATAGAGAGGAGTCATGTAAAATGGATACCTTATCTAAAATAATCATCATCATTATTTGGTAATAAATTATAGTTAGTTTTTTTATAATGAAAAGAATACATGTTAAATATTTATCACCTTAGTTAAAGGGAAAATGAGTTTAAGAGTTAAAAAATATTAGGATACGTATTTAATATTGAATAGAAAACATTCTTTGAACTCATTCATTGATAATGTTTCAACGGTACACCTATAATCATTGAATTTATCACAATTTGGTTACACATTTACTATAAAATATATTTATATTTTGTAAACTTTTAATTAATATCATATGTTTCCCTACACTCACTTATAAAATTGAACAAATTATCCTTTATTATTCAAAAAATATGATCCCCCTAACATAGATATTCCATACCCAAAAACAACACCCGCTTCCTTACCTAGTTCTTTTTTCTAAATTATTACCATAAGAAAACTCGTTGAACTGTTTAGTGGTAAACCAATGGAGATCTTTGAATGAAGAAGAAATCATGTTATCTGACTCTTGAAAAGTATATTTCTTCATCTACTTACACTAAATATGTTTTATTCGTTTAAGATTAATAAATATAGTATAAAAATTAGAATTAGATGTTATTATTATTATTCGTAAACTATTTTACACCTCCAATACATATTATATATAACCAAATTATCACTCATGAATATATAAGGTATCACCTTTCTACAATGAGTGGTAAATTAGATTTCGTATCCACATTACAAGGATTGTAAAAACTATGTAATTATTAAATATATATGAAATTTATGAAATTTTTTTTATTTTTTAAATTAAATATATCATCTACCCTATAACACCCCAAGATTATAAATTATGATCATCAAATTCAATGGCATGCGAGAAATGAAAAAAAAAGTATATATGTAAATATAATATCTCATGATATTATAATATATTTATTTTTAAATAAATTCATTATCTGCAATATCTTTTAATGTACACATCCCTGGATTTAAACAATATGTGATACTCTATTAAAATGGTCTTATTCAAACATTATCATTATAACATAGTAGTTTAATTGGAATTTACAAATTATAATCACTAAATTAAGAAATTTATATGGTTTTATCATGTATAAAAAATATAAAATGGATATTTAATTATTGGAGATAAAATTACAACCATTTGAAATAAAAATAATTTTATCCGAAAAAATATAATCTTTCAAGAAAAATATGTTTACTCAAATTTTGTACATATAATTTATATTTAATTTTTTTCAATTCTAGAAAACATATTTTTTAAATTCAATTAATTTTTAAAATTAAAATATCAATAATATCATTGTATTATGTTTAGTTATTTTTTCAAATATTTCATTTTTTGATAAATTATCATGACTAGTGAACATTAAATGAAATCTGCCTTTTCATTTCAATTATTTATAAAGTATAATTAAATTTATAATGGGTTTCAAGAAAAAATCAGATGAATTTAATTTAAATTACTTAATTTATATAATTAGAATTATTTTTATACTAAATTTTGATATGAAAATTTTCCAAACTTTTGGCGAATTCCCCCCCCCCCCCCCCCCGAAACTCTATTTTCACAATGCATTTATAGATTTAATATTAAAATTAATATTTCCAATTATTTGAATTTAATTTTTAAATATTAATTAAATATTTTTATTCCTAATAAAATATAATTTCTAATATATGAAAATAATTTTTAGCCCAAAATGAATAGCGAAAACATTAAAATTTTATTATTATGATTAAGGTAAAAACAGATATATGGGGGGTTAATCTAAAAAGATAAAGCTTAAAATAACCTAGAGACTTGAATAAAAAATATATTATAGAAATATATAAATATTAATCCTTATATAATCTATAATTTTCCATTATTTGAGACATGTGGCATGAAAAAACATGGGTATAGTTCATTACTTTTAAAAAAATATAACAGTGACACTCACTTAACCTATAAAAGTCCACCACATATCCTATATTATTCACACTATAATATCATTTTAGATTGGACAAGGTTTTACAAAATAACTTACATACATCCATACACTTATCCTAAATATAATTTTTTCTGAAAAATTGTAACATAGGAATAATTTTTTGCAATCATAAAGATGATGCATGATGGATATATAATGTCCTTCAATGAGTGTTAATATTTAATTTCTAACCATTCCACATTAAATTCATATATTAACAGGATGAAATAGTAAATATTTTATAATAAGTTTACTTATATTTTTTATATAATTTTAATTACCTAAAAACATCCCCAATTCTATCAAATGATTTACAATTCCATTATTTGTGTGTACGGTGGACTACCTCTTCAGAGATCAATGTCATTCATTTTTTTCTATTAAAACAATTAAAGGTTTGGTATGGTGTTGAATATAAAGTATATATATGATATGTAACACATAAATATAGGTATAAATTTAATATATCATATATAACTTCATTAAATTACATTCCTTAGGGTATATGTTAACGTCGCTCGTGTGTGCGATGAACTACCATCTCACGAAATGATGTGATTCATCTCTCACTAATGCTAAACATGGAAGGTGATAAAGATAATGTTAATGAATATATACTATATAAATTAAATAATTAATATATTTGTGAAATATTTATAATTATTAAAATATAATATATACTATTTTATTTATTACACTGAATCATTGATGAAATTGTTCCTGTACTTGTGGACTACAATCTTCATGAAGTGATGTGAACCTATTTTTATAACTAAAAAAATTGGATGTTATTAATAAGTATATTTAAATAAATAATATAGTATTTATAATATTATTATCATACTTGAAATATACAATATTACCCTCCTCTTTTCCATAATGCTTTTTGAAACAATGACAAGTTACTCATGCATCTGTATGACCAACTATCTCCTCCTAATCGTAATGTAATAAATTTCTCAAAACAATCATTAATTATTTGTTTGAAAAGTATAATTGATATATAAATTATATAATTATTTTATTATTAATATTATTTATATTATGGAACTATATAATATGAACAATAATTGAATGTTTCACAACAAATCATGAATGATAAAATAAGGTGATACATAAAAAAATATTGAAAATAATGATATATTATTATCAAAAAGCTGGTAATAAGTTATAATAGCATAATATATTAAATTTTAAATATTATTATGGTTCTATAATAAATTAATTACAAGTTTAAAACCATTATATTGGAGTTTAAATCACATTCATCTAAAGAAAAGCGTGTGGAATATGACTATGTCCTAATTTTCCATCATTGAGCTATATTGTAATGTTTTGTAACAAACATTATTTTTATGGTGTATAAAATGATAAATTTACATATTTTATATTTATTTATTCATAATTTATTTTATTTAAGGTTTCAAGTTGAATTATTTAATTTAAATGGATTTTACTTGGAAATTACTAAGTGATAAATGTAATTGTCCAATCACAATTTCTTTTGGGATTGTTAAATTTATCTTGAAATAATAACTTTTTGTGATCTTTTTTAGTGGAAATTACCTTTATGTTAATTATATATAATATTTTATTATGGAAATTTTATTTTCCTAACCCATTTCCCGTTTTTATATATTTTCTTTACTTTGAAACATATTTGATTAACAAGGAAAATATGGATAACTTTGTGTCCTTTACTCACTACAGATACTGGATAATAAGTCACATTGTTTATGTATTAAATAGATAATTTGATATATGAGTAATTATTGAGATATTCCATATAATGATTGGTACTATTTATATATATTACCTTGATGCATCAGTAGTCTCATAAGACGTACCATTTATCCAAATTAGATCAGTTTTTACCCATTAATCTTAAATAATCTTGAGGATTGATCATGATGGAAGAATTAACATATTATTTGGAAACATTATGTCCAGTAATTAATGATTTTCTATATTTAACCTTATTTTATTATAATTATACATGTTATTTTCCCTATTATAGTATCTATAAATGCATTTCATCCATGTTTTATAGATTAAATTTCATGTACTTTCAGTTGTTTACCTTTCTTTATTGATTTTTACTTATCATAACAGGATATAAAAGTTATTTAAATTGAAATTGAGTTCATTTATTTATATTGACAGTTTTATTATTTTTATTGAATCGTGATATCTTCTATTACACAAAACAATTATTATGCATTTTATATCACCCTTATTTTGTTTCCTTCCCCCTTGATATAATGAAAAACTATAGAAATGAGTTCCAAAATACCAAATGTTTTCCATTTATATTTTTTTTATATAAATATTTATAATTAATATCATGTATGTATATGGATTTTAAAAAATACAGAATTGATCGATCCTTCATGATTAAACCCTTTGTAACTACGCTAAAATAATAAAGGAGACACATACACTAGTGTAATGCGGTCGGAGTCATTTTCATTGTTATTAGATGAAGCTTAGTAGAATGCATGGAAACTAGATGAATGAAAAAATATATTCGGGAACAAAACCCGTTGATAGACATTAAGGACAGTTATATAAGAACATTATAATGTTTTGGTAATTATTATATTATGTTTTTTTCCATGAAAATTTTAATTTTATGGAGTCTAAAAGTGGAAATGGTTCTAGACCTCAAGTACCAATGGGTAATAACTCCAAAAATTGAATATTGGGATTTCCTATATCAACATATGGTGCATGAAAAAATCCTTATTGTGCCGTTTGTTTTACACTCCTAAAGGATATGCATTGTAAAATTCACATTTTCTTCGAAACAAATATGATGAATTTGAAAAATAAAGATATCTTCGTAGAAACCATGTTTATGATTATAAGATTAGTAATGATTAAATTTTTAAATTTCTATTATTTATTTCACTTATTTAGCGATTAGAAATTATTTTTCATAATGATATGATCTATTCTAGTTTATTCTATAATTCTAAAATGGCGTCAAGATGTCTCAATAGAAACCACATCTATATGTTTAATCCAAAGAGTAATAATGAACATTTATTTGATAGTATTAAGAAATTATTTTTATGTTAATTGTTCACCGAAAAATTATTATTATTAAGTTAAAAATGTATCATTTCCAAATAATATAATGAATGAATTCTCTATGTAGTATTGATCCAATGGGATGAAATAGAAGAAGTAGAAAACAATGATAAAAATGTAGATAATGGGAAGAAGGTAATGACGGAGTTTTTAACATGTTATAAATATTAAAAGAAACACCTTTATATTTTTTAAATGTAATGGTAGTTTTAAATATGTTTGGAGTGAAAGGACTTCATTATATTTATTTTAATGAAAGATAAATTGTTTATATTGTTCAATGATTCAACTATTAGGAAATGGGGAACTATACAAAAAAATTCCCCAAGCGTAAATGGAATGTACCTTAAAGTAGATAATGGATCATTGTCATTCTTATGCTATTGATAAAACCAATGTGTAATAATTTATGTGATAATATATTTAAATCCAATGAATATTTTTAAAATTTATTATAATGAAGTATTATCATCATAAGAATTATGAAACATATAGGGATTGAATTGTAGTACTATTTCATAATGGATTTGAATGAATGTATTGAACAATATCTATGACAAATATAAATGAATTAGTTTCATGTTTAAATTCATGGAAAACACATGATATACAAAAAGATAACCCTTAATATATTCTTGGTGATGAGATAATGATGTTGGGATAAATAGATTGTTATTATGGATATAGAAAATTGGATTGTACTGACTATCTTTAAACTAATTAATGTTTTTTAAAAAAGTTTTTTATAATATTATTTATGTATTTTACAACATTTTTTTAATTTTAAGGAATAAATCCAATAATATAAGTTTTACATAAGTAATAATAAATAATTCTTGTTTTGCATAATTTTTATGTTAATTCAGTTTAGTGAAATATTTATGATAATACCTGATGAATCTGTCGACATGTTTGGTATGATATAACTAAAATATACTTCATGTTTATTGATATATTAATGGTACGTACATTTTTTGGAAATATAGTAACCTTATTTATAGTGTTTTAAAACATATTCTCATAGAAATTCTATAAGGATAACAATTTATGAAAAGGTTTAATTTGAAATTTGGAAGTTGGATTGAATATTAATTTTTTTACTTTTCCATTTGGAGATTTATGCATATTGGATACCCTATTTCAGCTAATCCTTCAATATAAAAACTAGATATTGAAGGAAATATATTTAATTCAATTGTGGATATTAGGATCCATTAAAAGAAAAGTTCAATTCTTCAGGTATAAAATGTAATTTATAAATATTCAGTTTAATAATTAATTGAGAAATTGGATATTTATTGAATCATAATAAAAGGTTAAAAAATCTGATTATTAAATATAAATATAACTTGTATGTATATTTATTTATATTTTTATACTGTATGAAAATTCCCAAACATTTGGAAAAGGATCTTGAAATAATTTTGTGTCCTGTTGTCATTATTTTCTTGGAGATCAGTGACATTTTTTATGAATCTTTACCTAATTCATTTTTCATCACTAACCTTCTCAAGCTCACCCACATTCTAGCCATGAATGTTCACTATCACTATCTATCAGTATTTGGGTGTTATTTTTGTACTCTATGTCAATGTTTTCACTTATCCACTATGTTCTCCTATTTTGGAACCATAGTATTTGTTACTTATGAGGACTTTATAAAATTCACTTCTCTTTATTAATAATAAATTTTATTAACTCGTATTGCTATGTGGAATTTTATAAAGATTATTTTCATATGAAAACCTCCAATAACTAAAATAATGGTTAAATTATGAGGACATAGTTTATTTTTAATAGGTAGAATGTAATACCACAATATTTTAGGATATAAAAATCTTGTTAGATAACATTTAATACATGAAAAATCTATAATATTTGGTGTAAAAAATTATAAAAATTTATAATACATTTATTTAAAAAATGTCATTCTTGTTGATAGCTTTCAATGCATGCAACACCAGGTTTCATTAAAATGTGATACTTAGTTAAAATATTATTATTTTAACCTTACCAATAAAACTAAGCCTGTAAATTGAAAGGTATTAATTATAATAAATTAATTATTATATCATATGGTTTAATCACATATTAAATACATAAAATTGACATATATTTATTAGTTAAAAATACCATTTTAATTAAAGAGAGGTATTTTATAAATAGTTGTTTAGTCATGATTTCCCCAAAATATTTTTATATAATTTTCATAAATATTAATAAATATTTATTTTCAAATAAAATTAATTTTTGAAATAAAAGTATTTAAATTATATTATGATGAATTTTTGGGATTTTTTTGAGATGTTTAATTTTTCGAAAAATAGTGAAAAATACTAAATTTTAATTGAAAACTGTGTTTTTATTTATAATATTAATAATGATAAATTATATTTTGAATCTGTTTTAAATATAAATTAAATAAATTATATATCATTTAATCCAAAATATATCATTGAAAATAATGTTCAAATAAAATTTATGATGTAAATAACATTGTAAACTTTTGAACGTTTTCTATTTAATCCCATCTTTCTCATCGAGGTTGTGGGATTAATTTTAAATTAAAAAAAATTTAATTGTGTGAATTTAATCTGAAAATATGGATCCCATGTTAATAATAATGATTATATATAATTTCTCATATGTTAAACATAATTTTTTTTTAAAATTAATATTAAAACAAATAACTATTAAATAACACGGTTTAGGTAAAATGGATTTACTGAGGGTTAAGATAAAAATAGACATGTTAAAATAACATAAAAACTATTATAAAATACCTTTTATTTATATTTTTAGACTATATAAATTATAGTTCAAATAATTCTACATTATTGAAGCCATGTGACCTGAAAATAATTTAGGTAGAATTCATTCTTTTAAAAAATTCCAAGTGCCTCGCTCACATAAAGTATAAAAGGTCTCCCCAATCCTCAATTATTCACAATATAAAACCCTTTAATGGAAAATTACATGTAAAATAAACTACCAACATACATTCTCTCATTCTATAATCCATAGTGTCCAAATAAATGTCACCTAGGAAGGATTTGTTGTGAACCTAATGAAGATACCCAAAGAAGAGGTAGTTTACTTCAATGAGTGTTTTTACATTATATAATAATTAAAATCCTAAATTTATTATTAAAAATTATGGTATTAAATCATATATTACATATAAATATGTGTTTTTATGTTAATAAAATAACATAAAACCATCTATACTTCAATCTAATGTGCCACAAAATCATCATTCGTGTGTTTGGGGGACTACTGCCTCACGAACCAATGACATTAATTTTTTCCATTCCCACTTACGATGATTGATATAATTTATATACATTATATTTATAAAAAAATTATACCTATGGAATCATTATATCATATATTTATTTTTTACACTCCATTCCATTGGGGATACAATAATGTCCTGTGTGTGTACGGTAGACTACCGCGTTGCAAAATGATATGATTCATCATTCAAGAATGATTATCATGGAAGGTGATAAGGATAAAGGTAATGATTATATGTGATAAAAATTACATAGTTTTTATATTACTAAAATATTTATCATTATTAAAAGCTAATATATATCACTATAATTCTTACACTGAAAAATAATATCATCATTCGTCTATGTGTGGATTACCATCTTCATAAAGTGATGTGACCTTATATTCATAACTACACAAAATAGATGATATATAAAGTATATTTAACGCAATAATATGGTATTTATGTTATTTTTTGCTTCCATTAAAGAAAAAATATTACTTAACTATTTTTATAATGATCGTTTTAAAATGGAGACATTACTAACGTTTTTGTACAGCCTGCCATCTTCATGATCGTAACATACTTCATCTCCCAAAACCATTTTCCATGTCTAGTTTTAATAGTGTAATTTCTGTAAAAATATAATAATTAAGTCATGGTTATTTCTCATGTTTGTGTTTAACTATATTTTTTTACATTAACTAGAACACTTATTAAAATCGTGAATGAGAAACAGTTGATTAACACCTATGACAATGAATATAATGAAATATTATGACCAAATTTGTTTTAAGATGTTAAAATAGGATCATATATGTCACTATAAATATGAGTATGGTTTCCTTATAAATTAATAACAGTATTAAAACCATTATACAGGTGGTTTAACTAAAATTAAATGAATGGAAAGTGTGAGGTATGGGACTCCATCATTATTTCCCATCATTAGGAAATATTATTATGTGATGAACATAATTTATTTTTTATGGTTTATATATTTATACTTTTACATGTAATATCATGATTCATTCATAATTCATGGTATTTTATCTCTTAATTATAATTTTTTTAATCCCTAAGGATTTAATATGAAAATTACCACGTAGTAAATGTTTTGGCCCAATCACCCTTACTTTCGTGATTGTTTACCTTTATTTGAAATCATCAATGTTATGTCTAAATTTTTAATTTAAATTAAATTTCACATAAATATCAATTTTCTATTATAAATATTATTAAATTTTAATCAATTATTATATGTGGTTTTTACTATAAATATTATTTGATGAACTGGGAAAATATTGACAAATATGTGTTCTTTAATCAATATAGATTCTAAATGATATGGAAAATAGTTTATGAATTAACTCTGTTATCTAGTATATGATGAATGATTTTGACATGTAATAAATGGGTGGGGACCCATTATAGTTTGGAACATTATGTATTGATAGTCTTCTTAGATTGATTAGTTTTCCAAATCTAATAGGGTATTACACAGATTTTTTAAAATATCTTAAGGAATAATCGTGATGACAAAGTTACTATGTTCTTGGGAAACGTGGCATTTTTTATTTAAGAATTTACATCATTTTGAATTTATTTATTAATATATTTTATGATATTTTCTCTATGATTTTATATGAAGATTCTTTTCATGCTAATATATTTGATTAAATGATAGTTTTTCTATTATTTACCTTTCCATATTGATTACCCTATATCTTACCGTGATAGAAGAGTTATTTAAATGACATATATGTTCAATTATTTACATTTATATATTAGTTAATCTAATTTATTCATTATATATTCCATTATACATGACCCATACTGAGCATTATAATTCATCAAAATTTTGTTTCCTTTCACATGATATGAAGAAGAATTCCTTGAATGAGTTCAGTGATGCCAATGTCTTTCTATTTCTATGATTTCATTTTATATTCCTATGTAAAATGGGTGTCATGTATGTATCTTTTTTTCAAAAACTGCTAAACTAATAGATTTCAGGATTTTACCCATTATATCTATTTTAAATTAATAATGTAGACACAGACTATCAAAGCCAATCCCCTGGGGCCTATGTCATGACTACCCCAAGCCCGCCTTCCATACGCCAGGGGCTGGCGACTAGCACCGAAAGAGTATTCCCTAAAACTAGGAAGGCATTTCATTTATAACCTATAAACTTGTGAAACCAAACACACAACAACATAGAAACATGAGTAAAATGATTAGTAAAAAGAGCCTATAAAATAAGTGAAAGTTGTCAGAATACAAGCACAACTAGAAAGTACAATAAAAATAGAAAGTACAAGTAAACTGAACATCTCTAGTGAACACCCACCAAGGACCCTACCTGAAGGATCGGTACAGCTCATGAATGGTTGCCTCTACGATATACCTCATCAAAGGTCCAACTCCGAGCTACATCCAGTCCTGGTACCCTCTTCCTCAGTCAGTGTTGTCTGTCGTCTTCACAAAACACAACAAGGTGCGGGCGTGGCTCGTGTAGGGGTGAACATAACAATACTTAGTAAGGACCCTCGGACCCTCAAAGTTATCAAAAAAATACAAAATCGGATAAACCACATATCATTTAAGCAACTGACAGCCCTACTTAGGTATATGCCCATACATATACCTAAGTTATCGAGTAACCCAATCTAAACACAAGGCCCAAACCCTTAGCCAATGTATAACTATTCCACGAAGGAAAGAGTACCATGAAGGTAACCAACCCGAAGGTAAGTACCACATAGTTATGACACATAGAATAATTCCACAAAGGTATCACCATGAAGTTATGTACTACAATGGTACGCCACATATAATAATACCAAAAAGGTATCACCACGAAGGTAAGTACCACAATGGTACCCCACATAGAAGAATACCACAATGGTATGCCCACAAAGGTAAGTAACACAAAATTACTCCACAAAAAATATTACCACAAAGGTAAAGATTTAGCTCACACCAGGTATAACATAGTTAAGGTAGTAAAGATTATTAGATGTAACTACTAAATCAACTTTCTCTATTAAGAGACAGACCCACGTAGGATCCAAAATCATCAGACCCACGTATGATCCTATTATAGTATACCCACGTACAATCCTAGAGAAGTCTTGCAAGGGTTCCTAGTGCGGATCCACGTGAAGATCTCGAACACATACCCACGTAGGATCCCCAAGCACAGACCCACTAAGGTTCCCAAAGCACAGACCCATGTAGCATCCCTTTCTCACTTTACAGCCAGCTATAGGGTTCCCACACTAATCTCACATGATTCCAAGAGGGTCTGCTCCTCAAACCAAAATTCTATACTCCAACTTCCATGAAGTCCCAGGAAGTAGTATCCCAATGGACTTCCATGTAAAAGGGGTCTCAAACCGATAGACGGTGCGTCAATCGGGTGCCCGATCTGTAAGTTAATGACCATTTAGTCTTGAGGGCCCAGTTGGATTGGTGTTCGATCCAGCCTGGATATACACCAAATTTATCCTAAACTCAAGTGGGGTATACCAAATGGAACATCTCGATCCATGGTTTCCATCACTCTTGGAGGTTTATCAAACAGACGCCTGAAGCTCAAGATATGGTCGAATGAATGAAAAGGGTCGAAGTTGGTCTGGGTCTGATCCGACCTAGTCGGACCAACCCGGCTCGACTCGACCTGGTTTAGGTCAACTAGTCTCCACTGTGGTCCAACCCTAGGTCTGACCCACCCGGCTGGGTTCGGCCCGGCCTATGGAGTGGCTCGATGGTTGACCCGCTCTATGCGGACCTCTGGGCGGCGGCCCACAGTGCGGCGGACCACGGTGAGGCGGCCCATGGTGGGGAGGCCTGGGGTTTGGCAGCCCGTAGTGGTGGCCCATCTGGCACACGGCTGGCCGGTTAACTAGTAATTCTCTTCCGTATTGTGTGGTTGTGCGCCGCGCCACCCCCGGCTGCTGGCAGCAAGCTGGCCACACTTCCCTGAATGCCATGACATAAGGTTGCGTCTCTTCTCTGCCAGGAAGCGCGGATGCATGCCACCGGTATCCGCCCTTGCTCTGCTATGGCCAACGGGCTGCAACCCTTCTCTGGTGGCACGGTTTCACCACCGCTGTCTTCATGGCCCATTTTGGTGTCGTCCGCCGCTCCCAATTCCCACTGGTGGCAATCCCCGGCACTGGGCACCGTCCTCCTCCATCGTGAAGTTCACATCAAATCCATAAAGGTTGTGGAAAGGACCGTCCATGTTCATTTGGCCCGCACCCCCAAGTTAGAGAGGTAGAAAGCGGTTCATGGGGAATGTTAAAAAAAATAGAAATTTAACGAAGGTAAATAAAAATCATACCCCTACATAAAAGAATCTGTTGGACATCTTGTGTGGTTGAAGACAGTTTGGCATTTGTCGATCCTGAAGCAAGACTCCTCCAATGAAGTCGCTTGTTTGACGATCCTCTGTTCTTCGGTTCCTCCCTGGTGAAAACGGTTCTTCCTCAGGAGGCTCTTCCATGAACTCCCCTTTCCAAAGATTCCCCCAAAAACACAAGAGTTTAAATTCCAACATAAATTAAAATAGATTTATACAATTAATTTACATTTTCACAATAATTAAATGGCTCAATTAAATGGAGATATTAATTAATTGGAGAGTTATAACAATTAATTGGGGAATTTTAAGGGTTTCCCCTAGATTCATGAAGGGTTTGGTTGGTCCCCACCATTGAATACAAATTGGGAGGATTAAATCTCTTGTGGTCTCCAACTCTATAAATCAAAAGCAGGTTACAAGAAAAATAAAAATGTTAAATATCATTATTTTTTCTATTCTTCCATGAAATTTGAAAAACTAACATCCACCCTCAACCTAAAATGTTCTAGCTGAAGGTCTCCTTAAGAAAATAACAGCGCTGCGAGTTCAATGGTGTCCTCAGATTTCAATTTCGAGCACCAGTTCAAAATATACCAAAACCTGCTCACTCGTTTACTAAAAGCACCAGAAATGGTTTTTCAGAAATTCATTTCGGGCACACCGGGCCTCAGAATCATGCGCCATCAATTTTATAAGAAAATTAATATTCAAATATAATTAAAAATATTACATGTAAATTTCAGGTCTTTACGTTCTCCCCACCTCAGGGCTTTACGTCCACAAAATCCACATCACAAAAACTATGAAAAAAATTGGGGGTATGGAGCTTGAATCTAAGCTTTCTGCTCCCATGGTCTGTAACATTTCAAGTAAATAAAGAATAATACATTTTCATACTTGTTAATATTTAAAAATCAAATACTAATTTTACATTAAAGTTTTTTCTATGTTCGATAGCGTACCTGATACGTAACAAAGAGTTTCATTGAAATCTTACGTTGCACACTAGTAATAAAATATTATTATTTTAAATGGTAGTTAACACATAGTCGTTGTATTGGAAGGAATGAATAGAAATAACTAAAATATGATTATATATTTTTGTTAAATGTTTTTACATTTTTCCAATAAACGATAAGGGCTTAAAATGCAAAAAGAATTCAATTTTAGGCATATATACTCTAATTTTCACTAAAGGTCCACTTATCGCCTTTTGATGGAGAACCCTATTTAAATATATTTTTTGCCACTATTATAAATTATTTTGGACAAAATAAAATTATTCTTTAAAATCGGGACATCAAAATTTACTTTGTGTAAATTTTTGGTAATTTTCCTATAAAGTTTATTTTTTTATTGAATAGTGAAAAATGTTGTATTTTAATTCAAAACCACTTTTTAATCTAATTTATTTATATTACTAGATTATTTTTTTAATTGGTTTTAAATTAAAATTAGAATATATTTTTACCATTTAATCCAATAGTGGTCATTGGAATTAGTTTCACTTTGAAATTGGACTTAAACTAGTGTCAATCTTTTGATATATATTGTTTCATAAAAACGCGCTATTTGTTATGACAACAGGAATTAATTATAAAATTAATAAATTTAACTTATATGTTTTGAATTTTATAAAATAGAAATCATTTTTTAATTCTTAATATCAAATATATCTTAGGGTGAAGCTTTGGTATTTTTCTGAAAAACATCAATTTTTGATGAATAGTGAAACGACTAAGTGGTACATAAAAAACTGATTTTTTTGTTTAAATGAAATTTTACCACCTCTGTGTTTTGAATTTAAAAAATCCAACATACATGGTTTTCATTAATAAGTAAAATGTGGTTCAATGGGATTAAAATAAAATTTTGGTGAATAGTAACTTTTAAGTTTTTAATCGTGATTAGAGGTAATTAGTGTAATTTAAGGTAAAAATAATGTTTTAATAATATGAAATGACCTTGAAACATGACCTACCCTTATTAGATGTGTAATGGATGAATAAAATAATCCATGGGTCAACTTGAGGACACCATGGAGCCATGTTGGTAGGAAAATGACATTAATAACTTTTCATTTAATGTTAAAATAAAAATGTCACAAACTTGTGTTGTTTTAGTAAAAAAATATTTAAATGGGGATATACAAGTCATATTTTTTACTATAAATATTAATTAGAAGTATAAAAATATTTGCTACATCATGATATTTTTTTATAATTTTTAGACATTAAATAAATTAATTTATTTATGACACCATGATGATGCAGCGATTACCTCATTTCTTAACGATTTAAATAAAAAGAAAAGATAATGTAAAATCTAAGACATACACTTGTCAAAAACCTATTTGATGAGTGGATTTCGAAATCTTATCACCATATACTCGAAATAAATAATTTTTGGACCTTTAAAAACCGAAACTCATTTTATAATAAAGTAACCTTTTATAACCTTCCAAGAGTGCCCCTCCTCTACTCTTATAAAAGGCACCCACCTCTACCACCTTACCCACACCTTTCAAGCCTTTGGCTCAGCCAACCCATGCCCATTTCGTCTCTCCACATCCCTCTTTTACTCTTTGAAGCCTCGCATTGAGAATAAGTCTTTCCAGGGAAGACTTTGAGCTCAAATCAAAAAGAGTTACCCATTTTAAAGGTAGTGTCTTCTCTTGTGTTCTTATGTTTTATTTTTCCTCTCCAACCCCCTAAACTCTATTTATTCCTTTATTTTGTAACAACACTAGTATCTCCAATATACTAGTATGTTTTTATTATATTTATTAGAGCTACACTTACACACACCTTCATTAAATGGTTAAAGAGCATATTGTTTCTGTGGATGAGGAATTTCTGCCTCACGAAACGATGATTGTTCAATATTCTTATAATGCCTTCAAAGGTGGACATTAATATGACACTATATTTATATATGATATATAATATGTTTATCTTTTCCTTAATATTTTGTATTTTTCATTTATGGCATACCTTTATGGCTTCTATTATGGGTATACGCGATATCTTCATTTTTGGAAGTGCGGACTCCCGCCCCCTCAAAGTGATTTGATTCGTTAATGCCATATTTGGGACTTATAAAGGATGGAGTTAATGATATTATACATGAACTTATACTGGAATTATAATATACCTTTATTTCATTATGATTCCATTCCATAGAATAGGAAATAGAAATGAAAGTAGCGTTCATGCGTACGTACGGCTTACCGTCTCCATGAACGGTGCATTTCATTTCTTACCTTTAAATGTTATGTAATATTATAAATGCATGTATATACTGGATATATATTATATATATTATATTTAAATAATGAATATAACTTTGGATATAATGGATACATGAACAACTTGTAATTATAAAAAGTTTATTTTTGACTCAAGTACCAATGATCGTTAAAACGACGGTTATTAACATAAATAATTACATAGTGTTCATTACATTGTAATAAGTGATATAAAAGGAATAATGAACATGAAAAAGGTTCATAAGAAAATAGAAATTAACTCAAGTTTATTATTCAGGAGATTAAATATCAATCGAGTCACGTCCGACACGAGGTAAGGGATTCTTCTCAATCTCCATTAATTGAGGCATATTTTGTTTTATACACAACTTTCTTTTATACGGTGTATAAACCCCTTTGACTTTTACGATTATTCAAATGGAATCTTTTTTTATATGAAAAGTTTTACTAAATGACAAAAGGAATGTTTTTTTATCGTACGTATGCGGTGACAATGACTTTTCCGCCGCCATGACCATTATTTGAGTTTCGGCTTCCTCTACAAGACATAACCTAACTGTTTTTTTAAAATGAAAAATAAATACCATGTATTACTTTTCTTTTATTTTGGTATTGAAAATGGTTTTCATAATGTTTTTATTATATCAATGTGTTTTATTGATATCTTGTGATTAAAATGTGGAAATGTTATGTTTCCTTTATGCATGTTTTACGTGATATGATTATGTTATGGTTCTTGGGAATTGTTATGAAGAAGGGTGGTTCCGTGATAAACTAAGGGCAGGTGAACCCGATATAGCTCTCCAATGCATTGGGTAATGCAAAGGAGTTAAAAGTTATGGTTTCTCCGAATAGATTTTGGGAATGTACTGTGATGGGTATTCCAAACGTAACCATGAGGGTTACTACCTACGAAACAATGTTATGAATGCCTCATGTTACCTTTATATCTTATTATTTCTATGATTTAATCATGATTTGATGAGGTATGTTAAAATTCTTATTTTTTATGAGTAAAGTACGATTTCATACATGGACTAATGTTTTCATTTCGTACTTTTATATCCCTTACTGATCTTTTTCTGCTCATCGCATGTTTTTGAAATGTCTTTCACAAGGCATAATGTGGAATAGGGTCAAGGATGGGATTAAGGAAATTTCATGATATCTAACACATGGAACTAGACATGTTTCTTTTTAAGAGTTTGTATTTTATGGAAACTTAGTAGAAGTTTCTACTTTGTAATCTTTTGAGATGTAATAGTTATGTACTAATTCTCTAAAACTCTAAACCTGAAAAGATCCTCAATGTGAATTATTCAGTTAATTCAATATTAAGTAAGGTTTAAGGCTGGGGCCTTATAGTTGGTATCATAGGTCGGTTTAGACAAACTTAGGAGTAAGAATATTGTTAAATTATAAATTAATTTATGGTATGATTGAAATGATATAGCATTTTAAGATTACCATGTTGCTTATCCAAATATATTTCTGTGTTAAGAATGTTTTTTCATAGAGGAAACAGAACAGATTTTCGGGGAAGGCATACAGAGGGAAACGAACTTTCAAATCAGTATCTCGAGATGGTCAGAATCAGAACTAAACAGTTTCTTGCATTGATGGCTCTGTTGACTCACGTGAATAATGTTGGCTATTTTTATTGATGATATTTTGGTGTTTTCTAAATGTAAAGTGAAGCCTCATATTCATCTAAGGGTTATCTTGCAAACCTTAAAAGAAAAGATACTGTGTGGAAAATTCAGAAAGTGTGAGTTCTTGTTACCACAAATTTCTTTCCTTGGTCACATTGTTGCAAAAAATGTCATAACTGTTGATCCTGATAATACAAAAGTAGTTGAATAATGGCCAAGACCCACAAATGTAACCGAGATCCGTATTTTTCTTGTTTTGGTAGGTTACTGCCGAAGGTTTTTTGAAAAATTTTCACGGTTATCTAGTCTAATGACTAAGCTAACTCGGAAGGGTGTTATGTTTATCTAGACAGAAGAATGTGATGATTGTTTTCAGGAGTTGAAAAAAAGATTGGTGAATGCTCCAGTTTTGGCACTTCCTTCCAGTAATTGTGAGTTTTTTATATACAGTGATGCTTCGTTGAAGGGACTTGGTTGTTTCCTTATGCAGAATGATCAGGTAATTTCATATGCTTCACGTCAGTTGAAAACTCATGAGGTAAATTACCCTACATATGACTTGGAATTAGCTGCTGTTGTTTTTGCTCAAAAAATTTGGAGGCATCATTTTTATGGAGTTAGTGTAAAATATATACTGATCCCAAAAGTGTAAAGTATATATTCACTTAGAAAGAATTAATCATGAGACAGAGGAGATGGCTAGAATTAATCAGGGATTATGATTGTACAATTTATTACCATCCTGGAAAAGGCAAATAAAGTGTCTAATGCTTTGAGTCGAAAAAAGTAATGCTTCATTAACCATGCTACGTTTAGAACGAGATCCTTTGGTTTTTGATTTGATGAACTTTGGCACAGAAGTTGTTGGTGCAAGAAGTTCTTCTGTTATGTTTCAGGTATCATTGGGATCATCTCTATCAGACAGAATTAAGTAAGCACAGAAGAAATATAGTGGGTTGTAGAAAAAGGTAGAGCTGGTTCAGAAGGGTATGTTACCTGAATATAATATTGATAATGATTGTGTTTTGAGGTTTGGGAAGAGATTATGTGTGCCTGGTGATTCACAGTTGAATAATGAGTTGTTATGTGAAGCTCCTAGTTCTCTGTTTTCAGTTCATCCTGGCAGTACTAAGATGTACAGAGATCTACGGAAGTATTACTATTGGGTTGGAATGAAAAGAGATATTGATGATTTTACTTTGAAGTGTTTGACTTGTCAGCATATTAAAATAGAGTTGCAGTTACCGAAAGGGATTCTTCAGCCTTTACCAGTGCCAGATTGAAAATGGGAAAATATATCCATGGACTTTCTTCTGGGATTACTGAAGACGTCTTGAAGTAATAATGCAATATGGGTTATTGTTGATCGCTTGACTAAATCTGCTCATTTCCTTCCTATTCGAGATACTTTCTCTCTAGATCAACTTTCTTGATTGTATCTTAAAGAGATAGTCAGGCTCCATGGAGTTACCCTAACCATTGTATCTGATCTTGATTCCAGGTTTACTTCTAAATTTTGAAAATCCCTTCAGAAGTAATTGGGTACTGAATTAAATTTTAGTACAACTTTTCATCCTCAATCAGATGGGAAGTCAGAATGAACAATTCATACTTTGGAGGATATTCTACATGCTTGTTCGATAGATTATCAAGGATGTTGGGACCAACATATTTCTTTGGTTGAATTCTTATATAATAACAGTTTTAATTCCAGTATACAGATGGCACAGTTTGAGGAATTATATGGGAAGTGGGGTCGAACTCAAGCTTTTTGGGATGAAGTTGGTGAAAGGATTCTGATGGGACCAGAATTGGTAGAAGAGATGGCAGAAAAAGTTTAGTTGATTATGAAACACATGAGAATAGCTCAGAGTATGCAGAAGGGTTATGTGGATAACCAGAGTAAGGATCTATTTTTCGAGGTAAGTGATCATGTTTTTCTCAATGTTTCACCATTGAAAAGTGTGATGCGATTCTGTAAGAAATGAAGGCTGAGTCCAAGGTTCATTGGACAATATGAAATTCAGGAGTAAGTTGGATCAGTTTCTTACTGAGTGGATTTACCTCCGAGTTAATCTCAGGTACACAATGTTTCTCATGTTTTGATGTTGAGAAAGTATATGCCAGATCTATCTCATGTTTGGAGCCCAGAGGTAGTTCAGTTGGAAGAGAATCTCTCTTATGAAGAACAACCAGTCCATATTCTTGACCATAGAGAGCAAGTGTTTCGGAATAAGGTAATTCATTAGTTAAAGTTTCGTGGTAAAACCATATGGTTGAAGAGGCAACATGGGAATCTAAAAATTCTATGAGGGATAAATACCCCCACTTATTTTGATAAGTGAATAAATTTATGAGGACGTAAATCCCAAAAGGGTTGAAGGATGTAACATCCTAGGTAAATAAAGAATAATACATTTTCATACATATCAATATTTATGAATTAAATATTAATTTTACTTTAAAGGGGTTTCTATGTTCGATATCGAACCCGATACGCAACAAAGAGTTTCTTTGAAATCTTACGTTGCACACTAGTAATAAAATAATATTATTATAAATTGTAGTAAACACGTAGCCGTTGTATTGGTAGGAATGAATATAAATAACTAAAATAATATTATATATGTTTGTTAAATGTTTTTACATTTATCAAATAGGGTATAAAGGCTTAAAATACGAAAATAATACAATTTTAGGTATATATACTCTAATTTTCACAAAAGGTCCACTTATCACCTTTTGATGGAGAACCCTCTTTAAATATAGTTTTGGTAACTCTTATACATTATTTTGGACCAAATAAAATTATTCTTTAGAATCGGGATATCAAAATTTACATTGTGTAATTTTTTGGTATTTTTCCGATAAAGTTTACTTTTTTAAATGAATTGTGAAAATGTTGTATTTTAATTCAAAACATCTTTTTAATGTAATTTATTTATATGGCTATAATATCTTTTGAATTGGTTTTAAAGGTAAATTAGAATATATTTTTAACATTTAATCCAATAGTGGTCATTGGAATTAATTTCACTTTGATATTGGACTTAATCTAGTGTCAATCTTTTGATATATATTGTTTCATAAAAACACGTTATTTATCATGAAAGCAAGAATTAAGTATTAAATTAATAAATGTAAATTATAAGTTTTGAATTTTGTAAAATCAACATCAATTTTTAATTTGGAATAAAAAATATAGATTAGGGTGATTTCTTGGTATTTTTCTGAAAAACTTCAATTTTTGATGAATAGTGAAACCACTAAGTGGTACATAAAAAACTGATTTTTTTGTTTAAATGAACTTTTACCACCTCTCTGTTTTGAATTTCAAAAATCCGACATACATGGTTTTCATTAAGAAGTAATGTGCAGTTCAATGGGATTAAAATAATTTTTTGGTGAAAAGTAACTTTTAAGTTTTTAATCGCGATTAGAGGTAATTAGTGTTATTTAAGGTAAAAATAAAGTTTTAATAATATGAAATGACCTTGACACATGTCCTACCCTTATTGGATGTGTCATGGACGACCATGAAAATACATGGGTCAACTTGGGAACACCATGGAGCCACATTGGTAGGAATATGACTTTAATAACTTTTTATTTAATGTTAAAATAAAAATGTCACAAACATGTGTAGTTTTACTAAAACAATTTATTAATGGGGTTATACAAGTCATGTTTTTTACTATAAATATTAATTATAAAATTAACAATATTTCCTACATCATGATAATTTTTTATATTTTTTAGACATCAAATAAATTAAATTATTTATCACACCATGACGATGGAGCGATTACCTCATTATTTAACGTTTTAAATAAAATGAAAAGATAATGTAAAATCTAAGAACTACACTTGTGAAAAACCTATTGGATGGGTGGATTTAGAAATCTTATCACCTTATCCTCTAAATATATAATTTTGGGATCTTTAAAAACCGAAACTCATTTTATAATAAAGTGACATTTTATAACTTTCCAAGAGTGTCCTTCCTCTCCTCTTATAAAAGGCCCCCAACTCTACCAACTTACCCACACCTCTCAAGACATTGGCTCACACAAACCCTGTTAATTTTGTCTCTCCACATCCCTCTATTACTCCTAGAAGCCTCACTTTGGGCATAAGTCTTTCCGAGGAAGCCTTTGAGCTCAAATCAAAAAGAGTTACCCGTTTTAAAGGTAGTGTATTCTCTTGTGTTCTTATGTTTTATTTTTCTTCTCCAACCCCCTAAACTCTTTTTATTACTTTATTTTGTAACAATAATAATATATTAAATATACTAGGATTTTTTTATGAGAATTTTTAGATATATACTTACACACACCTTCATTTAATGGTTAAAGAGCATATTGTTTCCGTGGATGGAAAATTTATGCCTCACGAAACGATGATTGTTCAATATTCTTCTAACACCTTAAATGGTGGACATTAATATGACATTATATTTATATATGATATATAATATGTTTATTTTTTCCTTAATCTTTTATATTTTTCATTTATGGCATACCATTATGGCTTCCATTATGGGTATACGCGATATCTTCATTTTAGGAAGTGCGGACTACCGCCCCCCCAAAGTGATTTGATTCGTTAATGTCATATGTGGGACATATAAATGATGGAGTTAATGATATTATATATGAAATTATACTGGAATAATAATATAACTTTATGACGTTATTATTTCATTCCATAAAATACTAAATAGAAATGAAAGTAGTGTTCATGCGTACGTATGACTTACCGTCTCCTTGAACGGTGCATTTCATTTCTTACCTCTAAATGTTATGTAATATTATAAATGAATGTATAAAATTGATATATATGATATATATGATATTTACATAATGAATATAACTCTAGATATAATGGATACATGAACAAGTTTTAATTATAAAGAGTTTATTTTTGACTCATGTACCAATGATTTTTAAAACGATCGTTATTAACATAAATAATTTCATAGTGCTCATGATATGGTAATAAGTGATACAAATTCCATGTTTTACTTTTCTTTTATTTTGGTATTGAAAAATTTTTTTCTTAATTTTTTTAATATATCAATGTGTTGTATTGATATCTTGTGATTTAAATGTTGAAATATTATGATTCCATTATGCATGTTTTATGTGATACGAAAATGTTATGGTTCTTGGGAATTGTTATGAAGATGGGTGGTTTCGTGATAAACTATGGGCGGGTGAGCACGATATAGCTCTCCAATGCATTGGGTAATGTGAAGGAGTTTAACTTTAAGGTTTCTCCGAAGAGATTTAGGGAATATATTGTGATGGGTATTCCAAACGTAACCATGAGGGTTACTCCCTACGTAAGAATGTTATGAATGCCTCATGTTACCTTTATGTCTTATAATTTCTATGATTTGATCATGATTTGATGAGGTATGTTAAAATTATTATTTTTTATTAGTAAAGTATGATTTCATACATGGACTAATGTTTTCATTTCGTAATTTTATATCCCTTACTGAGGTTTTTGTGCTCATCCCAAGTTTTTTGAAATTTTTTTCACAGGACTTAATGTGGAATAGGGTCAAGGATGGGATCATGAAAAAGTCATGATATCTAAAACATGGAACTAGATATGTTTCTTTTTAAGAGTTTTTATTTTATGGAAAGATAGTAGAAGTGTCTAGTTTGTAATATTTTGAGATGTAATAGTTATGTCCTAATTATCTAAAACTCTAAACCTGAAAAGATCCTCAATGAGAATAATTCATTAAATTTAATATTAAGTAAGGTTTAAGGTCGGGGGCTTATATGGTCTCTCCTAGAGGTTCTTATACTTCCACGTACACGAACCAAATGTATCTACTACCCACGAATGAACCTCTCATGTCGATATTCAATCTCCACTAGAACATCTGTAAATGTCGCCCCATCATCGATGTCCAGCTCACCGTGGTCGATGACGTGAGATGGGGCATGCACGTGTCTCCTCTACTAAGATACATGGAAAACGCCGTGCACCCGGTGCAACTGAGGTGGAAGAGCTATGTAGTAAGCCACCTCACCAACTCTGTTGAAGACATTAAAGGGTCTAATGAACCTCAGAGATTACTTTCCCCCTGGCCAAATCTTTGCAAACCTCATTAGGGCGAGACGCAAAGGAAGATATGGTCACCATCATCGATCTCCAGAGGTATTTGTCTCCTATCATCATAAGACTTCTTCCTGATTTGTGCAGTCTTTATATGCTCTTGGATGATCGACACCTTCTCTGTGGTAGCCTATACCATCTCTGGTCCCACGAGTGCTGACTCCCCTGGGTTTGTCCAGCACAAAGGTGATCTACAAGGTCGGCCATACAACACCTCGAAAGGTGCCATCTGAATGGTGTAATGATAGATTTTGTTTGTATGAAAACTCCACCAAGGGAGATTGATCCTCCCAGCTATGAGTAAAGTTAAAGATGCAAGCACACAACATGTCCTTGAGGGTCGAAATGGTCCGCTTAGTATGACCATCCTTCTGAGGATGGAAGGTGGTGCTCAAATGAAGTTTCATCCTAAAATCCTCCTACAACCCCTTACAATAATAGGAAGTGAAATGTGCATCATGATTGCAGACAATCATCTAGGGTAGTCCATGTAACTGCACAGTCTCCTGCACATAGAGGCATCCCAAGATTTCTATTGAACCCTGCTCTCTAATTGGTAGGAAGTGGTCTGGCTTGGTGAGTCGTTCATCGATCACCCAGATATAATTGTGACCCTTGGATGTATGAGGATGTCCTATCATGAAGTCCAGGGATATCCCATCCCACTTCCACTCTGGGACCTCTAAAGGCTGAACTAAGCCTGTTGGTACCTGATGCTCTGCCTTCACTTGCAGACAAGTGAGGCACTGAGAGACAAACGCTACTAATTCTTTCTTCATCCTCGGCCACCAGTGCTATCGTCGAAGGCCCCGGTACATCTTCTCCACTCCTGGATGTACCACTAGAGGGGATTTATGGAACTTCCTCAACACTTCCTCCCAAAGAAAATCTGGTACCTTGGTACATCCACTGAAGAGGATGAGGTGCTACCCACCTTCAAAAAGTCTATAAGGTGTATATCATGTGGATATATGAGCACAACGAGCCTCGCAGTCAGTTCCCCCATGCTGCACCTCCCTGGCTCGTTGAAGAATTGGGGGAGTGACTTTAAGAGACTAAAGAAAAGCTACTCCATCTCGATCCATAAAGGATATCTATAATGTGGCCAGATGCTCTGTCGCCTCACATAGCAGTTGTATACCAAATCTCTTGCTAAGTGCATCTTATAAAATGTTCACCTTCCCAATAGTATAGACTATCTCGAAGTCACAGTCCTAGCAGAACTCAAGACAACGTCGTTGTCCCAGGTTCAGGCCCTTTGGAGAGAAGTTATACTAGATAATCGTGTGATCATAGTAAACAATAAAATTTTCACCCATCAAGTATTTTTGCCACATCATCAAAGTGAAGACCACTGCTTCTAACTCCAGTTCATTGGTAGTGTTGTTCCTCTCATGATTTCTCAGTTTTCGAAAACCATTTAGGTTAACTACTTGCTCTTGCATCAGGACCCATCTGATCCTGGTCCTTGATGCGTCGCAGTATACTACGTACCCAACTCCCTCCTCCGGTAGCCTTAACATGGGGGCACTAGTAAGTCTATGCCTCACTTCCTAAAAACATTGTTGGCATTTCTCTGACCACAGGAAGGGATTCCCCTTCTTCATAAATGAAAATAAAGGCGCTGAAACTCTGTTGAAATCCGGCACAAATCTCTGGTAGTATCTGACTACACCTTGAAAACATCGTACCTCCATTACACTCCTGGGAAGCTCCCAATCCAGTACCACCTCAATCTTTACTAGATCCACAACAATGACAACCTTCTAGATGGCATGTCCCAGAAAGTGAACCTCTCTGATCCAAAACCGGCACATCGAGAGCTTACCATAAATTTAGTTCTCTTAGAGTGTATCCAGAACTAACCGCAAATGATAGGCATGCTCCTCCTCAGTAGCCGAGAAGATCAGAATGTCACCAATGAAGGCCACCACAAAGCGATCAATATATGGCTGAAAGATCCTATTCATCAGTCTTATGAACACTAATGGAGCATTGTTCATGCCAAATGGAATTACCAAAAAATCATAATGGTCATACAGATATCTGAAAGCCATCTTCTGAACATCCTCATCTCGCACTCAGATCTCGTGATAGCCTGACCTGGTGTCTTCTTCGAGAACCAATATTCTCCCTTCAGCTGATCCTAGAGGTCATCAATCCTTAGATGTGGGTATTTATTCCTCACGGTCACCTGGTTTAGGCACTTACAATCACCAAAAAGTCGCAAGCTCCCATCCTCTTTCACAGAAAACAAAATTGGGGCTTCCTAAGGAGAAACATTGGGCCAGATAAACCCCTTATCTTGCAAGTCCCCCAGCTATACCTGCAGCTCACGAAGCACCGCGAGAGCCATCCGATATGCTGGTATAGATATCAGTGTAATTCCAGGGTACAAGTCGATTTAAAATTCAACCTCTCTGAAAGGAGTTAACCAATGAACATCATCATGGAAGACATCCACATACCATTCCACCACTAGATGATAGCTTAGACTCTCCACATCAACCACTCTGAGGGTAAGGAAAGCCAACTGATGAGTGATCGGCTACACTCTCCTCCAATATGTCCATCATGTGCTTCAGAGGTTTCTTTATCACCGGTGATGGTAAACCGTGTCCCATCTATGCAGGCACACCACACTTTGCGCCAAATACAATAGATCTGAGCATGGACTATAGTCAACCAGTCCATTCCCAAGATGACATTGTAAGGCCTCGACACTGCTACTAGGAGAACCCAGCCAAAGCTCTCAACTCCTAGAGTAATCTCACACTACCGACACGAGTGTGTAATTGTCAAATCCTCTCCCATAAGAATCTCTAGCTGTAAGGATCGAGCCAACATCTCCACTGGAATCTTCACGCTCTGAACGAGGGTAGTCTAAATAAAAGAATGACCGGAACCTTTGTCTATAAGTTCTATATCTAAGGTGGAGTAGACACAGATTGAACCTCATACCATCTATGGAGTGCCATTATCGTAGGCCTCAGCTGCCTGGAGCAGAGATCTCCCCTATCAACCTGCACCCTATTGTTGGGGTTGACCACCTAGGGGTGGTGGCGGTAACACCTCGAATCATCTCCCGCTGCTAGTTGCACGACCATCTCCTCTTCCACATCTGCCTGCTCCCTGTGGACCTCCTCTGTCGAACCGCTGTCTCTACCTGGGAGGTGCTTTGACCATCTGTTGATCATCCGTATAGAGGTTTGGGCAGTCATGAGCCATGTGACACTACCCACCACATGTGTAACACTACCTGCTCCTCGCATTATTGGCTCTGTCTTCAGTGCCCTACACAACCGACCCTGAATCCTATGCTTGTCCTCCTTTAGGTCTGGACCTCTTGGACCACTATGAAATTTGTTTGATACCAGCTATAGAATACTCCACTATGTGATTCCCAGTGGTGGGTCTCACTTTTGGTAACATCTCATCAAGAAAACTCCCCACTAATAGGGCTCCCTCTTACACCCCCTACTACATATGGGTGATGAGAGAAATCATCGAAGCCCTGATCTCCCTCCTGAATCCTTTCTCGAAGGTTCATGTTATAAAGAATGGGCCCAGCACCATATCTGTGGTGTACTATGAGAGGTCAGTGAACCTCGCTGAGTATTGAACCATGGTCATTCCTCCCTATTGTAGATGAAGAATCTCTTGTATGCGCACTGCGAGAAGGGTCACTGGGACAAACTCTGCCCGAAAGAGGCTCTCGATGTCTGCCCAATTATATTTCACCTCATCGTGAACCTGTAGAATTATGATCCACCATATTCCTTCTACTTCCAATAGTATACTAGTTACATGGATCACAATGAGATTAGATGGTGTCCCTACCCGTCAGAATACTCTCCCCGCAGCCTCCAACCAATCCTTAGATGCCTATGGGTCTGTCTCACCCCTGAACCTAGGTGACCTACTACGCTGGAACTCATGCAACGCGCTCAAGCAGCATGCACCATCTGTATCTGGGGATGGTGGCATCGGTGTCCCAATGGTTAATGGTATCGTTGGTGCCACTGTTGGAGCCTCTACTGATTAAGGGCCATGCACCGAGGCCTCGTCGCTCAGTGGGATATCATCGCGTACTATATCTGGAACCCTAGCTGGCTATCAATGTGGAGGAATCCTGAAAAGAAATAGGTGCACCATGGACAATAAGTTATACCTGGTGAGTTGACTCAAATAGATCACACAGAAAACTTTTCGAAACACACACGTAATCAGTGTTTTCATGAACTAACTCCGAAATCATTAGTCAGGGTCTTGGTGTATGGATACGTCAGCCGACTTACAAACACTGTATTATTTGAACTGATAACCACACTCACTACACTTAGCACTATTTCCCTTTAAAAGATAGTTTAGAGTCCATTGTTATATGGTAGAACTGACTCCTCTAATACCAATTGTCACGGCCCATCCCCTGGGGCCCATGCTGTGACTACCCTAAGTCTTCTTCCATAGGCCAGGTGCAGGCTACAAGGACCGAAGGCGTATTATCTAAAATTGTGAAGGCATTTCCTTTATAACCTGTAAACTCACGCAACCATCCACACAAAAAGATATGAACACTGGTAAACTGGATAGTAAAATGAGTGTCTAAAATAAGTGAATGCGGCCAAAATACACGCCCAACTAGAAAGTATAAGAAAATTGGGAAGTACAAGTAAACCGAACAGCTCATGTGAACACCCGCCATTAATCCTACCTGATGGGTAGGTACAGCTCTTCAACAGTCTCCTCTACGGTATGCCTTGTCTATGGTCCACCTCAGAGCTACCTTCAGTCCTGATACCCTTTTCTATAGTCGGCATTGTCTGTCGTCTACACAAAACACAACAAGGTGCGGGCATAGCACATGCAGGGTGAGTATAACAATACTCATTAGGGACCCCGAGACCCTTAAAGGCCTCACAAAATTCAAAAACTATAAACCACAAAGCATGTATGTAACTGAAAACCCTACTTAGGTATATTGTCATACATATACCAAATTTATCATGTAAACCCATCTCAATACAAGGCCCAAACCCTTTGCCAAAGTACAACTGTTCCACAAAGGAATGAATACCATGAAGGTAAGTACCACATAGGTACACGACACAGAAGAATCTCACAAATGTATCACCATGAACATATGTACCGAAAAGGTACACCACATAGAAGAATACCACAAAGGTATCACCACGAAGGAATGTACCACCAAGGTATGCCAAACAGAAGAATACCACAATGGTATGACCACTATAGTAAGTACCATAAAGGTGCACCACATAGAATATTACCACAAAGGTAAAGATTCATATCACACTAGGTATAACATAGGTATGGTAGTAAAGATTATTAGATGTAACTACTGAATCATCTTACTCTTTTAAGTTGCAGACCCATGTAGGATCTAAAATCATCACACCCACAAAGGTTCATAGTATAGCAGACCCACGTAGAATCCTTGAGTAGTATCATGTGGATTCCTAGAGCATAGCCAACTGAGACACTCAAAAACAGACCCAGGTAGGATACCAAAGCCTTGACCCACATTGTATTCCAATGTAGAGACCCATATAGGATCCATTTCTCATGTTATTTCCATATAAAGGGTTCTTGCACTAAGATCGCTTGATTCCGGGAGGATCTTCTCCTCAAGAAACAGGTCAATACTCCAACAACCATGTATTCCCACTATGAAGTATCCCAATGGAAAATCACATCAAAGGGGTTTCAATGCAACAGACGGTGCGTCAATCGGATGCCTGGTCTGTATGTTATTGGCCTTTTGGTCCCGAGGGCCCGGTTGGATTTGTGTTTGATCCAACCCAGCCTTACCTCAACTTTATCCAAAATAAAAGTTAAGAATACCAAAGGTATCATATAAATCCAATCTTTCCAGCACCGTAGATGGTTCATAAAATGGACACGTGAAGCTCAATATATGGTCGAATGAACAAAAAGGGTCGAAGTTGGTCCTAGTCTAATCTGGCCTAGTCGGACCGACCCAAACTAGTTCGGGTCCACTCGGTTTTTCCCATGTCCAGCCCTGGGTCTGACATGGTTCACAAGGTCCAGCCCAGCCATCTAATCACCCCATGGTGCGTCGGTCCATGGTGGCGGCCTGGTCGGAACGCTGTTGGCTGGTCGGCCAACGATCCTCTTCCGCACAGCGCGGTCGTGTGCCACACCATTACTAGTGGTCGGCAGTGATCCGACCACCCTCCCCTCACTATCGTGGCACAATGTCACGGCTCTGCTCTGCCGAGTGGTGTGGACGCGTGTGGTCTCCACTTAGCACGGCCTGCCGCCACCAGCCGCCACCCTTGCTCTGTCCCCGATGACAGACTGTTGCCCTTCTTTGACGGCGCGATTGTGCTGCCACCATCATTGCATCCGATTGTGGTCTCGACCACCGCTCCTAAGTCCCACAGGTGACAATTACCATCATCAGTCCATTTCCTTCTCCATCTATAAGTTCACATCAAAACCACAAAGGTTGCAGAGAGTTCGGGCCAGGTTCGTTTGGCAGGCACCCTCTGCGTTAGAGCAGTAGCAAGCAGCTCATGGGGAGAGGTTCAACAAAAAATAAATTTAACAAAGGTAAATCAAAATCACACCCCTTCCTTGCTAGTTCTGTTGGAGATCATCCACAGTTGAAGACAGATCGGTGTTTTTCAATCCCAAAATAAGACTCCAACGATGATGTCTCTTGTTTGACGATCCTCCGTTCTTTGGTTCCTCCTTGGTGAGAATTGTTCTTCCTCAAGAGGTTCATCCTAGAACACCCTTTTCCGATGATTCCCCTCCAAAGCCCAAGATTTGAAATGCCAAATTAAATTAAAATAGGTTTATACAACTAATTTACAATGGCACAATAATTAAATAGCTCAATTAAATGGCACTATAAATTAATTGGAGTGTTGGCACTATTAATTGGGGAATTCTACGGGTCTTAGCCTACATTCATGAAGGGTTTTGGTGGTCCCCACCAATGAATTTAAATATGGAGGATTAAATATCTTGTGGTCACCACAACCATAGACCAAAATGTGGTTACCAGAAAAATAAAAATGTTAAATATTTTTCTATTTTTTTATTCTTTCATGATAAGTGAAAAAATAACTCCCACCCTTGACCTAATTAGGTCGAGGTGAAGGTCTTATTAAAATAATATCGGTGCTACGAGTTCAATGGTGTCCTCGTATTTCAATTCTGAGCATCGGTTCAAAACTTACAAAAACCCACTCACATGTTTAATGTACGTACTTGAAAAAAAATGTTTAAAAATTCATTCCGAGCACCAGAGGCCTCGGAATCAGGCTCCATAAATTTTTGCAGATTCTTAATATTCCCATATATTTAAAAAAACTAAACATAAATTTTTTGTTTTTACACTGACTCTAATATACTAGGTTTCATGTTATTATGTACCCTCTTAATCTTATACCCAATGGAAATTTTTAATATCATTATAGATTATGGTGGACAACCACCTCTAATAAAAGATGTGATTTTTATCCGATTACTACCATGTATGGCTCATTCTAATATTTTATATAATGAATAAAAATTTCATGAAATAAATAATTACTATTATATAAATAATAGAACCATTTCATAACTCCTTTATCCATCGAAAATATACCAAATTAATTTTTCATAAATTATTCAAAAAACCTAAAGTGTTTGATGTAAGAAACAATAATTCATTCAATGTTATTAAAATTAATCTAAAAGTTAAAAATTTTATATAAAAAAATGTTCTTATGATAGAATTAAAATAAAATTAAATTCATTTTACAATTTTATGAATCATGTATGACTATGAAAAGACTGGAGGTTAGGGTAAATTTGATTTATTTACACTAAAATGAGACATGTTGGTATCGCGCTCCTAATTTCGATTATTTTATGTATATAATAGAAAATTGATATATTATATCAAAAATTAAACATTATTCATGGAAATTAATTTCTCAATTCATATTTACTATATTTATAGGAAAAATTCATATGTTACTGAACATATAATGTAATTATATTAAAATACCATTTTAATTTGAGTTTGTCTACATTTTGATTTCCCTTTGGAAAAGAATAATATATTAATCTTTTAATACCCATATATTGTATTATCTTCTATTTTTTATTTTTATTTTCATTTTTTTACTATCCATGTAAAATAGAAATAAAAAACAAATCTCATTACATCCTGGAGGTGGTAGTCTACACGTACGCACAAGCGATGTTATCATTTTTGCAATAGATAAAAAGTTAAATAAGATAGATAATATTTTATAATTAAATAATTTTCCTTATTTAATATATATCATATATAATAATTTATCCCATTATAATATTAATCTATGAAATATTGTTAATGAAAATAAATAGTATCTCTACATGCATACGATAGTCCAGATATACTAATGAGTGTTATTTTCGATTCACTTTTGATGGAATATATGGTAAATAATGGTGGTTAAAAATAATTTTTACATCACATTGTATTTAAAAAAAAATAAACTTATTATTCTATGAGAAATAATCTAAATTTTTATGTAGTAAAAGAAGAAATAAATTGAAAGAGGTTGGGTAGGATTATACAACTTCTTTAGCAGCCCTCCTTTTGATCCATTTTTAACAACTCTAAAAATAGTAATTAAACAATACATGAATATATAAGTGAAGAATAAGGAAGTTTAAAATAGAATATTTATGTGTTTTTTCAATATATATGTCTCAATGTAGTGTACGGAATAGAAGTGTGTGGTGTCATTTTAAAAGTGGGGGTGGAGATAAAATTAAAATTTGTTAAAATATAAAAATATAATAATCTCACTCAAGGAAAAATGATTCCAAATGGGTAGAGAACCAAATATGGGATATTATGAGATTTAAATATTTCACAAAACTAGTATTTATAAATTTTTAATTTCCAAAAAAAAATATCTTGGTTTCATCCCCCCCCCCCAACATGTTTTATCATTAATAATTGTAAATTATTTATAAATATATCTCCAATAATTTTTTTTAAAAAAAATTACATTTTAAGATATTATTAATTTGTATTACTAAAAATATGGAATCCATTTTTTTTAAAATAAATTCAATTATTTGATATAATTCAATTTAAAATTTATCCCTCAAAACTTGCTGAAAAATATTTATATAAAAAACTATGTTCCAAAGTATAGAAAATTTTATAAGAAAATAAAAAATTAAATTATTTAAAATGATCATAATTGAGTTATTCATCATATAACTTTATGATTTTTACATTTATATATTTTAAAATCATAATTAAACTTTTAAATTTCTTTAATGGAAAAGACGTTTTTCAATAAAAATATATCATATTCACTACTTTCTAAAAAATCAATCTTTTTAAGAAAATAATCAAAATGTCACTCTATTATAATTTTGACAAGATTATTTAAAAAATATAAATTATTTTGTAAAATAAATTTTAAAATTTTTTAAAATTTTAATTATATTACATTATCACAAAAAATGAATAAAAATAATTTTTAAGTGTTGATTATATTTTTAGCATATAAACACTTTAATAAAAATTGAGTACTTATTTATCAATAAATTTATTTATCTAAAACATTAAAAATATTCAAAAAATGGTCATTTCAATTAACATATATAATTTAAAATATATTTTATAATGGTATACGATATTATGGTTCATTTAGACAAAGGGGTATTATTTCTCATAATCTGTAGATTAAATTAAATATATTCAAATGGAAATATAAGTTTGAATATTTAGATGTTACATTATAACCCCCTTAAGATGAATATATCCATCTAAATTAAATATATTTGATACAAACAAAATGCTGATATATCTATTTCATAAAATATTAAAGAGCCAATGTAGCATCTTTAATTTTATATTTCCTCCAGTGAACATTAATCTGGTGACTACTATTTTTTGTAGAACATTATATCTACGATTATTTATCTCTATGGTTTGATCATCATCAGAATGATTTTATTCATGAAATATAATATCTTGGTATAGTACATGTGTAGTATTATGTATGTACTTCTGTAAGAGAGGTACATAAAACACAATGTGAACATGAGATTGGTTTTTTAGATGTGAAAAATTATAATCCACCATCCCTATTCAATCAAGAATATCAAAGGGGTAAATATACATATGAATCAGAATCCCTATCAATCCAAATATCATAAGTTTTTTCCATAGAGAAATTCATTAGAATAAAATCTCACCAACACTGAGTTATATATTTCAACTATGATTGTGACTATGGATTATATATCATCTTTGAGATAAATTGACATTTTATTTAATGTCTATGAAATTATATTCCTTTCCATATAAAACTAAGGTTCTAATATATTTATTTCTAAAATTCATCCCAAAATGTTTTAGTTATATAATTCTTTCCAAAAAGGGGATTATAAGGATCCATCAGAATGCTCAATTTAAATCTATTTTGGTATGAAAACTAAACCATATGTAGTTTTTTATCGAAAAAACCTCTTAAATACAATGAAAAATATTTCTCCATATCTTATGGGTAATGAATGGTTGTATTGTAATGGACATCTATTTAAGGATGATAAATAGTACTAAATGATAAAACATGTGGTAAACCATAGATCTTGATCTGATATAATAGATTTGGAATCTCCATATCTCCTTACCAATTATTATAAATTTTGGTAACCTGATGAAAATTTAATTATTCTATAATAGTAATTAAGTGTACCAAATTCATAATGAGATCAAATAAAAACCAAAAATACTTATTGATTTTATATGTTTTGGGGTGGTTAATGATAAAGTCCATGGTGTTGTTTTCTATATTCCATTATTGAATTTTAAATTGTTATAAAATTATCCTTATATTTATATCTATAAACATTATAATGTTGAAATACTAATCACAAAGATACATACTTGAAAAATATAACTCTTTATCTTATCCCACCATAAATAATATTTCATACCTCAATATATCATCGTACATCCAAGATTAGTTGAGAATGATGAACTATTAACTTTATCCAATAGATCTTTATTCAAATCTAGTATAAGTGGAGTACAAAATGTTTAATGAACCATATTGTTCTATAAAAATCCATGTTCAACTCTAGAAAATTTCCAAATATTATTTACAATACTATATCTTTTGTATATGACACATGAATATTTTTAGGGATATATTGTTGAAAAAAAATTATACAGACATGATTTTATCCATTTAATAAATATTTAAATATCCTTCATCTATAAATCCAAATATATGGATTCTTTTGTGATCCTCCTCATAGATAATCTACAATGATCTTTCTAACTCATAGAATCTACCACCATGTTCTCTTTCACTGGATGGTAGGATATTGAGCATTCATAACCCTTAATCAACCCCAATGATCTTTTTTAGAGAATATTATTATCTATTGTATAGAATATATACTTCATAAATTTATTATCATAATATATATTACACCTTCTCCATAAATAAAATTTCTCCATATATTCAATGAAAAAATAACCCTAGCTACCTCTAAATCATAATACTTGAAAAAACCATGAACCATAAATTTTCATGGGGTATTATCAATCACAATATTATTTTCTATGTGGATGAATCTTATTCTCTTATTTTATGTTTCACTATAGATCACAAACCCTTCCCGACATCATGGATTTATAGGCGTGGGTTCACTTAAAATCCTTCTCTTTGGTTCCATGTAATTTCTTCACATTCATCTTTTCATAAGAATAAGTATCTCCCCCATGTTAATATGTTTTTTATATTATACATATGTGAAAAATTCTATATAGTTCATTGATAATATTTATACATCCCAATAAAACTATAGATATCAATAAATGTGCTTTTTCTTTTTCATTTTTCAATAACTAATGCCGTTTTTTGATCCATACATTTATCCTCACTTGAGATTATATTAACCAAAATGAATCTTTTTGTTGAATGTTTTTATAGTTGTTATATTTTTCTAATAAATTATCTATCATTAGGGTATACTGTAGAATTATAACGTAATATTATATCTCTTCTATTTTTAAGGATGAATTGAGATTTTTTTCAATATAAACTACTAAAAACTTTTGAAACTAATATCATGAAACTCTATTCATGACATCCATGAAGATAGGTGGGGCATTAGTATGGCTAAATGGAATAACTATAAATTTATAGTTTCTATTCCACATATGGAAGGATATCATGTCATTATATTTACTATTTGAACCCAAGTTTAAGTATCTAGATCGATTATCAATCATGGATAAATATTGAGATCCTCAGAAATCATCAAATAAATCATCAATATAGGGAATATGATACTTATTTTTGATTTGGATATTTCTTAGTTCTTCATACTCAATTAAAACTACCATTAATCGATTTTTATTAGTAAAATATGAATAATTTCTCCCCATGGTGACACGCATGTCTAAATGAATCCCTTATCAAGATTCTATTAGAGATTCTTATTCAATTATTGTAACTCAATCAGAATTTTCCTATAATGATTTTAATAAATAAATTTTGTAGTATGTAAGTGTTCAATTGAAAACATAGAATCATGATTAATTGGATGACTAAGATACACTTCAAAAAAGATATCAAGAATCTCTAATATAGTAAGAATATCATTGATGTTAATTTTTTCTCAAAACATATTTAAAAATACCCCATTTAAATAATAATCAAGACATGTATAATGGATTTATTTTACTTAAGAGTATCTTATATATGTCATTACATTGATAGAAGAACATAGGTTGGTTCAAAATATCAATCATGCCTTCCCTTCGTTGGTAGCTGATGTAGTAGTTGGGAAATGAAATCCAATATATTATGAATATAACATCAAAGTCAATTAGATGGATAATAATGAGGTTTTAATGAAGTATATTCCAAAAAACATTAATCAAAGTGGAATTATATACATAGGGAGTGATCACTATAACCACTAGGGTTTTCTTTTTTAATTCAACATTGAATAATTAGGAACATATTGTGATACATTTTAAAACTTATTCAAATATAAAATAGTGGGTATATACATAATAAAATAAGATGTTATTATTTCTATATTAGATGGAAAATGTACCTATCACCACATTGTTATCAAAAACCACATCAATAATACTAATCATATGAAATTTACATTTATATCATTGATTATTAGCTTTTTAATTTCAATCAATACCATTTACCATTATATTTATACACAAGTTATATAAATGTCTACACTCATTGCATTTTAAACACTAGAGAATGGGTTGTGCATTTCTTGGTTCATTTTCCCCCTCATTAGATAAATTTCTCTTCCCATCCCAACAGAATTTTATTTCTATATAAGATCCATCTATACACTTCTGACAATTAATATTACCCTTATGAAAATATCCTCTATGTTTCCTTCCACACAAAAATATTAAAGTAAATCTCTTCTTATTCTAATCATGGTTTTTATTATAAATATTTTTTTAAATTTCATTTTTCCATTAATTTCAAAACAATTTGATTTTAGGGTAACTCCAATATCCATATCCAATATGATAATAATGTGAATGATTATTTCATAGATACTGATGTTTAATTTGAATAATTACATTCATTGAAAATTTTTTAAGACACTAAATTTTAGACCAATGTATTTTACTTTTATATGATAGTAATCAATGTTTACCTTATTTCATCTATAAATTATCTCTTGGGTACTAATGGATTCATCATTTTTCTTCATTAGATCCTCTAATTACCTATATATTTCCATTAAATTGTAAATAGGAACATACTAATTGAAAACTAAACAATTAAATGAATCACACTATATGTTGTTAATATCTTACTCATACCTCATGTACTTTATAAAACTCTACCATTTATATTCATTTCCTTTTATGTGATAGAAAATTAAAAAATTTTACTTTCCCAAAACTGGAGAATATATGTTATGATTCTAATCGTAATGATCCCTTTTATAGAAACTATTGGGGTAGTAAACCCACTAAATGAAGGTGTATGTGTCCTCCGGAATGACTCAACAGAACACTATTTCTACTTTTTTGATTTTAAATATCATCATGATTAATAACATAATAATGTTTTTTAAACACAGAAGTAAAATTTATTAATCATAAACCAACAAACTTATGTCTCTAAAGTGGAAAATAACCTTATTTTCCAAAAAATTCATCATTAATATGATTCCATTGGCATACATCCATTGAATAAAACCAAAAATACATATTGGGAGGAATAATTAAAAAAGTGGGAATCCATATATCATAAAACAATGTTTATCAGATGTCTATATTATGAAGCATTGTTTTCAATCTATGACACCATTGGTTAAACATATGCTATTAGTATTTATAATATAATAAATTAATTAATAATGGTTCATAATAAATATTTTAATTTCCCTAAAAATATACAATGGGAATGTCAAAACAATTGCATAAAAAAGGTATACTCCCCATACACTAGAATAATGGCCAATATATATTTTAGAATCCCATTTTGGGGTTATTACTCCTTGATGCATCTATTCCAAAACCATGTCCACTTAAATTAATTAGATAAGGATTTATTTCGTCAAAACCCACACTCCATTCCATGACATGACATACAAAAGTTTCTTAAATTTATGACAATCCTAAGTGTGATCAATAAATTTTTCAAATACAAGTTTCTAAATAAATGTAATCATTGCTATGATACCAACTCCAACAACCAAACATTTCATACAAATATATTACATGTTATTCTAAAAATATTCAATACATAACTTTTTAATCTATACTAGAATTGAATTGGATTGGTGTCTTAAGAAAAAAGGATACTTTAAAACTTATTCTTAATTTTTCTACATTATAAGCCACTAAGTACATAAAAACTAGAACCATTATTAGACATATTATACATTGAAATATTCATTATATCTAAGATAAATGAATCATATGTGAGGGTGATCTCAGATGCTCATAAAGGGTAAATAATGGAGATATCAATTTTCACATATGCATATCCTAAGGATTGGGGATTGAGGAAATGAGCTAAATAATTTAAACCCGTACCCATAATATAATATTTTATTATTTTTAATCAAGGGATAATTCATTTCATTTCATATGAAATGAAACATAAAGGATTCAAATAATAATAACCATATAACCACACCATTGGGATAATGAATAAGTGTATATTTTACACATAATGATAAAAAACATTTCCTTAGTCAAATATCATTTCCCAACTTATCATAGTGGATTGGGTTCACTCCCTGTTATATTATATCATTATGAATGTTTCACTCCCATGACTATCAAAATGGATAAAGTCCCTTTCTAAATTTTGTTCACACCCCATTTCAGTCCTTATTATCTCAGAAGATAACAATTATTGCCCAATTCATTAAAGGGATATGTAATTCTTGTCCCAGTAATCAATTAATCATAATCTATTCATATGTTTTCATCAATACCGTATAACATTAATCATATATCAAAACCCATAGAAGATAATTTGGTTTTTAAAAATTTTATTAATTAATTATAGAATAACCCATGGAAAATAAATAGGTTTAATAAAAAAACTCATCATCCTAATCATCACACCATATAGTGATAGAATAAGGATGGTTTCCTTGGGTAATATCCCTATTATAATTTGATTAAAATCAAAATAGGGCATCATAAATGAAAATTACATTAAAATATTACTTGGTCTACTTATTACGAAAATTTACCTTCTCATTATAAAATTACTTCCTTAAAATATATCTTTTAAAATATGCAAAGAAATTTATTCAAAAAAACATGGTAAAAATTAATGGATGATTCAAATAATTCAGTGGTCATGATGACGATTTTTTTTTTTCATTTCATGTACTTTAATATAATGATATCACTGACATTTGTGGTTAGAAGTCATAATTCTATAATTATTTAGATGAAAGATGGTTTAGTTTTTAATAATTTAAAAATCCATTATTGGGTAAACATGACCTTATAAAATTATATTATAATATTAAAAAGATTTTTGAAGTATTTTTTAGACACATTGTTATGGATAATAGGATTTTCAACCCAAGTGATAAATAAACTCATTTTCCCTAAAAATAATATTAAAATATCATGACTTCATAAAGAGATTTAAATAAATAAAAACATTTCATATGATGAAAATAAAATTGAAGAATAAAATTCATTAAATTCTAGAGATATAGGACACAAAATTTCATCATCACAAACATAATAACAATCCATTCTGATAAATAATGATATTATAAAATAAGTCTTTTGCATCATGTATAAATTTATTTGAAATTATCAAACTTCTTATATGTTAAATTTTAAATTTATTATAATTTTATAATAGAATAATTTTTTTAATTTTAATATCATATATTACACACTTTTAACATTTCAAAACCAGCTTATTAATATTTATTTAATAAAATCATCTTCTTTGGGTGTCAACTATTTTATTTTCATGACAATTTCAGTTTATCTATTTCGGTACTTATACATTGATATGAGTTAAATAATATTTAGAATAATAATTATTATATAAATATCCACCATATTCAATATATATATACATATATCAATACATGATTTAAATAGAAAAATGAATTACATAGTTCTTAGTGATAGTAGGATATACATTTTCATGAACATTGTTTTCAATGTTCAATAAATAGAATAAAATAAAAAGAAATAAAAGGTCACCATTAAAAATTTATTATTATAATATTAATTAAATATATATAAAATATATCTATCCTTATTTTCAACATAGTAAAATGGAAAAAAACATTCCTTTGTCAAGGTGTAATTCTACACATCTACAAGAGTGATGTTATCATTTTCTCATCGATGAATCGATATGAAGGAAGATATAATATTATTATTTTATAAGAATAATTTCTTTAATGTATCGATACGGGTTCATAGATATGTGATTAGTTTGGTTGGTCATAAGGCCTAACTGTATATCTTAATATGTCAGATGTTTCCAACGAACACTAAGGGTGTTTGGGTGTATTGTGGGGAGACTATTCCATATTTGTTTGGGAGATAAATAGTAGTAGATATAGTTAGATAAATATTTTGTTAGTGAGAATATACCATCCAAATAATAAAAATTATACATAAGGTAGTAATAAACACTCTAAAAATTTGATTTCATGGTTATAAAAAAATAATGTAAATAAATACATATTAGTTGGAATACAACCCACATAGTATTATGAAGGAAACAATATTCAAAAAATAGCTATCTATATAATAATTCCATTAACTGGATGAATACTCTTCTCAAAATATCTTATCCTAAAAGAAAATCAATCAATCATAGATTGTCTCTTCCCATAATGCTTAATTGCATCCCTGAAATCTAGTAAGGTTCCAAATGGAATCCCAAATATTGTGTGAGTATAGCTTAGTAATCCACCACCAATGGTGTCTAATTTGAATCTAAATTATGAGTTTATTTTGAAACAGTATTTAGTATTGAAATAATTAAATCTATAAAATTTAATTAAACATGTAAATACAAATATATTCAGCCTAATTCTTAGGTCTTTGAGCATGAGACATTTTATTTGGTCAGCTACACAAGACTCATGGCCAAGGAATCAAAAATTAATTCCCAAAAATGATGATTTCCCTTGATAATCATAACCTTTATTTTAGGTTTAGTAAAATTTTCTTCTAAAAAATAAACCTTTTTTAAGGGATCTAACATATCCTGAGGAATAAATCTAATGTTATATTAGAGAATAATTGATCAAAATACAAGCAGATAATCAAATTAATTCCTTTTCTTTGAATATGAATTCAAATAATAGTATCTCACTAAAGAAATTATATGTTTTATGGAGTCTATGAAAGTTCAAATGATATCAAGATAAGGAATTAATCAATCTTAGAAAAAAACCGAATCCATTTAGTGTGTAACACTTGTCATTCACATCAATAAATTAGGTGGAATATTATGACTTCACTCAAGTTATTCCATGTCAAAGAACCAATACATTATCATGCTATGAAATGCATTTTTTTATGAATTCCATAATAGTAGTCAAGAATGTGTGATAATAAATAAAATTCTAATGTGATGTACCTAGGATATTTAAAAAATCTATTATATCGATTATGATATACCACATGCAAGGGAAAAAAACATACCATGATCTATTGATTATTTTTATTTCATATATGATTATCAAGGTTATTTAATCAAGAACACCCTAATTGGTTGGTTGAGGTGGTGGTTTTTACCCTTTAATAGAGTAAAAGGTTCCCATGATAATTCTAGGTCAACATTTTTATGGACAATTTCTGGAATTAAACATTTTATGGGAAACACATTGATAGTTCATTTTGTTAAAAAATGAAAAAAAATTAAAATAATCAATATATCTAGATAAAATAAATAAACAATCAAATTATTCAATGTAGAATACTTAATATAAAGTGTAGTCCTCACATTTTTGTGGGAATGAGATATATCAAACGGCAAGAAAAATATATGAAATGGGGTATAGATTTCATACATAAATGAATATATTTAGATGGAATGAGAAGGAGATAAAAGAATATAATTGGGTGTTTGAAATGTGAAGTATTTATTGACATGCATGATGGTGAAGGAATCATAGGATAGATAAGGAAGATCCAAAAAAATGATCTATTTAAATTAGGGATATCTATGGTGGAGGAACTATGAAAATGAGGGGGAGATAAAAAATTTGTATTAATCTTTTTCATGGTAAAATAGTAATTTACATCAATTTAAATATTGAATGGGGTTTGGGCACATAGATATCCATAATGTTAACTAGACATTAATAATTACGATCTTTGAGCACTACATCTCACAGGGTTTATTTGCACATTTAGAAAAAATGTCTCCAGACCATACGTGTTGGACCTATAACAAATTATCGATACCACATTGATTTATATCCCCCAATTTAATTGATTATTAATCTATGACCCACTATTTATGGTTCACACAGTTTAGTTTCAATGTTAGCCAAACCTTGTACAATGTATGTTCATCATCCTCCTTCAAAAACAATAACTATGTGCCCTTGAACCCTTATTAATGTTCCAAAAACCACTATTAAACCTTGTGAACGTCAACATGATGATAGAATAGGGTTTTTGTAGAATTAATAGGGTTCATACCACATTAAAGCACCAATAAATTACAACCACTCAACTATGTGAAAGATCGTCCCTAAGCTATTCTTGTGAGGGTGGATAAGATACATATAAAAACAACTTCATCCATTGATCATATACATTGGACTCCCATTCTTATGTATCCTCATACACAAAACCATGATTCCATAGAACCTAAACCAGAGGAACTACCCAACCTCATATAGTATTCATTCTACGATCCATGATACAAACCAAAAACTCCTGAAAAAAATTAACCAATAACTCAACTTCCTCAGAATCAAATTCCTGATAAAGTTAGGATTAAAGAAAGTTGTGATGAGAAACATGGAACATTTCATAGACACCCTATACCGTTAGGGAGAGTTATCAAATATGGTTATAGACCAATCCATTCAATGATCTCAAATATCCAAAAAAAATTCAAGTGTCATAATACATCACCTCTGGATCTGTTGATGACCACATCCATGAGAAACACATAGGGAACCCCCATTCTCTAGCTCAAACTATGGAGTTCATTGATAGTGATCACAATATGAATTTATCTAATACAGATCTATATCTATGTGTTTCAATATAAACATTACCTATTATAATTCATCCTAGATAGGAAGTAATTCATTTAGTGACCATATTTTTCATCCAACTATCATTGTGGTAAATGTCCTGTCCTACCATAGAGTTTCCCATAACGTTACAACTGAATAGTTACATGGAAACTGTTGTTATATGTAAACTAAATAAGGGGAATTTTTTTTATAAGATTCTCTAAAATCAATAACACACACCAAAATAATTTACTCCAGTACCTGTATAGTGTGATCAAATAGGACATCCATATGAGGGAATTATTTGATACTCAAAATTACCTAATGTAACAACCTATGTTTTTATCTAAGGTAAATTTTCATGGATATTTGAATTTTTGATTTTATTGGATGGTTATTTACTTAAAGAAAGATTTGGAGTTTAATTTCACATGGATAAACATTCCAACATTCTCATTTTAGACATTAATAAATGCCTAAGGGTTTAATCGGGTGACTCTTTGAGTTTTGGGAGTTTCAGACACAAAAACCCAAATTTTGGAGGAAAAATATCAGGTTTGCATTGTTTTTTAGAAAATTGTACATCCCCCATGATATTGTGTAGAATTTTTCAGAGGATAAAGAAGTGTCACATGGTTTCTTAAACCATTCAGAATGAGCCAAATGACCATGGGATTACTTTTTTGGTTTTTGAGATATCCAACCGCATAGTTTGTGCCTAGTTTTCCAAACCATGTAGCCAGTCTGTGTGTAGTGCTCCAAGTGCCCAGTAGTGGGTGCATAGTGAGAAAATATTTTACCAAAATATTCAACCTATCCCATTTTCATAGTCCATATATTAGTAAAAATTTAAAATAAATAAATTAAATTAAAAATAAAATAAAACCAAAAACCTAATCTACTCTCCCTCTACATACTCGCATGATGCACCAACACCATAAGACCACTCGATCTCATGCGTGAAAACCCTCTTTAGCCTCCTCAATTTTTGATGATTTCAATCATATTCAATTCTATTTTTCATTATAACCCACAATGTAAGACCCTTACCTCCCTCTTCTTCCCTTATTATTGAATTTGTCTCTTCCTCGTCACCCTACATAGCTAATTCAAACCATAGGTTTAGGTTCAATCCAAATTTCTAGTATTTTTGTCCATTTTTAGGGCATATGGTGGGTCTCTAGGGTCTTCTCCTTGCATGTTTCAGAATCAACCACTGAAGGTGATATCGTTTTGGTCATTTTGGTTTGATCAACATTGATTTGAGGTAGTTGTTTATATGCCTTTTCATTTGGACTAATTTAAACAATGGGTTCAGTAAGTTTATGTTTACTACTAATTTTTTTGTGTGTGTTGGTCATCCTTGGGGTGAGTTCGATTCACAAGATTCAAAGGTGAATTAAATTCATAAACATAAGTATACATATATATATATTTGTGTGTGTGTGTGCGTGTGTATTTGTGTTCCCCATATATATATATATATTGGGGTTAGGTGACAATATGTATATTATTGAAAAATGAATATGTGTGTATGTGTAAATAGGAATATACATATATAATAATATATGTAAGGATCCCATGATACATATTCGTGTCCATATGAATATTTACATCAGGGCTTGGTGTCCTTATGTATATGTGTTGGTTCATATCCTCATATGTGTGAATAGTAATATTTGAGTGGTGACCGATGAAATTGTCAAGTGTCGATGCATTTGTCTTTGACTTATTCACATGAGGCGGGATCCCTTCCTTATTCAAATTTTTTTAAATAATTTTCAAATATTACTTAAATTGGGTTTCATCTAATATTTTTTGGTTATTAAATTTATATGCGTGCTCTACCTTTCTCTTATAACATTCATTGCACTCTCACTATTGATGTATGATATATATACATTATGCCTTGATATGAACAGAACTATTTAACTTCAATGAAATTAATTGCATAAATACAAAATGTTTTTATAATAAAACTCTTCATATGAGGTTTTCTCTCTTATAAATTATACATTGATGATTTATGGTTTACTTTTTTATTGATCAACATGCTTATGGTAATATAAATGCTTGAACAAATGAAATGTCCTTTTCTTGGAATATTGTATATATGTATCCATTGTTTCATAGATACGATTCATTACTTCAAGGGTGATAAATGGGGTTTAAATTTAAGTACAACTTGTATTGGCTCTCGTGAGTTTTTTTTTTTGAATTGTAAATCATTTGTAAATAAACTGGGGGTGACGTCATCTATGCCTGAGACGGGCTCACTAGGCATTATATATTTTTACCTTCAGAAGAGTGACACAAATTCCTTAAGGGATACCCTTTAGATGATCTCTACGGAATGATTGATTGAACCATGCCTTAATTGAGAATCAAGACCCTACATCAGATACTATGTATTGATTCAAAGTCTAGTAATTCAGTTTTGAAAACATTCTCTAAGTGATACATGGGACATCATTCATGGGTCACCATGGATAGACACCATACCCTTGGTTAAATGCTGATCCCCTAAAGTGATACATTGAAATTCCCTTTATATTGCAATGGATGGCCTCAGGGGATATCACTATGTTCATAAAAAATGAATGAGTTTTTTATAAAGAGTTATTAATTGAATTAAAGATCATGGCAATGTTTTAAGAAAAAAATATTAAAATATTGAAAATGGAAATTAATGGAAATATATTCCAATATTATTCAAAATATTATGGATAGTCTAACCCCATGAACCTAATTCTAATTAATTTACTGATGTAGGTGCTCAAATCTTGTAAACACAAACATAGGCCGAAAGAGGTAATTTTATGGGTGTCCAAGTGGAACCCAAACCAATTATTTTAATTAATTATTGGTTATTGTTATTTGTTCACTAAATTTGACACACTGCTTGAATATATTAAACAAAATGGTTTGGGTTAGATACCCTGGTTGATGGCCTTCTTAGATTGTTTCTCACACCTCGCCTAGGAAGCATTGGTACCCGATTAGACCTTATGTATTCAAGTATTGATAATGGGAGAAGTCGACTTCAAATATTTTATTAACATTACTATGATGGAGTTTAGGTAGAGGAATCATATTCTACTCAAGATGATCATGTAGAATGACTTATTGGCTATTATCCTTTTATTTAATTTTATTGATTATTTTATTTTTTACTTATCCTAATTTTAGTATCATCTTTTATACATGAATAGTTTTGAATTAGTGTTGGCCATAATTATTTAGTTAATATATTATTCTTCAATTTTCCAATATTTTATTATTTTTGTTTTTTCTATTTTTTATTGATATACACATTATTATACAATTGATAAAATCTATCCATGTGGTTATAATCTCCCCATTGTGCCACAATTTATCCTTTTCTACTAGTCAGAAACCTCTAGAGTATGGGGAGGAACCCTTGAGACCATGTGTTGACCGGTCCATCTATTGTATCCATAGTAAGTTGGGCCCTTTTGTTACAAAGTGGTATCATAGACTTATTTTTTATTTTAATTACTATTTTGGTCTGGTAGATAGGTGACTACGAATGTGTCAGTATTTGGTAAATAGTCATGTATGGGGCTGATCACCCCTCCCATGGGGAAAAGTCTAATTGTCTGGGGCTGGGATTATTATTTATGCTAATTTATATTATATTTTATTTGGATTTCACCTTGATTTAATGATATACTTTCCCACAAATATTGATTTGGGAGATTTATAATATATACCATTTTCATGGTACAATGGAAAGACATAATTAAATTAAGCATGATTGGTAGATATGAATCCAAAATCCAGGCCATATTATAAATTTTTGGTAATATGTTAATATTTCACCTTCTTGGGTAATTGTTTTGAATTTCGTGATTATATTTTATGAATAGGTAACTTATTTGTCTGCATTTTTAAAATTTCCATTATTTTTTGTTCATTATCATTGTCTAAAATAGTATGGTTGTAATTAAATGGGATCCAACTTATAATTTTTTAAATGTATGGTCTCTTAAAATTAGAAAAGTGAAACTCATATAATCGAACCATATTAGATAAACCATTAATATTTTAAAGGCCTTTGGTTAAATGTCCAAATTGATAAATCCTTCATTAAATCAGGAAAAAATGCTTGTGTTTATATGTGATATTCCTTAATCATGTAAGGTGTATGGGAACATTTTAAATTTACAAGGTAACCCATAAAACCAAACCAAATATTATTAGAATTTTATTTATAATCTATTATACATATAAATATATTTTGTATTAACATTAAATTAATTGGGACCCTTATTAAATCATGTTACTCTTTTAATTGGGCTTAATGACCCATATGGATAAAAATATGAATGCACAACTGGTCCCATGTATGTTAGTTGGGGTATATTTCATAATAATTAATCTCACTAGGGGTATTTTCAAAATACAAATGATGAAATTTTTTATCTTGCTTTTGATGAGCATAAAATGTCATAATGGAACCCTAGTAGGTCTCCATTTTATTTTTTTACTTTAGTTTTTGAACATATTGGGGTATTTTTATGTTATATTTAGGTGTTGATTTAATTATTCTGCTATTTGTTTCCTTAAAACATGACAACAACACCTTTAATTATTAAATGCCCTTTTAAACAACATGAAGTTTTTTTGTAAGAAGCCTAATTAAAAGATGACTTTCATTTTAGATGGGTTTTATTACAAAATGGCCTAATTATAATGGTATGTCACTAAATAATAAATCTTAAAAATTAAGATTAAAATTACCTTCATGTTTTCATTGAGTCTGGTGTTTATTTATATTTAAAACATAACTTTAAAAAAATTAATGAATCCTTGAGTTTGGGTTTGATTCCATAAAAATAATCCTCAGGAGGTTTTCAAGCCCTTAAACCTCATTTATAAAGATAATTGATTTATTTCCTGAGTTTTTCCATGACATGGAACTTGATCTGTTTTATATTATTCTTCCTTCTTATGGATAAGTTTGAATAATAGGCCTTTAAGCCTAGTGACTTTCATAGGTATCGCCTTGTTTAGGTCACCGCATTTCCTTTTAGGAAGGGGATATCCAATTCTTAGTAGAAACCCCATATCATCAAAACCCTTTTATATTTATGTGTTTTTTTATCTTAAGTGGTATTGTTTGGGTCACATATTCTTGTGTAGTACTATTAGATTCTAAATTGACAACCTGTATAATAGGTGGGTTTGTGTTGTTTTTCACTTTTCTCTAAATATGGGAATTTTAAAATGCGTTGTTCTTATAGTTTGGATATCCCAATGACATGGTGAGTTGATTATAAGGTCGTGTGATGCTTCTTCTACCTCTACATCAATGGATAACATGATACCTCTTCATTCGGGTTAGTAGTCATACAGAGTAGTAGAACATTGAGTTGAATATTTTTTCTCCATCACATACTTGATTGAATATGGACATTTTTGATTGTTTATAGTTCTAATGATGTTTGTTCTTACCTCTATAACCTGGGGGTAGTTTGAAATGATATATCTGGTACTCTTGGTCTTATTAAATGGTACATCTAACCGTTTGAATTCAGTGCTAATCGTTTAATCTGAGGAAGGTAATCTTTGATTGTCAGTCATCTCCAGAATATAGTGACCTTTGTATCTCAAAAAATCAAAATCATCCCAATGTTTGGGATGATATTTTAAATTTAATTTGGTGTTTATAATTCTGGTTAGTTTTTTTGGCCTTTTTTCTTACTTATTTTATTCTTGTGGATGTGACATAGATTCACATCTTGGTGGGGGTATAATGTAGTTCTCGTAAGATTCTGGTTCACTGTCTCTCTATTTTACTCTATCTAAAGCATGATGGACACCTCTATAAACTAATCTCAATTATTGATGGGGGTGTGTTCTATTTAATTTGATCCCTTCCTCTGTAAATCCAACAATAATGAAACTCCAAATATGGGAAGAATCTCATCTATTCTACTAAAAGGGGTCCTCTTAGTAAAAGACACATAACCAACAAGGACCTTCTTGAGTAATTAGTACATCTCTTAGTCTCTCATAAGGATGGTGATCTAGGATTGTAATAGTGTTTGGGAGGCATAACAATATTGAATGGTTGGATATAAATATAGTGTCTGTAAACACCATTGGTCAGGGATTTACTTTAGTGTTTGTGATTATGATTTCTAGAATTCCATGTGTAAAGACGCAACTCTTTGGCAAAGGTACGAATAATTAGTTTTTCTTTCGAACCATTTCCTTAGGATTTTTTATTGTGGGTAACATTCTAAGGAAGGTCCGGGGAGTGTTTGGGGTTGGATCGGAGCCCAGGAGTTTGAGAAATGGACTTGTAGACAGGGGCACACGACCTGCGCACGGCTTGCGCACGGTTTGGGTAAACCGTGTGGCCTTTGGTCTGGAAGTAGGCTGGTGCGCACGGTTTGTGCATGGTTTGGGTAAAACGTGTTCTTAAGCCATGTGAACCTTTTACTGGAGGTAGGGAAGTGCGCACGATTTGTGCAGGGTTTGCGAAACTGTGCGCCTAAACTGTGTGACCCAATTCTGGGTAAATTTACCTTTTTTCCCTTAATTAATTTTAAAAGGCCTTAAGCCTTTCTTTCATCTTCCTGTGGACAGAACCAGAGGGGATCCTCCTTTGAGTTCCAAAACCCACTCTCACTCTTCTCTTGGTGGAGCCTTCGTCTGGAGTCCGTTTCTTGATCTGTCATAAGATTTGGAAGGGCCAAGGTAAGGCTAACCTCACGCAACCTTCCTTCATTAGCAAATATTTCCTACCGTTGTGTTATTTTGATATAGGGTCATATTCCCTATTTCCATGGAATTGGACTGGAACTCAGATCTCTTCCAATCTACTATGAATATGTGGTTGATATCAAGAGCGTCTACGCCTACAGCTGGAGGGTAGGTGGTCACGTGGTTTCCATTTTTGGTTTTCCCCTTATTGAGTTATTGTTGTCGTGCTACGGTTTTTCTTTCACCAAAACCCATATTTATAGTGACTGATTCATATCTAAATGACATGTGTGGTATAAGAGTGATGAATCCAACCTTGTTATGGTGTTTGGGTTTGATATGGACTGGGAGTGGTCAACCATAGGTGTTATTTCTTGAGAATTGGCCCTTTTCACCTTTGAACCATAATGAAATGTCTTGAAAGGGCATTTTCCATGTTTGGAAAATGAGATGACTTGGTTAGAGGCTGGCTAGGATAAGAGAGTCAGAACCCCCTTTAATGAATAGAAATTAATGTAATCCATGCTTTGCTTTTGTGATATTATAAGATGGATATTCTTTGCTTTGCTAATGTGATATGATATAAGATGGTTTTCCTTATATAATTTTATGTGAGTGGTTCTGCTTTGATGTGTTGAAATGTTTGTGGTAACCTGTGTGTTGGCCGGGAGTCATTCTTGCCTCATGCCTGATAAATATTAGTGATTGAGGACGAGAGGATGTTATACCTCATGCCTATATAACCTTACGGGTGAGAGGAATTTCTACCCCATGCCAACTACAGTGATTGAGGATGAGAGGAATGTATACCTTGTGACTATATAACCTTACGGGTGGGAGGTAATTCTACCCCACCCCAACTACAGTGATTGAGGACGAGAGGCATTTATTCTTCATGCCTATATAACCTTACGGGTGGGAGGAATTATTACCCCACGCCAACTACAGTGATTGAGGACGAGAGGCATTTATAACTCGTGCCTATATAACCATACAGGTGGGAGGAATTTCTACCCCACGCCAGCTACAATACTTGTGGATGAGAGGCATGTTTACCTCGTGCCAGTGATAACCTATATACCTCTAGTGTTTTTTTCAGATTTCCAGCCATGATCTAAAGTAGGGAGACCCGCCGGGTGTCCTTCCGGATCCTGATAGGGAGGGTTGTTTATTTAATTTACTTTAATTACTTGTAGTCTATTACTCAATTTGATCTCGAACAACTATTTGGGTCACACATAGACATCATTGGTGGTGGCCTACTTAGACTTGTCTCACACCCTACTCAGGCGGCCTCTTAGGCACCCGTGTAGACTTCAATACTGTAGGTAATAGAAGGGGAAAAGGCCCAGCTTTAGGTTGTTGATATGTGTATTTTTTATCTAGAGATCCAGAGCAGAAGATCGAGATTGACTATAGATTATCGTGGACAACTTTTGATCTTTTTTTATTATTGTATAGCATGCTTGTCTTCTATTTCTACTGTATCAGCATGCCATACATCCATTTTTATTAGACACTGCCTATGTGGCTTCTGTATAGCTATCAGGGTTTTCTTCATACTTTTGTTGTTTGGTTTGTATGTTCTCCTTTTTCTCCTGTTTACCATAGGTTGTGCTTCCACTATTTTTACTACCTTGCTACTATATCGTTGTGTACTCTGACATGGGGGTACCGTCTCCCCACTGACATACCATTACACCCTCACTTCCAGTCGGCAGACCATGGCCTATGGGGATATGAGCTTGGGTTCATGTGGCCAACCGAGCTCGGGGCTTGGGTTGAGGGGTAGCCGGGTCCGAGACGTCACAAAGTGGTATCAGAGGATTTTTCTTTCATTCTTGCTTTACTATTTGGGGATGACAGAATTGGAGACCGGGAATTTATAGGGACTTAGTTATAAGTCATTTTTGGGCGTCACGAACCTATGTACAGGGAAAAGACCAAGTTTCCTAGTTTATGTTGTTAATGATTCTTCTATGTACTGTTGATATCGTTTCATTCTTGGGTGCTTCACATGTTTTGTGATGTTATTGAGATTTGCGATGTTGAAATTGGGATTTCCTGGTTTGACCCAATGAAATGAGGGTTATAAAGACCCATAAATTTCAAGGAAATTTTTTTCGTAAATTCTTTGGGATTTTATGAGTACGCAGTTTCAGACGGCATCTGATTCCGAGGCACTACTACAAAAACGGGCAAGCGAAGCGCGCCCTTATAACAGCGCTAAGCAAAAACGCTGATAAAGGATACCCTATATCTGCGCTAATATTACAGCGCTGAAAAAGCTAATTTTTATCAGCGCTTTCTTAGCGCTGATAATAGTAATATTTATCAGCGCTAGAAAAGCGCTGATAAATATGATCTGTATCAGCGCTAAAATATTAGCGCTGATACAGTTGGTCTTTATCAGCGCTTTTTGAGCGCTGATAAAGGTTTCCTATATAAGCGCTAAAAAAGCGCTGATACAGAACACCTCTATCAGCGCTCAAATTTCACCGCTGATATAGGGTATCCTTTATCAGCGCTCAAAAAGCGCTGATAAAAATTATCTTTATCAGCGCTAAAAAAGCGCTGATAAAGAGACCCGGTATCAGCGCTGAAATTTGAGCGCTGATACGGGGAATCTTTATCAGCGCTTTTCTAGCGCTGATAAATCATAATATTATCAGCGCTAGAAAAGCGCTGATAAATCTAGATTTTATCAGCGCTATAATTTTAGCGCTGATAAAGGTAGCCTTTATCAGCGCTTTTTTAGCGCTGATAAAACCTTAGTCGACTTTTTTATAAAGTCGGTCGCACAGTGCCCTCGTTTTATCGCAGCTAAACCTCTCGCGGAACCGTAACCCTGCTACTCTTCTCCCGAATACCGCTGCTGTGTTCGCTTCGCCGGAGCTTGCCGCCCTCGGTACAGTCGCCGTCCTCCGCCGCCCGCAACACCCTCGGCCGACCTCCACCGCCTGCCGCCCTCGGCTGCCCGCAACGCCCTCGGCCGCCGTTCTCTGCCGCCCTCAGCCGCCCTCCGCCGCCCTCGGCCGCTCTCCGCCGCCTCCGTCGCCCTCCGCCTCACTCGGCCGCCCTCGGTCGCCCTCCGCGGCCGCCTTCCGCAACCCGCAACGCCCTCGACCAACTAAGGGTATGAATTCTATTCTAGTTTTATTTATTTGTTTCAAACATTCATGGAATCCCTTCAAGTTGTTATGGAATGTATAAAACCTACTAGAATTTGTCTTATGTAATGGAGAGTTGAGGCATGGTGTAGTTTAATGTCCTAAAACCAGGACCTTTGTGCAGGTTTCCATTTTGTTCTGATAAGGAGGGGAAATGATTCACCCTTTTCACTATAGTATAACCAAGAATGTTCTACCATAATCATGCATGAGGGGGGGTGGTAGATGTAAATTTTAACCCAGGGGTTCATGAATCCAAGGATTGATATGGTACTTAAATGTCATAGGGTGTTTGATGGTAGTAAAATCCATTATTGAGGACGAAATTGTCTTTGGTTGACATGCCTTTTTAGTGGGAAACATATGCAGATCCACCAGTGCATATTGTGATTAGTCAAATAAAGGTGACCTTAGGACGATGACCGCTCATTTCCGATGGCCATGGAAGGATATGAGGATTAAGACCTTTTTGTGCATAGTGTATGGTTTTTGAAAGGAAGAGGCCTGAACATGAAAGGGTAGATGCAAGTCAAGATTTCCTAGTGAAAATGATAGAGATGTTTTCTCTTATAACGATGTGGTAAGGTTCCCTTATGTAGGACCGACCCATGCATAGGGACAGAACATTGGCCACACAGTTTAATGTCTTGTTATAAGGACCTACCTATATTACATCCTCCCATACAGATTTAGATTATTCATGGGAGTGGATAATTTTTTTCATAAGATATCACTAGTGGGGAAAACCTCACATTTCACTCCACTATGTAGATTTATTTAATTCATGGGAGCACAAGGGGAAAACAATATTTATTGTGTTTAAAATTTCATCTGTAGATTTGGCTCCGACATAGTGACAATGGGGAAATTTATGTCTCATGAATAGACCCTAAATATGATCTTTATGTATCACCATGTTTCTTGTGATGGAAAGAATCAAGCTGTACATAGATATTTTAAGTTAAAACTACATGCATGGGTCTAACCCACACAAAGGGAGGGGGAATGTTTAGTTTTTGGGGTGTCTGGACTAGAACATAATGACTTAGGCATTACTATAGAATCAAACCAACTATAGTACTTGAAATCATGCATTTTAGAATCATGCAATTAGAACTATGGTAGAACTTTTTAGTGTCATATTGTGGGGACTGATTCCTTGAAAATCCTGAGTAACTTAATGGAAAATCAGTCTAAGATAATTTGACATGCGCTGGACATGAAGGTGGAGAAAGGTGTAGACTATGACACCAGGGATTCTCGAATCGATAAGAATAAGTCCATGCACGCAACTTTTTACCATGCACGCAACTCTCTTTACAAACTCCTATTGAATGCAATTCTACGCGATTCAAAGCCTCATATTTTCTATAAAAGTTGAGATACTAAATTAAGGGGGTATCCTATTATTTATAATCGTTTCTGAACATGAACACATGTTTATCCCAAAGTGTGTAAAACCATGTTTGATGTCACATTAGGTGCATACGTATCTTTTTCTCCTAATAGAGTGATAGATAATCATCTTTTTAGTGAATCTAATATTCTTTTTTATGAATCTTGATTATAGGTTAGACTACTTGATCTCCTTCCAAGGAAGTGGTTCCCTTCTACTGTATTTGGAAGTCTTCTTTTGTGTACTTGAACCATAAATACTAATATTTGAGATTCAAATAGGATGAAGATGAATAAAGATTGGATGGATTCTAATCGTTTAACAATAGAGTACGAGAACGGAGTGAAAGAGTTCATCAAGTTTGCAAAGGATCACACAAAGGATCCTTCTCAAATCCTTTGTCCGTGTTTACGTTGTTGTTATTCTAGACTACTTACTCCAGAGGAGTTGGAAGAACATTTGATATGTCACGGAATAGATCGGAGTTATAAATGTTGGAATAAACACGGAGAAAAAGCGAATGTAGCTACTGGCTGGGATAAAACTGCGTTTTATGGATCGTCAGATATGAATACAAATATAGATAATGAAGAAGACCGTATGGAGGATGTGATTACAGATGTCAATGATGATGAAGATCGTATTGAGGAAATGACAAAGACAATTCAAGATGAACCCCGTGATTGCCCAAAATTGTTTGAGAAGTTAAAGAGTTGTGCAAAGACGCCATTGTATGCTGCTTGCACTAAGTATACAACATTGTCAGCTGTACTAAAGTTGTATAAATTGAAAGCAGGCAATGGATGGAGTGATGTCAGTTTTACGGAACTACTTGCTCTCTTGAATGTCATGCTTCCGGAAGATAATGAGCTCCCAAGCCGGACGTATGAAGCTAGACGAATGCTACGCTCGATGGGAATGATTTCTGAAAGAATACATGCCTGCCCGAAAGACTGTATATTGTTTCGAAAGGAGAACAAATCACTTACAGAATGCCCAAAGTGTGGTGCTTCTCGATACAAGAAAGATAAATCCAATCCTACGAAAGTTGTATGGTACTTTCCAATCATTCCAAGGTTTAGGCGTTTATATGGAAGTAAAGAAACTGCAAGACAATTGTCGTGGCATGCAGATAAAAGAAATAAAGATGGGTTATTACGTCATCCGGCCGACTCTCCTCAATGGAAGAAAATTGATCATGAGTATCCTGAATTTGGAAAAGAGCCGAGAAACCTTCGTCTTGCGTTATCTACAGATGGAGTGAATCCTTTTGGTTTTCAAAGCAGCACTCATAGTACATGGCCTGTTATGTTGCTAAATTATAACTTGCCACCCTGGTTATGCATGAAGCGAAAATTCATCATGTTATCTATGCTTATATCAGGACCAAAACAACCAGGTAACGATATTGATGTTTATCTGACTCCTTTGATCGAGGATTTGAAGTTATTGTGGGACTCAGGTGTAATGTTGTATGATTCTTATAAAAGTGAATACTTCACGTTGAGAGCGATGTTGTATGGGACAATAAATGATTTCCCTGCTTATGGAAATTTGTCAGGCTATAGCATTAAAGGAACTCAAGGGTGTCCCGTGTGTGAAGAAGATACAGAATCAATTAGGTTGAAACATTCATCGAAATCTGTGTTTCTAGGACATCGTAGATTTCTACCTCGTCGGCATAAGTACCGATCTTGGACGACATCATTCAATGGAAGTTCAGAAAAACGCACAACACCGTCTCCACTAACAGGTGATCAGCTGTTTGAGAAAGTAAAAGATATGAACACTGTTTTTGGTAAACCATTTTCGAAAAACCTTACGAAAATCGGTTGGAAAAAGAGATCAGTTTTTTTTGAATTACCATACTGGAATTGTTTGTACGTTAGACATTTTCTTGATGTGATGCATGTGGAAAAAAAATGTATGTGATAGTGTTCTTGGAACGTTGCTAAATGCCCCTGGAAAAACAAAAGATGGAATTAAGGCAAGGTTGGACATGGTTGACATGGGAATACGAGAAGAGTTGGCTCCCGTGAAAGGTGAAAATCGAATGTTTCTTCCTCCTGCTGCTTATACTCTTTCTAGGGCAGAGAGATATCAGTTTTGCAACTTCTTTAATGATGTAAAGGTTCCAGAGGGGTACTCATCAAATATCAAGAACATTGTGTCAATGAATGATTTGAGGTTAAAATGTTTGAAATCACATGATTGCCATGTTTTGATGCAAGATCTAATTCCTATAGCTTTACGTTGCATTTTACCCAAGAATGTTCGTCATACGTTAACCAAACTTTGTTTCTTTTTCAAAGCTATATGTAGCAAAGTTTTAGACCCGGGGAAATTGCCAGCTATGGAAAAAGAAATTGTCATCATATTATGTGAATTAGAAATGTTCTTCCCGCCAACATTATTTGATATGATGGTTCATTTGATGATTCACTTGGTGAGAGAGATTCGACTTTGTGGTCCTGTGCACTATAGATGGATGTATCATGTTGAACGGTATATGAAGATTTTGAAAGGATATGTCAAAAATCGAAGTCGGCCAGAGGGTTGTATAGTGGAGCGATATATTGTTGAGGAAGCCATTGAATTTTGTATTGAATACCTATCTGATGTGGAAAGCATTGGTCTCCCGAAATCTCGTCACACTGGACGCATTGAGGGTGAGGGAATTTCTGGAAGAGAAGTTGTAACAATCAGTATTACAGATCGGGAGCAGGCTCATCTTTATGTTTTGCATAACAGTTGGGAGGTTGCTCCATATATTGAAACTCACAAAGAAATTCTTAGGCAGTTGAATCCATCGAGGGCTGAAAAATGGTTAGCAGATACACATAATCACCAGTTTATAGGATGGTTTCAGGACCATATTTTTAAGCAGTTGGATGAAAATCCGAATTCAATTTCAGAACGACTTCGATGGCTAGCCGCTGGACCAAGTGTGTATGTATTATCTTACAGTGGGTATGTAATTAATGGTTATACATTCTATACGGATGAACATGATGAAGAGAGTACCATGCAAAATAGTGGAGTTACACTAGTGGCTGAAGCGATGCATGTTTCTGGTAGTAAGGATATAAATCCAATTTATGCAAATATGTCATACTTTGGCATTATCAAACTAATATGGGAGTTGGATTATACGACATTTCAATTGCCGATTTTTCAATGCAAATGGATTGATAACAATAGTGGTGTTAAAATAGATGAATGGGGATTTGTGAAAGTTGATTTTAGTAAAGAAGGGTACAAAGACGAACAGTTTATAATGGCATCACAAGCGGTACAAGTTTTTTATGTTCCAGATCCCGCAAACCGAAAGTGGTCGATTGTTCTGTTATCGTCCAAAACTATTGAGGGTTCCGATGAAAATTCATTTGAGGATGATCCTTTTAGTGGTACATCACAATCAATTCGGAGCGGTCCCAATGCAGATGATGTTTTGTATGTTAGAGGAGACCACAATGAAGGGATTTGGATTGTCGATAGAGGTGTCAAATCTCTTCAACCTTTGAAAAAAAGAAAGAGAGTTCAGTAAACAGGTTATATTTTGTTTGTAATATAGATCTTGTTATCTCATGTTATTATCTTATCATTACAGAATTTATGTAATTTGAATGAACTGTTCAACCACTTTTGCAGATAATGACTTCTGCACATTCTGGTGCTCCTAACCTTGAGACTGAACAAGTCTCTCAAGCAGCTGCTGCTGCGGCTGCTGCTGCTCCTGCTGCTCCTGCAGCTCATTCTGCTGCTACTGTTGCTCCTGATGCGGCTCCTGCTGCTCCTACTGCTGTGGCTCATACTCCTCCTCCTGCTGTGGCTCCTGGTGCTCCTGATGCGGCTCCTGCTGCTGCTCCTGCTGCTCCTACTGCTGCTCCTGCTGCTGCTCTTGCTGTTGCGGCTCCTTCTCTTAGTGTTGAGGTCCAACAACCATCAGCACATGCCGTTGATATCATAGTAGATGAACATATAGATGATGTTGATATCGATGAAATGGTCGGGAATGAAGGACCGAAGTCGCAGAAATCACAGGTGCGTCGTAGTTTGACAGTGTTAGCCAAAATTCTTAAGGCGAAAAGCAAAGGCATCAAATTTGAAGTCGGATGGAATGCACGAGGCCAACATGTGAATCCCAACAAGGCTATGTTTAGCAGTTACATTGGAGTTGTCACTCGGCAACGCGTGCCGATTGACGTAGATTCATGGCACCATGTTGTGTCCGGGTTGAAGGCTGTGATCTGGGAAGAAATTACGGTAACATTATGAATTTATTTTTTTAATTAACTAGCAAATAAAATGATGAAACAGTGTCTTACTCTTCTCAATCTCTTGCAGAGTACATTTATAGTAGACGACTCACACAAGGATTATGTACTAAGGCTTGCAGGAAAGATTCATCGAGGTTTTCGTACTATTTTAACAAGATGTCACCTGAAAGATTCTAAAGGTAAAATAAACCCGCACCCACCCATTGTCTATGCGCACCTGATATCCCAAGAAGCATGGGATGCATTTATTGGCCGTCGTGGGGATGAGAAGTTTCAGGTACATTGTGAGTGATAATACGTTGTTTGAGGATACCTGTATTCATCACTTTGATTGTCAATATTTCATTTATGAAACAGAAACTCTTTACTAAAAATAAGGAACGTGCATCAAATCCTACATACCCATATCGTAAAGCAAGGATGGGGTACGCTTCATTAGAAAAGAAAATGGTACGTATTGTAAATTTACAGTAATATTGTTAGGTGCCAATAAACAACATCATAATTATCTTTCTATGTTTATATGTAGATTGATGAATCTAAAACCAAATGCACTTCTATCCCACGTCATGTGCTATGGAAGGAGGCACGTGTGAACAAAGACACCCTGCTTTTTTTAACAATGTAATGAGATGTTCAGCAAAACAAAATGGTGAAGGATCTGCCGCGACATCTTTCTAGAATATTTGACTGAAGTTAAAAAAATTAAATAAAAGGATAGACCCATTCAGTGGATGAAACGACATACAATGGCGCCAAGTCCTGAAAGGTGTCACATTCTCAATTGAGGTGCTGAAGTTAAAAACATAATGTTGTCATGGTTTGTGCTTCAGATCATTCTCGAAGGTGGTCAGTGAATTTCTCTATGTATCATGAGCGTTCTAATGCATATCTTGTTTGGAAGATCATTGTAGTAGACAACGATCTAAAAGTGGGGGATGAGTGCATATCTGAGCATGTCTTTAGTAGTGTCCCTCAAAATGTCTTTAAACTGACCATCTTGAGATGTATCTAAACTTGTGACTTTCTTTCAAATAGTGACTCTTTTCAGAACTGTGGGAGTTAACATTTCTACAACATATTCACACACAAAATCACCCTTCGACATATCCTACAATGTCTTCAGACCCCACCCTTTCCCCTCGGCTGTCAAAAAAACCTAAAAGACCATGGCTAGAAATGATCATTCCAAAATGCATTTAAACTGAAACCTTCCAGAAAAAAATAGAGTAGAATACTTGCAAGTTGTAGCTTAGGTCGCTTTGCACAAGCCGATTTCCACATTGTTTGTAGCAACCACATTTGCTCCAACACTCTAATGATCTTCATTGCTTCATGTCTTTTATACTCTTCCAGAAACCCTTCTCTAAGAAGGTCAACTATCGTGTATGCATACTCACCTTCAAATGTGACGTGTACGAGTCAACCCCGCCTCAATCTGAGGCCTGTTGTGGCTGACACAACTCCAAGTGCCTCTGTTTTGTTCAAAATGGACTTATTTTTAAGTGAGAAATCAACAACTGACATACGGGAAACCGACCAAATGCCTTCGGATTGTGTTGACACTTTAGGACAACGATTCATGGGTTATATGTGACGTGTACGACTCAACCCCGCCTCAATCTGAGACGCGGTGTGACCGGTATCACTCCAAGTGTATGTATTTAGTTTAAAATGGACAATATTTTACGTACATACGCCAAACTGATCTAACGGCTTCTGATTGCATTGATACTTTTTCACAATGATCAATGACTCATGTGTGACGTGTACGATTCAACACCGCATCAATCCGAGGCCCGGTGTGGCCGACACCACTCACAGTGTCACTGTTTTGTTAAAAATGGACTTAATTTTAAGTGAAATCAACAACTGACATACGGCAAACCGACGAAACACATTGGGATTCTATTGAAACTTAAGGACAACTATCCATGGGTCAAATGTGACGTGTAAGATTCAACCCCGCCTCAATCAGAGGCGCGGTGTGACCGGTATCACTCCAAGTGTATGTATTTAGTTTAAAATGGACAATATTTTACGTACATACGCCAAACCGATCTAACGGCTTCTGATTGCGTTGACACTTTTTCACAACAATCAATGAGTCATGTGTGACGTGTACGATTCAACACCGCATCAATCTGAGGCCCGGTGTGGCCGACACCACTCACAGTGTCACTGTTTTGTTAAAAATGGACTTAATTTTAAGTGAAATCAACAACTGACATACGACAAACCGACCAAACGCATTGGGATTCTATTGAAACTTAAGGACAATGATCCATGGGTCAAATGTGACGTGTACGAGTCAACCCCGCCTCAATCAGAGGCGCGGTGAGACCGGTATCACTCCAAGTGTATGTATTTAGTTTAAAATGGACAATATTTTACGTACATAGGCCAAATCAATCTAACGGCTTCTGATTGCGTTGATACTTTTTCACAATGATCAATGACTCATGTGTGACATAACATCGCATCAATCCGAGGCCCGGTGTGGCCGACACCACTCACAGTGCCTCTCTTTTGTTCAAAATGGACTTATTTTTAAGTGAAATCAACAACTGACATGCGGCAAACCGACCAAACGCATTTGGATTCTGTTGAAACTTAAGGGCAATGATCCATGGGTCAAATTTGACATGTAAGAGTCAACCCCGACTCAATCCGAGGCCCGGTGTGGCCGACACCACTCAAAGTGCCTCTATTTTGTTCAAAATGGATTTATTTTTAAGTGAAATCAACAACTGACATACGGGAAACCGACCAAACGCCTTAGGATTGTGTTAACACTTTAGTACAATGATCCATGGGTCATATGTGACGTGTACGAGTCAAACCTGGGGTGGATTACATGGCTTTCCTACATGGAATATATCCCACTACACGTCTTTAATGAGCCAGCTACGCAGTTTATCCCTTGTACAGATACACAGGAAGAATCACACGAGATCGACGTCATGTACTAACATAGGGCAAGGGTGCATAAGAGGACACAAGATCAAAGGGTAACACGTATATGTTTTTTAACATGCCATGTAATTTCCTATTGATATGACATGTATATTCACACAGGCAGCTGAACATTGGAGTTACCCAGGGTAAAGCGACAAGGCATGTGACCCTTTAAATGACACATAATTTTATGTACCATGATTGATCTCTTTGAACACTATATCAAGGACATATTTCATTAGGGTTGGCTCCCATGATCCTTCCTAGGATGGTTTTGGTATCTTTTCCGACTTACAGTAGTACGATCGCTTCAGCAGGACGTCCTAGACATAGTTGGAGTCTCTCTGAAAGTCTTGGAGTGAGATCATATATCTATTTTTGAGGTCCAGGTAGAGTCATGTATCAACGCAACCAATCCTACCAGACATTGATCCTATATATAGAATGTTAATCTTGATGTCTCATTACAGTACCCCAATTTATGATATGTTACCTTTTTTGTATTAATATACATAATTACTAAGGGTGATGGTTGGGAGAGTTAGGATATCCTTTTTATGTATTTCAGAATGATTCAAGGAGCACGGGCTCTGCACGATTTGTCAAAACCAAGTGGCAATCCAAGGAGAAACAATGTATAGTGGAATGTTCTAGTATTTATCTTCTGAGTTGTGTAGGAATATTTTGTGATACTATGTAATGAGGTAGTTTTGCTTTCTGGGTAGATGGTATCTAACTCATGGTAAGAACACTGTTTGGTTGGGTTGTGATCGGTTGATGACATGCTTGTGGTTGATATACTGGTTTTTGTGCAGGTCTGTGGTTGATATACTGGTTTTTGTGCAGGTCTGCTCGGCTGGCTGTACTAGTGCAGGTTTTTTATTAGCAGCAGGCAGGGATTTAACAGCGCTTTTTTAGCGCTGTTAAAGGCGACATTTAACAGCGCTAAAAAAGCGCTGTTAAAGGCAACATATAACAGCGCTTTTTTAGTGCCATTAAAGGTATCCTTTAACAGCGCTTTTTTAGCGCCATTAAAGGTGACATTAAACAGCGCTTTTTTAGTGCTGTTAAAGGTGACATTTAACAGTGCTAAAAAAGCACTGTTAAAGGACCCCCCCTTTATCAGCGCTGAGCTTTACAGCGCTTTTCTAGCGCTGTTAAAGCCCGATTTTAGCGCTGTTATTGCCCGTTTTTGTAGTAGTGAGGCCTGGTGTGCCCGGAATCAATTTCCGAAGTTTAGCTCGGGTACGTTCAGTGAACGAATGAGCTGGTTTTTCTACCGTTTGAACCAGTGCTCGGAATGAAAATCTGAGGGCACCGATTGAACCGCAGCACCGGTAATTGCTTAAGAAGACTTTTAATGGAGTTTCTTTTTCTCAGAAAGAGTTGTTTAAAATTGTTGTTTAAGTGTAAGTGAAATAAAATTGGGTTATGAATTTTATTTCTCCTTTATAGATGGTTTATTCCTAGGTTTGGTAGTAGGGGTTGGACCCACTAAAAACACCTAACTCATCTTGATAGGATATTAGTGAGGTGGGGCCCACACGAGCCCCACCCCTTCAATTTCCCTAACTCCTCTAAACCTCCCCTCTAAAATTATGTGACTCACCCTCCCATTAATGTTTCCAACTTAACACAACATTAATTTTGACATCTCAAAATTAATTAGGTGAAATCAACTTATGAAGTTTTGAATCATTGGCATAAGTAAATAAAATAAGGCAAATACTTAATTTATTTTTTTTTTTGGCTTTTTCTTTATGAATAAAAGGAGAGATCCCTTATATTGTTCCTTTGAAGAGCTTCAACCTTCTGTGAAGAACAACACTCTTCGTTGAAGAACGCCGACGCCGCAAGAAGAGATCGACGTGCTGATCCTCCTCCTCTCCACAGCCAGTGTGAGATGTCACTTCCTCCCCGAACGTCCTTCGTCGACGTATACGGAGCCACACCCCACGTCTTCATTTTCCACGATGCTAGCTTTCGCGAACTACTTTGAGGTAGGGGTTGTTTTCACGTTCATGATTATTTCAACGTTCATTGTTAATATTGGACGTCTGTTATCAATATAACGGGAGGAGGTTGGACCGCATGAACATGGCTGAACCTCCTCCCCTTTTTGTTGATTTTTTTTTTCATCGTGGGTTGAAACGGAGGCGGAACCGTTGCACCGTGAGAGGTCGAGAGAACTGTGGCTGGAGTGGGCCGCAGCGGAGGATCGTGGTGCCGTTGCACCATGCCGGTGAGGCCGAAAGAGGCCGCGGCCAGAGCCGGGCTACGATAGAGGAGCACAACGCCGTCACGCCGCGCTGGTGCACCAAGAGGCCACGACCGGGGCGGGCCGCATCGGAGGGGCACGACGCTGTCGTGCCGCGCCGGTCAGACAGGGGTCGCGACGGAGCAGTAGGAGGCTGCCGGCTCCAGCCATCAGCGTTAAAGGAGGCAGGACCCCATATGGGTCTCGCATGGCACAACCGGACGGCTGTAATGGCTGGCCATTTCCAGGAAAGTCGGGGGTTTGAAACCCCATGTAGCCAAGTAGGGCGGACCCCACATGGGTCCGCCGTTTCGGGAAAACAGGGGGGCGCCCACACTCCGCGTCCAGCTCAGCCTCGAGCCAAGCCGTAGGCCGCACTGGGCCGGACTACCCACTCCAGGCCGGATTGCCGGCACTGGGCCGGGCCGACCCATGGGTATTGGGCCGGGTTGGACCGGGCCCGAAGCCCCTGATTTCCAGACAGATTCGTTCAAATGACCATAACATGGGATACAAACCTCTGATTGATGCACCGTCAGTTGCGTAGCGATCCTTGGATCGAGATGTTGATTTCAGTATATTACACTAAAGGTTTCGGTGAACTTTGGGTACGGCCAGCTTGGTTTGAAAACGAAACCAACCAGGCCCTCGGAGCGGATACACTTATAACATGAGCTCCGGACGTCTGATTGACATGTCGTCAACTTTGTTGGAATCCTGTTACTATGATGGTTCTTTTGGCTTAATCTAATCGAGGATTGGATGTAGATGGAGTACGTTCTGTTTTTTTTTACTTAAAAACCAACCGGGCCCGTGGGACGAAAAAACCAATAATTCTCAGATCGGGCGCCCGAGTGACGCGTCGTCTGTCACGTTGAGTTCATTTTGACGAGACAGAACTTTGGGATACATAAATCTAAGAATTTGTGACAGCTGACATATCACCCCCTTGGCTCGTGGAGCACACCCTCCAGGAATCGAGTGTGCTATGTGCGGGAACCCTAAAGTTGGCTGCGATTGCGATGACGACGACGACCATACTGGAATCCTTCGTGGGATCGACAACGATGACTATTGTTCTTGTATACTATGTGGGTTTGGAAGTACTTGACTACTTTTCTTGTATCCTATGTGGGTTCGGCAGTATTTGACTCTTTACTTTTATCCTATGTGGGTTCGGCAAAGTTGGTGGTCTTGTATCCATTGTGGGTCTGACAGCTTAGCTGGTCTTGTATCCTATGTGGGTCCGACAGCTTAGATGAATCAGTGGCTACATATGATAATCTCTATCGATTTAGGAAGAGTATACTTGTGTGAGCTGAGTCTTGACTTGAAATCATTATCAACGATATGAATGTTGTGCCTTCCTGTATGAATTGGGTTGTGCTTTCCTGTGTGGATTGGGTTGTGAATTACTATGTGGAATGGGTTATGTTTTCATGTGTGGAATGGGTTGTACTTAGCCTCATGTGTTGGAGTTGAGCTAGAATTAATGACTGAGTTATATGTATGGTCATATACCTAATTAGTGTTGGTTGTTACTTATTTATTGTATCTTTCCTTTGTGGTTTATCCTTTGTGGGTTCTGGGAGACCTTCAGGGGTCTCGGGGTCCCTACTGAGTAGCGTATACTCACCCCTGCACGGGCTATACCCGCACTACGTTGTGTTGGATGCAGATGACGGACATCGCTGATCGAGGTTGGAGCTCATGGAGCTGGATGGTACCTTGAGGTGGATCACTGGATGGGACGTACACGGAGTGGACGGATGGAGCCAAGGAGCAGAGGAGACTATCTGTACCCACCCTTCAGGTGGGATTTCCAGAGGATGTTTCAGAGTTGCTACTTTACTTTTTTGATGTTGTACATTCTTTTTAGTTGTACTTTACTTTTAGTTGGGTTTATATTCTGGCCCATTTACTTTCCAGCAATTACTTTTGTACTCTTTTTACTTAGTCTTTATTCAGCTTGCGTACTCAATGGTGATTTTTTACTTTATAAAGGCAATGCCTTCTCATTCTATCGGGATTTACGCCTTTGGTGCTAGTCACCAGCCCCTGGCCTATGGAAGGTGGGCTTGGGGTTGTCACGGCACGGGCCCCAAGGACAGGTCGTGACAAATTGGTATCAGAGGAGTTCGGTTCTACCGCAGAACTCAGGACTCTGATCTTTCTTCTATGTGAAGTAATAATGTTAAGGGTATTGAGTGTGGTTATCATTTCAGGGAGTCCAGTGTTGGTTCGTCGGCTGACGTAGCCATACACCAAAACCCTGAATTCTGATTTCCGACTCAATGCATGAAAACAATGATTTCATGTGTGTTTCACAAGTTTTCATTGTGATTACTTTGTGACAGCGCACTAGTAATACTGTATTGACCGTGGAACACTTTTTTCTTTTCAAGATGGCCCCACAACGGCAGCCAGCTAGGGTTCCGAGCTTTGTGAGAGACAATATCCCACCGAGTGACGAGGCCTCGGTGCGGGGCCCCTTTACAGCGGAGGAACTGGCGATACCTCTACCCACCGAGCCACCAATGCCACCAGCCCCAGCAGCTGAGAGTGCACGTTGCCTTAGTGCACTGCACGAGTTTCACCTTCAGAGACTGCCCAGGTTCCGCTGGGAGACGGACCCTCAGGCAGTCGAGGATTGCCTGGAGGCTGTTGTTCGAGTTTTCAGATTAGTAGGGACACCAATTGACATCATGGTGATCCTTGTTGTGAGTCTCCTGCACGTGGCAGAAGGTAGAAGGTGGAGCCTAATTCTCCAGGTCTACGATGAAGCATCTCTTCTTTGGACGGACTTCGAGAGCCTCTTCCGCTTAGAGTTCGTTCTATCCACCCTCCGTATGGTGCCCATTTAGGAGCTACTACAGCTGCGGCAGGACAGCCTGACCGTAGCCCAGTACTCAGTGAGATTTACCGACCTCTCGTGCTACTCGACGGACATGGTACAAGACCTATTATTTCGGGCCCGAACCTTCGAGCAGTGATTGAGGCATGATATCAGGGCTTCGATGATCTCCCTCAGCATTTCGACACAGGCATGAGTACTGGTGTGAGCCCTTCTTGTGGAGAGCTTTCTTGCTGAGCCTACACCAGCAGCAAGACCTACCCCCAGGGCGGCACGTAGCAGAGTCTTCTGCAGCTGGAAGTCGGTGGATATCATAGGGGTCCAAGCGGACTAGACCATCGGGCATACGGATCAGGATAATGGCTTAGAGAAGTGGGTCACACAGCGTAGAGCTATCCATACGTGGAGCAGACAGTGCTATGCATGCAGCGGACAGGGCCACATGGCTCATGACTACCAGACCCGACAAGAAGATGAGCCACAGACTGTGGATGGACATCCTAGGAAGAGGCATAGGTTCGACCGTGGTGGTCCACATGGAGTAGGCAGACGAGGCATAGGAGTTGGCCGAGCAGCGGGTGGAGGACGACGTTTTGAGGCTTTACCACCACCACCACCATGAGGTCCCCCCTGACCACAGGGAGCTGGCGGACAGAGGAAGGCACAACTTCAGGTAGTGGAGGCCTACGAACACGGCACACCATAGATGATTTGAGGTACTATCTTTGTCTACTCCACACTTTCTTTGGTTCTTATAGACACAGGAGCGAGCCATTATTTCATTGCCGATGTCCTTGTTCGGAGCTCGGAGATTCCGATGGAGCCGTTGGCTCGGTCATTATGGCTAGAGACTTCTACAGGAGCAGACTAGATGATTACGCAATGATGCCGGCAGTGTGAGCTTACTCTTGGAGGTGATAGCTTCGGCTGGGATCTTTTTGTCGCGACGTCGAGGCCATACAACGTCATCTTAGGGATGGACTGGTTAGCTACGGTCCATGATCAGATTGATTGTATTAGGCTCAAGGTGTTGTGTGTCCGCACCGATGGGAGAAGGTTTACCTTCTCCTGCGAGAAGGGAGCCTTTGCAGTGCAGGATGTACTTACATGGAAGAGGATAGCCGATCACTCATCAGTTGTCTAGTCTCATCCTAGGAGCAGTTGACGTGTGGAGTCTGAGTTTTCCTATTGTGGTGGATTAGTATGCCGATGTTTTTTTATGAGGTTCCAGGACTACCTCCTCGTAGAGAGGTAGACTTCTATATTGACCTGTACCCCGGGATATCCCCAATATCTACTCTAGTATATCGGATGGCTCTCGCTGAGCTTCGAGAGCTACGGGTACAGTTGGAGGACTTGAAGGGAAAATGATTCATTAGACCTAGTGTTTTACCCTGGGATTCCCCGATTTTGTTCGCCCAGAAGGCGGATGGAAGCTTGTGACTGTGTTTCTATTAACGCCGCCTGAACCAGGTGATCGTGAATAACAAGTATCCACTTCCGATGATCGACGACCTCTTTGATCAGCTCAAGGGAGCACGATGGTTCTCTAAGATAGACCTCAGGTCAAGTTATCATCATCCCAGAGTTCGAGATGAGGATGTGCAGAAGGCGGCCTTCACGTGTCAATATGGACACTATGAGTTCTTGGATATTCCTTTTGGCGTAACAAATGTTCCAGAAATGTTCATGAGTCTCATGAACAGGCTCTTCTAGCCTTACCTCGTTCTATTTGTCGTAGTCTTCAACAATGACATATTTATTTACTCGACCACTGAGGAGGAGCACGCCTAACACTTGCGGGTTGTACTGGACACACTCCGAGAGAAACAGCTTTATGGTAAGCTCTCGAAGTGTCAGTTCTGGATATGTGAGGTAAACATCATGGGGAACGTCATCTCTATGGCTGGAGATGAGGTGGATCCTGCGAAGATCGTGGTAGTACTAGCATGGGAGCCACCCAGGAGCGTGACGGAGGTGTGGAGTTTCCTAGGTCTAGCTGGGTACTATTGGAGATTTGTGATAGACTTCTCTAGAGTTGTAGCACTACATTAAGATTTGAAGAAGAAGGGGAAACCCTTGGTGTGGTCAGATAGATGTCAGCATAGCTTACAGGAGCTAAGACAGAGATTGAACAGTGCACCCATCTTGAGGCTACCAGAGGAGGGAGTAGGGTACATAGTCTTCTGCGATGCATCATGGACCGGAATGGGGTGTGTCGTAATGCAGGAGCGGGAAATGATCTCTTATAGATTATGAAATTTGAGTCTGCATGAGCAGAACTACGCTACCCATGACCTAGAGTTAGCAGCAGTGGTCTTCGCTCTGAAGATGTGGTGGAACTATCTGATGGGCGAGTGCTTAACAGTCTACTCTGACCACCGGAGTCTCAGATTCATATTCACACAGAAGGACCTGAACCTGAGACATCAGATATGGCTCGAGTTCCTCCAGGACCATGACTTTGAGAAAGTCAATACTCCTAAGAAGTGGAACGTAGTAGCCGATTCTCTCAGTATGATGACGGGAAATCAGCTACTTACAGAGCAACAGAGTAGCTAGCCGCGTTGCAGATATCCATTATGGATAGAGGTGGGACAGCCTTTTTACAGTCTCTTACAGTCACTCCACCACTTATTCAGTAGTTTAGAGAGGCACAGCATGGGGACGACGATTGTGAGATGACGCGTGCACATATTTCCACAGGTCAGGCACCTGATGGATTTTCTGTAGGAGGAGAGAACGCCATCCTTTTCATAGGATTTACCATGGTATTATCTGCATTACAAGAGGAGGTACTGAGATATTTTCATACATCCCCTTAGCAGTATATCCAGGAGTAGCGAAGACGTACCGGGATCTCAGAAGATAGCACTGGTGACCAGGTATGAAGAAGGTTGTGGCAGAGTTCGTTTCTCGATGCCTCACCTACCAGCAGGTGAAGGCGGAGCACTAGGTACCAGCATGCTTGGTACAGCCCTTGGAGGTCCCATAGTGGAAGTAGGATGGGATATCTATGGATTTCTTGACTAGACTTCCACGTAATTCTAGAGGACATGACTACATTTGGGTGATCATAGACCGACTCACCAAGTCATCCCACTTCTTATCTATTAGAGAGAAGGGCTCAGTGGAGATTTTGGGATGCGTATATGTTCAAGAGATCATACGGCTTCATGGTGTTCAATCATTTATCGTCTCCGATCGAGATGCTCGTTTTACTTCCCAGCTTTGGAAGGGGTTGCAAGAGGCATTTGGGATGCAGCTACGCATGAGCACCGCCTTTCACCCACAGACGGATGGTCAGACAGAGAGGACCATTCAGACTCTCGAGGACATGCTCCGTGCATGTATCCTTAACATTGGTCATAGCTGGGAGGATCACCTACACTTGGTTGTGCTTGCGTACAACAACAACTACCAATGCACTATCGGGATGGCACCATTTGAGGAATTGTACGGCCGACCTTGCAGATCACCTTTGTGCGGGACAGACCCTGGGGAGTCAGCACTTGTAGGACCAGAGATGGTCCAGGCCATGACTAAGAAGGTTCAGATCATCTAGGAGTGGATGAGGACAGCTCAGAGTTGACAGAAGTCTTATGCTGACAGGAGGCGGAGACCACTAGAGTTCAAGGATGGAAATCGCGATTTATTACGGGTCTCACCATGGTGTGGATTACGAATATTTTTCCAGGGTGGAAAGTTATCTTCGTGATTCATCGGACTATTCGAGGTTCTCAGCAAGATTGACGAGGTGGCTTATCGCCTGACTCTTCCACCTCAGTTGCACCGGGTTCACGACGTCTTCCACGTATCTGAGCTGACGAGATACGTACACGACCCGCTGCATATCATCGACCATGGGGAGCTGGACAATGATGACAGGGCGTCATTTGTAGAGGTCCCGGTCGAGATCAAGGATCGACAGGAGCGGGTCCTACGTGGGTGTTCGATCCCTCTAGTGTGCATCAGGTGGTAGCACAAGAACCTCCATGAGATCACTTGGGATCTGGAGGATCAGATACGTGCACAATAACCCCATATGTTTCCCTAGATGTGATGTATCTCTACGGGGAAGTAAATCCCTGAGGTGGGAGTATTGTATATAACCGTAAATTTCAAGGAATTTTTTTTCATAAATTCTTTGGGATTTTACGAGTACCCAGTTTTGGACGGCACCAGAATCTGAGGCCCAGTGTGCCTGGAATCAATTTCCGAAGTTTAGCTCGGGTACTTTCAGTGAACGAATGAGTGGATTTTTCTAACTTTTGAAATGGTGCTCGAAATCAAAATCTGAGGGCACCGATGGAACCGCAGCTCCGGTAATTGCTTAAGAATACTCTTACTGGTCTTGTGTTTGCTCGGGAACAGTTGTTTAAAATTGTGGTTTAAGTGTAAGTGAAATAAAATTGTGTTATAAATTTTTTTTCTCCTTTCTAGATGGTTTATTCCAAGGTTTGGGAGTTGTGGTGGGACCCACTAAAAAAACCTAACTCCTTATGATAGTATATTAGTGAGGTGGGGCCCAAACGATCCCCACCCCTTCAATTTCCCTAAATCATCTAATCCTCCCCTCTTAATTTATATGACTCACCCTCACAATAATGTTGCCAACTTAGCACACCATTAATTTTGACAACTAAAAATTAATTAGGTGAATTCAACTTTTGAAGTTTTGAATCATTGGCATAAGGAAATAAAATAAGGAAAATCCTTAATTTATTTTTCTTTTCTATTTTTTTGTGCGAAGAAATGGAGAGAGCCCTTGTGTTGTTCCTTTGAAGAGCTTCAGCCTTCTGTGAAGAACAACACTCTTTGTCGAAGAACACCGACACCGCAAGAAAAGATCGATGTGATGATCATCCTCCTCTCTGCAGCTAGTGTGATACGTCATTTCCTCCTCGGACATCCTCTCTGGATATATACACAGCCACACCCCACGACACCATTTTCCGTGACTCTAGCTTTCGCGAACTATTTTAACCTAGGGGTTGTTTTCACGTTCATTATTATTTCGACGTTCATCGTTAATATTGGCCGCCTGTTATCGATATAAAGGGAGGAGGTCGGACTGAACGAACACTGCTGGACCTCTTCCAATTTTTGTTGATTGTTTTTTTCTTTGTGGCTTGAAATAGAGGCGGAACCGCTGCACCGCGAGAGGTCGAGAGAACCGCGGCCGGAGTAGGCCACGCCGGAGGAACGGGGCGTCGTCGCTCCGCGCCGGAGCACCAGGAGGCCGCAGCAGGGGTGGGCCATTACAGAGGGTTGGGTCAGTGTCGTGTTGCGCTGGTTGGACAGGGGCCTCCACCTTCGGCCGCAGCGGAGCAGCAGGAGGCAGTCGGCCGCCGGCGTTTAAGGAGGCGGGACCCCCCGTGGGTCCTGCGTTGCACAACCAGTCAACCGTAATGGCCGGCCGTTACCAAGAAAAGATGGGGGTCTGAAACCCCAATAATCCACCTAGGGCGGACCCCACAGAGGTCCGCCATTTCAGAAAAAATAGGGGGGGCACCCCCCCCCCCCTCCGCGTCCAGCTCCGCCTCAAGCCGAGCCACGGCTCGCGCTGGGCCTGACCGCCCGCATCGGCACGGACCGCCCGCATCGGGCCGGGCCGCACGAGTCGGGCCACGCCGTGCCATAACATTCCAGACCTAGACCCAAGTTGGGTTGACCCGGTTCTGGCCGACCCAGGGGTATCGGGCCGGGTCGGACCGGGCCCGAACCTCCTGATTTCCGGACAGATCCGTTCAAATGCAAAAAACATGGGTTACGGACCTCCGATCAATGCACCGTCAACTGCCTAGCGATCCTTGGATCAATATTTTTGTTTTAGTATATTACACATATGGTTTCGGAGAACATTGGGTATAGCTGGGTTGGTTCGAACACAAAACCAATCGGGCCCTCAGAGCGAAAATGCTTATAACTTGAGATCCGGACGTCTGACTGACATGTCGTCGACTTTGTTGGATTCCTCTTAGTGAGATGGTTCTTTTCGATTACTTCGCTCGAGTTTTGGATGAAACTGCTTAATAGTCGGGTTGGTTTTGACATAAAAACCAACAGAGCCCCTGGGACGAAAAAAAAATTAACTCTCAAACCGGGCGTCCGATTGACGCACCGTCTTTCACGTTGAGTTCCTTTTGACGAGATGAAACATTGTGACACATCAACTAAAGAATTTTTGACAGTTGATGTATCAACCCTCGACTCATGGAGCATACCCTCCTGGAATTGAGTGTGCTGTGTACGGGAACCCTAGAGTTGGTTGCGATTGGGACGACGACGACAACCGTACTGGAATCCTCCGTGGGTTCGACGATGATGACTAATGTTCTTGTATCTTATGTGGGTCCAGCAGTACTTGACTATTGTTCTTGTATCATATGTATTTCTGGAAGTATTTGACTCTGTACTTGTATCCTATGTGGGTCCGGCAGAGTAGATGGTCTTGAATCCTTTGTGGGTCTGACATCTTAGCTGGTCTTGTATCCTATGTGGGTCCCACAGCTTAGATTAATCAGTGGCTACATCTGATCATCTATACCACTTTATGAAGAGTATACCTGTGTGATCTGAGTCTGTACTTGAAATCATTATCATCGATATGATTGTTGTGCCTTCCAATGTGGATTGGGATGTGCTTTCCTGTGTGGATCGGGTTGTGAATTCCTATGTGGAATGGGTTATGTTTTCCTGATTGGACTGGGTTGTACTTATACTCGTGTGCTGGAGCCGAGCTATAATTAATGACTTAGGTATATGAATGGTTATATACCTATGTATAGTTGGTTGTTACTTTGTTATTTTATCTTTCCTTTTTAGTTTATCCTTCGTGGATTCTAGGAGAACATAGGGGGTCTCGGGGTCCCTACAGAGTAGCGTATACTCACCCCTACACGGGCTATGCCCGCACTACATTGTGTTGGATGCAGATGATAGACATCGCTGATCAAGGTGGGAGCTCATGTAGATGGATGGTACCTGGAGGTGGATCACTGGACGGGACGTAAATTGAGTGGACGGTTGGAGCCGAGGAGCAGAGAATACTATCTGTACCCACCCTTCAGGTGGGATTTCCAGAGGATGGCTCAGAGTTGTTGCTTTACTTTTCTGTTGTTGTACTTTCTTTTCAGTTTTAATTTACTTTCATTTGGGTTTGTATTCTAGACCATTTACTTTTCATCACTTAATTTTTGTACTATTTTTACTTAGTCTTTACATAGCTTGCATACTTAGTCGTGATTGTTTACTTTATAAATGCAATGCATTCCCTTTCTATCGGGATTTACGCCTTTGGTGCTATTCGCTAGCCCCTGGCCTATGGAAGGCGGGCTTGGGGTAGTTACGGCACGGGCCCCAAGGACGGGTCGTGACAAGGGTTATGCATTAGAGCATGCATCACAATAGGCACAATATGATTAGGCCATGCATATTGCCATGCCACATTTAAATTTTCCGCAATCATTGCCTGATGTTTATTTCTATGCCTTGATAATCTGTGTGCAACTGTGCTAACCTTTCATTCATGTTGTGAATTGGGTAATGATGTGATTTTAGTGGGTGTCACTCTTCGGTTCATAAGGTGTATGGGCCCATATGCATTGGAAAATGACATTCCAACTAAACAAGTCATTTTCTTTAAAGGAAATTTAAATTCTTGATTAGCATAAGTAAATAAGGAATGACATCCATGTGTGTGTCATCTTTCAGTTCATGAGGAGTATGGGCCCTTATGGGCAGGAAAATGCCACATCCTCGAACTGAGTTAAATTGGAAAAGTTGCAGGCCTTACTATGAATTCCTATGGGTGTGGATTGGTGAACTTAGGTGTAGGACGGCTTAGTACCTATCCTAGCTTCTAGAGTTCAGCCTTTAATTTTTGTTGGTTCCTTATTTTGAGACGTTCATTTGGAATTGTAGCACTATTCCTCCAAGACGTCCTCAGGTTGCACGTGTTGAAGGCATCAATGATCATGTTCCTGAGATGGTGGGCCCAGAGCCGCCAGTTGATCTTCCTATCGAGCCACATGTGGCTCCTCTTGTTATTCCTGAGATGGGTGCTGATGCCCAGTTCCGTGAGATATTCTTGTGTATGATGCAGAGTATGCTTAGTGGAGTGCGACCTGCCCCGAGTATGGCAGAGTTGACCTGTGAGTTTTAGTCGTCGCATCCTCTTAAATTTACGGGAGATGGAGGACAACTAACTGCGGATTCCTGGTTGGAAGCTATTCTGACAATCTTCGATCACCTTGAGATGCCTCCAGAGAAGTGGGTCTTGTTCGCAGCTTATATGCTATGTGGTTCGGCTAGGAGGTAGTGGGATGTCATCACCCAGTCAGGACAGCAAAGAGAAATGATCTGGACTGATTTCCAGACCATCTTCTATGATTATTTCTTTCCCTATACATTGAGGGCTGACAGAGCTAGGGAGTATATGAATATGAAACAGGGGACCATGACAGTCATGGAATATTTGTCCCGTTTCACTGAGTTATGGTGTTTTTCTCCTTCACTAGCTGCTGATGATCTCATGGCCACTACGCATTTTGAGGATGGGATGTGTTACACAATCCTGTCGCAGGTTAACGTGTTCAATCTGACGACCATTTCAGAGATTGTCAATAAGGCGTTGATCACAGAGAGGAACTTTAGAGAAGCGAAAAATGTGTACCAGGGCGGTTCAGCACCGAAGGGTTCTCATGGATCTGCTTCTGGGAAGAAGCGGCGTTTTGAGGACTCTTTCGGTGTTTGTGGTGGTCAGACCCTTTTCTCAGGTGGTTCTCCTATCTATCGCCAATATGGGGTGCTGGGACATATGAAGAGGCAGTGTACGGGAAATCCAGTGGATTTCATAGGTTGTGGTAGGTTGGTTCATCCTCACCGCTTCTACAGGACTTTTCCCCCAGGGTCCAGTGAGTAGGGATCTTAACCTACTCCATGATCTGATGCTGGATCGACATGATCACGTAAGTCAGGCGGCTGGAATACCACCGGTCGATCAGGTCGTGGCGGCAGTCGAGGCAGAGGTAATCAAGCGTGTGAATCTCAGCGCCAGCAGGATGGGTCTGCTCAGGGTAGCCAGGCTGTGACTCAGGGTCGTGTTACCGGCCAGTTGTATGCAGTCGAGCCTACGCCACAGGAGCAGTCCGCCAAACCATCTACATTACGAGGTACGATTCTAGTTGCCTCTACATTAGTATTTGCTTTGTTTGACACCAGCGGTTCTCACTCTTTTATATCAGAGGTGATTATTAGAAGTTTGGGCCTCGACGTTGAGTCATATCATGGTATGATCGCATTAGATACCACGTTGGGTATCCGTTCAGAGGGCATCCATCATTGTCCGAATTGTCCCTTCGAGGTGGGTGTTTAACTTTTCGTGTGGAAATGGTATGTTCTGGATATGATAGGTTTTGATGTAATAATCAAGATGCACTGGTTAGTTCCCTTTAGAGCCCAGATTGACTGATATCGTCAGAGGGTGGCGTTTACATCACCAGAGGGAGACACACATATGAACAAGGGAGAATGGGATCCTAGTGTGACACGAGTAGGACCCGAACTCCAGAGTTTAGGTGGAATCATGGAAAACATTTCTAGTCTTTATCTCAATGACCAAGGGTTATAACCCTCTACTTATCCTCCTGTGGTGGAGCTTTTCAGTGATGTATTTCTGGATGATTTCTATGGTCCACCTCCAGTGTGAGAGGTGGAGTTTACTATTGAGATTATACTTGGAAAAGCACCAGTGACCATTCCTCCTTATAAGATGGCACCTAAGGAACTTCTGGATCTCAAGAGTTAGCTGGAGGACCTGGAAGAAAAAGGATTTATATATCCCAGTACTTCTCCTTAGGGATCACCAGTCTTTTTTTCCAAGAAGGTAGATGGTACCCTTCTTCTTTGGGTAGATTATCATAAGTTGAATTAGCTGACGGTTAAGAATCGGAATCCTATACCTCAAATTAATGACATCTTCGATCAGCTCCGAGGAGCGAAGTTATTTTCAAAGATAGATTTGAGGTTGGTCTATCACCAGGTGCGTGTTAGGACTTCAGACATTCCTCGAACGGCATTTATGAGCAGGTATGATCTTTATGAGTACCTATTCATGCCGTTTGGGCTTAGAAATGCACCTTGAGTGTTTATGGCTCTTATGAATAGTACTTTTCACACGTACCTTGATTATTTTAGGGTTGTACTTTTGGATGATATCTTAGTCTATTCACGCTCCATACATGACCATGCAAGCCATCTTGATATCATGCAGAATACACTAAGAGAGCATTAGCTTTATGAAAATCTCAGTAAATTGCAATTTTGGATAAATAAGGTTCACTTCCTCGGTCACATTATTTCTGAGTCTGGAGTTTCAGTTGACCATGAGAAGGTGAGTACTGTAATTTCTTGGGAGCAGCCCAAGAATTTATTTAACATCAGGAGTTTGTTGGGACTTTCTGGATATTATAGATGGTCCATTCAGGAAATTTCACACCTAGCAGCACTTCATAGTGCTTTGACCAAAAAGGGGGTAAGATTCGATTGGTCAGAACCCTGTGAAGTAGCTTTTCAAGAACTGAAGGGAAGACTAACATCAGCACCCATAATGATCATTCCGGAGCTAGGAAAAGCTTATACAGTCGTTTCTGATGCGTCAGGTATCGGGCATGGAGTTGTCTTGATGAAGGACGAGCTAGAGGTTGCTTATGGTTCTTGTCAGTTTAGGGCTCATGAACGGAATTCTCCAACGCATGACCTTGAGATCACAGCGGTGGTACATGACTTATGCTGTTGGAGACACTACTTTTTGGGAGAGCATTTTTTGGTATTCACTGACCCCAAAAGATTCATATATATCTCCACTCACCGGGATCTAAATATAAGAAAATGAAGGTTGGTCGAGTACCTGAAATCCTTTGATTTCATACTAGCTTACACTCCTGTGAATGGAAATTTAGTAGCCGATGTGATAAGTCCAAAACTCAGTCGCAAGTGGTTCGGGAATCTAATGAAGAGTGGAAGCTGATGGAACTATTTTTCTAGATGCACGATGAGGTTCACGAGGGTTGGGATTAGACTATTCTCTCAGCCTTAGTGGTAATGTCTACTCTTTTGGAACGGGTCAGCGCTAGACTATTATCAGATCCGGAAGGCCTTTTTCTACGAGAAAGTGTCACTAATGATACCTCTACAGAATGGACCGTGGATGAGGGTGATACCCTATTGTTCTGTTGGCGTGTATGGGTCCCAGCAGACATCAGAGAGGACCTGATGAGGGATTTCCATGCCTCAGCATGGGCAGTTCACAAAGGCATCACCAAAATATATCATGATTTGTGACGATAGTTCTGGTGGCCTAACATGAAGCGGGAGGTAGCCAGTTTCATTACGCGTTGTTCCACCTGTCAGTAGGTGAAGGAAGAACATCATCGTCTGATAGGGTTTTTTCAGCCATTGTCTATTCCGAAGTGGAAACGAGATGATGTTTATATGGACATTGTAACCGGTTTACCCAAGTCACCTCATGGAAATGATGCAGTATAGGTTATCGTCGACCATCTGACGAAGGTCGCGCATTTCTTACCTGTGCGGGAGACATTCATGGTTGATGACTTGGGAAAACTGTATGTCAAGGAAATAGTGCACCTTCATGGAGCACCTCGTTCTTTTGTCTCGGACGTAGATCCTCATTTTACATCTCGGTTCTGGACAGAGTTTAAAAAAGGCCTTGGGTACGCAGGTACTTTTGAGCATGACCTATCACCCACAGACTGACGGACAGACCGAGTAGACTATACAGGTACTAGAGGATATGTTGCGTGCATGTGTTCGCGATTCTAGAGGATCATGGGAGAAACAAATTCCTCATGTCGAGTTCATTTATAATAATAGCTTCCATGCTACCATTGAGATGGCTCCCTATGAAGCCTTATATGGTAGGCCTTGTCACTCGCGTTTGTGTAGGATTGAAGCAGTGGAGGCATCTGTTCTAGGACCACGTCTTGTGGAGGAGACTACAAAGCAGATACAGCTTATTTGGAAGCGTATGCAGATAGCTCATTCTAGACAGCAGTCCTATGCTAACAAGCACCTGCGACCTCCTGAGTTCGAGGTTGGGGACCGGGTTTTCTTGAAGGTCTCTCCTAGGTTGGGGCAGAGATCCTTATGGAAGCAGGGTAAGCTTTCACCGAGGTTCGTAGGGCCCTTTGAGGTGGTGAAGCGAATCAGGTTAGTAGATTTCCAACTTTCACTTCCGTAGAGATATCAGTCCATGCATGATGTTTTTCATGTATCTCAGCTACTCCTATACATTTCATATCTGAATCATGTTTTTCAGCATAATGAGGTTGAACTGAATATAGATGCTTCCTTCAAGGAATATCCGATGAAAATTGCTGACCGGAGCATGAAGACACCTCGTGTCAGGTCTATTCCTCTTGTACGGGTGCTATGGTAGCACGACCGAGTACAGGACGAGACATGGGAAGGAGAGGCAGATATACGTTATCAATGGCCATAGCTTTTCGTTGAGGACACCTCAGTAACCCAGAAGGCCAACTCGGGTATGAGTTGTTTTAAGGAGGAGAGGTTGTAACGACCCGACTCTTTGGCAAAGGTAGAGATCATTAGTTTTTATTTTGATCCATTCCATTAAGATTGTGTAGTGTGGGTAACATCCTAAGGAAGGTATGGGGAGTGTCTATGGTTGGTTTGGAGAACAGGAGTTTCAGAAATGGACTTGCAGACAGGGGCACACGGCCTACACATGGCTTTCACATGGTTTGGGTAAATCATGTGGCCTTTGGTCAGGAAGCAGGGAGGTGCGCACGGTTTTCCCACGGTTTGGTTAAACTGTGCACCTAAGCCATGTGAACCTTTTTTTGGAGGCATGGAAGTGCGCACGGTTTGCGCACAATTTGGTAAACTGTGCCCCTAAACTGTGCGACCCAGTTCTGGGTAAATTTACCTTTTTCACTTAATTAATTTTAGAAGGCTTTAAGACTTTCTTTATTCTTCCCATGGATAGAACCATACGAGATCCTTATTTGTGCTCAAAAACTCTCTCTCAGTCTTCTCCTGGTGAACCATTCGTCCGGAGTCCGTTTCATGATCCATCGGAAGCATTGGATGGGCCAAGGTAAGGATAACCTCACGCAACCTTACTTCATCGGCAAATATTTCCTACCATTGTGTTATTTTGATGCAAACTCATATGCCCTATATCCAGGGCATTGGATTAGGACTCAGATATATTCCAATCTACTATGAATCTCAAGTTAATATCAAGCAAGCCTACGCCTACAGCTCTAATGTAGGTGGTAATGTCTTTTCTATTTTGGGTTTTCACCTTATTGAGTTATTATTATCATGTTATGGTTTGTATTTCACCAAGACATTATTTTATAATGACTGGTTCATATTTAAATGACCCGGGTGGTATAAGAGTGATGAATCCAACCTTGTTAGGGTGTTTGGATTTGTTATAGACTAGGAGTGGTCAACCATAGGTGTTATGCCTTGATAATTGTCTCTTTTCACCTTTGAACCTTAATGAAATGTCTTGAAAGGTCATTTTCCATGTTAGGAAAATGAGATGACTTGGTTAGAGGTTAGCTAGGATGAGAGAGTCTGAACCCCATTTAATGAATTGAAATGCATGTATGCCATGCTTTGCTTATGTGATATTATAAGATGGAGATGCCTTTCTTTGCTAATGTGATATGATATAAGATTGTTTTCCTTATATAATTTAATTTGAATGGTTATGCTTTGATGTGTGGACATGTTTGTGGAAACCCATGTGTTGGGCAGGAGGCATTCTTACCGCATGCCAGATAAATCTCAGTGATTGAGGACGAGAGGCATTTATACCTCGTGCCTATATAACCTTACGGGTGGGAGGAATTTATACCCAATGCCAACTAAACTGATTGAGGAAGAGAGGCATTTATACCTTGAGTCAATATAACATTACGGGTGGGAGGCATTTCTACCCCACTCCAACTACATTGATTGAGGATGAGAGGAATTTATACCTCGTTCATATATAGCCTTACGGGTGGGAGGCATTTCTACCCCATGAAAAATACAGTGATTGAGGATGAGAGGCATTTATACCTCATGCCAATATAACCATGTGGGTGGGAGGCATTTCTACCCCATGCCAGCTATAGTACTTGTGGACGAGAAACATGTTTACCTCGTGCTAGTGATAACCTATATACCTCTGGTGTTTGTTCAGATATCCAGCCATGAGCTGAAGTACGTAGACCCGCCAGGTGTCCTTCCAGATCCTGAGCGGGAGGGTTGTTTATGTACTTTACTTTAATTACTTGCAGTCTATTACTCACATTTCTCGCAAACATCTATTTGGATAACATGTAGACATCATTGGTGGTGGCCTACTGAGACTTGTCTCACACCCTACCAAGGCGGCCTCTTGGGCACCCATGTAGACATTACTATTGCAGGTACTAGTAGGGGAAAAGGCCCAGCATAAATATGTTGATACGTGTATGTTATAGATGTAGATCCAGAGCAGAGGTTCGAGCTTGGATAGAGATGGTCGTGGACTATTTTGTTCTTTTTGTATTATTGTATAGCATTCTTTTCTTCTATTTCTACTCTATCATCATGCCATAAATCCATTTTGTATTTGAAACTTCCTATGTGGCTTCTATATAGCTATCTGGGGTTTTTTCTTACTTTTGTTGTTTGGTTTGTATGTTCCCCTTTTTCTCTTGTTTAACATTGGTTGTGCTTCTACTGTTTTTACTACCTTGTTGTTATACCGTTGTGTACTCTGACATGGGGGTATAGTCTCTCTGCTGACTTACCATTACACTCCCTCTGCTAGTCGGCAACCCATGGCCTATGGGGAGATGAGCCAGGGGTCATGTGCCCAACCGGGCTCGGGGCTCGGGTAGAGGGGCAGCCGGGTCCGGGACGTCACACATTGTCTGGTAAATGCATGGTGGTTAGTTGATGGTGATGTGTTCGAATATGTAGTTGGGATATTATATAGAAGTCAACCTATAATGGTTTGATATTCCTTCTTTTTCTTTTGGAAGGGTTGGTTTAAAGACGTATGGATCACTTCACCATTTTATGAAAAAAAAAGTGTCTCATGTCATTTTAGACACCATTTAAAACCACATAGTGTACTGTTGTATTTAAAGTGACCAATTCCCCTATCCTGGTATAATCTGGGTACACTGAGAAATCATTGGTATTACTCTACTCTAATGTTTTAAAATATATTGGGTTCATTAGGTTGTTTTTATTGTAGTACGCTACTAATGTGTGGTGGCATAATGGGGTTCGGTTGATACTGAGTGATACCTAGTTCCCCCATGTTGGAATTCCTTTGATGAACATTTGGACACCAGCCACTTTCATCTGACTCGACGTCAAGGTGGATGCCTCTTTAGGCTAGGTCTATGATATGATGCGTAATTTTTATACTTTTAACAATGTGTCATTTTTAACATGGAGTATATAAAACCTCGTTTTAGTTACTTGGACTCTACTTTATTGAAAATGAGGTTTATTTAAAATTGTTTTTAGGATTAACGTTTTATGATAAAAGGGTAATTATTATAGTGGTATGGATGTGTGTTACACCCACATTCATACTGAATAACATTATTTTTAATGTTCTAGTTATGTTTTGACCATGTAATGTCACCAGAAGCTGGGTATTCACATTTTTTAACATTCTTGTTATAAATTAAAGGTTACTTGGAGGAAGGAATTACAATTCTCTATGTAATACATGAGTCACCTAAGGCATGCAACTTTTGAATAGTAGGAAAGAGTGTCTCGAATATTTATTCCTTATGTTCGATGTAATAGATAGGTGGGTAATAATTTTTGGTATGTCATCAGGCAGAGATGATTTTGGTATGTTCCATCTGTGGATTATCATAAAAAGATATATAGTCCTGGCTAAATAATGGTGATGGGGAATCAACTGTTTTGTATGTCCATAATCACTCAAGGTGTTCCATTAAAACCCATATGATCATGATTTGTAGTTAATCCCAATGGAAGAAGGTGTCATAGATGGGAATCCCCCCAAACATTCTAATGATAAGACATATGGTGGGGAGAACCATCAGTCTGACACTTAAAATAGTGACGACATGATCATTTTCATATTTGAACAAGCTCGGGTAATCAATGATTTTGTGTTTTAATTAAAAATATAGTGTTGTAAAAGGATTTAATGTCTTATGTTTCATGTTCTTATGATGTTCATATATGTCTTTTGGGAATTTGGAAACACAATGTGTATATTTGAACAAGACATAATTACCCTAGTAGATCAGATGTTGTTTTCATTATACTTGAATTCTTCTCAGGGACAAGAATTGCTAAGGTGTAGATGTTATAATGACCGGTGTTTTTATCCATGGTATATTTACATGGAAAATATAATTTCAAAATTTATTGGATAGTATTTTCATTAAACTAGCATTTATATATGAATTTTGTGAGTTTGAACAATCCAACATGTTATTTTTAGACTTGGGTAAAGGGTCGAGGGGTCCCTTCATGTCTCATTGAGTTTCAGAAGTAGCATAAATTGAAATCCATCATTTTGGAGAAAAATTTTATGGTAGAATGGTTTTACAAATAAAAACCTATGGGGCCCCAAGGACACTATGTATCAATTTTTAGTGTAGTAGGAAGAGCCACATGATTGGTCAAATAGTATGTAATGATCCACATGACTCTGTGACTACATCTATAGATTTTGATAGATCAACTACATGATCGGAACATGGTTTTCAAAAATATGATTCCATACCATGTAAAGTTCTCCAGGTTCGTAGTAGAGGGCTCATGATTTGTGCACATTTTACCAAACCATGAGACTCAAACGTATACAATGTCCCTATTTAGAAAAATATATTAAATAATGAAATAAAAATAAAAAAACCTAAACCTAAATATATCCTACCCATCCAAGCACATGTGATGCACACCCCCTAGACCTATCAGACACACACATGATACCCCTCCTATTACTCCTCGTTATTAGATGTAAAGACCCATAAAAATTCAAGGGAAATTTTTTCTTAATTTTCTTTTGAATTTTACAAGAGCGCGGTTTCTGACAGCACCTGATTCTGAGGCCCGGTGTGCCCAGAATCAATTTCTGAAGTTTGGCTCGGGTACGTTCAGTGAACGAATGAGCGGGAATTTCTAACATTTGAACTAGTGCCCGGAATCGAATTCTGAGGGCACCGATGAACTCGCAGCGCCGATGTTCTCTTAAGGAGACCTTTTCCGAGGTTGCGTTTTATGCGGGTTGAGAGTTAGTTTTGGGGGAATTAAAATGAAGTTAAATAAAATGTGGAAACATATTTTATTTTTATCCATGTGGGTTATATCCTCCCAAAGGGATTTAGAGGTGTGACCCACATCCACATAACCTCCCTTGAGAGAATTAAGTGTGGTGGGTCCTACACGAACCCTAACTCCTCAACTCCCCTCTAAACTCCCAATAACTCCACTCATTTTAATTTTGAAAACTTCAGTTTTAATTGAGATGAGTTATTGTTTTTCAGACTTTTGAAATTCAAGTGGTTTAGTTGTGTAAATAAAATAAGCTTTAGACTTATTTTATTTGGTCAGTATCCTTTTCCACCTTGAGAGTATTTGGGAAGCTCTCTCTTCATCTTCTTCAACCTTGACGAAGAACACGAAGAACACTTATGCTCCGACGAAGAACGCCACATCTCTTCTTTGTAGCCGGTGTGTTTCCGAAGATCGACGACGCCGCTTCTTTTGATCTTCTTCCCGTGTCAACGAAAGGAGACGCCGCTTCCTCAGGCTTCCTCCGTCAGCTTACGAAGCTTCTCCAGCGACGTACCTATTCGGACGCACCTCGACGTCAACAGAATCGACATTCGATTCCCGCGACTCCCGACCTCCACGACGCTTGTCTTCCACGGCTTGTTGACGTGCTCCGCACTTGAAACTGAGGTAGGGGTTTAATGTTATTTGATTCCGTTCTTGATTCTGGCATGTCGAATTTTGTGGTTTTCGACTTTTTTATTATCGAATAATGTGAGGGGGCCGGATTGCACAAACACGGCTGACCCTCCTCCTTATTTCATAATTTTTTTCTTTGTGGTTGGTAAGAAGGAGCATGGTGTCGTCGCACCACGCGGTTCATTAGGAACATACGCGCGGCGTCGTCGCACCACGCCGTGGAAAGAGATTCAAGAACGCGATGATGTCGCGTCACGTCGAGGGAAGTCGAAGGCGCCGCGGCCAGAACGGGGCCGCGGAGAAGGGGCGCGGTGCCGTCGCACCGCGCCGGACGACAAGGGCCGCGGCCGGTTCCGGGCCGCGGCGGAGCTTGGTGACAGGCGGCCAGCCGGGCCACTGGTGTCGGAAGCCGGAAGAGGACCGGCCTTTCCTGGTCCTGTTGACAAGATGCTGGTTGGCCAAGTCGGGCCGGATGGAAAGGAGGAAACCGGGGGAATTAAATTCCCCCGACCAGCATAAAAGGCCCCTCATAATGAGGGGGTCGCGGTTTCACAAAAGGGGGGCAGGCGCCCCCCGTTCTCAATCAGCTCGCCCGAAGACCGAGCTGGCAGCGCGCCCAGTGCGCTGCCTTGAGCCGGACCGGCGCGCCTGTCCGGTCTGCCAGGCCGGGCCGGGTCGACCCTGTCTGGGGCGGGTCAACCCAGTTCGGGCCAACCGGGGGGGGGGTATCGGGCCGGGTCGGCTCGAGCCCGAAACCCCCGATACCGAACTGTTAGGTTCAAATGCCCATAACTCGGGCTACGGACCTCCAAACGATGCGCCGTCAGCGGAGAAGCGATACTTGGATCGAGACGGTCGTTTCGGTATATCGCATTCAAGGTTTCAGAATACTTTGAGTTCTGCCGGGTTGGTCCGTACACGAAACCAACCGGGCCCTCAGAGTGGAAACGCTCATATCTTGAGCTACGGACGTCCGATTGACGTGCCGTCAGCTTTGTTGAGTTCCTATTAGTGAGGTGGATATTTTGGCATACTCCGCCCAGGGTTTGGACGTAGGTGGAGTACGGTCGGGTTGGTTTTGCCTTAAAAACCAACCGGGCCCCTCGGACGAAAAAGCCAATAACTCTCAGACCGGGCGTCCGATTGACGCGCCGTCTGTTGCATTGAGTTCCTATTGACGATATAGAACTTTTGAATACATCAACTCTAGACGTTGTGACAGTTGATGTATCAGCCTCTCGGCCCATGGAGCGGACCCTCCAGAATGAGCTTGATGTGTGCGAGAACCTTAGAGCTGGCTGCGACTGCTACTGTGACTGCGACGACGACTGTGCAGAGATCCTTAGTGGATTCGACGACGATGACTACAGAACTCCGCGATCCTGTGTGGATCAGTGCTACCGATCCTGTGTGGGTCCGATCCTGTGTGGGTCAGCGCTTAGCGGTCCTATGTGAACCAGCTCCTACAGATTCTGTGTGGGTCTTTGCGAGGGTTAGTACCTATCGATCCTTGTGGGTCCGACGGCTTAGATGGATCAGTGATCATCTCTATCGTCCTTGAAGAAGTATACCTATGTGAGCTGAATCCTGTTTACCTTCCTGTGTGGATTGTGTTGTGCTATCCTGTGTGGATTACGTTTTGCTTTCTTGTGTGGAATACGTATACTTTCTTGTGTGGACTGAGTTGTACTTGGGATCGGAGGTTGGAGCGTATTGAAATGATGACTTAGGTATATGTATGGGCATATACCTAAGCAGTGTCGGTTGTTACTTCGTGATTGTATCTTTCCTTTGTGGTTTATCCTTTGTGGATTTCGGGAGACCTCCGAGGGCCTCGGGGACCCTACTGAGTAGCGCATACTCACCCCTGCACGGGCTATGCCCACACTACGTAGTGTTGGTTGCAGACGACGGACATCGTTGATCGTGGTTGAGGCGTGCAGAGCAGGACAGTACCTGGAGGTGGACCACTGGGCGGGACATACTCGGAGCGGACGGCGGGACCCGAGGAGCAGTGGAGCTATATGTACCCACCCTTCAGGTGGGATCTCCAGAGGACAGCTCGGCGTAGCGGATTTTACTTTACAGTTGTTGTTTTCCCTTTCGAGTTGTACTTTACTTTCATATTGGGTTTGTATACTGGCCCATTTACTTTTCCGCACTTTCAGTTGTACTCTATTTTTACTTAGTGTTTACCTTCCCGCTTTCTTACTCTATGGTGCTTGTTTACTTACAAAGGCAATGCCTTCCCTTTTTACCGGGATTTACGCCTTGGTGCTAGTCGCCAGCCCCTGGCCTATGGAAGGCGGGCTTGGGGTAGTCACGGCACGGGCCCCGAGGACGGGTCCTGACAAATTGGTATCAGAGGAGTTCGGTTCTACCACGAACTCTGATCTTTTCTATGTGAAGCAATAATGTTTAGCGTATTGAGTGTGGTTATCAGTCCAGGGAGTCCAGTGTTGGTACGGTGGCCGACGTATCCGTACACCAGGACCCTGACTTCTGATTTCCGACTTAATGCATGAAAACATTGATTGCGTGTGTGTTTCATGTTTTCTTTATGATTACTTTATATCAGCTCACCAGGTATACTTTTCTGACCATGGCGCACCTGTTTTCTTTTTAGGATGGCCCCACGACGGCAGCCATCTAGGGTTCCGAGAGTCGAGTGTGACGATAGCCCACCGAGTGATGAGGCCTCGGTGTAGGGCCCTTTGTCAGCAGTGGCACCGGCGGTAGCACTACCCGCCGAGCCACCGATGCTTCCAGCACCAGACGCTGACGATGCACGTCGCCTTGGAGTTCTGTACGAGTTCTAGCGCCAGCGACCGCCTAGGATCTGTGGGGAGACGGACCCCCAGGCAGCAGAGGACTGGCTGGAGGCAGTGGAACGAGTTTTTAGGCTAGTGAGGACACCTGCAGACCTCATGGTGATCCTCGCTGCGAGCCTACTGCACGCAGCAGCGGGCCGATGGTGGAGCATGATGCTCCAGGTGCATGATGAGGCATCTCTACTTTGGACGGACTTTGAGAGCCTCTTCCACTCGGAGTTCATCCCAGCCACCCTCCGTACGGTGCGCATTCAGAAGCTTCTTCAGCTACAGCAGGGCAGCATGACGGTCCCTCAGTACTCGGCGAGATTTATCGATCTCTCGTGCTACTCGAACGACATGGTACGAGACCCATTCTTCCGGGCCCGGACCTTCGAGCAGGGGTTGAGACATGAGATTAGGGCATCGCTGATCTCCCTCAGCATACCGACTCAGACGGGAGTACTGGAGGGTGCCCTTTTGATCGAGAGCTTTCTTGCTGAGTCTACACCATCACCGAGACCCACCGCAGGGCATCACATGGCAGAGTCTTCTACAGCTAGAAGTCGACGGATGACTCAGGGGTCCAGGCAGACCAGACCTTCAGGCAGACGACCTCAGGACACTGGCTCAGCAGTGCGGGGCACACAGCGCAGAGCCAGTCTTTCGAGAGGCATACAGTGCTACTCATGCGGCGGGCAAGGCCACATGGCTCGTGACTACCCGACCCGCCATGCTGAGGAGCGGCAGACGGTTGAGGGACCACCGAGGCAGAGGCAGAGGGTCGACCGTGGCGGTCCGAAGGGAGGAGTCGGAAGAGGCAGAAGAGCTGGCCGAGCAGTAGGTGGTGGGCGACGCTTTGAGGCTCTACCACCACCACCACCAGGAGGTCCACCCCGACCACAGGGAGCTGGCGGGCGGAGACAGTCAGAGCTCCAGGCAGCGGAGGCCTACGACCACGGCACGCCCGAGATGATTCGAGGTACTATCTGTGTCTATTCCATCCTTTCTGCAGTACTTATAGACACAGGAGCGAGTCACTCTTTCATAGCTGCTGCCCTTGTTCAGAGCTCGGAGATTCCGACAGAGCCGTTGGCTCGATCCTTACGGCTAAAGACTCCTACGGGAGCAGACTCGATGATTACGCACTGGTGCCGGCAGTGTGAACTTATTCTAGGAGGCAAGAGATTCGGCTGGGAACTTCTTGTAGCAGCGTCGAGGCCTTACGACGTCATCTTAGGCATGGATTGGTAATCTACGGTCCATGCACATATTGACTGTTTTAGGCGCAAGGTGCGATGTGTACGCACCGACGGGAGCAGGTTCACCTTCACCGGCAAGAAGGGAGACTTTGCAGCACAGGATGGACTTCCGCGAAGGAGAGGACAACCCATCACTCATCAGTTGGCTAGCCTCATCCTAGAAGCATTTGAAGTGCGGAGTCCTTGTTTTCCTACAGTGGTGGATCAGTTTGCGGACGTTTTTCCCGACGATGTTCCAGGGTTACCTCCTCGGAGAGAGGTAGAATTTTATATTGACATGTACCCCGGGACAGCCCCGATATCGACTCCAGCATATCGGATGGCCCCCGCCGAGCTTCGTGAGTTACGGGTACAGTTGGAGGACTTACAGGGCAAGGGGTTCATCCGACCCAGTGTTTCACCCTAGGCTTCCCCGATTTTGTTTGCCAAGAAGGCGGACGAGAGCTTGCGACTTTGTGTTGACTATCGTTGTTTGAACCAGGTGACAGTGAGGAACAAGTATCCGCTACCAAGGATTGATGACCTCTTTATCAGCTCAAGGGAGCACGGTGGTTCTCGAAGATAGACCTCAGGTCAGGCTATCATCATCTCAGAGTTAGAGACGAGGACGTGCCGAAGACGGCCTTCAGATGTCGGTATGGCCACTATGAGTTCTTGTTATGTCTTTCGGTGTAAACAATGCTCTAGCAGTGTTCATGGCCCTGATGAACAGGATCTTTCAGCCATACCTCGATCGATTTGTCATGGTCTTCATCGACGACATTTTGATTTACTCGACGACTGAGGAGGAGCACGCCTACCACTTACGGGTTGTACTAGACACACTCCGAGAACACTAGCTTTATGGTAAACTCTCGAAGTGCCAGTTATGGATACGTGGGGTCCACTTCTTGGGACACGTCATCTCTGAGGCGGGAGTTACAGTGGATCCTGTGAAGATCGAGGTAGTGTTAGCTTGAGAGCCACCCAGGAGCGTGACGGAGGTGCGGTGTTTCTTGGGACTAGAAGGATACTACCGGAGATTCGTGCCAGACTTCTCTAGAGTTGCGGCACCACTATCAGCTTTGACGAAGAAGGGGAAACCCTTCGTGTGGTCAGACAGATGTCAGCAGAGCTTCCAGGAGCTGAGACAGAGATTGACCAGCGCACCTATCATGAGGTTGCCTGAGAAGGGAGTAGGGTACGTAGTCTATTGTGAGGCATCAGGGACCAGACTCGGATGTGTCCTGATGTAGGAGCGGGCAGTGATCGCCTATGGATCACGTCAGTTGAGGCTGCATGAGCAGAACTACACTACCAAAGATCTGGAGTTAGCAGCAGTGGTCTTCGCTCTGAAGACATGGTGACAGTATCTGATGGGCGAGCGCTTTACAGTCTTTTCTGATCATCAGAGTCTCAGGTACATCTTCTCGTAGAAGGACTTGAACCTGAGACAGCGGAGATGGCTCGAGTTCCTCCAGGACTATGACTTTGAGATAGTCTATACTCCTGGGAATGGGAACGTAGTAGCTGGTGCCCTCAGTAGGAGGACGGGCATTCACCTACTTGAGGATGCGACAGAGCCGCTAGCCTCTTTGCAGATATCCTTTGTGGATAGAGATGGAGCAGCCTTCCTTCAGTCTCTCACAGTCACTCCTCCACTTCTACAGCGGGTCAGAGAGGCACAGTGTGGGGATGCTGACTGTGAGATGCGGCGTGCACAGATATCCTCAGGACAGGCACCTGATGGTTTCTCCTTTGGAGTAGAGAACGACATCCTTTTCAGAGGACGTACCATGGTACCGGCCACTTTACGGGAGGAGGTTCTAAGAGAGTTTCACACTTCTCCTTTGGTGGTACATCCTGGAGTGGCGAAGATGTACCAGGACCTCAGACGATAGCACTGGTGGCCGGGCATGAAGAAGGCTGTGGTAGAGTTCGTTTCTCGATGCCTCACATGCCAGCTGGTGAAGGCTGAGCATCAGGTACCAGCAGGCTTGGTACAGCCCTTGGAGGTCCCGGAGTGGAAGTGGGACGGGATATCTATGGACTTCGTGACTGGACTTCCACGCACTTCCAGAGGTCATGACTCCATCTGGGTGATTGTAGACCGACTCACCAAGTCGGCTCACTTCTTACCCATTTGAGAGCAGGGCTCAGTGGAGAGCCTGGGATGCCTTTACGTTCAGGAGATTGTGCGGCTTCACGGTGTTCCATCATCTATCGTCTCCGATCGAGATGCTCGCTTTACTTCCCGGCTTTGGAAGGGGTTGCAGGAGGCGTTTGGGATGCAGCTACGTTTGAGCACAGCCTTTTATCCTCAGACGGATGGTCAGACGGAGAGGACCATTCAGACTCTCAAGGACATGCTCCGTGCATGTGTCCTAGACTTTGGTCGTAGCTAGGAGGACCACTTACCCTTGGTGGAGTTTGCGTACAACAACAGCTACCACTCCACCATCGGGATGGCACCGTACGAGGCGTTGTACGGCCGACCTTTCAGATCTCCTTTGTGCTAGATAGACCCTGGGGAGTCAGAACTTGTGGGACCAGAGATGGTCTAGGCCATGACAGAGAAGGTTCAAGTCATCCAGGAGCAGATGAGGACAGTTCAGAGCCGGCAGAAGTCATACGCTGACAGGAGGCGAAGGCCACTAGAGTTCGAGGATGGCGACCACGTCTTCTTGCGGGTGTCACCTCGACGTGGTATACGAAGATTTGTCCGAGGCGGCAAGTTATCTCCGTGCTTCATCGGACCATTCCAAGTCCTCAGTAGGATTGGCGAGGTGGCTTATCGTCTGGCTCTACCACCTCAGTTGCACCGGGTGCACGACGTCTTCCATGTATCTCAGCTGAGGAGATACGTGCACGACCCGACGTGCATCATTGACCATGGGGAGCTTGACGTTGATGATGGGGTGAATTTTACGGAGGTCCCGGTGGAGATCGAGGATCGACAGGAGCGGGTCCTACGTGGACGGTCGATTCCTCTAGTGCGCATCAGATGGTAGCACTGGAATCTCCAGGAGAGCACTTGGGAGCGGGAGGCTCAGATGCGTGCTCAGTAACCTGTTTTGTTACCCTAGTTTTGATGTATCTTTATGGGGACGTAAAGCCCTGAGGTGGGAGTAATGTAAAGACCCCTAAAAATTCACGGGAATTTTTTTCTTAATTTTCATTAGAATTTTACAGGAGCGCGGTTTCTAATGGCACCTGATTCCGAGGCCCGGTGTGCCCGGTATCAATTTCCGAAGTTTGGATCGGGTATGTCTAGTGAACAAATGAGCGGGAATTTCTAACTTTTGAACCGGTTCCCAAAATCAAATCTGAGGGCACCGATGAACTCGCAGCGCCGATGTTCGCTTAAGGATACCTTTTCCTAGGTTGCGTTTTATGCGGGTTGAGAGTTAGTTTTGGGGGAATTAAAATGAAGTTAAATAAAATGTGGAAGCACATTTTATTTTTATCCATGTTGGTTATATCCTACCAAAGGGTGTTAAGGGTGGAACCCTCATCCACTTAACCTCCGTTGAGAGGATTAAGTGTGGTGGGGCCCACACGAACCCTAACTCCACAACTACCCTTTAAACTACCAATAACTCCACTCAATTTAATTTTGAAAACTTGAATTTTAATTGAGATGAGTTATTGTTTTTCAAACTTATGAAATTCAAGTGGTTATGTTGTGTAAATAAAATAAGCTTTATACTTATTTTATTTGGTTAGTATCCTTTTCCACCTTGAGAGTATTTGGGAAGCTCTCTCTTCATCTTCTTCAACCTTGACGAAGAACACGAAGAACACTTAAGCTCCGATGAAGAATGCTACATCTCTTCTTCGTAGCCGATGTGTTTCCGAAGATCGACAACGCCGATTCTTTCGATCTTCATCCCATGTCAACGAAAGGAGACGCCGCTTCCTCATGCTTCCTCCGTCAGCTTACGAAGCTTCTCCAGCGACGTACCTCTTCGGACGCACCTCGACGTCAACGGAATCGACGTTCGATTCCCGCGACACCCGACCTCCGAGACGCTTGTCTTCCGCGGCTTGTTGACGTGCTCCGAACTTGAAACTGAGGTAGGGGATTAATGTTATTTGATTCCGTTCTTGATTCTGGCATGTCGAATTTTGTGGTTTTCGACTTTTTTATTATCGAATAATGGGAGGGGGTCTGACCGCACAAACATGGCCGACCCTCCTCCTTATTTCATAGTTGTTTTCTTTGTGGTTGGTAAAAAGGAGTGTGGTTCCATCGCACCACGCGGTTCATGCGGAACATACGCGCAGTGCCGTCGCGCCGCGCCATGGAAAGAGATTCAAGAACGCGATGCTGTCGCGTCGCGTCGAGGGAAGTCGAAGGCACCGCGGCCGGAACGGCGCCGCGGCGGAGGGGCGTGGTGCCGTCGCACCACGCCGAACGACAAGGGCCGCGGCCGGTTCCGAGCCGCGACGGAGCTTGGTGACCGGCGGCCAGCCGGGCCGCCGGTGTTGGAAGCCGGAAGAGGACCGGCCTTTGCCGGTCCTGTTGAGAAGAAGTCGGTCGGCCATGTCGGGTCGGCCAGAAAGGAGGAAATCGAGGGAATTAAATTCCCCAGGCCAACATAAATGGCCCCCCATAATGAGGGGGTCACGGTTTCATAAAAGGGGGGCGGACGCCCCCGTTCTCAATCAGCTCGGTCAAAGGCCGAGCTGGCAGCGCGCCCAGCGCGCTGCCTTGACCCGGACCGGCGCGCCGGGCCGGTCTGCCAATCCGGGCCAAGCCCAGCCGGGCCAGGCCGTTCCGGGCCGCGCCGGGCCGGTTTGACTTTGTCCGGGGTGGGTTGACCTGGTTCGGGCCAACCGTGGGGGGCTCGGGCCGGGTCGGCCCGGCCCCGAAACCCCCGATACCGAACTGTTAGGTTCAAATGCCCATAACTCAGGATAAGAACCTCAAAAAGACGCGTCGTCAGTGGCGAAGCAATCCTTGAATCGAGACGGTCGTTTCGGTATATCGAACTCAAGGTTTCGGAATACTTTGAGTTCGACCGGGTTGGTTTGTACACGAAACCAACCGGGGCCTCGGAGCGGAAACACTCATATCTTGAGCTACGGACGTCCGATTGACGTGCTGTCAGCTTTCTCGAGTTCCTCTTAGTGAGGCAGATCATTTGGCATACTCTTCCCGAGGTTTAGACGTAGGTGGAGTATGGTCGGGTTGGTTTTGCCTTAAAAACAAACCGGGCCCCTGGGACGAAAAAGGCAATAACTCTCAGACCGGGCGTCCGATTGACGCGCCATCTGTTGCGTTGAGTTCATGTTGACGATACGGAACTTTTGGATACATCAAATCTAGACTTTGTGACAGTTGATGTATCAGCCTCTCGGCTCGTGGAGCAGACCCTCCAGAACGAGCTTGTTGTGTTCGGGAACCCTAGAGCTGGCTGCGACTGCTACTGTGACTGCGACGACGACTGTGCAAAGATCCTTAGTGGATTCGACGACGACGACTACATCACTCAGTGATCCTGTGTGGATCAGTGCTACCGATCGTGTGTGGGTCCGATCCTGTGTGGGTCAGCGCTCAGCGGTCCTGTGTGAACCAACGCCTACAGATCCTGTGTGGGTCCGATCCTGTGTGGGTCTTTGCGGAGGTTAGTACCTCTCAATCCTTGTGGGTCCGACGACTTAGATGGATCAGTGATCATCTCTATCATCCTCGAAGAAGTATACCTCTGTGATATGAATCTTGTTTACCTTCCTGTGTGGATTGTGTTGTGCTATCCTGTGTGGATTACATTTTGCTTTCCTGTGTGGAATACGCATACTTTCCTGTGTGGACTAAGTTGTACTTGGGCTCGGAGGCTGGAGCGTATTAAAATGATGACTTTGGTATATGTATGGGCATATACCTAAGCAGTGTCGGTTGTTACTTTGTGATTGTATCTTTACTTTTTGGTTTCTCCTTTGTGGAATTTGGGAGACCTTCGGGGGTCTCGGGGACCCTACTGAGTAGCTTATACTCACCCCTGCACGGGCTATGCCCGCACTACGTTGTGTTGGTTGCAGACGACGGACAGCGTTGATCGTGGTTGAGTCATGTAGAGCAGGACAGTACCTGGAGGTTGACCACTGGGCGGGACGTACTCGGAGCGGACATCGGGACCTGAGGAGCAGTGGAGCTATCTGTACCCACCCTTCAGGTGGGATCTCCAGAGGACAGCTCGGCGTAGCGACTTTTACTTTACAGTTGCTGTTTTCCCTTTCAAGTTGTACTTTACATTCAAATTGGGTTTGTATACTAGCCCATTTACTTTTCTGCACTTTCAGTTGTACTCTGTTTTTACTTAGTGTTTACCTTCCCGCTTTCTTACTCTGTGGTGCTTGTTTACTTACAAAGGCAACGCCTTCCCTTTTTACCAGGATTTACACCTTGGTGCTAGTCACCAGCCCCTGGCCTATGGAAGGCGGACATGGGGTAGTCATGGCACGGGCCCCGAGGACGGGTCGTGACATTAGACAACTTCAATATGATTTCATTTCGTTTTATCAATTTATCCCTTTTGTTAAGAACCTTGGCACCCTCCTCTTCCCGTATTTTGGTGTTTTTCTCTTACTCCTCTCCATACATTTCTTAGCCAAACCCTAGGTTTGGGTTTAATCTAATTATTTTCTGTAGTTAATTCATGTGGTTCATCTCTCTAGGCTTCTCCTTAAATTTTTTTACAATTATCTAATAAAGGATAAAGGCTTAAAATACGAAAAGAATTCAATTTTACGCATATATACTCTATTTTTCACTAAAGGTCCACTTATCGCCTTTTGATGGAGAACCCACTTCAAATATAGTTTTGGTCACTCTTATAAATTATTTTGGACCAAATAAAATTCTTCTTTAGAACCGGGACATCAAAATTTACTTTGTGTAAATTTTTGGTATTTTTCCAATAATGTTTATTTTTTAATGAATAGTGAAAAATATTGTATTTTAATTCAAAACCTCCTTTTAATCTAATTTATTTATATGATTATATTATCTTTTGAATTGGTGTTAAAGTGAAATTAGAATATATTTTTACCATTTAATCCAATAGTGGTTGTTGGAATTAATTTCACTTTGAAATTGGACTTAAACTAGTGTCAATCTTTTGATATATATTGTTTCATAAAAACACGCTATTTGTTCTGACAGAGGGAATTAATTATTAAATTAATTAATGTAACTTATATTTTCTGAATTTTGTAAAATATAAATCATTTTTTATTTTGGAATATGAAATTTAGCTTAGGGTGATGTTTTCGTATTTTTTTGAAAAACATCAATTTTTAATGAATAGTGAAACCACTAAGTGGTACTTAAAAAACTGATTTTTCGTTTAAATGAAATTTTACCACCTCTGTGTTTTGAATTTCAAAAATCCGACATACATGGTTGCCTTTGAGAAGTAAAATGTGGTTCAATGGGATTAAAATATTTTTTTGTTGAATATTAACTTTTAAGTTTTTAATTGTGATTAGAGGTAATTTGTGTAATTTAAGAAAAAAATAATGTTTTAATAATACGAAATGACCTTTAAACATGTCCTACCATGATTTGATGTGTCATGGACAACCAAGAAAATCCATGGGTCAACGTGGGGACCCCATGGAGCCACTTTGTTAGGAAAATGACATTGATAACTTTTTATTTAATGTTAAAATAAAAATGTCACAAACATGTGTTGTTTTACTAAAACAATATTTAAATTGGTGTATACAAATAATAATTTTGTCTATTAATATTAATTAGAAATCTGAAAAGATTTCGTACATCAAGATATTTTTTTAATAATTTTTAGACATTAAATAAATTAAATTATTTATGACACCATGATGATACAACGATTACCTCATTATTTATCAATTTAAATAAAATGAAAAGATAATGAAAAATTTAAGACCTACACTTGTCAAAAACCTATTGGATAGGTGTATTTCGAAATCTTATAACCTTATCCTCGAAATATAAAATTATGGGTCATTTAAAATGCGAAAATAATTTTATAATAAAGTAACCTTTTATAACTTTCCAAGAGTGCCCCTCCTCTCCTCTTATAAAAGGCCCCCACCTCTACCACCTTACCCACACCTCTAAATCCTTTGGATCAGTCAAACCCGACCCATTTTGTCTCTGCACAACCCTCTCTTACTCTTAGAAGCCTCACATTGGGCAGAATTCTTTCCAAGGAATCCTTTGAGCTCAAATCAAAAAGAGTTTCCTGTTTTAAAGGTAGTGTCTTCTCTTGTGTTCTTATGTATTATTTTGCTTCTCCAACCCCCTAAACTCTTTTTATTACATTCTTTTGAAACAACACCAGTATCTTCAATATACTAGGATGTTTTTATGAAATTTATTAGAGCTACACTTACACACACCTTCATCTAATGGTTAAAGAGCATATTGTTTCCGTGGATGGTGAATTTCTACCACACAAAACGATGATTGTTCAATATTATTCTAACACCTTAATAGGTGGCCATTAAGATGAACTATATTTATATATGATATATAATATGATTATGTTTTCGTAATGATTTTGTATTTTTCATTTATGGCATACCATTATGGCTTCAATTATAGGTATACGCGATATCTTCATTTTAGGAAGTGCGGACTACCGCACCCTCAATGTGATTTGATTCATTAATGCCATATGTGCGACATATAAATGATGGAGTTAATGATATTATATATGAAATTATACTAGAATTATAATATACCTTTATTTCATTATGATTCCATTCTATAAAATACAAAATATAAATGAAAGTATAGTTCATGCGCACGTACGGCTTACCGTTTCCATGAACGGTGCATTTCATTTATTATCTCTAAATGTTATGTAATATTATAAATGCATATATATAGTGGATATATATGATATATATGATATCTACATAATGAATATAACTCTGGATATAATGTGTACATGAACAAATTGTAATTATAAAGAGTTTATTTTTCACTCAAGTACCAATGATCGTTAAAATGACCGTTATTAACATAAATAATTACATAGTGTTCATTAAATGGTTATAAGTGATATAAAAGGAATAATGAACTTGAAAAAGGTTCTTAAGAAATTAGAAATTAGCTAATGTTTATTATTTAGGAGACTAAAAAGCAATTGAGTCATGTCAGACACGAGTTATGGGACTTCGTCTCAATCTCCATTCATTGAGGCATATTTTGTTTTATACACAACTTTCTTTTATACGGTTTATAAACCCCATTAACTTTTAAACTTATTCAAAAGGAATCATTTTTTATACGAAGCGTTTTACTAAATGAAAAAAGGAATGTTTTTTTCGTACATATGCAGCGACAACGACTTCTCCATCGCCGTGACCATTATTTGAGTCTCGGCTTCCTCTACAATCTATAACCTATCTTTTTTTAAATGAAAAATAAATAACATTTATTAATTTTCTTTTATTTTGGTATTGAAAATGATTTCCATAATATTTTTATTATATAAATTTTTTGTATTGATATCTTGTGATTGAAATGTGGAAATTTTATGTTTCCTTTATTCATGTTTTACGTGATACGATTATGTTATGGTTCTTGGGCATTGTTATGATGATGGGTGGTTCTGTGATAAACTAAGAGTGGGTGAGCCCGATATAGCTCTCCAATGCATTGGGTAACGCGAATGAGTTAAACGTTAAGGTTTCTCAGAAGAGATTTAGGTAATATACTGTGATGGGTATTCCTAACTTAACCATGAGGGATACTCCCTATGTAAGAATGCTATGAATGCCTCAAGTTACCTTTATGTCTTATGATTTCTATGACATATTCATGATTTGATGAGGTATGTTAAAATGATTATGTTTTATGAGTAATGTATTATTTCATACATGAACTAATGTTTTCATTGCATACTTTTATATCGCTTACTGAACTTTTTATCCTCATCCCATGTTATTGATATGTTTTTCATAGGAAATAATGTGGAATATGTTCAAGGATGGGATCAAGGAAAAGTCATGCTATCTAAAACATGGAACTAGACTTGTTTCTTTTTAAGAGTTTTTATTTTTTGGAAACTTAGTAGAAGTGTCTACTTTGTAATATTTTGAGATGTAATAGTTATGTCCTAATTCTCTAAAACTCTAAACCCGAAATGATCCTCAATGTAAATTATTCATTTAATTCAATATTATGTAAGGTTTAAGGCCGAGGCCTTATAGTTGGTATTAGAGATTGGTTTAGACAACTTTAGGAGTTATAAAATTGTTAAATTATAAATTATTTTATGGTATGGTTGAAATGATATAGCATTTGAAGATTACCATGTTGCTTCTCTTAACATATTTCTATGTTAAGAATGGTTTTACATAGAGGAAACATAACAGATTTTCTGGAAAGGCATACAGAGGGAAATAACCTTTCAAATCAGTATCCTAAGATGGTCAGAATCAGAACTAAACATTTTGTTGCAGTGATGGCTCAGTTGACTTAGGTGAAAAATGTTGGTTGTTTTTATTCAAGATATTTTGGTGTTTTCTAAAAGTAAAGTGGAGCATGAAAGTAATTTAATGGTTATCTTTCAAACCGTAAATGAAAATAAACTGTATTGAAAATTCAGAATTTGTGAGTTATAGTTACAACAAATTTCATTCCTTGCTCACATTGTTTCAAAAAATGGCATAACTTTTGATCCTACTAAAACAAAAGTTATTGAATAATGGTCAAGACCCACAAATGTAACCAAGATCCATAGTTTTCTTGGTTTGTCAGGTTACTACCGAAGGTTTTTTGAAAATTGTTCACGGTTATCTAGTGTAATGAGTAAACTATCTCGGAAGGGTGTTAAGTTTATCTGGACAAAATAATGTGATGATTGTTTTCTGGAACTGAAAAACAGATTGGTGAATGCTCCAGTTTTGGAACTACCTTCCAGGAATGGTTAGTCTGTTATCTACAATGATTCTTCATTGAAAGGACTTGGTTGCATTCTAATGCAGAATGATCACGTAATTGCTTATGCTTCATGATAGTTGAAAACTCATGAGGTAAATTACCCTACACATGATTTGGAATTAGCTTCTGTTGTTTTTTCTTTAAAAATTTGGAGGCATCATTTGTATGGAGTAAATTGTGAAATATATACCAATCAAAAAAGTTTAAAGTATATATTCACTCAGAAAAAATTGAACATGAGAAAGAGGATATGGCTAGAATTAATCAATGATTATGACTGTATAATCCATTGCCATCCTGGAAAAGAAAATAAAGTGGTTGATGCTTTGAGTCGAAAATGTAATGCTTCATTTACAATGTTGCAGTTGGAACGTGATCCTTTGGTTAAGGATTTGATGAACATTGGCATAGAAGTTGTTGGTGTAGGAAATTCGTCTGTTTTGTTTTAGGTATTAGTGAGATCATCTCTATGAGACAGAATTAAGAAAGCACAGAACCAAGACAGCGAGTTGCAGAAAAAGGTATAGCTGGTTCAGAAGGGTAAGTTTCCTGAATTCAACATTGATAATGATTGTGTTTTGATATTTGGGAAGATATTGTGTGAGACTTGTGATTCACAGTTGAAGAGAGAGTTGTTATGAGAAGCTCATTGTTCTCCGTTTTCAGTTCATCCAGGCAGTACTAAGGTGTATAGAGATCTTTGGAAGTATTACTAGTGGGACAGAATGAAAAGAGATATTGCTGATTTTACTATGAAGTGTTTGACCTGCCAATAGGTAAAAGTAGAGCGGAATTTACTGAAAGGGATGTTTCTTCCGTTTCCAGTACCAGAGTGGAAATGGGAGAATATATCCATGGACTTCGTTGTGGGATTGTCGAAGACACCTCGAGGTAATACTGCAATCTGGGTTATTGTTTATCACTTGACTAAATCTTCTCATTTCCTTCCTATTTGAGATACTTTCCCTCTAGATAAAATTTCTCAATTGTATCTTAAAGAGATAGTCAGTTTTCATGGAGTTCCCAAATCCACTGTATCTGATCGTGATCCCATGTTTACTTCTAACTTTTGGAAAAGCCTTCAGAAGTCTTTGGGTGCTGAATTAAATTTTATTACAGCTTTTCATCCTCAATCATATGGGCAGTCAGAATGAACAATTCATACTTTGGAGGATATGCTACGTGCTTTTTCGATGGATTGTCATGAATGTTGGGACCAACAGTTTTCTTTTGTTTAATTTTCATATAATAACAGTTTTAATTCCAGTATACAGATGGAACCATTTGTGGCATTAAATGAGAAGCGGTGTCAAACTCCATCTTTTTGGGATGATGTGGGTGAAAGGAAGCTGATGGTACCAGAATTGGTAGAAGAGATGGAAGAAAAAGTTCAGTTGATTCAGAAACACATGAGAATAGCTCAGAGAAGGCAGAAGCATTATGCGGATAACCGGAGGAAGGATCTATCTTTCGAGGTAGGTGATCATGTTTTTCTCAAAGTTTCACCATGGAAAAGTGTGATGCGATTCGGTAAGAAAGGAAAGTTGAGTCCAAGGTTCATTGGACCTTATGAAATTCTAGAGAAAGTTGGATCAGTTTCTTACCGAGTGGATTTACCTCCGAGTTTATCTTTGGTACATAATGTTTTTCATGTTTTGATGTTGAGAAAGTATATGCAAGATCCATCTCATGTTTTGTGCTCAGAGGTAGTTCAGTTAGAAGAGAATCTCTCTTATCAAGAACAACCGGTCCAGATTCTTGACCATAGAGAGCAAGTGATGTGGAATAAGATAATTCATCAGGTAATGGTTTTGTGGAAAAACCATATGGTTGAATAAGCAATGTGGGAATCTAAAAATTCTATGAGGGATAAATACCCCCACTTATTTTGATAAGTGAATAAAATTGCGAGGACACAATTCCCAAAATGGGGTATCGATGTAACATCCCAGGTAAATACTAAATAATACATTTTCATATTTATTAATATTTACAAATTAAATATTAATTTTACTTTAAAGGGGTTGCTATGTTCGACAGCGTACCCGATATGCAACAAAGAGTTTCTTTGAAATATTACGTTTCACACTGTAATAGAATAATATTATTTTAAATGGTAGTAAAAATGTAGTCGTTGTATTGGTGGTAATGAATAAAAATAACTAAAATATTATTATATATGTTTGTTAAATGTTTTTACATTTATCCAATAAAGGATAAAGGCTGAAAATACAAAAAGAATTCAATTTTAGGCATATATACTCTAATTTTCACTAAAGGTCCACTTATCGCCTTTTGATGGAGAACCCCCTTTAAATATAGTTTTTGTCACTCTTATAAATTCTTTTCGACCAAATAAAATTAATCTTTAGAATTGGGACATCAAAATTTACTTTGTGTAACTTTTTGGTATTTTCCGATAATGTTTATTTATTTAATGAATAGTGAAAAAAGTTGTATTTTAATTCAAAACCACTTTTTAATCTAATTTATTTATATGATTATATTATCTTTTGAATAGGTTTTAAAGTTAAATTATAATATATTTTTACCATTTAATCCAATATTGGTCGTTGGTATAAATTTCACTTTGAAATTGGACTTAAACTAGTGTCAATCTTTTGATATTTATTGTTTCAAAAAAACACGCTATTTGTTCTAACAGCGGGAATTAATTATTAAATTAATAAATTTAACTTATATGTTTTGAATTTTTTACAATAGACATAATTTTTGAATTCATAATTTCATATATAGCTTAGGGTGAAGTTTTGGTATTTTTCTGAAAAACATCAATTTTTATTGAATAGTGAAACCACTAAGTGGTACTTAAAATACTGATTTTTCGTTTAAATGAAATTTTACCACCTCTGTGTTTTGAATTTCAAAAATCCGACATAAATGGATTTCTTTATGAAGTAAAATGTGGTTCAATGACATTAAAATAATTTTTTGTTGAATATTATCTTTTATGTTTTTAATCGCGATTAGAGGTAATTAGTGTAATTTAAGGTAAAAATAATGTTTTAATCATATGAAATGACATTGACACATGTCATACCCTTATTGTATGTTTCATTTCCGACCAAGAAAATCCATGGGTAAACTTGGGGACCCCATGGATCCACTTTGGTAGGAAAATGACATTAATATCATTTTATTTAATGTTAAAATAAAAATGACACAAACATGTGTTGTTTTACTAAAACAATTTTTAAATTAGGTTATACAAGACATAATTTTGACGATAAATTTTCATTAGAAAGGTAAAAGGATTTACTACATCATGGTATCTTTTTTATAATTTTTAGACATTATATAAATTAAACTATTTATGACACCATGATGATGCAGCGATTACCTCATTATTTAACGATTTAAATAAAATGAAAAGATAATGTAAAATATAAGACATACACTTGTAAAAAACCTATTGGATGGGTGTATTTAGAACTCTAATAACCTTATCCTAGAAATATATAATTTTGGGACCTTTAAAATGCGAAAATCATTTTATAATAAAGTAACCTTTTATAACTTTCCAAGAGTGCCCCTCCTCTCCTCTTATAAAAGGACCCCACCTCTACCACCATACCCACACCTCTCAAGCCTTTGGCTCGGCCAAAACCTACTCATTTTGTCTCTCCACATCCCTATCTTACTCTTAGAAGCCTCAATTTTGGCAGAAGACTTTCCAAGGAAGCCTTTGATCTCAAATCAAAAAGAGTTACCTGTTTTAAAGGTATTGTCTTCTCTTGTGTTATTATGTTTTATTTTGCTTCTCCAACCCCCTAAACACTTTTTATTCCTTTATTTTGTAACAACAGCTGTATCTTCAATATACTAGGATGTTTTTATGATATTTATTAGAGATTCACTTACACACACCTTCATCTAATGGTTAAAGAGCATACTGTTTTCGTGGATAGCGAATTTCTGCCTCACGAAACGATGATTGTTCAATATTCTTATAACACCTTCGAAGGTGGCCATTAAGATGAAACAATATTTATATATGATATATGATATTTTTATATTTTCCTTAAGCTTTTTTATTTATCATTTATGGAATACCTTTATGGCTTCCATTATTGGTATACGTTATATCTTCATTTTAGGAAGTGTGGACTACCTCCCCTCAAAGTGATTTGATTCGTTAGTGCCATATGTGGGATGTATAAAGGATGGAGTTAGTGATATTATATATGAAATTATACTGGAATTATAATATACCTTTATTTCATTATTATTCCATTCCATAAAATATGAAATATAAATGAAAGTAGTGTTCATGCGTAAGTACGACTTACCGTCTCCATGAACAGTGCATTTCATTTCTTACCTCTAAATGTTATGTAATATTATCAATGCATGTATATACTGGATATATATGATATATATGATATCTACATAATGAATATAACTCTAGAAATAATGTATACATGAAAAAATTGTAATTATAAAGAGTTTATTTTTGACTCAAGTACCAATGATCGTTAAAACGACCGTTATTAACTTAAATAATTACATAGTGTTCATGAAATGGTAATAAGTGATATAAAAGGAATAATGAACGTGAAAAAGGTTCTTAAGGAAGTAGAAATTAACTCATGTTTATTATTTAGTAGATTAAATAGCAATCAAGTCACGTTGGACCCGAGGTATGGGACTTCGTCTCAATCTCCATTCATTGAGGCATATTTTGTTTTATACACAAGTTTCTTTTATACGGTGTATAAACCCCATTTACATTTAAACTTATTCAAAAGGAATATTTTTTTATACAAAGCATTTTACTAAATGACAAAAGGAATGTTTTTTTGTCATACGTATGCAGCGACAACGACTTCTCCGCCACCGTGACGATTATTTGAGTTTCGGCTTCCTCTACAATCCATAACCTAACTTTTTTTTAAATGATAAAGAAATATCATGTATTAATTTTATTTTATTTTGGTATTGAAAATGGTTTTCATAATTTTTTATTATATCAATTTTTTGTATTGATATCTTGCGATTGGAATGTGGAAATGTTATGTTTCCTTTATTCATGTTTTACGTGATACAATTATGTTATGGTTCTTTGGCATTGTTATGAAAACGTATGGTTCCGTGATAAACTAAGGGTGGGTGAGCCCGATATAGCTCTCCAATGCTTTGGGTAACATGAATGAGTTAAAATTTAATGTTTCTCCAAAGAGATTTAGGGAATATACTGTGATGGGTATTCCAAACCTAACCATGCGGGTTACTCCCTACATAAGAATGCCATGAATGCCTCAAGTTACCTTTATGTCTTATGATTTCTATGATTTATTCATGATTTGATGAGGTATGTTAAAATTCTTATGTTTTATTAGTAAAGTATGATTTCATACATGGACTAATGTTTTCATTTCGTACTTTTATATCCCTTACTGAGCTTTTTATGCTCATCCGATGTTTTTGAAATGTTTTTCACAGGTCTTAATGTGGAATAGGTTCAAGGATGGGATCATGGAAAAGTCATGATATCTAAAACATGGAACTATACATGTTTATTTTTAAGAGTTTTTATTTTATGGAAACTTAGTGGAGGTTTCTACTTTGAAATCTTTTGAAATGTAATAGTTATGTCCCAATTCTCTAAAACTCTAAACCTGAAAAGATCCGCAATGTGACTTAATCATTTAATTCAATATTAAGTAAGGTTTAAAGCCGGGCCTTATAAGTTATGCTGGTACATATTCATGTCCTTGTAAATATGTACATAAGGGATAGGTGTCCTTATATATTTGAGAAGGTTTATATGTTCAGAGGTGGGAAGGATAAACTATGAGGAGTCTCTGATTAATGCATCTTGTGCTGAAGTGTTCAACTTTTCCTTATTGTCTTTAGGAGGTGTCCCATGATTATAGCCTTTTTAATGACTTTTTTGATTTTTCTTAAATCATGTGTTGTCTTTTTTATACATGTTGTTAAATTTTTATTCATTTTTTGATATTATCTTATATCTTTATTTTCACTCTCAATTTGTGTCATATAATCTATATACATTACACCTTGAGATTAATTGAGATCTTTAAATTAAATGAAATAAATGTTTGAAATACAATGTCATTTATTAAATAATACACTCATATGTGGTTATCTACATTCAAATTATCAATTGATTATTCATTATTTACTATTTTATTGATCAACATGTCTATGGTAATATATATTATTCGAAAAATGAAATTTTACATTCTTGGAATGTTGTATATACATATGTATTTCTTGTGAGTGTTTGTGCTTAAGTGTCAAGGGTGATACAAGGGGTTCCAATTTAACAACCCTATGGATGGGATCTCATTACTTTTTGTCTCAATTTAATATGTTAATTAATTTTATAGGGGGTGAAAAAGTTTACTCCTAAGAGGGGATCCTCGATCATTATCTATTCTTACCTCCAGATGAGTGGCACCAGTTCCCCACTAGAGAAACGTTGTATGAACTCTAAGGTATGATTGGATGAACCATGACTATATTCAAACTTGGCCCCTCTATGTTTGATAATATGTACATATATAGAGGCTAGTACTTTAATTTTGAAAAAATTCTCTGAGTGACATGGGTGACATCATTCTTGGGTCACCACGGACAGACCACATAAAATTATTTATATGCTTATACCCTAAATAAGTACTTTTAAAGTCCCTTAAAATTTATATTTATGGGATTTTGGTGTCTGACTATATTTATAAAGAATTAATGGTTGATTTCTAAATATGTTTTAAATTAATTACAGATCATGACATGATTTTAATAAAATAAAATTCATCTTTCGAAAATGGAAATGTGGGGATGTGTCATCCAATCCCAAACACAATATTGGGGACAGTCTAATAACTCACACCTTATTCCACAAACATTACTCATGTGTGTTCTCTCGAAACAGACACACCATATTAGTATGAAGAATTAATTGGATGGGTTTAAATGTGGAACCTAATAAAATTATTTTAGTTAACTAATAATTATTGTAATACATTTACTTACTTTGACATAATACATAAATATATTATATGAAATGGTTTTGGAGAGGAATCGTGGGTACCAGACTATTGAGATTGTATCTGACAACCTGATCAGGAAACAGTAGTCCTTAATTAGACCTTATTTATATAAGTATTGATAATGGGAGATTCAAACTTCATATATATTATTTTCCTTACTAGGATAGAGTTTGGGAAGAGAACTAAGTTAGTGCTTAAGATTCTCCAGGAGCTATTTTTTTATATTGTTATACATTTTTTAAATATTATTGACAATTTAATTCTTTCTTCTTTTACTTGTGTCATCATCTTTCTTACATTCATTATTATAACATTGGATTTGGCCACTGTTAATCAGTTATCACATTGTTCTTTTGATTTTAAATCTTTTATTATTATTTATTTTATTAGCTTTTATTTATATGCACTAGTTGTACCACTGCATGACTACAGACCTGATGTTATAGTATCCACACCATATCACCATTATACCATTGTTGTTAGTCGGTAGCATATGGTGTATGCATAGGTGTTCTTAAGTTATTGTGGTGACCCGTCAGGCTATTGTTTCCATAGTCAGTTGGGTCGAGACATTACACCTAACAACTAAAAGTATTTTTCAACCCCTTCCATATCTAAGAAGTGAACCCAATATCCCAATATTGTTGAAGAGTACAAGGAATCCCATGAAGAGGTATGATCACTTCGATATATAGCATCCAAATATCTTCAACTGAGATAGTCTCCTAGGTAGGTAAGAAGTGGCACACATTCGTCATTTAATTTATGATTACCCATAAGACATCACTTCATCAGGGTGAACTTTATAACCTCATCATAAAATATATAGAAATGTCACCTCTTTTCCATTAAGTGATGAGGAGTGTCCATAAAAGTCAATCAGGGATCTTTTGTTCTGCTATAAATAACTGATAGTCTGAACACCAAGTAATAAATCCTTTGACATATTTTTTCTTCTTAAGAAACCAATACGGTTAGCACAAATAGTGACACGTTTTTATAATTCTGGGTTGTAGTGTCCATTTACAATAATGATATTCTTTCATCTATTTACCTCGCATGTCTGCAAGAACCCAGTCATTCCCATGGATATATAGGATCTAATACTCAACGACTACCCAAAATGGAATTTCTTACTCAATTAAATCAGATTCCCTCATAACCATGCATTCAAGATATGATCATTACCTCCACATAACAAGATATATATGTGATTAAAGAACTAATAATGAAAGTAAATTAGGATTCAAATGACACCCCTGAACTCTAGATTCAGTTCATAAAAAATACAACAAATTACAATCAGTACTAACTTTCGAAAAATTTTGATTATGAAAATTTCATCTTAGAGCATTCGTAACTACATTTCTATTCCTTTTAAATTAATTATGTTCAAGGTAAAAATACTAAATATATTCGACCAATATCCTCTAATATTGGTTTTGGTTTTTCTAGGTGAATATGTAAATGTGGATTTTTTTTATACCATGAACTTATCCTCTAGAAGATATTTCTCAATAAATATTAGGGAATAACAATATATAAAAACTTGAGATAATTTTCCATGTAATTACACTCAAGTGTCCTCAAAATATTACACTCGTATCCCATGAATCATTCATCTTGCATCAAAATAAGTCTTAACCATATGATGGATTCATCACAATACAATTTGTAACTTCTACATTAATAAAAAAATATTTGGATTGGTGATGATGGTAAAATTCCATTAAAAACCTAAAAGGCATTATCACAAGAATCATACCATGTGGAAATTACATTGAAAATCCCCTAATATTTGGTCTAATGTTTTTTTGAAATTAATTTTTATTTTATAATTTTCATTTCACATGACACTGGAAGAAGTTATATACATATATATATATATATATAAACACTAAGTCAAACATTCCTTTCACCCAAAACAAAAATAGATTACTCTACACAAAATCCTAACTTTTATTATTCTACACGTGACACTAACTTGTCTCGTGCTACATACAACACCGACATGGAATATGATACACATAATACAGAGTCTCTACAAAACATCATTTTATTGTTATAACTATTTAAATGAGTTAATTATAACCTTTCCATTAAAACACAGTAATATTAATATTTATTGCTGATTTTAAAATATCTATATATTGGTTTTATATAAATAATAAATATTGATGATAAAAAATATAATTTTTTATAAATTTAGTATTTGTTTAAGAATGCTATTTTCTCAGATAAACTACTTTTCATGTCTTCTGAGAATTAGAAAAAATTTAATTTTAGACACATCTAAAAATTGAAATTTTTAAAATAAATTTTATTTTTCAATTTATAATTTCAAAATTATCATAGGGTTATTTTTTTAGTATTTTTCTGAGAATCTTATTTTTTAATGAATGGTGAAAAATACTAAATTTTAGTTAATAACTAGATTTTAATTTAAATAATTTGTAATGTTAAATTATACAAAATATTTGTTTCAAGGTCACATTAGATCAATTATACATATATTAAGACATTTTATTTCATTATAATCAATTTCACTTTTAAATTTAATATAAAAACATTACAACCATTTGAACATTTTTCTACATTAAAAACTTGTTTTTTGGTCTCATATGCAGGATTAGAATTAATCTAAGTTTTTCTTCTTCTATGAATTTAATATATAAATATGGACATACACATTTATAATTATTATAATATTTATAATCTAATTAGATTGTGTAAAATTTATACAACAAATATTAGTAAAAGTCTTTAAAATTAATCACAATGATTAAGGTGAAATTAAGCTTAATTACAGAATGGACCTAAATATTAAGTGATCAAATGACAAAGAAACTTATAAAAACACATTATATATATATATATATATTTCAGCCAAAAACATTCCATCATTTATTTTTTGATGATTCTAATGACATTACATAGATAATAACATGTTTCCACTTAACTTGTTTTCAAAAATTCCATGTGAGTCCTTTTCCTTCCCTATAAAAGTCCACCTTCTCTCCCATAACCCCACACCTTTAAAACAACCTACGCTAGAACAATATCTGTCCAATAAGATTCCCAAAAGACTAACTTCTTTCTTTAATCCACATTATTTTAGAAATAAATCAAAGGATTCCTTTTGGAATAATCCAAAAAGATGTTACTCGTTTAAGAGGCAACATCTTCTCTTAAGCTCTTTTCTTTTATTTTTATTTTCTCCACCACTCCCTTCTATTTATTCTTGTATTTTATAAAAAAATTAACCTAAGTATACTATTATTCTTTATTCTATGTTTTAGAAATACAATTATACAATCCTCAATCTAATGTGAAATAAACATACTGTTTACGTGCATGGCAAGCTACTGCCTAACAAAATGTTGATTGTTCATTTTTTCTTTATTGCCTGTAATTGTGGAAATTTTTATTGTAACTCAGTATATATTTTCCATATATTATAATTATTATTTATTTAATGATTTTAATTCTTTCGCAAAAAATGTATTTATAATTTTTTTTTGTAAATCTGATTACTTCTTTTGATGATGTGTGGACTCCCGCCCCTTCAACGTGATGTTATTCATTCAAACCCAACATGGAATGTTTTAAAGATGGAATTAGAGAATATACATGATATATATATATATATATTATTTAATAAAGTTAATTTAATATATATATATATATATCTTTTACTTTCTTTCATTCAATACAACAATTAAATGGAAATAAAGTTCACGCAAATGTACGGTTTACCATCTCCATGAATAGTGTATTTCATTTCATACTTATATATTAAATGGATTATTATAATAAAAATATAATTATTGTAAGTTATATGTAATAATGGTTTACATTATATTAATTATGATATAATTAAAAGGATTAAATATATAACAAATTAAGACACATGTGAAAAACAATGTAGACATTACCTGTAGTGAAACCATGACATAGAATTGATAACAAGAGGGTAATATATATCCATAACAAAAAATGATATTATATTTTAAATAATAATATAGTTCTGTGATATATTTATATTAAATATCTATTTATTATACAAGATTTTTTAATGAGTACGATAAGAGTCAAGACACAAGGTAAGGGGATTTCATCTCACTTTTTTATTTCCGTGACATACATGCTTTATCCACCACTCATTTTTTATATGATTTGTATACTGAACATGGATGTATTCTATGATTATTATAAAAACATTTATGGGTATATACATATCCATTTTATTATATTTCTTTCATAGGTACTGTTTTCAAAAATTACCAAATCATTAAAATGATTTTGTCTCAATTTTCCTTCTCAGAGATAGAAACCATGTTATGAAAATATATTTATCTATGAGGTGTATATACTAAATTATAAGTGTTATATCATGTATAAATTTATATTCATGAAATGTTATGAGTAATTTTATTTTATTTTCATAAATTGGGAATATGGTTTATGGTTACCATGTGGTAACAGTTTATTGAAATAATCTCATTAGTTTCCGGTATTGTTAAAGATTATGCTTCTGTTGATGAAATATTATGATCCATATCTCAAGAAGAATCATGAAATTTATTCTCCTATGGTTATTCATGATATTATCATATATTGGTACCATTTTTTACTATTGGGTACATAATTCGTTAAGGATGTGTTTTTAAGGAAGATAGAATTAAACTCTCTCTTCGGTCTGAAATATAAGATCCCTCAAAACCATGTTTTCTAGAAAGGATTTCTAATAATATTTCACTATTGTCCTATAATCATTAAAAAATATTTTTACCCTTATTTCTTTTACCAATACTTTCAAAGGAATATTTTTTTCACTTAAGGGACAAGTCATTTTTATTACATTTATACCGTGTAAATAGAATATTATTTTTATCTCTTACAACATTTATGGATTTACCCATCATCATTTCTATGAAAAATACTTTCTAATTTTAAGAGTTTAATTTTTTTAAAAAATGTTGTTAAATTAAATTTTTAAGAAAAAAAATCGAATATTTTCTCAAGATTATTTCATAAGATTTAAAGTAAAAAGGTTTTCAAAACATTTTTATGCTTTCATATTGAATTTTCAATGTATTTTAAATGAAATAGTTATAAAAATATTTTTATTATTTATTTTAATGTTTTAAAAGTGTTTTCAAGTGAAAATTTTTGAAAATTTTTTTGAGTCTTATTCTATAGGTTTTCAATGAAAACGTATTTCAAAATGTTTTCAATTTTTGTTTATATCTTTTCATTTTATTCTATTTCAAAATTATTTTCAAATGGTTTTATGCATTATAACGTTTTTCAAAGAAGAAAGGATATTTTCCCTAATAAATTTTTTTGATTGATATTTAAAAATTATTTTTTTAGTAATATGAAGTATGTCTATGTCACTCATTCCTTTATAAGAAATGTTATAATGGATCTATTTATATTATTTCATGGAGTGGGTTATGATTGATGTTATAGGCTTTATAAAACTCGTTTCTCTTTCATGGGTTATATGATTGGAAGCCAATTTATCCTTTACGGGTTATATGTTTATGAATTTTTTTTCTCTTCATTAGGTTATATTATTTTGAATCATATTTAGTTAAATAGTATATGTTCTAATGAAATTATTATCAAACCTATCTAATTTAAATAGGTTATGATGTGATGAAATGTTAAGGATACCCATTTCATTTCAGGGGTTATTATTTTTTTTATGAAACCCATCACTTTTTATGGGTCATGATATGGTAACAGTTTTATTTTCTTGTGGAAAATGAATGTTTGATTTTTTTATATGACATGTGGGACCTATATTTCCCTTCAATTCATTGGGTAATGATAAATGTTTTCTGAGTTCAAAGGGTACACGAGAGTGCATCCCAAGACTGAAATAAGATGTTGTATAGGAGTACATCAGAAGCACGAAATAAGAGGGTATATGGGAGGAAACCCCAAGACCAATAAAATAGGGTACACAAGAGTACATCGTATACCAGAAACAGGAGGGGATTCAGAGGACCTCCCGATCCAAAAATAAGATGGTTCATGAGAGGGAATACTAATAACAAATCACATACATAGGTGATTAACCCATACCTAAATTGTTACAAAGGCCTTATTAACTCACATTGACAAAGGGATATTATATACATATGTGTTTTCAACAATTCCATCTTTTATTCCTATTTTATGATTTCATGGATTATGTTCTCTATTTCCATATGATTCATGTCTTATCAACTTCCAATATTTATTATGATCTTTAATATATGGGTTATGATATTTAAATGTTATTATCATGTTTAATACCCATTTGATCATGTTATACTTATGAAATTTCTTTTATTTACCCTTATTAAGCATCTAATCTCACCCCTTTCTTATGTTTCCTTTCCCAAAGTTATGAAGATTGGTTTTAGAAATAAGTACCGAAGGTGGAGATCTTTGTGGTTGATGATGAAGATATTTCACTAGGATAGAATATTCTTTCATGTTTCCAAAGACAGTAAACTATTATGATTATTGGTCATATAATTTTGTAATGTATTGAATAATCATCTAATATGATTTAATATCCATGTATGTTAATACTAGGTAATTATATTTGGTATTAATAAAAAGGTTATTTCAACCTTTATAAAAGAGTATGATATAATATTAGTGAGATATCAAGGTATATTTCTAAGGATATTTCGAGGAATACCTTTATGCATAAATATAAGTATGAGTTAACATATAGAAAACGTTATAGGACATTTGGTTATGGAAAGAGTAATTGGTTTCATAGAAATTTTTCCATGGCTATATACTAAATGTGAATGTGGATCTAGCAAGGATGTACTTAGGGGTAACAACACCAATATGATTTCCTAGTCCCGACTCAGGGTATTCCAGTGCAAAAAAATATTCCTTTCTATAAAAATATTTTTTAACACCCGAGGGATATGCTTTGGGTATTCAAAAACTCTTTAGGAACCATCATGGTGTATTTAAATAGTAGTTACTATGAATAATATTGGATAGAAATCCAGTTTTTTAGTTTAAGAATGTTTTCATAATTTAGACATCATAAAAGTGTTTTTCATGATTATTTGGTTCCTCACTATTATTAAAAAATTACTCTATGTATTTTGTTTTAGTAAATGGATGGAACACAAAGGAACCACATTAATGGGGATTACAATAAACAATTCAGTGATTGACCTCATCAGAAACCAAATGCTATGGGAGAATGAATAAAAAGTACCATTCCTATACATAACCAAATTTCACAAGATATGAAACATAACGGATTCCCAAATAATAAAAAGAATAAACAGCATTCGGTTATCTCCTCTATGAGGAAAATTTTACCTTCATTTAGTGGGTCACATGATCATCTTTTTGTTGAATAATAGATTAGTACCATTAAAAAGAAGTTTTCCATTCCTTAATGTTCAGAAATAACAAATTTAATAGGGTTATTTATGTGTTAGAATATGAAGTGGATTAGTGGTAGAATCTAATAAAAAATATAAGGTAGAATGATGAAATTGACTCATTTGATTGGGACACGTTCAAAAATTAATTTTATAATAATTACATAAATCATATTCTTCTTATGAATATGGAAAAAAGAATTAATTGAGCACAATCATAATGATGATGAATCTATTCATACTTATGAAGAAAATATTACATGTCTTGTGAGGTACACTTCAAGTACTATCATACAACCTACGAGAAATTTTAATAGATTCTATAGAAGACTAAAACCTATTATTTAAAAGTCCTTGTCTATAAGAGACTATAGAAGCTATGATAAAGTTGTTAGATGTGTTATATATGTGGAAATAAAGGTGTTAGTTATGTATAAATTGCACGGTTTTGATATGAAAATGATTATTGAGTTTAGAGGAAAGTATAACAATCATAGAGAATAGAAAATAAGCCTTCCATTATGAAACAACTATGGAAAGAAACATTGAGGGAATTAACATAAGCAGAATACTAAATGTTTTATGTGTGGAAGGGAAGGTCATAGAGTATATGAATATAAAATTGAGGGATATAAGTTAGGAAATGAGGAAAATAATGTGAAATCACCATAGAATTAACCTCCCACACTTCAGTGATTCAATTTCTTTGAGTTTGGCCATTATATTATCGTGTTCCACAATACAATGGCTAATGTGAAGGATGAACCACAAAAGCCTCTAATGACATTAGAAAAATGGAAATATAATGCGATTATAATGGATGAAGTTAACCAATATAATTAAAAATTACTTATCATTCCCTTTAATGTTGGGAATTTTATGATTTATTTATTTGAGTAATCCTTATAAATGACTTATTATTTGTCCTTTGGTTATATTTGAGGTGATTATCATTCCCTATATGGATCATGGAAAAATAAAATCACATTTGATATTCTATCATTACAGTTATGGAACCATATTTTAAATAAAAATGTTTTTTTAAGATAAGAGCTTATTTTAGGAATAAATGGTGTATTATATTTTGGAAGGTTTACAAGGTTAACCATTTATTAAATATTTAAGATAAACATTATTGAGTTAAAAATGTTTTCATATAAAGTTTCTATTCTTTTATATTTGGAAAATAATGAACACATTTTCTTAAGGTAAATTATACTTCACTAAGAATAATTTTCTTATAAAAAATTTTCTTTCTTGAAGAAAAATTGTATCCTTTCCCTTAAATTCTAATGTCTTATTAAATGTCTTATCAAAACAAGATTAACAATTTTTATTTAGAAAAAAAATTGGATCCTTATAAAAAACATTGTAATCTTACAGTTCCATTAATGTTGATTCTTTATGAAATTCAGACCTCAAATTTTAAAAAATTCTTAATGATAATTCTCAAAAATTTAGACTCTGAATTATATAAAATTTAGATTCCAAATTCTCTAAAATTCAGACATCAAATTCTCTAATATTCAGACTCTAAATTATCAGATTTTCAGACTCCGAGTACTATAAAATTTAGACTCTTAATTCATTGAAATTTTGACTCCAATTTTTCTAAAAGTCAAACACTGAATTCTATGAAATTCCAACTCCAAATTCCTTAGAAATGGAATTCTAAATATTCATTTTTTTCAGAATATGATTGATTATATTATTAGACTTTGATTATTTTTCTAGATTCTGATTATTCATATTTGTTAAAGCATCTTTACATTCCTAACATATTGTTTCAATTTTATCAGATCCTAGTTTCTGTAACAAGATTTTTTTTCCTTATATATTATTTTTTCAAAAGTATGATAGTTTTTCTGACGATTTACTAATTTAAAAGGATGTATTACAATATATTTTTAACTAATCTTTGTCTGAGTTGCATGTGTACAGGTCCCTATGAATATCAATTAAAAGAATGACCATTATAGGAGGGATGTGAACATTGATGTTTTCCTATAAATAGGATCTCCTTTAAATGAGCTAATTAAATGATCAGGATTACATGTCTTGATTCAGGAAGTTATTTCAAGAGAGATAAATTCTAATTCTATGTTTGATCTGTGAACATCTTGTTCAACCATGAATAACCCATTTCATGAACAATATAGTTCTATAAAAATCCATGTTCAGCTCCAGAAAATTTTCAAACATTATTTACAATACTATATCTTTATTCAAATCTAGTATAGATGGAGTTAAACCTATTTCATGAACCATATAGTTTTATAAAAACCCATGTTCAGCTCTAGAAAATTTCCTAACATTATTTACAATACTATATCTTTTGTATATGACACATTAATATTTTCAGGGATATATTGTTGAAAAAAAATTATACAGAAATTATTTTATCAATTCAATCAATATTTAAATATCCTTCACCTATAAATCCAAATATATTGATTTTTTGGGATCCTCCACATAGATAATCTACAATGATCTTTTCAACTCATAGAATCTACCACCAAGTTCTCATTCACTAGATGGTAGTGTATTAGGAATTCATAAACATTAATCAACCCCAACAATCTTCTTTGGAGAATATTCATCTCTATTTTATTGAATATATAATTCATAAATTTATGTTCAAAATATATATGACACCTTCTCCATAAAAAAATTTCTCTCTATATTCAATGAAAAAATAACCCTAGAAAACTCTAAATCATGATATTCAAAAAAATCACGAACTGTAAATTTTCATGAGGTTTTATCTATCACCATATAATATTCTATATGGATGAATCTTAGTCTCTTAGTTTGAGTTTCACTATAGATCACAAACCCTTCTCTACATCATGGATTTATAGGTGTGGGTTCACTTAAAATCCTTCTCTTTAGTTCCATGGAATTTCATCACAGTCATCTATTCATAATAATAAGTCTGTCCCCCATGTTAATAAGACTATTATATTATACATTTGTGAAAAATTCCATATAGTTCATTGATAATATTTATACATCCCAATAAAACTATGGATATCAATAAATGTGGTTTTTCTTTTTCATTTTTCAATAACAAATGTTGTTTTTTGATCCATACATTTAACCTCACTTGAGATTATATGACCCAAAAAAATGAATCTTTTTGTTGAAAATTTTTTTAGTTATATTTTTCTAAAAAATTCTCCATCATTAGGGTATTATATAGAATTATCAAGTAATATTATATCTCTTCAATTTGTATGGATGAAATGAGATTTTATTCAATAAAATCCATTACAAACTGGTGAATCTAGTATCTTAAAACTCTATTCATGACATCCAAGAAGATAGGTGGGCCATTAGTATGGATAAATGGAATCACAATAAATTTATTGTATCCATACCACATATGGAAGGATATCATGACGTTATATTTAATATTTGAACACATGTTTACGTATCTAGATCGATTATCAATTAGGGATAAATATTGAGATCCTCATAAATCATCAAATAAATAATCAATATATGGAATATGATACTTATTTTTTATTTGGATATTTCTATGTTCCTCATACTAAATTAAAACTACAACTAGTTGATTTTTATTTATAAAAAATTAATAATTTCACCCCATGGTAACACGCATGTCTAAATGAATCCCTTATCAAGATTCTATTGGTGTTTTTTTGTTCAATTCTTGCAAGTCAATCAAAACTGTCCTATACGGATTTTAATAAATAAATTTAGTAGTATGTAAGTGTTTAATTGGAAACATAGAATCAGGATTAATTGGATGACTAAGAAATACTTCCAAAAAGAAATCAAGAATCTATAATATAGTAGGAATATATTTGATGTTAATTGTTTCTCCAATCATATTTGAAAAATACCCCCTTTAAATAAGAATCAAGACATGTATAATGGATTTATTGTACTGAATAATATCTTTTACATGTCGTTAAATTGATAGAAGAACATAGGTTGGTTCAAAATATCAAACACGCCTTCCCTTCATTGGTATTTGATTTAGTATTTGGGAAATTAAATCCAATCTATTACGAATATAACATCAAAGTCAATTTGATGGATAATAATGAAGTTTGAATGAAGTATATTCCAAAAAACATTAATCAAAGAGGACTTATAGACATGGGGAGTGATCACTATAACCTCTGGGGTTTTTTCATTTAATTCAACATCAAATAATTAGGATCATATTGTGATGCATTTTTAAACTTTTTAAGTTATAAAATAGTGGTTATATACATAATAAAATAAGACCTTATTATTTCTAGAGTGGATGGAAAGTGTACCTATCACCACATTATTACCAAAAACCACATCAATAATTTTAATCGCATGAAATTTAAATTTATATCTTTGATTATTAGGTTGTTAATTTCAATCATTATCATTTACCATTATCTTTATACAAATGTTATATAAATTTATATACTCATTGCATTTTAAACATTGGATAATGGGTTGTGCATATCTTGGTTCATTTTCCCCATCATTAGATAATATTTTCTTCCCATCCCAACCAAATTTTATTTCCATAAAAGATCCATCTATACACTTCTGACAATTAATAGTACCCTTAGGACAATCTCCACTATGTTTCCTTCCACACATAAAATTTAAAGTAAATCTATTCTTCTTCTTATCATGATTTTTATTATTAAAATTTATTTAAAATTTTATTTTTCCATTAATTTCATAACAATTTTATTTTAGGGTAACACTAATATCCATATCCAATATGATAATAATTTGAATGATTAATTCATAGATAATGAAGTTTAATTTGAATAATTACATTCATTGACTATGTTTTAAGACACTAAATTTTAGACCAATATATTTTACTTGTTATAGGATAGTACTCAAAGTTTACCTCATTTCTTCTATAAATTATCTCATGTGTACTAATGGATTCATCATTTGTCTTAATTAGATCACATAATTACCTATATATTTACATTAAATTATTATTAGGAACATACTAATTGAAAACTAAAAACTTAAATGAATCACACTATTTGTTGTTAATCTCTTCATCTTACCTCATGTACTTAATAACACTCTACCATTTATACTCTTTTCCTTCTATGTGATATAAAATTACAAAATTTGATTTTTCCAACTCTGGAAAGTATAAGTTATGATTCTATTGGTAATTATACCTTTTTTAGAAACTATTAGGTTAGTAAACCAACTAAAAGAAGGTGTATGTGTTCTCCTGAATGACTCAACAGAACACTATTTCTACTTTTTTCATTTTAAATATCATCACGATTAATTACGTAAGAATATTTTCTAAAAACAGAAGTAAAATTTATCAATCATAATCCGATAAAATTATGTCACTAAATAGGAAAATAAAAACATTTTCCACAAAATTCATCATTAATATGATTCCATTAGCATCAATCCATTGAATATAACCACAAATACATATTGGGAGGAATAATAAAAAAGAGGGAATCCATATGTCATAAAAAAATGTTTATCATGTGTCTATATCATGAAACATTATTTTCAATCTATGACACCATTGGTTAAACCTATGCTATCAGTATTTATAATATTCGCAATTCATTAATAATGGTTCATAATTAATATTTTAATTTCCTTAAAAATATACCATGGTAAAGTCAAAACAATTGCACAATAAAGGTATACTCACCATACACTAAAATAATGGCCAATATATATTTGAGAATCCCATTTTGGGGTTATTACCCCTTTAATGCATCTTTTCCAAAACCTTGACCAGTTAAATTAATTATATAGGGATTTATTTCTTCAAAACCCACACTCCATTCCATGATATGACTTAAGAAATTTTCTTAAATTTATGATTATCCTGAGTGTGATCAATAAATTTTTCAAATACCAGTTTCTAAATAAATGAAATCCTTGCTACAATACCAACTCCAACACCCATACATTTCATAAAAATTTATTCCATATTATTATAAATATATTCAATATCTAACATTATAATCTATACTATAATTGAATTGGTTTGGTGTCTTAAAAAACATAGATGATTTAAAATGTATTCCTACTTTTTCTACATTATGACCCACTAAGTACTTAAAAACTAGAACCCTTATTATACATATTATACATTAAAATATTCATTATATCCAAGATAAATGAATCATATGTAAGGGTGATCTCAGATGCACATAAAGGGTAAATAATGGACATATCACTTTTCACTTATGCATAACCTAAGGATTGGGGATTGAGGACATGTGCTAAAAAATATAAAACCATACCCATAATATAATATTTTACAATTTTGTTTCAAGGTATAATTCTTTTCATTTGATATGAAATGATACATAAAGGATTCAAATAGTAATAATCATTTAACCACACCATCGGGAAGAGGAATAAGTGTATGTTTTACACATAATGAAAAAAAAAACATTTCCATAGTCAAATATCATTTCCCAAATTATCATAGTGGATTGGGTTCACTCCCTGTTATATTCTTTATTTAGTAATGCATCACTCCCAAGACTGTCATATTGGATAGAGTCAATTTCTGAATTTTTTTCACACCCCATTTCAGTCCTTATTATCATCGAAGATAACAATTATTACCCAATTCATTTGAGGGATACGTAATTCTTGTCCCAAAAATAAATTAATCATAATCCATTAATATGTGTTCACCAATACCATAAAACATTAATAATATATCAAAACCCATAGATGATAATTCGGTTTTTAAAAATTTTAATAATTCATTATAGCATAACCCATGGAAAATAAATAGGTTTAATAAAAAACTCATCATCCTAATAATCATACCATATAGTGATAGAATAAGGACGGTGTCCTTGGGTAATATCCCTATTATACCTTGAGTAACATCAAAATAGAGTATCATAAATGAAAATTCCATTAAAAGATTACTTGGATTACTTATTATGAAAATTACCCTTCTCATTTTGAAATTACTTCCATAAAATATATGTTTTTTAAGAAAAATATGGAAAAAATAGATTAAAAAAACATGGAATAATTAATGGATGATTCAAATAATTGAGTGTTCATGATGAAGATATATTCTGTTCTTTCCTTGTTCTATAATATAATGATTTCATTCACATTTATGGTTAAAATTCATAAGTGTATAATTCATAAGATGAAATATGGTTTAGTTTTAAATAATTTAAAAATCCATTATTGCGTAAGCATGACCTTATAAATTTATATGAGAATTTTAAAAACATTTTTGAAATATTTTTTAGACACAATGTTATGGATAATAGGATTTTAAACCCAATTGATATATAAACTAATGTTTCCTGGAAGTTATTATTAGAATATCATGTCTTTATGAACAGAGTTAAATAAATAAAAGCATTTCATATGATGAAATAAAATTTGGAGACAAAAATTAAATAAATTCTAGAGATATAAGACACAAAATTTCATCATCCAATACATAATAACATTCCATTCTCATAAATAATAATATTGTAAAATAATTTTTTTTCATCATGTTTAAATTTATTTGAAATTATCATACTTCTTATATAATAAATATTAAATTTATCATAATTATATAATAGAATAATTTTATTAATTTTAATATCATATATTACACACTTTTAACATTTCAAAACCACCATATTAATAATTATTTAAAAAAAATTATCTTTTTTGGGTGTCAACTATTTTATTTTCATGAAAATTTGATTTCATCTATTTCGGTCCTTGTACATTGATATGAGTTAAATACTGTTTAGAATAATAATAATTATATAAATATCCACCATATTCAATATATATTTATATATCACTAAATGAATTAAATAGAAAAATGAATTACATTGTTCTTGGTGATAGTAGGTCATATGTATGCATGAACATTATTTTCAATGTTTAGTAAATACAATGAAAGAAAAGTAAATAACAAAAAACCATTATAAATTTATTATTAAAATATTAATTAAATATATATAAATTATATCTATTTTTATTTTGAACATAGTGAAATGGATATAAAACAATAACTTTCCTTTGTCAAGGTGGAATTCTACACATTTATAGAAGTGATGTTATCATTTTCTCATCGATGAATTGATATGAAAGAAAATATGATATTATTATTCTATAAAAAAAGCTTTAATGTCTCGAGACTGGTTCATAGATAAGTGATTAGTATGGTTGGCCATAAGGCCTCAACTGTATATCCTAATATGTCAGATGTTTCCAATGAACACTGATGGTGATTGGTGGTATTATGTGTAGACAATTTTATATTTGTTTGGGAGATAAATAGTATTATATATAGTTGGATAAATATTATGCTAGAGAGAATAAACCATCCAAATAATAAAAATTATACATAGGGTTGTAATAAAGACTCTAAAAAGTTGATTTCGTGATAATACAAAAAAAGTGTCAATAAATACATATTAGTAGGAATACAACCCACATTGTATTAAAATGGAAAAAATAGTCATAAAATAGATCTCCATATAAGCATTCCATGAACTGGCTCAATACTCTACTCAAAATATCTCATCCTAAAAGAAAATCAATCAAACATAGATTAGCTCTTCCCTTAATGCTTAACTCCATCCCTGAAATCTACTAAGGTTCCAAATTGAATCCCAAATATTGTGTGAGTATAACTAAGTAATCCACCACCAATGGTGTCTAATTTAAATCCAAATTATGATTTTATTTTGAAACAGTATTTACTATTTAAATAATTAAATCTATAAAATTGAATTAACCAGGTAAATACAACTTCATTCAACCTAATTCTTAGGTCTTTGAGCATGAGACATTTTTTTTGGTTGGCATCCCAAGACTCATGGTCAAAAAATCAAAATATAATTCCAAAAAACGTGTAGTTCCCTTGATAGTCATAACATTTAGATTAGGTAAGTCAAAAAAAATTTCTAAGTAATATAACTTTTTCAAGGGATCTGAGATATCCTGAGGAATAAATCTAACGATTTCTTAGAGAATAATTGATCAAAATATAAGCAGATATTCAAATGAATTCCTTTTCTTTGAATATAAATACAAATAATAGGATCTCACTAAAGATATTATATATTTCATGGATTCTATGAAAAATCACCTGATATCAAGCTAAAGAATTAATCAAATTATGGAAAAAACCGGATCCATTTAAGTTGTAACACTTGTCATTCACATCAATAAATCAGGTGGAATCATATGATTTCACTCAAGGCATTCCATGTCAAAAAACCAATACATTATCATTTTAGGACACACATTTTTTTTTGTTTTACTAATTCCATAATAGTAGTCAAGAATGTGTAATAATAATTCAAATTCCAAAGTGATGTACCTAGGCTCTTTAAAAATTAAATAATATCTATTATGATATACCACATGAAAGGGAAAAATAAAATATACAATGATATATTGTTTATTTTTATTTTATGTATGGATATCAAGGTTATTTAATCAAGCACACCCTAAATTGGTGGTTGAGGTAGTGGTTTTTACACTTAAATAGAGTAAAAGGGTCCTATGATAATTCTAGGACATCATTTTGGTGGCCAATTTCTGGAATTAAACATTTTATGGGAAACACATGGATAGACCATCATGCTAAAAAATGACCAAAATTACAATTATAAATACATCTGGATAAAATAAATAAACCATCATCTTATTCAATGTAGAATACTATTTATATAGTGTGGTCCTCACATTTTGGTGGGAATGAGATATATCAAAAGGAATGAAAAATATATGAAATAGGGTATATAGTTTTTATATAAACGAATATATTTAGATGGAATGAGAATGAGAAAAATGAATCTAATTGGGTGTTAGCCATATGAAGTATTTTTAGGCAAGCTTGATGGTGAAGGAATCATAGGATAGATAAGTAAGATTCACAAACATGATCTATGTAAGTTAGAGAGATCTATGGTAGAGGAACTATGAAAACGAGGGAGGAGATAGAAATTTTGTATTAAACTTTAGGAGGGTAAAATAGTCATTTACATCAATTTAAATATGCAATGGGGTTTGGCCACATGACTATCCATAATTTGAACTAGACATTAATAATTACTATCTTTGAGCACTACATCTCATATGGTTTAGTTACACATTTAGAAAAAAAGTGTGCAGACCATATGTGGTGGACCTATAAGAAATTGTAGATACCACATGGGTTTCTATCCCCATATCTAATTGATTATTAAACTATGACCCCATATTTATGGATCACACAGTTTTGTTTCAATGTTAGCCAAACCTTGTACTAAGTATGTTCATCACCCTCCTTCTTCAAAAACCATAACTACATGCCCATGAACCCTTATTAATGTTCCTAAAACCACTATTAAACCCTTTTGAACATAAAAATGATCATATAAATGGTTTTTCGTAAAATTAATAGGGCTCATACAACATTGAAGTGCCAATAAATTACAACCACTCAACTGTGTGAAAAATTGTCCCTAAGCTATACTTGTGATGGTGGATGAGATACATATAAAAACAACTGCATCCATTGATCATATACATTGGACTCACATTCTTATGTCTCCTAAAAAACCATGATATCATAGAACCTAAACCAGATGAATTATCCTACCTCATATAGTCTTCATTCTACGATCCATGATACAAACCAGAATCTCCTCAAAAGAAGAATCAACCAATAACTCAACTTCCTCAGAATCAAATTCATGATAAAGTTATGATTAAAGAAAGTTGTGAGGAGAAACTTGGATCATTTCATATAAACCATATACCGTTAGGGAGAGTTATCAAATATGATTCTAGACCAATCCATTCGATGATCTCAAAGGGCCATAAAAAATCAATTGTTATAATAACTGACCTATGGATCTGTTGATGACCAAATCTATGAGAAACACATAGGGAATCCCCATTCTCTAGCTCAGACTATGGAGTTCATTGATAGTGATCATAATATGAATTTATCTAAAACAGATCTATATCTGTCTATTTTTTGATAAACTTTACATATTATGATGCATCATAGATAGAAAGTTATTCATTTAGTGACCATATGTTGCATCCAACTATCATAGTGGTAAATGTATTGTCCTACCATAGAGTCACCCATATAGTTACATCTGAATAGTTACATGGAAACTATTGTTATAAGTAAACTAAATAAGTGGAATGTTTTTTTCATAAGATTCTCTAAAATCAGTAACACACACCCAAATAATTTACTCAACTACCTGTATAGTGTGATCAAACAGACCATCCATCTAAGGGAATAATTTAATACTCAAAATTACCTAATGTAACAACCTATGTTTTTATCTAAGGTAAATTTTTAGGGTTAATTGAATTTTTGATTTTATTGGATGGTTCTTTCCTTAATCAAAGATTTGGATTTTAATTTCACATGTTTAAAGACTCCAACATGTTCATATTAGACATCATTAAATTCTTAAGGGGTCAATCGGGTGACTCTCTGAGTTTTGTGAGTATTAGACACAAAAACCCAAATTTTGGAGGAAAAATATCAGGTGTGCGTTGTCTTTTTGAAAATTGTGCAGCCCCCATGAAATTGTGTATCCTTTTTTAGAGGAGAAAGATGTGTCACATGGTCATTTAAACCATTCAGAATGAGCCAAATGACCATGTGAATACTTTTTTGGTTTTTGATAGATCCAACTGCATGGTTTCTGCCTAGTTTTCCAAACCATTAGGCCAGTCTATGCGCGGTACTCCAAGTTCCCAGCAGTGGGTGGATAGTCGTAAAATAGTTTACCAAGATATGAAACCCATCCCATTTGCAGAGTCCATATATTAATAAAAAATTAAATTAAATTAATTAAAATAAAAATAAAATAAAACCCAAACCCTAATCTATCGTCCCCCAACATACTCGTACGATGCACCCCCACCCCAGGACCACTCAGTCTCATGTGCGAAAACCATCTTTAGCCTCATCTTTTTTCAATGATTTCAATCATAATAATTTTTTTTTATTATATCCCACAATGTAAGACCACCACCTACCTCCTCTTCCCTTGTTATTAAATTTCACTCTTCCTCATCAACCTACATAGCTCGTTCAAACAATAGGTTTGGGGTCAATCCAAATTTCTAGTATTTTTATCCTTTTTAGGGCATCTGGTGTGTCTCTGGGGTCTTCTCCTTGTATGTTTCACCATCCAAAACATAAGGTGATGTGGTTATGGTCATTTGGGTTTGATCGATATTGATTTGAGGTAGTTGTTTGTCTGCCTTTTCATTTGGACTAATTTAAATTAGGGATTCTGTAATTTCAAGTTTACTACTAATTTTGTAGTGTTCCTTGGTCATCCTTCCGGTGAATTCAAGTTAAATGATTCAAAGGTGAATTAAATTCATAAGAATAAATATACATATATGTGTGTTCTTGTGTCTGTGTGTGTGTGTGTATTTATGTTCCCCATTTATATATATATATATATATATATTGGGGTTAGGTGTGAATATGTGTGTATTTGAAAAATGAATATTTGTGTATGTGTAAATAGGCGTATACATATATAATAATACATGTAAGGATACCATGATACATATACATGTCCATAAGAATATGTGCATCGGGGCTTGGTGTCTTAATGTATATGTGTTGGTTCATATCCTTGGATGGGTGAAGGATAAGATTTGAATGGTGACTGTTGAAAGTGTCAAGTTTTGATGCATTTGTCTTGGCCTTATTCATATGAGGTGGGATCCCTTCCTTATTCCAATTTTTTAAATAATTTTTAAGTATTACTTAAATTAGTATTCATCTATTATTTTTAGGTTGTTAATTATTTAAGTGTGCTCCACCTTTCTCTAATAACATTCATTGCACTCTCACAATTGATGTATGATATATATACTTTATGCCTTGATATGAATAGAACTATTTAACTTAAATGAAATTAATTGTGTAAATACAACATTTTTTTATAATAAAACTCCTCATAAGAGGTTTTCTCTCTTATAAATTATACATTAATGATTTATGGTTTAGTTTTATCTTGATCAACATGCTTATGGTAATATAAATGCTTGAACAAATGAAATGTCTCTTTATTGGAATATTTTATATATGTATCCATTGTTTTAGATATTACATTATTTACTTCAAGGGTGATAAATGGGGTTCAAATTTATGTACACCTTTTATAGGGTCTCTTGATTTTTTTAATCGTAAATAATTAGTAATTAAAATAGGGGTGACGTCATTTATTCCTGAGACGGGCTCGCTGGGCATTATCTATTTTTACCTTCAGACGAGTGACACAAATTCCTTAGGGGATACCCCTTAGATAAACTATAATTCATGATTAGTTGAACCATGCCTCAATTTAGAATCAAGACCCCACATTAGATACTAGGTATTGATTCAGAGTATAGTACTTGACTTTTGACAACATTCTTTGAGTGATACCTGGGACTTCATTCTTGGGTCACCATGGACAGACACCATCCCATTGGATATATGATGATCCCCTAAAGAGATACTTTTAAAGTCCCTTTTTTTGTAATGGATTGCCTCAGGTGATATCACTATTTACGTAAATAATGAATGAGTTTTTTTATAAAGAGTTATTAATGGAATTAAAGATCATGGTAATGTTTTATGAAAAAAATATTCAAACAGTGAAAATGGAAAGTAATGGTAAAGTATTCCAAGATCTATCAAAATATTATGGATATATAACCCCATGCATCTGATTCCAATTACTTTACTAATTCAGTTTCTCATATCTTGGAAACGCCAACATAGGCAGAAGCATGTAATTTTATGGGTGTCCAAGTGGAACCCAAACCAATTATATTAATTAATTATTTTTTATTGTTATTCGGTCACTGACAGAAGCCTGTCATAGAGAGTGGTAAAACAATTATTTCATAAGTTAATATATAGTAAATTGGTTGACCTAGGATGTCTCCCGAAGAGGATTTCACACAAAACGAGTTGTCACTTTAAAATGAGGGTAAAAAATGTTGTGTTTTTGAAATGAAATTTAAAATTAAAATGATTAAAAAAATGATATTTAAAATGGTGGTTAGGTCGGGGTCAATTTCTTAATTGTAATGCTATCATTGTTCAATTTAATTCAATCCTCTTCATCTTAGTTGATTAAAGTGAGATTCCACAATCGTTTCCTATCACTTCCTTGAGAAAATTATTATTGTGAAAAAAACCTTACCAAGATCTTGGTTTAGTCAACTCTCATTCCATGTGTAAAATAGTTGTATTGAATATCCTGAATTGAAATAGGAAATACCCTATCGGGTTTTGTTTATCCAAAACAATCAAGAACATTCACTACACCTTTTACACGTACTGACGATCGTCGAGTACTTCACCCCTAATTCCTAGTTTCTTTCATTGTATATAAACCAAAATTTAGTGGAGAGAGATTATGATTATTTTACCAAGGAAAAAATAAATAACGGAATTCATATTCAAGAACGATCACACTTGATTTTAAAATCCACTATAAGAAATTGAAAACATCTTTGAAGAAGAAAGAAATTTATTCAATTGCATCCAAGAACTCAAGCATTACAATGTTGAAAACCAACCCTTCCCCAATCACTCCAAACGTTTACCCCACCATGGTAAGGGTAATCGAGATTAATGGGGATGAAGAAGGAATTATAAAACTACAAAAAAGGAAATAAATAAAAAATAAATGTGAAAATATCTTCTTCTTGGTGTCCCGGAAGGAATGGGATGTAGAATGGGATGCCTTAAGAGGGTGGAGCTATCCTCCTTTTATAGCTCGATTTTTCCCCCGGTTATAGATGCGTTGTTGCCCCATTAAATGACATCTTCACGTGTTGAACACTTCTTGAATGTTGTTCATAATTCCCTTGTCCATGCCCCCTAAAAATCTCATCATATTTGGACATGTATTCCAATATTTATGGCCGTTTTACTCTCAGCATTTATTCTGTCCAGTCAGACTCTCCAAACCGAAATCCTCCAGATTAGGGTGATTTAATGACCCTATAAACGGCCAATTCACTCAGTTATTCCTTCATAAAAGATGATCCAGAACTCCGTTCGCATTCTCCCACCGAATTTCACAAGTTTTGGGGCCATCATGGATGTGTTCTGGATCGCACACCAAAACTAGGCACAACTGAAAACATTTTTCTTTCTCCCAATTGTGAGATTCTTTTGAGCCTCCATATGGCTGATTCAGATTTTAGTCCAAAATTATTAAATGAAGCCCTGGATGTGTAGAATCTGTAAAATAAAGAATTTTTCAATTTTTATGACTGTAGATAATTTTATGGTCAAACTACAGAAATATTTTAAAATTGTTAAAAATATCAAATGGCCAATTTTTACTATTCAGCTCATAATAACACCATTATCATAAAAATGAAACAATTCATCTTATAGGAACACTTTTTTGGTTTTAAAACAATAATAAACAATATAAATTAATTGAAAATATTTTATCTATCAATTCCCCCACACTTAGCACTTGGACTCGTGGACAAATAAAAATCAAATCAAATCAAATCCAAAACATATATCAATGAGAACTATCAAATCAGTTTTAGGAAACAAAAAGATATCATGACTCATAAAAAATAGTTATTTCATGTTATCCATTTATGATTTTAATATATTTCCACTTAATTTCTTATCCCATGCACACAAAACACCTACGTCACATGAATTTTCTCTCATCTCACAAATGTAAATGCTGAACAAGGCTTTTCTCATCCAAACTTACACAAGAGTCACCATAGGCATGATAAATTTATACTTCTCCACCTAATGTGAGTCAAGGACATGTGTTTCTCATGAGGACATTTAAGGGTTTTTCTATGGCTTCGGGTTGGTAGGATTTAGATGTTAAACATTCTGAGGCTGAAAAAGGAGGGCTTGGCTCTTTTTGAAGCAAAATTGGAAAATTCTAATTTTTATTCAAGTATGGTCTCCTTCACTTCCCCTTTGTAGAAAATAGGCTCCATCAACATTCAATCAACTCAGCAAGAAAAATTTCAATCCTTTAAAATATGATTTTTCTTGAACGCTCCAGATAGGCACATCTTTCTTTTTTTTACATTGGAAGCTCTAGATATGCACAACTTATATTGTCATAAAAGCTCCAGAAAAGGCACAGATTTCAAAAGAATAATTTTTCGGCATCACACACATCTCTTAGAAAATTTATTTTCCACCCAAAGAATAACCAAATGAGGTAGTACACCACAGGACATCTTCCGCCACACTTATGTTCAAATAGATCATGCAATTTCACTTCAAGAGCAGGTAGGATATGGAAATTTGGTTTGTAATGTGGCTAACCAAACAGGGCAATTCATAGAAACTAGGGGCTACAATGAAGGATAAATATAAAGATGGGCCATAATGAAAAAAAATATTTTGAAAAGGGGGCTTCAAACCAAATAAATTCCTCAATCATTTAAAACACACGTACCCCAAACCCTCATGATTTGAAAGGAATAAATCAAATTCTGGTTAAAGAAAGCATGGTCTGGTTCTCTCATGAAATGAGGTGAATGAAAAGAATATTACAAAAATGGTTCAGAAGCCTCACAAGAAAGTGATTTCAAAGATTTTTGACAGTGAAATATGGCATGGGTTTCAAAAATTAGTGTACTTTTAATGAAATTCTAAAAGATTTGAAATTGAAAAGAAGTTATTTCAGCATTAATTTAAGCTCAGTTTCATGAAATATATTGGTTGACTCATTGACATGGGTTTCAAAAATGGTATTGGAAATCATTTCAGGTCAAAAATTTCAGAAACACACCAAAAACTAAAAAAAATAAACACAAAAATAATTTGAAAACACAAAATTTTTTAATTTTATTTAAATTTTTTGATAAAGAAACACAAAATGAAAATAGAAAAATACAAAGGTTCCCTCCCCCACACTTAAATAATGCAGTGTACTCAATGCATTCAGGTTTATTTAACAAGTAAGCCAATTTTAAAATCAATCACAACATCATGAAAGTGTGAAGGAGAGGTACAACCTCATTTATTCGCAGTGCAACATTGAGTTATCCTCTTAATTGTTGCACTCTGAAAACCTACAAATAAAAGAACAAAAGAAAACATAAGATATTTATTGAAATAAATTAAAAAAGAAATAGGATGAGAATAGAAGGATAAAACTTGGTTTAATCCCCCAAGTCGGCCCTGGGTTTTGACTGCCTCCAGAGGGGCATTTCAATTTGTGTATCCCCAATCTGATGTTGGGTGAGGTTTCTTTCTCATGAACCAAAAAAAATTATTCTTTCCAGGATTAAATTATTCCTTTTTATTGTGGGCTCCATTGACAAAATGCACCAAGTCCACCCCCATTGTAATGATATACAACATGAATGCTGGGGTTAGGATAATGAATGAGGCCTCCTCTTCCTTGGGTTCCGCATGAACAACTTCTTCTTTATTCTCAAGTGGTTGCTGATGGTATGATACATCAATGGAAAAATCAAAGGAAATGTCAGAGATTAATTCTATTTGAAAAAAATTAAAGCGTGAAGAATCAATATCAAATTCGTCCCTTTCAAAGTAAGTATCTTGTGCCTCATTTTTCTCTAAAAGAACCACTTTGGTATTCTCATGTAATCCCTCCATTTAATTTTCAATAGGTTTGGGGAGCTCTATATGATCTTCCATGGATGAATCTTCTTTTTCATCGTTTTCCTCCAAGGAAATACATGTGTTGGTTGAATATGAAAAATTAAAACAAGGAGAGGAAATACTCAATTTAGTTTCAAAAAAATCAAAAGATAATGTGTTTATGAAAATATTAACTCCCAGAGCTTGTTTGGCCTTAATTTCTTCTTCAATGGGAGGTGCCTCATGGATTTGAATTTCCCTAGATAGAGGTAGGTAGCCAGAATCCTCTATCCTCTCTTCAAATTCCACTTCTTGGTTAGTTTCTTCCGTCAATGTTGCTGAATCTTCTACATCATGATGCTTAGTTGGATCAAGAAGTTCCTCACACTCAATCCAGAAGTTATCCAGATCTTTTTGATCTCCCATATGTATTTCAATAGATAAATCTTATTCATCAATCTACTCCAAAATTGATTGAGCTGGGCTCAATGGATCTTCTTTTAATTTCCTCCAGGCCTCCATGGGTTCTTCAACTTCAAGGATGTTTGGGGATACTTCTTCCATCAATTTTTCTGGTTCTGGATACTGTTCGGGCTCCATTTTCTGATACTGGAATGCATGTAATTGTTCCGCAATCCACTTTATTGACGTCTCTAGGTTTTGAAGTCTTTGAATAATTCTTTAAAATTGATCTTTAATATCCTTGTGAACTTCTTCTTCTTGGTGTTGTACTTTGATTATTTCTTGATAAATTTCTGAAAAATACTCATGAAGTTCAATTAATTCTCTTTCCAAACCCTCCAACACTGGGTTTTCGTGGTTCTATTTAAGGTTTTCAATGAGATCCTTGAATTCATTATTTATGATGATTTGGATTCGAGCTCCTTGAATTTGTTTGGACAGGAAAGAAACTTTATACTCTATAGACCAAGGTGATCGAATAATTGGTTCTTGAACTAGTGGGTAATTATTCCATTAATTAAATAAATAATCATTTGAAAACAACATGGAAAAAGATTTTTTTTAAATTGAAAAATTCAAATATTCACAATTAGTTTGTGGCACTACCTCCCCGACAACGGCTCCAAGTTTTACCCACGCCTGTCATAGGGTGTGGAAAAACAATTATTTCCTATGTTAATATGTTGTAAAGTGGTTGACCTAGGATGTCTCCAGAAGATTATTTCACACAAAACGAGTTGTCACTTTAAAACGAGGGTAATAAATGTTGTGTTTTTGAAATGAAATTTGAAATTAAAATGATTGAAAAATAATGATATTTAATAGGGTAATTAGGTCGGGGTCAATTTCCTAATCGTAATTTTATCCTTGTTCAATTTAATTCAAACCTCTTCTTCTTAGTTGATTAAAGTGTGTTTCCACAATCGTTTCCTCTCACTTCTTTGGTCAAATTATTATTGTGAAAAAAACCATACCAAGATCTTGGTTTGGTCAACTCTCCTACCATGTGTCAAATAGTTTTATTGAATATCCTTAATTGAAATAGGCAATACACTATCGGGTTTTGTTTATCCCAAAAAATCAAGAACATTCACTACACCTTTTACAGGTACTGACGATCGTCGAGTACTTCACCACTAATTCATGTTTTATTCCATCGTATATAAACCAGAATTTAGTGGAGGGAGATTATGATTATTTTACCAAGGAAAAAATAAATAATGGAATTAATGTTAAAGAACGATCACTCTTGATTTTAAAATCCACTATAATAAATTTAAAACAACTTTGACGAAGAAAGAAATTTATTCAATTGCATCCAAGAACTCAAGCATTACAATGTGGAAAATCAACCCTTCCCCAATCACTCCAAATGTTTACCCCACCATGGTAAGGGTAATAGAGATGAATGGGGAAGAAGACGGAATTATAAAACTATGAAAAAGAAAATAAATAACGCTAAAAAGATCTTCTTCTTGGTGTCCCAGAAGGAATGGGATGGAGAATGGGATGCTTTGAGAGGGTGGAGCTCTCCTCCTTTTATAGCCAGATTTTGTCCCCCGGTTGATGGCGCGTTGTAGCCCAATTAAATGACATCTTCAGGCATTTATCCCTTTTTGAATATTGTTTATAATTATCCTGGTCATGTCCCCTATAAATCACAGTGGATTTGGAAATGTGTTCCAAGAGTTATGGTCGTTTTACTCTGAGCATTTATTCTATCTAGTTAGACTCTCCAAAACGAAATCTTCTAGATTAGGGTGATTTAATGACCCCATTGGCGGCCAATTAACTAGGTGATTCCTTTAGAAAATATTCTCCACAACTCATTTCTCGTCCACCCACTGAATTTCACAAGATTTGGGCCCACCATGGATGTGTTATGGATTCCACACCAAAACTAGGCGTAACTGAAAACAGTTTTCTTTCTCCAACTTGTGTGATTCTTTTGAGATTCCATATGGCCGATTCAGCTTTTAGTACAAAAATAGTAAATGAATCCTTGGATGTGTAGCATCTGGAATAGAAAGAAGTTAGAAATTTGGATCATTGTAGATAATGTTATAGCCAAACTACAGAAATATTTTAAAACTGTTAAAAATCCAAAATGGCCAATTTTTACTATTCAGCTCAAAATAACACCATTATAATAAAAATGAAACAATTAATCTTAGAGGAACACTTTTGTGGGTTTAAAAAAATTATATTCAATATAAATTAATTGAAAATATTTTCTCTATGAGTCACTTAATTTGACACACTTCTTGATTCTATTAAAAAAAATGGTTTGGTTTAGACACCCTGGTTGATGGCCTTCTTAGATTGTTTCTCACACCCTGCCTAGGCAGCATTGGTACCTGATCAGACATTATGTCATCATGTATTGATAATGGTAGAAGTAGACTTCACATATTATATTAACATTACTATGATGGAGTTTAGGTAGAGGACTCATGTGCTACCCAAGATGATCATGTAGAATGACTTTTGGGCTATTATCCTTTTATTTTATTTTATTGCTTATTTTAATTTTTACTTATCATACTTTTAGTGTCATTTTTCATTCATGAATTGTTGTGAATTAGTGTTGGCCATAATTATTAAATTATTATATTATTCTTCCATTTTTCTATATTTTATTATTTTTGTTTTTTTATTTTTTATTGATATACACATTGTTACACCATTGATATAATCTATCCATGAGGTTATAATATCCCCATTGTGCCACTATTTATACTTTGATACTATTTAGAAAACTCTGGAGTATGGGGAGGAACTCTTGAGACCATGTGGTGACCGGTCCAGCTATTGTATCCATAGTCAGTTGGTCCCTTTTGTTACAAAGTGGTATCAGAGACTTCTTTTTTCTTTTTATTACTATTTTGGGATTTTAGAGGGGTGACTAGGAATGTGTCAGTATTTGTTAAATAGTCGTCTATGGGGAAGATCACCCCACCTATGGGGAATATTACAATTGTCCAGGGATGTGATTATTATTTATGTTAAGATATTGTATAGTCGATTTGTATTTCACATTGAGTGAATGATGTACTTTCCCACACATATTGATTTGTGGGATTTATAGTATATACCCTTTTCATGGTACAGTGGTAAGATTTAATTAAATGAATCATGATTGGTACGTTGAATCTAAAATCCATGCCATGTTATAAATTTATGATAATATGTTAATATTTCCCCAACTTAGGTAATTGATATGAATTTCGTGATTATATTTTATGATTAGGTAAAATATTTGTGTGCATTTTTAAAATTTCTATGCTTTTTTGTTCTTTATCTTGGGCTAAAATAGTATGGTTTTAATTAAATTGGATCCAAATTATAATTTTTTAACAATATGGTCTCGTAAAATTGGAATAGTGGAACTCGTATAATCGATCCATATTTGATGAACCATTAATATTTTAATGGCCTTTGGTTAAATTTCCAAATGGATAAATCCTTCATTAAATATGGAAAAAATGGTTGTGGTTATATAAGAGATTCCTTAATCATGTAAGGTGTATAGGAACATTTTAAATTTATGAGGTAACCCATAAAACCAAACCATGTATTATTATAATTTTATTTATAAAATTTTCTACATATAAATGTGTTATTTTTTAACATTAAATTAATTGGGACCCTTTTTAAATCATGTTACTCTTTTAATTGAGCTTAATGATACATATGTCTAAAAATATGAATGCACAACTAGACCAATGTAGGTTAGTTGGGGAATGTTTGTTAATAATTAATCTCACTAAGGGTATTTTCAAAATACAAAAAATGAAATTTCTAATCTTTCTTTTGAGGAACATAAGATGTCATAATGGGACCCTAGTAGATCTGTTTTTCATTGTTGTACATTAGTATTGAACCTCATGTGGTATTTTTAAGTTATATTTAGGTGTTGATTTAATTATTCCACTATTTAAGTCTTTAATGCATGAAAACATCACATTTAATTATTAAATGTCATTTTAAACAACTTGATATAATTTTGTGAGAAGCGTAATTAAAAGATGACTTTCATTTTAAATGGGGTTTGTGACAAAATGGCCTAATTATAATGGTTTTTCACTAAATAATAAATCTTAAAAATTAATTTCAAAATTCCCTGCAAGTTATCATTGAGTCTAGTGTTTTTTTCTATTTAAAACATAATTTTAAAACAATTAATGATTCCTTGAGTTTTGGTTTGATTCCGTAAAAAGAATACTCAGGAGGTGTTCAAACCCTTAAACCTCCTTTATAAGGATAATTGATTTATTTCTTGAGTTTTTCCAGGACATGGAACCTGATCAGTTCTATAGGATTCTTCCTTCTTGTGGCTAAGTTTGAATAATAGGCCATTAAGCCTAGTGACTTTTCATAAGAATCACCTTGTTAAGGTCACCACATTTCATTTTAAGAAGGGGATATCTAATTCTTAGTAGAAGCCTCATATCTTCAAAACCCTTTTATATTTCTTGTGTTTAGTTTCTCTTGAGTGGTATTGTATGGGTCACATATTCATGTGTAGTACTATTAGATTCTAAAATTAAACCCTAAATAATAGGTGGTTTTTTTTGTTTTCCCCTTTTCTCTAAATATGAGCATTTTGAAATGCTTAGTTCTTATAGATTGGATATGCCAATGACACGACCAGCTGATTGGAAGGTCGTGTGACCCTTCTTCCTCCTCTACATCAAGGGATAACATGATTCCTCTTCATTCTGGTTAGTAGTCATACCGAGTAGTATAGCTTTGAGTTCAATATTTGGTTTTCCATCACATACTTGATTGTATATGGACATTCATGCTTGTTTATATGGTCAATGATGTGTGTTCATACCTTTAAAACCTTGGGGTAGTTTGAAAAGATATATCTGTTACTCTTTGTCTTATTAAATGGTACATCGAACCGTATGAATTCAGTGCTAATCATTTAATCTGAGGAATGTATCTTTAAATGCTAGTCCTCTCCGGAATATAGTGACCTGGGTATCACGAGAAATCAAACTCATCCCAATTTTTGGGATGATTTTTCAAATTGAATCTGGTTTTTATAATGCTGGTTAGTTTTTTAGCCCTTTTCCTACTTATTTGACTCATGTGGATGTGACTTAGATTCACATCTTGGTGGGGATCTAATGTAGTTCTCATAATAGTCTAGTACACTGTCTCTCAATTTAACTCTATCTAAAGCATGATGGAAACCTCTAGAATCTCATGTCAATGATTGATGGGTTTGTGTTCTATTGAATGAGATCCCTTCCTCTATAAATCCAACAATAGTGGCACTCCTAATATGGGAATCATCTCATCTATTCTACTATAAGGGGTCGTCTGAGTAAAAGACACATAACCAACAAGGTGCTTCTTGAGTAATCAATACGTCTCTTGGTCTCTCATGAGGATGGTGATCTAGGATTGTAATAGTTTTTGGGAGGAATAAATGTATCGAATGGTTGTCTATGGATGAAATGTTTGTAAACACCATTGGTCAAGGATTTACATTGGTGTTTGTGATTATGATTTCTGTAATTTCTTGTCTAGTAAAGGCATGGTGGTTAGTTGATGGTGATGTGTTCGAATATGTAGCTGGGATATTCTATAGAAGTCAAACTATAATGTTTTGATAGTCCATCCTTTTCTTTTTGCTGTGTTAGTTTGAAGACGTATGGAGCACTCCACCATTTTAAGCAAAAAAGTGTCTCATGTCATTTTCGAGATCATTTAAAACAACATAGTGTACTCTTGTCTTTAAAGCGACCAATTCTTCTATCTTGGTATCATCTGGGTACACTGTGAAATCATTGTTCTTACTTCAATCTAATGTTTTAAAAGGTGTTGGGTTCATTAGGTTGTTTTTTTTGTAATACGCTAGTAAATTGTGGTGGCGTAATGAGATTTGGTTGATACCTGAGTGATACTTAGTTCCCCCATGTTGGAATTCCATTGACAACTTTTGGACACCAACCACTTTCTTCTGACTCAACCTCTAGGTGGATTCATCTTTGGGCTATGTCTATGATATGATATTTATTTTCTATACTTTTACCAATGTGTTATATTTTACATTGAGTATATACAACCTAGGGTTTGTTACTTGGACTCTAATTTATTAAAAATGATGTTTCTTTAAAATTGTTTTTAGGATTGAAGTTTTATCATTAAAGTGTAATTATTCTAGTTGTATTGATGTGGGTTACACCCTTATTCATACTGAATAACATTATTTTTAACGGTCTAGTGATGGATTGACCAAGTAATGTCACCGGAAGCTGGGTATTCACTTTTTTGAACATTCTTGTCATAAATTAAAGGTGACATTGAGGAAGGAATTACAATTCTCTATGTAATACATATGTCACCTAAGGCTAGCATCTTTTTAATAGTAGGAATGAGTGGCTCGAATTTTTATTCCTTAAGTTCGATGTAATAGGTAGGAGGGTAGAAGTATTTGGTGTGTCATCAGGTAGAGATGAGTTTGGTATGTTTCATCTATGGATTTTCATAAAAAGATATATAGTCCAGGCTAATTGATGGTGATGTGGAATCGACTGTTTGGTATGCTCGAAATCACTCATGGTGTGTCATTAAAACCCATAGGAGCATGCTTTGTATTTAATACCAATGGTGTAGGTGTCATGGTTGGGAATCCCCCCCCAACATTTTAATGATAAGTCCTATGGGGGGGAGAACCATCGGTCTGATGCTTAAACTAGTGACGACGTGATTGTTTTCATTGATGAACAGGCTCAGGTAATCAATGTTTATGTGTTTTAATTAAAAATACAGTGTTGTCAAAGGATTTAATGGCTTATGTTTCATGTTATTATGATGTTCTTAGAGGACTTTTGGGAATTTGGAAACACAACGTGTCTATTTGAACAAGACTTCATTACCATAGTAGATCGGGTGTTGTTTTCATTATACTTGAATGCTTCTTGGGGACAAGAATTTCAATGTTGGGGATGTTGTAATGACCCTTATTTTTATCCAAGGTATATTTTAATGGAAAATATAATTTTGGAATTTATTGAATATGATTTTCTTTAAACTAGCATTTATATTTAAATTGTGTGAGTTTGAACACTCCAATTTTTTTTTGAAATTGGTAAAGGGTCGAGGGGCCCCTTCGTGTCACATTGATTTTCAGAAGCAGCGTAAATTGAAATCCAACATTTTGGAGAAAAATTTTAGGGTAGTGTGGTTTTTCAAAAAAACAATGGGTCCCCCAGGACACTATGCATCCAATTTTATTGGAGTAGGAAGTGCCACATGATTGATCAAATAGTATGTAATGATCTTCATGACTGTGTGACTACTTATATAGTTTTTTATAGATCAAATACATGATTGGAACGTGGTTTTGAAAAATGTGATTCCATCCCATGTAAATTTTACCAAGTTCTTAGTATATGGTGCATGATTTGCGCACATTTTACCAAACAATGCGACTCAATCGTATACAAAGTCCCTATTTAGAAAAATATATTAAATTATGAAAAAAAACCTAAACCTAAATATTTCCTCCACGTCCAAACACATGTGATGCACACCCACTAGACCTCTAGTCCACAAAAATTATACCCCTCCTATTCCTCCTCGTTATTAGAAAACATCAATATGATTACATTTTGTTTTATCAATTTATCCCTTTTTGTAAGACCCTTGGCTCCCTCCTCTTCCCTTTTTTGGAGTTTTTCTCTAACTCCTATCCCTACCTATCTTAGCCAAACCCTATGGATGGGGTTAATCTAAATTGTTTTCTATAGTTAATGCATTTCTTGAATCTCTCGAGGCTTCTCCTTGAGTGTTTTGGCATCTGCAACTAAATGCGGAGAGCTTTGGGTCGTTTGGGTTCTCCCTCCCTTGATTTGAGGTTTGTGATCATCTTAATTTTCATTTAGTCCAATTTATGTATGAGGTTTATTAATTTAGGGTTCCTTATAATTTTTTACTACATATTGGTCATCTTTGAGGAGGATTTGAGTCACCATAATGGAAATCAATGTACTTATGTACGCATAGGTTTCCATATATGTATGTAAGTTCTCTTATTATATTTATATATATTCATACATGGTGGTATTAATATATATATATATATTGGGTCTAGGTGTTTTTATGTATATATATAAAAAATGCATACATGTGTAAATGTAAATGGGTATATGCATATAAAAGAATGTATGTAAAGATCTGTGGGTACATATTCATGTGCATGTAAATATGTACATAAGGACTAGGAGTCCTTAAGTATTTCAGAAGGTGTATATGTTCATAGGTTATAAGGATAAGCTTTGAGTAGTCTCTGATTTATTCATCATGTGCCGAAGTGTTCAACTTTTCCTTAATCTATTAAGGTGGTATCCCATGATTATATCCTTTTTAATTAATTTTTTTATTTTTCATAAATCATGTGTTGTATGTTATATACATTTTGTTAAATTTTTATTCATTTTTTTCGTTTCTCTTATGTATTTCTTTTCACTCTCAGTTTTTGTCATATAATCTATATACATTACACCTTAAGATTAATTGAGATATTCAAATTAAATGAAATATCCTTTTGAAATACAACGTCATTTTTTAATAAAACCACTCATATGTGGTTTTCTACCTTCAAAATTATCAATTGATTATTCATTGTTTACTATTTTATTGATCAACATGTCGGTGGTAATATAAATTCTTCAAAAATGAAATGGTACTTTCTTGGAATTATATATATCCATATACATTTCTTGTGAGGGTTTTTGATTAAGTGTTGGGGGGTGATACAAGGGGTTTTAATTTAAGAACCCTTTGGATGGGATCTCATTAATTTTTGTCTCAATTGGATATGTTTAGTAATTATATAGGGGGTGAAAAATTATTTTCCTAAGAGGGGATCATGGATCATTATCTATTCTTACCTCCAGATGAGTGGCACGAGTTCCCTAGTGGAGAAACATTGTACGAACTCTAAGGTATGATTGGATGAACCATGAATCGAGTGAGAAATGGCCCCTATATGTGTGATAATATGTACATACATAAAAGCTAGTACTTTAATTTTGACAACATTCTCTGAGTGACATGGGTGACATCATTCTTGGGTCACCACAGACAGAATCCATAAAATTATTTATATGCTTATACCCTAAATAAGTACATGTAAAGTCCCATAAAATTTACATTTATGGGATTTCGGTGTCTCACTATGATTATAAAGAATGAATGGATGTTTTATAAATATTTTTCAAATTAATTATAGATAATGACATAATTTTAAGATAAACCTATTTGCATCTTTGGAAAATGGAAATGTGGGGATGTGTCATCCAATCCCAAACACAATATTGGGGACAGTATAACAACTCACACCTTATTCCAGAAACATTACTTGTGTGTGTTCTCTTGGAATAGACACACCATATTAGGATGAAGAATTAATTTGATGGTTGTCCATGTGGAACCTAATAAAATTATTTTAGTTAATTATTAATTATTCTCATACATTTACTTACTTTGAAACAGTACATACATATATTATATTAAATGTTTTTAGAGAGGCATCATGGGTACTAGACTATTGTGATTGTCTCTGACACCCTGATCTTGAAACAGTAATCCCTAATTAGAAATTATTTATATAATTATTGATAATGGGAGTATCCAACTTCATATATATGATTTTCATTACTAGGACAGAGTTTGGGAAGATAACTAAGTTGGTGCTCAAGATTCTCCTGGAACTATTTTTTTATATTGTTATATATTTATTAAATATTATTAATAATTTAATTTCTTTCTTCTTGTACTTGTATCATCATATTTCTTACATTCACTATTATAACAATGGACTGGCCACTTTTATTCAGTTATTACATTGTTATTTTAATTTTACATCTTTTATTATCTTTTATTTATATACACTAGTTGTACCACTCTGTGACAATAGACATGATGGTATAGTATCCACACCATATCACCATTGGACCATTGTTGTTAGTCGGTAGACTATGGTGTATGCGAATGTGTTCTTGAGTTATTGTGGTGACCCGTCAGGCTATTGTTTCAATAGTCAGTTGGGACGAGACATTACAGCTAACAACTAAAATTAATTTTCAACCCCTTCCATATCTAAGAAGTGATCCGAATATCCCAATATGATTCAACAGTACATGAAATCCCAAGAACTTCTTTGATCACTTAGATATATAGCATCCCAATATCATCAACCGAGATAGTATCCTTGATAGGTATGAAGTGGCACACATTCATCACGCTATTTAGGATTACCCATATGACATCACTTATTTAGGGTGACCTTTTTAACCTCATCATAAAATTTATAGCAAGGTCACCTCATTTCCATTACGTGATGAGGAGTGGCCATAAAAGTCCATCAGTCCTCTTTTGTTCTGCTATAACTAACTGATAGTTGGAACACAAAGTAATAAATCCTTTGACATATTTTTTCGTCTTAGGAAACCAATATGGGTAGCACAAATAGTGATAAATTTTTATAATTCTGGGTTTTACTGTCCATTTACAATAATGATATTATTTCATCTATTCACCTCGCATGTCTGTTAGAACTCAGTCTTTCCCATGGATATATAGGATCTCGTACTCAACGACTACCCAATATAGAATTTCCTACTTAATTAAATCACATTATCTCATAACCATGCCTTCAAGATATGATCATTACCTCCACATAACTAGATATATATGTGATTAAAGAACTAATAATGAATGTAAATTAGTATTTAAATGACACACCTGAACTCTAGATTAAATTCATAAAAAATACATCAAATTACAATCAGTACTAACATTCGGAATATCTTGATTATGAGAATTTCATCTAAGAGCATTAGTAACTAAAGTTCTATTCCTTGAAAATTAATCATGTTCAAGGTAAAAATACTAAATAAATTCAACCCATATCCTCTAATACAGGTTTTTGTTTCACTAGGTGAATATATAAATGTGGTTTTTTTGTATACCTTGAACTTATCCGCTAGAATATATTTCTCAATAAATACAAGGGAATAATATTATCTAAAAACTTCAGATAATGTTCCATGAAATTACACTCAAGAGTCCTCGAAATATTACACTTGTATTCAATGAATCATTCAGCTTGCGTCAAAATTAGACTTAACCATATGTTGGATTCATCGGAATACAATTTGTAACCTATAACTTATTTAAAAAATATTTGGATTGGTGATGAGTGTAAAATTCCATTAAAAACCTAAAAGGAATTCTCAGATGAATCATACCATGTGTAAATTACACTGTCAATCCCCTGATATTTTTTGAAATGTTTTTTTGAATGTAATTAATTTTTTATTATTTTCATTTCATGTGAAAATGGAAAAAGTTATATATATATATATAAACTAAGTGAAACATTGCTTTCACCCAAAATAAAAATGGATTACTCTAAACACAATCCTAACTTTTATTATGCTATAAGTAACACTAACTTGTCTTGTGCTACATGCAACAACGACTTTGCATATGATACACATAATAGAGAGTCTTTACAAAACATAATTTTATTGTTATAACTATTTATATGAGTTAGTCATAACCTGGTCATTAAAACATAGTAATATGAATATTTATTACTGACTTTAAAAAATTTATATATTGTTTTTATATAAATAAAAAATATTGATGATAAAAAAATAATTTTTTATAAATTTAGTATTTGTTTAGGAATAATATTTTCTCAGATAAGCTACATTTCATGTCTTCTAGGAAGAACAATAAATTTAAATTTAGACACAAGTAGAAATATAATTTTTTAAAACAAATTGTATTTTTCAATTTATAATTTCAAAATTATCATAGGGTAATTTTTTCAGTATTTTTCGGAGAAACTTCTTTTTTTATTGAATGGTGAAAAATACTACATTTTAGTTAATAACTGGATTTTAATTTAAATAATTTGTAATGTTAAATTACACATAAAATATGTTTAAAGGTGAAATTAGATCAATTATACATATATTAAAGCATTTTATTTCATTAGAATTAATTTCTATTTTATATTTAATATAATAACATTACAACCATTTGAACATTTTTATACTTTAAAACCCCGTTATTAGGTCTCATCTGTGGGATTAACATTAATCTAAATTTTTCTTATTCTATGAATTTAATTTATACATTTGGACATATACAATTATAATTATTATAATATTTATATTCTAATTAGATTGTGTAAAATATTTACATCAAATATTCGTAAAAGTGATTAAAATTAATCACAACAATTAAGGTGAAATTAAGCTTACTTACAGAATGGACCTAAATATTAAGGGATCAAATGACATAGACACTTATAAAAACACATTATATATATAGATATATATATTTCAGCCATAAAATTTCCATCATTTATTTTTTTATGTTTGGTATGACTTTACATAGATAATAACATGCTTCCACTTAACTGGTTTTCAAAAATCCCAAGTGAGTCTTTTTCCTTCCGTATAAAAGGCCACTATCTCTCCCACAACCCCACACCTCTGAAAAAACATAAGATAGGAAAATATATTTCCAATAAGAATCCCAAAAATAATACCTTCTTTCTTTAATCCAAAATTTTTTATGAATAAATAGAAAAATTCCTTTTGGCATATTCCAAATAGGAGTTACTCGATTAAGAGGCAACATATTCTCTTCACCTCCTTTATTTTATTCTTATTTTCTCCACTGCCTCCACTCTTTTTATTCCTGTATTGTATAAAAAAATTACCTATGTATAATATTTTGTTTATTCTATGTTTTAGAAATACAATTATGCAATCCACCATCTAATGTGTAACAAACCTACTGTTTACGTGCATGGCGAACTACTGCCTAACAAAAATATGATTGTTCATTTTTTCTTTAATGACTATAATTGTGGAAATTTTGATTGAAACTTGGTTTATATATTACATATATTTTATTTATTATTTATTTTATATTTTTAATTCTTTTACAACAAATTCCTTTATACATTCCATTTTGTGTTAATATGATAATTTTGTTTGAGGATGTGTGGACTACCGCCAGTTCAAAGTGATGTGATTCGTTCACACCCTACATGGAATGTTTTAAGGATAGAATTAGTGAATATATATGATATATATATATATATATTATTTGTTAAAAAAAATTTAATATATACATATATATATTACTTTCATTCTTTCAATACAACAATTAAATGGAAATAGAGTTCATGCATACGTACGGTTTACCATCTCCATGAATAGTGTATTTTATTTCAAACTTATTTATTAAATGGATTGTAAAAATAAAAATATAATGAATATAAATTATATATAAACATGGTTTACATTATATTAATTATGATATTATTAAAAGGATTAAATATATAACAAATTAATAGACATGTGAAAAATAAATCAGATATTACCCGTAGTGAAACCATGACATAGAATTGACAACAAGAGGGTAATATAAAGCCATAAGAAAAAAAAAGATATTTTATTTTAAGTAAGAATATAGTTCGGTGATATATTTATATTAAATTTATATTTATTATACATGATTTTTGAATGAGTGCGGTGAGAGTTAAGACACAAGGTAAGAGGATTTCATCTCATGTTTTTATGACATACATGCTTTATTCACCACTCATTCCTTTTATATGATGTATAAACTGAATATGGATGTATTCTATGATTATTATAAAAACATTTATGGGTATTTACATATCTATTTTATTATATTTATTTCCTAGGGACTATTTTCAAAAATTACTAAATCAGTAAAATAATTTTGTCTCAATTTTACTTCTTAGAGATAGAAGCCATGTTATGAAAATATATTTCTCCCGGAGGTGTACATACTATATTTTAAGTGTTATATCATGAATAAAATTATATTCCTGAAATTTTATGATTAATTTAATTTCATTTTCATAAATTGGTAATATGGTTTATGGTTATCATGTGGTAATTGTTTATTGAAACAATCTCCTTACATTTCGATACTGTTAAAGATTATGTTTCTGTTGATGAAATATTATGATCCATCTCTCAAGAAGAATCATGAAATTTATTCTCCTCTAGTTATTCATGATATCATCAAATATTGGTACCATTGTTTTACTACTGGGTATATAAGTATCTAAGGATGTGCTTTTAAGGAAGTTAGAATTATACTCTCTCTTTGGTCTAAAAAATCAGTTCCCTCAAAACCATGTTTTCTAAAAAGGATTTCCAATAATATTTTACTAATGTCCTATAATCATTAAAAACCATTTTTACCCATTTTTACCAATATTTTCAATGTAATATTTTTTTACTTACGAGACATGTCATTTTTATTACATTTATATCGTGTAAATGGAATATTATTTTTATCTCGTACAACATATATGGATTTACCCACCATCATTTCCATGAAAAATTATTTCTAAGTTTAAAAGTTAAATTTCTAAAAAATGTTGGTAAAATAAATTTTCAAGAAAAAATTCAATATTTTCTCAATATTATTTCATATGTTTTCATGTAAAAAGGTTTTCAAAACATTTTTAATCTTTCATTTTTAGTTTTCAATGTATTTTAATTGAAATAGTAATAAAAACATTTTTCTGATTTATTTTAATGTTTTAAAAGTGTTTTCAAAGGAAATTTTTTTTAAAAATGTTTTCAGTATTATTCTATAGTTTTTCAAAGAAAAAGTATTTCAAAATGGTTTCAATTGTTCTTTATAATTTTTCACTTTATTTTATAAGAAAATGATTTTCAAATGGTTTTATGCATTAATAAATTTTTTTCAAAGAAGAAAGAATATTTTTCCAAATAAAATTTTTGAAAGATATTTAAAAAAAAATTCCTTGTAATATGAAATATGTCTATGTTACTCTTGCCTTTATAAGAAATTGTATAATGGATCTATTTATATTATTTCATGTATTGGGTTATGATTGATGTTATTGCCTCTATGAAACTTGTTTCTCTTTCATGGGTTATATGTTTAAGAAACCATGTTTTCCTTTACAGGTTTTATGTTTATAAATATGTTTTCTTACATAGGTTATATTATTTTGAATCATATTTATATACATTGGATATGTTTCAATGAAATTATTATCAAACCTATCTAATTTAAATAGGTAATGATGTGATGAAATGTTAATGATACCCATTTCATTTCATGGGTTATTATTTTTGTTTATAAAACCCATCACTTTTTATGGATCATGATATGATAACGGTTTTATTTTCTTGTGGAAAATGAATGTTTCATTTTGTTATGTGACAGGTGGGACTTATATCTCCCCTCAATGCATTGGGTAATGATAAATGTTTTCTGAGTTTAAAGGGTACACGAGAATGCATCCCAATACTGAAATAATATGTTGTATATGAGTACATCAGAAGCACGAAATAAGACGGTATATGGGAGGAAAACCCAAGAGCAAAACAATAGGGTGCACAGAAGTACATCGTATATATAAGGCCCCAGCCTTAAACCTTACATAATCTTGAGTTATAACAAGATTACACATTGAGGATTTTTTTAGGTTTAGAGTTTTAGAGAATTAGATCATGAAACTTGCATTACATTCCACATTTAAACAAAGTGGTTACATAAAAGACAGTATTCATTATTCCCATCAACGGAAACATTTTTAAAATAAAACATTGATTCTTTCTTGACACATCCTTGACACTATCATCACATCGTGTACCTTTCCCTTTACCTATGAAAAACATTTCAAAAACTTGGGATGAGCATAAAAAGCTCAGTAAGGGTTATAAAAATATGGAAAGGAAACTTGAGTTCGTATATACATAAGAATGAAATCATACATTACCCATAAAACATAGGCACTCACACATACCTCATAAAATCATGAATAAATCATAGAAATCATAAAGACAGAAAGGTAACTTGAGGCATTCATAACTTTCTTACGTAGGGAGTAACCCTCTTGGTTACGTTTGTAATACCCACCACAGTATATTCCCTAAATCTCTTCGTAGAAACTATAACGTTTAACCCCTTCGTGTTACCCAATGCATTGGAGAGCTATATCGGGCTCACCCGCCCTTAGTTTATCACGGAACCACCCGTTTTCATAATAATTCCCAAGAACCATAACATAAATGTATCACAGAAAACATGCATAAAGGAACTATAACATTTCCACATTTAAATCACAATATAACATTTTAGGATATTGAAATAATGAATCCATTAAAAAACCATTTTCAAAACCATTTAAAACATTTAATAAAGATATTTTTTAATCAAAGTGTCCCATACCACCTTGAAGCTTTTAACATTTTAAACCATTAATATCCATATAAATAAATCCTTAAAACCATTTTGAAAACATGGATATTAATAAGAACAAATCATTAAAACATTTAAAGCGATATTTTGGTTAACGGGTTTTTACCAAAATTAGAGACACTTGAATACAATAATTGAGGAATAACATTTAATAAGTACTTTATAATATCATGAGAATAAATGGATTCATGATATAATATTCCAAAGGACAGTATATACACCATATAAGAGTGAATTGGTGCATAACAACAATGAAGTCTCAATAGAGATGTAAAATGTGATGAAATCCCTTATAAAGAATGTATCCTTAAATTAAGGATAAATCAATCTCAAAATTATGTGTGAAAAATATAAATACACCCAATATAGTTGTATATTAAGTGTAAAACAATAAAATTTCATTCACACATATTTAAAGGATGACATATTCAATAACTACATGTTGAACCCAAAGAAATCGAAATTGGGTTAAAAAGTTCCCTTGGTAAAATTCGACAGCCTAACGACGTCACTTAAAAATTTAGAAAATGAGTTGATGAGAGATAAAAAGGGTATCTCATCACTTGGAAATAAAATTTAAATCAATAAGGATATAAAATAACATATCCCACCATAATAGTATGTGAATTAAAAGATATAACAAAAGAATTCTTTTAAAAAGAGGAGGGTGAAAGGTCCCCTTACTGAGTTGGGTAACTTTCGAAACGTGCACCCCATGGAAGAAGGGTCATACAATGAAGATGTGAATACCCATAAATGAAATTATAATAATCAAAGTGTATAATAATGGGCAGTACATACACCACTCAAAAGAAATTGTGGCAAATGTAGCATAAATCTCACGGGAATAAAAGTGAGATGAAAAATCATTTACGAAAACTCGGCAGCCTAATGGCGCCACATAAAACATCCAAAATGGATTGATGAGAGAGAATAGGGTCTCTCATCACATGAACATAAAAATTAAAGTAATATTAATATAAAATAACATCCCAATAACAAGAAATATGAGCTTTAAAAGGAATGAAATAAAATAGTGTACTTAAAAAGAAATAGTGGAGTAGGATCCCTTACCTCAAGTCCAACTTGTCTTGTTCGTTTCTTTATATTCCTGAATAATAAACTTTGGTCAATTAATAATTGCCTAAGTACCTCCTTTAGAGATTATTATTCAGTTCATATCACATATTATAATGTTATAATAATTGTTTAATAATGTTAGTTCATATCTGACGTTTTTGCCGATGTTTGGTAAATGAGTCATAAATGAACTTGTTTGAAAAAAGACTGCCCATGTAGTTATAAGTAAATAATTTCCAGAATAGTATTAATGATTAAAATATCATATATATCCATTAAATATTCATTTTATAGTATTACATATCATTTGTAGATAAAAAAACGAAAAGCACCGTTCATGGAGACTGTATGCCGTACATACGCATGAACACTACTTTCATTTTTTTGTCATATTAATGGAATTAAAAAAACGATGGAGATATATATATGTTATAATTACAGAATTATATTCATAATTTATATTAATATATTACATATATATCGATTATATATATGTACTTATAATATTACATAACATTTTGAGATATGAAATGAAATGTACCATTCATGAAGACGGTAAGCCGTACGTACGCATGAACGCTACTTCCATTTCTATTTCATATTTAATGGAATTAAACCATAATGATACATAATAGTATTTTAATTCCAGTATGGTATCATATATAATATCATTAAATATATCCTTTATACGTACCACATATGGTATTAACGAATCAAATCACTTTGAGGGGGCGGTAGTCTGCACTTTCTTAAATGAAGATATCACGTTTACCCATAATGGAAACCATAAAGGTATGCCATAAATGAAAAATACAGATGATTAAGTAAAACATAAACATATTAGATATCATATATAAATATAGTGTCATCTTAATGTCCACCTTCAAAAGTGTTAGATGAATGTTGAACAATCATCGTTTCGGGAGGCAGAAATTGGCCATCCACGGAAACAGTATGTTCTTTAACCATTAGATGTAGGTGTGTGTAAGTGTAGCTCGAATCCTTTTTATAAGAACATCCTAGTATATTTCAGATACTGTATTTGTTACAAAATAAATGAATAAAAAGAGTTTAGGGGGTTGGAGAAGCAAAATAAAACAAAAGGACTCAAGTGAAGACATTACCTTAAAATCGGGTAACTCCCTTTGGTTTGAGCCCAAAGGCTTCCTTGGGAAGACTTCTGCCCAAAGTGAGGCTTCAAGGAGTAATATAGGGAAGTGGAGAGACAAAATGGGAAGGTTTTGGCCAAGCCAAAGGCTTTGGTTGTGTGGGTAAGGAGGTAGAGGTGGGGTCCTTTTATAAGAGGAGAGGAGGTGCACTCTTGTAAAGTTACAAAATGTTACTTTATTTTCAAAAGAGTTTCGGATTTTAAAGGTCCCACATTGATGTATTTCGAGGATAAGGTGATACGGGTTCGAAATACACTCATCCATTAGGTTTTGGACATGTTTAGGTCTTAGATATTACCTTATCTTTCCATTTTATTCAAATCGTTAAATAATGAGGTCATCGCTGCATCATCATGATGACATATATAATTTAATTTATTTAATGTCTCAAAATCATAAAAAAAATACAATGATGTATGAACTCTTTTTAGCGTTCTAATGACTATTTATAGTCAAAAATATGTCTTGTATAACCTCACGTAAAAATTGTTTTAGTAAAACATCTCAAGTTTGTGTCATTTTTACTTTAACATTAAATAAAAAGATATTTATGTCATTTCCCAACCAAAGTGGCTCCATGGGGTCCCGAAGTTGACCCATGGATTGTCTTGGTCGGCCATGACACATCCAATGATGGTAGGACATGTGTATAGGTCATTTCGTTTTATTAAAACATTATTCTTACCATAAACTACACTAATTACCTCTAATCGCGATTAAAAACTTAATAAGTTACTATTCACCAAAAAATTATTTTTATCCCATTGAACCAAATTTTAATTCTTAATGACAACCATGTATGTTGTATTTTTTAAATTAAAAACACAAAGATGGAAAAATTTTATTTAAACAGAAAAATCAGTTTTTATAAGTACCACTTAGTGGTTTCACTATTCATCAAAAATTGAAGTTTTTCCGAAAAATCCCAAAAATTCACCCTAAGCTATATTTGATATTCCAAATTCAAAAATGAAGTCTATTTTACAAAATTAAAAACATATAAGTCACATTAATTAATTTAACAATTAATTCCCATTGTCAGAGCAAATAGCGTGTTTTTATGAAACAATAAGTATCAAAAGATTGACACTAGTTTAAGTCTGATTTCAAAGTGAAATTAATTACAACGACCACTATTGGAATTAATTGTAAAAATATATTCTCATTTCTCTTTAAAACCAATTCAAAAGATAATCTAATCATATAAATAAATTAGATTAAAAAGTTGTTTTGAACATTTTACACTATTCATTAAAAAAATGAACTTTATCGGAAAGATACCAAAAATTTTCACAAAGTAAATTTTGATGTCCCAATTCATAAGAAGAGTTTTATTTGGTCCAATATAATTTATAAGAGTGAACAAAACTATATTTAATCACGGTTCTCCATCAAAAGGCGATAAGTGAACCTTTAGTGAAAACTAGGGCATATACGCCTAAAATTGAATTCTTTCCATATTTTAAGCCTTTATCTATTATTGGATAAATGTAAAAACATTAAAAAACATATATAATAATATTTTTGTTATTTATATCCATTCCCGCCAATACAACGGATACATGTTAACTACCATTTAAAATAATATTATTTTATTATTAGAGTGCAACGTAAGATTTCAAAGAAACTCGTTGTTGTGTGTTGGGTACGGCATCGAGCATAGCGTCCCCTTTAAAGTCATATTAATATTTTATTCACAAATATGGATAAATATAAAAATGTCATATTCTTTATTTTCCTGGGGTGTTACATCCTTCCCCCCTTTTGGGAATTGCGTCCTCGCAATTTTTAAAATTGAGCTTGGAAACATCCTTGAAATTCCCACATCGGAACAAGAGTCGGTAAAACAATCACTTTAAAATAAAGGAAGATAAGTATAGAGGTCACCCGAGTTAACCCATACTAGGATTACATGTAGAAAAACATGGACATGGAAGAAAAATAAAAGGTTCATGTTCTTGAGGGAGAGTGATAGTAAACATGTCTAAGAGAACGTTAACCATAAGAAAATCACAAACATGTGATGGGTTAAACGGTATTCGATTCCCCAGTAGGAAAAGTTAATATAAAACATTTTTGTTTTAAGTTACTTTTTATTGAGGAATTTATTCACAAGGAAACATAATCACTTATCATGTTGACTTTCAACTTTTACTAGATTCCTCAATCAGACTAATATTTTTTCCAAAAGACGAGTATTTAGGGAGACTTGTTCGCATTCAGAGTACTATAATCGACTTCTAGAGAATCACCTAATCCACCAAATAGAACTATATACATCCCTAATCTATATACTTTAACAAAAACCAAAACCAAAAAGGTTAGTACAAGGTCAGATAATCCCGAAAAGGATAACCCTTTAAAAAGAAAATCTATGCTTAATCTCCAAAATTTGTCCAACATAACACAAAGTTCAACGAGGACCATCCGATAAACAATTTGTCCATAAAATTCTTCAAAGTAAACCAATAAAAGATTGTAACCCAAATATTTGAAGGATTTAGTCACACAGTCTTTTAAGTTAAATCGAAACATTTATCTCCAAACAACATCAGTTGCTCCTAAAGTCTCGTATTGAAAAGTAATTAACCTAATCACATATCCTCCATCATAGGTTAATCATTTTCATAAATAACCCAAAATCAACTTACTCTTAATTCATAAAATCATATAACAAAAAAGAATCAGTCAAACTAACCAGGGACTTCACGTAGTCTAGTGGTAGGCTATAAATATCAGTCGCACTTTGGTTGTGGGTTCGATTCCCGCAGCTTTGTCCGACGCGACGGGTAGCCACACGGTCTGCGTGTTGTCCTTTTTCCAAAACTATATAATTCTCAAATAATTCCCCAAAAAGGGATAAAATCATCAAAAATAACCATAACATAATTTAACCTCAATTTTATCTCATTCCTTTCACTTCAATCATAACATATAGTAACCCATAATTACCTCAAAAGTAAGGATCATATAAACCCAAATGGTTCTTTATAACTATGTTAACAAAAGAAAAGATAACTATTCCTTGAATAAAATTTTCATATATTAAACATCAGGGTTACACATAATATAAAAAGTCTTCTAATGTAACCCCATCATCAAAAAAGACTTAATACTCTTAGGAATTTCACCATAACTCTTGAATCCCTTATATGTTGACATCTTACTCATTCAACATTCTTCATGATCCATTAACCATTCCTTTCCAACTTCTCCCGAAATACATCTTTCCTACAAACAAAATCATGAATCATATCCTATGATTCCAAAATAGGAAAACAATAGTCATGAAATAATACATACCTTTGATTGGTCATTGTCAGTTTCTTCATCCTCAATCGGAATGGCATTAGGTATTTGTAAACAAATATTTGTACGCTCTTTGTGATCCCATTCACGAAACTTATTCATTGGTAATGTGTTTGCATAATGACCATGCACACCACATTTAAAACATTCAAATGATCCCTCAGAAAGAAATTCATTCCCTTTCCTCGAGTCAACTGGATGCTTCCTTTTTCCATGGTAGGTTCTTGCTTTATGACCTTCATTTCCACATCTATAGCATATTTCTGTCCCTTTGAATCATTTTCCTAGGTGTTTCTTTCCACATCTTTGACACATAGGTTTTTGAACACACTTACCTTTATGATTATTACCTGTACTTCCATAGGGATTTGTTTCTCGCATATATGATGCCTTAGAGAAATCACCAAGGTTTAGGTGGTCAATCATGACTCTAGATAGTTGGTTTAGGATAATCACAAGAGTTCATATTGAAGCTCCAATATCATTCAGTTGCTTTCTCAAAAAATTGTCATAGTTTCCTTCACATCGACTGTTACATTGGTGCCTGCTAGATCTAGCCATTTACTAAAACCAAAAAGGTCAGTGTGAGTATGTCAAAAAACCATCATGTACTAACGAGGAAGATAAACACTAAGATATACTTACTCATTCACTTTATCTAAAACTAGGACTCTTTCTGAAATCCTAACCATTATGGTATGCCACTTATGCTTAAAGAATACCCTAACCTCTAAATTTATCTAAACCGACCTTTGATACCAACTATAAGTCCCCAGCCTTAAACCTTACTTAATCTTGAGTTATTACAAGATTACACATTGAGGATCTTTTCAGGTTTAGAGTTTTAGAGAATTAGATCATGAAACTTGCATTACATTCCTCATTTAAACAAAGTGGTTACATAAAAGACAGTACTCATTCTTCCCATCAAAGGAAACATATTTAAAATAAATCATTGATTTTTTCTTGACACATCCTTGACACTATCATCACATCGTGTACCTTTCCCTTGACCTGTGAAAAACATTTCAAAAACATGGGATGAGCATAAAAAGCTTAGTAAGGGTTATAAAAATATGGAAAGGAAACATGATTGAATATATACATAAGAATGAAATCATACTTTACCCATAAAACATAGGCACTCTAACATACCTCATAAAATCATGAATAAATCATAGAAATCATAAAAAAATAAAGGTAACTTGAGGCATTCATAACTTTATTACGTAGGGAGTAACCCTCTTGGTTTCATTTGGAATACCCATTACAGTATATTCCCTAAATATCTTTGGAGAAACATTAACGTTTAACCCCTTCGCGTTACCCAATGCATTGGAGAGCCATATCGGGCTCACACGCCCTTAGTTTATCACAGAACAACCCATTTTCATAACAATGCCCAAGAACCATAAAATAAATGTATCACATAAAACATGCATAAAGGAAATATAACATTTCCACATTTCAATCACAATATAACATTTTAGGATATTGAAATAATGATTCCATTAAAAAACCCATTTTCAAAACCATTTAAAACATTTAATAAAGAAATTTTTGAATCAAAGTGTCCCATACCACCTTGAAGCTTTTACCATTTTAAACCATTAATATCCATATAAATAAATCCTTAAAACCATTTTTAAAACATGGGTATTAATAAGAACAAATCATTAAAACATTTAAAGCGATATTTTGGTTAAAGGGTTTTTACCAAAATTAGTGACACTTGAATACAATAATTGAGGAATTACATTTAATCAGAACTATATAATATCATGAGAATAAATGGATTCATGATATAATATTCCAAAGGAAAGTATATACACCATATAAGAGTGAATTGGTGCATAACAACAATGAAGTCTCAATAGAGATGTAAAATGTGATGAAATCCCTTATAAAGAAGGTTTCCTTAAATTAAGGATAAATCAATCTCAAAATTAGGTTTGACAAATATAAATACACCCAATATAATTGTATATTAAGTGTAAAACAATAAAAGGTCATTCAAACATATTCAAAGGATGACATATTCAATAACTACATGTTGAACCCAAAGAAATCGAAATTTGGTTAAAAAGTTCCCTTGGTAAAATTCGACAGCCTAACGTCATCACTACAAAATTCAGAAAATGAGTTGATGAGAGATAAAAAGGGTATCTCATCACTTGGACATAAAATTTACATCAATAAGGATATAAAATAACATATCCCAACATAATATTACGTGAATTAAAAGACATAACAAATGATGTCTTTTAAAAAGAGGAGGGTGAAAGGTCCCCTTACTGAGTTGGGTAACTTTTGAAACGTGCACCCCATGGAAGAAGGGTCATACAATGAAGATGTGAATACCCATAAATGAAATTATAATACAAAAAGTGCATAATAATGGGCAGTACATACACCACTCAAAGGAAATTGTGGAAAATGTAGCATAAATCTCACGGGAATAAAAGTGAGATGAAAAATCCTTTACGAAAACTCGGCAGCCTAACGACGCCACATAAAACTTCCAAAAAGGATTGATGAGAGAGAATAGGGTCTCTAATCACATGAACATAAAAATTACAGTAATATTAATATAAAATAACATACCAATAACAAGAAATATGATCTTCAAAATGAATGACATAAAAGAGTGTACTTAAAAAGAATGAGTGGAGTAGGATCCCTTACCTCAAGTCAAACTTGTCTTGTTCGTTTCATTATATTTATGAATAATAAACTTTTGTCAATTAATAATTTCTTAAGTACCTAATTTAGTGATTATTATTCAGTTCATATCACATATTGTAATGTTATAATAATTTTTTAATAATGTTAGTTCATATCAGACGTTTTTGCCGATGTTTGGTACATGAGTCAAAAATGAACTTGTTTGAAAAACGATTGCCCATATAGTTATAAGTAAATAATTTCCAGAATGTTATTAATGATTAAAATATCATATATATCAAGTAAATATTCATTTTATACTATTCCATATCATTTGGAGATAAAAAAACGAAAAGCACCATTCATGGAGACGGTAAGCCGTACGTACGCATGAACGCTACTTTTATTTTTTGTCATATTAATGGAATTAAAACAAAATGAGAGAGAGAGAGAGATATGTTATAATTACAGAATGATATTAATAATTTATATGTAATATATTACATATATATCTATTATATATATGTACTTATAATATTACATAACATTTTGAGATAAGAAATAAAATGTACCGTTCATTGAGACGGTAAGCCGTACGTACGCATGAACGCTACTTCCATTTCTATTTATTATTTAATGGAATTAAAACATAATGATACATAATATTATTTTAATTCCAGTATGGTATCATATATAATATCATTAAATATAAGCTTTATACGTACCACATATGGTATTAACGAATCAAATCACTTTGAGGGGGCGGTAGTCCGCAATTCCTTAAATGAAGATATAGCGTTTACCCATAATGGAAACCATAAAGGTACGCCATAAATGAAAAATACAGAAGCTTAAGTAAAAAATAAACATATTAGATATCATATATAAATATAGTGTCATATTAATGGCCGCCTTTGAAGGTGTTAGAAGAATGTTGAACAATCATCGTTTCGGGAGGCAGAAATTCGACCTCCACGGAAACAGTATGTTCATTAACCATTAGACGTAGGTGTGTGTAAGTGTAGCTCGAATCCTTATTATAAGAACATACTATTATATTTAAGATACTGTATTTTCTACAAAATAAATGAATAAATAGTGTTTAGGGGGTTGGAGAAGCAAAATAAAACAAAAGGACTCAAGTGAAGACATTACCTTAAAATCGGGTAACTCCCTTTGGTTTGAGCTCAAAGTCTTCCTTGGGAAGACTTCTGCCCAATGTGAGGCTTCAAGGAGTCATAGAGGTAATTGGAGAGACAAAATGGGAAGGGTTTGGCCGAGAAAAAGTATTTGGGTGTGTGGGTAAGGAGGTAGAGGTGGGGGCATTTTATAAGAGAAGAGGAGGGGCACTCTTGTAAAGTTACAAAATGTTACTTTATTTTCAGAAGATTTTCGGATTTTAAAGGTCCTACATTTATGTATTTATAGGATAAGGTTATAAGGGTTCTAAATCCACTCATCCAATACGTTTTGGACATGTTTAGGTCTTAGATATTACATTATCTTTCCATTTTATTTAAATCGTTAAATAATGAGGTCATCGCTACAACATCATGATGACATAAATAATTTATTTTATTTATTGTCTAAAAATTATAAAAAAAACTACTATGATGTAGTAAATATTTTTATCTTTCTAATTACTATTTATAGTCAAAAATATAACTTGTATAACCTCACGTAAAAATTGTTTTAGAAATACATCTCATGTTTGAGTCATTTTTACTTTAACGTTAAATAAAAAGATATTTATGTCATTTCCCAACCAAAGTGGCTCCATGGGGTCCCCAAGTTGACACATGGATTGTCTTGGTCGGCCATGACACATAAAATTAGGGTAGGACATGTTTCTAGTTCATTTCATTTTATTAAAACATTATTCTTACCATAAACTACACTAATTACCTCTAATCGTGATTAAAAACATAATAAGTTACTAATTACCTTTAATTACAACCATGTATGTCAGATTTTTGAAATTCAAAACAAAAAGATGGAAAAATTTCATTTAAACGGAAAAATCAGTTTTTATAAGTACTACTTAGTGGTTTCACTATTCATCAAAAATTGAAGTTTTTCAGAAAAATCCCAAAAATTCACCTGAAGCTATATTTGATATTCCGAATTCAAAAATGAAGTCTATTTTACAAAATTCAAAACATATAAGTCACATTAATTAATTTAATAATTAATTCCCACTGTCAGAGCAAATAGCGTGTTTTTATGAAACAATAAGTATCAAAAGATTGACACTAGTTTATGTCTGATTTCAAAGTGAAATTTATTCCAACGACCACTATTGGATTTAATGGTAAAAATATATTCTAATTTAACATTAAAACCAATTCAAAAGATAATCTAATCATATAAATAAATTAAATTAAAAAGAGGTTTTGAACATTTTACACTATTCATTAAAAAATGAACTTTATCGGAAAGATACCAAAAATTTACACAAAGTAAATTTTGATGTCCCAATTCTTAAGAAGAGATTTATTTGGTTCAATAGAATGTATAAGAGTGAACAAAACTATATTTAATGATGGTTCTCCATCAAAAGGCGATAAGTGAACATTTAGTGAAAACTAGGGCATATACGCCTAAAATTGAATTCTTTCCATATTTTAAGTGGAATTCCTGATCAAAAAATAAGACGGTTCATGATAGGGAATACAAATAAAAAATCACATACACAGGTGATTAACCCATATCTAACATGTTACAAAGGCCTTGGTAACCCACCTTGACATAGAGATATTATATACAGAAGTGTTTTCGATAATTCAATCTTTTATTCCTATGTTATGCTTTCATGTATTATGTTCTCCATTTCCATATGATTCATGTATTATGAACTTCTAATATTTATTACGATCACTAATATATTGGTTATAATATTGAAATTTTATGCTCAGGTTTAATACCCATCTGATCATGTTATGCTTGTGAAATTTCTTTTATTTACCCTCACTAAGCATCTGATCTCACCCCTCTCTTATTTTTCATTTCCCAATGCTATGAAGATTGCTCTTATGAATATGTACAGAATGTAGAGATCGTTGTGGTTGACGATGAAGATATTTCACTAGGATATAAGATTTTTTCATGTTTCAAAAGAAACTAAACTATTATGATCCTTGGGCATGTAATTTTTTAATGTATTAAATATTCATCTAATATGATTTAATATCCATGTATATTAATCCTAGGTCATTATATTTTGTATAAAGGGAAAGGATAATTCAACCTTTATAAAATAGTATGATAAAATATTAGTGATATATCAAGGTATATTTCTAAGGATATTTATTGGAATTCTTTTAAGGATAAGTATAATGATGAGTTAACATATATGAATCTTTACAGGACTTTTGGTTAAGGAAAGAGTAATTGGTTTCCAAGAAATTCGTCCATGTCTATATACTAAAAGTGAATGTGCCTCTAGAACAGATGAACTTAGGGGTAACAACTCCGATGTGATTTGCAAGTCCCGACTCAGGGTAATCTAGTGCACAAAAATATTCCTTTCTACAAACCTGGTTTTTAACTCTCGAGGGATATTCTCTGGGAATTAAAAAACTCTTTAGGAACTATAATGGTGGATTTAAAGAGTATTTACTATGAATAATATAGGATAAAACTTCATTTTTGTAGTTTAATAAACGTTTCATAATTAAGACATTATTAAAGTGTTTTTCATAATTATTTGGTTCCTCGCTATGATAAAAAAATTACTCTCTGTATTTAGTTTTAGTCAATGGATAGAACAAAAAGGAACCACATTAATGGTGATTACTTTAAACAATGCAGTGATTGACCACATGAGAAACCAAATGCTATGGGATAAAGAATAAAAAATTTCATTCTTATACATAAACAAATTTTATAAGATTTGAAACATGAAGGATTCCCAAATAATAAAAAGAATAAACAACCTTTGGTTGTGTCCTCTATAAGGAAAATTTTTACTTATTTTAGTGGGTAACCTGATCAACTTGTTGTTGAACAATAGATTAGTACCACTGAAAAGAATTTTTCAATTCCTTAATGTTGAGAAAAATATAAATTCAATCTAGTTATTTAATTGTTAGAGGGTGAAGTGGATTAGTGGTGGAATCTAATCAATAATACAAGGTATCAAGATGAAATTGACTCATTTGATTGGGACACATTCAAAAACTTATTTTCTAATAATTACTTTTATCATATTCTTCTTAGGAATATGGAAAAATGAATTAATTGAGAACAATCAAAATAATGATGAATCTATTCATGCTTATGAAGAAAATTTTAAATGTCTTGTGAGGTAGTCTTCAGGTATTATCATACAAACTAAGAGAAATATTTATCGATTCTTTAGAAGATTGAAACCTATTCTTCAAAAGGCATTGTCTATAAGATATTATAGAAGCTATCAAAAAGTTTTTATATGTATTATAAATGTGGAAATTAAGGTGTTAGTTGTGTATAAATATGATGGTTTTGATATGAAAATGAATATTGAGTTTAGAGGAAAGTATAAAAATCATAGAGTAAAGAAAATAAGCCTTCCGTTATGCAAAAACTGTGGAAAGAAACATTGAGGGATTTAACATAATGGGAATACTAAATGTTTTAAGCATGGAAGGGAAGTTCGTAGTGTGTATGAATGTAAAATTGAGTGATGTATGTTAGGAAATGAGGAAAATAATGAGAAATCCCCATAGATTTTACCTCCCAGACTTCAGTGATTCAATTTTATTGAGTTTGGACATTACACTAATATGTTCCACAATCCAAAAGTTAATGTGAAGGATAAACCAAAAAATCCTCTGAAGGCAATAGAAAAAGGGAAATATAATGATATTATAATGGATGAAGTTAACCAATATAATTAACAATTACTTATCATTCCCTCTAATGTAGGGAATTTTATGTTTTCTTTTATTTGAGTAATCATTATGAATGTCTTATTGTTTGTCATGTGGTTATATTTAAGGTGATTGTCATTCACTATGTGAATTATGGATGAATAAAATCACATTTCATATTCTATCATTATAATTATGGAACCATATTTTAAATAAAAATGTTTGTTTAAGATAAGAGATTATTTTAGGAATAAATGGTGGATTATATTTTGGAAGTGTTTCATGGTTAAAAATTTATGAAATATTTATGTTAAACATTATTGAGTCAATAATGATTCCATATGAAATTTCCATTCCTATTTATTTTGAAAATCATAAACACATTTTCTTAAGTTAAATTTTACTTCACTAAGAATAACATTCTTATCGAACTTTTTATTTTTCTAAGAAAACATTTATCCTTTCCCTTGGTTTCTAATGCCTTATTAAATGTCATATAAAACTAAGATTAACAGTTATTCATAGGAAAAAAATTGGATCCTTATATGAAACCTTGGAATATTACAGTTCCTTACATATTAATTCGTTGTGAAATTCAGACTTCGAATTCTATAAAATTCATAATGAGAATTCTAAGAAATTCAGACTCTGAATTCTCTGAAATTTAGATTCCAAATTCCGTGAAATTCATATTTCACCTTCTATGATATTCAGACTCTAAATTCTGTAATATTCACACTCTGAGTACTCTAAAATATAGAGTCTTAATTCTTTGAAATTTTGACTCCAATTTTTCTGAAAGTCAGACTTTGAATTCTATGAAATTCAAACTTCAAATTACATAGAATTCAAATTCTGAATATTCGTTTTTTTAGAATCTGATTATTTATATTATTAGACTTTGATTATTTTTCTAGATCTTGATTTTTCATATTTGTTAAAGTTCTTTAAATTCCTAACTTATTCTTTCAATTTTACCTGATCCTAAATTTTGATACAAATTTTATTTTCCTTATATATTATTTTTTCTTATGTATGATAATGTTTCTAATGTTTTCCTTATAAAAATGATGTATTACAATCTTTTTTTTAAAAATCGTTGGCTGGGTTGCATGTGTATAGGTCCCACTAAATATCAATGACAAAAATTACCATTACAGGAGGGATATGAAGATTGATGTTTTTTCCCATAAATAGAAGCTCCTTTGAAAGATCTCATTAAATGATCAGTATTACATGTCGCGATGTAGGGAAGTAATTTTAATAGATATAAACTCTCATTCGGTGTTTGATCTGTGAACATATTGTTCAACCATGAATAACATGTTCAAATTTGTGTGAATCTAATTGTGGTTGTGTACAATTGAGGGCTTATAGGGATAAGAAGACAGAGGTTCCAACTACCTTATGTTTTACCACTTCTAGGGATAGGAAGACAGAGGTTCTGACATACTTAAAGTTTGAGGGCTTCAATGGATACCATGATAAACTTGGATATTCTAATTGAGGGCTTACCTTGGTGTGGGTAAGATAAACATTCTTGAAAGTATAAATCAAGGGATCTTTATCCACGGTTGTTTGATACCCTTCTATTTGGGTTAAAAGATTACATACTTTTTTACTTTTTCCTATTATAAGATTTATTTCAGATGAAATTTTGATAAAGAAATAAAGTATAACATTCTTATACTTTTTTATACTTATATACTCTGATAAATAAGATTCTATATTTTTTATTGTATAATCATTACCTAAGTAAAATTATATTTTTTTGTTCCATATTACCGGATCCTAAGCCAGATTCTATCTTAGTTAAGAAACAAATAGGGTTTTTGAGTTCACACTGTTTAAAATTGTTGAAAATATATTTCTATTTATGCATAAAAGGTAATGTTTTTTAAAACCTACAATTCCCTCACCCCATCTTTTAATTGAACATATAAATCTATATTTTGAACATAAAATTAATATTAGAGGAGGTATCTTAATACTTATATTTGTATATAATTTTTCATTCTCATTTTTCCTTTCTCAACTTTTATTACATAAATTTACTTTATTTAGTCTTGATTAAATATTTTTATCAAGGATTATAAACTTTTACAGCAAACATGTTTTATGGAAGGTTTTTTTACTATAGAAATAGAAAGTATAAATGTTGGTTCTATAGACAGTATTAATCCTACCATATCACCAAAATTTTTTGGTAATGATTATGAGTACTATAGATATAGGATGAAGTCTTTTTTATTAACACGTTATGGGATAACTTTTTCATGCTAACTATAGATTTCCAAATTCCAAACAATGATGTCTGGACATTCACATGTCAGTAAAAATGAGAATATCAACCAAAAAACAAGGTATGCAATACTATTTTACATTCATTGACCAAGAATATATATATATATTCAAATTTATTCTCTTGATGCTCCAAATAGTCTTTTGAAGAAACTTGATGTCACATAATTTGGATCTTCTAATGTAATATAAACTATAAGAGATATGGAGAGAGCCAAATATCATTGTTTTTTATTTCCTAATGGAGAACATATTTGCAATGTGAAATAATAATTTATGGCTATAGTCAACGGTCTTCAATCTATAGGAGATAAAGGTCTTGATGATGAAGTTCTTGTGGACAAGATAATTGATATATTTCCCAATTAGAGGGAATCAAAATGGACAACTATCGATGATAATAGGAAAGTATCTTACATTAATCATGATGAGTTATTTGGTAATCTTCATTAACATGAAACAAGAAGGAAGAGAGATGTTGATTTCAGTAAGAAGAACAATGGTAATAGAATTGTTTCTTTCACTACTACATCCAAATCCAAGACTCTTGAAAAGGTAACAACATATAATGCTAAGAGAGATGATGTTATATCTAAATCACGTGACACTGATCAGTTTGAGAATGAACATCACAATGTTTCTCAAATTATGAACAAGATTGTGGAAAAAATACTTGCATTGCAGATATGTAAAGAAATATAAGAAAGAAAAGTAAGCTTATAAATTAACTTGTTATGATTGCAAAAGGGATAAACATATTAGACCTAATTGTCCTATATGTAAGAGATAAGATAGAAATGAAAATCATTTTTAATGTAACAGAAATAAGTACTTAAAATATAAGGCTAATAAAGACGTGAAATCTAATGACACATGGAGTTCCACTGGTGGTGACTCTTCATAAAAATCATTAGAATATGAATCTTCTAGTCAAAATAATATTGGTCTTATAGCGATGTTACCTATTGAAAATCATTGTATTGTGTCTAAGGTACACAATGATAAATCTTTAACCAATATTTATTTAAATTGTAATTTTCATAATGAATAAAATTATTAATATTTAGATGAAGAATCATCATCATTAGAGGATAATTATTTACATTCATTTGAAGAAGTTTCTATATTTTCAAAATTAACTGATAATGAAAACTATTAGAGAAAAATGAATTTAGAGAATGAAAATTTTAGAATTTATATTTTAACAAAAGATGTATCACATCTTACCAAATATCACTATAAAAAAACTCTTGATTTTGAAAATGTTTCTAAAAACATTAACGAAGTTAATTATAATAAGGATAAATTTTTAAGGATCTTGTAAATTTTATTTCAAATAAAATTTTTATAGAATAAATCATGTTCTAAAACTAATGACTATGAGGATAAAAATTTATTCATTAGAAAAAAATATGAAATTATTTTCTTAATGAAACATTTAACAAATTTCACTTATATAAGAAATGAATTTGATAAACTATATTCACAACTTCATCCTCTTAGGAATAATTAATGATTTGGTTATACACACTCCAAAACTATTTTTAATAATAAATTTTTTGTTCCCTAAATGGATCCTTTTCACTAAGTTTTAATTTGGTGAAAATTGGGAGAAAATTTTTTCTTTAAATAAATACCAATACTTGGGAATTTATAAAGTTTATTTTTATAAGAAAATGTGGATACCTAATATTTTACTTTCTAAAATTTCTGGAACCAATAAATTTTGAATTCTGAAACTCTAAAATTTTTATTTTATAGAAAATTAAGTAAGTTACATAAACAATATATGTTAAATGGATTGTGGATGTTCCAATCACATGACAACTAAAAAACGTCTTTGTAAATATTATCAAGATAAAATGATGAAAAGTAACTTTTAGAGTAAATGCTCTGGGAGAAATTGTTGGTATATGTAACATCATTGTTCTTAGAAAAGCTTTAATTTCAAATATATTATTTTTAATGGTCTTATGATTTACCATATAATCATAATAAAATTATGTGATGAAGGTTTCCTTGTAAATTTTAGGAATGATAAATGTTATGTACATAATTCAAAGGAAGAGTTTATTCTTTATACCATAGTCATGAGAATGTGTTAATACATAACATAGAAGACTATAAGGGACATGATCAATCCTGACTTAGTGTAATGGATGATCAATATTGGTTAAGGAATAGAAGGATAGGACATTATAACCATAAGAACCCATTAAAAATTTCAATGAAACGACATGATAAGGATCTATCAGAGCATAGATTGGATTATTCAAAAGTATATTATCCTTATAAATATAGAGAGCACCATAATTAGAGCATTAAATCAATCGGCGAAGTCTCAACTTCTTATGAACTATAGAAATTTAATATGGAAATTTATAGAACAACACCAACTAGAAGTATTCAAATCAAATAATATATATTTGTTTTAGTAAATGATTACACTAGATTTACATGGGTCGATTTTCTAGCAAATAAATCCAATGAATATTCTTATTTTAAATATTTTTTATCCAAAAACAAATATCAGATGAGTATTCATTGATAACAATTCATATTGATCTTGGGGGATAATTTCAAAATTCATATTTTGAAACATTTAGTAAGAAAGGGAATACTCATAACTTCTCAACACCAAGAACTCCACAATAATATGTTGTTTCTGAATGAAGAAATATAATTCTTAAAGAGATAACTATAACCTTGTTAAGTAAATATTATATTTCTAAATACTTTTCAGATGAAGATGTTAGTGATTCTTTTTAATCTATAAATCGAGTTTTAATCAGTCCTTTTCTTAACAAAACTCTTTATGAATTATGGATTGGTAGAAAACCTACACTTTCTTTCTTCAATGTATTTGGATTCAATGTATTCATCTTGAATAATAAAGATAACTTACATAAATTTCCACCCAAAGCTGATGAATGAATTAACATAGGCTACTCCACTACTTCTAAAGCTTATAAAGTTTATAACAAAAATTCGTGTACTATTGATGGAAGAGTGCATATAAAATTTGATGAAACTGATCCTTTTGTTTTTATAAAACCCCAACCTACATCCTCATATGTGTTTCCAAAAACTAATTACCAAAATTTGATGGAATATTCTTCTAAAATTAAAAATAGTCAAGAAAATATTTCTAATGTATTAATCCCCAAAATATTTTCAACCTTATGTGGATGAACATGTTTTACAAAACCCAAATCTGTTGTTTTTGAGGAATCATCCCAATGATAGTATCATTGTGATTTATATCAAACTATATGGACTAGAAGTTCTATAGGAAATATTATAGAACTTTAAGAATTTCATTTCCAATTTGAACCAAAAATCTCTATTTAAGCTCTAAGTGATGATGATTAGATTAAATCTATGCATGATGAACTAAATAAATTCAAAATAAACAAAGTTCGAACCTTGGTTGAAAGACCTAAAGAAACATCTATATTTGGAGTAAAATGGGTATTTAGAAATAAATATGATGTAAATTGAATCATGGTAAGAAATGAAGCTAGATCAGATTCCAAAGGATATTATCAACAAGAATGAATATACTATTAAGAAATATAAGCTCTAGTAGCTAGACATGAATCTATTCAATTTATACTAGCCATTTCATCATTCATTAATTTCAAACTTTTTGAAAAGGAAATGAAGTGTAATTTCCAAAATAGATATATTCAATATGAATTTTCTTTTTAACAACTTCCGGGTTTTGATGACACAATGAATCTTGAACATGTTTTCATACTTACCAATGCTTCTTATGAACTAAAAAAATCCCCTAGATCCGGGTATGATATACTAGGATGGTTTTTGTTACAAAGCAATGAGTATGATGGGTGGGTTAACATTTTTCCATTGTTTTCAAATTTTACAAAAACCAGAACGAAATTATAAATCTCAACATAAGTATATTAAATATATTCTTAAGAAGTATGGATATGATAATACTAAAAATATATGTGTTGAAATTGATACCTCAATTTCTCTTGATCGTAATGATTTTGGGAAACTAGTGGATCGAACATATTTTAGAGGTATGATGAGAAGATTGTTATACATAACATGTAGTCATCTAGACATTATGTTTTTTAGTATTCTTATGAGAAAGATATCAATCTAATCCAAATGAGTCTCATTTAAAAGAAGTGAAATGGATTTTTTCTATTTAAAGTTATGCACATATTTGCAAAAAAATTTCTTTCAAAAATTATTTTGTTCTAAAAAGATATTCAAATGATATTTTTGGTTAATATAGAATGGATATAAAAAGTACATACATTACTTTTCATTTCTTAGGACATTCATTAATTTCATGGTTGTAAAATAAGAAACCCATAATATCACTTTCCACTACTAAATTTGAATACGTAGTAACTGTAATTTGTGTCTGTCAAGTGTTTTGTATGTAACACACACTAATAGACTATGGAATAAATTTTACCAATACATTGATATTATGTAATAACACTAGTTCCATTTACCTATAAAAAAACCCGCACATCACTCCTGTGAAAACACATAGATATTATGAATCGCTTCCTTGGGGATCACACAATTAAATGAGACATCATTCTTCAATTTATCAAAATCAAAGATAACCTTCCTTAAAATTTTACAAAATATTTACTTTCTGAAATATTTTAATATATTAACCATAATTTAGGAATGATAACTATAAGTTAATCATTCATATTATATTTTTGTTGAACCCTATATCCTAATATTAAGAAACTTCATAATACATTTTTTTCATTTCGAATTTAGTTTATAATTAAAAAATTTAGAACCTAATTTTTTCTATGTAAAAATTTTAAGAACATAAATTTTTTTTCCTAATATTATTTCTTGAAAACAACGTATTTAAAGAAATACCATATCAATAATCACAATTATTTCTATGAAATCTAGAATGTATCTTTCCTTACTTAAATATTCTTAATTTTACTTTTACGTGTTGGTATTTCTATCTTGTTTGAAGAAAACCTTTCATGTTCACCTTCCTTAAATCTGATTTTTATTTAAAACCTCAAAATATTAGAACCATAAAATCCTTCTTCAATATTGATATCAATAGTAGGATCAGATAAACCTTATATACACCATTTTATTTTTTTGGGTAATTCAAACCATCGCCACTAAGCTTCTATAAAGTCCCCCCATAATCGTGTCCCACATTAGTTTTTCTAAACTTTTTTCACCAAAGCTCTACCCCTCTATAAATTGTTCATTCCGTTTTCTAAATTTCATTACATTCAGAATGTCTCTTGATTTTTTCTCATAGAATCATATGGCCTCAAATAAGGATGTCAAGGATTGGAAAATATACAGAGAAAGGTTGGTCAACCCAAATTTCATGGCCATGTATAATTCTTTAATTAGGATGATTATTAAGATGAGTAGATGAGAAATTTTAGGTGTAACCAATTCGAAGAGTCCTTATCAATTTTATCCTGATCATCTCATATAATTTTATAATGTATTTTTTTATGAATAAGGAGGATGTGAATTGTTTTCCTTCATGATATATGGAAAAAACCAATTCATTATACATCTACATGGCTAGAAGCATTCTTGGAATTCCTTATCCAGGTGAAGAAATATTTTTCTCTCACAATCTCTTAGATAAAGAATGATATTCTGATAAGGTAAAAAAAAATTATTCCTTGGACTCAATGGAGTAATGTCACCAAATATAAACTATCATACAACAAACATTAATTTGTTATCTTTTTGGATTGAGGTATTTCTCATTCTGAGAAAGGGAGATAAGGATTTCCTTAAGAAGAGTGATATTTTCATGATGAAATTTTTGATTAATCTAAGAAAGATAAATCCCATAAAATATATTATCATTTCTATTATAAATTTCAAACATGTAACCCTGAAGTATCTAATAATCATACGTCTAGCGATCTTGTAAAATATCATCATTCTCTTTCTAGAGACTTTCAAAATTCATAGTAGTTCAAAATAATGAAATTTAAAGTTTATGTTGTTGAGTGATGACACTCTAAGGAGGATAAAAATTGGGTTCATTACATAGTCAGGGGAGTTATATGGTCTTTTGTAAAATGGTATTAAATCTTTAATTATTAATGGGGTGGTATGGAGAACTTCCAAGAAAACCCAGAAGAAAAGAAAGGAGAATGAACCGAAATCTAATGAAAAATAAACCATTTTGGAAACCCAGTTAGCTAGACCAAAGCCAAAAAGGCAGAAAATATTTTCTAATTAATTGGTAGCAAAGTGGGGATAAGAAAAGAAGAAGAAGGAGGAGGGAGATTATAGTTTTGGATAAGACCCTACTAAGGAAAAAGACATTAATATTCAAGCTACTGAATAAATTGAGAAAAAAAGTGAAAGAGATAAGGAAAAAAAATTCCGAATACAAAATCATTCAAGATATACTCAAAGATATAGAAAATGATTTTGAACAGATCCATATACCAGAATCCTTCCTTCAAGATTCATATCTAAAAAACTCTAGGAAATAATCTTTCAATGCGGAAACCCATTAAGGATGAAGAAACTGTATAGCAAAAAAGATTTTTTAGAAAAGAAGAGAATGATGAAGAGGATTAAAGTGAATATGTGACCAACAGGTGGAATAATTTCAAGAGAAGGAAATTCAATCTCACAGGATATCTATTAGACAATCCCAGGTTGAATCAACTAAAATAATTTCAGAATGGAAAGATGTTGATGAATAGGATGACATTGATACACTTACTGATGGTGAAAGGAGTGATCATGATTTTATTCATCCTAAATATGTTATGTAAGGTGTTGAGAAAGATGATATTGATGGTGATAAGATAGTCCATGTCTCTATTAGTGAGCATCAGTCTCTAAAATCTGAGAAGGTTTTTTCAAAATTTGACCAAGGAAAACATTTGGTTTTTGATTAGCCCAAAAAGTCGATTATTGTGAAATATAAGAAAGGTGTAGTTTGAACATCCAAGTGGAAATCAGAAGAGCTGGATAATGTTTCCTCACCAGCAACAGAATCTCCTTTTGAATCCTCATCTTCCATGGGAATAGATTATTTATCTAGTAATTGAAGAGGCTAGTTAATACAATATCCTTATTTCCATGTATCGACTTGATATGTTAGTTTCTTCATCATTCTATAAATCAGAATTCGTATTCGATAAGAATTATCAGGGAAACGTTTTTCTTGATTGAAGTGGAATTAAAAAATTATCATATTGGTTATGATGATCATAATATATCATTCTAGGAAATAAATAAATGGTCTAAGAAAAATTATTAATGATATGAATATCATGGATGATATACAAGATTCAGCGAAAGATGATTTTGGTAAATCAAATGACACGATCAAGAACCACACGGTTTTTTTAGAGAAGCTGGATCTTGTGCTAGTTTCATAGATTCAATATAATATAGATCTGAATAAAAATCTCATTTCAGTTGCTCTAAATTTGAAAAGGGAAAGAGAACTCAAGGAAGACTTGGAAGAAAAAAACAAATAGTAATAATATGTAATAAATTCTCAAAACGAATTTCTTAAATCTCATGAATAAAGGATCAAAATTATTGAGAAAAATAATCAAAATCAAGATAAAGTGACCAACAGATTTTAAGATGGTTATAAAGAGCTGATGAACATAAAATAAAACTTTAGTAAGCTTATGCTAAATGAAAATAAGGATGAATGATTTTTCCTTAAAATTTTTTTTGTGTATTCTCCTTGTACAAAAATTCAAACATAATGAAATTTTGTTTTACATCCATTGTTTGTATTCTATATTTTTTAATCTTCTAGGTCCATTTTTTATTTCTCATTCCCTCTATTATAATTTGAAAGTCATAAAGGGTGATAAAATAATTATCATAAGAAAATTAAGAATATAATTTCATAAGTAAGGTGGAGTTTAATTAAGGAGAATTTTCTTAAGAAAGAAAAATTAACTTCTCTAAGATATACAATAATATGATCCTTAGGTATTTCAAAATCTAGTGGGGGGGGGGGTTATTCGTATTCATTAAGGATCTATGAAAATAGAGATACATGTTACTTTTAATGTTCAAAAATTAGAAACTTTATTCCATATATTCTTTTTTGAAAGGATGTTTTTGCTTTTCAAAAATGGGGTGATATTTGAATCAGTAAGGTTCATTATGAATTTTCAATTACATTATGTTTTGAAAATCACTAAATCGTTATCTTAAGAAAAATTAGCGATCTATAAGAATAATTTTCTTAATGAAAATTTTCATTCACTATGAAAGTATTTATTCTTACCCTTGGATTCCAATGTCTAATTTAATGTCTTCACCAACCATGATTAACCATTTTATTTAGAAAAAAATTAGGATCCTTATCTAAAACAATGGAATATTATAATTCCTTATATACAAATTCTTTATGAAATTTAATCATCGAATTATTTGAAATTCAGACTCTGAATTGTCTAAAATTCAGACATCGGATTATCTATAATTTAGACTCTGAATTATCAAAAATTCAGACTCAGAATGATCTGAAATTTTGACTCTGAATTCTACAAAATTCAGACACTGAGTTCCTTGAAATTCACACTCTAAATTCTTCATAATTTAGACTCTAAATTCCCCAGACATCAAACTTTTAATTCCTCAAAATTCATACTCTCAATTCATGCAAATTCAGAATCCGAATATACATTTTTTTCATAATCCTATTGTTTATATTTTTATACTCTGATAATTTTTTTGGAATCTGATTTTTTATATTTGTTAAAGTATCTTTACATTCATAAAAAATTGTTTCAATTTTATCATATCCTAGTTACTTAAACATTATTTTATTTTACTAACATAATATTTTTTCTTATGTATGAAAATGTTTCCCAAGTTTTTTTTACATAAAACGATGTCATATGATCTATTGTTAACAAACCTTTGGTTGACTGATAATTTTACATGTCCCTCCAAAATTCAAGGAAAAATTTGATCATTTGGGAGGGAGTCGACCATAGAAGTTTTTCCTATAAACAAGATCTCATTTGAACATGCTCATTAATCGATCAAGTGATTAAATTCTTTGATGTTGTGAAGTGATTTCTAGAGAGATAAACACTCTTTCCTTGTTCAATATTTGAACATATTGTTCATCCATAAACAACTTGTTTAGTTTTGTGTGCATATGATTATTTTCGTGTAATGTCGAGGGCTTCCAGTGATAGGAAGAATGTGGTGCCAAATACCGTAATTTTAGAGGGACTTTCGAGTATAGGAAGAGAATGGTTTAGACTACCTTAAAGTTTGATGGATTGTGAAGATAGCATGATAGACTCCGATATTCTTATCTAGTGCTTACCCAGTTGTGGGTAAGATATATTTTCCTGTGAGTGTAAATCAAGGGACCATTATCAATGTTTCTTGGATACTATTCTATTTGTGTTAAAATATTTTCAATTTGTTTAATTTTTTATGTTACATGTTTTCTCTCTGCTGAAATTTTGTTAAAGAACTAAATACTAACTTTATTAAACTTGTATAATATGATAAATAATTTTCTATATGCATTAAGGAAGAATATTTCCCTACGTAATATGTTTTTAAATTTCTTTTCTAGATCTATATTTCTAGATATTATGAATGATTGTTTCTTAATTATGATCCAAAAATGGATTGTGAATTCACATTGTTTAACTTTTTAAAAAATTTATTTCCTTTCATTCCTAAAATGGAATGTTTTTTAAAACCTACATTTCACCCCCCCCCCCTCTTGTAATTAAGCATCTACACCTATATTTCAATCGTAAAAACATCATATAATGTCAGTAAGATTTAAGTGTTGTCATTACGTATGAGGATTTATGCATATTGGATATCATGTTCAAACTACATTGTTTTGATAATAAATGATGGGATGGAATATCATATGTCTCAGGATCTGTTATTACTTCAGAAATGAAAAATTCACCCTATTTAGAGAAATCGGTGAATTGGATCAACGAAATACCAAGAGGTGTTGTTTTCATGAAAACATTAAATTATATCCTTTCATTAAAAAAATTTTCCTTTAGGAAAAATGATATTAAAGACAAAAACAATTTCCTAGTATATTCATTTCTCATGAATCCATAGATCTCGTATTTCATCACATATTTATGTCTTTGTAACTGTTATCCTCCTATTGACCATGTTATATATCCATCACCATCAGAACTTGATGGAAATATTTCTCTTCCATGTCCATGTATTCACTTAAAACCTATTTCTTCTTATGTGGAAACCTAGTTATATGTTACTTTGGGTAACCATTTTGGTTCCCACATTCCATTTTTTAAAGGCAGTATTTGTATTCATTTTTACGATGTGGATATATATGAAATGAATGTTCAGGTATTAATCCATTGATAACCGAGTTGAATATAAAGAGTTAAATCCATTTTAAGGGGGTAGAATGTAACACCCTGAGATTTTGGGATATATTTTCCTCAAATTAATTTATTTTTTTTGAAATTTTTTAGTTCATGTGAAACTGGAAGTAGTTATATATATATATATATATTAAAACACTAAGTCAAAAATTTCTTTCACACAACACTAATGTGGATTGTGATACACACAACACTGAATTGGCTTGCACTACACACAAAACTGACTTGTCTTGCGCTGCATGCAACACTAACTTGGCATACGTTATAAACAAAACCAAGTTTCTAGGAAAAATAATTTTATAGTTATAATTTCTTTAATGAGTAAGTTATAACCTATATATTAAAACATTATAATATGAATAGTGATTACTAATTTTAAAAAAATAATGGATTTATATAAATAATACATATTGATAAAGAAAAATGTAATTTCTTGTAATGTCTTTATATGTTTTAAAATACAACTTTCTTGAATGAACTACTTTTTATGTCCTTTTAGGAAGAAAATAATAATAATTTTAGACCTATATATAAATTTAATATGATAAAAAAAATTCATATTATAATTTATAATTATGAAATTAGCTAAGGGTGAATTTTTGGGGTTTTTCTGTGAAACATCATTTTTTTATTAAAAGTGAAAAATACTGGACATTAGTTAATAACTTCCTTTTCATTGAAATAATTTTTAAGGTTAAATTATACATTAAATTTAATTTAAGGTAAAATTATATATATTATAAATCTATGAATACAGTTTATGTCATTATAATCCATTTAAATTGATGTTTAATATAAAAACCAATGAAACCATGGATTATTATTCTACTTAAAAATCTAGTTATTTCATCCTATTTGCGGGATTGCATTAATCTTAATTTTTCCATTTTGGTGAATTCAATTTATTAAATTATACATAAACCAATTTAATCAGTATAATATATATATTAACATTATATTATGTTTATTTTTACCAAAAACATTGGAAAAAGTGATTAAAATGTTTCACAGTGATTATGGTCAAATTTATCATAATTATGGACTAGACCTTATTCTTAGGGGCCCAAATGACAAATAAATTGGTCCAAAACCATTTTTATGGAAATATTTAGTCTATGAACATTCCATAATTTTTTCATGGTTTTTTACATATTTTTTTGAGTTATAACATATATACACCTAACTTGTTTTTAAAAATTCTATGTGAGTCTTTTTCCTTCACTATAAAAGGCCATCAGTACTCCCACATCCTCACACCTCTGATGTGATTCAATCACACACGACATGGAATTAATTGAGGATGTTTTGAGTGAATATATAATACATATCGATGATATAACCAAGATAATATAATAATTATATATAAATATTCATATCTATATTTTACATTCCTTGTTTCAACATGATAATTAAACGGCAATAGCCTTCATGCGTATGTATCGCTTACCGTCTCTATAAATCATGTAATAAGTTTAATAATTATATATTACATGTATTGTTATAATAAAAATATTTTTAATATAAATTAAATTTAATTCATGGTTTTCATTTTTTAAATCATGTTATAAGTATAAGTATCAAAGACATAACAAATTAAGACACATTCGAAAAACAAAGTTGATATTACCTAAAGTGAATCCTTAACATAGAATTTTCAAAAAGAGGTTAATATAAATTCATAATCAAAAACTATATGGTATTAAAATTATTAATATGGTTCTTTTATTGATTTATAATATATTTATATTTTTTATATAGGAGGTTTTAATGATTACTACAAAACTCAAGACATAATATAAGGGGATTTCATCTCACTTTTTATTTTCATGAGATACAAGATTTATTCAACACCCATTATTTTTGTGAGATGTGTATACTTATAATGGATTTATTATATGATTATTATACTCTAATTTATGGGAATTTATTTATAATTACTATGTTTCAAATGTTTTCAAATCGGTAAGATATTTTTGTCTCAATTTTCCTTATTAGGGAGACAAGACATTTTATGCACCTATATTTTTTATGAAGGTTTATATACTGACTTTGAAATTCTATATCACAAATAAATTTATATTCATAATATTTTATGTTCTATTAAATTTATTTTCTGTAAATGGGGAGTATAGTTCAAGGTTACCAAGTGGTAATATTATATTGAAACAATCTCATCACTTTTTGAGATTATTGATGATTATGTTTCATTTGATGAAATATTATGATCCATATATTGAGAACACACATTAAATTACTGATCCTTTGTTTAATGATGATATCTATATAAATTTGTGTCATTTTTTCACTCTTTGCAATAAAATATATCTAAGAAAGTGTTTTTAAGGAAGTTTGATTTTAACACTCCATTGGGTTCGAAATATGAGTTCCTTCAAAACCATGTCTTCTAAAAAGGGTTTACAAGAAAAATTTAATATATTCCTATAATCATAAAAATTAAATTCTTCCATTTTTAACTTTTAAAATTATTTGAAATTAATCATGTTTTATATTTATGAAAAAGGAATTTTTCTTACCTTTAAATATTACAAACTGAATATTCTTTTAGCCTGATATGACATGTATGGATTTAACTTCCATCATTTTTATGAAGCTTCTTTTCTAAGTTTAGAATTTAAATTTATAAGATAATTGTTTTAAAATTAATTGTCATGGAAAATTGTTTTCAAATTGTTTTTAAGATCCTTTCTTAATTTTTCATGTAAAATGGCCTTCAAAACATTTTGAAGTGTTCTTTATAAATTTTCAATTTATTTTCAAAGAAAAGGTTTTCAAATCTTTCTAAATATTTTGTTTAATGTTTTAAAATTGTTTTCAAAGAAAAATGTGTTTAAATTTTTTTGAATATAATTACATATGTTTTCATGGGTAAAGGGTTTCCAATTGATTTCAATTCTATTTTATATTTTTTCATCTTATCTTTTAAAGAAACTTTTTTATGGTTTTATGCATTAAAATGACTTTATCAATGAATAAAAAAAATTTACCTTAGGAAATGTTTCTGAAATACATTTCATAATTATTTCCCATCTAAGATGACATTCATTCCTTTCTAGGAAATTATATAAGGTTCCACTCATATTCTTTCACTGTATGGGATATGATTGATGTCCTGGTCTTTGTGAAATTCATTTCTTTTTGATGAGTTATATATTTTTGAAACCCATTTCTCTTTTATGGGTCATATATTTATGAAATATATTTCTTTTCCAAAAGTTATATGATTTTGAATCCCACTTATTTTCAATGGTTATGATTTAGAGAGGTGATTAAGAAACCTATCAAAATTTTATTGGTTATGATGTGATGAAATGTTAGTGATACCAATTTTATTACAGTGGTAATAATTATTGTTTGTGAAATCTATCTATTTTTATGGGTCATGATATGATGCAAATTTTTTCCTATGGAACTTGTATGTTTGATTCTGTTACATGACAAGTGATAACTATATCTCCCGCCAACTCATTTGGTAATAATAAAATTTTTATGAGTACAAAGGGTACATGGGAGGGACTCCCAATCCCAAAAAAAGTCTATATAAGAGTACATCCAGAGCCCAACATAAGAGGTTATAAGAGAGCGCAAATCATGTTCCAAAAAATAGGGTACATGGGGGGACTTACCAAGCCCAAAACAAGAGGGTACATGTTAAGGCATTTGAATCTTCGAATAAGAGGGTACATGAGAGGGAATCCTAAGAAAAAAGTAGGTGCATATATGATTAACCTAATCATAACATTTTACAAAGGCCTTGGTAGGCCACCATGAAAAGGTGTTCTTATATACTATGTATTTTCTACAATTCCATGTTTCATTCCTATGTAATGCATTCATGTATTATGTTCTCTATTTCCTTATGATTCATGACTTAAGAACATCCAATCATTATTATGAACTCTACTTTATAGGGTATGGCCATTAAATTGTATGATCCAGTTTCATACTATTGTGTTCATGTTATGCTTATGCATTTCCATTATTTACCCTTACTGAGAAGCTGAGATCACCCCTTTATTAGGTTTTATTTCTTGAAGTTATGAAGAATGGGTTTAGGTATATGTACTATAGGTGTAGATATTTATTGGAGATATTGAATATCATTCACCAGGATAGAATATTTTGATTCCACAATTCCAAATACACTAATATATTATTGACCTGATGCATGTATTTTTGTAATGTAATAAATATTCATATTAAATAATTTAAAATCCATTTATATTATGCATTCCCGGACGTATCTTCTCCTCAGCATTTCTTCTTGGAAGATCCTAGCGTGCAGCTCGCGTCTTTGTGGGATCAAACATCTTAATGATTACACCATTTCTAGCATGTATTCCTACCCCACCTACGAACGGGATAAGGATTTCAATGGAGTCATAGTGAAGGCACTGTGTTCGAGTCCCATCATTAAGGGTTGCAGTCTCGTTTCTATGTCAGTTGTGGGTGTGTATGGAGGTTCTATGGGGGGTTCGAGTGTAGTCTTCAAGGTGGTGATAAGATTGCAGATATGGATTTTGGTGGGGCTATTCATTCAGTATGTTCAAATTGGGGTGGATGGATAAGGTGATGGTTTTCAACCCTTGAGATCTTGAATTGCGATATAGTTTTGTATGAGAACTATTATAAGTCTTTCATTGAACTGCATGATTCTAGTTTGCATGATTCTATTTTTCATGATTCTTTTTTGTGTGATTCTATTATGGTGTATTGACTTAAGTGGTGGATAAAGTGATCGTGTTTTGGTGAAGGAGATGTGTAATTAGTACAGTGTCGGTGTTTAATTTTTTAATTTTTGAATGGGGTTTTTGAGTAATTTTTTCTGGAACTCTGATCCATGGTTATGGTTAATGAAACGGGTTCTACAATAAGGAATTACTCTGGAAGAGGTTTAGAGAATATTTTTTTCACTAGATTAGAACTTCCAAAATTGTATTTTTTAGGGGGTATGGTTATTATTTTTGGTACCACGCTAATGCACATACAAGGGACAACAAGCTAAGTAGTGTTGAGAAGGTGGAAGCAGATATAAAATTTTTAATGTTGGGGAGGGTATTATCTCTTCAGACATGAATCTAATTTTTTTACTCATTTGGTCTGTGGGGCTTCGTTGTTGTTTTATGTCTTTGAGGTCCTCATGGGTTCCCCCTAAACAGTTAAAAATTTCTATTTTAATAAGAAAGATAATTTTGTATAAAGTGCTGGTAGTAATTAGATAATTAGAAGAAAATATATGTATAAAAACCACTCATGGGATAATACAAAGAAGAAAAATCTCATGCCTTCTCTAGATCCATATAAACCCTTTTTTCTAATATAATGTTACCCTGTAAGTGAAAATTGTAGATCAAAAAGTGTATTATTTTGACCATAGAATATATCCAGTTGTCTTTTAATTTACCTAGGAAAATGTAAATATTTCTTCATGATTGTTTCTAGTGTAATTGAACACTAAGATTTCATCCACATTAACAACAGAAAGAGAATCTGGGTGTGGGTGGAAACATTGATTCATCATCATAATGACGATAGCAGGTTTATTCTATAGAATGAACAAAATTACCAAAAAAAAGTATTATATATATACCTATTTTGAATGTATATACATATTATATATGTGATTATAAATATTCTTTTATGCTAAAATAATCTCAAATTAAAGAGTGAGAAGTCCCTATGTCCCCAGAGTTAGTTAAAGAGGACATATATAAGAGGATGTGGGTACTCCTTTCATTAATATTATCTGATTTTACCACATGTAATCTAGAAATAAACTTAAGGTTCTATCCATATCCTTGTAAAAAACTATAGGTGAACCCTTGGTATATGTATTGGGTTGTATAAATTCATTTCATCTAGGACTAATAACTTTGATTGAGTTCATTGAAATCAGTAGTATCTATCCTATTTGGGGGAATAAAATTGGTCGCGTTACTCAAACAAGCAATATGGTGAACATTAACTCTATCTCTTGTGGGATCCCAAAAAAATCATCAAGAAAAACTTTTCGGAATCATTCCACCACTTGAGGAGATATAATCTACCATACCCCCAAATCATCATGATAAAGGATAGAAATAATAACTTATAGTCTAGTTGACACATGCTGCCCAGGTCGAGCTTGAGTTTCCTTGACATCCCTTTATCCTTTGTGAACATATCTATCTCCCTGATGTGAACAAAAAGACAACATATGATGAGAATAATCTCATCGGGATAAAAATTGTAATCACATTTCCATCGAAATATTTTTTTATAAAACCAATATTCTCCTGTAAAATAAATATACATAAGAAATGATGCCTCATATTTCAACTGAACATTGTTTGCATTAGTGAACACTTACTAAATTTGATACCAATGAAGTGTTTGTAAATTTTACACAAATTATTTTTCCCATTTTTTGACCAATAGATACCATTAAATCATAAGATATTAATATGTTCTTAGAACCATTTTCAAATGAAAAAGAGAAACATACAGAGGTTACTATGTTCTAACCTATAATTATAGATAACTGACACTATACTTCATAGGTGTATGATGTATTGAATATAACTATACATATTCATTTCCTAGATCCACAGCCTAACCTCCCAGAGTATGTATTATCTTTTATTTTTTCATATCCAATAACTATCTATGTCATCCATGACTACATTCATTTCCTATAAATTCAATATTACTCAATAATATTCTCTAAAATACAGTGGTATCTTCTACTCTAGAAGTCAAAGTTGTTACATATCCTCTCTCAATTTTATTTGGTAGAGTGTTACTACAAAATAACTTATTATGTCCCATTTTTTATTATATAAACTATATTGGGTATGTAATACAAAAGGGCTTCATGTTACAATATATTCCACAATAATGACATACTATATAACTATCAGTTCTTATAATCTAAATGCCACTACACTTATGTGAAATATAAATTCAATGCTTCTAGCCAATGGATTATGTATTAAAATTCCCATTAGTTGATGAAATATTCAGTGTACCTTTAAATTACCTCATATTTCACTTTGAGATAAGGTAATGGTTCACTATATCATAGAATTTATTCATTCATAAAAAGTTCACCTATGATCGTGTGGAAAGCCTAATCTCATACCCATATAATATATCCATTAATAAATCATAACATTAAAGAGTGGGTTAAATAAACTATAGATCAGTGTACGAAGTTCCATAATCCATTATGGATATAGTTCCATGAACTAGATGTATTAATTGCAAGCTTGATCATCTCTCGTTTTCTTTGGAAAAAATTATTTGTAGAAACTAATATATAAAATCCTTCAATCCATACCTATATATTGATCGTTCTATGTTATAATTGACAACATGTCTTGTTAGATAAATAAATCATATAATTTTTGTTCTACACCATCCTTTCTAATTTCTTCTCCACATGTTAAAATATCATGATTATAGCCTCAAACAATGACTTACCATACAGAAGACCACCTTCCCCAGAGAATAAAGGTGGATTTTATTATTATAAATCCCTCTCCTACTCAGATAAAGTTACTTAGAGTAATGGATCTCCATCCATGGACTACACTATATGTAGAAACCCCTCTCTATGATTTCATTTTTCCTCAGTCTAAGAAAAATATGTGATATCATTGGTAGTTACACAGGTGGTACTACATATTGTTCTAGTCCCACCACTTAAGGAGTGTAGTCACTACTACCCTCCTAATTCCTGACCCAATTCCATCATGGAAGCATATATCATCAATTCAATAAATATTCCATAGAACATGATACATGATAGAAGAGTAAAAAAATTATTAAAAAATATATGTTCAATTCCTCTCAACAAAATATACCTGAACCAAACTCCCACATATATGGTCATGTCATAAGGTGATATTTCATGTCGTAATCTTAAATGATTAATTATATATGGATTGAATTCCAAGTCATAGAGGAAAATAATCGATATGATTCAATTGGTATAATAGTTTATTAGTAACCATTTTTTGTCAACATTACGAATTATAATATTATCCTGTTTGTCTAAAATCATTCAATTATGTTGAATTCTATGCCTATATTATAAAGTCATAAGCACAATATGTTATAATAAATATTTTATTTAACTATAAATATATTTTTTAATATCTTTTCATAGATTATAACAAGTCTATATATGTTGGTTCATTAATATGGATTTCCATTCCAAATTTATATATGAATAATAATATAAATGATCATTGGAATTGCTTTTAACTGTGATTACTAAAAGTATCAAAATATGGTAAACATTTTTCATATCTAAACAATCATAAAATATGTTAGGTAGTATTCAATTAGAAATATACGTGTCAAAATTAAATTTAGCTTAATAAAATCACATTAATAAAGAAAATTGTTTAACTTCATTTCCAATATAAATATTTAGTAATTACCAACCTTGAAATCAATGCACATAAAGAATCAGATATACAATATATGTGATAAAATAGGCATGGAATGGCATATATATAACACATAGATCCTTATATACCTATAATAATACATAAACTAATGCTCTTTTCCCATTCTATCAAATGTGTAATAAAAACACATAAAATATTTCATACTAAAGAATGTGCATTTTCAAACTATGAAATTAGTCTAACTATTACAAGTTAAATCTATAATAAAAAGTTACATTCCCAAAAACATGGTTTCTCTCCCCTTTGTGGATTATCTACTCCTACGAATGACATATTTTCAAGATATGACACATCCTAGTCCCTATTATACTAACCCTAGATATTCATAAAATGGGAAAACGAGTCACTCCATCTACTTTTGTATATATGGATCCCATTTAATAAATATTTCATAAGTCAATTTGGACATAAGGCCTCAAGTAGGCCTCCTCTTATTCACCATTCTACTGACAAGCAATGAGAGAGTATGGTGGTATGGTGGAAGAGACTATACCCTATGTTTTAGAGTCAAAAAATTTGGTAAATCATGTACAAAAAATAGTACTTTGTTAGAAATAAACCATCCATATAATAAAAAATAGATATAATTAATAAATAGTGTGTAAATTTTATTTCATTATATTACAAAAAATTGTGTAATTCTATAAATCATAGCTAATATATAACTATCATATTATATTAAAAAGGAATCAAAATGATGAAAATATATATCCCCACCAGCATCCTAGGAGTGGGTTCAATCCGATCCTCTCATGTACTCATCCTAAAATGAAATAGAATATCCAAATCTAGTAACATCCAAATATCCTTACATTAATCCATTATATATACCTAGTTACCAAAATGATGGATCGAACAAGGTGTGATTACAACTCAGTATTCCACCACCAGAAATGTCTTAGGAAAATAAATACATTGAGTTGAAGATATAATAGTATTGTTTATATTAATAATGATAGATATAATGTGTAGGTGAAATATAAAATAACATATTATTTAGCCTAGTTATAATTTCTTTTACTATCAGACCATTAATTCAACAAGGGACCCATGACACACACCCAAGGCGTTTGAAAAATAATATCCAAAGAATCCATGGAGAACCACTTGAATTCATGAAATTTTGGTTATATGTTTAATCCAATGGAATTCCAAGGAATTCCACATTATTGGTGGGATATAACCCAACTTGATAATCAAGTATAAGGTAAGCTTGGGATAATGAGGATTGGAATCAATTACATTAGATTTTTGAATTCCATGACTCCTGACATAAAGCTAAATCTATTGATCTTATCATAGGAATTATATATTTTCCATAGAGAAAATAAAATTATATAACATCAAGATAAGGCACTCATCCTTACGATTAGAGGTAATTAGAGTAGTTTAAGGTAAAAATAATGTTTTAATAATATTAGAAGAGCATGAAACATGTCCTAGCCTCATGGGATGTGTCATGGCCGACCAAGAAAATCCATGGGTCAACTTGGGGACCCCATGGAGCCACTTTGGTTGGGAAATGACATAAATAACTTTTTATTTAATGTAAAAGTAAAAATGACACAAACATGAGATGTTTTACTAAAAAAAATTTTACATGGGGTTATTCAAGTAATATTTTTGACTATAAATATTCATTATAAAGATAAAATTATTTCCTAAATCATAGTAGTTTTATTATAATTTTTAGTCATTATATAAATTATATTATTTATGACATCATGATGATGCAGCGATGACCTCATTATTTAACGATTTAAATAAAATGGAATGAAAATGTAAAATCTAAGACCTACACATGTCAAAAACCTATTTTATGTGTGGATTTAGAACCCTTACCACCTTAAACTATAATTTTATCAATTTGGGACCTTTTAAATCCGAAAATCATTTTAAAATAAAGGAACATTTCTTTACTTTCCAAGAGTGCCCCTCCTCTCCTCTTATAAAAGGCCCCCACCTCTACCTCCTTACCCACACTTCCAAAGCCTTTTTCTCGGCCAACCACTGACCATTGTGTCTCTCCACATCCCTATCTAACTCCTTGAAGCCTAAAATTGGGAAGAAGTCTTCCCAAGGAAGCCTTTGAGCTCAAACCAAAGGGAGTTACCCGATTTTAAGGTAATGTCTTCACTTGAGTCCTTTTGTTTTATTTTGCTTCTCCAACCCCCTAAACTATTTTTATTCATTACTTTTGTAACAACTAAAGTATCTTAAATATTCTAGGATGTTGTTATAAGAAGGATTCTACCTACACTTACACACACCTTCGTCTAATTGTTAAAGAACATACTGTTTCTGTGGTTGGCGATTTTCTGCCTCACGAAACGATGATTGTTCAATATTCTTTTAACACCTTTAAAGTTGTCCATTAAGATGTCACTATATTTATATATTATATATAATATGTTTATGTTTTACTTAAGCTTCTGTATTTTTCATTTATGTCATATCCATTATTGTTACCATTATGAGTAAACGCGATATCTTCATTTTAGGAAGTGCGGACTACCGCCCCCTCAAAGTGATTTGATTCGTTAATGCCATATGTGGGACGTATAAAGGATTTAATTAATGGTATTATATATGATATTATACTGGAATAGTAATATACCTTTATATCATTATGATTCCATTCTATAAAATACGAAATAGAAATGAATGTAGTGTTCATGCGTACGTACGGCTTACCGTCTCCATGAACGGTGCATTTCATTTATTACCTATAAATGATTATGTAATATTATAAATGCATGTATATAATGGATATATATGATATATATGATATATAAATCATTATTATAACTCTTGATATAATAGATAGATGATCAACTTGTAATTATAAAGGGCATATTTTGACTCAAGTACCAATGATCGTTTAAACGACTGTTATTAACTAAAATAATTACATAGTGTTAATGACATGGTAATAATTGATATAAAAGGAATAATGAACATGAAAAAGGTTATTAAGGAATTATAAATTAACTCAAGTATATTATTCAGGAGATTAAAGAACGATCGAGTCATGTCGGACCCGAGGTAAGGGATCCTACTCCTCTCTTTTTAGGTACACTCTTTTATGTCATTCCTTTAAAAGCTCATCTTTCTTGTTATTGGGATGTTCTTTTATATTAATATTACTGTAATTTTTATGTTCATATAATGAGAGACCCTATTCTATCTCATCAATCCATTTTTTAAGTTTTGAGTGGCGCCGTTAGGCTGCCGAATTTTTGTAAGAGATCAAACCTATCTCTTTCTTTTTAAGTACTCTCCTTTATATCACTTCTTTTAAGCTCATATTTGTTATGTTGGGGATGTTATTTTATATTCATATTGCTGTAAACATCATGTTAATATGATGAGAGACCCTATTTGATCTCATCAATCCATTTTTGTAAGTTTTATGTGGCGCCATTAGGCTGCCGAGTTTTCATAAGTGATTTTTCATCTCACTTTTATTCACGTGAGATTTATGGTACATTTTCCACAATTTCCTTTGAGTGGTGTTTTTACTGCCCATTATTTTACTCATTGTGTAATATAATTTAATTTATGAGTATTTACATCAATGTTGTATTGTCCTTCTTTCACGGGGTGCATGTCTTGAAAGATACCCATGTCGGTAAGGGAACCTTTCACCCTCCTCTTTTTAAAAGGATTATTTTGTTATGTATTTTAATTCTCATATTATTATGTTGGGATATGTTATTATATATCCTTTTTTCCATAAATTTTATGTCCAAGTGATGAGATACCTTTTATCTCTCTCATCAACTCTTTTTCTAATATTTGATGTGACGCCGTTGGGCTCTCAAGGGAAATTCTTAACCCAATTTCGATTTCTTTGGGTTCAACATGTAGTTATTGAATATGTCATCCTTTGAATATGTTTGAATGACCTTTGATTATTTCACACTTAATATCCTATTATATTGGATTTATTTATATTTTTCACACATAATTATGAGATTGATTTATACATAATTTAAGGATACCTTCTTTACAGGGGATTTCAACTCATTTTACATTTCTATTGAGACTTCATTGTTGTTATGCACCAATTAACTCTTATATGGTGTATATAATGTCCTTTGGAATATTATATCATGAATTCCCTTATTATCATGATATTATAACGTTCTGATTAAATGTTATTCCTCAATTATTGTACTAAAGTGTCTCTCATTTTGTTAAAAACCCTTTAACTAAAATATGGGTTTAAATGTTTTAATGATTTATTCTTATAAATATTTCTCATTAATATCCATGTTTTCAAAATGGTTTTTAGGATTTATTTATATGGATATTAATGGTTAAAAATGTTAAAACCTTCAAATTGGTATGGGACTTTGTCTCAATCTCCTTTCATTGAGGCATATTTTGTTTTATACACAACCTTATTTTATATGGTGTATAAACCCCTTTGACATTTAAGATTATTCAAAAGGAATATTTTTTATACAAATAGTTTACTAAATGACAAAAGGGAATGTTCTTGTCATACGTAGGCGTTGACAACGACTTCTCTGCCACCGTGACCATTATTTGAGTTTCGGATTCCTCTACAAGCCATACATTTTTTTTAAAAGAAAAATAAATACCATGTTTTAATTTTCATTAATTTTGTTATTGAAAATTGTTTTCAAAATGTTTTTATATAAATGTGTTGTATTGATATCTTGTGATTGAAAGGTGGAAATGTTATGTTTCCTTTATGCATGTTTTATGTGATACGATTATGTTGATGTTCTTGGGTATTATTATGAGGACGGGTGGTTCCGTGATAAACTAAGGGCGGGTGAACCCGATATAGCTCTCCAATGCATTGGGTAATATGAAGGAGTGAAACGTTAAGGTTTCACTGAAGTGATTTAGGGAATATACTGTGGTGGGTATTCCAAAAGTAACCAAGAGGGTTACTCCCTACATAAGAATGTTATGAATGCCTAAAGTTACATTTTATGTCTTATGAATTCTATGATTCATTTATGATTTGATGAGGTATGTTAAAGTTCCTATGTTTTATGGGTAAAGTATGATTTCATTCTTATGTATAAATGAACTCATTTTTCCTTTCCATATTTATATATCCCTTATTGAGATTTTTATTCTCATCCCAAGTTTTTTTGAAATATTTTTCACAGGTCAAGGGAAAGGTACATGATATGATGATGGTGTCAAGGGAGTTTCAAGAAAGTATCCATGATTTATTTTGAATATGATTCTGTTGATGGAAAAAAATGAATACTCTCTTTATGTAACCACTTTGAATAATGTGGAATGTAATGAAAGTTGTATGATCAAATTTTCTAAAACTCTAAACCTGAAAAGATCCTCAATGTGTAATCTTGTATTAACTCAAGATTAGTTAGGGCTTAAGGCTGGGGCCTTATAGTTGGTATCAAAGGTTGGTTTAGATAACATTATAGGTTAGGGTATTCTTTAAGCATAAGTGACATTACCATAATGGTCAGGAATTCAGAAAAAGTCCTAGTTTTCGATAAAGTGAATGAGTAAGTATATCTTAGTGTTTATCTTCCTCATTAGTACATGATGGTTTTGTTGATATACTCACATTGACCTTTTTGGTTTTAGTAAATGGTTGGATCTAGCAGGCACCAAAGTAACAGTGGATGTGAAGGAAATTGTGACAGTTTTTTGAGCAAGCAACAGAATGATATGGGAGCTGCAATGAGAACTCTTGTGTTTAACCTCAACCAACTATCTGGAGTCATGATTGACCACCTAAACCTTGGTGATTTCTATAAGGAATCATATATGCGAGAAACAAATCCCTACGGAACTATGGGTAATAATCATAAAGGTAAGTATGTTCAAAAACTTATGTGTCAAAGATGTGGAAAGAAACACCTATGAAAATGATTCAAAGGGACAGAAATATGCTATAGATGTGGAAATGAAGGTCATAAAGCAAGAACCTGCAATGGAAAAAGGAATCATCCATTGGACTCGAGGAAAGGGATAGAAGTTCTTTCTGAGGGATTAGTTGAATTTTTTAAATGTGATGTGCATGGTCATTATGTAAACACATGTCCTATGAAGAAGATTCGTGAATGGGGTCACCAAGATCGTACAAATATTCATTTACCAATAGCTAATTCAATTCCGATTGAGGATGAACAAACTGACAATGACCAATCAAAGGTATGAATTATTTCATAACTTTTGTTTTCCTATTTTGGAATCATAGGATATGATTCATGATTTTGTTTGTAGGAAAGAATTATTTCAGAATAAGTTGGAAAGGAATTGTTAATGGATCATGAAGAATGTTGAATGAGTAAGAAGTCAACATATAAGGGCTTCAAGAGTTATGGTGAAATTCTTAAGAGTATTAAGTCTCTTTTGATGACGGGGTTACATTAGAAGACTTTTTATAGTATGTCTAACCCTGATGTTTAATATATGAAAATTTTATTCAAGGAATAGTTATCTATTCTTTTGTGGACATAGTTATAAAGAACCATTTGTGTTTATATGATCCTTTCATTTGAGGTAATTATGGGTTACTATATGTTATGATGGTAGTGAAAGGCATGCGATTAAATTGAGGCTAAATTATTTTATTGTTATTTTTGTTGATTTTATCTCTTTTTGGGAATGATTTTAGAATTATATATTTTTGGAAAAAAGGACAACACGCAGACCGTGTGACAACCCGTCGCGTCGGACAAAGCTGCGGGAATCGAACCCACAACCAAAGTGCAACTGGTATTTTTTGCCTACCACTGGACTACGTGAAGTCCCTGGTTAGTTTGACTGATTCTTTTTAGTTAGATGATTTTATTAATTAATAATAAGTTGATTTTGGGTTATATTTGGAAATTTATTAACCTATCATGGAGGATATGTGATTATGTTAATTACTTTTCAATACGAGACATTAAGAGCAACTGATGCAGTTTGGAGATAAATGTTACGATCTAACTTGGAAGACTATGTGACTAAATTCTTCAAATATTTGGGGTTCAATCTTAGTTTGGTTTACTTTGAAGAATTGTATGGACAAATTTTTTATCGAATGGTCCTCGTTGAACATTGGGTTTTGTTGGACCAATTTTGGAGATTTAGAGTAGATTTTCTTTTTATAAAGGGTTATCCTTTTCTGGATTATCTGATATTGTACTATCCTTTTTGTTTTGTTTTTGGGTAACGTCTAAAGACATGGAAAGCATATAGTTCTTTTTTTGGATTAGGTGATTTTCTAGAAGTTGATTATAGTACTCTTAAAGTGAACAAGTCTTCCTAAATACTCGTCTTTTGGAGAGAATATGAGTTTGTGTAAGGAATCTAATAAAATTTGAAAGTCAACATGATAAGTGATTATGTTTCCTTATGAATAAATTCCTCAATAAAAAGTAACTTAAAACAAAAATGATGCCTATTAACTTTTCCTACTAGGGAATCGAATACAGTTTAACCCATCACAAGTTTGTGATTTTCTTATGGTTAACTTTCTCTTAAACATGTTTTCTATCACTCTCCATCATAACATGACCCTATGTTTTCTCCTCCATGTCTATGTTTTCCTACATGGAATCCTAGTATGGTTTAACTCGGGTGACCTCTATACTTATCTTTCTTTATTTTAATGTGATTGTTTTACCGACCCTTGTTCCGATGTGTGACTTTCAAGGATGGTTCCAAGCCCAATTTTAAAATTGCGAGGACGAAATTCCCAAATGGGGGGAAGGATGTAACACCCTAGGTAAATAAAGAATATGAAATCTTTATATATTTCCATATTTGTGAATAAAATATTAATATTAATTTTAAGGGGATGCTATGCTCAATGGCGTACCCAATACACAACATAGAGTTTCTTGGGAATCTTACGTTGCACTCTAATAATAAAATAATTTTATTTTAAATAGTAGTTAACGCCTAGCCGTTGTAATGGAGGGAATGAATAGAACTAACTACAAAATGATTATATATGTTTGTCAAATATTTTTACTCTACAATAAATGTTAGAGGACTAAAAATGCCAATGAATCCAATTTTAAGCGTAGACATTCTAATATTCTTTAAAAGGTTGATTAACCGCCTTTTGATGGCGAACCTCTTTTAAATCCACTTTTCGACATTTTTATGTGTTATATTTAACAAAATAAAATTCTTCTTATGAATTGGGACATCAAAATTCACATTGTGTAAATTTTTGGTATTTTTCTGAAAAAGTTCAATTTTTAATGAATAGTGAAAAATGTTGTATTTTAATTCAAAAGCTCTTTTTAATATAATTTATTTATATGATTATATTATCTTTTAAATTGGTTTTAAAGTTAAATTAGAATATATTTTTACCATTTAATCCAATAGTGGTCATAGGAATTAATTTCACCTTGAAATCGGACTTAAACTAGTGTCAATCTTTTGATACGTTTTGTTTCATAAAAACCCGCTATTTTCTCTAACAGCGGGAAGTAATTATTATATTAATTAATGCAACTAATATGTTTTGAATTTTTTAAAATAGACAACATTTTTGATTTCTAAATATAAAATATAGCTTAGGGTGAATGTTTGGTAATTTTCTTAAAAACTTCAATTTTTGATGAATAGTTAAACCACTAAGTGGTACTTATAAAAACTGATTTTCCATTTAAATGAAATTTTTCCATCTTTTTGTTTTGAATTTCAAAAATCCTACATTCATGGTTGTCATTAAGAAGTAAAATGTGGTTCAATGGGATTAAAATAATTTTTTGGTGAATAATAACTTATTAACTTTTTAATCACGATTAGAGGTAATTAGAGTAGTTTAAGGTAAAAATAAAGTTTTAATAATATTAGATGAGCATGACACATGTACTACCATTATTGGATGTGTCATGTCCGACCAAGACAATCAATGGGTCAACTTGGGGACCCCATGGAGCCACTTTGGTAGGGAAATGACATAAATAACTTTTTATTTAATGTTAAAGTAAAAATGACAAAAATAAGAGATGTTTTACTAAAACAATTTTTACATTTGGTTATACAAGTCCTTTTTTACTATAAATATTTATTGGAAATATAAAATTATTTACCACATCATAGTATTTTTATTATAATTTTTAGACATTAATTAAATTATATTATTTATGACACCATGATGATGCAGCGATGAACTCATTATTTAACGATTTAAATAAAATGGAAAGACAATGTAAAATCTAAGACCTACACATGTCCAAAACCTATTGGATGGGTGGTGTTAGAACCCTTATCACCTTATCCTATAATTGTATCAATGTGGGACCTTTTAAATCCGAAAATCATTTTAAAATAAAGGAACATTTCATTACTTTCCAAGAGCGCCCCTCCTCTCCTCTTATAAAAGGCCCCCACCTCTACCTCCTTACCCACACATCCAAATCCTTTGACTCGGCCAACACCTGCCCATGTTGTCTCTCCACATCCCTCTATAACTCTTTGAAGCCTCACTTTGGGCAGAAGTCTTCCCAATGAAGCCTTTGTGCTCAAACCAATGGGAGTTACCCGATTTTTAGGTAATGTCTTCACTTGAGTCCTTTTGTTTTATTTTGCCTCTCCAACCACCTAAAATCTTTTTATTCATTTATTTTGTAACAACTACAGTATATTAAATATACAAGGATGTTGTTATAATAAGTATTCGAGCTACACTTACACACACTTTCATCTAATGGTTAAAGAACATACTGTTTCTGTGGTTGGCGATTTTCTACCTCACGAAACGATGATTGGTCAATATTCTTTTAACACATTTAAAGGAGGCCATTAAGATGTCACTATATTTATATATTATATATAATATGTTTATGTTTTACTTAAGCTTCAGTATTTTTCATTTATGACATATCCTTTATGGTTACCATTATGAGTTAACGTGATATCTTCATTTTAGGAAGTGCGGACTACCGCCCCCTCAAAGTGATTTGATTCGTTAATGGCATATGTGGGATGTATTAAGGATTTAATTAATGGTATTCAAGATGATATTATACTGGAATTATAATATACCTTTATATCATTATGATTTCATTCTATAAAATATGAAATATAAATGAAAGTAGAGTTCATTTGTACGTACGACTTACCGTCTCCATGAACGGTGCATTTCTTTTCTTACCTCTAAATGATTATGTAATATTATAAATGCATGTATATACTGGATATATATGATATATATGATATATAAATCATGATTATACCTCTGGATATAATGGATAAATGAAATGCTTGTAATTATAAATAGCATATTTTGACTCAAGTACCAATGATCGTTTAAACGACCGTTATTAACTAAAATAATTTCATAGTTTTAATGACATGGTAATAAGTGATATAAAAGTAATAATTAACTTGAAAAAGGTTCTTAAGGAAGTATTAATTAACTCATGTTTATTATTCAGGAGATTAAATAATGATCGAGTTATGTCGGACCCGAGGTAAGGGATCCTACTCCTCTCTTTCTTTTTAAGTTCACTCTTTTATGTCATCCCTTTCAAATCACATCTTTCTTGTTATTGGGATGTTCTTTTATATTAATAATAATGTAGGTTTTATGTTCATATAATTAGAGACCCTATTATATCTCATCAATCCATTTTGGATGTTTTGAGTGGCGTCGTTAGGCTGCCGAATTTTTGTAAGAGATCTAACCTCTCTCTTTCTTTTTAAGTACTCTCCTTATGTCATTTCTTTTATGCTCATATTTTTTATGTTGGGGGATGTTATTTTAGATTCCTCTTTCTGTAAACATCATGTAAATATGATGAGAGATCCTATTTTATCTCATCAATCCATTTTTTTATGTTTTATGTGGCGCTGTTAGGCTACCGAGTTTTTGTAAGGGATTTTTAATCTCACTTTTATTCCCATGAGATTTATGCTACATTTTCCACAATTTCCATTGATTGGTGTATGTAATTCCCATTATTTTACTTATTGTATAAAATAATTTCATTTATGAGTATTTACATCAATGTTGTATTGTCCTTCTTTCACAGGGTGCATGTCTTGAAAGATACCCATGTCGGTAAGGGAACCTTTCACACTCTTCTTTTTAAAAGACTTCTTTTGTTATGTCTTTTAATTCTCATATTATTATGTGGGGATATGTTATTATATATCCTTATTTCCGTAAATTTTATGTCCAAATAATGAGATACCCTTTATCTCTCTCATCAACTCTTTTTCTAAAATTTAATGTGACGCCGTTAGGCTGTCAAGGGAACTTCTTAACCCAATTTCGATTTCTTTGGGTTCAATATGTAGTTATTGAATATGTAATCCTTTGAATATGTGTGAATGGCCTTTGATTGTTTTACACTTAATATCCACTTATATTGGGTGTATTTATATTTTTCACACATAATTATGAGATTGATTTATCCATAATTTAAGGATACCTTCTTTACAGGGGATTTCATCTCATTTTACATTTCTATTCAGACTTCATTGTTGTTATGCACCAATTCACTCTTATATGGTGTATATACTAACCTTTGGAATATTATATCATGAATTCATTTATTCTCATGATATTATAATGTTCTGATTAAATTTTATTCCTCAATTATTGTATTCAAGTGTATCTCATTATGTTAAAAACCCTTTAACTAAAATATGGTTTTAAATGTTTTAATGATTTATTTTTATAAATATTTCCCATTAATATCCATGTTTTCAAAAGGGTTTTTAGGATTTATTTATATGGATATAAATGGTTTAAAATGTTAAAACCTTCAAAGTGGTATGGGACTTCGTCTCAATCTCCTTTCATTGAGGCATATTTTGTTATATACACAACCTTTTTTTATACAGTGTATAAACCCGTTTGACTTTTACATTTATTCAAAAGGAATCTTTTTTATACAAAGCGTTTACTAAACGAAAAAAGGGAATGTTTTTGTCATATGTATGCAGCGACAATGACTTATCTGCCGTCGTGACCATTATTTGAGTTTTAGATTCCTCTACAAGCCATACCTTTTTTTAATAGAAAAATAAATACCATGTTTTACATTCATTTTATTTTTTTATTGAAAATGGTTTTCATAATGTTTTTATATCAATGTGTTGTATTGATATCTTGTGATTGAAAGGTGGAAATGTTATGTTTCCTTTATGCTTGTTTTATGTGATATGATTATGTTGAGGTTCTTGGGAATTATTATGAGGATGAGTGGTTCCATGATAAACTAAGGGTAGGTGAGCCCGATATAGCTCTCTGATGCATTGGGTAACGTGAAGGAGTGAAATGCTAAGGTTCCTCCGAAGAGATTTAAGGAATATACTATTCTGGGTATTCCAAACCTAACCAAGAGGGTTACTCCCTACGTAAGAATGTTATGAATGCCTCAAGTTACCTTTTATGTCTTATGAATTCTATGATTTATTTATGATTTGATGAGGTATGTTAAAGTGCCTATGTTTTATGGGTAAAGTGTGATTTCATTCTTATGTATATATGAACTCATGTTTCCTTTCCATATTTTTATATCCCTTACAGAGCTTTTTATGCTCATCCCATGATTTTTTTGAATTGTTTTTCACAGGTCAAGGGAATGGTACATGATATGATGATAGTGTCAAGGACGTGTCAAGAAAGAATCCATGTTTTATTTTAAATACGTTTCCGTTGAAGGAAAAAAATGAATACTGTCTTTATGTAACCACTTTGATTAAATGTGGAATGTAATGCAAGTTTTATGATCTAATTCTCTAAAACTCTAAACCTGAAAAGATCCTCAATGTGTAATCTTGTATTAACTCAAGATTATGTAAGGTTTAAGGCTGGGGCCTTATACACAACACTAGCTTGGCTTGCTTTACACGCAACCACGACCTTCCTCGATAGCTTGCGTCGTACGCAATACCGAGTTTCACTAAACAACGATATATTTTAATATTAGCTATTATGAATAGTATTAACTGAATTTTTAATTTTATAAAATTTTAATTAATCATATACATTTTCTAGAATGACGTATGAAAACAAAATCATTTTTTTGGATAAATGAAGTATTTTTTAAAAAATGCTGTTTTTTCGCCTTTTGATGGCGCACCCACATTAAATCTAGTTTTTAACAATTTTATAAGTTCAATATGAAAAAATAAAATTCTTCTTTAGAATTAGGATATAAAAATTTACTTTGGATAAATTTTTCATATTATTTTTATAACTTTCATATTTTAATGAATAGAAAAAACACTCTATATTTTAATTAAAAACAACTTTTTTTATCGCAATACTTTATATGGTTAAATTATAATATTGATTGTTTTTAAAGTATAAATAGAATATATTTTTACCATTTAGTATAATTTATGTCATTATCATTTATTCTACATTGAATTCATAGGTAAAAACATTACAATCTTTGGTAATGTTTTAACTTTTAAAACCTATTTGCTTAACAACTGGATTAATTTTAAATTAATTACTGCCACTTTTATGTTTTCAATTTTGAAAAATTTATTCCATATTTGGAATCAGTGGGTCCAAATTATTTTAATAGGTTACTTTTAATTTTTTGATATTATGAATAGTAACTACGATAATTTTTTTTATTTACTATGCTTAAATGTAAATAGTGTAATTCAAGGTTAAAAGAATATTATAAGAATTAAAATTACCTTGACACCTGTCCTAACCCTATTGGATGAGTATTGGGAGACCATGGGCATCCTTGGGTCGATTTTGGGACCCCATTGACCACTTGGTAGTGACGATGACAATTTGGATTAATTAATTTAATGTAAAGACAAAATTGACATTGAAAAAATCTTTTTGTACATAATTTTTATAATAATTTATATAAATTATATTTTCGACTATAAATATTCATTAGAAATCTAAAAAGGTTTCCAACATAATGATATTTTTTTATAATTTTTAGACACCATATAAATTAAATTATTTATGACACAATAATGATGATGTATTTACCTCATAAATAAATGATTTAAATAAATAAGATTATAATGATAAAAATATTTTTCAAAACATGTCCAATTCTGATTGGATGATTTTATTTCGACTGTAACACCCCAAGCTTCCACGGTATGTTTCCCTTCGAATAATGCAATGGCGTGCATTGTACGCAACTTTGAGATTTTACCACACCACAACCAATCAAACCAGCCATTATGAATAGTAATACATACTTTTTGAAATTTTATAAATTCTATCTCTCAAAATGGAATTCATTTTTGGATTTGGAATATTGAAATTATCCTAGGGTGAAATTTTGGTCCTTTTCGGATAACTTTCATATTTTGATGAATAGTGAAAATTACTAAATTTTAATTAAAAACAACTTTTTTAATCAAAATAATTAATATTGATAAATTATAAATTTGAGTCGTTTTAAAGTATATTTAGAATATATTTTTACTATGTAATACAATTTGGGTCATTGAACATAATTTCACATTTAAACCAGACATAATCAATTTCCAATCTTTTGATAGTTATTATCTCTTAAAAATACGCTTTTGTTTTAACAACGGGAATTAATTTTAAATTAATTTCTGCCACTTCTGTGTCTTGAATTTTGAAAAATGGATTCCATATTTGGAATCAGGATGTTAAAAATGTGTAAATAGTGAACTTTTATTTTTATACATTTTGGATAATTACTACAGTAAATATTTTATTTACCATGGTTAAAGGGTAAATCTAGTAAACAAGTGTTAAAAATAATATTATAATAATACTAAATTACCCTAAAACGGGTATTAACCCTATTGGTTAATACAGGGTCGACCATGGGTATCTTTGGGTCGATTTTGGTACCCCATGGATCCACTTGTAAGTGATAATGACAGTTTATTTTAATTAAGTTAAAATAAATAAATAAATGAAAGAAGCATATATCTTTTAGAAAACAATTGTTACATAGGGTTATATATGTTTTATTTTAGACTATAAATATTCATTAGAAATATAAAAAGATTTCCTACATAATGATATTTTATTTATAATTTTTAGACATAAAATATGTTAACTTATTTATGACACAATGGTGATGTAGTAATTACCATAATAGTGAAAAATTAGAATAATTGATATTATAAATACCCAATTAAATATAATTTTAGACTTTTGTTGAATTAGACTAATTTTATAGGTTAATATAACATATTAGGATTGAATTAATTAACTTTTTTTGAAGTAATCATTCTGTTATGTGTTTCACAAAAATCAACTATTGAATAGTTTCAAAATTGACATAAAAGAGTTTTTAAAACAAATATTACATTATTAATTGATATTAAATTCTTAAAAATATAAGGTTCGGCCAAGAGACTTATATCATGATAGGTATATCATTAATGGACCACATTGGGATATCTTTGATGTATATAGTAAGTTTATTAACTATATAATATAAAAATACAAAGTGACATGGTAAATGTCAAACTAATTAACTAAGAGTTAATACTAAATGATAAGGTTAATATAGTGACACAAACCTGTCTAAATTATATTGGATTAATGTTTTTTGACCTATCCCTACCTTAAACTTTGAATAATAAACTTTTTAGCCCTTAGAAACTGAATATGAATTTATTAGAAATTAATATTTCTAGGTTTTCCAAAGGTGCCCCTCACCCCTCTTATAAAACGTCACTCCTCCTTCTCATTTCTTAACACCTTCAAAGCCTTTTGGTTAGGCCAACCCCTGCCAAAATACTCTCTAAAATTACCTCAATAAAACCTAGAGGCCTTGGTTTGATCAGAAAGCCAACCTATGGAGCCCTTTTGATCAAATCAAAAGGAAGAACCCGAAGAAGAGGTAATGTTTTCACCACCCCTTTTCAAGTTCCTTTCTTCTTCCACTTCTTCTTTCTTTGTTATTACCATTATAAAATAATAAATCCAGTATGATATATATACTGTGATGTTATTATAAATATGGTACAACCATATTCAGTATTCTATCCATCCTTTGAATAACATGTCACCATACGTGCGTACGTACGGCTTACCGTCTCCACGTCGTGGTGCAATTGTTATTCAATTTATTATTATTTGGATGGTTATAATAATGATGTGTAACTCATTTAAATAATAAATATAACATGATAATGATTCTTTATATATGATATAACATCGAATTATATATTTTTTTAATATCAAAAGAATGATATTGTCGCTTGTGCATACGTACGGACTATCGTCTCCACGAACGCGATGAGATTCATTCTCCATCATATCCATTCAAGTATAATTATAATTTGATGATTTAAAAATAGTATCTAAGGACATGATATCATTATGGAAGAGAATAATATACATCCCATTAATAACGAATATGGCTCACATAACAAAGAATATAAAGTAAAATGAACCCGCTAACACCCGAAATGACGATAATTCTAAGATATTATTAACAAATAAATGTTAAAATATCATATATGATATCATATTAAAGTAAATGATTCTTGTCTAATTCAATAACTATTAATTCACCATTATACAGGAGGTTAACCTACCATCGAACAAGGAAAAATTACAAAGTAAGGGATTTTCTTATCTCACTTTCAATTCTGTGAGATTTCCATTGTTCGCCACTAAATTATTGAAAGTGGTGTATTTTGTATTGCCATTTGATATATATTATCATGATTATATTTATATTAGTGTTATTCTATAAATAATTTGGTGGTTATTAACTTTTGTCCATACGACTCAGTTGATTAACGTAGTAAGGAGATTCTTATCTCACTCTTAATTTCGTGAGAATTCCATTATTCACCACTTATTTATTTCATGTGGTTTGTGTGCTTCCCATGTTTGTATTCATTGTGTAATATAATTTAATTCATTTATATTTACATCATCATTGTTTTATCCTTCTTTCATGGGTTCATGTTTCATAAGTTACCAAATCGATAAGGGAATTTGAAATTCCAATTTCCATTTATTTGGCTTTATGCAAACTCCATTGATTATTTTACTCCGAGATTATGTGTGGAATCACTCTTCATTTTCTTATGTCATAATTTCCACTCCCCTTTTCTGTGTATATACTTTTGATACACATAATCACTCCATTTATAATTTCTCAAGTCATCGATATGAATTTGATAAGAGTAATTTTAACTCATTCTCCATTTGTTGAGTTAAACATCCAATTCATTGGTGTTGTTTTTACAAGATTATGTGTGAATATCCTTTGATTGTTTTACACTGAATATCCAATCATATTTAGTCTATTTATATTTGTCACACATAACTATGTCGTTGATTTATCCTTAACCTAATGATGCGGCCTTTATGAGAGATTTCATCTCAACTTAAATTCCATTGAGAATTCATTGTTGTTATACACCAAATCACTTTTATGTGGTGTATATAATTTACTTTGACATAGTATATCATGAATCCCTTTATTCTCATGATATTACAACGTTTTTATTAACTCAATTATTTGTATTCAAGTGTCTCTCTTTTGGTTAGAATCTCTAACTAAAATACCATTTTTAAATGTTTTAAAACTTATTCATCTAAATCTTTCTCATTAATGTCCATGTTTTAAATATGTTCTTAAGGATTTATTTATATGGAAATTAAAGTTTTAAAATTAATTCTCCTTTTAAAAAGTTTCAAAGTGGTATGGGACACTTTGATTCAAAAATATTTTTTTTAAAATGGCTTCTTGACAAATAGCGTGACTTTTAAATGATTTCAAGAAAAAGGGGGGATATTTATCTCAAATAGTTTTGATGATTATTTTCATCTATGTCAACATCTTTTATTATTCTTGATTGAGGTTAATGTGATACAATACAATCTTCCATATTGTATCAAATGAGTTATGTTTGACTGTGGATGTGCTATTTTTATACCATTCATGGTTTGTGCTTAAAGTATTGACATTTCGTATGTTAGTTTTAGTACAAATGTTTATTTTATGTTTAATCATATTCATATGAGGAATGCCTTGGACTTAATAAGTGACGGGTGGAGCCCGCTATAGCACCTCGATGCATCGGTATGTATCATGAGACAAACTACTGTCTTGGCACAAGGCCTTGGCAAAATCTTATTTGTAGTCTTGGCACGAGGCCTTAGCTATGTGGTTATGATAGTCTGGCATTATGCATTCCATCATTATGAAAGTGGTTATTGATATTAAATTTGATCATTCAACTAGTAGAATATCCATGTGAGTAAGTAAATGGAATTATTTTATTTTATATTTGCCATTTTATGGTGAAGTTCATGTTTACAAGGCTTTCGTTTTAGTTATAAACTGCCTTAAGTGTTTATGCTTATCTATGAAAGCTTCTGCTATAATGTTATCCTTACTGTGCATCTGATCTCACCCCTTTCAATGTTTTATTTTTCCCAGGATTATGAAGAAGTAATTCATGAATGACCTGCGGGGATAGTATGAGGGGATATCAAGACAAGATGTTGTTGTAGTTTTTTTACCTTATGATGTAATGTAAGACTTATGAATATATCTAGTGTTTCCAAGACTACTAAACCAATTGGTCTATCAAGATTTGATCCTTTGTGATCATGACAATGTTATGTAAAAATGCACCGACTCTGGGTATCTAGGGTTGGGGCGTTACAGTTGGTATCAGAGGAAGTTTAGTACAAAACTTGGAAGCTAGATTTATATAAACTCTGATTAGAGCACGTAGACATAAGATGAACTTTGAGGATTAGTATAGAAGAACTTCCTAGAATTTTGGTATTGTAGATATTTTTTGAGTTTTCCGAGCAATACATCCCTGTCTGGATACGAGCAGGTAGAGGCGGCTCTGGCACAAATGTACGTAGGTGTAAAACCCGAAAACACCGCTTTGATCTAGACTCCAACGGGAACTGGTGCACGACAATGGGCCTTGCTGCACTCTAGGTTACGACACTCCTGGGAGATATGTTTTGGATAATTTTCATTTTCTTTACAAACTGATTTAAGTAATATATATATATAAGATGAGAGTAAATGACCTTGGTTAATCCTAATATGTTTTAAATTGAGAATATGGTGATATGTTAATATCTAAATGATTTTACGACTACTGTTACTCACACAATGCTTTCTGGTTTTAATCAATGGATGGATTCCAAAAAAGTCATAGTGACTTTGAGAATGATGTAGAAGGTGGGAATGGTGGCGGCAATGATCAACAAAATGGAATGTTGATAGGCGTAAAAGATACCGTCTTTATTCCAAATCAGTTTTCCAAAAATATGATCAATAACATATATATTATCCAACTCCAAGACTCAACAAGGAAGAGAAAGGTGATGAATGATAAGAGCTCCAACAATGGAGACCATGTAGAAAAGAACCCTTAATTTTCATCATGCAGGAAATGTGGAAGGAGACACCCAGGAAAGTGTCTCAATGGGACAACGAAATGCTTTACGTGTGGGAAGGAAGGACATAAAGTGAAGAATTGCCGACGAAAAATGAAGAGTAATATGGAAGAAGATAAAAATGGTCCCAAGAGTCCATTTACAGTCATTTTCCGTAAATGTAGGGGACCTGGCCATTACCCGAGTGAATGTCCTATTCTATAGGATATTTTCTTGGTCAATGAAGAAGCTACGTGGAAATAAATGGTTGGAGAAATGTTTAAAAAGTATTAGCGCTCCTTGTTGATGGGTTTACATTGGAATAATTTTCTCTTGTATTTGTAACCCCGCAGTTTTCCATGTGAGAATGATATTTGAGGAAGAATTGTCTCTTCTCTTGTTGATATAGGTATAAATAACCTTTTGGTTTTATATGATCATTGGGGTTTGAGAGAATTATATGTTATTATAATTTGGGATGAAAATTCAAGGTATGATATAACATTTGTGGTTAAATTATGTTATTTTTACGAATTTATCTCATTTTGGTAATATTATAAAATATAGTTTTTGAAAAAGGACAACATGTAGACCGTGTGAGAACCCGTCGCGTCGGACAAAGCTGTGGGAATCGAACACACAACCAAAGTGCGATTGGGATTTATCGCCTACCACTGGACTACGTGAAGTCCCTGGTTAGTGTGACTATTTTTTTTAGTTAAATGATTTTATTGATCAATAATAAGTTGATTTGGGTTCTTATGTCTTATCAAATGAATACCCTTGGTATAAGAAAATGATTTGGGGATTAAGTGATAAATGTTATTTTGGAAGATGTTCGCTTTGTTGGGAACACTATATGCCCAAGGAAAATAGAATACAATGGGGTTTCTTTTGTGGATTAATGGTAGATTTTTATCTACGTGTTTTATTGTTGAATTATAGTGATTTGGGTTATTTATGGAAATGATTAACCTATAACAGAGAAAATGTGATGAGGTTAATTACTTTTAAGTATGTGACTTTATGAGTATTTGATGTCATTTGGGGATACAATTTAACATGGGAGACTACATAATCAAATTCTTCTATGTTTTGGGTTTCAATATTAGTTTGGATTATATTGAAGGATTTTAAGGACAATTGATTATTGAATGGTATTTATTTAACATTGGGGTATTGTTGGTTTAATTTTAGAAATTAAGATTAGTGCATATTTATATCAAGGAATATCCTTTTGGGGGATCATTAGATCTTGCACTAACCATTTTGGTTTTGATTAATCTTCAAAGACAATGTAAATATATAGATTATCCTGCATGGATCATGTGATTCTATAGAAGTTTATTCTAGCTCTCCCAGTGTGACCAAGTCTTCTTGAATACTCATCGTTTAAAAAAAATTGAGTTAGTGGTGGAAATTTATTAAAGAATGATACTCTACTTAAAAAGTAAGTATATCTCTTTATGTTATTAGTCAATATCATAAATGAATTCCTCGTCCTTATGTAATGTAACTTAAAACAAAAAAAATGTTGTCCGTTTACTTTCCTACTAGGAGACTAATGGCTGTTTGTCCCAACACAAGTTTGTGGTTTTTTTATTGTTAACTTTCTCCTGATCATGATTTCTATCCCTCTCCATCAGAACTTGACACTTAGTTTATCATACATATCCATGTTTTCCTACATGGAATCCGAGTATGGGTTATCTTGGATGACCTTTATACCTCTCTTTCTTTCTTTTAAAGTGATAGTTTTATTGACTCTTTTTCCGATGTGGGACATTCCATTATATTCCCAAGACTATTTTTAAAAATTTCAAGGACACAATTTATTTAAGGAGGGGAGAATGTAACACCCCAAGATTCCATGGTATGTTTCCCTTCGAATAATGCAATGGCGTGCATTGTACGCAACTTTGAGATTTTAACACACCACAACCAATCAAACAAGTCGTTATGAATAGTAATACCTACTTTTTGAATTTTTTTAAATTCTATCTCTCAAAATGGACTTCATTTTTGGATTCGGAATATCAAAATTATCCTAGGGTCAAATTTTGGTACTTTTCGGATTACTTTCATATTTTGATGAATAGTGAAAATTACTAAATTTTAATTAAAAACAACTTTTTTAATCAAAATAATTAATATTGATAAATTATAAATTTGAGTGGATTTAAAGTATATTTAGAATATATTTTTACCATGTAATACAATTTGGGTCATTGAACATAATTTCACATTTAAACTAGAAATAAACAAGTGCCAATCTTTTGATAGTTATTATCTCTTAAAAACACACTTTTTGTTTTAACAACGAGAATTAATTTTAAATTAATTTCTTCCACTTCTGTGTTTTGAATTTAGAAAAATGGATTACATATTTGGAATCAGTATGTTCAAATTGTGTAAATAGGGAACTTTTATTTTTAGACATTTTGGATAATTATTTCGGTAAATATTTTATTTACCATGGTTAAAGGGTAAATCTGGTAAACAAGTGTTAAAAAATAATATTATAATAATAATAAATTACCCTAAAAAGTGTCTTAAACCTATTGGTAAATAAATGGTCGACCATGGGTATCTTTGGGTCGATTTTGGGATCCCATGTATCCACTTGTAAGTGATAATGACACTTTATTTTAATTAAGTTAAAATAAATACAAAAATGACACAAGCATATATCTTTTAGAAAAACAATTGTTACATAGGGTTATATATGATGGATTTTAGACTATAAATATTCATTAGAAATATAAATAAAATTCATACATAATGATATTTTATTTATAATTTTTAGACATTAAATAAGTTAATTTATTTATAAAACAATGGTGATGCAGTAATTACCATAATAGTTAAAAATCAGAATAATTGATATTATAAATACCCAAATAAATATAATTTGAGACTTTTGATGAATTACACTAATTTTCTAGGTTAATGTGACATATTAGGATTGATTTAATTAACTTTTTTTTATGTAATCATTCTGTTATGTGTTTCACAAAAATCAACTATTCAATAGTTTAAAAATTGACATAAAACAGTTTTTAAAAAAAATATTATATTATTAATTGATATTAAATTCCTAAAAATCTACGGTTCGGCCAAGAGACTTATATCATGATAGGTATATCATTAATGGATCACATGGGGGTCTCTTTGTTGTATATAGTAAGTTTATTAACTATATAATATAAAAATACAAAGTGACATGTTAAATGTCATACTAATTAACTAAGAGATAAAACTAAAAGATAAGGTTAATATAGTGACCCAAACCTGTCTAAATTATATTGGCTGAATGTTTTTTGACCTATACATACCTTAAAATTTGAATAATAAACTTTTTATCCATTAGAAACCGAATATGAATTTATTATAAATTAATATTTCTAGATTTTCCAAAGGTGCCCCTCACCCCTCTTATAAAAGGGGACTCCTGCTTCTCATTTCTTCACACCTTCAAAGCCTTTTGGATCGGCCAAACCCTGCCCAAATACTCTCTCAACTTCCCTCAATAAAACCTATAGGCCTTAGTTTGATCAGAAATCCAACCTAAGGATCCCTTTTGATCAAATCAAAAGAAAGAACCCGAAGAAGAGGTAATATTTTCACCACCCCTTTTCAAGTTCCTTTCTTCTTCCACTTCTTCTTTCTTTGTTATTACCATTATAAAATAATAACTCCAGTATCATATATATAATTTGATGTTATTATAAATATGGTACAACCATATTCAGTATTCTATCCATCCTTTGAATAACATGTCACCATACGTGCGTACGTACGACTTACCGTCTCCACGTCGTGGTGTAATTGTTATTCAATTTATTATTATTTGGATGGGTATAATAATGATTTGTAACTCATTTAAATATTAAATATAACATGATAATGATTTTTTATATATTATATACCATCCAATTATATATTTTTAGTATCAAAAGAACGATATTGTCGCTTGTGCGTATGTACAGACTACCGTCTCCACGAACACGATGAGATTCATTCTCCATCATATCCATTCAAGTATAATTACAATTTAATGATTTAAAAATAGTATCTAAGGAAATGATATAATTCTGGATATGAATAATATACATCCCATTAATAATGAATATGGCTCACATAACAAAGAATATAAAGTAAAATGAACCCGTTAACACCCGAAATGACGATAATTCTAAGATATTGTTAACAAATCAATGATAAAAGATATTATATATAATATCATATTAAAGTAAATGATCCTTTTATAATTAAATAACAATTATTTCACCATTATAAAGGAGATTAACCTAGCTTTGACCAAGTAAAAATTACAAAGTAAGGGATTTTCTTATCTCACTTTCAATTCGGTGAGATTTCCATTGTTCGCCACTAAATTATTGAAAGTGGTGTATTGTGTACTTCCATTTGATATATATTATCATGATTATATTTATATTCATGTTATTCTATAAATCATTTGGTGGTTATTAACTTTTGGCCATACGACTCAGTTGATTAACGTGGTAAGGAGATTCTTATCTCACTCTTAATTTCGTGAGAATTCCATTATTCACCACTTATTTATTGCATGTGGTGTGTGTGCTTCCCGTGTTTGTATTAATTGTGTAATATAATTTAATTCATGTATATTTACATCATAATTGTGTTATCCTTCTTTCATGGGTTCAGGTTTCATAAGTTATCAAATCGATAAGGGAATTTGAAATTCCAATTTCCAATTATTCGGCTTTACGCAAACTTCATTGATTATTTTACTCCGAGATTATGTGTGGAATCACTATTCATTTTCGTATGTCATAATTTCCACTCCCCTTTTATGTGGTTATAATTTTGATACACATAATCACTCCACTGATAATTTCTCAATTCATCGATATGAATTTGATAAGAGTAATTTTAACTCATTCTCCATTTGTTGAGTTAAAAATCCAATTCATTGGTGTTGTTTTTACAAGATTATGTGTGAATATCCTTTTATTGTTTTACACTGAATATCCAATCATATTTAGTCTATTTATATTTTTCACACATAACTATGTCTTTGATTTATCCTTAAACTAAGGATACGGCCTTTATGAGACATTTCATCTCAACGTAAATTCCATTGAGACTTCATTGTTGTTATACACCAAATCACTTTTATGTGGTGTATATAATGTACTTTGACATAGTAAATCATGAATCCCTTTATTCTCATGATATTACAATGTTTTTATTACCTCAATTATTTGTATTCAAGTGTCTCTCTTTTGGTTAGAATCTCTAACTAAAATACAATTTTTAAATGTTTTAATGACTTATTCATCTAAATCCTTCTCATTAATGTCCATGTTTTAAAAATGTTCTTAAGGATTTATTTATATGTACATTAATGTTTTAAAATTAAAACTCCTTTTAAAAAGTTTCAAAGTGTTATGAGACACTTTGATTCAAAAATATTTTTTTAAAATGGCTTCTTGAAAAATAGCATAACTTTTAAATGATTTCAAGAAAAAGGGGGATATTTCTCTCAAATAGTTTTGATGATTATTTTCATCTATGTCAACATCCTTAATTATTATTGATTTAGGTTAATGTGATACAATACAATCTTCCATATTGTATCAAATGGGTTATTTTTTACTGTGGATGTGTTATTTTTATACCATTCATGGTTTGTGGTTAAAGTATTGACATTTCGTATGTTAGTTTTAGTACGAATGTTTATGTTATGTTTAATCCTGTTCATATGAGGAATGCATTGGACTTAATAAGTGATGGGTGGAGCCCGCTATAGCTCCTCGATGCATAGGTAGTTCTCACGAGACAAACTAGTGTCTTAGCACAAGGCCTTGGAAAAATATTATTTGTAGTCTTGGCACGAGGCCTTAGCTATGTGGCTATAATAGTCTGGAATTATGCATTCCATCATTATGAAATTGGTTATTGATATTGCATGTGATCATTAGACTAGTAGAATATCCATGTGAGAAAGTAAATGGCATTATTTTATTTTATCATTTCCATTTTTTGCTGAAGTACAAGTTTAAAAGGTGTTCGTTTTAGTTATAAACTGCCTTAAGTGTTTATGCTTATCTATGAAAGCTTCTGCTATAATGTTATCCTTACTGAGCATCTGAGCTCACCCATTTCAATGTTTTATTTTTCCCAGGATTATGAAGAAGTAATTTATGAATGACCTACAGGGATAGTTTGAGGGGATATGAAGAAAAGATGTTGTTGTAGTTTTTTTTACCATATGATGTAATGTAAGACTTATGAATATATCTAGTGTTTCCAAGACTACTAAACCAATCGGTCTTTCAAGATTTGATCATTTGTGATCATTCCAATGTTATGTAATAATGCACCGACTCTGGGTATCTAGGGTCGGGGCGTTACAGTTGGTATCATAGGAATTTTCGTACAAACCTTGGAAGTTATATTTAGATAAACTTTGATTCGAGCACGTAGACCTAAGATGAACTTTGAAGATTAGTGTAGAAGAACATCCTCGAATTTTGGTATTGTAGAGATTTTGTGAGTTTTCCGAGCAATACATCCCTGTCTGGATACGAGCAGGTAGAGGCGGCTCTGGCACAGATGTACATAGGTGTAAAACCCGAAAACACCGCTTTGAGCTAGACTCAAATGGGAATTGGTGCACGACAATGGGTCTTGCTGCACTCTTGGTTACGACACTCTCAGGGGATATGTTTTGGATAATTTACATTTTCTTTTCTAACCAATTTAAGTAATATATATATATATATATATATAAGATGAGAGTAAATGACCTTGGTTAATCCTAATGTGTTTCAAATTGAGAATATGGTGACATGTTAATATCTAAATGATTTTACGACTACTGTTACTCACACAATGCTTTCTGGTTTTAGTCAATGGCTGGATTCCAAGGAAGTCATAGTGACTTTGAGAATGATGTACAAGGTGGGAATGGTGGTGGCAATGAGAAAAAAAATGGAATGTTGATAGGCGTAAAAGATATTGTCTTTATTCCAAATCAGTTTTCCAAAAATATGATCAACAACATATATATTAACCAACTCCCAGACTCAACAAGGAAGAGAAAGGTGATGAATGATAAGAGATCCAACAATGGAGACCATGGAAAAAAGAACCCTCAATTTTCATCATGCAGGAAATGTGGAAGGAGACACCTAGGAAAGTGTCTCAATGGGACAACGAAATGATTTACGTTCGGGAAGGAAGGACATAAAGTGAAGAATTGCAAAAGAAAAATGAAGAGTACTATGGAAGATGATAAAAATAGTCCCAAGAGTCCATTTACAGTCATTTGCCATAAATTTAGGGGACCTGGCCATTACCCGAGTGAATGTCCTATTCTATAGGATATTTTAATGGTCAAAGAAGAAGCTATTTGGAAATAAATGGTTGGAGAAATGTTTAAAAAGTATTAGTGCTCCTTATTGATGGGTTTACTTTGGAATAATTTTCTCATGTATTTGTAACCCCGAAGTCTTCCAGGTGAGAATGATATTTAAGGAAGAATTGTCTATTCTCTTGTGGATATAGGTATAAATAACCTTTTGGTTTTATATGATCATTGGGGTTTGAGAGAATTATATGTTATTATAATTTGGTATGAAAATTCAAGGTATGATATAACATTTGTGGTTAAATTATGTTATTTTGAAGAATTTATCTCGTTTTCGTAATATTATAAAATATAGTTTTTGAAAAAGGACAACACGTAGACTGTGTGACAACCCGTCGCGTCGGACAAAGCTGTGGGAATCGAACCGACAACCAAAGTGCGATTGGGATTTATCGCCTACCACTGGACTACGTGAAGTCCTTGGTTCGTGTGACTGGTTTTTTTAGTTAAATGATTTTATTGATCAATAATAAGTTGGTTTGGGTTCTTATGTCTTATCAAATTAATACCCTTGGTATAGGAAAATGATTTGGTGATTAAGTGATAAATGTTATTTTGTAAGATGTTCGCTTTGTTGTGAATAGTATATGCCCAAGGAAAATAGAATACAATGGGGTTTCATTTGTGGAGTAATGGTAGATTTTTATCTACGTTTTTTTATTGTGGATTTATATTGATTTGGGTTATTTATGGAAATGATTAACCTATAACAGAAAATATGTGATGAGGTTAATTACTTTTAAGTATGTGACATAAAGATTATTTGATGTCATTTGGAGATACAATTTAACATTGGAGACTACATAATCATATTTTTCTATGTTTTGGGTTTCAATAATAGTTTGGATTATGTTGAAGGATTTTAAGGACAATTGATTATTGAATGGTATTTATATAACTTTGGGGTATTGTTGGTTTAATTTTAGATATTAAGATTAGTGCATATTTATCTCAAGGAATATCCTTTTGGGGGATCATTAGATCTTGCACTAACCATTTTGGTTTTGATTAATCTTCAAAGACAATGTAAATATATAGTTTATCCTGCATGGATCATGTGATTCTATAGAAGTTTATTCTAGCTCTTCCAGTGTGACTAAGTCTTCTTGAATACTCATCGTTTAAAAAAAATTGAGTTAGTGGTGGAAATTTATTAAAGAATGAAACTATACTTAAAAATTAAGTATATCTCTTTATGTTATTAGTAAATATCATAAATGAATTCCTCTTCCTTATGTAATGTAACTTAAAACAAAAAAACTGTTGTTCATTTACTTTCCTACTAGGAGACTAATGGTCGTTTGTCCTAACACAAGTTTGTGGTTTTCTTATTGTTAACTTTCTCCTGATCATGATTTCTATCCCTCTCCATCAGAACATGACACTTAGTTTATCATCCATATCCATGTTTTCCTACATGGAATCCGAGTATGGGTTATCTTGGATGACCTTTATACCTCTCTTTCTGTCTTTTAAAGTGATAGTTTTATTGACTCTTTTTTCGATGTGAGACTTTCCATTATATTCCCAAGCTTAATTTTAAAAATTTCGAGGAAGAAATTTATTGAAGCAGGGGAGAATGTAACACCCCATGATTCCACGGTACGTTTCCCTTCGAATTATGCAATGGCATGCATTGTACGCAACTTTGAGATTTCAACACACCACAACCAATCAAACCAGTCGTTATGAATAGTAATACCTACTTTTTGAAATTTTTTAAATTCTATCTATCAAAATAGACTTCATTTTTGGATTCGGAATATCGAAATTATCCTAGGGTAAAATTTTGGTACTTTTCGGATAACTTTCTTATTTTGATGAATAGTGAAAATTACTAAATTTTATTTAAAAACAACTTTTTTAATCAAAATAATTAATATTGATAAATTATAAATTTGAGTGGTTTTAAAGTATATTTAGAATATATTTTTACCATGTAATACAATGTGGGTCATTGAACATAATTTCACATTTAAACCAGACATAAACAAGTGCCAATCTTTTGATAGTTATTATCTCTTAAAAACACGCTTTTTGTTTTAACAACGGGAATTAATTTTAAATTAATTTCTGCCACTTCTGTGTTTTGAATACACAGGACCGCTGAGCGCAAAGACCCACACAGGATCGGGCCCACACAGGACCTGTAGCACTGATCCACGTAGGATCGATGAGTGTTGTAGTCGTCGTCGAATCCACACAGGATCTTTGTACTGTCGTCGTCGCAGTCACAGTAGCAGTAGCAGTAGTAGTAGCAGTCTGAGTAACAGTCGCAGCCAGCACTAGGATTCCTGCACATAGCAAGCTCGTTCAGGAGGGTCCGCTCCACGAGCCGAGAGGCTGATACATCAACTGTCACAAAGTCCAGAGTTGATGTATCCAAAAGTTCCGTATCGTCAACAGGAACTCAACGTAACAGACGACGCGTCGATCGGACGCCCGGTCTGAGAGTTATTGGCTTTTTCGTCCCAGGGGCCCGGTTGGTTTTTAAGGAAAAACCAACCCGACCATACTCCACCTGCGTCCAAACCTCGGGCGGAGTATGCCAAAAGATCTGTCTCACTAAGAGGAACACAACAAAGTTGACGGCATGTCAATTGGACGTCCGTAGCTCAAGATATGAGTGTTTCCGCTCCGAAGGCCCGGTTGGTTTCGTGAACGAACCAACCCGGACGAACTCAAAGTATTCCGAAACTTTGACTGCAATATATCAAATCGACCGTCTCGATCCAAGGATTGCATTGCCGCTGACGGTTCGTCAATCAGAGGTCTGGGGATCAAGATATGGCCAAAAGACCGAAGTCGTTTCGAAAACGGGGGGTCCGGGTCCGGGCCGACCCGGCCCGACCCCCCCTGGGTCGGCCCGAACCGGGTCGACCCAGGTCCGACCCGGCCTGGCCGGCGGCGGTCCGGCGGGGCGGCGCGGGCCGGCGGCGGGCCGGCGCGGCGGCGCGGTCCGGCACGGCGGCGCGGTCCGACGCGGCGGCACGGTCCGGCGCGGCGGCGCGGCGCGGCCTGGCGCCGCTCGGTGCCACGCGCGGGGGGCAAGGCCCCCGCCTCCTGTCTGGCGGCACGGCTGAAGCCGCGCCTTTGAGAAAACCGATCCCCCACGTGGGGGCCTGCTTTTGAGAAAACGGGGGTGGCGCTGCCCCCCCCCCCCCTTGTGTAACCGGTCCCCCCCTCACGTGGGGGGGGGGGGGGCTTCTTGTGGCCAGCCGGGGGAATTAATTCCCCCGGCACCTCTCTTCCGGCTGGCCCGACATGGCCGGCCGGTCCTTCCTCAACGGGACCGGCAAGGCCGGTCCCCTTCCGGCTTCCGACACCGGCAGCCTGGCTAGCCGCCGGTCTTCCCGTTTCGCCGCAGCCCGGAACCGACCGCGGTGTTCGTCGTCCGGCGCGGTGTCACGGCACCGTGCCCCTTCGTCGTGGCCCCGCTCCGGCCGCGGCGCCTTCGGTTCCCTTCGACGCGGCGTGACGGCGTCGCGTTCTTGGTAATCTTCCTGTGGCGCGACGGCGCTGCGCGATTATAGCCTTGCGATTCCCGCGTGGTGCGACGGCACCACGCCACCTCGTTCATACACAAGGAAATAATAAAATTCAAGAACAGGGGAGGGGGGATTCGGCCGTGTTTGTGCGGTTCGGCCCCCTCCCTCTCATTAGACGATAACATATAAATAAATATCCTCACTTTTGTCAAGCTAGAACCAATAACGAGAATAAATAATAAATCATCAACAACCCCTACCTCGGTTTCAAGATTGATGATCGATGAAGACATGCAGAAGACAACATCGCGGAGGTCGGGCGTCGCGGTAAACGTTCGTCAAATCCGTTGACGAAGAGGTACATCTGAAGAGGTACGTCGTTGGAGAATCTTCGTAAGCCAACGAAGGAAGTCCGAGGAGGAAGCGTCGTTCCCTTTCGTTGACACAGAAGACGTCGTCGATCTTCAGAAACAACCGGCTACGAAGAAGAGAGGAGTGGTGTTCTTCGTCGGAGCTCGAAGGTTCTTTGCATTCTTCGTCAAAGTTGAAGAAGAAGAAGGAGAACCCAAATTCTCTCAAGAAGGCTAGAGAAATCTAACCAAATAAAATAAGCTAGATTCTTATTCTATTCACACACTTAACAAATTGAATTTCAAAGGTTTGAAATTCAAATAAAATAACTCCAAATTAAATAACAAGTTGTCATGTCATTTAAAGAGGGGTTAAAGGGAGTTTTGATAGAAGATGAAAAGTTAGGGTTCTTATGGGCCCCACCACACTTAATCCTCTCAATGGAGGTTAAGTGGGTGTGGGTCCCTCCCCTAACTTCCTTTGAGAGTAGTTAACCAACAAGTTAAAAAAATAAAAAGTGTTTCCACATTTTTATTTAACTTCTTATAATTCTCCCAAAACTAACTTTCGTCCCGCCTAAAACACAACCTCGGAAAACGTCTCCTTAAGAGAATATCGGCGCTGCGAGTTCATCTGTGTCCTCGGATTTCAATTCCGAGCACCAGGTCAAAAGTTAGAAATTCCCGCTCGTTCGTTCGCTGAACGTACCCGAGCCAAACTTTGGAAATTGATTCCGGGCACTCCGGGCCTCAGAATCAGGTGCCGTCAGAAACTGCGTTCTTGTAAAATTCCAAAGAAAATTAAGAAAAAAATTTCCCTTTAATTTTACAGGTCTTTACATTACTCCCACCTCAGGGCTTTACGTCCCCATAAAGATACATCAAAAACTAGGGAAACAAATGAGGGTACTGAGCACGCACCTGAGCCTCCCGCTCCCATGTGCTATCCTAGAGGTTCCCATGCTTCCATCTGATGCGCACAAGAGGAATCGATCACCCACGTAGGACCCGCTCCGGTCGATCCTCTATCTCCACCGGGACCTCCGTAAAAGTCGCCTCATCGTCAACGTAAAGCTCCCCATGGTCAATGATGTGTGTCGGGTCGTGCACGTATCTCCTCAGCTGAGATACGTGGAAGATGTCGTGCACCCGGTGCAACTGAGGTGGTAGAGCCAGGCGGTAAGCCACCTCGCCAATCCTGCTGAGGATCTAGAAGGGTCCGATGAAGCACGGAGATAACTTGCCGTCTCAGCCAAATCTCTGTATACCACATCGAGGTGAGACCTGCAAGAAGACGTGGTCGCCATCCTCGAACTCTAGTGGCCTCCGCCTCCTATCAGCGTATGACTTCTGCCGGCTCTGAGCTGTCCTCATCCGCTCATGGATGACCTAGACCTTCTCTGTCGTGGCCTGGACCATCTCTGGTCCCACAAGTGCTGACTCCCCATGGTCTGTCCAGCACAAAGGAGATGTACAAGGTCGGCCATACAACGCCTCGTACGGTGCCATCCCGATGGTGGAGTGGTAGTTGTTGTTGTACGCAAACTCCACCAAGGGTAGGTGGTCCTTCCAGCTGCGGCCAATGTCGAGGACACATGCACAGAGCATTTCCTCGAGAGTCTGAATGGTCCTCTCCATCTGACCATCCATCTGAGGGTGAAAGGCTGTGCTCAGACATAGTTGCGTCCCGAACGCCTCCTGTAACCCCTTACAATGTCGGGAAGTAAAGCGAGCATCTCAATCGGAGACGATAGATGATAGCACACCGTGGAGCCGCACAATCTCCAGAACGTAGAGACGTCCCAAGCTCTCCACTGAACCCTGATCTCTGATGGGTAAGAAGTGTGCCGATGTGGTGAGTCGGTCAACAATCACCCAGATGGAGTCGTGACCTCTGGAAGTGCGTGGAAATCCAGTCACGAAGTCCATAGATATGTCGTCCCACTTCCACTCTGGGACCTCCAAGGGCTGTACCAAGCCTGCTGGTACCTGATGCTCTGCCTTCACCTGCTGTCAGGTGAGGTATCGAGAAAAGAACTCTACTACTGCCTTCTTCATGCCCGGCCACCAGTGCTGTCGGCTGAGATTCTGGTACATCTTTTCCACTCCTGGATGTACCACCAAAGGAGAAGTGTGAAACTCTCTCAGCACCTCCTCTCGCAAAGCGACTGGTACCATGGTACGTCCTCTGAAAAGGATGTCGTGCTCTGCTCCAAGGGAGAAACCATCAGGTGCCTATCCCGAGGATATCAGTGCATGCCGTGTCTCAAAGTCAGCGTCCTCTCGCTGTGCCCCTCTGACCCGCTGCAGTAGTGGAGGGGTGACTGTGAGATACTGAAGGAAGACTGCTCCATCTCTATCCACGAAGGATATCTGCAATGAGGCTAGCTGCTCCGTCGCCTCCTCAAGTAGCTGAATGCCCGTCCTCCTGCTGAGGGAATCTGCTACTACGTTCCCCTTCCATATAGTATAGACTATCTCAAAGTCATAGTCCTGGAGGAACTCGAGCCATCGCCGCTATCTCAGGTTCAGGTCCTTCTGCGAGAAGATATACCTGAGACTCTGATGATCAGAAAAGATTTTAAAGTGTTCGCCCATCAGGTAATGCCGCCAGGTCTTCAGAGAGAAGACCACTGCTACTAACTACAGGTCATGGGTAGCGTAGTTCTTCTCATGTGGCCTCAACTGACGTGATCCATAGGCGATCACTGCCCGCTCCTGCATTAGAACACATCCGAGTCTGGTCCATGATGCATCGCAGTAGACTAACGTGCCCTACTCCCTCCTCATGCAACCTCAAGATAGGTGCGCTGGTCAATCTTTGTCTCAGCTCCTGGAAGCTCTGCTGACATCTTTCTGACCACACGAAAGGTTTTCCCTTCTTTGTCAAAGCTGTGAGTGGTGCCGCAACTCTAGAGAAGTCTGGCGTGAATCTCTGATAGTATCCAGCTAGCCCCAAGAAACTCCGAACCTCAGTCACGCTCCTGGGTGGCTCCCATGCTAACACAGCCTCGATTTTCGCAGGATCCACTGCAACTCCCACCTCATAGATAACGTGTCCCAAGAAGTGGACCTCACGTATCCAAAACTGGCACTTCGAGATCTTACCATAAAGCTGGTGCTCTCGGAGTGTGTCTAGTACAACTCGCAAGTGATAGGCGTGCTCCTCCTCAGTCGTAGAGTAAATCAGAATGTCGTCGATGAAGACCACGACAAACCGATCAAGGTATGGCTGAAAGATCCTGTTCATGAAATCCATGAACACTGCTGGAGCATTGGTTACGCCGAAAGGCATAACCAAGAACTCATAGTGGCCATACCGACATCTGAAGGCCATCTTCTGCAGGTCCCCGTCTATGACTCTGAGCTGATGATAGCCTGACCTGAGTTCTATCTTCGAGAACCACCGTGCTCCCTTGAGCTAATCAAAGAGATCGTCAATCCTCAGTAGTGGATACTTGTTCCTCACAGTCACATGTTTCTGGCGACGATAGTCAACACAAAGTCTCAAGCTCCCGTCCGCCTTCTTGGCGAACAATATCGGGGAAGCCCAGGGTGAAACACTGGGTCGGATGAACCCCTTGCCCTGCAAGTCCTCCAACTGTACCCGTAGCTCTCGAAGCTCGGTGGGGGCCATCCGATATTCTAGAGTGGATATCAATGTTGTCCCGGGGTACAAGTCAATATAAAAGTCTACCTCTCTGCGAGGAGGTAGCCCTGGAACGTCGTCGGGAAAAACGTCCGCAAACTGATCCACCACTACAGGAAAACCAAGACTCTGTACGTCAACTGCACCAAGGATGAGGCCAGCCAACTGATTAGTAATGGGCTGTCCTCTCCTCCGCGGAAGTCCATCCTGTGCTGCAAAGGCTCCCTTCACGCCGGTGAAGGTGAACCTGCTCCCGTCGGTGCGTACACATCGCACCTTGCGCCTAAAACAGTCAATCTGCGCATGGACCATAGATAGCCAATCCATGCCCAAGATGACATCGTAAGGCCTCGACGCTACTACAAGAAGATCCGAGCCGAAGCACTCGCATCCTAGAGTAAGATCACACTGCCGGCACCAGTGCGTAATCGTCGAGTCTGCTCCCGTAGGAGTCTCTAGCCATAAGGATCGAGCCAACGACTCTATCGGAATCTCCGAGCTCTGAACAAGGGCAGCGGATATGAAAGAGTGACTCGCTCCTGTGTCTATAAGTACTGCAGCAAGGGTGGAATAGACACAGATAGTACATCGAATCATCTCGGTTGCGCTGTGGTCGTAGGCCTCTGCTGCCTGGAGTCGTGCCTGTCTCTGCCCGCCTGCTCCCTATGGTCGGGGTGGACCTCCTGGTGGTGGTGGTGGTAGAGCCTCAAAGCGTCGTCCACCACCGGCTGCTCGTCCAACTCCTCTGCCTCATCCGCCTCCTCCCTGCGGACCGCCACGGTCGACCCTCTGCCTCTGCCTCGGTGGTCCCTCAACTGTCTGCTGCTCCTCGGCACGGCGGGTCGGGCAGTCACGAGCCATGTGGCCCTGCCCGCCGCACGAGTAGCACTGCCTGCCTATCGAAAGACTGGATCCTCGCTGTGTGCCCCGCACTGCTGAGCCATTGTCCCGAGGTCGTCTTCCTGAAGTTCTGGTCTGCCTGAACCCCTGAGTCATCCGTCGACTGCATGCTGCAGATGACTCTACCACGTGCCGCCCTGCGGTGGATCTCGGCGCTAGTGTAGACTTACCAAGGAAGATCTCGATCAAAAGGGCCCGCTCCAGTACTCCTGTCTGAGTCGGTATGCTGAGGGAGATCAGCGATGCCCTGATCTGGTGTCTCAAACCCTGCTCGAAGGTCCGGGCCCGGAAGAATTGGTCCCATACCATGTCGGTCGAGTAGCGCGAGAGATCGGTAAATCTCGCCGAGTACTGAGCGACCGTCATGCTGCACTGCCACAGCTGAAGAAGCTCCTAGATACGCACCACACGAATGGTGGCTAGGATGAACTTCGAGCGGAAGAGGCTCTCAAAGTCAGTCCATAGAAGAGATGCCTCATCGTGCACCTAGAGCATCAAGCTCCACCATCGTCCTGCTGCTGCGTGTAGTAGGCTCGCAGCGAGAATCACTATGAGGTCTGCAGGTGTCCTCACTAGACTAAACACACGTACCACTGCCTCCAGCCAGTCCTCGGCTGCCTGGGGATCCATCTCCCCGCGAAACCTGGGTGGTCGCTCGCGCTGAAACTCATGCAGTGCGCTGAGGCGACGTGCATCGTCAGCGGCTGGTGCTGGAAGTATCGGTGGCTCGACGGGTAGAGCTACCGCCGGTGCCACTACTGACAAAGGGCCCTGCACCGAAGCCTCGTCGCTCGGTGGGATGTCGTCACACTCGACACACGGAACCCTAGCTGGCTGCCGTCGTGGGGCCATCCTGAAAAGGAAACAGGTGCGCCACGTTCAGAACAGTATACCTGGTGAGCTGATATAAAGTAATCAGAAAGAAAACTTTGAAACACACACGCAATCAATGTTTTCGTGCATTAAGTCAGAAATCAGAAGTTAGGGTCCTGGTGTACGGATACGTCAGCCGTCGCACCAACACTGGACTCCCTTGACTGATAACCACACTCAATACGCTAAACATTATTGCTTCACATAGAAAAGATCAGATTTCGCGGTAGAACCGAACTCCTCTGATACCAATTTGTCACGACCCGCCCTCATGGTCCGTGCCGTGACTACCCCAAGCCCGCCTTCCATAGGCCAGGGGCTGGCGACTAGCACCAAGACGTAATTCCCGGTAAAAAGGGAAGGCATTGCCTTTGTAAAGTAAACAAACACCACAGAGTAAGCAAGAGGAAAGTAAACACTAAGTAAAAACAGAGTACAACTGAAAGTGCGGAAAAGTAAATGGGCCAGTATACAAACCCAAACTGAAAGTAAAGTACAACTCAAAAGAGAAAACAACAACTGTAAAGTAAAAGCTGCTACACCGAGCTGTCCACTGGAAATTCCACCTGAAGGGTGGGTACAGATAGCTCCACTGCTCCTCGGGTCCCACCGTCCGCTCCGAACACGTCCCGCCCAGTGGTCGACCTCCAGGTACCGTCCTGCTCTGCAAGCCTCAACCAAGATCAACGTTATTCGTCGTCTGCAACCAACACAACGTAGTGCAGGCATAGCCCATGTAGGGGTGAGTATAAGCTACTCAGTAGGGACCCCGAGACCCCCGAAGGTCTCCAAAAATCCACAAAGGATAAACCAAAAAAGGAAGATACAAACACGAAGTAACAACCGACACTGCTTGGGTATATTCTCATACATATACCGAAGTCATCAATTCCAATACACTCCAACCTCTGAGCCCAAGTACAACTCAGTCCACACAGGAAAGTAAACGTATTCCACACAGGAAAGCAAACGAAATCCACACAGGATAGCACAACACAATCCACACAGGATAGAAACAGGATTCAGCTCACACAGGTATACTTCTTCGAAAGACGATAAAGATGATCTCTGATTCATCTAATTCGTCGGACCCATGAAGGATCGATAGGTAACTAACCCCCGCAAAGACCCACACAGGATCGGGCCCACACAGGACCTGTAGGCTCTCGTTCACACAGGACAGCTGAGCGCAAAGACCCACACAGGATCGGGCCCACAGAGGACTTGTAGCACTGATCCACGTAGGATCACTGAGTGCTGTAGTCGTCGTCGAATCCACACAGGATCTCTGTACTGTCGTCGTCGCAGTCACGGTAGCAGTAGAAGTAGTAGTAGCAGTCTCAGTAACAGTCGCAGCCAGCACTAGGGTTCCCGCACACAGCAAGCTCGTTCAGGAGGGGCTGCTCCACGAGCCGAGAGGCTGATACATCAACTGTCACAAAGTCCAGAGTTGATGTATCCAAAAGTTCCATATCGTCAAAAGGAACTCAACGTAACAGACGGCGCGTCGATCGGACGCCCGGTCTGAGAGTTAATAGTTTTGTCGTCCTAGGGGCCCGGTTGGTTTTTAAGGCAAAACCAACCCGACCATACTCCACCTACGTCCAAACCTCGGGCGGAGTATGCCAAAAGATCCGTCTCACTAAGAGGAACACAACAAAGCTGACGGCACGTCAATCGGACACCCGTAGCTCATGATATGAGCGTTTCCGCTCCGAAGGCCTCGTTGGTTTCGTGAACGAACCAACCCCGCCGAACTCAAAGTATTCCAAAACTTTGAGTGCGATATATCGAATCGACCACCTCGATCCAAGGATCGCATTTCCACTGACGGTTCGTCAATCGGAGGTCTGTGGCTCAAGATATGGCCAAATGACCGAAGTCGTTTCGAAAACGGGGGGTCCGGGTCCTGGCCGACCTGGCCCGACCCCCCCCCCCCCTGGGTCGGCCCGAACGGGGTCGACCCGACCTGGGTCCGACCCGGCCCGGCCGGCGGCGGTCCGGCGCGGCGGCGCGGCCTGGCGCCTCTCGGTGCCACGCGCGGGGGGCAAGGCCCCCGCCTTCTATCTGGCGGTGCGGCTGAAGCCGCACCTTTGAGAAAACCGGCCCCCCACGTGGGGGCCTGCTTTTCAGAAAACGGTGGGGCACTGCTCCCCCTTTGTGTAACCGGTCCCCCCCCTCACATGGGGGGGCCTTCTTGTGGCCAGCCGGGGGAATTAATTCCCCTGGCACCTCTCTTCCGTCCGGCCCGACATGGCCGGCCGGTCCTTCCTCAACGGGACCGGCAAGGCCGGTCCCCTTCCGGCTTCCGACACCGGCGGCAGGGCTAGCCGCCGGTCTTCCCATTTCGCCGCAGCCCAGAACTTACCACGGTGTTCATCGTCCGGCGCGGTGTGACGGCACCGCGCCCCTCTGCCGCGGCCCCGCTCCGGCCGCGGCGCCTTCGGTTCCCTTCGACGCGGCGGGACGACGTCGCGTTCATGGTAATCTTCCCGTGGCGCGGCGCGACAGCGCCAAGCGATTATAGCCTTGCGATTCCCACGCGGTGCAACGGAACCACGCCATCTCGTTCATACACAAGGAAATAATAAAATTCAAGAACAAGGGAGGGGGGATTCGGCCGTGTTTGTGCGGTCCGGCCCCCTCCCTCTTGTTAGACGATAACATATAAATAAATATCCTCACGTTTGTCAGGCTAGAACCAAGAACGAGAATAAATAATAAATCATCAACCACCCCTACCTCGGTTTCAAGATCGATGATCGTCGATGACCCACGGAAGACAATGTCGCGGAGGTCGGGCGTCACGGTAAACATTCGTCAAATCTGTTGACGAAGAGGTACGTCCGAAGAGGTACGTCTTTGGCGAATCTTCGTAAGCCGACGAAGGAAGTCCGAGGAGGAAGAGTCGTTCCCTTTCGTTGACACGGAAGATGTCTTCGATCTTCAGAAACAACCGGCAACGAAGAATAGAGGAGCGGCGTTCTTCGTCGGATCTCGAAGGTTCTTTGCGCTCTTCGTCAAAGTTGAAGAAGAAGAAGGAGAACCCAAATTCTCTCAAGAAGGCTAGAGAAATATAACCAAATAAAATAAGCTAGAGTCTTATTTTATTCACACAGTTAACAAATTTAATTTAAAAGGTTTAAAATTCAAATAAAATAACTCCAAATTAAATAACAAGTTGTCATGTCATTTAAAGAGGGGTTAAAGGGAGTTTTGAGAGAAGATGAAAAGTTAGGGTTCGTGTGGGCCCCACCACACTTAATCCTCTCAAGGGAGGTTAAGTGGGTGTGGGTCCCACCCCTAACTTCCTTTGAGAGGAGTTAACCAACAAGTTAAAAAAAATAAAAAGTGTTTCCACATTTTTATTTAACTTCTTATAATTCTCCCAAAACTAACTTTCGTCCCGCCTAAAACGCAACCTCGGAAAAGGTCTCCTTAAACAAATATCGGCGCTGCGATTTCATCGGTGTCCCCGGATTTCAATTCCGAGCACCGGGTCAAAAGTTAGAAATTCTCGCTCATTTGTTCACTGAACGTACCCGAGCCAAACTTCAGAAATTGATTCCGGGCACTCCGGGCCTCGGAATCAGGTGCCGTCAGAAACCGCGTTCTTGTAAAATTCCAAAGAAAATTAAGAAAACATTTCCCTTGAATTTTACGGGTCTTTACACATTTACTGTACAAATATTTTATATTCTTGATTCAATATAGATAAGTGTTGATTTATAAGAAACCTCAATAATGAATTGTATTTATCATTCAATTTTTTGGAAATTCATAGGAAATCAAACTATTAGGTAGGATCCAGTTATAATAATCCGTGTGATGCATCAGTATGTCTAATGAGACAAAAAAAGATGGCCATTTTTGTAATTTATGTTTTAGATACCTACCTAATAAATGAAAGTGTCTTGGTCAAGTATCTGAATTTATGATTCATTATAACATGTTCTTAATTAAAATATCATGATTTTCTAGGTGTATGAATTAATTTATTTACAATTTTCATTCATTATTCATGATACTACAATGTTGATATTAGCTACGTATGTAATTTTAACACATGTTGTTAATCAAAATGGATTTTATTTTGATTATCAACTCGTACAAATTTATGGTGCCTTATCTGCTTATGATATCTTCTATTTTACGATTTATCTTTCTAAGTAATTGATCTCACCCATTATTATGGTTTTTAATCTCAATTATGTGAATATGGAATCATTGAATGAGCTTTCAGAATAAAATTCTTTTTTCCATTACATTTTTATTGTTGTCAATATAATATAAAACTCTTGTATGTATATAGTCTCCCAATGATGTTAAACTGATTGATCCATTATTTTATAGTCCCTCAGATCTAATAAAATTTTATTTAGTGAGAAACTATGATATTTTAATAGTGTCAAGGATTCTAAAAAAGATATATTTGATATTAAATGTTTTTATTATAGTTCTGTTTGTCATTCCATTAATTATTTTATTATGAAATTTTCCTATTTTTATATTCTTAATAAAGAATATATGGTAATGAATTAGTATTTTTTAAAAAATTAGTTTTTTTTTCTAAAACTACGATTATTTAGAATTATAAATATTTATTTACAAACACATATTGACCCAAAATTATAAAGGTTCAAAGGATTCAATATTCATATTTATTATAACAGGGAGGGATTCATTGAAATAGATATCCCCAAATGTATATGGATGATGGTGGTTAAAAGAATATTATTGATGATTTTCATAAATTTATTAATCTAATGAAGACAGATGGGGTGACTACAAATTATAGAGGTAAGAAATAAGATGTATAATTATTGTAGGATATGTTTACATTTTTGATTTTTTTTTATCAAAAATAGATATCTATGTTGATGGGATAATAAATAATTATACATATATATATCTAAAAAATAAAATAATGGCCAAGATATTGATCTTCACACCAACATTTATTATTTATTTTGTGAGTAACTGTTGATGGGAATGGAAATATAAATGACCCAATTTATGTGCGTAGTTGTTTTCAATGTTTATTTATTAGGAATTTATCATTATTCATTCACATTTCCATAAGAGTTTTTAGTGAGGATCATACTGACTATATTTATATATTAATTGCAATATATACATGTATATATCTGATTTTTCAATCTTGTAAGATGTAGTTTTTTACTGGGTATGGAATTCAACTTAAGTGGAGGTTGTTCATTAGTTTTTTGCATTACTAGTGACTTTCATAGGAGTTATTAAGTTCTTTTTGTGTTTTTATTATATGAGATATTATTTATTGAGTGTTGGTTACTGATATTTATATGATTTTTGAGTAGATTACTTTATTTATTATCATTTTATTTGAATACTAAGGATAATTCCTTCCATATTTGTGTATTATGCACCCATGGTTATATTAAACCATATCCTCTTGGATGTGGTATTATAGGGTTACACTTATATTTAATTAACTCCTCAGAATTTTAGCAGTGTGGGTGGGAGATGAAAATTTTATATAGATGATTTGGGTTTGGTGATAAGATGAATATTGGGGACAATCCCTGTTCAGGAGTTCTTGGATTGATAGGGAGATAGATTTAGTTGAAATTTTTCCATGATGTAATAAAGGGATGATGGCTAGGAAAAAAAATAACCCCCCCCCCCTCGATCCATTAATCCAATAAAAACACCTTAAATTTAAATATCATTCAACATGAAGTGATGAAACATATATGGTAGAGACATAGCTAAGAATCATGTACCAGTTATTGACCCCATTCCCTCCAAAGGTACCCCTCATAAGACAAAAATGACGGTATAATCATTTTGATCCAAAAATACCACCCAATTCATTGAATAGTGACTAGTGTAAATAGAAAATGAATCATACAAATTAATATAATTTCCATTATATATATTTATGGGACAATCGATTTAAAGGATATATTCCAACCAAATTAATTGATAATCAAAAAAATAAAAATCCATATAATTTCACACATAAACATTAACATTCAATTTTAAATCGTCAAAATTGACTGAAAATCCTCCAAATTTTCAGAACAACACCTTGATCTAAGAACCCTCGGCTGAAAACCAAACTAGCTCTTCTGGACCTAAAAATTAGTTTATATATACATTGATCGAAAATTACCATTATACTCAATGTAATTATCACTGAATCATATTCTAGATGATGTTAAATAATTGAACTAAATCTCATTTTTTAGATAAATGAAACTAACTCATAACATAATCAAGTAATATATGATTCCCCATTCTCATCATGGATCCCTCACCATGTAACAAAAAAATAAAACCATTACTTATCAAGAGCATATATATATATATATATAATGAAGTTACCCTGATTTAACTTCCCAACTATATTTTCTATCTCATGCCCAAGTGTCACACATATTTTTCAAATATCTTCCAAAATAAATGCATCCCTAATGTGAGTTAGGCCTAAAACCTACGTATCATAGTTTTTATAGGTCCCAACATCCCATGTTGGCCTCTATCCACATATCCATCTCATCATTATCATTATCCCATATATTGATAAAAATGTATTTGTATGCCGCAATGGATTATGTAAATGTATTATACCTCAATCTATCATGGCTTATTCATGAACTCTTATGGGAATATTGAGTCACCACATCTTGGTACATGTATTCCCTATACATCAAGAAAATATAACCCATACATAAATGTATAGTAAAAATTAGATCCATCATAACCCATATATTAACACACCCTCTACCATAATCCATTATAACATATAATACACCTACTAAAATATTTATCCAAAGGGAGAGGGGGAGGTTAAATTCCACCATATGTTCCCCCACAGTACTAGATATTGGAGAAAGTACACCACAACAAAATTATGGTATTGATTTAACTACCTATTTAGGTGGGGTATTATATGAAATAAAAGAATTAAAATATTAAAATCTACCAACCACACTATAAAAAACTACCTGGCCTTATAATTATATACCGCTATTAAAACAAAACAACATTGGCTTCCAATTCTATGAACAATGTATCAAATACACATAATGATATCATGTCTCAACATAATTAATTCATTTACCATTTATATATATTATTACATTATCTATATTCCTCAATTAAGAACTTAATATGGAATGTCAATTTTTATGACACTATTATTTATACATTATTGTATTATCATGTTTCTCAATATCATTAACTACATAGAAATTAATGATTACCATCCAATAAATTGTTTATTCATAAAATAATCATGGTTCATTATCACATAATTAAATTTGGCATAAAAAATTTATTACAACTAAAATAATTTATTTAACCATATTGTAGATTAGGTATTTTAAAATTAGGATCCGTGGAGAATATTGTTCCACAATCTTATAATTTCCATTAATATGACACAAATAATTTAGCATAACTTTCATCAAAAACACCTCATCACATGGGATAAATTATTTTTTAAATTATCAATGACATATTATTCGTGTTATCTATGAATACAAGTATGATCCATATCCAATATGCATGCACAATTTATAGAGTATAACTTTGTCATGTTGGGGGAATATAATAATAAACAACATCTAGCATTGTGGCCATCAAAAAAACATCAATAATAAATATTAATTAATGAGAACCACCCAAATTGAACTCTTTGTGACCTCTATGATGTCCTACACTGTTTCATATAATATCAATTTATCCTTCCTTCACCAGTATCATCCATAAATTCCCCATGGGATCCAAACACATTGATCATCAAACTAAAAAATAATAATTAAAAAATTATTAGGCCTCCAGCCCATTTCTCATCAAGGAACCCAAAACATGAATTTATTACTCAATGGTATCAAGGCTCTAAATTCCTATAGTAAAAATAAATTTTCACATTTACTTTCACACAGACCGGAAAAGATAATAAATCCATTTCATTGAAAAATTTAAACATCCCATAATTATCATTCTCAAACTTTAATATTTTTTATTATACAATTTTTTCATTAAAAACATAAAACATATATACGAATAGAAAAATTGAGTCTACATAAACATGTGTTTAGAACATCTTTCATATAATAAAAAATTCAAGGATGGGTAGTTTTTAATTTACATTAAAATTTGTTTAACACCATTACAATGATTCTATCATTATATTTTTTATTATATTTCAAGTTGTATTAACTATTATTATAATAATGATATCTAAAACACTATTATGGCACACTATATTCATAAAACTTGAGGCATTAACATGAAAAATATCATAATTAATTAAAAAATCCAAACTATAACTACATTTATTACTCAAAAGTATGTTTACTCTTCTTATATTTATTAGATTAATCGCAGGGTTACCCTGATGATTTAAGTATATTAATCTCCAACTTTTACTAAAAATAAAATATTCATAATATATCACCTAACATAAGATGTAACATTGATAATTGTTGTGAAAAATTACATATTATAAAAAATATTGAATTTGATGATAAAAAATAATTGATGAGATCAATATCATGCTCAAAATGTTTGAATCCGAAAACAAAACAAGGGAAAAACACTAACATATCACAATGAGAGAAAATTAAATGAAGAACAAGGTCAATAGAAAGGGAAAACTCACCATGAATTGTTACATTTCGATATCTAGTTGACATGATTGCATATACTAGAATAGAATTCAAAGGACTTCATCAAATTCATCTAGTCTCAAAGATTTTTAGAGAGGATAAAATAATTAAATGAACTATAAGGGGATCTCGAGTTTATATCCAGAATGGAAAATTCTATATTTACTATGTGAAAGTGTAATTTATTCCATGAGATCCTCATATTCCACCACTACTGATTTCAAGACACATACTCTAAAATCTAGAAAACCAATATAATTTAATGAACCATTTATTCTATTATTAAATTACTTTATTGTATAAAAACCTAATTACACATTGAAACCCTTTAAGTCATGAACTAGAATTTATGAAAAAAATGTAAGTTCACATAGTGAATTCATAGTTCAAACCCTAAACTCCACCTTCAATATGATTTCCATGTTCAAGACCATGAGATACCTCTCAAGGGTCTTGTTATATCAATAACACAGCTATCCCACTACAGTAAAATAGATTATAAACATAAAGCACTACCTACCAACCACAAAAACACACTTTTTTGAGATACCACTCAAGGTAAAGGAAGAAACATACACCACACGAACGAAAAATAATGACCTAATTTAACATCCATGGAATTAAAAATTATCAAAATAATTATTAAAAATAATCAAAACAACTTGAGTATTGGGTGTGCATCAATGACCCCCACTTCAACTAGTATCCTCTGAGCTATTATGCTTCCATATGAGACAAACCAATAGAATATCATACATTCATGAAACTGTATCTTGATGATCTAGAATCTCAATTGGTCACTCCTCATACGTCACTGCATCTTTAGAATCTATATCACATTAGTAGATTATGTAATAATTTTCATTAAAATATCAGTGATTCTATGATACATAAATGAAAAATTGATCTAAATTATCTGAAGGGTTAGTTATAACTGACATTCCTCCAATTTAACGCATTCCAACACCTCTAAATTCTTAGTGAATAGGTAGAAGTATTATTCTCATGACTAGACCATCCATATAAATGATGAGGTGATAAATTCATGAACATATGATTTTTAACATAAAACTCTTGAGAAATCCTCCAATGATCACCTTATAACATCCAATGATATCGAATTTCCTTCATTCTCTCATGAATCACCTGGACATTCCCTATCAAATAGTTTACCTATTACAGTCATATAATAACTAAATAATAGTTCTCATTCTAGAATAAGGTTGATTAGAAAGGTTATTATTATAGAACTTCATATTTTTAAATATTATTAGTTGAGTGATAGTTGTGGTTGTAACAAAACTCAAAAAATTCTAGGTGTCACACCAATATTTCCCTAATATCTAGAATATGTGCATAGAACATTTCCTCTAAATTTTGGATAGTATACACTATTTTATGGTTCTTCTATGGATAAAAATTTGTTAACATGGATAATATTATTCCAAAATCACACAATAAATCTCTTCAAACCATATAGGTAAAATAGGTATTACAATCAAGGATGATCACATTCAGAACCCAATGGTTCATCAATATTTCCCCTAGGTACTTATTGGATACAAAAAATCTCGTATCTTGTTTCTTTTATCAATGTGATGTGAGATTACATCATTAATTTATCAATGGTCACACTTATGGAATCATACCCTCCCTGATCATTAAGTAATAGTTTCATGATGTCCATCAAAATCTCCTTACAATTATAATTAGGAACATAAAGTGGTTGAAGCATACCATTGGAAACATGTTGCTCATCATTCTCCTTCGTTAAGAGAAAATAAAAAAAATACTTCTATAATGGGTCTTATAAGATTATACCACTAAAACATATTTATCAAATCCTGATACTTATTTTCCAAACTGTGATGTACTCCAAAGTGTGAACTGTCTAAATCATAGAGGACCCAAACATGCATGAGTGATGGAATGAAGTTATTTTCTTGTAATATCACATAATGTTTCCCATCATCAGATAATTCCTTAGTTGAATCACTAAAAATAACTTGATCAAGAAAAAATATTACCTTGTCATCCCCCAAAAGGGACATTATTGTTAAACCATAGATAACTTCACTATCGATTAGTAAAAAAACAGATACATCAACTTTTCCAACATAAATATTCCTCCTATCCAATTATTCTAAAATTTGCCTAGAATTCCTAGACTCAAAAATAATGCCACATTATGACATTATACATAATCCATCCACCACTCATTCCATTAATCCAATATATTGAAAATCAGAAAATCATAATACAACAACAACTCCATTCATGGTTTATTATACATAATCATGTCATGATAAGAGAATATGTACATGGTAATATTTCAAAATGTGAAGACTATAAGACATTTTATTGATAAGTTAGTGACCCCATAATTTTCGTGAAAACATCACCTCAGCAATCTCTTGATAATTAGTGGCAATTTAAATTAATAAGAATATAACTAAAACAATTTATAATATATATCGAGATGATTCAATATAAAAACACAACCTAATCCAAGACAAGAATGATATGAATAAACATCATAAAAACATTCTCCTATAATAGATAATGAACTAAAGAATTAATCGGCATCACCTTCCCCTAATAAAATGAATCCTCTAATTGGTTGTTCCATAAAAACATATAGTCTTAACTAGTTAATTTTATATAGGGGTTATCTTAAGAGGGATTTTGGGTGAAAACTGCCTTTAGTATCCAACGATACCAAAGTAATACATCACCTCAACTACATTGGTGGGGATACCCAAGAACCCCTACCACTACCTTCAAATGATGCATAACTACTCTATGATGTGATATGAAATTATTTATGAAATAGACCCGATAGGACCATATCTCACACATCAGAAACATCCAAAATAATATATAAAAATAATAAACCCCCAACATGAATCATATATACTCTAGGTTTTCCTTCCCCATCACCAAAATCATAAGTATTTCCTCAAAAAATCCACCACAGACTAATCTAAAAACTCATGGGATAAAAAATTCATTATTCTCACTGACACATCTGGATATTTCATAACCCTGAATGACATGAAAATGAAATCATAATGCACTTAATGGAATCTGAAATAATTCTGCATGATATCCTCTGCATCCACTCACATATTCTAATGTCCATGATGTATTTTTATCTTCAAGAACAATCAATTCCCCCACAAAATGATCTAATTAATAATATATCCAGGGGAGGGGATAATGGTACATAACCATTAACTATTTCTAATGGTGATAATTGAATTTAAAAATTATTATGAACATATTCTTTATATACAAACATAATAGGATCTCCCTATGGTGACACATCAGTATGAATGAATCAACATTAAAGAAGATCATATTCTTGAATCCACATATCTCATATATTTCTAAGAGTTATGCATTATATAGAAATCAATATCGTTGAAACAAATGGATGGATATTTTTTCAAAATTAAATCTCTTATTGAGGGGTAGTATTACAACCTATTCTGGGAAAAAATCATGGTACTCCTACTTAACCATTCGAAAAACCACTGGTTAATCCTTAATATAACTTATCATCATTCCATCCATTAAGGAATATAGTTCCCCATCTTTCTATGACCTGTTTTATTATATTTTTTCCAATTAATATCACTTGGACTCTATTAGTTTCATAAAATATAATACCCATAATGATGAAATCCATGATAAATCAAACCAAATAAAGCTAATTCATGGTGATTATAAGGTCATAGGGTGGTATCCTTATCCATTTTTTTCTTCCAAAAGTGTAGGGATTCTATAGAACCATCTTAATATCTTCACACACATCAAACAGGATAGATGGAACAAAAACTATGTAGTCTTTATAAATGGAACTCTTTTCTATCCACCTTAATTCCCAACGCAACATGTTGAGCTAAAAAATACTAAATTTCATATATCATTAATTTGAAAAGACATAATCCCTTATATAAAGGAGGTATATATTAACTTTTATGACACTCTGATTTCCCATCATTGACAATATAATAGCATGAAATTGTCCATGACCTACTCCAGAACCTCTCTTGACTAAATGGATACCACCTAAAAGAAAATTAGCTACCTACATTCCAAGAAGATGAGAGATATCATATGCATTCACTATTCCTTACCCATAACCATTATAATACTAAAAATCTAAAACATCTTACTTGTTATGTTTCTTGTATATTGGTAGAAAATACTTCATGCTTTGTCTTGAAAAGGCATTCTAGACACATTTTGACTACTAATAAAATCTATTATCACTCATTTAATATCGTAGTGACGTCTAAAATAAATGAAAATCCTACCCAAACCATTCCCATGGGCCTAAGAAGTTATAGATCCAATGAATTAGGTTGAAGAGGGATAAAGATTTCAACATGTTAACTGAATCTTCATATGACTATAAAAATAAGAACTATTGGTTAGAGCTCAACTTGACAAAGAGTCTCGAGGAATATATTACCATAACAATATGATCCTAAAATATCTCATCTCAATGAACTCCAAATTCTCCATTATCTGAATATTTGAATTTAATAAATCTGGTTAACATTATTATTATTCTCTGAGTAAAAAAATTCTAAAAATACCTTACTCTTGACTCCTCGCTAGGAGGAAGGTCTGAAGAATAATATAAGGGGTTCATATAGTAGATACTAAACTCTCAAAAAATATAATTACCTTTTAAATGGGTAAGGATAACCAACCAAGAAAATGGACTAGTGGTCAATGATATAAACTCCACTTGAAATTGATCCTTGGATATGTCCCATAAAATACCTATCTCCTCATGATCCATATGTTAAAAAATCTATGGTTTTCTATATGATCCATGGTGCAACCTCTCTACTGATGAATCGTGGTGTTCTTTATAATCATGGATATAAATAATGACTATATCCAACACATATAGAATGTTCCCAATCTCTTGATTTAAAATGGGTCCCTTATACAACTAAATAACCATTATTTGGATCGTGGGGAGTGACCTATTCTTTGTGTATTCATCATAGGCCTCCTCTAAGTTATGATTCGAGAAAATTTCTTATAGAAAATAATGAGTAAAAAACTGATAGATACATCAACATAGAGCCATATATAAATAATAAGATGTATGTAACTCCTAAAATCAAAACAGAAGAATATTTCATTTTCAATTTGTTAATTTATTAATTTATTTTTACCCATTTCGATTTATCTATGAAAATTCAATCACATATGTTGAATATCATAATTCATGATACTTACCTAGGCCTATGAAGTGCAAGAGGAATAACATAAATTATTATGCTTAGTGGACATAATTATTTTGTCCTTACTTAAAATATTTCTTTAAAAAATATTATCCTTACTTATCTCCCTTTTCAAATCAAATAAAAATCACATCTAATGTTGTTTCCTTAACAATCGATGAATCATCATTACTCTCTATGTCTGAACTCCATACTATATCTCAACTATAATCAATGATACCATTTGATGATGACCCCACCTTCTAAAGGTATTCCACATGAACCAAAAATTATAAAAGAGATATAATGACCCTCGATTCCTACCTCTAGTGGGCCATGGTTTTGAATCTAGCACTGAGGTTATATAAATCAATTAAATGGGAGGAATTACCCTACTATATGTTTAATGAAGAACATATAATAAGGATAAAGAAAAACTTGTACCATACATAACCTAGATGAAATCCTATGCATTTAATGACATATATAAATTGAGTGGGCCAATAGCTAATCCTTAGAAGTAACTGGGAATCACCAATAGCTCTAAAATAACACATTATACCATTATAGTGTTCCATAATCCCCAAATAACTCCCTTTGAGCTATAAAAAGTTTATATATACATAGGGTAAGTGTGACATGTATATTCAATAGGATCCTCCCCAAACCTATAACAGCGCAAAAATCTCACTCCCAAATTTGGTGATCATAACCTGATCTTTTTTTTCTTGTCTAAAACTGATAAACGTGACCCATCTTTGACATCTGAAAACATTAATATTAAATAGAAATTGTGGAGCGCAAATATACCCATGGACCTTTTAGCTTTGGAGTTTTATAGAACTAGTAATATCTCTTACATAAAAAAATCCTAACATTAAGAGAGTATTTTTCACTCTACCAAAAATTTGATATTTCATATTACATCTTCAAAATATCCCATAAATTTAATAATATATAAAGCCTTTCAAGACTCAAATCATAAATAATTATTCTTAATAATTTGGGAAAAGGAAACATGTGAAGGATGGTATAAAATGCTCCATAAGGGTAAACATAAGAATTAATGATTTAATTTCATTAGTTATGGTAATATATGCATAAGGTAATGATTACATAATAATAGTTAAAGAGTGTAACCTATTGGAATTCATACACATGAATATGTGGATCATCAACCATGAAATAAGTAGTTATGCTTTAAAAAATGCAAGCGTAATTGGAATTAATAATAAAGGGCCATGTGATGTTAATATTGATAAAAATATCATCAAAACCATGTATATGTCCACCCATAATTAGTTAAAACTACATTTATATAAACATTTTGTCATTAGTTTACCTTTGAAAATCATTAGATCTCCATAAAACCAAAAAAAGGCTTGTATAAATAAGTTAGGTTACATGAAACATAATCTATATATCCCTCTTATAATAACTCTTACAAATGGAATAAACATATGTTTGGATTCTATAACCAATGCATTTGATGGATATCTTAGACTCACCCATCAATGGTTTATCCTAAATATACCCTTATATGGTTTAGTACATAACCACCCATTATTGGTTTATAAAATAACCAACTATCCTTGTTTTATAATGAAACCACCCACTAACATAAAAAATACTATTTTCATTAACAATTATAAATCCCATAGAGATTTAATTCCATTCCAAAACTCGTAGAAACATCCATTATTACTTTCATAACACAAATGAAACATGGAAAAGAATTGGGTTCTAAGAAAATCTCTTTGTAACAATATTAACCTATCCTTATAAATAGTGGGAATGGTATCAATAATATATCCCCATTTGAGTGTATATAATATCAAGGGTTCTTGAAATTGATTAGTGGAAATACCATTATAATATTATGTATTTTTTGATGAAAAGACACATTTCCCATTGAAAATCACCTTTAACAACTATAAAATAATAAATCATTTTTAAAAAACTTTTCATTAAAAATATTCATGGTTACTTAAAAATTAATCTTGGTTGAAAATAATGGATAGGTTGATAGGAAAATAGGTTCTGGATGTTAAAAATAAAAATATATATTCTATTCTGACATTTTTTTAATGGGGTTTTAATGTGACACACTTTGAAACAAATAAGAAATACCCATTTAAAACATTTTTAATGACATAAAAATACATAATAATAAATCATTAAGAAATGAATTCTATTTATAAATTAATTTCTTTAAATAACATTATACAACAATGATATGGAAGATAATTTATTTTTCTAAAAGAATATACATGATTGTTATCACTTATAAATAAATTTCTTGATGTTAAATTAATAAATAATGGAGGAAATGTAAATTAATCATTTAATCCATGTTAAAAATATATAATAGAAAAATTTATCTATTGTTGTAAAATAAGAACATGTTATATCCTCTAAAGCATCCATGAACTTAAACAATCTCAAAAATAAAAAATATAGTAACATAAATCCTTTTCCAAATAGGAAAGTTTTTAGTAGTAATCCCCATGAAATAATAATACAAACCAAAAAATTAAATATAATTAAAATAAATATATACATTATATAACATAACAAATTGGTAGTATATACACCTCATAATATATATTTTTTCATATCATAAATGTATGTCCCAAGGGAATAGAATTTGATACAAATAACCATTATAATAATCATATCATTTAACTAAGAGTTAATAAATAGATATATTTGTCATGACCCATCCCATGGGGCTCATGTTGTGACTACCCCAAGCCCCCTTTCTATAGGCCAGGGGATGACAACTAGCACTGGAAAGGTGTATCCCTAAAACGAGAAGTCATTTTCGTTAAACCTGTATAAACACACATCCCAAGAACATAATAATAAGAAACTATGAAGTAATTATTGTAGTAAAAGAGTGTGGAAAGAAAAGGTTCTTGAATACAATCCCTAATAGAAATGTACATGTACAACTGAAAAGTTAAAAATAGCTAAAAGGGGGAAAATAGATCATGTATCATCCACCACAGATCCTACCAAAAGGGTAGGTACAACTCATTATCATTAGTCCCTACATCATGTCACGCCAAACGGTCCACCTCAGATTCTACCTGAAGGGTAGGTACAGATTGCCTCCATAGCACTTCAAATGAATTTGTCTCCTTTGCATACCACCAGGTCCTGGTTCCCTAAATGCTCAGCCTAGCTGTTTGTCGTCTGCACAAGACACCACAAGGTACGGGCGAAGCCTGTGCAGGGGTGAGTATAACGATACTCAGTAGGGACCTCGAGACACCGAATGTCTCCTATAATTCCACAAGGAAAAACCATATGGTAACACCACAAAGGTAATTTACCAAACATGTAAAGTACCAAATAGGTAAAGTACCACATATCATAACCTCAATCACAAGAACAAAGTAAAGACATCTCACACCAGGATTTATTCTAGAGGTAGAAGGGTTATCACATCATTGAACTCCTAGGCTGCTGGATAACTCCTCCTCTATTGAGTACAATGGGCCTCCCAGGTCACACAAAGTCGCCGCCCACTATCCTTGAACTTATGTGGTACCCATCCCTCATGGGTAACATGGGCATGCTGGGTCACATAGAGTCACTTCTCGCATTGGCCGAATAGAGGTACCCCTCCTGTCTAGCATCATGGGTATACCGGGTTACATAGAGCCTCTCCCCACCAAGGGACTATAGGGTCACATAGATCCTCTTCCCACTGGGCCAATCGTCAAGCAGTCATCATGTCTCATCCAACCGTAGTGTTCCATATGTAGTATTCTTGGGGAACCGCTCCTCAAGACACTAACTACATCTTGGTATCCAAGGAAGTCACCACAATGTTTATTCTAAGGTAGTAACCATAGCATCTTCAGTCACAAACCTCGAACTCATATGTTATTAGAGAATTACTCCTCTATCGAGTATAGTGGGCCTTTCGGGTCACACAAAGCCGCTTCCCACTAACCTTGAATTGTTTTGGTACTCATCCCTGAGGGGTACCACGGGCATGTCGGGTCACACAGAGCATCTTCCCACCATGGGCCTGCTAGGTCACACAGAGCCACTTCCCACCTTTTCCATCATCAAGCAGTCTTCTAGTCTCAGCAAATTGTAGGGTTCTTTATGTATTGTGTTTGGGAGACTCGCTCCTCAAGCCATCAGTCGTATTAAAACTAGTATAAAGTCTCACAAAGAAGTAACCTGATGATCCTAAATTTCATAAGGGTTACAACTCAATAGACAGTGATTCAATCGGATGCTCAGTCTATGTGTTATTGGCATTTCAATGTCGAGGGCCCTATTAGATTTGGTTGTGATCTAACCAAGTGATACTCCAAATTTCTCAAAAAAAACTCATGGAGTAAAGAAAAAGGGTCGTCTTGCTCCAAGGATCCCAAAGCTGTAGATGATTCATCAAACAGACATCTGGTTCTCAAGATAAGGAACTTTTAGAGTTCATGGGTTGTACTGGGTTTGGGTTCGGTCGGCCACGGTCAGACCGGCCCAACTGGGTTTGGCATGGGCCAAACCGGGTCGACCTGAGTCAACCCGATGTGACTCGAGTCTACCCAAACTGCTGGGCCTGTCCTAACCTAGCTGGGTTGTGGGTCAGGCTGCTGGGTTGTCGGTCGGCCCGCTGAGCGGTGGGTCAATCTACTGGACTGACATGGCGGTTCCACCCGCATGTCAACACGAGCCACCAGGGATACCCCGACACGACATGTCTGGGTAGGGCTGAGATGGAACAGAGCCATGTCAGCTAGTCAACCCATGGGGTTGACCACAATCAGGATCCATGGGGTGCCGCAGGTCCTCTATGTCGTGGCTGACGGGTTGCGTCATTTCCACTGGGCACCCTGCGGGTGCGTTCCCAATCCACTGACTATCAGTCGATTTGGAGACCACTTGATCCCGCCGTGGCCAACACAGGCTGCAGCCTTGCGGTCGCATGGGCGCGCTGCCGGGGACGCGCCCTGCCTCCGCTCCATTGGCTCTATCACGGCTGGCCAGCGTACCTATCGACTTCTCCTCCGATCGTCGTAGCTAACGTGTCGTGACCCTCTTTTTTCATCGGCGGCGCGCAAAGGCACATCACGCCTCCTCCTCAGCAGGTCGGTGTCGACCACTCCGACAACCGTTGCGGTATTGGGTCACGGCCTCCTCTTGTGGTTTACGTTGATGCGCTATCCACCACATATCTAATTGGTGTCATCATGCTTCCGGTATTCCATGGAGTCCGAAGGATGTAACAAATATAGTAGAGGTTTCGGGCCAGGTTCGTTAGTCCCGCACCCTTCACTTTAGCTCGTAACATGAAGGGGGTTAAGGGTTTAATAAAAATTGAATTAAACAATGAGATAAACCCCACAAGATTCCCCACAACGACCTAAAACAAATATGAATGAATCACAGGTCAACCCATTAGTCAGTTTACCCACGTTCTTCATGTTATTCAAGAGTGGGGAAGAGGAGATAAATTAAAATCAAATACAAATAAACCCCCTACGTCAAGTTCTTTGGAGATCATTCATGTTTTAGGTAGTATCGGAGTTGGATGTTCTAGCAATAAGACTCCAACGATTTCGCACGATCGTTGTTCTTTGGTTTGTGGTTTGGGGTCACTCTTCACCGCCTGCTGGAACCAGCTTCATCCTCCATGTGTTGGGCATCATGAAAATTTACCAGAGCTTCATCACTTACTGAATTCATGTCAATTCCTCCCCCAAAACTCCATAAAACTATGATAGGGGAGGGTATGTAACAATCATGGAATTTATGATGGTTTCTTTAATATGATCCTTCCTAAATTCCAATAACTGTGTTACTTAGTATTTGATGGGTCAATCCATTTAATGGCATTACTCACCACTAGTCCCACACTACCGCTTGTATGTTGGTAGAAGAGATATTAACAAGTGAGATTATTTTATTTCATTTCCTTTTAAAAGTCAAAAAAAAATTAACTTCTTCTTCGGACCTATTGTGGTCAAAGTAATGCCTCCCTTAAGAAAATCTCAGTGATGTGGATTAAACGGTGCCCTCATATTTTTAATCTGAGCACCTATTCAAAACTTAGAAAATGCTGATCACGATTTTACTGAACGTACTTGAAAAAAATTTCAAAAAATTAATAACAGTCACCCTCGACCTACGATAGTCAAGGTTAGGCTCTACTTAATTAAAACACACCCCAACAAACCAAAAATTACTCTCATATTTCCAATCCGAGTTACCATTTAAAAGATATAAATTTTACAATAAAATAATTGTCACTTAATTATTTTATTTATCGCCAAAAACTAACTTTTACTGGAGTCATGCACCGGCCAATGTTAGTATCTTCCAAAAAAAAGAATACACTCATGAGTTTAGTGGTGTTCTACGATTTTTAATCTGAGTTACCATTCATTATTTATAAGAATATAAAAAATAAAATAATTTTATGTTATTATTTTATTTATTATTATGCCATTTTCAGGTTTTCTCATTTGAGGCCCGTGCCGACTAAACATAAGTCGCGCCTAGGGTAAACCCACCATCCTTACTAAAACAATGACCTAAGATTTCTAATCTGATAAATCATTTATGACTTATCACACATTTTTAGGAAAACTTCTTATGCGTGCCAATAAAACCTTAACAAATCTTCGACGGATCATTCTGCGCACTCCGGGCCTCGGAATAGTCTGTCGTCAGATTTCGCGGTCTCGAAATAATTCCATATAATTAAAAAATATATACATAATTTTTGGGGCATTACAATATTATATGTAACAAATCTAATCCAAGTGAAAAGTTTGGAAATATAGAATAAAAAAATTATCTCAATTCAGACATAATAATTGCATAAACTTTTCAATGAGGAATAGTTATAACACAATGGATGTATATTAAGTTAATGATCCATTTTTTAAATTGTAACATTCATGTAAAATCTCCATGGATATATTAACTCAAATTATAATATAAAATAAATTGAATTAATAATTCTTGTTGATATAACATGAAAATATTATTAAATGAAACGTATAATGAAATTAGGATCATAACTATAAAATATGTCTCAATGAATTAAAATTTAGACGAAATTACTTAATATTTTTGTAATCATTATATTAGAACCTAATAAACGGGATAAACTAATCTATGATCAAAAATCTAAAAAAGAATTACTAAATTTATCCTAAAATATTTTCATGGTAATTATATACACCACAAAATAAAAATATGTTGCGAATATTACATATGTCTTACAGAAATAAAAGTGAGATTAGAAACCCTTAAATTGATTCGAGACATTCAATATATGTCATTTAACTCCAATGTGATAAAATAATATTAATTATATCATTTCATTATAAATTTTCTAGTTTTAATACCTTATACATGATTAAATAATTTATCTCTTTTTAATTACATATTTAAATACTTTATCAAATTATTCGATTTCATGTATTTTGTGAATGTTTTTTCCATATTTTCAAAACCCCTTTGGTATGTTCACATTAGTTAAAGTTATATTCGTTCCATCATCTCCAGAATAACAATATTTAAATAAATATCTTTTATATACTCCAACTAAACTTTTAAAAATCGTTAAATATTTAATTAAAAATGAACTACATTATAATCATGAAGACAGTTGGCTGCATATATGCCTGGGTAATGCTTTGATTATTCAACGATAGTAATGGACATAATGTATGTATTATTTATTATTAACATAATTATGATAATATTATAGTAAAAATACTAATTATTTAAATTAATATATATATATATCATCCTCCTGGTTTTATGATGAAAAATTAACCACATCACTTTATGAAGGCTTTAGTCCACACATATGCATAAATGTCATTATCACCCTTTAATTAATTAAATGTTAAGAAAATATATGATATATTATCTTTAAATAATTTTAAAAATATTATATATAAAAATTAAATCTAACTTCATGACTATTTTTGATAGGTGGTGATGGAAAACAATTTACTTCAGTTAATGAGGCGGTAGTCTACCGTACACATCAATGATTGTTTCATTTCCCTTTTGATGGATGAGTTAATGTATTTGGGTTAATAAATTAACATAATGACATATATATATATATATTATATACATATGTTATTATATGGTTTAGTTTTAATATGATTTTTAGTAGGTGGAAGAAGAAATATAACATAATTCTTGATTAATAATGATACCGCTTCTTCGAACAATATCTTTAGGGTTGCACAAAAATCCTTCCATTTATATTAAATAATGAATTAATGAAATATGTCAGGTTGTTAATTATAAATTTATTAATTCATTTTTTTAATTATAATCTTATTTAATTTTTTAATAGGATTGAAGAGTTGGTGGTCTTTTAAAAGTGATAATGAGTTTCATTTTTGTAAATACCAAAAACTATCTAATATTGGGGGGTCAATCTCAATCCATGTGCCTCCAAAATTGAAAAATATAGGATTGAAGGGATTATATTTTTTTATAAAAACCTCCACCATAAAATGAAAGATATTTTTTATACATGATGTTAAATAACCTCTATGTTTACTAACTTTAACCATTTTTTCACTATTGTATGTTCTCTTTTACCTAGGAAATTTATCATTTAAAACAAAAAATATAATGAAAATGAATAGATAATGTTTACCCAGTAGTTATAAATATGAAATCTAACTTGGTAAATAATGTTCTTATGTGCGTGGAAAATTAATTTTAACATAAGTTCACATAACGAACAAAACCACATTTTGTTGTTTACTATGATAAACAAAGTTTTATTATTATGGGTAAGTATAATGATTATAATAGGAAAAATGGTTCACTAATAGACTATGAATATTATTTTTTAAAAAATAAGAATATGTTTTTTAAGGATAGGATTTATAGTAATTTTATATTCTTTAATGAAATATTATTAATAATTAAATAACATTAATTTTAATTTGGATAGTATTACTTTAATTTGACTTTAAAAATCAATGCCAATATAGAATTACAATATATTATTTTCAAGAATATATATCATATTATATATAAGAAAAAATAACTTAATTTAATAATTAATTCAGTTTATATAACTTTTACTATTTTCAGTATTTTCTTTATTTTTCAACTATTAAAATAATTACTATGTTGGAGTTATGTAAGAATTAAATGTAATTATATATTTAAAAAAATAAATAAAAATATATTTCCCTTATGATATTAATTGCATTATTCGCAAAAATAATTATCACTATTCTTTCACATCTTTATTTATTCCCCCTTTGGGAATAAATAAAGATGTGAAATTGAAATTTATTTATTCTCCTTTATGGCCACATAATTAAAATTTCAAACTAAGTGGATAATATTTTGTTTTCTTCATTGAGTAAATTGTTGTATTTATCACATTGATGTAAATTCTTCCCAAAACACATAAAAATATATTATTTGGTTATAAGTGTATAAATATGTCTAAACAAAAGAATTTATACAAGTATTTGGATCATTTTTACCCTTTTATTTTTTATTTGACCACTAGGTAAATATGTTTTAAACTTAACCATGGTAATTAATTTTTTCATGTTTTAAATATTAATTATGAAAAATAATTATGTTAACATAATTTTGTATTATTAATGATTATCATTCCAAATCATTAATCAATTTTAACAACATAAATTCATTGAAGTTGTAAAAAATAAATTTATAATTAAACTCATAGACTCGTACAAAATGGTCTTCCAAAGAATTTTTTTTATAATTTTAAAATATTATTATATCATACTCTTACATTAAATTAATTTTAGGTATGAAAATTTAATTGATGATAATATAATTAATATAATTTTATATTGAAAACTATTTTTATGTAATATTTATCTTTTAAAATATGTTAAACTAAATGGAACATGTCAATATGAAATACTATTTTCCACTTTTCATTGACTAATTAGTCACATTATAAAATTCTAAAAAATCATTTCTAAGATAATTTTTGTGTGATTATTTCAATAATTAAGTTATAATAATAATACAATTCTATGTATTTATATATTAATTATAATAATTTCTCACAAAAAAACTACATAATCATTATTAAATATTAAGTATTTTTTTTTGAATAAAATGCATTACTAAATATTGAGTTGATATTTCATAATAATTTATTAATACGTCTATATTATGTTAAAACATAAAATAAATTTTATAAAGTAGTTAATAATATTCTTATAATCTATATTAATGATTAGTTTATAATAATTATATATTTTACTAGTTGTTTAATCTCACTATTCCATCTAGTGTACACTATTGAATGTAATAGTGTTCTTTTTAAATATTAGGGTGATACATTAAAACCAATTTAATAAATTACATCATATAAGTTTGAAATTTATATCAATAATTTAATTTATGACGTTTTATAAGAATATTTTTTGAATAACCACATTGTATATAGGGATTATAATATTTCCACTTGATAACATAAAAAAAGAGAATATAGAAGTCATCATTAATAAAAAATAACTACGTTTCCAAATATGAGAATGTTAGTGTGAAGAGAAAATATAGACATGCATGAAAAATTTAATGACCAAATAATGATAGAGAGTGGAATAGTTCATTGATCATTATATTTTTATTAATAATGATAAAATTAACAATTGTACAACCATAAACCAAAGAGGTGTGGCAAATTCTATCAGTTCATTGGAAATGAATGTAATTGGTTACATTATTCATTTTGAAGATATATTTCCTAGAGTTGAGTAATTATATACTATATATTCAATGAATTATACTTAATTTATATCTTCAATTTTATAGTTCAATAAATTTCCAATGTAGTGACATCTTTTCTTAGAAATGACAAGAATTCAAGATAATTTACTCATGCCTGAATAACTAAACTAATCTTTTAAAGGATCACCTAACCATAAATGGGATAAAACATATGACCCTTCTCATCAGACATTATCCAAACCCATAACGTTTAGAACATGGTAACATGATTTCATAGATGAATAAAACATCATTTTATGAAAAAATACATTAATCTACAAAATTCAACAGTAATAACAAATGTTAAAACTAAATCTTTTATTAAATAAATTAAATTACATCCCAAATTACCGATTTAACCAAAACAATATTTAGCCTCAATGGTTTTTTATACATTTCATCTTACATTCCAACAATATATATAATTATAATATTCAGATATATCATTAATCATTTAGTAACCCAATAACTTTTCAATTCACGTTGTATCTATATGATAAAACTTATGAACCAATAATTCCCTCAACATGTAAGATCATATAAACCCCAATGAAAATAAATACCTAAAAACATATATGAAAAACCTATAATAGAATACTTCATGTTAAACAAAATAATTTAATATATTTCAACCCAATTAAATGCATCTTCAAATTTCAATAATCACTTTAAAGTCTTGTAACATAAAACCTAATGAGTGGTGTCTAATAATTGAAGCATATGATAAACCTTAATAATATAATACAATTATGGTATCCATAACACTTCAGATAATTACTACTAAAATCATAATAATCTAAAATGTTATCTAAATCCACCTATGATACCGACTATAATATCACCAAACCCACACTCTTAAATCTAGTGCTAAATAATGATCTTTATATTTATTTCTTTATACTAATAATCCTGACTCATTTTTTCAACACAAAGAATTAAACACCATAATAAATTATTGGATTCTTTATAGACTTATATAAATATAGGTTTTAGGGTTTTAGATTATTTTGATAAATTCTTACATAAACAACACTCTTGACTTCAATAGAGTATCATTCCCACTATATGCATCTTTTCATAATCATATTAAGTCTTCAATGTCATCAACATATTTTTATCATATGAAATATTTTTTGAAAAAAATAAATTATAATCACTCTTCTGGACCTATGTAAAATCAAACATAGTAAGGGTGTGAAAAATGATAAATAATGGTATATATTGACATTAAATGTTTAATTTCATCAGTGATAGTAAGATGAGAATAACATTATAAGAAAAAAATCACATTGTATGAGTATAACATAATTGAATTTATGGCATCACTATATGAATCATCAACCATGAATCATGGAATAAATATTTATCAAATGAATTATTTACATGAGTCATTAATAGAAATCCATTTATGGAAATATTGATAAAATATATAATTAAAAACTAATAGATTTTCTACCATTGAGGTGGAAAATAAATTTACTTAAATATATATTAATTATCTTACCTTGAGAAATAATATGAATTCTATGAAATACAATGTAAATATTAGAGAAATTATAGTTATACTTGCCTTTTACACATATTATTACCTGATTTTAGGCATAAATATCCATAAAATACCAGCTAAGGATTGAAATGTCTTGTTCTATTGGAAGAACATGAGTATAATTAGAAAATGAGAAACTAAAATAAAAAATCATTTTATTAATCTTAATAATGATGTCTTGAATTCATTTGATATTCTACGTCTATATATGATAAGCTGTAGAATACAAAGAAAAAAATGTATGAGATTAAAAAGACAAGTAATGGAATAAATATACAAATAAATCATATAACATGACTTGGATTGAATAACATAGTAACATAGAAGTATGGATCAAAATTAAACTTATAAAGGCATAACATAGATAAAATGGTATCATATGGTCATGGAAACCCATTAATTTATAAGAAACACATTACATGTCATAAACATGAGTCAAGACTAACTGGAAATGCTATATCACTAGGTGGACTAAGTCTCATAATGGATTAGGATTAATCTATAATCTCTTACATAATGTCTCATGAGAAAAAAAAAGTACTTAATGAAGTCGAGAGATATTTGGGAAGACCCACCAGAACACGTATAAGCATATTTTTACCACAAAAATAAATCAAACATAAGAAATAAACGGTTATCCATGGAAATAAATGGGTTTCATAATCAATTCATAAAGCCTAACCAAAGGGTCTATCGTAATGATATCCCTAGAAGAAGGGATTAAATTATTTCTATAAAATTATAAATTAAAATAATAATTTATCATGAATAAGTTTGTCAAAATAAACATAATATATGAAAAATATTATTTAAGAAACTACAGAAATGAGCCACTATAGAACGGTTTAAAAGAAAATATTGAACTACCATTAAAGAGGAAAAATAAATCGTTTTTTGCATAAAACAAGAAATGAAAAAAAAATATTATTATGATTAAGTGATAGGTTTTCAAAAAATATAGGTTTATTAATGTATTTAATGCATTTTACATGAGAATGGGTATGAAATAGAGGAGATCCCTTTAAATGAAATTCCTTATATAGAGGATTTGAGAAGAGAACATTATATAACATATATTTCCACAAAAAATGTTTTGGGCTATATAAATATGTGTGGAATATTTATGAAGAATTATGGATAATTACATAAGAAGTATTATTAAATACAAGGGGCTAAAGAGAGATAAACCATAACCAAAAGGAAATATTAATGGATAAAAGGACACCTTAACTTATGTCTAAATGCATTCTTCACTTTCACATAATGTCCTAGATAATAAAATTAAATCCATTAATTACGAAATTAAGAACCTATTATATATTTATTTGTGATAATATAATAATATTATGCTCATTTTGGGAAATTTTTATGAGTTATGGTGTTTAATTTATTCATTCCGTGAGCATTCATTGAAAGGATTCATGGTCGGTTCACTTATTTAAAATTATTAACTTTTTAGAAAAATGGTAATAAATACTCATAAGTGAAATTATATGTATTAATGTAATTATATAAGTTAAAATGGTCCCATATATAATTTCTTTTATTATGAAGTTGAATCATTTGATAAATCGTTAATGATGATTTTTTAGTTTATTTTGGAGGTTTTTATAGTCATCACAGAATGCTTTAATTTTATTTAATATTATGTGTATATATTTGTACATAAACATGATAAAATATATAATATACATATTAATATTATTATTAAACATAATAATGGTTTTATGTCTATACATGAGGTAGTTAATGAAAATTGAGAGCATTCCATAAATGAAGTTGGTGAACCAATATATTATAAACAATGTCTTAATTTTTAAAATAAAATGTGGAGAGAAGGTATTTTTTAAGGGATATTTCATTCAAAAAATAAAAATATATATATATGAAACTATAATAAATATTTCTCTTTGAATATAGGGGTGAGTAAAAGGTAGAAAAAATAATGAATATAAATGATAAATAAAGAGGATTGTACCTCTTGAATCTCATCTCCTTGAGAACCTCCTTAAGGCACTTAAAAATGGAATTTTTTGAGACAAGAATCTATCATACATGGGAAACATGACGGGTCTATTTATTTGGTATAACATTTTCAAGATACATGTCTTATAATATTTGAAGATAACAGGAAGTGAGGGGTTATATTTATAGGGTACAGGTGTTTTTTTATTGATATATTCATATTTTATTATTTTGGGTCAATATATTAAAAATTATTCATTCAAAAAACTAATAACAGTAAATTTTGAAGGGGGTCGAGATAATTTGTGATTAAATTAGTAATTACTATAAAATTCATGTATTTATCTTAAATAACTAAAATTACAGTAATTCCTTATTCTCCAAAAATTAACCTATAATAGAAAAATTCAAAAAATTCCATGTTTTTTTCGATGTTTCGTTTTAAAAATGGACTCCATATTAGATTATTAAATTTATAAATATTGTTAATTTAATTTGTAAATAAAATCATCATTTATTTTAAAAAAATTGATTTTAATATTACTATCATTTCTTGACCCATTGAAAAACTAATTAATGTCACAAATAATTATTATAATTATAATAGTAAATAATATTAAATGATTGATCTACTTTACGAAAATTATTTTTCTTTTGAATCATTCTATTAATTATAAAATTGTAAATAAATATTTACATTTTACCAAAATTCCATCATATAATTTATCATTTTAAAAAAATATTAACTTATACCATGATATAAATATGTCATTTTTTTAATATATAAGATACCTAAATTTTATTTTATATTATCATAGGTGAGGACACTATTCAAATGTCCATATAAGTATTCTTAATGATCAAATTACTATTCCAATGGACAATTTGTTTAATATCATATTGGTTCCTTAATTTCTATAAATACCACTTATTTCATTCAATATTCATTAATTTCTATGTTCTCTCAATATAATATATCTTTTTATTTAAAACATAAATATTATATTATCAACATTATGTTATATTTAAATAGCATTGTTTATGATTATAGTCATTCTAGTTGATCAAGATTATCTAAATTTTTCCATTTTTATTATCCTATTTTATATTTATTGTCCTATAGAAAAATAATTATTCTTATTATTTTATTTTTTGACTAATGTATCATTGTTCATTTAGGATAATAATTTTTGTATTGGGTTCTCTATGTGATTTTTGTGAACTATAATTATATATAGGTAATTTTATTGATAAAATTATGGGTTATTTCTCTCTTCCCCCTTATGAAATTTTACACTCAAAATATCATTTTACTTACTAGGTAGAAAGTATGTAAGGGTACTTATCCTTGATCAATTCCCCTATTCCAATGTTACTTATTCAAAGTTATGTTTTATCCATAGTTCATTTACTAGGTGAATGGTCTTTTATGTAGAGCCCTATCTCTATAGTCCATAATCATCCTGAGATGATCCCCGTAAGAGAGATTGTTTTCAATCTATTCCACCTCTAAGTTAAATAAATGTGATTGATTTTGTATGTAGTTAATTAATAATATTACATGGAATTATTCATCGAAATGATACATGGTTGGTGGAAGTGCTATTTGATTATCCACTTCTCTAAAATGATCAATAATCTCATATAGGACGATGTACCTGGGATATAGCTTTCCATTCAATCCAAATATCATCACTCTCTTCCTTGGAGATATGAAGAAGAATACCTTGAAAATAACCTAAAACACTATGTACTATATATTATTAACTTAATTGATGTTCATTAAAATTTTGGTAAGCATGGGTATACCACTGGATTGTATTAACATTTTTTTCCATTTCCTTGAACATTTCAGTTCCCAGGATATGGTATTCTCGAACTTCATCCCAGCGTGTAGGTGTTCTATGTTATTTCTTATAAAAGGCTTCATATGGATCTATTTTGATGCTTGAGTGGAAACTATTATTGTAATATAACACAACTAGAGTAAGTTATTGGACTCATCCACCATTTATATCTATTCATAATTATGTCAACATGTCCTATAGTGTTTGAATAGTCCACCCACATATTACATCATTTTGGGGGTGATAGTTCATCATGAAGCTCAACTAAATATTTATATAATTTTGGAGACATTTCCATAACATGGAGGTAAATCATGTATCATGATAAGATATAATTGATAATGGCATTCCATGAATCCTAACCACTTCTCTATTGTATGTTTGTTCATGTTTGATGAGTGGGAAGTCCTCTCGAATAGTAATAAAGAGAATATTCTTTATAAGGTGATCCATAACAACCCATATAGCATTATTTCCTCTATATTTCTTTGGATGTCTTTTGAAAATGTCCATATTAATGTTTTCCCATATTTTTTTAGGTATAGATAATGGTTTCATGATCCATTTAGATTTTTTCCTTCCATCCTTCACATTCTGACATACCAGACACTTTGATTTATATCCAATGATCTCCATCTACATATTGTCCAACCAATAGTTCTCTCAGATATCATAATTCATATTTTTTCTCCCAAAGTGGATTGATAAGTTCTAGCTATGTGAATATTTGAGACACTCTGTCTTTATATCTTGATTGGATGGTACACATAGTCGTGAACTAAGCCTTATGAATCAATCTTCATCAATATTGAACTTTGAGGATTTACCCTCTCTTAAATATACCACCTTGTTCTATATTTCTATAACATTTATTTCATCATCCTTTATTTTTTCTATAAATTATGGCTGAGTAATCATTTTTTAATGGAATTTTGATGTCCATTTCTTTTCAATTCCCATGTCCATCCTTTAAAAATCTGTGAATATTGGATCATTCTCAATTCTCATCAATGAAAAATCTTTAGGATCCTTTCTACATAGAGAATAATTCACATTATTTTATTTTCGGGGATAGAAGAGGAATAAGAAATCATAATATATGATGATCTCTAACCATAATCACAGTCACGTATTAAGATACCTAGTTTTGAATATATAGTTCAAGATCTTATTATCAGTAAATATCTCACACTTCTCCCTATTGAGATAATCACAAAAAATTTTCATCACAAATATTGCATCTACCAAATCCAAAAAATAATGGTGTAGTTTTTATCGTGACATTTCAACTAATTTGTGTCATAGGCTATCAATTTAATTTTTTTATTAGTATAGAGCCAAACCCAATCTTTTAAGCATTACTGTATTCCAAAAAGTGTTCCCCCCTTGTTGGTACAGTAATTATTGATGTAATGATAGTCTACTTTTTCAACAACTTGATAAAGTAATTTAATTCATTGGTCCTGAAAAACAGTACCCCCTTATGATTATTCATTTTTAGTGGTCTTAAAAATCATATGATGTTCCCCAAAAAATCATCGATAATATCCATTTAGACCAAATAAACTATGAATCTCAATTACATATGCTAGTTCAGGCCACTCCTCTATTTCATTTATTATAAGGGTCTACAGTTATTTAATTTTTCATGATATGAATCCCCTTGAATTATAATTATTCTATAATTAACACTCATTTACCATACTTTCCATATTGTTTCTTCCTCTACAAGGTCTTTAGCACTATGTTCAAATGCTCCTCATGTACCTCCATTATCTTTGAGTGCATTAGAATATCATCTACAAATACTACCAAAAAATAGGATGCTAATATATAAATATGCAATTCATTATATCCATTAATATTTTTGGATCATTAGTGAGTACAAAGAGAATCACTTTAAACTCATATTGTATATAAAACATCCGAAAAGAAATCATGTGATATCTTCATTCCTCAATTTTAATTAGAGTAATATAGACTGCATGTATACCGTGGAGAAAAAATAGGCCCCACATAGTTCACAGAGAAATAAATCTATATGTGGAAATGGATACTGTTCATTATCATGATTTTTTCTATTTAACTACAATTAATGTAGAGGCACATTGATCTATCCTTCTTTTGGATGAAGAGAACCAGCATACACGATTGTGAAGCACTTATAAATATCCTAATCAAGATTCCTTTTTAAATTATTCTTCATTTCCTCTAACTCAATTGTGTAAATACTCTAAAGATTCTCATATATGCATAGAGATCTTAGTACAAGATCAAATAATAACAAAACCTATAATTATTAAGGAAGATCAATATATTCATCAGAGATTACATCATTGTATTCTCTCACAATGGGAATTTCTTTGAAAATGATCTTCTCATTTTTCTCAGTCATTTGAGAAAATAAAACATTCTTATAAATAAATAATATCCAAAATTGAGATGATTATACTTAATGAGAGTAATCCTCCACCGTACATTAGTAGAAAATTTGCAGATACCTTACGTTGTAAAGAGTGATCTCCATTTCCCAATAGAGGATGTTGAATTTTTATTAATAAATTCAATTCTATATAAATATAGAATTACAATACACAAAAAGAAGTAAGACAATATTTTCTAGGAGGTTAAGTTCAATAACATTAACCAGGGAAGAGTTATGTACATTAGATGAAATAGTTTCCCTACTCTCTATCCTCATAGATAACTCAACCTTTATATTTTGATGTGGTATTAGAGTAGTTCTAATAAATATGCTAGATATGTACGAATTATTAAAACTAGAATAAAACAGTAAGTTCAATATTCATGAATTAATAAAAATCATACCTATCCCCAAATCAATGGAATCTTCCTCAGAAGTAGTGATAGTATATTCCCTTCTTTACCTCCTTGCGGGTTTTTTATTTCATTATCTCTGAATACCATTGAATTAAAATTTTGTCTTGAATAATTATTGTTTTTTTTCTAGTTGAAACACTTCATTATAGGATAAGGGATGATATTAACAATACTTTATTCTTTTAAATTGGTTGTCTTCCTTAATTAATTTTGAAAATAATTATCCATATTCCCCTTTTTTATTCATTTAAATAATATCCTAGTTCCTCTTGTATAGTTCTTAAGATGATTCATCATAAAATTTGGACATGTGGGATTTCATTTTTTATTTCCCTTATGGGGATCTTATATTGATCCTCCCATTTTGAACTCCATTTTCCTCGTTTTATATCAAATCCTACAAAACCACAGAGAGTCTCTGATCTCTATTTCAACCTTAAGGGAAGAACATAAAATATCTTTATAGCTTTAAAAGTATCTAATATCCTTGTATTTTAATAGTCATGATTCTAATCCACTAAATAAGTGATCTAACTTATATTATGTGTCCATAAAATAGGTGGTGGTGTATTTTTCATTCCTTTTACTTCGTGAAAGATTCATTTTACTTTTCCATTAATCCAACAAACAGAATCTATATATTAATATGTAATGCTTGGGGAAAATATTTATTAGAAAATATGATCTGGATTTCTTCTCAATCCATGAAATAAATTTCCCCTTATGCATTGGGTTTTTATTCTGTTTCCACCACTTATCAGCTTCACCATCAAAATGACAGACTTCCATTATGAGTTTCAATTCATCTTTCCTAAAATGAGTGTATTTGAAGATCCACTAAAGATAGGAGGTCCTTGAATCATAATGTATTTTAGTTTAATATGCACATTAATTTGATAAGGAATTATTTACATAAGATAAATGTTATTCATTATTACTTCAGAAGGGTGAATGAGAACATTCATGTAGTTTTGGGCTCACATTCCCATTAGGAATGGAATCTAATTAAGGAAATCATCACTTTTTATATCACAATGTTTGTTATAATGGGTTAACTAATTTCTTTATATTAACTAAAAAATAAAAATATTTAAATTAAGGTGCTTTAATACCTATATAATGTTTATTTACAAATGTAATCATAAACATGGAAGGAATATCTTATAAATGAAAATTATATCCAAACATTTGATTCTCTAGGTATCAACATAGGTTATACATGTTGATAGAATTATACCTAGAGTTTATACTTATTCCTTCTAGTCCTAATCCCAAAAAATAATTTTACATTGACTTGATACCAACTATAGTGACCCAAGTCTTTTACACATACTATTACCCAATTTAAAGAATAATTGTCCATATAATACAAACTGTGGATAAAAAATTGTTGAGTTTTGTAAAGACTATGGGAATCATTAGAAAACATGAAACTAAAAAAATATTTTTATTAATATTTATAATTATCGTCCAACTTCTTCTAAGATTATATATCTTTATAGGATGGCCTGGTGAATGCATATGGAAAATGGAATATTTAAAAAGACCAACAAGGGGCCAAACATGAGAATGAATCATATAAAATGTGTTAGAAAGAATAACATTGAAACATAAAAGTCATGGATCATGAATAAACATATGATTACATAATATAAAGAAAATAAAAGCATATGATCATGGAAACATAGTAATTTTGCAACAACACATAACTAGACATAAACATGAGTCAAGGAAAACATCTAAGGCTATATCATATACTTGAAAAAGTTCAATAATGGATTAGTTTTACTATCTAATACCATACATAACATCTCATGGTGAAAAATTTACCAATCAATAGGAGTTCTATCCTGTCACACCAATTATACCATGTATATGTAAATTTTTTCGTCATAATTAAATCAAGCATGAGGACTAATCCTAAGTTTTACAAATACAACGAAATGGGTTTTGTAATCATGTCATAAGCCATAATCAGAGGGTACATCACATTGATATCCAAAAATTAGGGAATAAAACATTTATTAATAATAATAAAATAAAAATAAGAATATATCATGAATAATAATGTCAAACTAAAGTGACTATATGAAAAATAGTGTTTAGGAACCTTTTGAAATGAGTCACTTTATTGATGTTTAAGGGAAAATATAAGACTAAAGCCTTAAACTTTACCCAATCTTGAATTAAATAAATAATTCACATTGAGGATCTTTTTAGCTTCAGAGTTTTATAGAATTAGGACATAACTATTACAACTCAAAAGTTACGAAGTAGACACTTTTACTCAGTATCCATTTTTTCATAAAATAAAAACTCTAAAAAATAGTCATGTCCAGTTCCATGTTTTAGACAGCATCAAATTCCTTGATCCAATCTTTGACCATATTCCACATTATGTCCTATAAAAAACATTTCAAAAACATTGGATTAGCATAAAAATCTCCATAAGGAAAACACAAAGAAAGAAACTATTAGTTTATCAAAACAACAAGTAGACCATGAATACCTTAACATAAGTAACACTTTTCACCTTTATGAACTAGTAAATACTCTTCCCTGAATAAAAGATCACTACTTACCATTTTGTAACAAAAATAATACCCATATAAAGAACACATAACATATAATGGTATCTTGGGACATAAACATACCTAAATGGAATAACCATACAGTTGACTTCCACACATGTCACTAAATGGAATATCCATAAGGATGACATCCATACCCAATGCATTGGAGGTTATAACTTAACCAACTATCCTAGTATTCACAACACCACCCGTCATTTGGGTTAACACGTAACCACCCATTAAATGGCCAAGTACCATTATAAAATAAGAAAACATAAAACAAATATAAAGGAAAGAAAACATTTCCACATTTCAATCATAATATTTCACTAAAATATTTTGATATTAAAAATCCATTATCAAAACCATTTTCAATACCAAAATACATAATATATTATATTGTATTTATTTTCTTTTAAAAACATTACGACTTATTGAGGAAGCCATAGATCAAATAATACTCGCGGCAGAAGAAAAGGACGTTGTCACTGCATACGTTAAAAGAAACATTATTTTTTGTCTTCTAGTAAAACTCTTCATAGAAAAAGAGTCCCTTCAAATGAAATGAAAATTAAAAGGTGTTTATATAGCTTATAAAAGAAAGTCTTCTATTAAAACAAAACATGCCTCAATTAAAGGTGATTGAGATGAAGTCCCTTAACTCGTGTCCGACTTGACTCGATCGTTCTTTAATCTCCTGAATAATAAACTAAAGTTACTTTCTACTTTCATATGAACCTTTTTAATTTTTTTTATTCCATTTATATCACTAATTTCCATTTATAAACATTATGTATTCATTTAAGTTATTAATGTTCGTTTTGTTGATATTTGGTACTTAATTCAAAAATGGACTTCTTATAATTACTTGTTTTTCATGTGGTCAAAGGTTCATTATATCCAAAATGATATTCATGATTTGGATATCATATATATTATATATATCCAACATATACATGTATTTATAATAGTACATAATATTTATAGGTAAGAAATGAAATGCACCGTTCAAGGAGATGGTAAGTCGTACGTACGCATGAATGCTACTTCCATTTTTATTTCATATTTAATGGAATTAAAACATAATGATACATATTAGTATTATAATTCCAGTATTTTATCATATATAATATCATTAAAACTATCCTTTATACGTTCCACATATGGTATGAACGAGTCATATCACATTGAGGGGGAGGTAGTCCGCATTTCCTAAAATGAAATTATCGTGTTTACACATAATGGAACCCCTACAGGTTTACTATATATAAAAAAATACCGAAGCATAAATAAAACATAATAATAATATATATCATATATAAATACAGTGATATCTTAATGTCCACCATGAAAGTTGTTAAAAGAAGATTGAACAATCATAGTTTCGTGAGACAGTAATTCACAGCCCACAGAAACAGTATGTTCTTTAACCATTAGACGGAGGTGTGTGTAAGTGTAGGTAAATTTCTTTTCATAAAAAATTATAGTATATTGAGGATACTTTTTTTATTATGGGATAAAATAATAAGAAGATATTGGTGAGTGAAGAAGGAAAATAAAATGAAGAAACTCGAGAGAAGACATTGCCTCTAAATCGGGTAACTCTTTTTTATTTGAGCCAAAGGCTTCCTTGGGAAGACTTATACACAATGTGAGGCTTCTAGGAGTAAGATAGGGATGTGGAGATATAATATGAGTTGAGGTTGGAGGAGCCATGTATAAGGCCTTAGCCTTAAACATTACTTAATATTAAATTAAATGAATAATTCACATTGAGGATCTTTTTAGTTTTAGAGTTTTAGAAAATTAGATCATAATTATTACATCTCAAAATATTACACAGTAGAAACTTCTAAAAAGTTTCCATTTTTTTACAAAACATGAACTCTTAAAAAAAGAGTCATGTCTAGTTCCATGATTAAGACATCATGACTTTTACTTGACCCCATCTTGACCCTATTCCACATTATGTCCTGTGAAAAACATTTCAAAAAAACTTGGGGTGAGAAAAAAAATCTCAGTAAGGGATACACAAATAAGGAAAACTGTTAGTTTTTCTAAACATCAAGTAAACCATTAATACTTTATCAAAGTAATACTTTTCAGCATTAAGAAGTAGTAAATACTCTTAACTGAATAAATTATCATTACTTACCCTTTTTAACCAAACGATTACCATAAAACCCATATAAAGAACACATAACATATAAATGTAACTTGGGACATAAACATACTTAAATAGAATAACCATACAGTCAACTTCCACTCATATCACTAAATGGAATATCCATAAGGCTGAATTACAGACCCAATGCATTGGAGGTTATAACGTAACCACCCGTCCTGGTTTTCACGGCACCACCCATCATATGGTTTATCAGGTACCCACCCGTCAAATGCCCAAGTACCATTATAAATTCATAAGACATAAAACAAATATAATGGAAATAAAACATTTCCACATTTTAATCACATTATATCACCTATATATATTGAAATAAAAAACCCATTATTATAACCATTTTCAATACCAAAATACATAAAAGAGTATATGGTATTTATTTTCTCTTAAAACCATTACGACTTGTTGAGGATGCCAAAGATCAAATAATACTCGTGGCGGCAGAAGAATTGTTGTCACCACATAGGTTAAAAAGAAACATACTTTTTGTCATTCTGTAAAACTCTTTGTAGAAAAATATTCCCTTTGAATGAAATTAAAATTCAAAGGTGTTTATACAGAATATAAAAGAAAGTCTTGTATTAAAACAAAATATGCCTCAATGAAAGGAGATTGAGACGAAGTCCCTTACCTCGTGTCCGACTTGACTCGATTGCTCTTTAATTTCCTAAATAATAAACTAATGTTAATTTATACTTGCTTAAGAACCTTTTTCAAGATTATTATTCCTTTTATATCACTTATTTATATGTTATAAAAAGTATGTAATCATTTAAGTTAATAATGTTCATTTTTTCAATATTTGGTACTTAATTCAAAAATGGACATCTTACAATTACATGTTGTTCATGTGGTCAAAGGTTTGTTATATCCAGAATGATATTCATGATTTGGATATCTTATATAAAATATATATCAAGAATATACATCTATTTATAATAGTATATAGCATTTAGAGGTAAGAAATGAAATGCATTGTTCATGGAGACGGTAAGTCGTACGTACGCATTAATGCTAATTTCATTTAAATTTCATATTTAATGGAGTTAAATCATAATGATATGAAGGTATATTATAATTATAGTATAATATCATATATAATATCATTAACTCCATCCTTTATACATCCCACATATGGCATTAACGAATCCAATCACTTTGAAGGGGGCGGTAGTCTGCACTTCCTAAAATGAAATTATCGCGTTTACCAATAATGGAAACCATAAAGGTATGTCAAAAATGAAAAATACAAAAGCATAAGGTAAAAATAAACATAATATATATCATATATAAATATAGTGACATCTTAATGGCCACCATAAAAGGTGTTAAAATAAGATTGAACAATCATCGTTTCGTAAGGCAGAAATTCGCCATCCACAGAAATAGTATGTTCTTTAACAATTAGACGGAGGTGTGTGTATGTGTAAATCAAATACATCTCATAACAACATACTAGTATATTTAATATACTTTTTTTTACAAAATAAAGTAATAAAAATAGTTTAGGGGGTTGGAGAAGAAAAATAAAACAAAATGACATAAGAGAATACATTACCTTTAAATCCTGTAACTCCCTTTAGTTTGAACCAAAAGGGTTTCTTGAAGATATTTCTGCCTAAGGTAAGGCTTCTAGGATGAATAGAGGGATTTTTAGAGATAACACTAGCATAGATTAGCTGAACCAATGGCTTGAGAGGTGTGGGTAAAGTGGTAGAGGTGGGGGCCTTTTATAAGAGGGAGGAGGGGCATTCTTGGAATGTTATAAAATGTTACTTTATTATATAATATGTTTCAAATTTTAAAGGTCCCACAATTATATATTTAGAGGATAAGGTGATAATAGTTCTAAATCCACCCATCCAATTGGTTTTTGACAAGTGTAGGTCTTAGATTTTACATTATCTTTTCATTTTATTTAAATCGTTAAATAATGAGGTAATCGCTGCATCATCATGGTGTCATAAATAATTTACTTAATATAATGTCTAAAAATTATAAAAAAACTATCCTGATGTAGAAAATATTTTTATCTTTATAATGAATATTTATAGTAAAAAATATGACTTGTATAACCCCATGTAAAAAAATGTTTTAGTAAAACAATACATGTTTGTGACATTTTTATTTTAACTTTAAATTAAAAGTTATTAATGTCATTTTCTTACCCAAGTGGCTCCATGGGGTCCCCAAGTTGACCCATGTATTTTCTTGGTCGGCCATGACTCATCCAATAATGTTAGGACATGTGTCAAGGTAATTTCATATTTTTATAACATTATTTTTACCTTAGATTACACTAATTACCTTTAATCGCGATTAATAAAACGTAAAAGTTACTATTCACAAAATATTATTTTCATCCCATTGAACCAAATTTTACACACTAATGATAACCATGTATATCGGAGTTTCAAAATTAAATTCACAAAATTGGTAAAGTTTCATTTAAATGAAAAATCAGTTTTTTAACTACCACTTAGTGGTTTCACTATTCATCAAAAAATGAAGTTTTTCAGAGAAATACCAAAAATTCACCATAATATATATTTGATATTCTGAATTAAAAAATGATGTCTGTTTTACAAAATTCAAAACATATAAATTGAATTAATTAATTTAATAATTAATTCCCTGTTGTCAAAACAAATAACATGTTTTTATGAAACAATATATATCAAAATATTGACACTAGTTTAAGTCCAATTTTAAAGTGAAATTAATTCCAAAGTCCACTATTGGATTAAATGATAAAAATATATTCTAATTTCACTTTAAAACCAATTCAAAAGATAATCTAATCATATAAGTAAATTAGATTAAAAAGAGGTTTTGAATTAAAATACATCATTTTTCACTATTCATTAAAAAATGATCTTTATCGAAAAAATACCAAAAAATTACACAAAGTAAATTTTTATGTGCCGATTCTAAAAAAGAATTTTATTTTATACAATAGAATGTATAAGAGTGACCACAACTATATTTAAAGAGGGTTCTCCATCAAAAGGTGATAAGTCGACCTTTTAGTTAATATTAGAGTATTTAGTCCTAAAATTGAATTCTTTTCTTATTTTAATCCTTTATCATTTATTGGATAAATGTAAAAACATTTAAAAAACATATATAATAATATTTTAGTTATTTTTATTAATTCCCGCCAATACAACGGCTACGTGTTAACTACTATTTAAAATAATAATATTTTATTACTTGTGTGTAATGTAAGATTTCAAAGAAACTCGTTGTTGCGTATCAGGTACGCTATCGAACATAGAAACCGCTTTAAAGTAAAATTAATATTTAATTCACAAATATTAATAAATATGAAAATGTATTATTCTTTATTTACCTGTGATTTAACATCCTTCCCCCCTTTTGGGAATTGCATCCTCGCAATTTTATTCACTTATCAAAAAAAGTGGGAGTATTTAACCCTTATAGAATTTTCAGATTCCCACGTAGCCTCTTCAACCATATGGTTTTTCAACAAAACCATTACCTGGGGAATTACCTTATTTCAAAACACATGCTCTTTTTGGTCAAGAATCTGGACTGGTTGTTCTCCATAAGAGAGATTCTCTTCCAAGTGAACTACCTCTGGGCTCAAAACATGATATGGATCTGCCATATACTTTCTCAACATCGAAACATTAAAAACATTGTGTACCTGAGATAAACACGGTGGTAAAGACACTCTGTAACAACTGATCCAACTCTCTCCCAAATTTCATATGGTCCAATGAACCTTGGACTCAGCTTTCCTTTCTTTCCAATTTGCAACACACTCTTCCATGGTGAAACATTGATAAAAACATTATCACCGACCTCGAAAGATAGGTCCTTCCTCTGGTAATCTGCATAACTTCTCTTCCTTGTATGAGTTGTTCTCATGTGTTTCTGAATCAACTAAACTTATTCTACCTTCTCTTCTACCAATTCTGGTCCCATCAACATACTTTCACCCACTTCATCCCAAAAAGCTGCAGTTCGACACCGCTTCCAATATAATTCCTCAAATGGTGCCATCTGTATACTAGAATGAAAACTGTTATTATAAGAAAACTCAACCAAAGAATGATGTTGGTCCCAACTTCCCTGATAATCCATCGAGTAAGCACGTAACATATTCTCCAAGGTCTGAATTGTTCATTTTTCCTACCCATCTGATTGAGGATGAAAAGATATGCTAAAATTTAATTTAGTACCCAACGACTTATGAAGGCCTTTCTAAAAGTTAGAAGTGAACCTGGGATCATAATCAGATACAATGGAGAGGGTAAATCCATGCAACTGGACTATCTCTTTAACATACAACCAAGCAAGTTGATCTAGAGACAAAGTATCTCGAATAGGAAGGAAATGAGTAGATTTAGTCAATCGATCATCAATAACCAGGATTGCATTATTACCTCGATATGTCTTCGGTAATCCCAAAACAAAGTGCATGGATATATTTTCCCATTCCCACTCCAGCACCAGTAATGACTGCAACATCCCTTTCGATAACTACCGCTCTGCTTTAACCTATTGACAAGTCAAACATTTCACAGTAAAATCAGAAATATCTCTTTTTATTCCATCCCACCAGTAATACTCCCGTAGATCTCTGTATATCTTAGTACTACCAGGATGAACTGAAAATGGGGAACTATGAGCCTCACATAACAACTCATTCTTCAACTATGAATCACAAGGCACACATAATCTCTTTTCAAACCTCAAAACACAATCATTATCAATGTTAAATTCTAGCAACATTCCCTTCTGAACCATCTCTACCTTTTTCTATAACCCACTATCTTTCTTCTGTGCTTTCTTAATTCTGTCTGATAGAGATGATCTCACTGACACCAGAAACAAAATAGAATAACATCCTGCACCAACACCTTCTATTCCAAAGTTCATCAAATCAAAAACCGAAGGATCTTGTTACAAACATAGCATGGTTAATGAAGCATTGCTTTTTTGACTCAAAGCATCAGACACCTTATTTTCTTTTCTAGGATGGTAATGGATTATACAATCGTAATACTTGATTAATTCCGGCCATCTCCTCTCTCACTTGTTCAATTATTTCTGAGTTAATATATACTTAATTCTTTTGTGATTAGTATATATTTCACACATTACACCATACAAATGATGCCTCCAAATTTTTAAAGCAAAAATAACAGCAGCTAATTCCAAATCATTTGTAGGGTATTTTAACTCATGAGTTTTCAACTGACGTGAAGCATATAAAATTACCTGATCATTCTGCATGTGGACACAGACAAGTCCCTTCAATGAGGAATCACTATAGATAACAAACTCACCATTCCTGGAAGGAAGTGCCAAAATTGGAGCATTCACCAATCTTCTTTTCAACTCCTGAAAACAATCGTCACATTATTTTGTCCAGATAAACTTAACACCCTTCCGAGTTAGTTTAGTCATTGGACTAGATAACCATGAAAAAATTTCAACAAACCTCCGGTAATAATCTGCCAAACCAATAAAACTACGGATCCCGGTTACATTTGTGGGTCTTTTCCATTCTTGAACAACTTTTGTTTTAGCAGGATCGACAGTTATGACATTTTTTGAAACAATGTGACAATAGAAAGAAATTTGTGGTAACTAAAACTCACACTTGCTGAATTTTCCATACAGTTTCTTTTCATTTAAGGTTTTCAAGATAACTCTTAAAAGCCTTTCATGCTACCCATTACTTTTTGAAAACACCAAAATATCATCAATCAAAATAACCACACACTTATCAATGAACTAATGGAAAATTCTATTCATGAGGTCCATTAGTACAGCAGGTGCATTGGTTATCCCAAAAGGTATAACTACCAATTCATAATGGAAATATCTAGTATGAACCACAGTCTTTGGAACATCTGCTTCTTTTACTTTCAAATGATGGTACCCCGACCTCAAGTCATTCTTCGAAAAATACTGAGCTCCCAAGAGATGATCAAACAAATCATCGATATGTGGACAATGATACTTGTTCTTAATAGTGATATTATTTAAGGCTCTATAATCAATGGAATGTCTCATTGAACCATCTTTCTTTTTAACAAATAAGATAGGGGCACCCCATGGTGATGTGCTAGGTCGAATGAAACCTTTATCTAACAAATCTTGCAATTGCTTCATTAACTCTAAAAGTTAAACTTGATCCATTCGATTAGGGGTTTTTGAAATTGGCTTAGAATCAGGAACTAAGTCAACAGTAAATTCAACTTCTCTATCATGAATAATACCAGGCAACTCATCAGGAAAAACATCAAGATACTCATTTACCACTGGCACATCATTAATCTGAACAGATCTTTTATTTTCAACAATATGTGCAAGGTAACATTCATTTCCATATTTTACCAGTTTCTTAACTTCCTAATATGTTATCAAAAGCAAGGGTTCATTCTTGTATACAAACAGAAAAACTTTCTGAAAAGAAACCTCTTTAACTCAGTAGTCAATCTTAGCATGATAAACATAAATCCAATCCATTCCCAAAATAACATCAAACTCTACTAGAGGAAAAACAATAAGGTTTTCTGGTAGATTCTTTCTGCACACAAGAATATGAAGGTTCTTATAATTTCTTTTTGTCTCAACGTTCCCTCCGGGTGTTTTTAAAATAAGTTCAGGATTCATATCTTGAGATGGAATTCCCAATTTAATAGAAAACTTCTCCAAAATGAAATAATATGTAGACCCTGAATCAAACTAGACATTGGCATAATATGAACAGAAAAATAGTGTACCTGATATTACTTCATTTGATGGCCCAACATCTGTGGAACTAGTTTCAAAGGATTTAACCACCCCTTAATTATTGTACTCTAGCTGCTTTCCCCCAGTTGAGTTCTTTGTTAGACACTCATTTGCAAAATGACGCATTTCATTACACATAAAATATCTTAACTCTGGCTTTTCATTGCACGCTTGATCTTCTTCCTTACAGTTACGAGCAATATGACCGGACTTACCACACCTAAAGCACATTCCAGACATGGATAAATAATCTCTAAGATGCATTTTACCACACTTCTCACAGGATGGATATTTGGTTCTCTTACCTCTTTTCTTCTTTGATGAATTCTTCCCCTTTTCCTACCAAATGGACCTCTTATTCTTTTGTTTGTCTAAGAACACCTGATCATCAGCAAACTTCATTTCCACCTTCTCCGCACATCAAACAAGTTTTTCATAACATTTGAACTCACGAGAAGCTAAATCCCTTCGATACTTTGGCTTCAACCCTGAGTAAAAATTGTTGATTTTAATATTAATATCTCGTATGAAATTTGGATCATACCTTTCCTGTCGAGTGAACTTTTCTTCATAAGCAGCCACTGAGTCATCCTCCTACCTCAATTCTAGGAAATTTTTTCCATCCTAAGATGAACCAATTTAGGAAGACATTTCTTGAGAAACATACCTTTTAATTCATCCCATCGAAGATCATCAATCTCATCACTATCTCTGATATTTTTCATCATCGACCACCACTGATCTACTTCTCTTTCAAAACGGTAAACAACAAGACTAACCTTTTGGTGTTCTGAATACCCCAATACATCAAAAATCGTTTCCAGTGCTTTAATCCACGCTTCTGCTAGCACAGGTTCAGATGATCCTATGAAGGATGGGGGATGTTGCCTCATGAAATGTTCCACCACTAACATGTTCCTCTACAGTTGATCTGGCTGATCTCATGCATGGATACCAACACCATTTATAACCTAATTCAACAATTCCATCACTGCAACAAACTGTTCAGTTCCAATTCCAACCATATCAGGTTGCTGATTTGGAAGGTTGTCTTCCTCCTGATGTCGTCCCAACATAGCTTCCTTGTTTCCTCTACGGAAAACCATTCTGAACATAGAAATATAATAGGTGAAGCAACATGGTAATCTTTAAATGCTATATCATTTCAATTATACCATACATTAATTAAAAAATTTAACAGTTTTCTAACTCCTAAAGTTGTCTAAACCGACCTCTGATACCAACTATAAGGCCTCGGCCATAAACATTACTTAATATTGAATTAAATGAATAATTCAAATTGTGGATCTTTTCTGGTTTAGAGTTTCAGAGAATTAGATCATAACTATTACATCTCAAAAGATTACACAGTAGACACTTCTACAAAGTTTCCATTTTTTTACAAAAGATGAACTCTTAAAAAAAGAGACATGTCTAGTTCCATGTTTAAGACGACATGACTTTTCCTTGATCTCATCCTTAATCCTATTCCACATTTTGTCCTACGAAAAAAAATTCACAAAAATATGGGGTGAGCATAAAAAGCTAAGTAAGGGATACACAAAGAAGGAAAACTATTAGTTTTTTCAAACATCAAGTAAACCATGAATACTTTATCAATGTAATACGTTTCACCTTTAAGAAGTAGTAAATACTATTAAATGAATAAAAAATCATTACTTACCCTTTTGTAACCAAAAGATTACCCTAAAACCCATATAAATAAAACATAACATATAAAGGTAACAGGAGACATAAACATACTTAAATGGAATAACCATACGGTCGACTTCCACACATATAACTAAATGGAATATCCATACGGCCGACATCCATACCCAATGCATTGGAGGTTATAACGTAACCACCTGTCTTGGTATTCACGGAACCACCCTCCTTATGGTTTATCACGTAACCACCCATCAAATGTCCAAGTACCATTATAAAATCATAAGACATAAAACAAATATAATGGAACGAAAACATTTCTACATTATGATCACAATATATCACTTAAATATATTGACATAACAAACCCATTATCAAAACCATTTTCAATACGAAGATACATAATAGATTATATGGTATTTATTTACTTTCAAAAACATTACATCTTGTTGAGGAATCCAAAGATCAAATAATACTTGCGGCGGCAGAAAGGATGTTGTCACCACATACGTTAAAAAGAATCATACTTTTTGTTGTTTTGTAAAACTATTTGTAGAAAAAGATTCCCTTTGAATGAAATGAAAAGTCAATGTTGTTTATACATCGTATAAATGAAATTCTTGTATTAAAACAAAATTTTCCTCAATGAAAGGAGATTGAGATGAAGTCCCTTACCTCATGTCCGACATGACTCGACCGCTCTTTAATATCCTGAATAATAAACTAGTGTTAATTTATACTTGCTGAAGAAATTTCTCAAGCTTATTTTTCCTTTTATATAACTTATTTCTTTGTTATAATCATTATTTAATCATTTTAGTTAATAATATTCGTTTTGTCGATATTTGGTACTTAAGTCAAAAATGGACTTCTTACAATTACATGTTGTTCATGTGGTCAAAGATTAATTATATACATAATGATATTCATGATTTGGATATCCTATATATCATATACATCCAGTATATACATGTAATAATAATAGTATATAACATTTAGAGATAAGAAATGAAATGCACCGTTCATGGAGACGGTAAGTCGTACGTACGCAGGAACGCTACTTTCATTTTTATTTAGTATTTAATGAAGTGAAATCAAAATGATATAAAGGTATATTATAATTCCAGTATAATATAATATATAATATCATTAACTCCATCCTTTATACATCCCACATATGGCATTAATTAATCAAATCACTATGAGGGGGAGGTAGTCCGCACTTCCTAAAATGAAATTATCACGTTTACCCATAATGGAAACCATAAATGAATGCCATAAATAAAAAATACAGAATCATAAGGAAAACATAAACATAATATATATCATATATAAATATATTTACATCTTAATGGTGACTATGACAGGTGTTAAAATAAGATTGAACAATCATCATTTCGTGAGGTAGAAATTCGTCAACCACAGAAACAATATGTTCTTTAACCATTAGGCGGAGGAGTGTCTAAGTGTAAATCATATAATTCTCAAAAAAACATCCTATTATATTTAATATACTGCTGTTGTTACAAAATAAAAGAATAGAAACATTTTAGGGGGTTGGAGAAGCAAAATAAAACAAAAGGACATAAGAGAAGACATTACATTTAAATCGGGTAACTCCCTTTAGATTGAACCAAAAGGGTTTCTTGAAGAGCTTTCTGCCTATGTTAAGGATTATAAGATGAATAGACGGATGTTTAGAGATAAAATGATCTGATATTGGCCGAGAAAATGGCTTGAGATGTGTGGGTAAGGTGGTAGAGGTGGGGGCCTTTTATAAGAGGGGGAGGGGCACTCTTGGAATGTTATAAAATGTTACTTTATTATATAAAATGTTTTGGATTTTAAAGGACCCAAAATTATATATTTAGAGAATAAGGTGATAAGAGTTCTAAATCCACACATACAATAGGTTTTTTACAAGTGTAGGTCATATATTTTACATTATCATTTCATTTTATAAAAATCGTTAAATAATGAGGTAATTGCTGCATCATCATGGTGTTATAAATAATTTAACATATTTAATGTCTAAAAATTATAAATATACTATCATGATGTATGAAATATTTCTATATTTCTAATGAATATTTATAGTCAAAAATATTACTTGTATAACTCTATGTAAAAATTGTTTTAGTAACACAATACATGTTTGTGACATTTTTATTTTAACTTTAAATAAAATGTTATTAATGTCATTTTCTAACCCATGTGGCTCAATGGGGTACCCAAGTTGACCCATGGATTTTCATGGTCGGCCATGACTCATCCAATAAGGGTAGGACATGTTTCAAGGTAATTTCATATTTTTATAACATTATTTTTACCTTAAATTACACTAATTACATTTATTCACGATTAATAAAACTTAAAAGTTACTATTCACCAAAACCTATTTTCATCCCATCAAACAACATTTTACACACTAATGAAAACCATGTATGTCGGATTTTTTAAATTCAATTAACAAAAGTGGTAAAGTTTCATTTAAATGAAAAATCAGTTTTTTAACTACCACTTTGTGGTTTCACTACTCATAAAAAATGATGTTTTTCATAAAATACCAAAAATTCACCCAAAGATATATTTGATATTATGAATTAAAAAATTATTCATATTTTACCAAATTCAAAACATATAAGTTACATTAATTAATTTAGTAATTAATTCCCATTGTCAAAACAAATAGCGTGTTTTTATGAACAAATATATATCAAAAGATTGACACTTGTTTAAGTCCAATTTCAAAGTGAAATTAATTCCAATGACCACTATTGGTTTAAATGGTAAAAATATATTCTAATTAAACTTAAAAACCTATTCCAAAGATAATATAATCATATAAATAAATTAGATTAAAAATATGTTTTGAATTAAAATACAACATTTTTTATTATTCATTAAAATTGAACTTTATCAGAAAAATTCAAAAAAAATTCACAAAGTATATTTTGATGTCCCGATTCTAAAAAAGTATTTTATTTGGTCCAATAGAATGTATAAGAGTTACCAAAACTATATTTAAATAGGGTTCTCCATCAAAGGCGATAAATCGACCTTTTAGTGAATATTAGAGTATATATGCCTAAAAATGAATTTTTTTCTTATTTTAAGCCTTTATCTTTTATTGGATGAATGTCAAAACATTTAACAAATATATTTAATCATACATTAGTTATTTCTATTCATTCCCGCCAATATAACGGCTAAATATTAACTACAATTTAAAATAATATTATTATATTACTAGTGGGTAGTGTAAGATTTCAAAGAAAGTCGTTGTTGCGTATCGGGTACGCTATCGAAAATAGAAATCACTTTAAAGTAAAATTAATATTTAATTATAAAATATTAATAAATATGAAAATTTATTTTTCTTTATTTACCTGGGATGTAACACAAAGGTATTTAGAGGTGTTGGTAAGGGGGTAGAGGTGGGGGCCTTTTATAAGAGAGAGGAGGGTCACTTTTGGAATGTCTTGAAATGTTACATTATTATAAAATGGTTTTTGGATTTTAAAGGTCCCACAATGATATATTTCCAGGATAATGTGATAAGGGATATAAATCCACCCATACAATAGGTTTTTGACAAGTGTAAGTCTTATATTTTACATTAACTTTTCATTTTATTTAAATCATTCATTAATTAGGTAATCGCTACATTATCATGGTGTCATAAATAAATTTATTTATTTATTGTCTAAAAATAATAAAAAATTACCATGATGTAGGAAATTTTTTAGAATTAAAATTACTATTTATCTTCTAAGAGATAACTTATGTAAACAAAATTATATTTTTTTTACTTAGGTGTTACATAGTTTGGTTATATTTTCCTTTCTTTGAAAATTATATGATAAAACTTCATTCACAAAAAAGTGACTCAATGGGGTCCCTATGTTGGTAAAAGGCATCCCATGGCCATACATTACCCAAACAAAAGGATTTGGACACATTTTGGGGTCATTTTATATTATTATGATATTATTTTATTACCATTAACAACCCTATTACTAATTAATCATGATAATTAAAGATAATTGTCGTCATTACTATTCATAATGTCCAAAAACAAAAGAGTCTTAATTAAATAATTTGTACCTTATGATTCCAAAAATGGAATAAATTTTACCGAATTCCAGACACAAAATTTTTAGTAATTAATTTAAAAATATTTCATGTTGTCAAAACAAATAGCGTGTTTTTTAGAAATAATATCTATCAAAAGATAGATAATTTTTTATGTCCAATTTCAAAGTGAAATTAATTATAATAACAACCATTTGATTAAATGGTAACAATATATTATAATTAAACTTTAAAACAAATTAAAAGGATAATCTAACCATATAATTAAATTATATTAAAAAGAAGTTTTGATGTAAAATGCAGTATTTTTCTCTAATCATTAAAAAATGAACATTGTCAGAAAAATACCAAAAATTTATCCAAAGTAAATATCAATGTCCAAATTCTAAAGAATAAGTTTATTTTGACCTATATAACTTATATAATTGTCAAAATTTTGATTTAAAAATGGTTTTCCATCAAAAGGCGGTAAAACAATCTTTTAAAAATATTAGAGTATTCTATGCTTAAGATTAGATTTATTCTCATTTTAAACCTCTAAAACACTATCTAATTCATAAATATACATAGATATGAAAATATATTATTATTTACATACTTGGGATATTACATCCTTCCCCCCTTTAGTAAATTGCATCCCCACAATTTATTTACTTATCGAATAAGAGGGCGTATTTATCCCTCATTAAATTTTCAGATTCCAATTTTGCCTATTCAACTATATAGTTTTTTCGTAGAACCTTTACTTGATGAATCACCTTATTCCGCAACACTTTCTCCCTATGGTCAAGAATCTGGACCAGGTGTTCCTCATAAGATAGATTCTCTTCCAGCTGAACTACCTCTAGACTCAAAACATGAGAGTGATCTGGCATATACTCTCTCAACATTTAAACATGAAAAACATTATGTACCTAGGACAAACATGGTGGTAATTCCACTCTATATGAAACTAATCCAACTTTATCCAGGATTTCCTAAGGTCCAATTCACCTCAGACTCAGCTTTCCTTTCTTGCCAAAATGCATCACATTTCTCTATAGAGAAGCTTTTTGAAAGACATGATCACCTACCTGAAAAGGGAGATCCTTCCTCATGTTGTCCGCATAACTTTTCTGCCTTCTATGAGTTATTCTCATGTGTTTTTTTATTAGCTGAACCTTTTCTGTCATCTCTTCTACCAATTCTGGTCCCATAATATTCTATTCGCCTACTTCATCCCAAAAATCTAGAGTTCGACACCACTTTCCATATAATGCCTCAAACGATCCATCTATATACTGGAATGAAAACTGTTATTATAAGAAAATTCAACCAAAGAAAGATGTTGGTCACAACTTCCATGGAAATCCATCGTGAAAGCACGTAAAATATCCTCTAAGGTCTGAATTGTTTGTTCTTACTGCCCATCTAATTATGGAGGAAAATCTGTACAACAATTTAATTCAGTACCCAATGACTTCTGAAGGCCTTTCCAAAAGTTAGAAGTAAACCTGGGATCCCGATCAGATACAATGGAAAGGGGAAATCCATGTAACTTGACTATCTATTTAACATACAACTGAGAAAGTTGATCCAGAGAGAATGTATCTCTAATAGGAAGGAACTGAGTAGATTTAGTCAATCGATCAATAATAACCCAGATTGCATTATTACCCAGAGATGTCTTTGGTAATCCCACAATGAATATCATGGATATATTTTCCCATTTCCACTCTGGCACCGGTAAATACTGAAGAATCCCTTTCGTAAACTGCCACTCTTCTTTAACCTACTACAAGACAAACACTTCACTGTAAAATCAGCAATATCTCTCTTCATTCCATCCCACCAGTAACACTCCCACAGATCTCTATACATATTAGTACTACCTGGATGAACTGAAAAAAGAAAACTATGAGCTTTACATAACAACTCTCTCTTTAACTGTGAATCACAAGGCACACACAATCTCTTCCCAAATCTCAAAAAACAATCATTATCATTGTTTAATTCAGGTAACATACCCTTATGAACTAGATCCACCTTTTTCTGCAACTCACTATCTTGCTTCTACGCTTGCTGAATTATGTCTAATAGAGAAGATTTCACTGATACCTAAAACAAAACAAATGAATTTCCTACACCAACAACATCCAATCCTAAATTCATCAAATCCTTAACCAAAGGATCACATTCCAAATGTAACATGGTTAATGAAGAATTACTTTTTTGACTCAATGTATCTGCCACATTATTTTATTTTCCTGGGTGGTAGTTAATCGTGCAATCATAATCCTTGATCAATTCTAGCCATCTCCTCTATCACATGCTCAATTATTTCTGAGTGAATATATACTTTAAAATTTTTTGATCAGTATATATTTCACACTTTACACCATAAGAATGATTCCTCTAAAGTTTTAAAGAGAAAACAACAGCATCAAATTTCAAATCATGTGTAGGGTAATTTATCTCATGAGTTTTCAACTGACGTGATGTATAAGCAATTAATTGATCATTCTGCATTAGGACTCAACCAAGTCCTTTCAAAGAAGCATCACTGTAGATAACAAACTCACCATTTCTGGAAGGCAGTGTCAAAACTGGAGCATTCAACAATCTTCTTTTCAATTCCTGAAAACAATCATCACATTTTTTTCCCAAATGAACATAACACCTTTTTGACTTAACTTGGTCATTAGACTAGATAACTGTGAGAAATATTAATCAAACCTCCGGTAATATCCTTCCAAACCAAGGAAACTATGGATCTCGGTTATGTTTGAGGGTCTTGCACATTATTCAACAAGTTTTGTTTTAGCAGGATCAACAGTTATGCCATTTTTCTGAAAAAATGTGTCCAAGGAGAGAAATTTGTTGTAACAAAAACACACACTTGCTAAATTTTCCATACAGTTTCTTTTCTATTAAGGTTTTCAGGATAACCCTTAAATGAATTTCATGTTCCTCTTTAATTTTGGAATAAACCAAAAAATCATCAATGAACACAACCACAAACTTATCTAAGACCTCATGGAAAATTCTATTCATTAGATATATGAATACAGTAGGTGCATTGGTTAACCCAAAAGGCGTAACTACAAATTCATAATGTCCATATCTAGTAAAAAACATGGTCCTCAGAATGTCTGCTTCTTTAACTTTCAACTGATGGTACCCTGACCACAAGTCAATCTTCGAAAAATACGGATCTCCTTGGAGCTGATCAAACAAATCATCGATATGAGGCAAAGGATACTTGTTATTAACATTGATATTATTCAATGCTCTATAATCAATGCAAAGTATCATTAAACCATCTTTGTTTTTAACGAACAAGACAGGAGCACCCCAGGGTGATGTGCTAGGTCAAATGAAACCTTGATCTAATAACTCTGTAATTGTTTCTTTAACTCTAAAAGTTCAACATGATCCATTCGATTAGGTGGTTTTTAAAATTGGCTTAGAATCAGGAACTAAGTCAACAGTAAATTCAAATTCCCGATCATGTATAATACCAAGAAACTCATCAGAAAAAACATCGTGATACTCATTTACCATTGGAACATCATTAAACTAAAAAGTTTCCGGGTTTTCAATAATATGTGCAAGGTACCATCCATTTCCATAGTTTAATAGTTTCTGAGCTTCCTGATATGTTATCAAAAGTAAGGGTTCATTCTTGTACACAAACTGAAATCTTTCAAAAAATAAACTTATTTAGCTCTACAGTCAATCTTAGCATGATAAATAAAAATCCAGTCCATGCCCAAAATAACATCAAACTCTACTAGAGAAAAAAACAAGGTTTTCTAGTAGATTCTTTCCACACATAAGGATAAGAAGGTTCTTATAATTTCTTTTTGTCTAAAAATCTCCCCCTGGTGTTTTTAACATAAGCTCAAGATTCATATCTTGAGATGGAATCCCCAATTTACTAGAAATATTCTTAGAAATAAAAGAATGTGTAGACCCTGAATCAAACAAAACATTGGCATAATCTGAACCAATAAATAGTGTACCTGATACTACTTAATTCGATGGCCCAACATCTACTGAAGTAGTTGCAAAGGATTTCACCACCCCTTTTTTCTTCTAGTCTGGCTGCTTTCCCCAAGTTATGTTCTTTGTTAGACATTCATTTTCATAATGACCCATTTCATTACACATAAAACATCTTTCCAATGGCTTTTCATTTCCTGCTTGACCATCTTCCTTATAGTTACGAGCAATATGACCTGACTTAATACACCGAAAGAACTTTCCATACATGGATAAACATTCTCCAAGATGCATTTTACCACACTGCTCACAGGATGGATATTTGGTTTTCTTACCTCCAGGATTCATTGATTAATTTTATCCCTTTGCCTGCCAACTGAACCAACTATTCTGTTTTTTTTTTCAAGGAACACCTGATCATCGGCAAACTCCATTTCCACATTTTCCGCACATCGAACATGTTTCTCATAACTTTTGAACTCGAGAGAGGCTAAAGAACTTTGATACTTTGGCTTTAACCCTGAGTAAAAATGGTTGATTTTACTCTAAATATCTCGTATGAAATTTGGAGCATACCTTGCCAGTCGAGTGAACTTTTATTCATAAGAAGCCACCGAGTCATCCTTCTTCCTCAATTCTAGGAATTGTTTTTCCATCCTAAGATGAACTACCTTAGGAAAATATTTCTCAAGAAACATACCGTTGACTTTATCCCAGTCAAGATCATCAATATCCTCATTATCCCTGATATTTTTAACCATTGACCACCACTGATAAGCTTCACTTTCAAAATGGTAAAAAGTGAGACTAACCTTTTGATGTTCTGAACACCCCATGACATCAAAAATCTTCTCCAGTGCTTTAATCCACCCTTCTGTTATCAATGGGTCAGATGATCCTCTGAATGATGGGGGATGTAGCCTCATAAATTTCTCCAATACTAACATGTTCCTCTGTGGTTGATTTGGTAGATCTTATGTATGGATACCACCACTATTTATAGCCTGAGTCAACTGTGCCATCGCTGCAACAAACTGTTTAGTTTCAATTTTGACCATCTCAGGTTGCTGATTTGGAAGGTTGTTTTCCTCCTAATGTCGTCCTAACATAGCTGCCATGTTTCCTCTGTAGAAAACAATTATGAACATTAAAATATCTTAGGCGAAGCAACATGGTAATCTTTAAAAGCTATATCATTTCAATCATACCATAAATTAATTTATGGACATGAATTTTACAATATTATAACTCCTAATGTTGTCTAAACCAACCTCTGATACCAACTATAAGGCCCCAACCTTAAACATTACATAATCTTGAATTAAATGAATAATTCACATTGTGGATCTTTTTAGGTTTCATGTTTTATAGAATTAAGCCATAACTATTACATCTCAAAAGTTACAAAGTAGACACTTCTACTCAGTTTCAATTCATTTCATAAAATAAAAACATTTAAAAAAGATTCATACCCAGTTCCATGTTTTAGATAGCATGACATTCCATGATCCCATCCTTGACCCTATTCTACCTTATGTCCTATGAAAAACATTTCAAAAACATTGGATGAGAAAAAAAATCTCAGTACGGAAAACACAAAGAAGGAAACAATTAGTTTAAAATTCAACAAGTAAACCATGAATACCTTCACATAAGTAACACTTTTTCACCTTTATGAAGATGTAAATACTCTTCACTGAATAAAAGATCACCACTTAACCTTTTGTAACCAAAAAATTACCCATATAAAGAACACATAAAATATAAAGATAACATGGGAAATAAATATTCTTAAATGGAATAACCATACAGTCGACTTCCACACATGTCACTAAATGGAATAGCCATAATGCCGACTATCATACCCAATTCAATTAAGGTTATAACGTAACCGCCTATCCCGGTATTCATGGCACCACTCTTCATATTTTTAATCACATAACCACCAATCAAATGTCCAAGTACCATTATAAAATCATAAGACATAAAACAAAAATAAAGGAAAGAAAACATTTTAACATTTTAATCACAGTATATCACTTAAATAAATTGATATAACAAATCCATTATCACAACCATTTTTAATACCAAAATACATAATAATGTACATGGTATATATTTTCTTTTAAAACATTAAATCTTGTTGAGGAATCCAAATATCAAATAATACTCGAGGCAGCGGAAAGGTCGTTGTCACTGCATACATTAAAAGAAACATTCCTTTTTGTCGTATAGTAAAAAGCATCGTAGAAAAATATTCCATTTGAATGAAATGAAAAGTCTATGTTTTTTAAATAGAATATAAAATAATGTCTTGTATTAAAACAAAATATGCCTCAGTGAAAGGAGATTGAGACGAAGTCCCTTACCTCATGTCCGACTTGACTCGATCATTCTTTAGTCTCCTGAATAATAACCTAAAGTTAATTTCTACTTTCTTAAGAACCTTTTTCATGTTTATTATTCCTTGTATATCACTTATTTCCATGTTATAAACATTATGTAATCATTTAAGTTAATAATTTTCGTTTATTCGATATTTTGTACTTAAGTCAAAAATGGACATCTTATAATTACATGTTGTTCATGTGGCCAAAGGATCATTATATCCAGAATGATATTTTTGATTTGGATATCATATATATTATATATATCCAGCATATAAATTTATTTGTAATAGTACATAAAATTTATAGGTAAGAAATTAAATGCACCGTTCATGGAGATGGTAAGTCGTACGTACGCATGAACACTACTTCTATATCTATTTCATATTTAATGGAATTAAAACATAATGATACGTAGTAGTATTATAATTCCATTATTTTATCATATATAATATCATTAAACCTATCCATTATACACACCACATATGGTATTAACAAGTCATATCACATTGAGGGGGCGGTAGTCTGCACTTCCTCAAATGAAATTATCGTGTTTACACGTAATGGAAACCATAAAGGTTTTCAATATATATAAACAATACAGAAGAATAATGAAAACGAAAAAATAATATATATCATATATAAATACAGCGACATCTTAATGGCCACCATGAAAGGTGTAAAAATAATATTGAACAATCATCGTTTCGTGAGGCAGTAATTCACCGGCCACAGAAACAGTATGTTCTTTAACCATTAGATGAAGGTGTGTGTAAGTGTAAGTAGAATCCTTTTCATAACAACATCTTAGTATATTGAGTATACTTGTGTTATTATGGGATCAAATAATAAGAATATATTGGGGAGTGAAGAAGGAAAATAAAAGGAAGAAACTCAAGAGAAGACATTACCTCTAAATCGGGTAAATCTTTTTGATTGGAGCCAAATGCTTCCTTGGGAAGACATCTTCCCAAAGTGAGGATTCTAGGAGTAAGATAGAGATTTGGGGAGATAATATGAGGAGTGGTTGGACTATCCAAGGGCTTGAGAGGTGTGGGTAAAGGGGTATAGGTGGGGGTCTTTTATAAGATGGAAGAGGGTCACTTTTGGTAAGCCTTGAAATGTTACTTTATTATAAATTGGTCTTCAGATTTTAAAGGTCCCAAAATGATATATTTCGATGATAAGGTGACAAGGGTTTGAAATCCACTGACCTAATAGGTTTTCTACAAGTGTAAGTGTTATATTTTACATTATCGTCTCATTTTATTTAAATTGGTCATTAATGAGGTAATCACTACATCCTCGTGGTGTCATAAATAAATTTATTTATTTAAAGTATAAAAATAATAAAAAAAATTCATGTAGAAAATATTTTTATATTTCCAATGAATATTTATAGTCTAAGATATAATTTATGTAAACAAAATTAATTTTTTTTACTTAGATGTTACATGGTTGGGTTATATTTTCCGTTCTTTATCAATAATATGATAAAAGGTCACTACCACAAAAAAGTGATTCCATGGGGTCCCTATGCCGGCATTAGGAATCCTATGGTCGACCATGACACAACCAAAATGATTTGGACACATGTTGTGTAACATCCCAGGTAAATAGAGAATAAAACATTTTCATATGTATTAATATTTACAAATTAAATATTAATTTTACTTTAAAGGGGTTGCTATTTTTGATAGCGTACCCGATATGCAACAAATAGTTTCTTTGAAATCTTACGTTGAACACTAGTAATAAAATAATATTATTTTAAATGGTAGATAACACGTAGCCGTTGTATTGGCGGGAATGAATAGAAATAACTATAATATAATTATATATTTTTGTCAAATATTTTTACTTTTATCCATTAAATGTTAGAGGCTTAAAATTCAAATGAATCCAATTTTAAGCATAAATCTTCTAATATTCTTTAAAAGGTCGATTAACCGCCTTTTGATGGCGAACCAATTTTAAATACACTTTTGACAATTTTATGTGTTATATTTGACAAAATAAAATTCTTCTTTAGAATCGGGACATCAAAATTTACTTTGTGTAAATTTTTGGTATTTTTCTGATAAAGTTCATTTTTTAAATGAATAGTGAAAAATGATGTATTTTAATTCAAACCCTCTTTTAATATAATTTATTTATATGTTTATATTATCTTTTTAATTGATTTTAGAGTTGAATTAGAATATATTTTTATCATTTAATCCAATAGTGGTCTTTGTAATTAATTTCACTTTGAAATTTGACTTAAACTACTGTAAATCTTTTGATATATATTGTTTCATAAATACACGCTATTTTTCCTAATAGCGGGAATTAATTATTAAATTAATTAATTTAAGTTATATGTTTTTATTTTTGTAAAATAGACATCATTTTTGAATTAGGAATATCAAATATAGCTTCGGGTGAATTTTTTGTATTTTTCTGAAAAACTTCAATTTTTGATGAATAGTGAAACCACCAAGTAGTTCTTAAAAAACTGATTTTTCGTTTAAATAAAATTTTACCACCTCTGTGTTTTGAATTTCAAAAATCTTACATACATTGTTTTAATTAGGAAGTAAAATTTGGTTCAATTGGATTAAAATAATTTTTTGGTGAATAGTAACTTTTAAGTTTATTAATCGCGATTAGAGGTAATTCGTGTAGTTTAAGGTAAAAATAATGTTTTAATAATATAAAATGACCTAGACACATGTACTACCCTTATTTTATGTGTCATGGCCGACCAAGACAATCCGTGGGTCAACTTGGGGACCCCATGGAGCCACTTTGGTAGGAAAATGACATTAATATCTTTTTATTTAAAGTTAAAATAAAAATGTCACAAACATGAGTTGTTTTACTAAAACACTTTTTAAATGGGGTTATACAAGTAAGATTTTTTACTATAAATATTTATTAGAAAGATAAAAATATTTCGTACATCATGATATTTTTCTTATAATTTTTAGACATTAAATAAATTAAATTATTGTCGGCACCATGATTATGCAGTGATTACCTCATTATTTAATGATTTAAATAAAATAAAATGATAATGTAAAATCTAAGACTTACAATTGTCAAAGACCTATTGTAAGATTATATTAATAACCCTTATCACCTTACCCTTGAATTCTATCAATGTGGGTCCTTTAAAATCCGAAAATCATTTTATAATAAAGTAAGCTTTTATAACATTCCAAGAGTGCCCCTCCTCTCCTCTTATAAAAGGCCCCCACCTCTACCACCTTACCCACACTTCCAAAGCCTTTGGCTCGGCCAAACCTTGCCCATTTTGTCTCTCCACATCCCTATCATACTCCTTGATGCCTCAATTTGGGTAGAAGTCTTCCCAATGAAGCATTTGATCTCAAATCAAAAAGAGTTACTCGTTTTAAAGGTAGTGTTTTCTCTTGTGTTCTTTTGATTTATTTTGCTTCTCCAACCCTCTAAACTCTTTTTATTCCATTATATTGTAACAAAACCAGTATCTTAAAAATACTAGTATGTTGTTATAATAAGGATTCGAGCTACATCTACACACACCTCTGTCTAATGGTTAAAGAACACACTGTTTCTGTGGTTGGTGAATTTCTGCCTCACGAAATGATGATTGTTCAATATTCTTTGAACACATTTAATGGTAGCCATTAAGATGTCACTATATTTATATATGATATATATTATGTTTATTTTCTCCTTATACTTCTGTATTTTTCATTTTTGGAATACCATTATGGTTTCCATTGTCGGTAAACACGTAATTTTCATTTTAGGAAGTGCGGACTACCACCCCCTCGAAGTGATTTGATTCGTTAATGCCATATTTGGGACATATAAAGGATGTATTTAAAGTTATTATATATGATTTATGTTACATCTAAATGAAAAATGTAATTCTGGAATTAAAATATACATACCTCTCATTTAGTTTTAATTCAATTAATATGACATAGAAATGAAAGTAGCATTCATGCGTACGTACGGCTTACCGGCTCCATGAACGGTGTATTTCATTTTTACCTCTAAAATGATTATTTAATATTATAAATACAAGTATATTCTGGATATATATGATATATATGATATCCAAATCATGAATATCATTCTGGATTTAATGAACCTTTGACCACACGAACAACATGTAATTGTAAGAAGTCCACTTTCGACTTATGAACCAAATATCGACAAAACAGACATTATTAACTTAATTGATTACAAAATGTTTATAATATGTAAATAAGTGATATAAAATAAATAATTAACTTTAAAAAGGTTCTTAAGAAAGTATAAATTAACTCAAGTTTATTATTCAGGACGTTAAAGAGTGATCAAGTCAAGTCGGACCCGAGGTAAGGGACTTCGTCTCAATCTCCTTTCATTGAGGCATATTTCGTTTTATACACAAATTTCTATCATATGGTGTATAAACCCCTTTGACTATTAATTTTTTACAAAAGAAATCTTTTTATATGAAGAATTTTACAAAATGACAAAAAGGAATGTTTCTTTTAACATACGCGGTAACAATGACCTTTTCCGCCGCCGCGAGTATTATTTGGTCTTTGGATTCCTCATCAAGCAGTAATGTTTTTAAAATGAAATAAATACCATATACTCTTTTATGAATTTTGGTATTGAAATTGGTTTTTATAATGGATTTTCTATGTCAATATATTTAAGTGATAAATTGTGATCAAATTGTGGAAATGTTTTCTTTCCATTATATTTGTTTTATGTCTTATGATTTTATAATGGTACTTGGAAATTAGATGGGTGGTTACGTGATAAACCATATGACAGTTGGTGACATGAATACCAAGACTGGTGGTTACGTTATAACCTCCAATGCATTGGGTATGGAAGTCGGCCGTATGGATATTCCATTATGTGATATGTGTGGAAGTCGACCGTATGGTTATTCCATTTAAGTATGTTTATGTCCCAAGTTACATTTATATGTTATGTGATATTTATATGGGTTTTAGGGTAATATTTTGGTTACAAAAAGTTTAAGTAATGATCTTTTATTAAGTGAAAAGTTTTTACTACTTCGTAATGGTGAAAAGTATTACTTTGATAAAGTATGCATGGTTTAATTTTTGTTTTGAAAAACTAACAGCTTTCATTCTTTGTGTATCCCTTACTGAGATTTTTATGCTCACCCCAAGTTTTTGAAATGTTTTTCACGGGACTTAATGTGGAATAGGGTCAAGGATGGGATCAAGGAATAGGCATACTATCTAAAAATTGGAACTAGACATGTTTCTATTTAAGAGTTTTTATTTTATGGAAACTTAGTAGAAGTGTCTACTTTGTAACCTTTTGAGATGTAATAGTTATGTCCTAATTATGTAAAACTCTAAACCTGAAAAAATCCTCAATGTGAATTATTCATTTAATACAATATTATGTAAGGTTTAAGGCCGGGGCCTTATAGTTGGTATCAGAGGTCGGTTTTGACAACTTTAGAAGTTAGAAAATTGTTAAATTATTAATTAATTTATAGTATGATTGAAATGATATAGCATTTTAAGATTACCATGTTTCTTATCCTAAGATATTTTAGTTTTAAGAATGGTTTTTCGTAGAGGAAATGGAACAGATTTTATGGGAAGGCGTACATAGGGAAATGTCCTTTCAAACAGTATCCTTAGATTGTTAGAATCAGAACAAAACAGTTTGTTGCACTGATGGCTCAGTTGACTCAGGTGATAAAACGGGGTTGTGTTTACTGCTGATATTTTGGTGTTTTCTAAAAGTAAAGTGGAGCATGAAATACATTTAAGGTTTATTCTGAAAACATTAAATGAAAAGAAATTGTATGGGAAATTCAGTAAGTGTGAGTTTTGGTTGCATCAAATTTCTGTCCTTGGTCATATTATTTCTATAGATGGAATAACTGTTGATCCTGCTAAAACAAATGTTTTTGAAGAATTTTCAAGAGCCACAAATGTAACCGAGATCCGTAATTTCCTTGGTTTGGCAGGTTACTACCAATGGTTTGTTGAAAAATTTTCACGGTTATCTAGTCCAATTACTAATCTAACTCGGAAGGGTTTTATGTTTATCTGGACAAAAGAATGTGATGATTGTTTTCATGAGTTTAAAAGAAGTTTCGTGAATGCTCCGGTTTTGGCACTTCCTTCCAGGAATGGTGAGTATGTTATCTACAATGATGCTTCATTGAAGGGACTTGGTTGTGTCATTATGCATAATGATTAGGTAATTGCATATGCTTCATGTCAGTTGAAAACTCATGAAGTAAATTACCCTACACATGACTTAGAATTAGCTGCTTTTGTTTTTGCCTTAAAAATTTGGAGGCATCATTTTTATGGAGTAAAGTGTGAAATATATACTGATCACAAAAGTTTAAAGTATATATTCACTCAGATAGAATTGAACATGAGATAGAGGAGATGGATGGAATTAATCAAGGATTATGATTGTACAATTCACTACCATCTGAGAAAAGCAAATAAAGTGGTTGATGCTTTGAGTCGAAAAAGTAATTCTTCACTAACCATGCTACGTTTGGAATGAGATCATTTGGTTTTTGATTTGATGAAAATTGACATGGAAGTTGTTTGTGCAAGAAGTCCTTCTATTTTGTTTCAGGTATCAGTGAAATCTTCTCTATCAGACAGAATCAAGCAAGCATAGAAGCAAGATAGTGAGTTGCAGAAAAAGGTAGAGCTGGTTCAGAAGGGTAAGTTCTCTGTATTAAACATTTATAATGATTGTGTTTCTTAGTTTGGGAAGAAATTATGTGTTCCTGGTGATTCACAGTTGAAAAATGAGTTGTTATATGAGGCTCATAGTTCCCTATTTTCAGTTCATCCTGGCAGTTCTAAGATGTACAGAGATCTGCGGGAGTGTTACTAGTGGGATGGAATGAAAAGAGATATTGCTGATTTTACTGTGAAGTGTTTGACTTGTCAGCAAGTTAAAGCAGAACGGAAGTTGCCGAAAGGGATGCTTCCGCCTTTACCAGTTCCATAGTGGAAATGGGAAAACATATCCATGGACTCTGTTGTGGGATTACCGAAGACATCTCGAGGTAATAATGCAATCTGGGTTACTGTTGATCGCTTGACTAAATCTGCTCATTTCCTTCCTATTCGAGATACTTTCTCTCTAAATCATCATTCTCGATTGTATCTTAAAATGATAGTCAAGTTACATGGAGTTCCCCTCTCCATTGTGTCTGATCGTGATCGCAGGTTTACTTCTAACTTTTGGAAAGTCCTTCAGAAGTCGTTGGGTACTGAATTAAATATTAGTACAGCTTTTCATCCTCAATCAGATGGGCAGTCAGAACGAACAATTCAGACCATGGAGGATATGCAACGTGCTTGTTCGATGGATTATCAGGGAATTTGGGACCAATATCTTTTTTTGGTTTAGTTTTCTTATAATAACAATTTTCATTCCAGTATACAGATGGCATCATTTGAAGTATTATATGAGAAGCGGTGTCGACCTCCATCTTTTGGGGATGAAGTGGGTGAAAGGAAGATGATGGGACCAGAATTGGTAGAAGAGATGGCAGAAAAAGTTCAGTTGATTCAGAAACACATGAGAACAGCTCAGAGTAGACAGAAAAGTAATGCAGATAACCGGAGGAAGGATCTATCTTTCGAGGTAGGTGATCATGTTTTTCTCAAGGTTTGTCCATGGAAAAGTGTGATGCGATTTGGTAATAAAGGAAAGCTGAGTCCAAGGTTCATTGGACCATTTGAAATTCAGGATTGCGTTGGATTAGTTGCATAAAGAGTAGAATTACCTCTAATTTTATCTCAGGTACACAATGTTTTTCATGTCTCGATGTTGAGAAAGTATATGACAGATCCATCTCATGTTTTGAGCCCGGAGGTAGTTCAGTTGGAATAGAATCTCTCTTATAAAGAAAAACCAGTACAGATTCATGACCGAAGAGAGCAGGTGTTTCGAAATAAGGTAATTCACCAGGTAAAGGTTTTTTGAAAAAACCATATGGTTGAAGAGGCAATGTGGGAATCTGAAAATGCTATGACGGAAAAATACCTTCCACTTATTTTGATAAGTGAATTAAATTGCGAGGACGCAATTCCCAAAAGGGGGGAAGGATGTAACATCCCAGGTAAATAAAGAATAAAACATTTTCATATGTATTAATATTTATGAATTAAATATTAATTTTACATTAAATGGGTTGCTATGTTCGATAGCGTACCCGATACGTAACAAAGAGTTTCTTTGAAATCATACATTGCACATTAGTAATAAAATAATATTATTTTAAATGGTAGTTAACACGTAGTCGTTGTATTGGCGGGAATGAATAGAAATAACTATAATATGATTATATATGTTTGTCAAATATTTTTTCTTTTATCCATTAAATGTTAGAGTCTTAAAATTAAAATGAATCCAATTTTAAGCATAAATCTTCTAATATTCTTTAAAAGGTCGATTAACCGCCTTTTGATGGCAAACCTCTTTTAAATACACTTTTGAAAATTTTATGTGTTATATTTGACAAAATAAAATTCTTCTTTAGAATTGGGACATCAAAATCTACTTTGTGTAAATTTTTTGTATTTTTCCGATAAAGTTTATTTTTTAATGAATAGTGAAAATTGATGTATTTTAATTCAAAACCTCTTTTAATATAATTTATTTATATGATTATAATGTCTTTTGAATTGGTTTTAGAGTTGAATTAGAATATAATTTTACCATTTAATCCAATAGTGGTCATTGGAATTAATTTCACTTTTAAAATTGGACTTAAACTAGTGTCGATCTTTTGATATATATTGTTTCATAAAAACACGCTATTTGTTCTAACAGCGGGAATTAATCATTAAATTAATTAATGTAACTTTAAGTTTTGAATTTTGTAAAATAGACATCATTTTTGAATTCGGAATATCAAATTTAGATTAGGGTGAAGTTTTGGTATTTTTCGGAAAAACATCAATTTCTGATGAATAGTGAAACCACTAAGTAGTACTTAAAAAACTGATTGTTCGTTTAAATGAAATTTTAACACCTCTATGTTTTGAATTTCAAAAATCTGAAATACATGGGTTTCATTAGGAAGTAAAATGTGGTTCAATGGGATTAAAATAATTTTCTGGTGAATAGTAACTTTTATGTTTATTAATCGCGATTTGAGGTAATTAGTGTAACTTAAGGTAAAAATAATGTTTTAATAATATGGAATGACCTAGAAACATGTCCTACCCTTATTGGATGTGTCATGGCCAACCAAGGAAACCCATGGGTCAACTTGGGGACCCCATGGAGCCACTTTGGTAGGAAAATGACATTAATATCTTTTTATTTAAAGTTAAAATAAAAATGTCACAAACATGAGTTGTTTTACTAAAACAATTATTAAATGGAGTTATAAAAGTAAGATTTTTGACTATAAATATTAATTATAAAGATAAAAATATTTCCTATATCATGATATTTTTTTAAAATTTTTAGATATTATATAAATTAAATTATTTATGGCACCATGATGATGTAGTGATTACCTCATTATTTAACGATTTAAATAAAATGAAACGATAATGTAACATATAAGACTTAAACTTGTAAAAGACCTATTGTAAGAGTATATTTAGAACCCTTATCACCTTATCCTCTAATTATATCAATGTGGGACCATTAAAATCCAATAATCATTTTATAATAAAGTAAACCTTTAGAACTTTCCAAGAGTGCCCCTCCTCTCCTCTCATAAAAGGCCCCACCTCTACCACCTTAACCACATTTACAAAGCCTTTGGCTCAGCCAAACCCGGACCATTTTGTCTCTATACATACCTCTATTACTTCTATAATCCTCACATTGGGCAGAAGTCTTCCCAAGGAAGCCTTTGAGCTCAAATCAAAAAGAGTTGCCCGTTTTAAAGGTAGTGTTTTCTCTTGTGTTCTTTTGTTTTATTTTTCTTCTCCAACCCTCTAAATTCTTTTTATTGCTTTATTTTGTAACAACACCAGTATATTAAATATACTAGTATGTTTTGTTAAAAATTATTCGAGCTACATCTACACACACCTTTCTTTTTTGTTAAAGAACGTACTCTTTCTGTGGTTGGCGAATTCCTGCCTCACGAAACGATGATTGTTCAATGTTCATTTAACACATTTAATGGTGGCCATTAAGATGTCACTATATTTATATATGATATATATTATATTTATGTTCTCTTTATTCTTATGTATTTTTCATTTGTGGAATAACTTTATGGTTTCCATTGTGCGTAAACACGATATTTTCATTTAGGAAGTGCGGACTACCACCCCCTCAAAGTGATTTGATTCGTTAATGCCATATGTGGGAAGTATAAAAGATTGATTTAAAGTTATTATATATGATTTATGTTACATATAAATGATGAATATAATTCTGGAATTAAAATATACATACCTCTCATTTAGTTTTAATTCCATTAATATGACATAGAAATGAATGTAGCGTTCATGCGTACGTACGGCTTACCGTCTCCATTAACGGTGAATTTCATTTATTACCTCTAAAATTATTATGTAATATTATAAATAAATGTATATTATGGATATATATGATATATATGATATCCAAATCATGAATATATTTCTGGATATAATGAACCATTGACCACACGAACAACATGAAATTGTAAGAAGTCCACTTTCGACTTAAGAACCAAATATCGACAAACCAAACATTATTAACTTAAATGATTACATAATGTTTATAACATGGAAATAAGTGATATAAAATGAATAATGAACTTTAAAAAGGTTCTTAAGCAAGTATAAATTAACTCAAGTTTATTATTTTGGACGTTAAAGAACAATCGAGTCAAGTCGGACCTGAGGTAAGGGACTTCGTCTCAATCTCCTTTCATTGAGGCATATTTTGTTTTATACCCAACTTTCTTTTATATGGTGTATAAAACCCGTTGAATTTTAATTTTATACAAAAGAAATATATTTCTATGAAGCATTTTACAAAATAAAAAAAGGAATGATTCTTTTAACGTACGCGGTGACAACGACCTTTTCCGCCGCCACGAGTATTATTTGGTCTTTGGCTTCTTCAACAAAATGTAATGTTTTTAAAATGAAATAAATACCATATACTCTTTTATGTATTTTGGTATTGAAAATGGTTTTTATAATGGATTTTTTATGTCAATATATTTAGGTGATATATTGTGATCAATGTGTGGAAATTATATCTTTCCATTATATTTGTTTTATGTCTTATGATTTTATAATGGTACTTGGACATTTGACGGGTGGTTACGTGATAAACCATATGAAGGGTGGTGTCGTGAATACTATGATGGGTGGTTACATTATAACCTCCAATTCATTGGGTATGGAAGTTGGCCGTATGGCTATTCCATTAATTGATATGTGTGTATGTCGAACGTATGCTTATTCCATTTAAGTATGTTTATGTCCCAAGTTACCTTTAAATGTTATGTGATCTTTATCTGGGATTTATGTTAATCTTTTGGTTACAAAAAGGGTAAGTAATGATCTTTTATTTAGTGAAGATTTTTTACTACTTCATAAAGGTGAAAATTATTACTTTGATAAAGTATACATGGTTTACTTGTTGTTTTGAAAAACTAATAGTTTTCATTCTTTGTGTATCCCTTACTAAGATTTTTATGCTCACCCCAAGTTTTTGAAATGTTTTTCACAGATCTTAATGTGGAATAGGGTAAAAAATGTGATCAAGGAATAGTCATGCTTTCTAAAACATGGTATTAGACATGTTTCTTTTTAAGAGTTTTTATTTTATGGAAACTTAGTAAAAGTGTCAACTTTGTAAACTTTTGAGATGTAATAGTTATGTCCTAATTCTATAAAACTCTAAACCTGAAAAGATACTCAATGTGAATTATTCATTTAATTCAATATTATGTAAGGTTTATGGTCAAGGCCTTATATGTTGGGGTCATTTTATGTTATAATGATAATATTTTATTACACCTAACCACTAGATTACTAATTAATTATGATAATTAAAGATAATTTTCGTTGTTACTATTCATAATGTCCAAAAACAAAAGAGTCTTAATTACATAATTTGGAACTTATGATTCCAAATATGGAATCAATTTGACCAAATTTCAAACACAGAAATTGCGGTAATAAATTTAAAAATAATTCCCGTTGTCAAAATAAATATCGTGTTTTTAAGAAACAATATCTATCAAAAGATTGAAAGATTTTTATGTCCAATTTCAAAGTGAAATTAATTATAATGACCAACGTTGTATTAAATGTTATAAATATATTATAATTCCACATTAAAACCAATTAAAAGGATAATCTAACCATATAATTAAATTAGATGAAAAATCAGTTTTGACGTAAAATGCAGTATTTTTCACTATTCATTAAAAAATGAACATTGTCAGAAAAATACCAAAAATTTATCCAAAGTAATTTTCAATGTATAAATTCTAAATAATAAGTTTATTTTTACATATATAGATTATAAAATTTTCAAAAGTCCAATTTAAAAATGGTTTTCCTTCAACAGGCTGTAAAACAATCTTTTAAAAATATTAGAGAATTTTATGCTTAAGATTGGATTTATTCTCATTTTAAGCCTCCAAAACACTATCTAATTCCTAAATAGACATAGATATGTAAATATATTATTCTTTACTTTCTTGGGATGTTACAAAAAATATTCAAGAGTCATTAAAGAGGAGAAAAGAATAGTTTTTGGTATAAAACCAAAAATGAAAAAATATATATTCTTTCATGATAAAATTGGATATATTAGAATAATATTGGTGAATAAAATTTTTTATGGAATTTTCTTCAGAAAAGATAATAAATGTAGAAGTTTCATTTAATCAGGCTTGCCTATCGAGAGGAATTGAGAAGGGAACCATTTAAAACATGTATTTCCAAATAAAATAAAGATGATTAGATCAATATAAATTAGTGTATATTATATTCACAGAATTTAAATAATTATACATGAATAATGATTAAATATATTAGGATAAAGAGAGATGAAGTGAAACCTAAAGGAAACATTGGATGTTCTAAGATATCCACTACATTATGTTTGAATATGTTCTATAATTTCACTTAATTTTATGGATAATTAGATTATATTCAATAATTACTTAATTATAACCCATTTCTATATTTATTTTATTTATAATTATTTTATTAAATTCATTTATGTCCAGTTATATGAGTTATAGATTCTAACTTCATCATTTTGGGAGTGTTCGTTTCATGGTTTCATTGACTGTTCACATATGTAAAATTATGAATGTTCTAGTAAAATGTGAAAAATTATATACAAGTGTAATTATATAGTATTACTATACTTAAAAAATTTAAAATTTTCATATATATCATTAGGTTTTATTTTGTGAGGAATATTCATTTGATAAAACCTTAATGATAATTTTTGGTTTATTTTGATGGTTTTTACAATCATCAAAAGCTAGTTTCATTTTATTTAATATTTTATCTCAATATTAGTTAAAGAACATGAAAAAAGTTAAAATATAAATTTAAAAATTTTATTTTACCATAATAATTGTTTTATGACCATCCTTAATAGTCGAAATAGAAAATGATAATTAGTTTCATGTAAAGGTGGTGAACCAAAATATTACAGATGATGATTTAATATTTAAAATTAAATGAGTAGAGAAGGTATTTTATTATGTAAATTTCATTAAGAAAATAATATTATAGTATATATAAATTATTATATTAATCAAGTTACTTTGGATATGGTGGGAGGTTAAAGTAGATTTAATAATGGATTTTAAAGTGGAAAGAGGATTTCACCTCTTGAATATCATCTCCTTGAGAACCTCTATAAACAACATTGAATTACTATTTTATTGAGAAACTTAGATATTGGATGTGGGGAAGAGTCTGGGGAAGTTTATAGGGATGAATATTTACAAGCTACCAGGATATGAAGGTGTGAGGGGAAGGTGTGGTGAGGGGAAATATTTATAGGGGAGAGGGGTGTTTTTTATTAATATATAAATTAGTTTACTATTTTGGATCTAGACTATGAATAGTGTTGTTTCATATAAATAAATATAGTATATAGTGAAGGGTTGTTTTATATACTTGGTGCTTACATAATACATGAATAAAAAATTCTTGTATTTAGCTCAGATATTAAAAAATATTGTCTTTTACTATTCACTAAAAACAACTATTTTTATAAAATCCCAAATGTTCATGAATTTTTTTTATTTGAAAATTAGAATTCAAAACTAGATTATATTTATTGAAAATAATTTTATAAATATGATAAATATAATTTTTAAATTAAATCATAATTTATTCAAAAAATACCGACTCTAAAATTATTATCCTTTTTTACCCTTTTAAAAATTAATTAAGATCCCATAAAATTGGATTACAATCATAGTATGACATAATATTAATTCCTTAATCTATTTAATGAAAATAAATTTTATATGTATTATAAAATTGTAAATAAATATTTATTTTTTTCAAAACAACCAACACCTAAGTTATCACTTTTAAAAAGTTTTTTACTTTTATTATGATATAAATATTACATTTTTTATTTATAAGATTCTAAAATTTAATTTTATACATTCATAGGTGGGGTTACTATTCTAACAACCATATTACTATTCCCAATGATCAGATTATAATTCCAACAGTCAGAATTATATAGGTCATATTGGTTTCTTAATTTCCATAAATACCACTTATTTAATTCATTCTTCATTCACATCTAAATTCTCTCAACCTTATATATCCTTTTATCTTCAAACATAATATTACATTTTTACATTATATTATATATTTAGAGATTTTTTTATGAGTGTTTTCATTCTAGTGGATTGATCAAATCTATATTTTCACATTAATAATCTTATTGTCTAATTATTTTCCAACTATAATATTTGGAATTTTTATTGGTTTTTTTTACAAATGTATAATTCTTAATTTATCATAATAATTCTTTTTTTAATTTTTCTATTGGATTTTTTTCATCTATAATAATAAAAATAAAATTCAATAAATAAAATTCAGGGTCATTATATAGTTCATATAGGTTACAAAGGACATCATTTTCTTATCACTCGTACAATCACACTTACAAATAGAATAACTAAAATTTCAAATTCCATACCCAATGAAATGGAAGGATATCATCAACCCATGAGTTCTTGGTTTATCCTAGAACTACCCATCCTTATATAATAACATAATCACCCATTCTTGGTTTATAATGGATGTACCATTCTATATTCTATAATTCAACCTCCCGTCATCATAGACAATTCCAAAGATCTATAAAAAAATAAATTATATATAGAATTAAATTAATCATAAATATTATAGGAACCTCAATTACTCCTATCATGGCATGATTGATCCATGTGAAAGAAATATTTTCCCTGATAATCTCTTTGTAATAGTCATAATACATACATAGAAATAATTGGGATAGAATCAATACAATATATCCCCGATGAAGCATTATTATAATCAAGGGTTGTTAATGCTAATGAATGTAATTACACAAAATGATCCTAAAAAAATTCTTTTAGAAAATATACGTTTCACTTTTAAAATCACTATTAAAAATTAAAAATTAAAATATTATCATGAAAATCATTTTCTAGGAAAAATATCCTTGGAAACGTATAAATGAAGATTCAAATAAAAAATCTTCATGATGGAGGAAAAATCCATTCATTTTCAAAACATTAAAATTTGAAATTATTATCAAACATTTTGTAAAGGGGGTCTAAAGTGACCCATTTCAAAAATGTTATGAAATTTATTTTTATGTTTCTTTAAAATTATTTCCAATATAATATAAATAAATCGTTATTAATTCAATAACATTTTTTGACAACATCTTTGGAAACATGGATAAAAAATATAATGATTCCCTATATAATCGAACAAACAAGACCAGTATAATTTACAAATGGATCTCTGGATTTTTCTTTTTTAGAAAAAAGACAAAATATAAATTAAAAATGTGAAATAAATTAATAACCATAATATAATAAATATTTGTTTTTCATGAAAATAATATAATATTAGTTCATTCAAAAGAACCTTGAACATAAACATTCCTGTAGGGAAATGATTGGGTAACATAAAATCTTTTCACATTGGTAACATTTCAATCATAATCCCTAATAATAAATAATTCTAAATTAATATATAAATATAAATAAAATAATTATTTTCATGATTTAACATGTTTTAAGGGTATTATATACACTTCAAATGAGAGATTGGTTTATATGATAAACATATGTCTCAACAAAATAGAATTTTAGATGAATAACCCTTACAAAGTTCACATAAATTAATTGAAAGTTATTCGATTAAGGTAATATGTCTAGAAAAGGTGAATATTTACCAAAAAATATAAATATGGAATAAAATAATTTCTATATTTATTCAAAAATAAACATTTCATAACAAATTCAAAAAATTAGACTTATAACCAAAGGAATGAAACAATAAGGTTAAGAAAGACTTTACCTAATTGTAATATTTTAGTAAAATATTAATGGATAAAATAATTCAAAATAAAACCTAATATATCATTAATTATAATAGATTCATCATTTGACATTTAAATTTCCACTAAATACACCATATAAGAGATATTAGGCTCATAACAATAAAAACTTCCTCAATGAAAGGAAAAATGACATTAAATCACTTACTACTTTGGTAATATCTCAATAAAAAATAATTAAATTGAGAACCATGTATACAATATTGAATAATAAAAAAATAATTAATATTATAATAAAATATATTCATTGAAATTATATGAATTGAGAAACAAAAATAAGATGTGAATAATAAAATTTCTCCCAAAAATAAAAGTGAGATGAGAACCCCTTAGCTTGAGTCCATACATTCCATTTACATCCTATAACTCCGGAATAATAATAAAACTATCAATTATTTTTTTTTAATAATTTTTCAAATGTTTAATTGTACATACTACATTATATTTTTTATTTATTTATAATTACATACTTAAACATATAATGAGTTATGTCAACGTGAGTGTTTTTAGGACGTTCTGTGAATATTTTAAAAGCAACTTTAGTATGTTGACTGTAGTCAAAGGGGTAATTGTTCAGTAATATCAAAAATAATAACGACGTAATAGTTATAATATTTATTCTTAAATTATACTTTTAAAACTAATCATTATATATATTTTTGAAATATTAAATACATTACAATATTTGAGAAGGTACTTCGTACATACGATTGATTGACATTTTCTTTTTTCATCAATAATTATGGAAAGAAGGTCATATTTATTAAATCATTAAATAATTATCATAATATTCTAAATATAATATAATTTATTTTAATACATTAATATATATCATTAATGTTATTTTGTAATGAAAAGTGAATCACATCGCTTTGTGGATGTGGTAGTCCACACGTACTAATGAATAATAGTATCATCATTAGCTGAATGGAAATATAGGAAATATATATTATATATTATTTTTTAGAATAAAAAATATGTCAAAAATATAATATAATCATTATATTTACCAGTATTAATTTATGTGAGGTACTATTATGGTAAACAAATTACATCAGTTCACAATGTGATAATCTACTTTACACAGGAACATTGGTTTTGATTCACATTCGATAGAGGAAGAGATGGATTTAAGATATTCTATTAAAATAATGAAATATATTTACATAATATATACTAATTTTATTATATCATCATGTTTGAAAAATATTTTAAAGAGGTTGAAGAATAAATTAAATAAAATGCTCAGTTAAACACAATACCTCTTCTATCGATGTCCTCATTAGGATTGCATAAAAATCCTTAATTGGTGGTATTTTAATAAAACCAAGGCTTCCAAGGCCTAGGGAGGGAATTTCTTAATATATTAGGTGAGGTCATGGATGATATAAAATTCGTTAAAATTATAAATAGTAGAGGATAAGTGGTGATATTTTATAAGTGACAATGATTGGTGTTTTTGAAAATTCCCAAACCAATTCTATAATTAGGGGTCACACTCAAACAATATTCCTAAAAAATTGATATATAATGGATTGGATGGAATATATCTTCAATGAATACCTATAACACAAATAAACACATGTTTTATACATGTTTTTCATTAATCTCTTTGTTTATGTACTTTTATCATTTTAGTTTTAACTACGGTAAAGTGAATTTTCACATAGGTAATTCTCTTTTATGATGCAAAAATGACACTTATTATAAAATTTTTAATAAATGATTATAAATATTAAATTAAACTTGTTAAATAAAAAATATATTTCTACAGAAAATTAATTTGAACACAAGTGTGTGTAACACGCGAAACCTCATTTTACCATTTACTATAGTAACAATGTTTTTCTATTTGGGGGTGAATGCAATTATTATAAAAGGAAAAGTTGTTAACAAAAGGAATATTGTTAATATATTAGATAATATACCAATCCCTTAGACAATGATGGAATTTTTATAAAATTTAAATAATTTTATGAAAAAAATAATTTTTAAAATAACGTTAATGTCAATGTTTATGCAAATCATTTAATTTGACATTAAAAACATTAATAAAATGATTGATTGAAATATATTATTTTCAATCCAGTGATAATATGTATTATTTTTCCACAAAAAACATTTTATACAATATTCTAGTTATTTTATATTACTTTTAACATTTTAAGTATCTTTTATTTTATCTTCTATTTATTGAACAATTACTTCAATAGTGATTCATAAGCATTTAAATTACCTATATTATTACAAAAAATAACAAAAAAATTACCCTCACGGATAAAAATTCATTATTTTCAGTATGACCATAAATACTCATTTTCATATTACTTTTTTCTCTATGTGAACACGTAATTTAATTTTAAAAGCAAGAGGTTGGTATTTTTTTCCTTTTGTACAAAAATTATTATATTGGTCAAATTCTAGGAAAGGTCTCCCAAAAACATATAAAATATAAAATATCGTGAAAATTTTCTATTAATTTTCACAAAATTTAATTTAAAAAAGTATTTGATCTATTTTAACACTCATCATATTAGTTTAACCCTCGATAAAGATGGTTTAACCTTAATCGTGATATTTATTTTTTACTGGATTATATTATTCATTTTGATGAAAAACTAAGTTGATATTATTATATAATATTATTTATATTTATTCTAAATATAGAATCCATTTTAATCAATTAAATTCATATAATTTAAATATTTTAAATAAATAATATACAAGAAATCAAGTCACACAAAATGGTTTTCCCAAGAAGGTGTTTTCATAAAAATAAAAAGTTTTTGTATAATAATTAAACATTAAATTTATTTATGTCACAAAAATAGAATTAATAATAATATATGTGAACTAATTTCTAATATAAATATATTTTAAAATATGTGTTTCATCTTATAATACTTTAAACGAAAAGTATAGTTTCTAAAAAAGTTGGTATTTTTCACTATTCTTAAAATTATTAATCACTTAATAAGATTCTCAAAATTTCACTCTAATGTAATTTTAATATTCTTTTTTCATGAATGATGTTTATTGTGTAAAACTAATTTTTTATTATCAATATAAATTAACAATTATATTTTCTCACAAAAACCAATAAAAACATTTCTTATGAAAATTTATTTTTTAATGAATAAAATATCTATTAAATTTTTTTCCATACATAATAATTTTTTTAATATATCAATATTGAGTAAGGCCTTTATATACATTTAATAATTTAGTTAATACTATTCATATTGAAAAAATTGATGATTAATTTATAATGATCATATATACTTTTTGGATCATCCAAACTCGGTGTTGCATGTCATGTATGCTACCAGACATAATGTTCATATATTAAAACATGGTGGTGTTAAGAACATATTTTAAAATTTTTGATATATAATAATAAAGCACAATTAATAAACAAATAAAACTATCTCTCTATCAACATTTTCAATACTAGTTTCTCCACCCTCATAATGGATCGCTCGCCATGTGATGCATATAAGTAATATATTCCTTATCAAAAATAATATATATCTATATATATATTAACAATACCACAATTTCCCTTACACAATATGTTGTTACTTTCATGAAAAAATTCCACACATCACTCTATTATCCCTTCTATTGTTAGTTCATCTCTGTAGTTATTCGGACCTCGATCATACATAACATAGTCTTGTATAGGGCCCAACATCTCATGTTGGAATCAGTCCATATAGCATCCTGCCATTTTATAACATAAACTTTCATTACATTACACAAAACTGAGGATCTTTAAGTTCTAGTGTCTTGGAAACCAGGAACATAATACATGAAAACAACATAAAACGTTCTTCTTAAACACTTGAAAGGCGTCTCCTTAAGTTCATTCTAGGTTCATTACTGCATCTCATAACCTGGGGACATACATCAAAAGAAAGGGTGACCAGAAGGCCCAGTAAGGGAAACAAGAGGAACATTTTACATGTGAACTTGAGATACTTCAATAAGGACATGAAAAGAACTTTAAGGCATGAGAAAGAAATCATGAGGCATTTCATAATAAAAATAACATTTTTCATAACTTGAAGATGTGGCTACATCATTTAACATAGACAATCATGAAAATATCACCAAGGTCCATCCTCAAGGTGTCATTTGAAAATTACCAAGGTTATTCACCAAGGTATCGTGAAAATTGTAATCTCTAGTGATTACATCATTACCCAATGCATTGAAGCGCTATCAGGGCGCACCCTTAAATTTTCCTTTATTATCATGTGATCCACATATATAATCATCAAACATTTCATAAATAACCCACATAGCATAAAATAAATGGGTTTCATTTCATAATCATAACGTTTTAAAAACTACATTAAAGACATGATCTTAACGTTACTTTAAACCCACGGAAAGGGAAAGCGGGTCTCATGTATGTAAATACCAGAATTTAAAATGGAACATTTTGATATATATGTGAATACCCTTGTAGAAATAAGAGCTTTTAGTATTCACTTTATAACATAAAATAATTTTTGAGAAAAGAGAGAGAGGCATTTTGAGGGGAAAATTCTGCAGCATAACGACTAAGTTTCGGGGTTTTAGAAAACATTGAAATGAGAGGGGACATGGGTCACCCACTCATAAATGATCCATAAAACAGTAGGGGGAAAGAATAAGAAGGAAATATGGACATGGTAATGAAATTGTAGGGACATACCATTTGAAATAAAAAACATGGAAGGAAAAAAAGATTAGATTTCTCTTATGAAAATTCGGCAGCCTTACGGCGTCACTTAACATCAAAAGAAAATGATTTGACAAGATAAAATAGGGTCCCTCATCATATGATCATAAGAGATCAGTATGATAGATATAGAGATCATACCCCAACATAATAAAAAGGAACTTGAAAGACTTGACATGAAAATCGAACTTGAAAAAAATGAGAAGGGTGAAAGAATCCCTTAAAAATTCAGCAGCCTAACGGCATCACTTAAACTTTCATAAAACGAAATGATGAGAGTGAGAGGGGATCTATCATCATATAAACATGAAAGGTCAGTAAGAGTAATATAAAAGAACATTCTATCACATAAAAACATGGAGCATATAGGAATGACATAAAAGAGATTACATGAAAAGAAAGAGAGGGGTCGGATCCCTTACCTTAAAACGTGACTCTTAAAACACAAAGGATTGGAACTTGAGGGCTTGGGGGCACCTTGGGAGGACTCTTTGGAAGGTAAGAAGACCAGAAATTCGTTGGGGGAGAGTTGGGAGTGACAACTAAAGGAGGAAAGGGTGGGTATTTATAGGGAAAGTGAGGGGACAAAGCATTAATGGCCAAGGGACACCTCACATGTGCTTTTCTCAAACCCATGTGCTCTCCCTTGGCATTTATCATGGAGTTAGGCCACATGGGGCCCCCAAAACAATAATTCATCACCCTTGGCCGGCCAACCCTCAAAAGATTTCATCACATCGTCATGACACCGTTATGATGTCATTAAACATACCGAAACCCTAAAACTGTATTTTTACTATTCACTGAAAATTCAACTTTCTCAGAAAAATCCCAAAATTTCACATTAACCAAATATCAATTCTATGATTTCAAAAATGAACTCCATTTTATAAAAAGAATTTTCTAAATATTTTTAATTTTATTTTTAAATAAATACACTATTCACCGAAAATTCATTTTTTTAGAAAGATCCCCAAAATTTACCATAACATAATATCGATGCTCTGAGTTCAAAAATAAAGTCATTTTTATAAAAATAATTTTCTAATTATTTTTAATTAAATTTTTAATAAAAAAACACTATTCATCCGAAAAAACTAATACTTGAATAATAATTTATGAAACCGTTATTTAACCATTTTATTGAATCACATTACTTAATCAAGGTGTCTAAATTATATTAAAACTTTCTTTGAGTGAAATTACTAATCCATTTGGTCATATTACTAATCCTAAGCGTAAAATCACTATTCATAATTTACTATTCATCAAAAATTAAGTTGATCTTATTAGACTCCAAATTCCTTAATGAACACTTTTGTAGAAGACCATTTTTTGAAAATCATTACACATCATTAGTTATTTAGGGTTTACATAAATATTTTAAAATATCCTTTTTTCGAAATTCATCAATAAAATACATTCTAAAATTATCTAGACATTTGAAATTTTACAAACATCACTAAAGGAAGAAATCTCAATTTATTCACCCAAAAGGATTACACAAGGAAACTAGGGTCTCATCACATAGCCCCTTATAACACTGGCATAAGACCTAAGTGTAAGGTGTGCTATGGTGAGAGAATCTGAGGGAGGCTCAGTTAACATTGCCCTAGTAGCAATATCCACTAACTTGAACTTCTCCTGCAAGCGTTTTCGTTCAAGCTTGACACACTGGAGCTCGGCTTGGGCTTGGTCCAAAGCGAAGCCCACAGATGCTACCTCCTTCCCATGCTCTGATAAGTGGGCTTTGTAAGGGTTGAGTCTACTGGATGAAGCCATCAACTACCCTTTCTGCATTAACCATTAACATCTTATTAAATCATTAAGAGTATGTTAATATACTACTCAAAAAGATTGGGTCGTTACATTCTTCCCCCCTTAAGAAATTTCGTCCCCGAAATTTATACTTGAGGCCTAGCCGAAAAGGTGAGGGTACTTTTGCTTCATCATTTCCTCGGGCTCCCAAGTCGCTTCTTCGTACTTATGATTCCTCCACAACACTTTCACAAGGTGGGTAGTCTTGTTTCGTAGGACCTTGTCTCTACGGTCCAAGATCTCCACTGGATGCTCCTCATAAGAGAGGTCATGTTCCAGTTGTACCACCTCTGGGTTCAGTACATGCGAAGGGTCGGGTATGTACTTCCTCAAGAGAGATACATGGAAGACATTGTGAACTTAAGCTAGGTTCGGTGGAAGTGCTAGACGATATGCCACTGCTCCTATGAGATCAAGGATTTCATAGGGGCCAATGTACCTAGGGCTGAGCTTCCCTTTCTTCCCAAACCGCATGACTCTCTTCCATGGAGAGATTCGAAGGAAGACTTTGTCACCAACACCAAACTCCAAGTCTCTTCGTCGATTGTCAGCATAGCTCTTCTGCCGACTCTGAGCAGCTTTTATGTGTTGTTGGATGGCATGAACCTGTTCCGTCATCTCTTGCACGAGATCAGGCCCAAGAAGCTTCCTCTCACCAGTTTCATCCCAACATGTAGGAGTTCTACACAGCTTTCCATACAGAGCTTCATAGGGTGCCATCTGAATACTCGCATGGAAGCTGTTGTTATAGGAGAACTCAACTAATGGGAGGTGTTGATCCCATCCACCTTTAAATTCCATTGAGCATAATCTCAACATGTCTTCGAGTGTCTGAATAGTCCTTTTAGATTGGCCATCAGTTTGAGGATGATAGGCCGTACTAAAATTCAATTCAGTGTTCCGAGCATGCTGAAGACTTCTCCAGAATTTTGATGTGAATCTTGGGTCACGATCAGATACGATGGATAGTGGTACCCCATGCAGCCTTACCACTTCCTTCACGTATATCTTGGCAAGCTGATCCAGAGAGAAATTATCCCGAATAGAGAAAAAATGGGCTGTCTTGGTGAGACGGTCCACAATAACCCATATCGCATTGTTTCCTTTGGATGTTTTTGGGAGACCAGTTACAAAGTCCATGGTGATATTATCCCACTTCCATACTGGTATGGGTAGAGGTTGTAATACCCCCTTAGGAAGTTGTCTTTCTGCCTTTACTTGTTGACACACCAGGAACCTTGTAGTGTAATCAGCAATCTCCCTCTTCATGTTATCCCACCAATAATGATCACGAAGGTCTCTATACATCTTAGTGCTTCCCGGATGTATAGAGAAAGTAGAGCTATGAGCTTCATCCATCAGTTCTTTATTTATCTCCGGAATAGATGGAACACATAGTCTTGTACGAAATTTCAATACACCTTATTGATCAATATTGAAATCCGGGAACTTCCCATCCTTTACAGCCTCGAACTTCTCCTGCAGCAAAGGATCTTCTTTTTGATCATTCTTGATCTTCTCTAGTAATGAAGGTTGAGAAATCATTTGGTATAGGGTTGATGATGTCCCTTTCCTTATAATTCCCATGTCCAGTTTTACTAGATCTTTAATCAAGGGATCTCCCAGGATCCTCATTGTTCCCAGAACAACAGGATCTTTCCTTCTTAACGCATCTGCGACTTTGTTTGCTCTTCCAGGGTGATAATGAATTGAACAATAATAGTCTTTAATAAGCTCCAACCATCTCCTTTGTCTCATGTTCAATTCTTTCTGAGTGAAAATATACTTTAGACTTTGGTGGTCATTGTATATATCACATTTCTCCCCATAAAGATAGTGCCTCCATATATTTAGAGCAAAAACAACTGCCGCCAGCTCTAGATCATGCGTAGGATAATTCTGCTCATGAATCTTCAACTGTCGAGATGCATAAGCAATTACTTTGTCATTTTTCATGAGGACGCACCCAAGCCCTTTCAGAGATGCATCGCTAAAAATAACGAATCCTTCTCCGATAGAGGGTAGTGTTAACACAGGTGCAGTAACCAATCTCTTCTTCAGCTCTTGGAAACTTTCCTCACATTCCTTTGTCCAGATGAACTTAACCCCTTTTCGAGTCAACTTGGTTAGTGGATTAGAAACCCGTGAAAAGTTTTTCACAACCCTCCTATGATATCCCGCTAAACCAAGGAAACTACGAATCTCTGTTACTGTTGTGGGTTGAGGCCACTCCTCCACAACCATTGTCTTTGCAGGGTCAACCGAGATTCCTTCATTGGTTACGATGTGCCCCAAGAAATCCATTTGTTGTAACCCAAACTCACACTTGCTGAACTTCCCAAAGAGCCTCTCCTTCCGTAGAGTTTTCAAAATAACCCTCAGATGATCTTCATGCTCCTCACGACTTTTTGAATATATCAATATATCATCAATAAAAAACTACCACAAAGTTATCAAGGTAGTCCTTAAATACTCTATCCATCAAATCCATGAAAATAGCAGGAGCATTAGTCAAGCCGAAGGGCATAACAGTAAACTCATAATGCCCATATCTTGATCGGAAGGCAGTCTTTGGAATATCTTCCTTCTTCACCCTCAGTTGATGATAACCAGATCGAAGGTCAATCTTAGAGAAGAATTGAGCCCCACGAAGTTGGTCAAATAAATCATCAATTCTTGGAAGAGGGTATCTGTTCTTCACTTTGATCCCGTTCAGTTCTCTATAATCAATGCATAGCCGCATTGATCCATCCTTCTTCTTCACAAAGATAACTGGTGCTCCCCAAGGAGACACACTCGGTCGGATAAACCCCTTCTTCAACAAGTCTTGGAGTCGTTTCTTTAGCTCCTCTAGCTCCACATTTTCCATTCTATACGGAGTCTTTGATATCGGTTGAGACCCAGGTACGAGTTCAATGGAGAACTCTACCTCTCTTTCTGGGGGAGGTCCAGGTAACTCCTCAGGAAATACATCCATGTATTCCTGAACAATCGGAACATCTTCAATTTGTATGCTCCCTTTCCCTTCTTCCTCATCACCGATTAACTCCATAAAGAAAGCTATAGGAGGTGCTTCTAGATAGGGATCAGTTCGGGATATCTCTCCTCGGAAGATAACTGTAGGTCGTTCATTCAAGACTACTGAGATTTCCTTACTTCTGCATTTCATCTTAGCGTTATACTTTGAGAGCCAGTCCATCCCTAGTATAATTTCAAATTCCATCATGGGAATGACTACTAGATTTGCGATAAGATTGTGCTCACCAAAGTAAACACTAGAGACTCTAAACATTGTTGATGCATGGATAATCCCACTTGGAGTCTTGAATGACAACTCTACCTCAAGAAATTCGGGGATTGATTCTATATTCTTTGCAAACTTGGAAGAAATAAAGGAATGCGTAGAACCAGAATCAAATAAACCACTTGATAGTTTTGAGAGGACAACAAGAGTACCTGCTACCACATCATTCGGAACTTCAACTTCAGTTTTTGTGATAGCGAAAGCACGACCTTGCTCCCTTGGCCTCTGCTGAGGTTGATGGTGATTCCCCTCCACCGCCCTCGGATTTGGACATTGATTAGCAATGTGCCCAAACTGTCCACACTTGAAGCATGTGACTTCGGGTAGGGCCAGAACCATCTTTCCTCTGTCGTTAGTGTTGGGAGGTTGAGGCTTCACATCACCACGACAATTCCGAGAAATATGGCCTTCTTTTCCACACCTATAACACTTTCCACTTCCGATCAAGCAGTTCCCCAGATGCTTCTTCCCACATTTATTTCATGTGGCATGTTGCATATGCTTTCCACCACTTTCCTGATCAAAACTTCTTCCCAGGCTTGGTTCTAGAGTTCTCTTCTTCTCATTAGATTTGTGAGACCATTGTGTCTCCCCAAACTCTAGTTCAACTTTCATAGCACTTCGAACTATTTCTTCATAGCTATCGTAGTCCCTGTTGGCTAGATTCTTCTGCAGATGTGGTCGTAGTCCGCCAAAGAATCTATCAACCTTCCCATTAGGGTCCATGAAAAAGCTTGAGGTATAACGGGAAAGCCTTGTGAAGTTCATCTCATAGCTTCCGACAGATTCGTTCTCCTTCTGCTTCATCTCGAGAAACTCTTTCTCCATTTTCGTTCTCATGGAACGAGGGAAATACTTGTTAAAGAAAATCCCCTGAAATTCTTCCCACTCCATAGCTTCCATCTCTCCTCGTGGCTTCGTGTTTTTGATCAGTGACCACCACTGATCAGCTTCTCCCTCTAGGCGGTAAACAGCAAGGGTGACTTTTTCTTGTTCCGAACAATGAAGTACAGAAAAGATCTTTTCAATGGAGCTTATCCATTGTTCCACAAACAATGGGTCAGTAGATCCACTGAATGTTGGTGGTCGTTGACGCATAAAGGACTCAACAGAAAGTTGTTCCCTTCGTGGTGAGGTCGCCCTCTCAGCTTGATTCAAGTTATTACTCATAACTTGAGTCATTTGGTTCATCATTCGCATGAATGTTTCCATTCCGGCTTCCATCGGAGGTCCGTCAGCACATGGTGCATTGCGGTCACCATTGGCACGGTTCCTCCTATTGCCCGCCATTTTCTAAAAGAATAAAACTTTACTGAGAAACTAATTTCATTTATGGTTCTTTTAACTAAGACTTCATTCTTATACAATTACACTTTTCTATAATTCCTTCATAATGATTCATAAAAAGCTTGTGATTAACCAAACATATCCCCCGGGAGTGTCGTAACCAATAGTGTAGCAAGGCCCGTTATCGTGCACCAGTTCCCGTTCGAGTCTAGCTCAAAGCGGTGTTTTCGGGTTTTACCCCTATGTACATCTGTGCCAGAGCCGCCTCTACCTGCTCGTATCCAGACAGGGATGTATTTGTTTGATAGACCACTTACTCAATACTTACCAAAATACCAGGAAGTTTTCCTATATTTAAACTTTTCTATAGGGTTCTTCCTAAAGTTTTTATATCCTAATTTCCACAAATAACTAAACCTCCCTTTGATACCAACTATACCATCCTGCCATTTTATAACATAAACTTTCATTACATTACACAAAAGTGATGATCTTTAAGGTCTAGTGTCTTGGAAACCAGGAACATAATACATGAAAATAACATAAAACATTCTTCTTAAACACTTGAAAGGCGTCTCCTTAAGTTCATTCTAGGTTCATTACTGCATCTCATAACCTGGGGACATACATCAAAAGAAAGGGTGAGCAGAAGGCCCAGTAAGGGAAACAAGAGGAACATTTTACATGTGAACTTGAGATACTTCAATAAGGACATGAAAAGAACTTTAAGGCATGAGAAAGAAATCATGAGGCATTTCATAATAAAAATAACATTTTTCATAACTTGAAGATGTGGCTACATCATTTAACAAAGACAATCATGAACATATCACCAAGGTCCATCCTCAAGGTGTAATTTGAAAATTACCAAGGTTATTCACCAAGGTATCGTGAAAATTGTAATCTCTAGTGGTTACATCATTACCCAATGCATTGGAGCGCTATCAGGGCGCACCATTAAATTTGCCTTTATTATCATGTGAGCCACATATATCATCATCAAACATTTCATAAATAACCCACATAGCATAAAATAAATGGGTTTCATTTCATAATCATAACGTTTTAAAAACTGCTTTAAAGACATGATCTTAACGTCACTTTAAACCCACGGAAAGGGAAAGTGGGTCACATGTATGTAAATCCCAGAATTTAAAATGGAACATTTTGATATATATGTGAATACCCTTGTATAAATAAGAGCTTTGAGTATTCACTTTATAATATAAAATAATTTTTGAGAAAAGAGAGAGAGGCATTTTGAGGGGAAAATTCCGCAGCATAACGGCTAAGTTTCGGGGTTTTAGAAAACATTGAAATGAGAGGGGACATGGGTCACCCACTCATAAATGATCCATAAAACAGTAGGGTGAAAGAATAAGAAGGACATATGGACATGGTAATGAAATTTTAGGGATATACCATTTGAAATAAAAAACATGGAGGGATAAAAAAGATTAGATTTCTCTTATGAAAATTCGGCAGCCTTACGGCGTCACTTAACATCAAAAGAAAATGATTTGACAAGATCAAATAGGGTCCCTCATCATATGATCATAAGAGATCAGTATGATAGATATAGAGATCATACCCCAACATAATAAAAAGGAATTTGAAAGACTTGACATGAAAATCGAACTTGAAAAAAATGAGAAGGGTGAAAGAATCCCTTAAAAATTCGGCAGCCTAACGGCGTCACTTAAACTTTCATAAAACGAAATGATGAGAGTGAGAGGGGATCACTCATCATATAAACATTAAAGGGCCGTAAGAGGAATATAAAAGAACATTCTCTCACATAAAAACATGGAGCATAATAGGAATGACATAAAAGAGATTACATGAAAAGAAAGAGAGGGGTCGGATCCCTTACCTTAAAACGTGACTCTTGAAACTCAAAGGATTGGACCTTGAGGGCTTGGGGGCACCTTGGGACGACTCTTTGAAAGGTAAGAAGACCAGAACTTCATTGGGGGAGAGTTGGGAGTGACAACTAAAGGAGGAAAGGGTGGGTATTTATAGGGAAAGTGTGGGGACAAAGCATTAATGGTCAAGGGACGCCTCACATGTGCTTTTCTCAAACCCATGTGCTCTCCCTTGGAATTTATCATGGAGTTAGGCCACATGGGGCCCCCAAAACAATAATTCATCACCCTTGGCCGGCCAACCCTCAAAAGATTTCATGACATCATCATGACACCGTTATGATGTCATTAAACATACCGAAACCCTAAAACTGTATTTATACTATTCACTGAAAATTCAACTTTCTCAGAAAAATCCCAAAATTTCACATTAACCAAATATCAATGCTATGATTTCAAAAATGAACTCCATTTTATAAAAATAATTTTCTAAATATTTTTAATTTTATTTTTAAATAAATACACTGTTCACCGAAAATTCATTTTTTTAGAAAAATCCCCAAAATTTACCATAACATAATATCGATGCTCTGAGTTCAAAAATAAAGTCATTTTTATAAAAATAATTTTCTAATTAATTTTAATTAAATTTTTAATTAAAAACACTATTCATCCGAAAAAACTAATACTTGAATAATAATTTATGAAACTGTTATTTAACCATTTTATTGAATCACATTACTTAATCAAGGTGTCTAAATTATATTAAAACTTTCTTTGAGTGAAATTACGAATCCATTTGGTCATATTACTAATCCTAAGCGTAAAATCACTATTCATAATTTACTATTCATCAAAAATTAAGTTGATCTTATTAGACTCCAAATTCTTTAATGAACACTTTTGTAGAAGACCATTTATTGAAAATCATTACACATCATTAGTTATTTAGGGTTTACATAAATATTTTAAAATATCCTTTTTTCGAAATTCATCAATAAAATACATTCTAAAATTATCTAGACATTTGAAATTTTGCAAACATCACTAAAGGAAGAAATCTCAATTTATTCACCCGAAAGGATTACACAAGGAAACTAGGGTCTCATCACATAGCCCCTTGTAACACTGGCATAAGACCTAAGTGTAAGGTGTGCTATGGTGAGAGAATCTGAGGGAGGCTCAGATAACATTTCCCTAGTAGCAATCTCCACTAACTTGAACTTCTCCTGCAAGCGTTTTCGTTCAAGCTTGACACGCTGGAGCTCGGCTTGGGCTTAGTCCAAAGCGAAGCCCACAGATGCTACCTCCTTCCCAAGCTCTGATAAGTGGGATTCGTAAGGGTTGAGTCTACTGGATGAAGCCATAAACTACCCTTTCTGCATTAACCATCAACATCTTATTAAATCATTAAGAGTAAGTTAATATACTACTCAAAAAGATTGGGTCGTTACAGTCCATATATCCAAATCATTGTCAACATTTTGTCCATATGTAACTAAGTGTGTGTCAAAATTTCTAGTTGTACATAATTAAATCATTATACCTCAAACCATCATAGTCCATGGACATACACCCCTAGGAATCTGACCCACCACATATAAGTATAAATTTCTATAATACATTAAGAAATTATATCACTCGCCTAACATTATTTTTAAACAGTGAACTATCATATCCTAGGTTCAAATAGACATTTCACCATAATCCAGTATAAATCTAGATATATGTACCCATATCTAAATCCAATGATATCATATATGAGATTATCAAGTAATCAATATGATCCTTCATAATACTATATGTCTGAGAACCCCCCCCCCCCACACACACACACATTTGGTAGTTACATTCCCTACCAATATAGGAAGGATGTGTCAAAAATTAGAAAATATAAATTATATCATACACCAACAAAAATATGGGAAAATATGAATATATAGACTCATACTCCTCACTCATTCCAATGGGACTGTAGTTGCTACAACTAAAGAGTATATAAAAAATTATAATACTCATAGTAAGACCTTTATTAGTAATTTAATTAAGCATTAATTAATATTATTCCATTATTTATTTTACATGATTAACACCATGATACTATATATCAAGTGGTGATGACACCTTTCAATAATTTTTCTAATATACTCATGGTTATCACCATCAAAAACCAAATAGTAAATACTAATTTTCATCTATTAAATTAATTATTAAACAACTACTCATATTTCAATATTCAATAATTAAAAATTGATTTAAAATTTCATTACATTAAACATTATTTATTATATAACCTTAAAATTTCAATAATTTAATCCCTTGGTCTTTAGATCATCCCATTACACCGTTCTACAGTTTCCATTAATCTTAAATAAATCATTTAACTTCACCTTCGTCAACCACAACATGTATTATTGGTTAATTATTTATTCATTTGTCATTTATAAATTATTTGAGAACTATATGAATCTAAATTATCTACAACATCAATGATTCACTTGTTGGGTATAGATTCTGACTACTTCGAGTAGTGGGAACCTAATAATAATGAACATCTGGCCATACAAAAATCTGTCAAGCATGAATCAAGATGTAAGGATAAATTAGAAAGCACCATTACGATGTAATCATCACCACCATGGTGTCCCAAACTATTACACATTATATTATTTTTTCCACCCATAATTTCCATCACCCATCACTCAAGCCAAGGCTTCTAACCCATTTCATGTCAATCAAAACTATTTTTATTGATAAAATCTACATGCCTCCATCCCAATTCTTAGAAACAAGTCAAACTACCCATAGTGATGAATGAATCAAATTAAGGATATAAATTTCTAGTCAACGCATTAATTTTATAAATAATTATTCACACACATATATAGGTACTACTAAAATAAAATCAATGTATATAATCCTCCCATAATGGGATCACTCCAAATGAAACATTTAAATTTATAAAAAACTATTTCAATTCCTATATACATTTTTCAAGTCTATAATTAATAGTTTATTATAAATAAAAAAATATTTCATCTCTATTGTAAATAGTTATGATTCAACATATACATGAATTTAGTAATAAATTCATATTCCACTAAATTCACCAAAGAGTGGTTACTAATTTATGCTCCAATTTATTTAATAATATACCCATGATTTTTTATTTACAAGTTTATATTTTTTTTAAAAAAATTATTCATGATATTCTCAATAATAGCAAAAACATATATATATCATACTATGTATCAAAACACAAGGAATAAAAATTAATAAAATCATAATAGGACACCAAGACAAAACCAAACATTTATTCATTCATAAAATTAAATTTCTCTAGATTGAATATTTATTTTTTTAATTCTTAAATTACATAAATGGTTAGATAAATATAATCTCACACATTCACATTAAATAAAATAGGGGTAATATATATATTAAATGAAGGTGAAACTTTTATAATCAATACATAAAGGGATATGGAGAAGGAAACTCAAAACTCATTCGTGGAGGAAAATTTTAGTGGTACAAATCAAGATAAACTCAAAAATATTAAATAAATAATAGATCAACACTCAAATTACAAAAAGGGATACAATTTAAGAGAATCAAGGGTAAATATAAAGGTAAAATAACCTCTTGTCATCATGGATAAATCTCTAGATTATGGTGGTTGAATCAGATTAAAGGGGTTTCAAATGCACTAAAAATGAAATTATGGTCACCTAGGTTTTAGGATAAGGGATGATGATTGAATATTTATAAGGGGATTCCAAATTTAAAACTACTGTAGAAAAGGTGACTATTATTTTATTGATAGTGTGATTTGTACCATAAAATCATTAAATTTAAAATTAGTTAAGACTCATATCATCTACTCAAAAATCCAAAAAAAACACATTCACATTATGAATCATTATTTCAAACCAAGAATTAATTATTAGAATAACCATCATTTTTAAACTTGGAAACTAAAATTTCATTAACCAAAATTCATGGTGTGTATCACAATACATGATATATTTATTAATTTCATACCTTGAATGACTTATATAAATTAAGGTCCACAGTCCAACCATGCTCTCATGCATCATGCTTACAAAGTGAATATATAATGAAAACTAATACCATATATATCTTTATTTTTTTTCTTTGAATGAATTAGGTTAATAAAAGTAATTATAATCAATTTTAATTAATTATCCTTAAATGTTTTATATAATATTCTTCCAATGTATATAAAATAATTCATTTTATAGGAATAGATTTATGATGATGACCCCATTCAGATCATGATGGAGAAGATCATAAGGGCTCAGCATCAAAACATTATACAGTGGATGTTGACAAAGATGATACTCATAAGATGATACATAAAGACTTCCAAGGATTGTGTCAACATATGTGTGGGACATATTTTGGATATTATAAAGACTATGCCTTAATAAAAGATATGGATATTTAATTTGAATTTACCAATACTATCAGGGATTAGAAGATTATGTTATCTATTTATATATTGGTATGAGTATATCCTTCATGTAGGGTTCTATTTTTTCATGATCAAGAGGACACAAAAGTTTCATGGGATAAGATTCACGATCAATTCCAAGCTATGTTTCTTTATTTAACCATGAAGGAATATCATAAATGTGAGATCCTTTCACTCTATTAGAAAAATACTAGAAAAATTTAGTTCAATATTATAATCATTAATGTATTATGTTTTTTATAAATTAAATTCAAAATTATAAGGCATGAGAAATTAGTTTTGAGGAATATTTGTTTCATGATATCTAGTGCCATGTCACCCACTTATATTCCCATCCTTTTTTTGGTGATAGTGAATGAAATGTTTACTAAGAAGATATTGACTCGAGACAAATTATTCTGAGATGGAAGTTTTTAGTACTCCTTTAAAACTAGATTTGTTTGTTCAGATTCTAATAATCATGGATATTTAATAATTTAAATAATATTGGGTCATATTTTACAACCATATTCTTTTTTCCCCAAATATGGAAGATATTGAACTCCTACAAGGATACCCAACATATTTTTCTTCACTTGAGCATAATATAACCATTTGAATCATGACCTTCTGACCATCCTAGTGAATTAGTGTGGATCTAGTGGGTCACTTCAGGATCAGTCATTTTAGTGGTATCCTATTAACCTATAGAAGCAGCGGTAGTATATTTCTCACTGCATGTGTCATTATAATGGTGATGGGGTGAGTATTGGATGGACCTTTGATTCCCATTGACCTTTGGAAAATATGTCTGGGTGGGACCAGGGAAAGTTGACATTATGGATAGGGAGATAATGAATGCAAACAAACTAGGTTCAAGGAAATGGATATTGAAGAGCTAGATGATCTATAAATCCAACAATGTACTATATATATATATTACCAATTCATATTCTATATCATAATTTTAATTTATATACTTAATTATTTCAACCAACCTAGTCCAATATCTAGAACATTGTATTGTTAGTCTATGAGTTCCCTTAGAATAAACTATCCCAATTAAAGGTTGAGTTATATTATATGTTTTTTGTAGAGATTGTGAGGTTCTATTTGGGATACATTAGTCTTTGGTTGAATTCCCTTGTTTTTTGATAAAAATATACAACAACATTTTTATTATGGTAAAATTTTATTTACTTAAATATATCATTTATTTCATTAAGTGGTGAGTCATATTATTTGATATCAGCAGTGATTATGTTGTGTTCATTAGTAATTGAGAATATAGTATTAGTTAAAAATCATATTGATGCCATGTTATAAATGAAAATAAAAGGTATATTTAGTTCTTTATAGGTTCATACAATGGTATTTTCAATGGTTTTGATAGATTTCTCTGATGTTTTCACTGAATAGGTTATGATATTTCCAAATATATGTGAAATGGGGTTTTTTACAGAGTTTTATTTGGTTTTATCTCTAATATTGATTACCTTTTATTGATTAAAACCCTAAATGATTCAATATTTATATATTTGTAATAATTATATTTCGTATATATTTTATATTCAACCCATTATGTTACCTTGGGATTATCTGGTCTTATTCACAATGAATCCAGAATGAATACTATGAAAATGAATTAATTTTCATCACATTGAACATGTGAAATTAAAGATCCCTTATCCCCATCGATATATTTAATATCTATAAATTAAATTTAAGGGACTTAAATAACCCTAAAATATTTCATTTCAGTTTCAGATTTATAAAATATAGGTGAAAGACTGCCTTTAGGTGTAATTATGGACACAATTTTACTAATGTAAAACTTATTAGTGTAGAAAACACACTATCCATGTTCATAGGACTCACAAAATCTATCTTACATGATTTTTATTATCAATTTAGTGATGTTTATTAGTTAAAAAACCTTTCGTATTTATTTTTTATGAATCATATTTCATAACATATGTGATCCATTTCAAAGGTTCTCTGGTGTCATCAACTATTTAGAATGTTCGTAGAGTTTATTTTCTATGACTGTGAGGTGCATTTGTTAGGTTATGTTATATCACATCATGGATTACATAATTTTTCCCTATTATAGAGGTATTTCATTTCATTTATATACCCTGCAAATGTTTTGGAGGATCAATGTACTATTGTCCTTAGAATATATTATTGGAGGTTTTATCATAATTTATCTCAAATTGAGACTCCTTGTATTTACTTGACATTGAATCCTAAATATTTCATATAGAATACATATTTTAACGGTAGATTTAATTATTTTATAAAGAATCCAATTATTATTATTTTTCACTATCCTCTAGATGAGGAATTTATGTCTATGTTTTTCAAAAATTCCAGTCAACTTGTTTTGAGATTAATCATGTTGCAAAATTGTGTATTTATCTCCTCTATGTCTTAATATTTGTGAAATTATAAAAAAAAATTCATTACCTATAATCCCAATCACTAGATAAAAGTGTTTACATTTATATTTTAGTGAAACTATTCCATTTTTCATCACATTGTGTCCCTTATGGATCATATGATTCTGAGATATATCTTATACCAATATAATTCAAACCTATGATAGTGTTGGTGTATGGAATTATTTAAAGACTAAAAATTTAGGATTTATGTTTACAAATAGGAATTTGGTCATTTTAACGTTTCAAATATTAGAGGAAAAACAAATGGTGATATTATTCATGTGTTTTTAGATTCATAGAGAGTAATGTAATAGCTTATAGAGATTCACCATTATATGGGAGGTGATTATGATAGGGGTTTTTCGATTAGATGAAGTTACGGTCACACTTTGTTTAGAATGTGGATGAATATCAAATACATGACTTCGATATGGATAATCAGGAGATCATTTTGTTATTAGTGATGCATCATAGGGATGGTAAAATGATGATCACTATTAGATATTATTCCTTCGTGGGTAGTGTGTTCCCTAGGGGATGTGTGATATGTTTCATCATGAATTTTATAGCTCACCATTTTAAATACATATTATTATGGAAATGATTTACTATTCCCATAATAGTATTATTTAGTGTTTTGGATTGATAGATCTATCAAGGATCACAATTTTTTAAGTTTTTTCTTCATAAAGTCAAAGTCGAGCATCATATTTGTTGGTTAATGCTATATGAATTTAACGTTCCTTAATAAAATTGGGATGAAATTTTAATTGATTTTTCTATATGGATACATTAATAATATGTTCGATATTATGATATAATGGCGAGTTCGGAAAATTTGATAACAACAAATCACATGTTGTTGATAAAAGAGTCAAGCACTATTGATTTCCAATTAATATTGTACTTGGCGAATATTTTTTTATCTCCATGAAATGTTTTGGGAATATCATCTCTAAAAATTATCACTATTTTACTAGCTCGGTGTAGAGACATATTCAATGTTCCATTGTATCTTAGTTATGCCTCATAAGGGCTTATTATCCATTGATGAATTTTTAGGTAAGGAATAATATCTCAACCCTATAAGGAATCTAGTGTCAATACATTTTTAATTATGGATGATCATTGGTAAATCACATGCCATTTTTTGGTTTATTGTAATAAAATTTATCACTCCAACATTATCATGGCCCCAATGAAATAGATTTATGGTTGAATTTTCAGATCTTTATTCTATGGAAAATTAAATTGAGAAATAATGTTTTGTCCAAAAAAATTTTAGAGCTTAATAGAGATGATGTAAGGGAATCATGAGTGAGTGAGGGTAGGTCATGATCATCTAATGTCAGAAACATATCATTGCAGGATGAATATGTAGTTTGATATTAGAGATCATTTATTATTTTTGTTATTTTTTGGATAGTGATTTATTCTTGGTAGTGTGTTGTCTCTTAGATTTATTATGTATTTCTCGGTTCTATAGTGTCTTCATGAAGTTGAGAGTTGGTTGAGGATTCACCCCCAAATGGATTAGATTCATGAAATCCTCTATGTTTTTTAAACTCCTCAGTATCTTCATGATGAAAAACATTTCATTGACTAGGGTGAGTGGGATATTTATGATAATTTAACATTCTAAGAGTGTCCTATTGAGATTAACGACCAAAATGTTAAATTTTTTTGTGGTAATATTATTCCAATTTTCATATATTATGGAATCATTGGTTCTTATAAGAATATAATTAGAGTTGTATTCCGTATATACATGACAAATATCAAAATTTTATTTATGTTTTATTTTTTGAGATAATATTTATGAGAAAGGATTGATTTATGTTATAATTAATAATGATGTTTGAAAATATGGATTTCCCTATTATGAGTTAGTAGATCAATTTTTGTATAAAGATATATATTTTTTGATTTATCTAATGTGGTTTTTTGATCTGTTATCCTTTCATTGTTTTCATCATGGTTTTGGTTTTTATTCACAATGGAATTAATAAATTTACTTTAATTGATATATTTTCTTGAATCATTCTTGGCCTTTACATTTTCATTTCGCTAGCTTTATGGGTTAAGATAAGGAATTTGGGGGTGATCTAAAGGTAGAGTGATTTATTTCTTACATACATAACAAGACACCTATTTTGGAATCCATATTGGAATCTATTTTAGGGATTAAAACATATAGATTTGGTAGTTTTTATGTGTTTTGAACCTAGGGATATAACATAATTTTGGGGTTATTTTAGCTATTTTGGTTAAGTTAGGAACTGATACTCCCATTTAGGGGTTGATAAATCCACTTAGGTGGTCTTTGTGGTGAAATTATAGGATTATAAGTTCCATTCCATGGGAGTTTAGAGGGTAATTTTGGAATTTGTAAAATCATTATGCATCGAGGGAGAACCCATATATCTAGATTTAGAATTACATGTTTACATTTCCCCTATTTTTAATATGTATAAACATCATCAATGATGTTATGTAGATATTATGGTGACTTTAGTAGGTATATTTTCTATCTATGTAAGACTATAAATGTTGAACCACATATTCATGGATTCATATATGTGTTAAACCATTGTTATGAGGTTTCTTTGATGTTTTTGGTTTTTGATGTTATATTAAAATGTAACGACCCAAAGTATTTCAGTAGAAAATTACCTTCTTATATCTATGTCATAAAAACACAATATAATGAAGTACTAAGTGATAAGTGACCTTTAAACATAGTATTTTCACCCCTATGTTTGGAATTTTAAAAAATGTTACATACACGGTTGTGTTCAAGATAGTTTTTGGAGCCTAATGAAACAAAAACAATTGGTGAATAGTAACCTACCCTTATGAATAGTAACCTACCCTTATGAATAGTAACCTACCCTTATGAATAGTAATATGACCCTTATTAATAGTAAGTAAGAGTAACATTACCTATGAATAATAAAATAAAATTTAGACATCTTAGAAAGTGACAATTTTACTTTAGTAAACGTTTTTGGTATTTTATAAGTCATAAATGATTATTTATAATTAATTAATTAATTTAAAAGAATATTAGTTTTCCTTTAATGTATTCATAAATTATTGAATCAATGTCTAATAGTTTTTAGATAACTTTATAAGACCCTATATAATTTTTGAAAGAACTATAAAATAAGTTTTAATCTTAAAAACTGTTTTTTTATGTAAATTATGATTTTATTTAAATATTAAATTAGTAATATTAAAAAATTTATTTTTGGAAAATGGAAATCATTTTTGGATTCTACATGTCGAAAAATGGTTGGGGTAATTTTTTGGGATTTTTCTGATAAACTGGAATTTTTTTTGTGAATAGTAGAATACATTAATTTACCATATAAATACGTTTTAATTAAAACCCACTATTCCTAACGTCACAAGTGATGTAAGCACCCAAATCCCGAACTCACATGCCTTTTTTTCTATTCTTGGTCATCCTAGACTCAATATTCCTTGTCTTACGTGAAATTAATAAACTAATCAATTTTATATTAAGGAAACCCCTCTCCCCTTCACTATAAAAGTCACCCTTCACTCCCTCTTTTCCTCACACCTCTCAAGCTCCAAGACATCTCTAAACTCTGCCCAAACACCTTCCCTAGCTCATCACCCACGTCCAAAAGCTTCTGGTCTCATAAAAAGACCAAGCCTAGCTTCCTTAAAGAGGATCTCAAGAGGAGGATTCTAAAGGTAATTTCTCTCTCTCTTCTCATTTAATTTCCTTTCAAGTTCAAGTTCATTTCTTGATCTCTCCCTACCTATCTTCATAAAAATTGTTCTTTAAATCCAGTATAATATATATATACTCTAATATTATGATTATAATGTTATATTATATCACCCCACACCCTTTCCCTCTTCCATTTATTTTATTAAAGAGAACGTTGTTCATGAGGTGTTAAATTTATCACCTTCAAAAACGACATGTTCTCTTCTTCCATTTCTACCTTAAATATGGTCATGAAACCATTTTATGGTTGAAACAGAATATTTTATATGTATTATGTTCTATTTTATGTTCTTTAAATAACCTATGGCCTTATTACTATGTTAAATGTTAAAACAAGATTGTTGTGATCAAAAAACCGCCCAAATTAACCCAAATAGCCATCATTAAATTTTTATCTAATGATTCGTCCACTTGGATCTAATATAATTCACTATAAAATTATTAAAGCTGCTTTAATATCATTAATAACATGTAGTATCAGTTCTGTATGTTTACCCATGATCTACCCAAACATCAATTTAAGAATACAAGTGGACCGCTCAAGAAAACCATAAAAACGAGCATCCCCAAACAATGTTTTTAAACACTATAAGTAATACAAAGTAACATAATATGAAAAAATGAAACAAGAATAAACTCTATTAATGTATAAATGGTTCTGTTTTTTGTAATTAATGAATATAATGTCATTATACAGGACATTAAAGAGATGGAGGCATTCGAGTACAAGGTATGTGGAAATCTCGAACTCAATTTTCTTCCTTCGGGTTCTCCCTCTTTCACTCCATTTTTGATATGGTTACTCCTCAAAGATCATTTGTTCATAATTTACTTTACTTTTATGGGATATACATGTTTGTCACTGGTTTTTATGTCCATCAAAATGTTTTCCAAAAGAACTCTTCTTTCAAGATCTCACCTTTTACCTCTCATTCAAGGTTGGTGGTTCTTGTATCAATTATGTTGTTCCCTCTTTCTTTTGGGAACCCAATGCATATGAATGTCTTATTATAAGATGAAACCCATTCCTTTTCATGGGTTATTTATGTACATGTTTGATATGTGGTCCATGTGGAAATCATGATAATGATAATATTTTGATGTGACGGGTGCACCCAGAATTATATAGCGCAATATGAATGTTTAATTGTGACTAGTGCGCCCGGAATTATATAGCGCTCCAATGCATTGGGTAAAGTGATGAATATCATGAGTAAATTTGAAATTATGTGTGAACATGATGATATCTTTTTTCACAAGTATGTGTGGTAGTTACCACTAAGACATGATGTTTCATTTTTATGCATTGCCATATTTCAAGTCTTTTACTTATGCTCCTCTCATGATCATGATATTTTGCCTATGATATGATTATTCTCACCCCATGATGTATTGTCCTTATCTATCCTCTTACTGGACTTTTATCTCACCCATATTGATTTATATCCTCAGGTGGCTACATGTACTAAGGAGAGGACAAGTTCTACTAAGAAGCTATAGAAGAAGAAATTAAATAAATGTTTATGGTTGATGTTGTATTTGTTATGTATGGTCCTAGTTTTCCCAAGACACTAAACCTCTGGATCCTCCATGTGTAATACTATTGTGTTGTTTATCTTTAAAATGATGTAATAGTAATGTAAGAAAAGGTCGGGTAGATATAGTTGGTATTAGAGGAAAGGTTTAGTTAATTTGGAATTAGGATTAGTAAACCCTAGAGAAAACCTCTAGCATGAGAATAAGTACAAATATGTACACAAGAATATGTACCTAGGGATACCATATGTTATGTTTTTGGTATAATTGTTTAAATGGATAAGTTATTCATGACTTGTTTACTTATGTTTTGTTCAAGCCTTTTCTATTTTAGAAAATTGTGGGAACCAGGAGAAATCAGGCCAACAACTCTTGCGAGGGCCAATGCAACGATTGCCCGAACAACATCCCCAATGATTTAGGAGGTGGTGTTCAAAACATCATGGCAATTCTTACCCAATTAGCTAGGGTTATGAATAATAACCATAATAATGGGGAACGCCCTCCTTCACTAAAGAGGGAGCAACTAGCTATCGAATGTTTTATGTGACAATGACCACCGACGTTTTGTGGATCTTCTGATCCACTAGTTGTAGAACAGTGGGTCAACTCCATGGAGAAGATATTTTCTATTTTTCACTGTTCTAAGATGGTGAAGGTGACTCAAGAGATTTATCGTCTAGATGGAGAAGCTGATCAATGGTGGGCCTTGATTAAGAACACCAAGCCAAGGGAGGAAATTGAAGAGATGGAATGGGAATACTTTAAGATAATGTTTCTTAATAAGTACTTCCCACGAACTCTTCGCACGAAGATGGAGAGAGAATTAATAGAGATCAAGAAAAAAGAAGGAGAATCTGTCACAACCTATGAAGAAAACTTCACAAGGCTCGCAAGGTATGCTTCGTGTTTTTTATCAACAATGATACTAAAATTGATAGATTCTTTAGTGGATTAAAACCACATCTTCGAAAGGCTCTTGCAATTAGAGACTTTGGGAGTTATGAAGAAGTTGTTCGGTGTGACCTCAAAGTGGATATGGAGTTTGGAGAATGGTCCCATGGCTATGGTGATAAGAAAAGAAAGATGGATTTTCAAGCTGGTGGATCTAGTGACAAAGGTGGGAAGAAAAATCAACGACCCACATGCCAAAAATGTGGGAAGTTGCACCATGGGAACTACCTCAAAGGTACGGAGAAATGCTTTAAGTGTGGGAACGAAGGATACCAAGCTCACGAGTGTCGAAAAGACATGAAAAGGAAGGATAATGTAGCCGATGAAAGGAGAGAACCACTCGTGGTTCAATGCTACAAATGTAGGGAGCTAGGGCACCATGCAAACCAGTGCACTAAACCTCGAGTCTCAAGGGTAATCATCGCCAACAACCACCAAAGAAAAAGGAACAATGGAAGGCTTATGCCATCACTACTGTGAGGTGGAACATAATAATGAAGTCATACAAGGTACACTTCCTATTCACTCAAGAATTCCAAAAGTCTTATTTCATTCTGGTTCTACGCATTCCTTTATATCTTGTAAGTTTGCTAGAACAATATAATCAAATCCCTGAAACCTTGAAGTAGAGATATCTGTAAAAACACCAAGTGGTTCAATAATTGCAACCCAAGTGTTTGACTCTTCCCCTGTTGACGTATATGGGGAGATTCTTCCGGAAAATCTCATAATACTTCCCTTGGTGGAATTCGACGATATAATGGGAATGGATTGGCTCTCATTATATAGAGCACATATCAACTGTCGGGAAAAGGAAATATATTTTCATATTCCAAACCACCCCATGATTCTCTACAAATGAAAGGAAGATCATGAATATCCTTTGAAAAATCCTTCAATGGTATGGTTGATGATTCCCTATGAAGAAGCATACCTCGCCCAAATGTTTGAGTTAAAGGAAAGTTCCATCCCTGAGGAAATTCCCATCGTAAGGGAATACGGTGATGTATTTCCCAAATAGTTACCCGGAATTCCCTCGGATCATGAGGTAGAGTTCCCAATTGAACTCATACCCGGAGCTACTCCTATCTCAAAGTTCCCCTATAGGATGGCTCCTATCGAACTGGAGGAGTTAAAGAAGCAGTTGCAAGAGCATCTGGACAAAGGGTTCATACGCCCTAGTGCATCACCTTGGGGTGTGCCAGTGCTCTTTGTGAAGAATAAGGATGGTACCATACGGCTGTGTATTGATTTTCGGGAACTCAACAAGATCACCATAAAGAACAAGTATCCTATCCCAAGGATTGATGACTTGTTCGACCAGTTAAGAGGAGCTCAATACTTCTCAAAGGTGGATCTTCGTTTTGGATATCATCAAGTAAAGGTGAAGAAAGTGGATATTCATAAGACTGCCTTCCGTACAAGGTATGGGCACGATGATGGTGTGATTCAGTTTGGAATGTGGATTTGTGTGCCTTCATCGCCCGGGATAAAGAAGGAGCTATTGGATAATGCACATAGCTCAACTTTCTCTATTCATCCTGGAAGTACCAAGATGTATCATGATCTCCGAGAACACTTCTGGTGGGATAACATGAAGAAGGAGATTGCGGAATATATATCAAGGTGCTTGGTATGTCATCAAGCTAAATCTGAGTGGAAAAAGTACAAAGGTATGATGCAGCCATTGCCTATACCCATGTGGAAATGGGAAAATGTTACTATGGACTTTGTCACGGGTCTCCCGAAAACGTCAAGAAGAAATAATATGGTATGGGTTGTGGTTGATCGACTCACCAAGACTACCCATTTTATCGCTATTCAGGAAGACCTCTCACTTGAATAGATTGCAAAGATATATGTGGAAGAAGTAGTGAGATTGCACGGTGATTGTATCTGACCGTGATCCAAGGTTCACATTTATATTCTGGAGGAGCCTTCAACATGCTTTGAGTACTGAATTAAATTTCAGCACGGCCTATGACCCCCAAACTGATGGCCAGTCTGAAAGGACTATTCAGACACTCGAATATGTTCTAAAAGCATGCTCTCTAGAATTCAAAGGTGGATGGGATCAGCACCTCCCATTGGTTGAGTTCTCATACAACAATAGCTTCCACTCGAGTACTCAGATGGCTCTGTATGAAGCTCTTTATGGGAAGCGATGTAGAACTCCAACCTGTTGGGATGAAGTTGGACAAAGAAAGCTACTTAGACCTGATCTTGTGTAGGAGATGACCGAGAAGGTTCAAGTCATCCAGAAACACATCAAAGCTGCTCAAATTCGGCAAAAGAGCTATGCTGACAATCGTCGATGGGACTTGGAGTTCGACGTTGGAGATAAAGTCTTCCTTCCAATATCTTCATGGAAGAGATTCATGAGATTTGGGAAGAAAGGGAAGCTAAGCCTAAGGTTCATTGGCCCCTTTGAGATCCTTGATCGTATAGGATCCATGGCCTATCGTCTGGAACTTCCACCAAATATGGCTCAAATTCATGATGTGTTTCCTGTATCACTTCTGAGGAAGTATATACCAGACCCTTCACATGTACTAAACTCAGAGGTGGTACAGCTGGATGATGATCTTTGTTATGAGGAGAATCCGGTAAAAAATTTGGACCGAAGTGATAAGGTTCTACGCAACAAGACAACCCGCCTTGTCAAAGTGTTGTGGAGGAACCATAAGTTTGAGGAAGCAACTTGGGAACTAGAAGAGGCAATGAAGGAGAAGTACCCCCACCTGTTTGTGTAAAGTAAAATTTCGGGGGCGAAATTTCTTAAGCGGGGAAGAATGTAATGACCCAAAGAATTTCAATAGAAAATTCCCTTCTTATATATATGTCATAAAAACACAAAATAATGAATTAATATTTGATAAGTGACCTTTAAACATAATTTTGTCACCCCTATGTTTGGATTTTTTAAAAATCTGACATACACAGTTGTGTTCAAGATAGTTTTTGGAGTCTAATGAAACATAAATAACTTTTAGTGAATAGTAACCTACCATTATGAATAGTAACCTACCCTTATGAATGGAAATATGACCCTTATGAATAGTAAATAAGAGTAACATTACCTATGAACAATAAAATAAAATTTAGACATCTTAGAAAGTGACAATATGGCCTTACTAAACTTTTTTGGTATTTTATAAGTCATAAATAATTAATTATAATTAATTAATTAATTATAATTAATTAATTAATTTAAAAGAATATTTATTTTTCCTGTAATGTATTCATAAATTATTTAATCGATGTATAATAGTTTTTAGATAATTTTATAAGACCCTACATAATTTTTGAAAGAACTATAAAATTAGTTTTAATCTTAAAAACTATTTTTTAAGTAAGTTATGATATTATTTAAATATTAAATTAATAATATTTAGAAAATTATTTTTGAAAAACGGACTTCATTTTTGGATTCTACATGTCAAAAAATGGTTGGGGTAAATTTTTGGGATTTTTCTGAGAAACTAGAAATTTTTGTGAATGGTAGAATACATTAATTTACCATGTAAATACATTTTAATTAAAACCAACTATTCCTGACATAACAAGTGATGTAAGAACACATGCCTTTTTTACTATTCTTGGTCATCCAAGACTCACTATTCCTTGTCTTAGGTGAAATTAATAAACTAATCAATTTTATATTAAGGAATCCCCTCTCCCCTCCACTATAAAAGCCACCCTTCACTCCCTCTTTTCCTCACACCTCTCAAGCTCCAAGATTTCTCTAAAATCTGCCCAAAAACCTTCCCTAGCTCATCCCCCACGTCCAAAATCTGCTGTTATCATCAAAATACCATGCCTATCTTCCTTAAAGAGGATCTCAAGAGGAGGATTCTAAAGGTAATTTCTCTCTCTCTTCTCCTTTAATTTCCTTTCAAGTTCAAGTTCCTTTCTTGATCTCTCCCTACCTATCTTCATCCAAATTGTTCTGTAAATCCAATATTATATATATAATATAATATTATGATTCTAATGTTATAATATATCACCCCACACCATTTCCCTCTTCCATTTATTTTATTAAAGAGAAAGTTTTTCATGAGGTGTTAAATTTATCACCTTCAAAAACGACATGTTCTATTCTTCCATTTCTACCTTCAATCTGGTCATGAAACCATTTTATGGTTGAACTAGAATATTTTATATGTATTATGTTATTTTTTAAGTTCTGTAAATAACCTATGGCCTTATTAGTAAGTTAAATGTTAAAACAAGATCATTGTGATCAAAAAACCGCCCAAATTAACCCAAATAACCATCATTAAATTTTTATCTAATGATTCGTCCACTTGGATCTAATATAATTCACTATAAAATTATTAAAGCTACTGTAATATCATTAATAACATTTATTATCAGTTCTGTATGTTTACCCACGATCTACCCAAACATGAATTTAAGAATACAAGTGGACCGCTCAAGAAAACCATAAAAACGAACATCCCCGAACAATGTTTTTAAACTCTATAAGTCTTCCAAAGGAACATAATATGAAATAATGAAACCATAATGAACCCTATTAATGTATAAAAGGTTCTGGAATTTCTAATTAATAAATATAGTGTCATTATACAGGACATTAAAGAGAAGGAGGCATTCAAGTACAAGGTAAGGGGAAATCTCGATCCCAATTTTCTTCCTTCGAGTTCTCCCTCTTTCACTCCATTTTTGATATGGTTACTACTCAAAGATAATTTGTTCATCATTTAATTTACTTTTATGGAATATACATGTTTTTCAATGGTTTTTATGTCTATCAAAATGTTTTCCAAAAGAACCCTTCTTTCAAGATCTCACCTTTTACCTCTCATTCAAGGTTGATGGTTCTTGTATCAAGTATGTTGTTCCCTCTTTATTTTGGGAACCCAAAGCTTATGAATGTGTTATTATGATATGAAACCCATTCCTTTCCATGGGTTATTTATGTACATGTTTGATTTGTGTTCCATGTGGAAATCATGATAATGATAATATTATGATGTGATGGGTGTGCCCAGAATTATATAGCGCAATATGAATGTTTAAGTGTGACGTGTGCGCCTGGAATAATATAGCGCTCCAATGCATTGGGTAAAGTGATGAATCTCATGAGTAAATGTGAAATGATGTGTGAACATGATTCTATCTTTGTTCACAAGTATGTGTGGTAGTTAACCACTAAGACATGATGTTTCATTTTTATGCATTTCCACATTTCAAGACTTTTACTTATGATCCTCTCATGATCATGATCTTTTGCCTATGATATGATTATGCTCACCCCATGATGTATTGTTATTATCTATCCTCTTACTGGGATTTTAGCTCACCCATTTTGATGTATATCCTCATGTGGCTATATGTACTAAGGAGAGTACAAGTGCTACTAAGAAGCTATAGAAGAAGAAATTAAATAAATGTTTGTGGTTGATGTTGTATTTGTTATGTATGGTCCTAGTTTTCCAAAGACACTAAACCTATGGATCCTCCCTTTGAATTACTATTTTGTTATTTATCTTTAAAATGATGTAATAATAATGTATGAAAAGGCCAGGTCACTATATGGAAATAGTTTTAGAATTTCATCTATGACATGGTGTTTCTAAAATGAGTGGGGATTGAGGTCCCCTAGATCCATTATGGGTTCCATCACATTGTGATTTTATACAAATATATTTTAAATTAATTTAAATAGTATTCGAGAATAGGTGGATCACCTACAGTGAATACATGACATTTTAAATAAGTATTTGAATAATGGTTCCATGTCTATTTCTGTAGGGGTTTATAGGGTATAAATTATGAAAATATATTAGGATTTCCATGGTATGGATTTTATTCTACTCTATCAAAGTATATCTAACCCCAGTCTCTACATGGTTGTTTTTAGTCATCTCTCATGGGTAATTAATCAATTTATGTAATGAGTATTGATCTAACTCTTAATATGAGTTACCCACATCTCTATTCACCTAATATTGTATAATAAATCTTCTTCTCTTTATTCAAATAGGTTGAATTATAGATTATTCATTTGGTTTTCTTCTATATTAGAGTTTTTTTTATTATGGTTAATTTTATAGTTGTAATGGTGGTTCTCATATTTTTTGGTGGTGGTTGATCCTTATATCCTCAATTATTATGTGATATTCTTCTAATATTATTAATGAGGTAGAGAAAATTTAATTTATCCAATTTATTAAGTGTAAATTTGAGGGTATCATGCTTTAATTTTTCATGGGTAAATAGATAATATTAACATAGTAATAATGATAACCATAAATAATTACTAAACAAGGTGGTGTCACTTCACATTGGATTCTTTTATTCAATATGTTGGTTTTCATTTGATATTTTCATAATATGGTAATGATTTTTTTAATTATGACTAATTATTTCTTCTATGTATGGAATTCATAAAATTAATTAAATTAAACAATTATGTCATTATTGTATATATTATCATTGAGTAATTTAATGATGTTAACCTTTTATTTATAATTCCTTGAAAATATCAAGATTTTATTTAAATATATTATTAGGTTTTCTTTATATTAGTAATAATATATTTTCATTACATTCCTAATAAAATTTTCCCATAATGAAATGAATAAATTATGGTTTTAAATGAATATATTGATTTTTTAAATTAATTAAGAGTTCCATATGTAGGTCTAAAAATGTTATTATTATCATCCATGAATTGAATATATAATTAATGAATGATCAAATTATTTAAAATTTAGATAATTTTGATTTATATAAATATTTTGAGTGGAATATTATTTCCTTATTGTAATATATATATATATAACTATTATGGTGTGTTGACATGGTGAGGTTTGATCTTTTTTATGTCAGTGTGGTAATGAATTGATGCGAGTGATGTTATGGATTGTGAATAAAATCTTGAGATTGATAAGGGGATGGTTGTTAGAGAATGGTTTAATCCTATTTTCTAATTTCATTATTTTATTTTATTAATTCTATAAGAGTGTATAATTATGTAATATTGGTATAGTTGTTCCTTTAAGATTAATATTTTAGAACCGAAACTAAATAATTATTACAAAATTTAATTAATTTTGTTGGTTTTGGAAAAAATGTAAAATTATTGAAAAAATTAAATAATATATTATTAAAAATTATTATTAATGATAAAATTAGTGGAAAGTGATATGACTGAAATTAGTAACCATAGAATTTGTAAATGAATAGAGGGTCATGCAAATGAATTTAGAATTATAATGTTGACTTAAAGGACCTCACCTTTAGATTGGTTAAATTAAATCATAAAATATTTTTGATGATGGGATAATATTAATTCTTTTGTAATTGATTAATAATAAATAATTATTAATAATAATGAAAATTTATTATTATTTACATAGAATGGTGTTATATTCTTTGTCTTTAGTAGTTGAAGGTGGGGTTTCTTATGTGATTTTAGCTTTTGATTGAGTTTTAGTTTTTTTAGTATCCCCTATATTTATTTCGTGAGATATATTAATTATATTTGTAAATTTCATATTCTTAAGAACCTATATCAATTATGTAGAAAAATTTACATATATTTTGGGTTTTATGTGTCTCCAAAACATTGTTGTTTTTAGAGATTATGATGTTGGAATACTCCCCCTACCTCACTTTTTATTCCACATATAGAATGTATATAAGAATATACCAACTATAATGGAATAAAGTTATAGGATATGGGCTCGTATTGGTTTTAATTTCTCTTAGTTATGAAATAAATGTATCTATTAGAAATGGTGAGTTAAGATTATATTTTATTTAGTTATCCAAGTAATATAGGCTTGTGATTATAACATGTGTTTCTATTCATAGTTTATAATGGATTAAGAGATTATATAGATTTACACAGGAAGTGATGGATCTCAGTTTTATTATGACATTATGGGGATATTATAGCGTGTTTAATATAATTATGTTATTTTGATTATTAATTTTTTCAAGAATTTTCACTATAACTTACTGATAGGATCAGAGCACTAGGGTGTAAGGCATCATAGACTAGAAATACTTGTTCAGAAGGAAAGTTGTTGGGTGGTATCATTATACTGTATATTTTTTTAAATATGTTACCTAACACGATGCATTATTTAGTGAGAGTGAATTTGTATGGAAGGAATAATATGTTAACATTTTTAGTTTCTGAGTTCATTTCACTATTTATTCATAAGGGTATTGTCATGCTTCTACCCTATTTTTAGGATTGGATTCATGGAAAATCCTATATACCATCCTTGTGTTCACACCCATATATATATATATATATTTCTAGTATTAGGAGGGATTTGGTGATAGATATAGGAATTACTATCTCCTTATTGTTGTTCGTGAATTTACAGTATTCATGTTCACTGTAAAAAAAAATTGTGGTATATTTTAGTTTGGATTTTCATCCTATGAGATTTAATATATTGGGATTATGTAAATTATTTATTTTCTATCATGGATTACATTTGTTTATTTGTTATAATTTCTTATGAATCATGAGGTTAATTTGAACCATATTTGTGTGCAATATACCCTTAATACTGGTCTCTAAAACCACACATATTAGAGGTTGGCTTCCAAGGTCACACTTTTAGAAAATATCTGCCTATGAGGGGTATCAGTGGGGAGGTGTCATGATAATTAATTTTATTAAATAAAATAAATTTTTTTGTATAAAAAAGTAATCATCAAGAATATTACAATTAATAAACAGCAATAAAAAATGAAATCACAGATACAAAAAGAAAATATTTTGTTGACATGACATTGTTTTTTCATCCATTATAGAATTTTATTTTAAAGTAAAATTCCTAAAATATATATTTTTAAATATGTAAAATAAATGTAATATTTGGAATCATAATGTAAATATTATCTTAGGCTAATTCTTTATAATTTTTTAAAAAGTGGTGATTTATTAATGAATAGTAAACAATGTTGTCTTTATGAATATTGTAATATTTATGTCATCATAATGATATATAAATGACTAAAATAATAAAAAAAATTGTTTTATTAAATTATAATTAACTCATAGTGTTATATTATTCATTTATAAGTCATAAACATCATTCATAATTTATAATTCAAATTTTAATTCCTAATTTAATATTTATTTCAATAAAATTTTATATTTGACTTTAAACATATTATAAATTAGTCCAAATGAAGAATTTTTTTAGTTGAGTTAAAATGTAAAATATTCCTATATTTTTAAATAAAAACATATAATATTCATAGGAATCCACATTATTCATAAATGTTTTCAAAAATAAAATAATTATAAAAAATATATTAAAATCCACCTCCCCTTGCGTATATAAAAACCAATATGACTCCCCTTTCTCCTCACAAGAAACCCTTCTTATAATAAAAAATATCATCTAAAATAATTCTATACACTCCCATATTCATGAAATTCGTTCCATTTTGTTGTGAAAAACCCCCTTCAAATGTCCATATACTCAATCCAAATAACACAAATCAATGTACAAGGTTGTGTATTCTTCATCCTCCACATTTATTTAAAAAACATTTTTTACAAAAACACATCTTTATTTAAGATGTGTCAGATTTTTTTAGGTATTATTTTTCCTTCTTTTCATTATTTTTTATTTTGTTCATTTCTTAGGGAGTCTTTGTAGGAAATTTTAAAAATTTGGAAGGATGGTAGTTGTGCATAGTTGGCGCACAATGTTTCCAAACATTGCACCCCATCCCAGCTAATAGTTAAAATCCTATTAGAGAGGGATTTCATGGTTGGCACATGGTTTTTCAAATGATGCCCCATATTTTCCAAAACCATACACCCCCTCTAAACGATGTGGATGGTTAAGGTGCATGGTTTGGAAAATTGTGTGCCCCTTACCAGGAATTTGTGCATGGGTTTTTATTTTACCTGAAAATTGGTCTTAAAATACATGAACTACTTTTTAAACAAAAATATGTCCCAACATTGACATAACCTGGTTCTCTTATTTTTTGAGGCTCCCAAACGAATTCTTAATGTTACCAACCTCCGTTTATGGTGATTTTAATACTGAATTATAGATCATCATGTCTCCTGATAGTAGATCTTATTCTGGATTGGTTTCACATTCTTTTCTCATTATTATTTCGTCATTTTTGGGATGTTATCCTCTGTAGTGATGGATATAGATCTAGGTTTGTTAAATATTTACTCTTTTTATCTTTCTTCTGGATTTTGATTCAATATATCATTCTTTATCATCATTAGGGTTACATCGCTAAAATTGGGGTTTTCTTGTTGGTGAGAATTCATTACTATTTTTGAGGTGGGTGGTCTATTATTCATATCCCAATGTCTTCATTTCAATTACATGTATTTAGTTATAGAATTTTAATTGGTTATTTAGAAATTAAATTTATTAAGTTAAATTAATTATTTTTGGGAATTAATTAATTAAGTAATTGTAAATAGGAATAGTTAATTATGGAATTGATAATGAGTATATTTATATTGTTAATTTGAATACATAATATTTAAATTAATTATACTGGTACTAAGATTTTGAATTGGAATAATTAATTTTTGAATTAATTATAGGGATATTAGTATGGTGGAATTTATGTGATTAATTAATCGTTCAATTAATTAATTGGATTGAGTTAGATTAATAAATAATAGAATTAATTAATGGGTATGAAATGATTAATTAATTATTAAGTTAGTTAATAGAATTGTTGTGATTAATTAAAATTTTAATTAATTAGTGAAATGATTTGAATGTTCAATTTTGCAATTGGGTTGATTAAACAGTTAATTGATTAATTAAATAATAGAATTGATTTAATTTTATTACTTAATTACTGAATTAATTAAAGGATAATTGTGATAGTGAAATGTGAAAGGGAGTTAATGTTCATTCTCCTTGATTTACATGATATATGAAAAAAATATTGTGACATGTGTGTATGATTTAGAAATGGGGTATAGAGAACTGACTAATGCTATAAATACCCACAAGGTCCTAGCCATGATATTCTAGGACACAAGGGATGCATGAAAATAATATTTAATGGGACAGGAGCTGATGCTCCAAATTCCCCTTGGGTGTGGGTGTAGGGATTAATGCTCTAAATACCCATGGGGTGCTAGACACAATGTTCTACTCCCATGAGATTGGCATTGGACGGTTATTAAAAATATCCATGTTATAAATTGACATGAAATGGATAATTAAATCATGTGTGCTATAATTATTTGTTATTTTATTATGTGATAGGGTTTAGACATCAGCATAATCCGAAATGGGTATTGACATTTTAGGTGTCCTAAAAAACATAGGAATTATGTAGTTAAATACATATTAATTTTATAAATGTACACTTTTTAATTAATTTATTTTATTTATTCTTTATACAACTATAGACGCTATTTTTACTTGATATTGTTTTAGACATTGTTGGTGGTGGCCTACTGATTTGTGATCACGCCCTACTTGGGCTGCCTGATATATACCTGAATAGAATTCATGGTTGCAGGATAAGATGAGGGAAATATCCATATATTAGATGGTTGAGTCAAGATAGAGCATGGATAAGGGTACCAGATGTGGTTTGGGACCCACTTTTGTGTTTTCAATGACTTTATTTATTTTTTTATATTGGAACATGACACATATTCACATGATATATCTATTACTTAGTTTTGACTATTATATTTCCTATTTTGGTCATCTTGTGATACTGGTTTCATTTGGTTATTGGTTATACCCTATGTATATTTTTTATCTATTTCCACTATTTTTATACTTTTTTAATGATGTAATATTATCCGAATAATAAATATTAATACGTCGCTATTAGTTGTCAAACTCTAGAATAAGGGGAGTCACATATGATTTCATGTGACTAAATGGCTCGGGGTACCGGTAAGTGGTACCCATGTCAGGATGTCACAAAGTGGTATTAGAGGAGTTTTATTTTATTTTATTATTTCTTTCTATTGGGAATGGTGGAAAGGAGAGTAGGATTTTCTAGGTCTTGGATAAGATCTCGTGCAGGAGAGTAGATACCACATGTACGAGTGTTAAAATGAAGTTCCCACAATGGTATATTTGTTATAAATGTGTGATGTTATAGTTGAATCTATTTCACCTAGACTAGTGTACTTGTTGGGTGATATGATTATTATTTATTAAAATAGACTCATGGCCTATGATGGCTTGATAATTGAGTATATATGCATATTCTAGGCACTAAGGATTATTTTTTAGCATGCATCATTTTAGGCATGCATAGAAAAATGGTTTTTGGGTAAGTTATTACAATTGAAACGTTTTCTTGGATTATGTAATTGAAAAGGAAAAAGGTTTCCTAAAGTGAAATTAACATGGAAATGTGACACAAAGTGGGAATAAATGGGTGTCTAATGAGAAACATGAATAATGTGGGTGTCTTGAGATGCCTCTGTGAAGATGCTTATTGAATGGTTGGTATGAGGTTATGGATAGAGATGGTCCACTGGTAGTGCATCCTAATGAACCAGGAGTACCAATTGAGGAAGTCAAAGCGATTTTTCAAGAGAAATTTTCTTATTTTATGAAATTCATATGGAGGGACTGAGGGTGGGTCGTGAAAATAATGTCTGATATGACATGGGAGTTCCAATTGAAGTAGCCCCCAATGTTTACTGAAGAGGGTGAACTAAAGGAATCTGAGTTCTAGATTGATTATATCTAGAATATAATTGACCTCTTGGATATTCTTATTCACAAGAGATTCAAATTAACTGATTACTTATTATCGAGTCAAAAAAATCATTTGTGGGACATCTAGAAATCAGATGGACAACCGAATAGTGTAGATTGGATGGAATATCATTAGAATTTAATGAAGCACTTTTATCCGGAGACACTAATACTGGGGAGAGGAGACGATTTCATCAGACAATATAAAGTGGATAATTTTCATGATAGACTATATTGGATACATTATATATTTCTAGTAATTTTTTAAAAGGTTGAAATGAGATGATGATACTGTAAAAAAGAAGTTTTAAGATGGAATTAAATGTGACATTATGTCCTAGGTTAGTATCTTCAGGCTATATAATATTTCAGAAGTGTTGAATCAGTCTCTCATATCTGAGGGAAACCTAAAGGTGGATTCTAGTGGCATACAAGTGGATTCTTATAGATGGTGAGTAAATATGAATTTTTAGATAATGAAGCTTTGTTAATAGAATGTTTCATGGGGTTATGGGAATAAGTGTATCCAAAAATATGGATTTGTTACTCGGATATTACCTGATTAATTTTCCATCATTGTGGTTGTCCGGACTAATTTATTAAACATTGTCCCAAACCGTCAGAATAGTGTCGATCATGTGGTAGGATGGGACATCTATATAGGTTCTATAGGAACTTGTAATAGATTGGTAATGATAGAGTATCTATGCATAACTAGATTATGGTAATGGGATCTTCTACACCTTATTAGTATGGTAGTTAAAGTTCTACTTGTTGTGGTGGTATCAGCAGTAGATGTGGTTCTTCTGGGAAAGAACACACATATCAACATAGTTGTGTAGCTCAGGGATCTCGAACCATATCATAGTGAATATGGTTAGTAATTTGACATGTCTTCCAGCCTACACTAGTGGATAGTCTGGCTAGACAATTTATAGTTTGATGTACTATTCTTGAAGCTTCTTTGCTAGAAAATGCCTTATTTGATATGGATTACTATCATTCATTTATTTCTAAACAAATTGTTAATATTTTTATCCTAGTTGCTGATTTTATGAGTGGGGTACTAAGGATTTATATATCGTTGGTAGTATGGTCAAGAGACATCTTCTTGTGAAAGGGATGTTCTCTTGAGGTTGGGGAGTACCATCTTCTATGTGATATTTATATCCTTTACATGTTAGGATTTGAAATACATTTGGGTATAGACCGGTTAGAATTATACCAAGCCTATATAGATTATAACAATAGTACTGTGTCTTTCATATCTCTTGATGATGAAAATTATATTCACCATGGAGAGTGGCATATCCAGGAAGGTTGTACAGGGCCAATTCATCAAAAACTAGCGGATCTCACTTTATATATTTTTATACATTTGTTGATAATGGGAGTGTGAGTCATGGTTGTCATTCCACCAACTATGGATCAATTTTATGAAATGTTTCTTAAAGGCATCTCAAGAATTCCACCTGAGAGATATGTGATATTTTCAATTGATCTCACACTAGGGGTGTTCCCGTATCTATTCCACCATAAATAATGGAACCAATTGAGTTTCAAGATATCGAAAATCAGTTAGAAGAGTTGGACGATAAACATTTTATCCACTTATTTATTTCACCTTGGGGTTCTCTAGTTTCATATTCTAAGAAGTAATATGGAACACTATGATTATGTAATTACTACATGATGTTGAACCATGTGATTATGATGAATATGAAATCACTTGCATGTATCAATGACAAATTTAACTAGTTGAGGGGAACATGTTTATTTTACATGATTGACTTAAGAACATGGTATCAACAGTTTAGATTTCAACATTATGTTAAAATTAAAACTACTTTCAAAATCATATATAGCCTATATGAGTTATTCATGATGTCTTTTGGTCTGAGGAACACTCCATTAGTGTTTATTTCCATGATTAAAGTGACCTCCCATCTATGCCAAGATCAGTGTTTTGTAGTTTTCTTGAATAGAATCTTGGTGTACTTAAAGACTCATGATGATCATTCCTAACCTCTTAAAATCACCTTGAGTACACTGAGACATCATCAGATATACTTCATGTTATCTAAATTTCTATTTTGGATTGACCTGGTATACTTCTTGGGTCACATCGACTCAGTTGGGTATTTATGTACGTGTGAATATTTTTAATATTTATGAATTATTGGGGTATGTTTCGTGCTCATATGATTATTTGTATAGAAATTTTTTATTATCATTTTCTCCTTCCATTTTATTCCTGCCATATTTTTATTCCATTGTATTCGTTCACTTAGTAAGAATCTAAGATCGCTCATTTATTATGTTTTAATTCATCAGGATACCATGACGTGTTTTATGAGTGGTATGCATGTACATACGAAATATAAAAATAGTTCTCTCAAAGAAAATTTAACATTTTATTTTATTTTTAAAAATTTAATTTGGGATTCAATTATGTATTGATTTTCCCTATACTATTAAACTATCTAGCCACTTGGGATGTGATAACCTATATCTAGTGAAAAATTGATAATATAACCTCAAGACATGGCTACTAGGGTGAGGTATTTTGCTGATGGACCCTCTTTCTCAATCATAACAGTTCACTTAGGTTTATGTAGCTATTTACTGGACCCCATAGAATAGTTCATTAACCAATACAGATATATCTACTCATCCAGAACCTTGTTCTTATAGTAACCATAGTTTAACCAATTTTGGGGATGATATCTATTTTGATGATAATTTTATTTCTATGTATATGAGTCTTAATGATTAATTGAGTAATCTCCTTATATTAATATCAATATTCTAGTGTAACAATTCATAAGATTCCCATTATTTCCACAATAATAACACTTATTATCTCTATAGTATGATACTTCTTCTTGTTATTAATAGATGCAAATTAGAAGTTTCTCAATTCATTGCCTCACCGTCATGGGTAAGAGACTAGTTCATAAGACTTGATCTCCAGTTCCCTATTTCCCTCTGATTTTCCCTATATAATATATTTTTTTCATTCTCTATTGTTCCTCCAAAACATGGATAGATAAAAGTGTCCCATCTACTAGTATTTTGTTCAATATATATATATCTCTCTCTTACCAAGGGGTTGTTCACTATTCCATTATAATCTGTTTTGTTGGACGTTACTAATTTAGAGTGTACCGAAAGTCATAGTCCTACCAAAAATATCAGATAATTTAGTGATTCACTATATTCATCCTATGGTTTAATAAAAACCATGAGAGTGAATTGATAATCATATTTATTCCTAGAGTCATTTCCAAAATATAAATAAAATAAATCAACCTTTTTAACTGGCTCAAATTTGTATAGAAAATAATTTTTATTTAAAATGACCTCAAACACATCCAAAATAGGGTTCTAATATATCTTTCATTGAATATTTGAATCCCACTAATGTATTTCTATGTCCTCCATCATTTATGTTTCTTGATTTCATTTATTTCAGTTTTAGATCTCAAGAGATAATATATTCAATTTAACTTATTTAGAAAAAACATATAATTTCCTTGACTATAATCACTTTAGAATAGTGGCCAATTTTTCATAAGGAACTACGGTGAGTGATTTTCAAGAGTATGTTTCTCTTGTCAATGTCACTTGAAAAAATAATGTAACACCTATAAAATATACTATTCCTAATTTTTGATCACTTATGGTTTAGGTAAAACCATATTCTATGTTTTACCCTCTCTCTAGTTTCTTTGTCCCCTCGTTGGGGAATTTTCTTTCTAAAACCACATCAATAATTTTTTTTAGTTCCATTTTAATTAATTTTATCCCTATATTAATCATATATATCATGGTATGATAGCCACAATATCATAGAATCAAAATGAAATAGAATGTGATCACCCAACTGAAGGGGCATGTCGATTCACTAATGCATTATACTTGACAATCATTAGATAAACCCATGATTATGAGTTTAAAACATATATAAAAATTTTGATGAAAACTTTTCATACCATGTTTATTCTGTTAATTAGTTTTTTGGCATAAAAAAATTAGTTGTGTATTTTTATTCTATACATTTTAGGTTTTGATATAATAAATATACTTTCTACCTTCATAACCAAAATACTATATAACATTCTATCATTTTAAACATCCCCTACTATCTCAAAGGCTTGTTATAGGTTAGATGTCCTACAAATAATTGGTGAAATTCCCAGGACCTGAATGTTTTTTGATAAATGTAGAGGTCTAAACATAAGAATACAAGGGTGCAACATTTTACCAGAAAACAAAAATATAAAACCACAAAAATATCATATCATAAGAAAAAATTTAGGAAATGAATTATATGACTATATAATTATGCATGACAAGTTATCCAACTACTCATAAGAGTCAAAAAACAATATTAAAGTAAAAGTGAAATGAAAAGGCACAAAAAACTAGGAATCCCATATAGTAATATAAATAAATAAAATGTGGAACCATTATTATCAATTTGAAAAGAACATGCATCCAAGAACCATCTTTGAACATCTATGACATCAACAATCATGTTTATCCATAAGTGAAGTTTGAATCATTTAACATTCTGATATCATAGAAGTAAACATCTATATATTCACTGAGTTGAATATGTAGGAGTGATTATAATAATATAGTAGGTAAAACCAATATAATTTTCCTACATGCCACTAAGACCATAATCATTTTTTCTCAATGTTTTTTTAAACAAAAATATGAATGTTAGAGTAAACTTAAAATAGATTATTAAAATTTAAATATATAAGAATATTTTTTATAATAGTTGTAAACCAAAAATTAGGTGATCAAATTAGTTTTATGCAAAATAATAATTTCTTATATATACAATATAAATTTTCAAAAAAATATTGTCATATCAATTCCAATATTCCACCCATACACTAATTTATAAAAAGGAAATTAAAAAAAGTCTTAAGACTGTGGTGAATTTCATCCATGATTAATTCAATATTATTTATTTAATGTAAATTCTTATGTCTTTTCCACATACCCACCCACCCACACTACCTTGAATAACATGTACCTACGATGATGGACCATTTATCATGGTAACATCCATCTATAATCCATTTTCATGATTCCCAAGAATATACACAACAAAAATCATTCCAAAAAACAACCATCATAACATCATTACTTTACCAAAAATTCCTTTTTCAAAACCATCATTTATAATCCAAAAGTTGTGTCACCCATATCCCTAGAACAAATTAAAAAAAATACTATAGAACAATCCATAATTGATTTTGTAGTGTTTTGAAATTAAATAATAATTCCAACATACAAGAATAAATAAAACACATTAATGAATTCACATTGAAATAAAGATTGGAAGGAGTGAAAAATTTACCTACCTCAAATTCATTCAGTAAAAAAATTATTCAGAAGATCTCATAGGTCTGGCTCAGTATATCTATTTTACCATAGAATCTTAAGGAAAGCTGATCAAAACTCATCTAAAGTAATTAATTTATGTGATAAAATGTTGATTTATGGATTCAGTCAATAATAGTTAAGAATATATATTATGTTAAAAAAATGGGTTATTATTTATTGATTTACAAGATTATATGATTGAATAATAGTAAAAATAATAGTTTGGATGTCTATGATAATTGAGAATCACTTAGGGGAACCCTAGAAATTGAGAGCCTCTTGCATCATTGGAAGAATCGGTCTTTTCATGAAATATATGGGTTAAAATCCATTTTTCTTGAAATTTAATTTATTCCATGTGGTTAAGCCTCATGGATTGTCAAAACATAAAATAACCATGTCAATCACTTTTTTATTGAAAAATTACAAGTCTTGTGGTTATCCATACTATATTTAAAAATTGTTCTCCAATAGTGCGCCTACCGATTGACCCCAGAACACCCCTAATGGTTTCTTAGTGACTTTAACATGGTTTTTACTAAACATTATCAAATTTTAAACCTTAAAAAATATCCTAAAACCATAAAAATATTTCTTGAAACATCATGATTCTTCACCTAAACATTATATAGGAATAAATTATCCATAAAGTTGGTATATTCATCAATATGGTGTTGTCACACAAGAAAAGTCAAAAAGTCATAAAATATTAGAGTTTGAATCGCAATTATTTACCATAACATGGTAGAGCAAGAATAAATACCTTATTCCCATATTAGATCAAACATCACTTCCTTATTCCCATAAATATAGTGGGGTAGATATCACTAAATGATTCTGATAGCATATTAGTGTATAAATCAGTATCTAATTTCATAAAACATCCTGTTCCAAAAATAATTGCATGATTTTAATAATATTTGGGAGTATATATCACTACCTAGATCCAATATGGGAGAAATAATCAACACTCAATTTCCATAATAATCTTATATGATATAAATCTTAAACCAGTACATTAGATAGTGATATAATAACCCACCCATCATTCATCTATATATATGTGTTCTATTTAAAAAACATTCATCTCATCCTAATTAACCCATGGAATGAAAATCGGGTTTGGTAACATTTCCAGATAGTATTAGCAATATTTAAATAATTAATTTAAATGGTTTACACAAAAATTTCAATCATACAAACATAATTTTTCAAAAAAATATTTTTAGAGTTATTCATGATAAATAATTTTCATGGAAACAAATTGTTTAAATAAAAATATTCAAACTAAATCATAACCATTAAAGTTTTTTTACAAAATTTTTTATCATTATCAAAAAGTATTAGGTTATGGATCACATTAAAAATCTATTTTTTTAAAGGTTATCTTATAATTATAACGAATATTTCCAAAAAAAATTAAATAGTGGAGTCTTTAAAAAACATGATAATTTCTAAATAGTGAAGTGAAAATATTTTTAAAAATAATTACATTTAAATATAAAATATAATAGTGGATCCTTTAAAATGAAATAAAAAATATTTTCAAAAAGGTAAAGTAAGAACATTATAATCCATTTATTTTTTAAAAGGGACATCTAAAATATATCCTTGAAAATGAATAATGATTTACATAAATAAATTTTGAGTGCAAGATAAATAATTTAATTTTTAAATAATCGAAAACCTTTTTAAAATGTTGAGATACCATTGGGGAAATATGACATCATAAAATCAGTTAAAAACATCCATTGAAAGGGGTGGAATGAAAAGATAAAGGTTAAATTAGATTAAAAATAACATGGTTTCAAATTATGAAGGATAAATTTCTAGGAAAGAAAAATTTGTATGGGAACATTGTTAAAGAAGATGTGACTTATTCTCAACATTGATAAAATATTATGTAATGAATTTGTCAAATTGAAAATTAGTTAATAAAATAGTAATTATCCCCATAGAAGAATATAACATACTATAGAATAAAATAATTAGGTATGATGAACAATTCATAGAAAAAAAATACATTCAACTAGAATCATTATAATATATTTTAAAGGAGTTTATATTACAAAAACTATTAAAAAATAGATTCATTTTAACAAATTGCCTATGAAAGATAGAATTTGAGATGAATTTATAAATACCTGAATTAGAATGAATATTATAAAAATATAAATACTTTTATATTATATAAACCATTAAAGGTAAAAATATTAAATAGGAATGATATCTCAAAGAATGAAAATTCAGATAAAAAATACATATAACATTTGTATATTTTCAATTAAAATCCATTAAAATTTTGAACATGACATGCCTCATGAAAACCAATGAATTACAATATCATGGAAAAATAATTCGTTGGTTTGTAATCACACAACATCCAAAATATTATGATTCCCAATATGAAATATTCCTCCTAAAATTAATATAAACCAATAAAGTCCTTACCTTAATTCATTAATTAAACCAAATAGCATGAATTTACTATATAAAAAATCATAATCACTAATTTTTTATCAATTTATATACCTATAACATTTTACAAGCCTTATTTCTTATTATTATATACATATATATTTGTCAGTAATTATATATTTTTAGTATCATATGTGAGTAATCAAGATCCATTTGATCAAGTTTTAAAAAATAACTGTTATTCTTAATTCATCTCCCAAATTTCATTATTATAATAGCATTAAAGGTACAAGAATTAATGATTCATTAATATTGAATATGATGTAATTTCATTTAATGGGTATTTTTGTTATAATTTTTAAATATGAAATCGTTGATGATCATGTATGGTTCATTTTTAAAAAATGATCATTAGCATCTTAATTAAAGTGTTTAATATAAATTTTACCATTATAAAACCAAAATAAAATTATTATTTAAATATTTATATCATATATTTTAGTGTATACATTATCATAGAGCTCCATGATTTTATTTTATATTATTTTTCATGTAGGTGGTTAGAACAGCCATAAAAAGAATGTACTATAATTAATATAACATATTTTTCGGTTTTATTAAATTGATATAACTAGGGGAAAGTATAATAATTGTTAATGGTTATAAAAATATTACATATTATTAATAATAAAATTTCCCCTTTTTAAATTCATTTTAGAAGGTTTAATTTAAAATGATAATTTTTTCTCATAATACTAATTGGTTGTCCAATTTTTATTACCATAATAATTATAATTTTATAAACATAATATTTATATACTAAATTCTCCATTTAGACTATCCATTTTTGGTGGTGAAGGAAAACCATAACAATTTATACAGAAAGTAATCCATATGATTGGAAAAATAATGTTTTCACTTCCCATAGGGAAATAGTGGAATGTTTGAAAATAGTTATTCCAAAAATATAAAATTAGTTATTACACTATGAATAATCATTACAAAATATTATATTAGATAATATATATTTTAAAAATAATGATGGAAAGGAAAAAAACTTTGAAGAGCTGTTACTTACATTCAAGATATAATAATTATCTTCGATATTTTTTTTTTGAAATTGAGTTCTTCTTCTAATTAATTTAGACCAGAGTAAAATGAAAATATGAAAGGATTCAAGTTAGAGATGAATTATAGACTTTATGATTTTTAATGGGATATGTATAACAAGAAGATGTGGATATTATCTGCTACTTTAAATTTAATGAAAATGTTATTTTTGTAAATAATTATTATTTTTTGAAAATGAAATGATATTATTCCATGTTAAAAGGCTCAAAAAGAAGGATATAATGAAACATTTTACAATATATGTTATAAAAACGTACAAAAAAATTCATTTTTAAGACAAATTTGAGTGTTTTTTAGGAATTTTTCCATAGTTTTTAAAATTTTACAATAATAAAATTTTACTACAGTAAAAAATTATTAACCTTGGTACTTGTTTTTAATTATAAAATTATTGATTTTATTTGTTATAAAAATAACAAATATAAAAACTCTTAAATGGGATTCAATTTCTAAAATAAAATTTTTATTGTTTTGAAATGATAAATCAAAATGAATATTAATAGCATGTATGAATGTTTTTTAAAAGGGTATTTTTAAGCCTAATATTTCATGATTGAAATAAATTATAAATTATATTTTATTTAATGACATAAATTGTTATTTATAAAATAAATAAATGTTTTGTGGCTTCAAAATAAACATAAAACCACTGTTTATTAAAATAATATATTATTGAAAGAAAAGAAAAACTATTTTTTTAGATAATATCTAATAAGTACTTACAATTCTAACAATAGTTTTTATAAAATTTACATTTTATTTCCAAATAAATCATTTTTTTCCTTCAATAATTTTTTTATAAAATTTATTTATTATATTTTTAATTATACATACATACTGATATGATCATAATATCTATGGTGTTAGTAAATAATTTATTTTTTATTATTGATCTTAAAATATATTATTTTATAAAAAAATTATAAAATTCATCCTAATGTATTGTTTATATAAATAGTAAACAAACATAATTAATTAATTAAAATTAGAATCCTAAAATTTTAAAATTTACCTTTCAAATAAAAATTCTATATAAAACCCACTTTTAACGAAAAAACACATTCAATACCTTTTGTTGTCAATATCATTATATATATGCATTTATTATTGATTAAAATATTTATATTTATTGTAGGTTTTATTATTATTAAATTTTATTATATAAATTACGTGGATAATTATAGTTTGGTGATATATGTCTCTCAAGATAAAAAACATGTAATTAATTTTGAAATATATAACTATATATATATATATACACACACCAAAATAATATGGATTTACATTAATCATGAGTTTAATATATTATTTCATCAAAATTTTAATGGTAACTTTTTTAGGAAATTGACTGTGGGTATATGAGCGATTAACACCAGTCATAATATGATATCAATAGTTATATAAAAACATACGTAAAATATCTTTTTCTCTCAAAATATCTCATTCTGAATAATGATTTTCCCTCTAATAAATTTAGTTAGAGAGCCCTCATGACTATCACAAATACTATAATATAATTTCTTTTCCAATAGAACCATATTTCATACTCATATTGGTCGATGATAATTAGTTAGCAACAAATATGAAATTTGACTTCCCTATTCCATTATTTAATATTAATTTTATATAGAGATAGCCATACATTTCAAAAATCACGTGAAATTATTATAAATGATGAATAGTAATACTTTCATAAAGTATATTTGATAAAATTCAACTTGAGAGAAAATAACAATGGATTTTTTCATTGATAATATCAAATAATTTGGGTGTTGACTTGATAATCTTCAAGAATAGATTGGGTATAAAAGATTATATAGAGCTTAATTCAAAAAGACACATTGAAATATTTATTGAAGGATAAGTGTAACTTGAAAAACATAATTATCAACAAAAAATAAATAAGATTCATAGTATATTATTTCCTTTATTCTCCAAGATGAGGAATATATAGAGGTTTATTATATTTTTTATCACTTAGGTTATGGATTCGATTTCCATAATTTTAAAACTGAGTAAATATGATCTATTTTAAATTCCTCTCCTCTATTAAATTATTTGATTATTCCCCCATGAGAAGTAGTCTATGTGGTTTATGGTCAATATTTTGACACTTAACACACTTTAGTATTCTATTTAGACTTTAACTCTGATTCATATTCCCCTATTATTTTACTTTTAGGGAGTTTAATATTATTTCCTTCATTATATTCATCACTATATATTTATTAATCCCCCATCCTTCACTTCATTTTTGTGTTATGATATCTTCAAAGACTCAACTTATTAATTGTAACTTGAGACAATTGGATGATAATAATAATGTTATTTTCATCACAATATTCTATCCTATTTGGTTACCCATTAAGAGAACTATTTCATTAGTTACCGCATATATTGATAACATGGTTCATTCATGCTAGATAAATTTATAAATGTAAAATGGTTAATCATGAGTGATCCATAATAAAATCATACGATAATTATAATAAATAAAATTAGAAAATTTTAATATCAGGATATCTCACATTATCACACAATCATCTTAGTTTATAATTCTTTTAGTTCAACTTATATAAAACTTAGTTCAACCTGTATTTTGTTATATTTGGTTTTCTCATATTTCCTAACCTAATCCACTAATATATTCTTGAAATAAAACCTTTATGATGTTTTGAAAAAAAATATGAGTTCACCCATGAATATCCCCCATTACTATCGATCCAGGAGTGTTTACATAGGCACACTCATTGTGAATATAGTGATGATTAAATTGATAGACAACATTTCTTTTTCAATGTAATTATCCCTTTGAGGATCAATGCCACAACCGAAACCATTTTACATTATCTAGGTAGGGATGTGATTTCTTTGGGAACCACATACAATTTACTTTATGAAAACATCAAGAGATTATCCAATAGGTATATTTATATATAGGGTTTTACTCATGTTATCTATTACCAATCGCAAATAATAAGTAATATAATTCAGAATAAATAATTATGTTAATCCAAAAATATAATTTGACCCTCCATTAAGGCCAACAATATGGACCCAATCTAATAAAATATTTATTTTACCTCATTTACATAATATAAACATTAAATCATGAAAAATATTCTCGTAACCAAAATGTTGTAATGGTTTAGTGTCTTTGAGTAATGAATACCTAAGAAACACATTTGACAATTATTGAAAATATTTCTCAATAATAAATCCGCAATAAAATTCATTATATATATCCCATAATTTATACTCATATTCTTAACATGTAAAATAGAAACAAAAGATGTGGGTGAGCTCAAAGTCTCGGTAGGGGAAATTCCAATAACATTTCATAAAGAGTTAGATCATAATCATGAGAGAAAAAATGATCATGGGTGAAATTAAAGTTTAAAAAGAACATGAAAAAATAATATTTTCCATAAACCATGATTGATGGACGCGTAATATCAAAATAGAAAAGATAAACCATGACGTAAGTATATAGAGTCATGAGATAACAAACACGAGCTATAGAACCAAATCATAGTCATAATTATATAAAATTTCATGGAAATGAATAATAACAGAAGCAAACAACACAAAAATATGTGTATAAATCATAAAATAGTGGATTAGAAGTCCCCACATGTTTTCCATAACATGGTGTAGATAAAATTAGTATATGATTACTCTAGTGTAAGGGAACTACTTCTTCATTGTCAAAAACATATTAGAGCTGGCCTCACTTCTTGATTCAAATAACATAGTGGAGAAATAATTAATACATAATTCCCAAAAACAATGTTGGGTGGGAACAACTATCTAATACAAATAATATATTTCTTCATGCATCACTACCAGATTCTCATAAATACACTAGAAAAATAATCACTATGTGATTAACATAACATAGTGGATAACGAATCACTACCTAATTCCAATAGTGGAGTGACATTCAATACTCGATTCCCATAATTACCCCTAGATATATAAATCGATAACCAATTCATTATAGGGTGATATAAAACCACATTCATTAATCATCTATACATATGTGTCCCACATTAGAAAAAATAATTCCTCTTATCATAAAATACCCATGAAATAAATATTAAATTTGCAACATTTCAATATTGTATCAAAAAAATTGACCTAAATAATGTTAATGGTTAATAAAAAATATCATTATTATAAAAATATTTTTTAAAATTTAAATTTAGGGAGTGGTTCATGAGAAATAAATTTCATGGAAATAGATCCTTTAGTGATAAAAAGTAAAAAGAAAGTGAAGAAAAAAAGTGTTATTAAAATATATGGTTAGAATTTTCATATAATATTACATAATGGTTCACAAAAAAATGAACCTATTAAATGGTGATGTGAAAACATTATAAATAAATTTAATTTTAAATGTAATCTAAAATAATGGATCCTATAATAATATATAAGGATTTAAAAAGGTAATGAGAAAATATTTTGAAAACTATTACTTCTATAAATAATATTCAATATTGAAGCCTTGAAAATGAAATAATGGTTCCAAAAAGTGTATGTATATATGTATTCAACCATAAAAATTAATTAATCAGGTGTTTTATTAAGGAATTTTAATTTTTAACTTTGAGCATATTTTATGTTTCTTTATTTTTAGGTAATCTGAATATAAATCATACATTAAAAAATCATATAATACAAATCTTAAAACTATGATTAGTATCCATTTTTCTTATAATATAAAACATTTAAAATATGTCATTCTTTATTTCATGGAAAATTATCATTTATTTTAACATGACATTTCCATTTCTATACCCATACTTAAATCCTATGAAATTTTTTTACACATGTGGAAAGAACCAAAATATCAGTATGGGGTGCACAAAGAAATAAAACCCTTAGTCTGGTGAATGAGTGAAAACTCATATAACATTTACCTCTACCCTAAATGTTCTTTGGGCCTATAAAATAAAATATTTTTACATAAAAAAACCAAAAAAAAATTAACTAAATGAAAATCTTTAAAACACCAAGAAATCAATGAAAACTCTTCTTAGTGATAGAGAACATAACATTCATAACCCATTTTAAACCCATGGTGGAATTTATAGGATACCAATTATATAAATATGATAAACCATTTGGTAAATACCTATTTATTTGAATTTGTTATAAGGATCATTACCCAATTCATTGGAGTCATATCTACATCCACTCATCATTTAAGTTATGATGGGATCATCCGGGGCTATATGGGCCACCCCAACATAAAAACTGTAACGGGCTCACCCAACCCTGTCTAGGAAGCCCCATTATGAATGAAATAATAGTCTCAACCAATACAATCTTGGCCACCCCAACGTATAAATCTCAAGAAACATTTCATGAATAATGCATTTTCATGCTTTCAATTTTAAAAAACTCATTCAAACTTTTAAACAAATCACTTTGGGTATCAAAATACAAATTTCTTTTAAAAATAATTTTTCAATACCAAATTACCCTTTTATTTTAAAATAAATATTAGATAAAAAAATTACCAAAAAAATTAACAAAAATAATTTAATGAAAATTGTAATCTTATAGAAGAATATAAGAATGAAATAACTGTGAGAGTGGTATGAGAGGTGGTTGTCGTCGTTCCATTTAAAACATTTAAAAATATAGTTTTTGAAAAACATTAAAATAAAAATTATAAACCATTTATTTCTAATAAATCATTTAATAGTCATTTTAAAACATATACACATAAAAGAAATTTTTTTTGAAGAAAAAAAGTAAATGATGGGGTCTTAATGAAAAGTTCATTATCACGTCAAAAACACTTTAATCATTATCCTCGTGAATATTTTACATTTAATAAAACATTAAATACCATGATAATAAATTAATTAATTATATAAAATTTAAAATTTTACTTTTATACACCTCTTAAAATAATAATGGTATAAATAATTAAGATATGCCTCAAAGAAAGGAGATTAAGACGGAGTCCATTACTTTGAGTCTGACTTGTCACATGTTTCACTAATTTCATTAATAATAACATTATGTTAATTATTTAATACCTTGAAAATATTTTTCAATAGTATTACTAATTTTATTTCACTTATTAAAATGTTATATACAATTACTTAATCAATTATTATTAATTTGGACGTTTTGACCACATTTTGTTTATGTGTCAAATATGACCTTGGTAGGTAAACTATTGTCAAAGGGTTCATTATTAAAACATATACATAATAATATTAATGAAATAATTATTATATTTTTTTTAAAATATACTTTTAAACCCAATCATGTATGATGGTTAAAATAAATTAACTAAAGTTACGATCAAGAAGATGGTTGGTCGTACGTACGTATGAGTAACATTTCCATTATTCAATGATCAATATACAATAAAGGTATGTGAAATTTATCTTTATAAAATGATAATTATATCATAAATACCATATTATTTAATTATATATACTTATATATATATTTCTAGTGATATGGTGATGAAAAAATGAATAACATCGCTTTGAGGAGGTGGTTGTCCACACGCCCATGAATGATGATATAACATTTTAAGTGTGGGAAGAAATAAAATGAGATATTATACACATATAATGATAAATATTTCTTTGATATGATAATAATTTAATTTATATCACATATATTTATTTTATTTACTCTTATTACCATCCACGTAACCCGTTACTGAAAACGAAACACAAGGCTTTACGAGGATGTACTGTGTCATACACATGATTGATGTTATCACAAACCTTACATATTAGAATATAAAAGTTTATATATTATATAATTAACTAGTAGGTAGAATATTGTAATAAATATGGCATATAAACTTTATATCCATCATTATTTTCAACCTTGAGAGGTGGTAATGGAAACAATGAATGACATTAGTTCACATGGCGGTAATCCTCCGTACACAGGAACAATGATTTCATAACCCAATTGATGGAAGTGTGTGTGGGTGTAGATATTTAATTTATAATAATAAATTATATTTATATTTATTATAATTAATTTATTATATAATAATGGTATATGAATAATTAAATGAGGGGTGATATAAATAAAAAAAAACACATATTGATGAATGTTACCTCTCCTTCGAGAAAAGCTTTTTGGATTTCACCAATGGGCTTCCTTGGTTAACTTTTTTCTATAATAACTTATTAAAGGATTATAGGAGGAAAGTTTACAATTGAGTTTGGTGTGTTTTTGATGATCCAAACGACTTGAGAGGTTTGAAGCGGGTAGGAGAGGGGGAGGCCTTTTATAAGTGGGGTGTGTGGAAAATATGTAAATATTTTAAAGAGTGAGTTCCACTCACATATTTATAATTTAATAGTCTGTAATAATTCATAAAACTATATAATATAAAATATAATTCTTAAATATATTCATCCAATGATTTTTTTACAAGTTTCTATTTCTATTGGACTATTAAGATTAATATCTAACCATTAAGTATACACGTTTTTACCTTAATTGTTGTAATTAATTATAATTTTTTTCACTTATCACATTAGAAAAAAAATTATCTATCCATTTTTATAAAATATAAATTAGTATAATTAAAAATATTGAATCTTTTTTTATAATTTCAGTTAACAGAAATGGATGAATTTAATTTAATATTAATCCGGCAAACATGTAGATATAACAGGTTTTGAAGAGTATTTTTTTTAGTTTATAATGATTATACATTAACTATATAACTAATAATAATCATTAAATGAAAATAAATTAACAAATAATGATATATAATATATTTATTTCATTCAAAACAATATTTATTAGATATTATTTTAATTAATTAAAATGGAAAAAAATATGAATTTTAAAATAATATTTTGAAAAACCTAACTTTAAACTAAAAAACATACACTGAAAACTAATATAAATTTTATTCAAGAGTGATTAAGTGGTTTAAATATAACTATGTAATACATATATTAGTAAAAAAATTCAAAACATAATGATACTTTTAAATTCTTTTTATAAAAATTGGTATTTTTTACTATTCACTAAAAATCAATATTTTCCCCCAAAAAATCACACAAAGTGAATTTTCATATTTTTATTTCATAAAAGTTTATCATTTTATAAAATTAATATTCTAAAATTTATAAATCATTGTTTCAAATTAATTCTTGTAAGAAAATTTTTCAACTAAAACAATTTCATTTTTAATTAAAAATTAATTAATATTTTTATAAAAAATATAAATATACAATTCATATTTATAAATATAAAACTGATTTATTCTATTATAAAATTGGTTTATAAACCCATAACCTCTTTTTGAAATTATTTTTCAATGTTTTATTCACATACTAAACAAGTGGGGATATCTTTCCCACATAGAATTTTCAGATTCACTTGTTTCCTATTCAACCATATGGTTCTTCCATAAAACCCTAACATGTTCAATCACATTATTCTACAAAACATTCTCCATATGGTTAATAATATGAACTTTTTGATTCTCATATAAAATATTATCTTCAAACTAAACAACTTCATAGCTCAAAATAGGAGATTAATCTGGCACATATTTCTATAAAATTGTAACATGAAATGTGTTGTTTGCCTATGTAAAACTAGGGGGAATCCACTCATCAGGAAATTGATCCAAAATTTTCTAATATTTTTTATAGTCCAATAAACACATAAATATATTTTAATTTTTATGAAACATTGAAAATATTTCCATAGAGAATATATCAGGCTCCATCCTTAAAAATTACTTAATCTTTGGATAAGTCAATAATTTCCTTTAATTCACTTCAAGTATTTTTTTCAAGATTAGAGTTTTAGAGAATTAGTCCATAAATATTACATTACATCTCAAAAATTAAAAAGTAGAATCTTCTACTCTAACCAATTTTTCCAAAATAATAAAACTCATTAAAAACTATAATCCCATTCATGATAATAATCTTCTTGAACTGTTCATTTCTATTAACCTTCCTTATACCCTATGAAAAACATTTCAAAAACATGGTATGAGTATAAAAAACATAGTAAGGGATATAAAATAATGAAACAAAACATTAGTCCATGAATATATACAAATCGATGAAATCATACTTTTTACTCATAAAACACATTCTATTTAACATACCACATGAAATCATAATATTTATGAATAAATCATATGAATCATAAATCTTAAAGGTAACTTGTTGAATCCATAACATACATACATTGTAGCTTTCACAAACACATATGGAGTAACCTTGAAGGTTATGCTGGGAATACCAATCATTGTATATTCCCTAAATCTCTTTAAAAAACCTCAATTTTTACCTTTATCATGTTACCCAAGGAATTAAGGATCTATATCAGACTCACCTTCCCTCAGTTTATCATGGAACCACCCATATATTTAAATAATTCCCAAGAACCATAACATTCTCATAACACATAAAACAAGCATATAGGAATGATAAAAATTTCACATTGCAATCACAATATATAATTGCATTATGTTTAAAGAATCAATTATTTCTTGAAACCATTTTCAATACCAAAATACTTAAAAATTGTATATGGTATTTATTTTTCTTTTAAAAGTAGTACAACTTGTTAAGGAAACCAAATATCAAATAATGCACATGGCAGAGAAATGGACGTTGTCATTGTGTAAATTAAAATAAAACATTTTTTTGTTGTTTAGTAAAGTGATTCATAGAAAAAATAATCCCATTTATTGAAATTAATAGTCAAATTGGTTTCTACATCATATAATAGAAATTTTTTTATAAATCCAAATATTCCTCAGTGAAATGAGATTGAGATGAAGTCCCTTACCTTGAGTCTGACTTGTCTAGTTTTTTTTATCTCCCTAAATAATTAACATAAGTTAATTTATACTTGATTCATAATCCTTTTCATGTTTATTATTCCTTTTATATAACATATTACTTTTTTATAACAATCAAATAATTATTCATGGTTATATCCGACATTTTTTCGATATTCGGTACTTGAGTCGAAAATGAACTTGTTTTGATGTAAATTTTTTGTGTGGTCAAAATTCCATCATCACCAAAATATTAATCATGATTTAAATATCATATATATCCATTATATATGTATTTTATAATATTCCATAACATTTGGATATAATAAATAAAATTCACAGTTCATAGAGATGGTAGGTCTTACGTACGCATGAATGCTACATCTATTTCTTTGTCTTATTAAAGGAATGAAAAATAAATGATATATAAGTATGTTATAATTACAGTATGATATATATTTAATATATGTTACATAATATCATTAATTCTATCTTTTATAAGTTTCATGTATGGCATCAATGTGTCATATCACTTTGAGGAGGCAGTATTCCACACTTCCACAAATAAATTATCATATTTAAACAATATGAAAATCATAAAATTATGTTGCATATAAAAATTACAGAAGCATACAGACAATATAAAAATAATTTATATCATATATAAATACATTTCCATCATAATATCCACCATGAATTGTGGTAGGAGAAAACTGAACAATCCTCATTTTGTGGGGCAGTAGTTCTCTAGAGACCCAAAGCTTGATGTACATGGACATTACATTACTTTTGCGGAATACTTAATACATAACAAAAACAGACACACAAGGATCATAATAGTTTAGTGTCTTTGGAAACTCGGAATATAATCTTCTAATCGTGATGAAAGATCTTCAACATCTCCATTGATGATCTTTCCCTTTTGTTTTCTTTCCTAAAACATTTCTTTAAATCCTGGGGAAAAGAAAACATAAAAAGGCTGAGCTCAAATGCTCAGTATGGGAAAACATATGGAATATAAAACAATCCATAATCATTTGAAATAAAAAACATGAACATGAAATTTAAACATCAAAATCTTGAGCAAAGACATAAATCTTGGAAGTATCTAAGGTATATATCATAATGGAACATCAACAATGATAAAATATAATGGGAATAAAACATGTAATTGTAGAAACCATTCATCACATGTTATGATTTCCATAGTAGCCAAGGCATTGCTGCCAAGACCATCTTAGAGGACAAAGTCCCTTTCTGAATAGAGTTCACTCCTCGTTTCAGTCCTGTAACACTTAACCGGATTAACTTACCGTTCCATCCATGTCTATCTCATGAGATATAAATCTTTACCCAATGCATTGGAGGGAGATATAGTTCCCACCCATATAATAATGAAATCATTCTTACTTGTGCCTCCAAATAAACATACATCATTCATAATAACCCAACGAATAAAATGGGTTTCTTAAACATCATCACATAATCCATATAAATGAAATGGGTATCATTTCATAATAAGAAAATTGAAACCATTTAAATCACAGAGACATGATACTTGAAACATACACATATGAAATAATGTCATCTTAGATGAAAAATTGGGTTGATAAAACATTTGAAATGAATTATTGAGGGAAATATCCTTTCTTCTTCAAAATCATTCTCTTTTCACAAAATGTCAGGCAATTTTAAAAGAAAATGATTTTGTTGAAAATAGTCATGAAATATTTTGGAGGAAGATTTATGAAAATAAGACTTTATAAAACCGTAAAAATCCTCTCATTCCATATAAGTTAGAAAATTATTCTTCTCATACTTTTTCCAGAAAAGTCAAAAAGTACCTCGTAAAAGAAAGATTCCTTACACACCATGTAGTGAAAGTCAAAAATGTGTAAAAAGGAATTTAAACATAAATGAAAGAAAAGTATGAATTTTATGAAAACATTTTGAGAACTTATGGAAGTGGATAATAAACATAACCCCAGTAAATACATACGAATAACAATCTCGTATACTAATGAGATTGGAATAATTATCCCTTACCTTAGGTCTGATATGCTTCGTATGGATTTGGACCTCCTCTTTCTCGAAGTGCATCCTTTAAACTTTCTCTTAGGGAACTAGAGTTTGGTCTTTTGAGAAGGCCAGTACCTCTAGTAGGTTTCTAAGAAAGTGGGGAACTGAAATGGGCAGGGGTTGGCCGAGCATGAAGGCTCAATGTGGTGTGAGGAAGATAGAGAGGAGGTTCCCTTTTTTAAGGGAGGATAGGGGCACCTTTTGAATAACTAAAAATATTATTTTATTATAATGTCATATTCGGTTTTTAATAGCTCCAAATTGAGTTATTTCAAAGATAAGGTGGGGATGGGTCGAAATAATTTCATCCAATAGAATTTATACAAGTTTAGGTTTCTATTTTAACCTTATCATTTAGATTTAACTTTAAGGTAAATAATTTTTCTTTTACTGTGTCTTCTTGTTTTATTACACTATAAGGTTAATAAACATACTGTAATAAGACAAACAAACCCCAAGATGTTTATTATTAATATATATAACCTTATCTAAGTCATTTGTCTGAACCTTATATTTTTAGGAATAAAATAACAATTAATAGTATAATATTTGTTTTAAAAACTATTTTATGTCAATTTTGACAATATTTGGTAATTGATTTTTGTGAAAATTGTAACAGAATGATTAGTTCGAAAAAAGTTAAATAAATCAATAATAACATGTCATATTAACCTAGAAAATTTGTGGAATTCATAAAAATTCTCAAAATTACATTTATTTGGGTATTTATAACATCAATTATGTCAATATTTCCTTAATAAGATAATTACTCTATCTTCATTGTGTCATAAATAAATAAAATTATTTAATGTCTAAAAATTATAAATAAAACCCCATTATGTAGGAAATAGTTTTAGCTTTCTAATTAATATTTATAGTGGAATTTATCTTATGTATATCCCTATATTAAAAATGATTTAGTTATTAAACTTTGAATTTAACTATTTTAACACTTCTTTAAATAAATTAATAATAAATGCCCTAATCTAATCCAAATAGGCCTAAATGGTCATATTTTATTATTAAGGTTGTTTATGGTCTAATTACACTTATACAATATAATTAGGACATGTTTTAGGGTAATAATAATTTCATTTTTACCCTTAATTACCATATTTACTTTTAACCGTCGTAAAAACAAGTAAAAAGTTACTATTCAGCAAAAATTATTTTCATCTCACTGAACCAAATTTTAGTCCTTTATATTAACCATGACTCTTGGATTTTGAATATTCCACTCACAGAAGCGGTAAAATTTAGTTTTATGTGAATTTGAAAATTCTCCTAGAAGGTAGGTAAAAGACAGTGAAAAGTTCAACAAAATTTTTATATATCTAAAATTATTATAAAATGACTCCAATGACTTAGATTGAAATTATATAGGTATTATGTATCAATTTTTACCTAAAATAAATTTAAATAAAATAAATAATTATTTAAATAAAAAGTTGGTTTTTGAATAGTAACCCAGTGTTTTCACTATTCATCAAAAATTGATAGCTTTCAGAAAAATACCAAAAATTCACCCTAGGATAATTTCGATATTCTGAATCCAAAATTGAAGTCCATTTTGAATGATAAATTTTATAAAATTTCAAAAGGTGGGTATTACTATCCATAACGGCTAGTTTATATAACATACTGTTGTTTAGCATAACATGGTATTGCGTACAACACACGCTATCATGGAAGGTCGTGCTTGCGTGTAATGAAAGTCAAGTCAGGGTTGCATGTAGTGTAAGACTTCTTTGTTGTTTTTTATAACAGTATCCAACCATATTTCATTTATACATTGAATATATATATACATATACATATATATATTTCCTCAATGTTGCGAACTTGAAATTCTGTGTAACACGTTCCAAGAATAGTGTTACGTATACTACAAGCTAATGTGGTGTTGCGTATGGTAAAATCTAATATTGGTTTAGTGTATAATAGAAGATAAAAGAAATTAAAAATAATATATCTCATAAAATATTGGGGTGTTACATTCTACCCCCCTTAAAATGAATTTTGTCCTCGAAATTCATCAGGGTTATAAATTGTTTATGATTCATAGAAACACACATTGTAAAAAAGAATACTAATACATAATTTTAAAAATAAAAGTAAGAAATGTAACGATTACTCAAAGTAACTCATCACTGGGTTTCCATATAAGAGAAAATAGGTTAAAATATGGATATGAAAGAAAAATCTAACCATCATGTTCTGATGGAGAGTGGTAGAGAACATGGCTATGAAAAATCCATCAATCACATTGCCATAAATTTGTGATGATCTAAGGTACCATCTGATTCATCGGATATAAGAGCACTAGGAAAACATTTTTGGTTTTCAATGCCATTTCCCTAAAGTTGAAAATTTTGAATTAGAAGAAATACTTTCTTGATTTTGGTACAATCCCACTATTGTTCGTCCTTTGAACAATTTCCACTTCATCTCTTAAAGAAATGAAGTAGAATTTTTTATTCGTGAAGTGTTAAGAGATCATGTGATAGAATGATGGGTCATTCCATCTGTTTCAAACAAAAGGTTAGGAAAAGTTATCAAATATACATAAGTCCATCTATGGTGAGGTTAATCATATACGATTCCAAAAATGAACTTATACTTCATATATCATACCACTTAATAAAATAAAACTAGTTTCTACTAACCAGTGACTTCCTGTAGGCCAGTGGTAGGTGATAAAGGCTACTCGCACTTCGGTTGTGGGTTCGATTCCCATAGCCTTGTCCGACACGATGGGCTGTCGCTCGTCCTATAGGTTGTCCTTTTTCTAAAACTACATTACTATAAAATCCCATCAATAATATCGAAAAAAGTTCTATACTTAAACTATACTAACTTATGTCCAACATAATCCCTTCCAATCTTTAGGCTTATCTAAAATACATCGGTCCAAGATCATATTATAAAGAAAACAATTACTAGAAAGGTTATCAACCAAGAATGTGAATACAAGCATTTATCTCAAATATGTCATAAGATATATCTTGTTGGTTGCATTCCAAACACATGAATACCTTAGTCATATATTCTCTTGAAACATAAATTACCATAGAACCTTAGTAAAAACATGAATATTGTCAAAAGGTAACTCTTTCCACATACCAAAATCCCAAAAAATCTATATAATCAAACCATAATATCACTTAGTCCTTATATCAGTCATGAGCTCATGAATACAATAAAACCTCTCATTATCTTTTTATCCCTTCATTATGCACATATCATCTACTTTCCAAAAATATCTAAATAACCTTCCATGGTTACCGGTACCATTCAACATATACTTTCAAATCCTTTAGTAAAAACAATAATGTAACAATCCTTAGATGATTCTTTATTCCATAGTACCATTAACTACACATCATAATTCTTGATAAACATACAATCATTCCACTACCTTCTTAAACAACTGACTGAGCTTCAACACTTCATTCATATCATATATCATTTGTAGTCTCCTCATCATCATCCACATAAATACTACCCATATGACCATGCTAATTCTCATCATGAGATTTTCCCTAAGGGAATTGGTTTGCATAATGCCCGTACATTCCACATTTAAAACATTTAACCGTTGTTGATGTCTTAGAAATACCATTATCCTTTTCCATGGTGTCAACTAAACCTTTCCCTTTTCAATTACTTTCTTTGTGTCCTTCTTTTCCACACCCAAATCATATTCCAGTTCCTTTGAAACATTCTCCCTGATGCCTCTTCCCACATGATTTACATGAGGGGAATTGAACTTTCTTTCCTCTAGGATCATCATGAAACTCCATCTTTCTTTTATTATCTGAGTCGGGAAACTTACCAAAGTTGATATTATTGAACATATTATGATATTACTAATTAGGCATAATAACGATGTTTGGAATCCCAAATCCCATTTCATTTTGTTGCTCATGAAAAATATCATTCCATTTTCCGTCAAACCCTCTATTATCGTGAATCTTCCTGTTTCCATCCATTTTCTAAAACCCAAAAAATAGTGTGAGAGGCAACAATCATGATAGGGAAAACAACATAGTAATGGGGGAGTACCCTCAATATCTAACATCTTAGGTTAAATTCTAATATCGTTATCGTATTTCTTCAACTATATCTTATACATATACTTATCCTTAGGGACATCCATAGACATACCTTAAAATATATCTAGGGATCTCACTAACGTTTTCGCATCCTAGTTTCCAAAGGTTGACTAAACCTTTCATCTAATACCAACATTAGGGAACTGAAGCTTGACGTACATGGACATTACATTACTTTTGCATAATACTTAATACATAACTAAAACAGACACACAAAGATCGTAATAGTTTAGTGTCTTTGGAAACTCGGAATACAATCTTCTAATCGTGATAAAAGATCTTAAACATATCCATTAATGATCTTCCCCTTTTTTTCTTACCTAAAACCATTCTTTAAATCCTGGGGAAAAGAAAAAATAAAAAGGGTGAGCTCAAATGCTCAGTAAGGGAAAACATAGATAACATAAAACAATCCATAAACATTTGAAAGCAAAAACATGAACATGAAATTTAACCATAAAAATCTTGAGCAAAGACATAAATCGTGGAATTACCTAAGGAATATATCATAATAAAACATCAACCATGATAAAATATAATAGGAATAAAACATTTAATTATGGAAACCATTCAGCACATGTTATGATTTCCATAGTAGCCAAGGCATTGCTTCCAAAACCATCTTAGTGGACAAAGTCCCTTTCTGAATCGAGTTCACTCCTCGTTTCAGTCCTGTAACACTAAAACGGATAAACGTACCATTCCAGCCATGTCTATCTCATGAGATATAAATCTTTACCCAATGAATTGGAGGGAGATATAGGTCCCACCCATATCATAATGAAATCATTCTTACTTGTGCCACAAAATAAACATACATCATTTATAATAACCCAACGAATAAAATGGGTTTCATAAACATCATCACATCATCACATAATCCATATAATAGAAATGGATATCATTTCATAATAAGAAAATTAAAACCATCTAAATCATAAAGACATGATACTTGAAACATACACATATGTAATAATGTCATCTTAGATGAAAAATGGTTTTGATAAAACATTTGAAATGAATTCATGAGGAAAATATCATTTCTTCTTCAAAGTCATTCTCTTTTCACAAAATGTCATGCAATTTTATAATAAAATTATTTTGTTGAAAATAGCCATGAAATCTATTGGAGGAAGCTTCATAAAAATAAGACTTTATAAAACCATTAAAATCTTTTCAGGTTATATTAGTAAAAAAACATTCTTCAATGTACTTTTTTAGAAAAGTCAAAAAGTACCTCATAAAAGAATGATTCCTTACACACCATGTAGTGAATGTCAACAATGGGTAAAAAGGACTTTAAACATAATGAAAGAAAAGTAAGAATTTTATGAAAAAAAATTTAGAACATATGGATGCAGATAATAAACATAACCCCGGTAAATACTTACGAATAACAATCTCAGATAATAATGAGATTGGAATTATTATCCTTTATCTTAGGTCTGATATGCTTCGAATGGATCTGAACCTCCTCTTTCTCGAAGTGCCTCCTTTAAACATTCTCTTAGGGCACTAGAGTTAGTCTTCTGAGAATACCAGTACCTCTAGTAGGTTTCTAAGGAAGTGGGTAAGTGAAATGGGCAGGGGTTGGCCGAGCTTGAAAGCACAAAGTGGTGTGAGGAAGAGAGGGAGGAGGTGCCCTTTTATAAGGGAGGAGAGGGGAACCTTTGGAATTACAAAAAATTATGTTTTATTATAATGTCATATTCGGTATTTAATAGCTCCAACATGAGTTATTTCTAAGCTAAGTTGGGGATGGGTAGAAATCCTCTCATCCAATAGTATTTAGACAAGTTTAGCTTTCTATTTTAACCTTATCATTTAGATTTAACATTAAGTTAAATAATTTTTCTTTTACCGTGTCTTCTTGTTTTCTTACACTATAATGTTAATAAACTTAATATAACAAGCCAAACAAACCACACGTTGTTTATTATTAATATATATAACCTTATCTATATCATTTGGACGAACCTTAGATTTTTAGTAATAAAATAACGATTAATAATATAATATTTTTTTAAAAAACTATTTTATGTCAATTTTGACACTATTTGGTAATTGATTTTTTTGAAAATTGTTAAAGACTGATTAGTTCGAACAAAGTTAACTAAATCAATACCTACATGTAATATTAACCAATAAAATTAGTTAAATTCATAAAAAGTCTCAAATTACATTTATTTGGGTATTTATAACATCAATTATGTCAATATTTCATTAATAAGATAATTACTGCATCATCATTGTGTCATAAATAAATTAAATTATTTAATTTCTAAAAATTATAATTAAAAAACCATTATGTATGAAATATTATTATCTTTCTAATGAATATTTATAGTTGAATTTATCTTATCTATAACTCTATATTAAAAATGATTTAATTATTAATCTTTGATTTTAACTATTTTAACCCTTCTTTAAATAAATTAACAATAAATGTCCTAATCTAATCCAGGTGGGCCTAAATGGTCATATTTTATTCATAAGGTTGTTTTGGTCGAATTACACTTATCCAATAGAATTAGGACATGTGTTAGGGTAATAATAATATCATTTTTACCCTTACATACCTTATTTATTTTTAACCGTGGTAAAAAAAAGAAAAAATTTACTATTCACCAAAAATTATTTTCATCTCATTGAACCACATTTTAGTCCTTGATATTATCCTTGTCTGTCGGAATTTCTAAATTCCACTCACTGAAGTGGTAAAATTATGTTTTCGGTGAATTTCCAAATTCTCCTGGGAGGTGGGTAAAAGACGGTGAAAAGTTCAATAAAATTTTTTATATATCTAAAATTATTATAAAATGACTCCAATGACTTAAATTTAACTTATATAGGTATTATGTATCAATTTTTAACTAAAATAAATTTAAATAAAATAAATAATTATTTAAATAAAAAGTCGGTTTTGGAATAGTAACCCAGTGTTTTCACTATTCATCAAAAATTGAATGTTTTCAGAAAAATACCAAAAATTCACCCTAGGCTTATTTCGATATTATGAATCCAAAAATGTAGTCCATTTTGAAGGATAAATTTTATAAAATTTCAAATAGTGGGTATTACTATTCATAACGGCTAGTTTATATAACATATCGTTATTTAGCGAAACTTGGTATTGCGTACAACATACACTATCGTGGAAGGTCGCGCTTGCGTGTAATGCAATCCAAGTCAGGGTGGCGTGTAGAGAAATACTTCTTTGTTGTTTTTTATAACATAATCAAACCATATTTCATTTATATAGGGAATATATATATATATATACATATATATATTCACTCAATGTTGCGAACTTGAAATTGTGTGTAACATGGTCCAATAATAGTGTTACGTATACTAAAAGCTAATGAGGTCTTCCGTATAGTACAAGATAATCTTTTTGTCGTGTATAATAGAAGATCAAAGAAATTAAAGATAATATATCTCATAAAATCTTGGTGTGTTACAAGTTCATCGTACACAGAAATAGTATGTCAGTCTCCACTAGATGGAGGTGTGTGTAAGTGTAGTTAAAATCCATATAAAAAACTCTTATATTTTAGGATAATAGTTTTCTTATGTAATAAAATATTTAATAAGAGCATAGGGTGTAGAGAAAGATGATAAAGGAATGGAACTTGAGAGAAGACATTACCTCTAAATCGGGTAACTTATTTTGATTTAAACAAAAAGGCTTTATTGAATTGTCTTATTCCCATGGTTAGGATTATAGGAGTAAGGTAGGATTGTTGGGAGCCTATTATATAAGAATTTGGATGATGCGAGGGGTTTTATAGGTACGATTAAGTGGGTAGATGTGGTGGCCCTTTTATAAGAGGGAGAGGGGCACTTTAGTAATGTCTTAAAATATTAATTTATTATAAATTAATTTTGAAATTAAAATTGTCCAAAACTAATTTACTTCTAAGTGAAATTGATTTTGGTTCAAATAATAATCATACAATAATTTTTAGATATGTTTTCAATATTTTTTTACCCTTATATTTTTGGTTTGACATTTATTTTACACTTTTTAATCTTACAGTGACATCATGTTATTTACACAATGGGGGTTAATGTAATTACCATATCATGTCAATAGTCCCAAAGGAAATTCATTTATGTTATATATGGACTTATCTAAACGACTATTCAAAATATTAGATTTTTAGTAATTTAATATCATTTAATAAACAATTTTATATTTTAAGTTATGAATTATTTCAATTTTGCAAACTATTCATACTTGAATTTTTTACAATTTCATAACAACATGATTCTTTAAAAAACATTGAATGAATCCTAAAATTTCTTATTCACCAATATAGTTCTGGTATGCCAATAATTATGTCAAATAATATTTATTTTAATATTTATAATATTATTTATTTGATTCCTTTATTAATGAAGAAACCATTTTGTCATCATTATGTCACAATTAAAATCCTTTATTTAATGTCTAAAAATTATAAATAAAATACCATGATGTAGGAAATTCTTTTATCTCTGTAATTAATATTTATAGGCAAATATATCAGCTATATATCCCTACATTAAAATTTCATTCGTAAAAGATAAAATTTTATGTTATATTTTTTTATGTTTAATTAATTATTATACCATGTCATTATCACACCAAAGTGGCTCTGTGGGGTCCAAGAATCGACCCAAGGATTCCCATGGATTGAAGTATACCATCAAACAGAATTAGGTCACATTATAGGGTATTATTATACTATTATATTATTTTTACCCTTTTTTACCATATTTACCCATTAACCGTGGTAAAAAAATAATTATTCAAGTTACTATTCATAAGGTCAAAAAAATAAAAGAAACCTATTTTCACAATTATAACCTTATGATTCCAAATGTTGAATCCATTTTGTCAAATTCAAAACATGTAAGATTGAATTATTTATTTTAAAAAAAATCATGTTGTCAAAACCAAAAAAAATGTGTTTTTAAGAAGTAAAAAATATCAAAAGATTCACATGTGTTTATGTCCAATTTTAATGTGAAATTACTTCCAATGAAAACAATTGGATTAAATGATAAAAAATCCAATTACACTTTAAAACTAATTAAAAGTAAAATCTAACTATATAAATAAATTATATGAAAATGTAGTTTTTTTCTTAAAATGTTGTATTTTTTCACCATTCATTAAAAGATAAACTAGATCAGAAAATTACCAAAAAATTATCGAATAAAAATTTTGATGTCCCATTTATATATAAGAAGTATATTTTTTCAAATAAACCATGTAAAAGTAGAAAAAACTATTTTTAAAAATTGTTCATCATCAAATGGCGGTAAAACGACCTTTAAAAATTATAATATTTTATTCTTAAAATTGGATTCGTTCACGTTTTAAGCCTATAATATTCATTTCATAAGAGTAATAACATTTTACAAATATATAAAATAATAATATAGTTAATTCCATTCATTACTACCAATACAGCGTCTAGGCGTTCACTATCATTAAAAAGAGTATTATTATTACTGTATTATTTTTCAGTATAACTCAACACTATATGGAACGTAATATTTTAGACAAACCCATTGTTGCGTTTCAAGTACGCTATAAAAAAAGTGTCATATTTATTGTAAAATTAATATCTTATTCCTAAATATGTATAGATATGAAAAATTATTATTCTATAAATACTTGCGTAGTAACATAATTCACCCCTTTTGGGAATTGAGTCCTCGAAATTTTATTCACTTATCAAATAAGTTGGGATATTTATCTCCCATAGAATTTTTAGATTTCCACGTTCTCTCTTCATCCATATGGTTCATTACCAAATCCTTTAACTGGTTAATTACATTATTCTGCAACACTTTCTCAGTATGATCAATTATTTGTACTGAAAGTTCCTCATAAGAAATATTCTCTTCCAACTGTAATAACTCTTGACTCAAAACATCAGATGGATTTGGAATATACTTTCTCAACATTGAAACATGAAAAACAATGTGTACCTAGGATAAACATGGAGGTAAAGAAACATTTTAGGAAACTCATCCAGCTTTATCTAGGATTTCATAAGGTCCAATAATCCTCAGACTGATCTTTCTCTTCATAAAAATATGCATTACACTTTTTATAGAGAAACATTGAGAAAGACAAAATCACTTACCTTGAATGAAATATCCTTCCTCCAGTTATCTCTATAACCTTTCTACATACTCTGAGCTATTATCATGTGCTTCTGAATCAACTAAAATTTTTATACTATATCATCTACCAATTCTAGTCTGATCAACTTCCTTTAACCTACTTCTTACCAAAAAAGATGTAGTTCAAGACCACATTCTATATAATGCCTTAAATGGTTCCATCTATATACTTGAATGGAAACTTTTATTATAAGAAAACTCATCTAAATAAAGATGGTGGCCCCAACATCCCTGGAAATCCATCGAACAAGAATGTATCATATCTTCCAATGTCTAAATTGTTCGTTCTGACTACCCATCTGATTGTGGATGAACATTTGTACTAAAATTTTATTCAGCACCCAAACACTTCTAAATTCCCTTCTAAAAATTAGAAGTGAACATGGGATCATGCTCAGATAAAATGGAGAGGGAAACTCTTTGTAATCTGACTATCTCTTTAATATACAATCAACAAAGTTGATCTAGAGATTGAGTATTTCAAATAGGAATAAAATGATCAAATTTAGTCAATCGATCAACAATAACTCAGATTACATTGTTTACTTGAGAGTTATTTGGTAATCCCACCATGAAATCCATGGATACATTTTCCCATTTCCACGATGGAATTGGAAAAGAATGAATCATCCCTTTTGGTAACAACTGTTCTGCTTTAACCAGTTGGAAAATCAAGCATCTCAGGGTAAAGTTGGAAATATCACTTTTTATTCCATCCATCTAGTAATACTCTCTAAGATCTTTGTACATCTTATTACTTCCAGGATGAACTAAAAATGGGGATCTATGAGCTTCCAATAATAACTCTTACTTCAACTTTGAATCACAAGGCACACATAATCTATTTCCAAACCTCAAAACACAGCCTTTATCAATGTTAAATTCAGATATCATACCATTATAAACCAATTCTACAATTTTTTGAAACTCACTATCTTTTTGTTTCTTGATCTATTCTATCTAATAGAGACGATTGAAATAAACCCTACAAAAAATAGAGAAATTCCGTGCACCAACAACTTCCCATCCAAAATTCGTCAAATCAAAAAACAAAGTATCTCGTTAAAAATGTATCATGGTTAATATAGAATTACTCTTTCAACTCAAATCAGTATCCACTTTGTTCACTTTCCCTAGATGGTAATTATTTATGAAATCATAATTGTTGATTAATTAGATCCATATTCTCTATCTCATGTTCATTTCATTCTGAGAAAATATATAATTCAAACTTTTGTGATTAGTATATATTTCACATTTTGCACTATACAAATTATACCTCTATATTTTTAAAGAAAAAACAATAGCAGTTAATTCCAAATAATGTGTAGGTAAATTTAACTTAAGAGTTTTCAACTAACGTGAAGCATAAGTGATTTCCAGATCATTCTGCATTAGCACACAGCCAAGCCCTTCAAATGAATCATCACTATATATAAAAAATTCACGATTTCAAGAAAGAAATTCCAAAATTAGAGAATGTGCCAATCTTCTTTTCAATTCTAAAAAAAACATTCACCACATTCTTTTTTCCAGATGAACATAACACATTTTTGAGTTAATTTAGTTAGTTGACTAGATAACATTGAAATTTTATCGGAAATCCTCCGGTAATAACCTGATAATACAAGAAAACTATAAATCTAGATCATATTTGTGGGTATTGCCCATTCTTTATCAAAATTTGTTTTATCAGGATCAATAATTATTCCATATTAAAAAACAATGTGACCAAGGAATAAAATATTTTGTAACCAAAACTCACATTTTCAAAATTTCCCATACTGTTTCTTTTCATTTAAGGTCTACAAGACAACACTTGAATAAATTTCAAGCTCTTATTTACTTTTATAGTATACCAAAATAACATCAATAAACACAACCAAAAACTTATCTAAGAAAATATAGAAAATTCCATTCATAATATCCATGAATACAAAAGGTGCATTGGATAACCAAAAAGGTATAACTTCAAATTCAAAATGTTCATATCTAGTATGAAAAGAAGTAATTTGAATGTATTCTTACTTTACTTTCAATTGATGATACCCCAAACTCAATTCAATCATTGAAAAATATTGAGCTCTTTGGTGCTGATCAAACTAATCATCGATATGAGGAAACTGATACTTTTTCATACAAATGATGTTATTCAATGCTCTATAATCAATGTAATGTCTCATTGAACCATCTTTCTTTTTAACAATCAATGCATGAGCACCATATGGTGATGAGATAGGTTGAATAAATACTTTATCTAATAACTCCTGTAATTTTTTTTAAGTCTAAATGGTCAATTTGAGACATTCAATTAGGGGGTTTTGAAATTTTATTAGCATCAAAAACCAATTCAAAAGTAAATTCAACTTCCCGATTATGTATTATATCAAGAAACTCATAAATAAAACCATCAAGATACTTATTGACCAGTGGTATATAATTAATCTAAATAGTTCCTTTGTTTTAAAAAATATGTACATGGTAAAATTCATTTTAATCTTTTTTATGTTTCTCAGCTTCTTTATATGTTATCAATAGTAAGGCTTTATTCCTAACAAAAAATGAAATTCTTTCTGAAAAGAAACCCCTCTAGATTTGCAGTAAATCTTAGCATGATAAACAAAAATCCAATCTATACCCAAAATAACATCAAAATCTAATAGTGGAAAAACAATAAGGTTTGTAGGTAGATTCTTTCCACTCACAAGGACAAGAAGGATCTTATAATTTTCTTTTGTCTCATCATTTCTTCTAGGTGTTTTTACCACAAGTTCAGGATTCATTTCTTAAGATAGAGTTCCAAATTTACTATCAAATTAATTAGAAATTAATGATTGTGTAGACATAGAATCAAACAAAACATTGGAATAATTAGAATAAATATATAATGTACCTGATACTGCATCATTTGATGGCCCAACATCTGCTAAATTAGTGGAGAAGGATTTCACCACCCCTTTCTTCTTGTAGTTTGGATTCTTTATATCATTTTAGTTCTTTGTCCGATACTCATTTTCATAATGACCCTTTCATTGCACTTAAAAAACATTACTGACTATTGAAAAAAAATTATATTACCACTACCCTAATCATTTTTAGTGCGAATTCAAGCCTTATGTCCCATTTACCACATCAGAGGCACTTACCAAAATTCAAAAGGAATTCCCCAGTGTGTTATTTACCAAAATTTTGACAACTGTAAACATAATTCTCTTACCATCAAACTTTTTTGAAGGGTTATTCCCTTTCATCTTCCACCTCAACCTCTTAATATTTAGTATTTCAAAGAACATATGTTCATCGAAAAACTTCATTTCCACCTTCTCCACACGTAGAATAATTTTTTCATAACTTTTGAACTCATGAGAAGCTAATTCCTATCAATACATTAACATTAATCCTAAGTAAAAATGATTGATTTTACTATCAAGACCATGTATGAAATTTGGAGTGTACCTTTCCAGTCTAGTGAATTTTTCTTCGTAAGTATCCACTAAGTAATCCTCTTTTCTCAATCCCAAGAATTGTTTTTCCAAACTATGTAGAACTCCCATAGGAAAGTATTTCTTATTCAACATACCTTTTAATTAATCCCAATCAAGATCATAAATATCCTCACAATCTCAAATATTTTTAATCATATAACACCACTGATCTGTTTCACCTTAAAAACAGTAAACCACAAGACTTACCTTTGGATGTTTTGAACACCCTGTTAAATAGAAAATATTTTCCATTTCATTAATCCACCATTAAGCTAGAACAGGGTCAAATGATCCTCTGAATGATGGGGGATGTTTCCCCATGAAATTATATACTACCTACATGTTCTTTTTTGGTTGATCATGCTTGGATACAAACAAAAAAAATTTCTGATTCAATTGTTCGATTACTTCCACAAATTGTTTAGTTATAATTCCAACCATTTCTGGTTACTTATTTGGTAGGTTTTTTCATCTTGATTTCATCCCATCACAGCTAACCTATTTCCTCTACAAGAAATCTTTCTGAAAATAGAAATATCATAGAAGAACAAACATGGTATTCTTTAATTCTATAGCATTTAAAATTTTCCATAAAGTCAAAATAATTTATGGATATTCATTTAACAATATCTAAACATATTAAGTTATATAAACTAAACTATGATACTAAAGGCCCAATCCTTAAACATTTATTAATATTGAGATAAGTAAACAATTGACATTAATTCACTTTGAGGATCTTTTTAGATTTAAAATCACTACTGGAAAAACGGCCTATACCCACGGTTCAAAACCGTGGGTATAGCCTCCAAAACCGTGGGTATAGCCTATACCCACGGTTTTGGGAACCGCGGGCTGGAACGCCGTCGGTATAGGTCCCCAGCCTATACCCACGGTTTTGGAAAACCGTGGGTATAGGTGTCCTGCCACCGTGTCACCGAAACATAGAGAATTTCCACGGTTTCAATGGCTTTTACCCACGGTTTCAAAACCGTGGGTATAGGTCCTAAAATAATGCAGGCGCCGAGTTTCGATCCCGCAACCTCTTCGCTGCAAACACCGCGTCTAACCACTACCCTAACTTCACATATATGTATATATATATCTATTTAGTTAAATATAGTTATAAAAACCGTGGGTATAGAGGGAAGAACCGTGGGTATAGGGTTCCCGCCAAAAAAAATTCCTTCCCGCGGAAAAAAAAAACTTCCCGCGGACACAAAAATGACCTATACCCACGGTTTTTCAAAACCGTGGGTATAGGTATTTTATCCCAGACCTATCCCCACGGTTTTGGTGAAAACCGTGGGGATAGGTACATTTTCCAGTAGTGAATTTTAGGGGATTAGGCCATAAATATTACATTACATCTCTAAAATTACAAAGTAGAAAATTATACTCTAACCAATTTCCCATCTCAATAAAACTCATTAAATAAAACAAGAATTATTTTATTCATAAAAATATTCTTGAATTATTCCTCTCTCTTACCCTTCCTTATACCATATGAAAAACATTTCAAAAACATGGGATGAGCATAAAAAGTTCAGTAAGAGATATAAAATACGGTAAGAAAACATTAGTCCATGAATACATAAAAATCAACGAAATCATACATTTTACTCATAAAACATAATCTCTTTAAAATAGCCTATGAAATCAAATGATTTAGGAATCACTCGTAGAAATCATAATTCATAAAAGTAACTTGTGGAATCTATAACATACTTACATTGAAGCTTTTATAGAAACATAGGGAGTAACCTTCGTGGTTATGTTTGGAATACCCATCATAGTATATTGAATTAATCTATTAGGATAAACCTTAAGTTTTACCTCTATTTTTTTACCCAATTCATTGGAGAGATGTCTCGATCTCACCCGCCCTCATTTTATCACAAAACCACCTATATGCGTAAACAATGCCTAATAACCATAACATAATTATAACACATAAAACAAGCATAAAGAAAATATAACATGTCCATATTGCAATCAAAATATATCATTTCTAGATATTTACATAGTAAATTCTATCTCAAAACCATTATCAAAAACAAAAAACACATAAAAAATGTATTTGGTATTTATTTTCCTTTTAAAAACATTATAACTTGTTAAAGAAGCCAAATATCAAATAATACTCATAGCAGAGGAAAGGAAATTACTGTTGGATGTGTTAGAAAAATATTATTTTTTTCATTTAGTAAAACACTTCCTATTAAAAATATACCCTTTGAATGAAAATAAATTTAAAATGGGTTTATACACCGTATAAAATAAAGTCATGTAAAAATAAAAATATGCTTCAATGAAAGGAGATTGAGACGAAGTCCCTTACCTTGGGTCTCACATGTCTTGTTTTCTATTTCTCTCCCTAAATAATTTAATTAATTTAATATATACTTTATTTAGACCATTTTTCAAGTTTATTATTCCTTTTAAATCACTTATTACCTTGTTATAACAATCATATAGTTATTCAAGTTCTTATCGGTCGTTTTGTGGATATTTGGTACTTGAGTAAAAAATGAACTTGTTTCGATGTAAACTGTCCATGTGGTCAAAATTCCATCATATCAAGAATATTATTCATGATTTAAATATCATATTTATATAGTATATATTTATTTTATAATGGTCCATAAAATTTTTATATATGAAAGGAAATTCACCGTTCATAGAGATGGTAGGTCGTACGTATGCATGAACGCTGACTTAATTTCTTCGTCATATTAAAGGAATGAAAACTAAATGATAAATAGGTATGATATAATAATATTATAATACATATTTTATATAAGTTCATTAATTCCATCCTTTATACGTTCCATGTATGTCATGACTGAGCCACATCACTTTGAGGGGGTGGTAGTTCACACTTCCTCAAATGAAATTATCGTATTGACACATAATAGTAAGCATGAAGGTATGTTTTAAATAAAAAATATATAAGATTTTAAACAATATAAATATAATATATATCATATATAAATACAATTCCATTATAATATCCACCATTATATGTGGTAGGGGAAATTAGAACAATCATAGTTTTGAGAGGTCGTAGTTCACCATACACAGAAACAGTATGTTCTTATCCATTAGATTGAGGTGTGTCTAAGTGTTTTTAGAATAATTATCATAAAATAATCCAAGTATATTTATGAAAATTCTTTTATTATGTAATAAAATATTAAGAAAATAATATTTTGTAGAGAAGTAATATAAAGGAATGGAACTTTAGAGAATACGTTACCTCTAAGTCAGGTAACTCTTTTTTATTTAGGCCACAAGAATTTCTTGAATTTTTTTTATTCCCAAGTTAATGATTATAGAAGGAATGGAGGGATGTTGGGAGATTCGTTGAGATAATTTTTTATGAGCCAAGGGGCTTGAGAGGTATGAGTAAATGGGTAGAGGTGGTCTCCCTTTTATTAGAGAGAGGAGATGCACTTTTGGAAAGACTTAAAATATTAATTTATTATAAATTTAATTTCAAATAAGAATTGTCCAAAACTAATTTATTCGAAGATAATATTATTTTGGTTCTAATACCAATAATCCATTAATTTTTAGACATGTTTTTAATATGTTTTTACCCTTATCTTTTGTTTTAACCATTATTTTACACTTTTTAATCTTACAGTGATATCATGTTATTTACACATTATTGGTTAATATAATAAACATATCATATAAAACAACCCACAAGAAAGTAATTAATTATGTATATGGACTTATCTTAACCATTTTAATGAATCATATATTTTTTGGAATTTAATATCATTAAATAAAATATTTTATATTTTAAGATATGAATTATGTCAATTTTGGACACTATTCATAACTACCTTTTTTACAAATTCACAACATGATTATTCAGAAAAAAACATTGAATAATTTCTTAAATGTCATATTATCTTAGATAATTTGTGTATGAAATTAATTATTTCAGATAATATTTATTTTAGTATTAATAATATCATTTATTTGAATCATTTATTGATGAAGCAATCATAGGATCACTATTGTGTCATAATTAAAATTCTTTATTTAATGTCTAAGAATTATAAATAAAATACCATGATGTAAGAAAAAAATTTAACTTTCTAATTACTATTTATAGTCAATTAGAACAGTTTTATTAACCAATATGAAAATTATTTAATAAAAGACACAAGTTTATGTTATATTTTTCGTTACTTTAAATTAATTATTATTCCATGTCCTTATCACACCCATGTGGATTAATGGGCTCCCAAAATCGACCCAAGGATTCCCATGGTTGAACATATCTCATTAAATAGGATTAGTGCATTTTTAGGCTAGTTTTATATTATTATAATATAATTTTTTACCCTTATTTACTTGATTTACCCTTTAACCATGGTAAATATAAATAATTACTAAAGTTACTATTCATGATGTATAAAAATAAAGGGTACCTATTAACACAATATGAGCCTTATTATTCCAAATATGGAATATATTTTTCAAAATTAAAAACATAAAAGTTGTAGTAATTAATTTAAAATTAATTTCAGTTGTCAAAACTAAAAAAATGTGTTTCTAAGAAGTAAAAACTACCAAACAATTGACATGTGTTTATGTAGAATTTAAATGTGAAATTATTTCCATTGAAAAAAAAATAGATTAAATGATAAAAAATAAAATTACTATTTAAAACTAATAAAAAGAATAATCTGACTATATAAATAAATTATATTAAAAGGAATGTTTAACTTAAAATGCAGTATTTTTCTCAATTCATTGAAAATAAAATTTAAAAGAAATTTACCAAAAATTTATCCAAAGTAAATTTTGATATCCCACTTCTATATAAAAAGTTTATTTTGTAAAATAAAATATATAAAAGTGAAAAAAAAAACTATTTTTAAAAACGGTTCACCATGGTAAAATTACTTTTTTAAAAATATTAGAGTATTTTATGCTTAAAATTGGTTTCATTCTCATTTTAATCATCTAATATTTGATGTATAAATGTATAAACATTTAAAAAATATATGTAAAATCGTAATATAGTTAATTCTATTCATTCACATAAATATAATGGCTAAGCATTAACTACCATAAAAAATAATATTATTATTATTGAATTATTTTTCGATGTAACACAATATTGTGAGTAATGTTAGACTTTGGAGAGACCTTTTGTTGCGTATTAAGTACGCTATCAGACCAAGTTTCCACTTTAACATAATATTGATATATTATTTATAAATATTATTTGAAATGAAAAAGTATTATTCAATAAATACCTAGGTTGTTACAGAAACTATAAGAAAGGCATGATCACCTACCTTGAATGAAATATATTTTCTCCAGTTCTCCTGATAAATTTATTTCCTACTCTGAGCTATCCTCAACTATCACTAAATCAACAGAACTTTCTTATCCATTACCATTACCAAAATTAGTCCAACAAATTTCATATTTTCTAAATCATCCCAGAAATCTGGGATCCAACACTTCTTTCTATATAATATATCAAATGGTTCCATCTCTATACCGGAATGAAAATAGTTCTTGTATGAAAAATAAACAAAACAAATTATATTGATCTCAATTTCCCTAGAAATCCATTGAATAAGAAATAAGGATATCATTAATGTTTAGAGTCATCCACTCATACTTTCCATCATATTGAGGTCGAAAAATTATACAAATATTTAATTTAGTACACAATGACATCTAATGCCCTTTAAAAAAATTGGATGTGAACCTGGGATCATAGTCTGATAAAATGGAGAGAGTAACTCCATGTGTAACGCCCTGACCCCAGATGCCTAGAGTCAGTTCATTATTATGTATCATTGGCATGATCGAAAAAGATCAAGTCTCAAAAGACCGATTAGTTTTTTAGCCTAGGAATTACAACATACATTCAAAAGGTTTACATTACATCATAAATTGGGAAAATACAACAACATTGTTTCCATAGACAACACTGAGATCCTATAGACTATCCCTGAAGGTCAATCAAATATACTTCATCGCATCTTAGGAAAAATAAAACATAGAAAGGGGTGATCTTAAATACTTAGTAAGGTAACAATATAAAAGAGACTTTTGTAAATAAGCATAAACATGTAAGCCAATGTGTTAAACTAAAACATAAGCCATTTCAACATAAACATCATGATAATATGACAAATATAGATCAAAATAATTCCATTTACTTACTCATGTGGATATTCAACTAGTCGAATAATCACATGCATTATCAATAGAAACTTTCATAATGATTGAATGCATAATGCTAGACTTCATAACCACATAGTCAAGTCCTTTTTCCAAGACTACAAATAAGATTTTTCAAGGCCTTGTTCCAAGACAGTAGTTTGTCAATTGAGACCTACTTATGCATCGAGGAGCTATAGTGGGATCCACCTATCACTTACTAAGTCCAATGAATTCCTCATATGAAAAGTTTTAAACATAACATAAACATTAGTATTAAAACTAGCATTCAAAAATAAATACATTATCCATAAACCATGAATGGTAGAAAAATAACAGATCCACAGTCAAACATATCACAAAACCTTCAATAAAAAATGGAAGATTTGTATCATAATAAATTAAATTCAAACAAGATTAAAATCCATTAAAGGATGTTGACATATATGAAATCAGAAATATTTGAGAGAAATATCTCATTATTGTTATTGAAATCATTTAAAGTTACATAATTATAAAAGAAAAAATTTATTTGGAAAATATTCTTATAAGATTGTAAAGGAATTTTCCATTGTGTTATAACAATGGAAAATAGCCACACCATCTGTATAACTCAAAAAAACATTATTACCTTATTTTTGTCGAAAAGTTCATCGGGTACATTGTTTGGAAAACGATGGAAAGATTCATTTAAATGCATTTATAAAAGGTAAAATATGGGTATAAATGACTTTAAACCATTCTCTAGTAAATAGTACAAATGTTTTGGAATACATTTTTATGTAACATGGATGTGGATGATAAAGAGGTACGAGTAAACACTTACGTAAAAACAACCTCGGATAATAAAGATATTGTAGAATTAACCCTTACCTTGTAATTTTCCTTGGTATAGGGTAGCTTAACCTCCTGTATAATGATGAAATAATTTTTATTAAATTATACAATAACCATATAAATTAATATGATATCATATATGATATTCCAATATTGATTTGTTAATGATATTTAAGTAGTATCATCGTTTCAGTTGTTAACTGATTCATTTTCTTTTATATGCTTAAATAGGTATTTCATGATTTTTATAGATAGAGTGTATTTGATTTATATACAGAATGATATTATATTCCTTAAATATTATTTTTAATCATCACATGATAATTATTCTTGAATGATTACGATGGGGAATTAATCTCATCGCGTTCATAGAGATGGTAATTCGTACGTATGCACGAGCGACAATATCATTCATTATTAATTAAATTCATAGTTAAATTGATGGTATATCATGTATACAGAATCATTAACATGTTATATCAATTATTTACCTCAATTATAAATCATTATTATACCCATCCAAATAATAATGTATTGAATAACAACTACACCACGACGTGGAGACGGTAAGCCGTACATACGCACGTACGATGACATGTTATTCATGGGATGGATAAAATAATGAATATGGTTGTATGATTTTTATAATAACATAACAATATATAGAATAAACTAGAGTTATTATTTTATAATGGTAATAACATAGAAAGATGAAGTGGTCGAATAAAATAACTTGAAAGAGGAGGGTGGATATTTACCTCTTCTTCGGGTTCTTCCTTTTGATTTGATCAAAAGGGATCCTTATATTGGGTTTATAACTAAATGAAGGCATCTAATATGAAGGAGGATAATTTAGAGGGTATCTGGGTAGTGGTTGGCCGAGCCAAATTACTTTGAATGTGTGACTTAGAGAGAAGGGGAAGTGCCCTTTTATAAGAGGAGTGAGGGACACCTTAGTAAAAGGTTGAAATATTATTTTATAATAAAATCATGTTCGGTTTATAATGGCTCAAAAATGAATTATTTAAAGTATAAGGTGTATATGGGTTGAAAACCACTCAACCAATACGTTTTAGGCAGGTTTGGGTCACTATTTTAACCTTATCTTTTAGATTTAACTCTTAGTTAAATAGTTTTACAATTATCATGTCTCCTTGTATTTTTATATTATATGGTTAATAAACATACTATAAACATCCACTCAAACCCCAAGTTTTTCATTAATGACTTATATAATAGTATTTAATCCCTTTTTCTAAACATTAGATTTTTAGGAATAAAATACCAATTAATAATATATTATTTGTTTTAAAAACTCTTTTATGTCAATTTTGACACTATTTAGTATTTTATTTTTTTATTTCATAACAGCATTATTACTTAAAAAAAATTCATTTAATCAACCCTAACATGTCATATTAACTAATAAAATTAATATAATTCCTAAAAAGTCTCAAATTAAATTTATTTGGGTATTTATAATATCAATTATTTTAATATTTCATTAATAAGTTAATTACTAAATCATCATTGTGTCATAAATAAATTAACTTATTTAATATCTAAATATTATAAATAAACTACCATTATATAGGAAATATTATTAGCTTAATAATGAATTATTATAGTCAAATTTATCTTACGTATAACCCAATATCAAAAATGGTTTAGTTATTAAACATTAATTTTAATACTTTTAACTCTTCTTTGAATTAAATAATAATAAATGTCCTAATCTAATCCAAGTGGACCTAAAGGATCATATTTTATTCCTAAGGTTATTTTTGGTCAAATAACACTTATCCAATATAATTAAGGCATGTGTTAGGGTAATTATAAAATCATTTTTACCCTTAATTACACAATTTACTTTTAACTGTGGTAAATAAAAGTCAAAAGTTACTATTCTCCAAAAATTATTTTCATCTCATTGAACCACATTTTACTTACTAATATAAACTATGTCTCTCAGATTTTAAAAATTCAAATCACAAAAGCAGTTAAATTTAGTTTTATGTAAATTTGAAAATGCTCTTTGTAGGTGGGTAAAAGATGATTGAAATTATATAGGTATTATGTATCTATTTTTACATAAAATAAATTTAAATAAAATATATAATTATTTAAATAAAAATTAGGTTTTAAACTATAACTTAGTGTTTTCACTATTCATCCAAAAATGAAAGTTTTCAGAAAAATACCAAAATTTTACCCTAATATAATTTCGATATTAAGAATCCAAAAATGAAGTCCATTTTGAATGATAAAATTTATAAAATTTCAAATATTGGGTATTACTGTTTATGACGAATATTTTGATTGGTTGTGGTGTGTTAAAACTTGAAGTTCTGTACAACATATGCTATTGTATTATTCAAAGACAAGTGTACCCTGGAAGCTTGGGGTGTTATATTCTCCCCTCCTTCAAATAATTTAATCCATGGAATTTCTAGAATATTACTGCATAAAAATACTCGGGTGGTTCTTTATCATAAGTTCATAAGGTTCCCACGTTGCCTCTTCCATCTTATGGTTTCTCAATAGAAATTTTACCAGACAAGTCATCTAGTTTCTCATCACTTGTTCTCTTATATGAAGAACCTTGACAGGATCTTCGCAATAAGACAGATCAAGTTCCAGTTCTAATTCCTCATAGGTGAGAACATTCATTTGGTCGAGCATGTACTTTCTCAAAAGTGATATGTGTAACACATCGTCAAATATGGAGAGACTTGGTGGTAGTGCAAAACGGTAAGCTACTACCCCAATTAGTTCTAGAATTTTGAAAGGTCTGATGTACCTGGGACTTAATTTTCCCTTTTTACTGAAATGTATAAATCCCTTCCATGGAGATACCTCCATGAAAACATGTTCTCATACCTGAAATTCTGAATCCTTCCTTCGTTTATCGGCTTAGCTCTTCTGCCTATTTGTGCTATTTTGATCTGGGTTTAGATAACCTTCACCTTTTCCATCGTTTCCTCAATAATTTATGCGCCTATGATTTTTCTTTCACGAACATCATCCCAACATGTTGGTGTGCAACATCTCTTTCTACATAAAGCTTCTTATGGTTCCATATGAATACTTTAATGGAAGCTATTGTTATAGGAAAATTCTACTAGAGGTAAATATTGATCCCATATACCTTGAAAGTCAAGTGATCATGATATCAACATGTTTTCTAAGGTTTGAATAGTCTGTTATGATTGTCCATCAGTTTGAGGGTGGTAGGCAGTGCTCAAAAAAAGTTCAGTATCTAGGTATTTCTGAAAAAAATCCCAGAATCTTGATATAAAACATGGATCACGATCAGAAACAATCAATAACGGTACTCCATGGAGTCTCGCAACTTCATTAATATATAGTTTTTCTAAATTTTCAAGTGGTAAATCTTCTATTATAGTAAGAAAATGTGCTGACTTGGTAAAAAGATAAATAATGACACAAATTGCATCATTCCTTCTAGGTGTATTTGGTAGCTCCATGATAAAGTCCATCATAATATTATTCCATTTACACTCAGGTATGTGAAGAGATTTCATGACTCCTCCAGGTTTTTTCCTTACGTCTTTCACTTGTTGACAAACCATACATCATTACACAAAATTAGCAATCTTTCTCTTCATGTTGTCCCACAAAAAATGAACCTTCAAATATCTATACATCTTAGTGATACGAGGGTTTATAGAGAAATTAGAACTATGAAAATCATCCAACAATTCCCTTTTTAGATCTGTTATATCGGGAAAACAATGTCTCTTCCCAAATTTCAAAATTCCATCTTCATACACAAAGTAACTCAATCTTCCATCATTCACAGCTTTAATATTTTTTTGAAACTCTTCATCATCGGTTTGAGAACTCTTTATCCTTTCTAGTAAAGTTGTTTTGGAAACCATTTGAAAAAGACTTGATGTTTCACCTTCTATGGTTATCCCCATGTCTAACTTTACTATATCCTTGTATGTAGAATCTTTTTCAACTCTCATCTTGTTCAGAACTCCATGATCCTTTCTGTTAAAAGCATCTTCCACCATATATTCCTTCCCCGGGTGGTTTTGTATGGTGCAATAATAATCCTTGAGTAGTTCAATCCATCTCCTTTTCCTCATGTTGAGTTATTTCTGTGATAAAATATACTTTAAACTATTGTGATCAGTATATATCTCCCATTTTTTACCATAGAGATAATGTATTCGTATAATCAAATAAAATATTATAGCTACTAACTCAATATCATTAGTATGATAGTTTTTCTAAGGAATTTTTATCTGTCGTGATGCATAGGCAATAACCCTATCATTCTTCATAAGGACACAACAAAGTCGTTTCTTCGATGCATCACTATAAATAACAACCCCATCATTCCCAGATGGTAGAGTCAATATAGAAGCATTGAAAAATCTTCTCTTCAGTTCTTCAAATCATTCTTCACAATCTTTTTTCCAAACAAATTTAACCCCTTTACGTGTGAGCTTCGTTAATGGGTTAGCCAATCGGGAAAAATTATGGATAAAATGACGATAATAACCTACTAAACCAATAAAATTGCGTACCTCATTTATACTCATTGGTGTTTTTGATTCTTGGATTGCCTTGGTATTAGAAGGGTCAACAGAGATTCCATCCTTAGAGACAATATGGCCAAGAAAAGAAATCTATTGAATCAAGAATTCATATTTTCAAAGCATCCAATATAATTCATGTCTTCTAAGAGTCTATAGAATAATGCACAAGTGATTTTCATGATCATTGTAGCTTTTGGGGTATACCAATATATCATCAATAAGTACCACTACAAAGTCATCAGGATATTCCATGAATACACTATTCATTAGACCCATGAAGACAGATGGTGCTTTAGTCAATCCAAAATGCATTACTGTAAACTCGTAATGCCCGGACCTGGTTCGAAATGTAGTTTTCAGAATGTCTTCCTTCTTCACACACAACTGATGATAACAAGATCGAAGGTCGATCTTTGAAAAGTATTGAGCTTCATAAATTTGGCCAAATAAATCATCAATACGAGGTAGGGGATACTTGTTCTTTATTGTTATAGCATTGATCTCCCTATAGTCAATGCACAACCTCATAGATCAATCTTTTTTCATAACAAAAAGAACAAGGGCTCCCCATGGAGAAACATTTGGGTGAATAAATCCCTTATTACTCAATTTCTCTAGTTGGTTCTTTAGTTCAACTAATTACACAGTGGTCATTCTATAAGGGGTCTTCGATATAGGCCTTGAACTAGGAATTAAATCAATGGAAAACTCAATTTCTCATTCTAGGGGATGTTCAGGTAAATCTTTTGAAAACACATCATCATATTCTTTCACAATATGTACATACTCTATTTGAACATTCCTTCCCTCACCCATAGTTATTTCATTCTCTTCCTCTCTATTAATTGAATTTAGATGAGCTATTGGGGGTGGAACTAGATAAGAATTTGGTGGTGGTGTTTCTACTCTAAAGATAATGTACTTCTTATCATCACCGAGAATTATAACCTCCTTATTCTTACAACAAATTTTCGCATCAGGGTCTGAAAATCAATCCATAAAAAGGATTATATCAATTTCAATCATGTGTATGTTGATGAGATCAGTAGATAAAAAACATTTATATGTCCTAATGGGAACTGATTCACAAAAGTTTGTTGCAATGATACTCTCCTTAGGTGTTTTGACTGACAACTCCCTTGTTAAGTCAAATTGAAAATATCGTATTTTCTTTGAAAATTAGGATGATATGAAACAATGTGATGATATAGAATCCAAAAAAATCATTTGCTAAACATGAAGAAACCATTAAATTACATGCGACTATGTATTTCGGAGCTTCATCCTTAGCAGTAGTGATAGAATAAACTTGGCCTTGATCCCTTGGACTTTTCTAAGGTAAGTTCCCCTGACGCTTAGGAAATTCATTTTCATAATGTCCCCTTTCTCTACAATTGTATCTTTCAACATTAATAGCCTCTTTCTTCCCCTTGCAATCATGAGCTTGCTGGCATGTTTCACCACACATGTAATAGACTCTCATTCCCTTCAGACAAGTACCAGGGTGTTTCTTCACACATTTATTGTAGTATAAATATTCAACTTTTCCCTTCATACAGTTATTTCCATTTCCAGATTGTTTAGCACATCTATTCTTCTCTTTATTTTATTTAAAGTTATATGTCTTAGAGAATTTATTTTCTATCATGATAGCACATCAGATATTATCTTCGTACAATAAGAAGCATATTAAGACAAATGCTCAATGGAGAAATGGTTTTAACCCATCAAAGAAAAAATCAAACTTACTTCTTGGGTTACATATATAATATGTATCATGCCTCGCTAACCTCGTAAAGTTAGCTTCATACTTTGCGACATTCTCATCCTCCTTTTTCATTAGACTCCGAAATTTCTTTTCCATATCCGCTCGATGGTCATTAGAAAAGTATTTTTCTATGAAAATTTCTTTAAACTCCATCCATTCCATATTTGATACATCATCATCTTCCTTTGTGATTGTAATCAATTACCACCATTGATCAACATCTCCAGTGAGGCGGTAAACTAGCATGACAACTTTTTCCCTTTCACTACTCTCCAAGGCGTGTAATATTTTTTCTAAGGAATTTATCCATTGCTCAGATACTAATGAATTTGTACCCCCATTGAATATTGGTGGTTATCTCCTCATGAAGAGATCTAACATTTATCCTCCACGCTGCGGGTCAGGGTGCTCCAAACGGGTTAGGTTATTATTCATAACCTGAGTGAGTTGTCCTAATATAGTGATAAACTAATCAGTACCAGTTGTATCACTAGCTCCACTATAATTATCTTGAGCATTAGGGAAATTCCAACATGGAGTGCGTGTATTGATGTGTTTTCCATTCCTTCCACTATTTTCCATTTCTAAACAATTTCATACACTAGATTAGTTTATGAATCGCAATACATAACTCCAAACTTATAACATACTTACATAAATTAAACAGTTCATGGATATAATCCATAAACATAAAAAATGTTTTCTTTGAGAAGGTCTATACTCATAAATACTTCATAATGGTTTTTAAATAAAATGTGGTTTATCCTAAGCATATCCCTCGGGAGTGTCGTAACCAAGAGTGCATCAAGGCTCGTTGTCGTGCACCAGTTCCCATTCGAGTCTAGCTCAAAGCGATGTTTTTGGGTTGTACCCCAAGGTACATCTGTTCTAGAGCCACATATACCTGCTCATATCTAGATAGGGATGTATTTCTTTGAAAACTCAAAAAATATCTACAATAAAAAAATTCTAAGAAGTTCTTCTATACTAATCCTCAATGTCTATCTTAGGGTAATGTTCTCTAATCAATTTTTTTCTAGATCTAGCTTCCAAGGTTTGTATTAAACCTCCCTCTGATACCAACACTAATGCCCTGACCCCAGAAGCCCAAATTCAGAGTATTATTACGTATCATTGGAATGATCACAAAATATCATGTCTCGAATGACCGATTAGTTTAGTAGCCTTGGATGTACTAGATACATTCATAAGGTTTACATTACATCATAAAATGAAAAACTACAAAAACATTGTTTCTAGATACAACACTGTGATCCCATATACTATCCCTGTAGGTCAGTCATAATATAATTCTTCGCATCCTAGGAAAAGTAAAACATAGAAAAGGGTGAGCTCAGATGCTCATTAAGGATAACAATATAGTGGAAACTTTCATAAATAAGCATAAACATTTAAGGCAATGTAAAAAACTAAAACAAAAGCCTTTTCAAAATAAACATCATCATAATATGGAAAATATAAATCAAAATAATTCCATTTAATTACTCACATGGATATTCTACTATTAGAATAATCACATGAAATATCAATACCCACTTTCATAATGATGGAATGCATATGGCCAGACTTCATAACCACATAGTCAATTCCTTGTGGCAATACTACAAATAATATTTTTTCAAGGCCTTGTTCCAATTCACTAGTTTGTCTCATGAGATCTACAGATTCATAGAGGAGCTATAGAGGGATCCACCTATCCCTTACTAAGTCCAACGAATTACTCATATGAAAAGTTTTAAACATAACATAAACATTCGTATTAAAACAAGCATATGAAATGTCAATACATTATACATAAACCATGATTGGTAGAAAAATAACACATACACAGTGAAACATATCACCAAACCTTTAATACCAAATGGAAGATTTGAATCATAATAAATCAACCTCAAACAAGATTAAAATCCATTAAATGATGATGATATAGATGAAATCAAAACTGTTTGAGAGAGATATATCATTATTTTTTTGTAATCATTTAAAGATACATAACTATAAATGAAATCATTTATTGTGAAAATATTCTTATAAGATTTTAAAGGAAGCTTCTATGATGTTATAATGATGGAAAATAGCTGCACCTTCCGTATAAGTTAAAAAAACATTCTTACCTTAATTTTGTCGAAAAGGTCATAAGGAACCTTGTTTGGAAAATGATGGAATGATTCCATTCAACCCATTTATAAAAAGTAAAAAAAGGGTATAAATTAATTTAACCCATTGTCTAGTAAATAGTAAAAAAATTACAATACATATTTATGAAACATGTATGTCGATGATAAAGAGGTCCTAGTAGATACTTATGTAAAAACAATCTCAAATAATAAAGAGATTGTACAATTAACCCTTACCTTGTACTTTTCCTTGGTCGAGTGTAGGTTAAAATCCTATATAATGGTGAAATATTTGTTATTAAATTATACAAGAACCATAAAAATTAATATGATATCATTTATTATCTTCCAATATTTATTTGTTAATGATATTTTAGTAGAATCATTGTTTCAGTTGTTAACTGATTCATTTTAATTTATATGCATAGTTACGTAAGCCATGATTGTTATGGATATGGTGTATATGATTCATATCCATAATGATATTATGTTCTTTAAATATTATTTTTAATCATCACATGAAATTTATTCTTGAATGAGTACAATGGGGAATGAATCTCACCGCGTTCGTCGAGATGGTAATTAGTACGTACGCACAAGCGACAATATAATTATTTTGTAATTGAAATCATAATTAAATGGATGTTATATCATATATATATAGAATAATTAACATGATATATCTATTATTTACAAAAATTATACATCATTATTATTCTCATAGAAATAATAATGTATTTAATAACAACTACACCACGATGAGGAAACGGTACGCCATATGTATGCATGTATGGTGACGTGTTATTCATAGGATGGATAAAATAATGAATATGGTTGCAACATTTTTATAATAAATTTAAATTATATATAATATAATGGAATTATTATTTAATAATGGAAACAAAGAAGAAAGAGGAAGTGGAAGAAGAAAATAACTTAAAAGAGGTGGTGAGATATTTACATCTTCTCTGGGTTCTTCTTTTTTATTTGATCAAAATGGATCCTTAGGTTGCCTTTCTAACTTAAGTACTCCCTCTAGGATGAAGGGAGGATAGTTGATAGGGTATTTGGGTAGGTGTTGGCAATGAAAAATGGCTTTGAAGGTGTGAATTAGAGTGAAGGGGAAGTGCCCATTTATAAGATGGGTGAGGGGCACCTTAGGAAAAAATTGATATATTATTTTATAAAAAATCATGTTCTATTTATAATGGATCTAAAATAAATTATTTATAGGCTATGGTTGGGGTGGGTTGAAAACCAATAAAAAAATAGGTTTTAGATTGGATTGGTCACTATATTAACCTTATATTTTTTATTTAACTCTTAGTTAAATAGTTTGACATTTACCATTTCTCTTGGTATTTTTATATTATATGATTAATAAACTTACTATAAACATCCAAGAAATCCCCAATTGGTTAATTAATGACATATATAATATTATTTAATCCCCTTTCCTGAAACTTATATTTTTAGGAATATAATACCAATTAATAATATAATATTTGTTTTAAAAACACTTTTATGTCAATTTTGACACAATTTGGTATTTTGGTTTTGCTAAATTTATAAAAGAATTATTACATCGAAAAAAATCATTTAATGAACCCTAAAATGTCATATTAACCTATAAAATTAGTGTAACTCATAAAAAGTCTCAAATTACATTTATATGGGTATTTATAATATCAATTATTTTAATATTTCATTAATAAGGTAATTACTGCATCATCATACTGTCATAAATAAATTAAATTATTTAATGTTCAGAAATTATAAATAAATAAAATTATGTAGTAAATAGTTTTATCATTATAATTAATAATTATAGTTGAATTTATCTTATATATAACCCTATATTCAAAATGGTATAGTTATTAAACTTTGATTTTAGCACTTTTAACACTTCATTGAATTAAATAATAATAAAGGTCTGAATCGAGTCCATGTGAACCTAAAGGATCATATTTTATTCCTAATGTTGTTTTTATTTGAATAAAACTTATCCAATAGAATTAGGAAATGTGTTAGGATAATTATAATATAATTTTTACACTTGATTACCCTATTTACTTTTAACCGCGGTAAATAAAAGTCAATTGTTACTATTCGCCAAAAAATATTTTTATCTCATTGAAACAAATTTCACTTACTAATATCAACCGTTTCTCTCAGATTTTTGAAATTCAACTCCTAGAAGCGAAAAAATTAAGTTTTATGTAAATTTACAAATGCTCCTAGGATGTGGGTAAATGACGGTAAAAAGTTCAATAAAAAAAATTTATATCTAAAATTATTATAAACTGGCTCCAATGAATTACATTGAACTTATATAGGTATTATTATTATATTTTGACCTAAAATAAATTTAAATAAAATAAATAGTTATTTAAATAAAAATTCATTTTTAAACTATAACTCGGTGTTTTCCACTATTCATCAAAATTTGAAAGTTTCCTGAAAAATACCAAAAATTCACTCGAAGGTATTTTCTTTATTTAGAGTCCAAAAATGAAGTCCATTTTGAATGATAAAATTTATTAAATTTCAAAAGTGGGTATTACTATTCATAATGGTTAGTTTTATTGGTTGTGGTGTGTTAGAACTCGAAGTTGCGTACAACACGCACTATTGTATTGTTTCAAGAGAAGTGTACCATATAAGATTGGGTTGTTACACCATGTAACCTAAAAAAATCTTTGAGAAATATTCAATAAATTTAATCGAAATACATTTTATCTTGAAAGGGAAGTAAATGTGTAGATTTTTTTAATCAATCACTAATAACCCAAATCACATTTTTACCTTATTATGTCCTTATCAGCCCCACCACATAATCCATTGATATATTTTCCCATTCCAACTTCATTAAGGGAAATGGTTGAAGCATCCCCTTCTGTAAAATTCATTACACTTTAACCTTTTGAATAGTCAAACACTTCATAGTGAAGTTAGTATTATCCCTTTTTATTACATCCCACCAATAATAGTCCTAAATGTCTCTGTATATCTTAGTGTTTCATCAACGAATGGAAAATTTAGATCTATGATCTTTAGTCAACAACTCTTTCTTCAACTAGGAATCAAAAGAAACATATAATATTTTTTCCAAATCATAAAATGTCATCTTCATTGATACTAAAATCAAGAAACTTACACATTTTAATGGATTATACCTTTTCCTACAAATATTTATCCTCCTTATAATCTGTCTTAATTAGTTATGACAAGGTTATCATCATAGAAAAGGGAAACAAAATATAGGATTTCCTTATATCCACAACATACAGGAAAATAGTAACAAATCATTATGAAAATGGTCACATTCCAAGTGTATCATTGTTAGTGTAGCATTATTCATTTAGAGTTAAATAATATTCCATATTATTTTATTTTACATGATGATAATTAATCATGTAATAATAATCCATGATTATCTCCCACTATCTTTACTATCTCGTGTTCAATTATTTTTGAATAAATATATATTTCAAACATTTTTTATCTATATATATTTCACACATTCCTCCATTCAAATAATTTCAATAAATTTCAAAATCAAAAACCGCATCATGTAATTCCAATCATTTGTTGGGTAAATTGACTCATGAGGTTTCAAATGATGTGAAGCATAGTCAATTACCTGATCATTATACATTTGGCCACAATAAAGATAGTTCAATGAAGCATCACTGAAGATTCCAAATTTACCATATTGGGTTGGAAAAACCTATACATAAGCATTTAGATATATTCTTTGCAATTCCTATTATTAATCACCACATTCTTTTACAAAAATATACAAATCACTTTTTCAAGTTAACATAGTTAGTGTTTTAGAAAACTAAGCATTGTTTTCAATAAACTATTGGTAGTGACCTTCTATTCCAAGAAAACTATGAATTTATCATCCATTTTCAACCATCTAGATATTGTGAAATAGAAGGATATTTTCCATTCAATTTCATACCCCTATTAATTCCTCGTTACCTTTGTAGAAACCATTTTGAAAATATATATTTCAAATAAAGCAATGTGGTAATCTTCAAATTCTATATCACTTTAATTTTCACATAAGGTAAAAAAATTTAAGCGAAATTTTTACTATTATCCAAACATCTAAAGGTATCTAAACATTTCCTTTGATACCAACTATAAGGCCCCATCCTTAAACCATACATAATAATTATTTTTATTTAGGAAATTACTTTCAGTCACATTGAGGATCTTTTCAGGTTTAGAGTTTTAGAGAATTATTTCATAACTAATACATTAAAAACGCATATAATACAAACTAGACACTTCCAATTAGTATCTATTTATCAAAAATATAAAAATTTCTAAATAAAAAATGAATTATTTCATTGAAAATATTCATGAATGTTAACTTGACATCTTCCATTACATTACCAATCCATATATATTGTGAAAACTTTAAAAAATGTGGGATGATCATAAAATTCTCAATAAGCGATACATTAAGAAGAAAAAATGTTAGTCCGTTGAAAACATGAAAACTCTTATAACATTTAACATTATCTATGATGTTATTCAAGCATATAAAGTAAAATAAATCACATGATAATCACACAAACATTTTCTCTCAATGAAAATCATGAAAACCTATATCAGGAAATTAGAACCCTTCTATATAACATAGATCATATCATTCATCAATCATTATAAACAAGTATCAGTTGTAATGAGAGCATAGTTAAATTCACAGTAGAAAACCATTGGTAAACCCATCATTCATACCTATTATGAAAATTAAATTTACCCAATTCATTGGATCTCTACCTATTCACACCCAACTTTTAATCTATAATAGTTTCACTCGATATTTTTTGGGCTACCCTATTGTATTAGCTATAACAGAATCAACAGACACTATCTAGGCATCCCCATTATATAAGATGTAATAGACTCACTCAATGCTATCTTGGATTCCCCATCATATAATTATGAAGTACCATTATATGAATAAAATAATTTTATTATTAAATTTTGAATAACTAATTTAGAATAGTAAAAAAAATTATGTTTGGATCTCAAAATACCTTTATTTATTTAAAACCCCATTTTTAAAACTAAAATATACTTTTCTTTTTTAAAACCATTTTAAGTACAAAAATACCCAAAAAAGAAAATTGGATTTTTCATTTAAGGAAAGGAATATTGGAATGAAATAAAGGTCATAGAGATATGAAATTTCATTGACATTGGCCTATTTAGAAAACGTAAAAATCATTTTAAAACTTGGATAGAGAAGAGAAAGTATGTTTAAATGATACATTAAAAGTGGATTTTTTTTAAAGGTACCTTATCACTTAAGAGACACTTAAATCATAATTCCCATGAAAGATTAATTTAAAAAACATTAAATACAATGATAATAAATAAATTCATGATATAGAATATAAAAGGTTCTGTATATACACATTTTTAAAGAATATAGGTGTATAAAATCAATATATTCTTCAATGAAAATAGATTGGGATGAACTCCCTTACCTTGAGTCTGACAATCCATGTGTGTCACTATCTTCCATAGAAATAAAATTATTTTAATTATTTTATTTCATGAGAGAATTTATCAAGCTTATTATTACTATAATTTCACGTATTAACATGTTATATACAATTACTTAATCAATAAGATTAAGTTGGGTGTTTTGACCATATTTTTTTTATGTGTCAAAAATAATTTGGGAGGTAAACCATGGTCAAATAGATAATTATAAAAATATAACCAAATTAATTATCATGAAATTATTATAATTTTTACATAAAAAATCATAATTTTTTTAAAAACATGGAATGTGTTTATGAATAATTAACGAACTTCATGGTCATGGAGATTATAGATAATACGTTTGAATGAGTAATGTTTCCATTTAACAATAATCATTAACGAAAGAAGGTAAGTATCATTAATAATTACTAAATGATAATTATTTAAAAAAATATTATAATATTTAATTATTTATACTTACATATATCTTACTTTTTATGTGGTGACTAAAAAAGTAATCACATCGCTTTGAGGAGGTATCAGTCATATGTCAACAAATGATGTTATCACTTTTTTAGTGTGCTAAAAGGGAAGAAATAAATTATTATATTAAACTTTTATAATGATAAATATTTCATTTATATAACAAATTTGTATTATATTTACCTATATTACCTTTTATGTAATGAGTTAGGGAAAAATAATCACATCTCTTCGTGAGGTGGTAGTCCGCCCTACACACAATCTATGTTATCACATCCATTAAGTATATGAATATAAAAGGATATATATGATCTAATGACTCTAGTGATATAATTATTTTATAAATATAATATTTAAAAATTATATCCATAATTATTACCAACCTTAATAGGTTGTAATGGAATGACATACGACATCGATACGCTAGGTGATAGTTCATCACACACACGAACGATTATTTCGTAACACATTTGATGAAAGTGTGTATGGGTGTAGGTTGTAACCTTAGAAAAAAACTCAATATATTTATTAAAATTATGTTATTATATAATCATGGTATTATAAGAATTGGAAATTGGGGATAAAGAAATAAATAAAGGTGCATGTTGATTAATGTTGTTTCTTCTTCGGGTAGCTACATTTAGTTTGCATCTGTAGACTTCAAGGGTGTGATCGCACCGCGATTCACTATTAATTTTCACCATGTACACCACTATATTAAACTTATTTTGTAATGTGAATTCCAATTATTATAAAACATTTAACTCAATGTTTTAATCAATTAGTTTTTGTTAATCACTTTTATAAAAGGTAATTTCACTTGGTTGTATAATTTCACGGTAGGTTGGGGTGATTTGGAAGGTCTGAGATGAAGTGATAGAGAAATGGTCCAAATTATCCTGGGATCCATTAACACCTATCGCTTATTATGAATGGTACTAAACATACGTGAATCCCAATGGGATGATATTTTCTAGGATGGTCAAAATTTCAATGGGATACAAATATAATTAAGACATCCAATTCTAATTCAAACATTAAGTGGTTAAATTGATGTAATCTTTCTAGCACACTGAATATGTACGAAGTCAAAAGGGGTGCATAGTGATCTGTCCATATCTTGAGTTGTAGTTGTCCAAATGGTTCAATATTTTCAGTGGATATAGTAAATTGGTGGGGAAAAAAGTTTTCGTTTATTCCAAAGTGAGATAACGCTTTATACCCACCAAAAGCAATAGACCATGTGGTTTTACATAATCTATGTGTCTGAAACCACCTTCCACTTTTCCAATAAAATGATACATTGCGTGCCTCATTTGTAGTTCGAACAAAAAGAAAATAATTGAAATTTTTGAGTTCCATAGGATTACTCTTCTCATAATAAAATTTATAGAGGATCTTATTCTTAGTTTGGGATCAAGGATAAAGAATGAGTTTCACTCAACTTTCCTCCTCATCCCGATGTTGGGTGAAATGGTGGGCATTCTTTGTGAGGGAGATATAAAAATTGTCAATGGAGTTTGGGAACTTTTACTACTTCTGGTTTGATTTATTTTGGGATATAAACAATTTCATTTATAATTATCTTACTTTTATTCATGTTTTAATTCTTTTTGGGTTTAATCGAATATAGTACTCTTTACTTTTATCTGATCAATGTAAAGTCTTGAATGTGTGACTTGTGTTCTTCTGATTCTACAATAAAAGAATCTTATTCTTCCCCACATATTTTATATTTCAATTTATTTGGAAGTTATTGAACAATTAATGAGATCTATACCTTTTCTATATGATTTTATGTCAAGGTTTGGCTCAACATGATTTGATATAAAAACATGGAAAGTTTTCTCGATTCTGATTAATTTTAACCAAATACATATGTCTCATCCTAATTGATCTCTAGTAATGATGAATTTTAAATTTGTGTATTTAACTCACAAAAACACCATTTTCTAAAAAAATCAAAATCCAGTTGTTTATTAAACTTTTAAACTCTATAAATTGTGTAGTTTTCTTCAAACTTTCTTCAATACAACCCCCCTCTTGTAGTACTTTTTATTAAAAATACACACTTTAAACTGATCAAAACTCCATGAGAGACAACCTATGGTATTCCCAAGACTATAAATACCCTTTAAAATCATAATAAAATTGACATGTTGTGAAAATAGAGTCACATTATTGTAATATTGATGCCTAAAATTTTTAGGTATGTTAAAATTCAGGTTCTAGCAGATGGTTGATGACCATAAAGATACCTTGTGAACCTAGATTTATAAGGTTGTTAGATGAAAAGGGAAAACTTCCTTTATTTATAGTTATAGAATAATTCATTGTAGGATTTTTGAGACATGGTTAGTACATGAGATAAATCCTTATCAGGTTTTGATAGGCTTGTGGGCACATCTTGGGAGGAGCAACAATCCTTTTGTAAGGACATAACCCATTAGGGTTCGACATAGAGAGGGAATGTAAGTAATTTTATATAGTTGGGCACCCACTATAAAAAATGGGAGTTCATGACCCATTATTTATATATTTTTAGTGAATTATAATGATTTCATTCTAGGATTTGTGAACAATAACTATTTGATATTTTAAATGTTCCCTAGTTTGAGTGAGTTAGAAATGTTTGGCCATTGTGTTCAGTAATGTTTTATATTTTCACTCTTTGAAAGGGGTTTTTACCTAATGGAATGATGAAAAGGTCACCCTTAAGGTGGGGAGTTTCATGTTAGTTATGGGTGTGAAACCCTTATGTTACCAGGATTGCTAATGTTTGGGACCATTATTTGTTTAGTTATGATGGATCTGGATGTTAGCGCATTTTTAGTTTCAGTATAATCAATATTATTTTGGGAATTTATAATAGTATCTCTCTATGATAGTATTTAGAGTATTATAGGATATTTTGGTGTATGTGTGAATTTATTTTACCAAATATGTAACTCCCCAATATTTTATTTATTTCTCTATTTACATTTAATTTCTTTGATATCATATGTTTCATGCAACAACGAGCTTAATCAGTCAACTAAATATTATATTATAAATGACACCATTATAATCTTGCTATTAAATTAGAATTAATTATTATTATTAAATATCTTATGAAAATATATGGTTTATAAAAATATATGGTGACATAATTGGTTACTAATTAATTATAAATGAATATATAAACAAATTGAATATAATGGAAATATTTTTATTTTTATGACCCAAAGGAGTATTGTATTAATAAAATTAATTAATATCAATAATTAAAATATATTAATGAAATATATTTTTTATATATTCAATAAAATATATTTTATATTCATCCAAGTCATTTTGTAGGTATAATGTAAGAACAAACCCAATTTTATGCATAAAACCCAATATTTCTCAAAAAAGATAGTTTTTTCGCATTTTGACGAAGAACTTATTTTAAATCCAACTTTTGACACTTTTATATATTTTCATCTAAAAAAATTATTTGAAATAGAATTATGAAAATTTACTTTGGTCGAATTTTTGGTATTTTTCAGATAAGATTTATTTTTTGATTAATAGTGAAAAAAATATTGCATCTTAATTGAACACAACTTTTCCATATAAACAATTTATGGTGATGAATGATATATTTACTATTTTTTTGAACTATAATTGGATATTTTTTTATCATTTAATCCAATTTAGCTCATTGGAATCATTTTCACATTGAATTTTGATATTTAAATATTTTAATTTTTTAATGGTTTTAACTTTAAAAACACATTTTCCCATTCATTCATCGGGATTATTTTTTAATTTATTTATGAAATATATATTTTTGAAATTTAAAAAAATGATTATTTATTTGGAATCATAATATTCATATTTAGTAAATAGGTTTCTTTTATATTTGGACATTATGAATAGAATCTTTAGTAATATTGATTATTATCACATATAAGTGTAGTTTAGGTAATTAAGGTTACAAATAATATTATATAATTACCCTAAAACTTCTACTAATTTAATTGGATAATTATTTTTCGTCCCTAATAATTAAAGGATTCGTTATAAGACCATGTATGGCCTTTTGGATGAGAGTATAACCTTTATTATATTATATTCAAATGTAGGTCAATTTTGTCACACTTTTTCTTTTAATGGGAGAAATATTTTTAATGTGGGCTATATAAGGGATTTTTTCAACTATAAATATTATTTGGAAAGATAAAATGTTTATATACATCATGGTAATTTATTTATAAGTTTTACTTATAATATAATTACCTTAAATCGTGACACAATGATGTTGCAGTAATTGTTATACTAAAAGAAATTTAAAATAAATGATATTATAAATAATAAAATAACTATAATTTCTAATAAATAAATGTCATAAACGAAATTTTGTTGACTAATTGGACATGTTATTGATGTTTTAAAAGTATTTTTGGATTTTATCTTATAGTTATGATATTTTTAAAAAGTAAAGCAATTAATAGTGTCAAAATTGACACTAATGATATTTTCAAATAAATATTATTTTATTAAATAATATAAACTTCATAAAATTATGAAATTAAAAAAAACCTATTTATATTATGTTATTAATGACATCCATGACTAAATTAATTTTAATTATTCATTTTATATTTCCTATATTAACCATTAAGTAGTAAAACACATGTTTTCATGGTAAGAGTTGAAAAGATTAAATAAGGGTTAAAGAAAAATGATAGTGGTAATAATGGTACATAAACATGTATAAAAATTATTAGATAAGATAATTTATACCCAAACACATATTATCTTATAAATAACATAATTTTAATCCATTTTTAATTGAAAATTAATTCATATTTATTTAATATTTTTTAGAGTTTCCGAAAGTTCCTCTCACCCCAATTATGAAAGGACACCTCCTCCCTCACTTTCTAACAACACTTTCGGTCATTTAGATCAACAATACCATGAATATTTCTCCCCAATAAATAATTATCCGTGTTCTATAGGTTTTGGTCTTCTAAAAAGGCCCAACTTATATCACTTAAGAAGAGATCTAATGGAAGTCCTCTGAAGAAGAGGCAATCATTTTTACTAACTCAACGAAGTTAATTTGTTCTTATTCATTATTTTTATGTATTGGTTCCAATATAAAGTAATAAATATGGTATCATATATATTATGATATTTTATTATGATTATTCTAAAACAATATCCCACCTTTGATCCATCCTACAAAAAATTAAATCAATGTATGTGTTTGTGTGTATGGCTTACCGTCTCCACATCATGGTGTAATTTTTTTCATCACCACTTTACTTGAATGGAAATAATAATGGAAATAATGAATATATATAGTAATTTTGAAAAGGTATCAAATCATTAAAATTAACATACCATCTAACTCTTTACCCTTTTCTAATTGAGTTAATTATATAGTCGCCTATACGTACGTACAGCCTACCGTCTACATGACACAATAAGATTAATTTTATATATTAACATTAAAAGAATGATTATAAAAATGTTTATAATGAGTACATATAAAAAATATATGAACTTAATATAATTATTTAAATAAATTATTATATCTTATTCCTAATAAATAGTACTTATATAGAAAAATATGTTTATAAAAATGAAGCAGTTAACAACCAAAATAAGGGTAATAGAAAAATATTATTGACAAAATGATATAAGAAGATCATATATGATAGCATAAATATGGATATGGTTACGTTATAAGTTAATTAATAGTTTTAAAACATTATACTAGGGGTTAAATAACATTCAACTAAAATAATGTATGTGGTAAGGTATTTGATTCTAACTTTTATTTTTCGTGACATACAAGCAGAGTTCACCACCTATTTCTTATATGTGGTGTATATACTACCGAAAAATATCTGTTTTGAGTATTATAATGAATATTATGTTATTTAATTATCCATATAGTGTTATTACTTACATGAGTCATATGATTCGTCTAATTATAAAATTTTAAGGGTTATTTTAGAATTTCATTATTATTCGAAATCGTTTAAGTTTAAGTCTCCCCTAGGGAACATTTTTATTAAATATTGATGTTTTCTAAAAAAGTTTTCAAAAGTTATTTACTATTATACAATTTATTTTTAAGGTTTTTTTACCAAATTTTTTCTTTTTTACTGTATTTTTTGAATGTAATCCTTTTTCCATTTTCAATTTGAGGTAATTTATAACCTTTTTTATGGAAGTAATGTTAATTTTATCTTCTGCAGAATGAGTAACTTTTTCCACCATCATGATGCGTTAATGTTTTGAATCCTACATTAAACGTTTACATGTATTGAATCAAACTGGTTACCCTGGTAACATGATAACTGAGCTTTTCCTAACATTTCTTTAAAGGTGTTCATGATCCCCACTGTTTGGGGACTAGTATAAACCATTATACTAACTAAAAGTGGTAACAATTTTTTCAAATAAAAATATGGAGGTAAAAGAGAAAAGACCTTATACATAACAAAAGAAACTCCATTGGGGGTAAAGTAATAGAAGGTAAATAAGAAATAAATCCCATATTACTAAAACCAAGTACTAAAAATAGAGAAAACATCTCAATCCCCAACTAAGACCCAACTCACCAAGAGAACTTATCCCTTTGATCGAACATTGAAGGATATTGTCTATAATCTTTTGAAGTCATAGGTAGTGGGTGATCCAGATCCTAGTAGGATATCACCAAATATTCCATTACAAAATTCCAATATCTAATTAACCCAAAAAATGTGTTTTCAATTTTAAGATAAATATGTTTTGGAATATATAGAATGATAATTAAACAAATTTTTCTTTATAATTTTAAAGAAGGAAATATCTTTAGCAAATAATTCTTCACATTCAATTGATTCAAAAGTATTTCAAATGTTGTAATTTTCATTTAATCAATGTATACTTTAAATAAATGGAACTTTTCAAAAAATGCCTTAAACAAACACTTTTTTATAAAATAGTTTATAAAAATTCTCATGTGATGTAAAATAGTTAATAACAGAATTATATACATTTGAAATACAAACAAGGAAGAAACATGGTCATGAGCCTAATAGGTATGATAGTTCCCAACTTTAGGTATCCAACACTGTGAAATGACTGGTATGTATATACACCCCTTTGGGCCTATGTAAAATGGAACTCATCACTATCACCTAAGGAATGGTATGTGCTGATATGATATTTTAGAATGTTGTAAATCGTAAAGTGAAATCCAAGATAACTCACTAACAACCAAAGTCTTGCATGTACTCATGTAAAAACAATGATGAGTAATTTATTTGAAGACTATTTACAATATAATTATAACTCATCTCCCATTTCAAATATTCCAATTTTATCTTTAAAACCAATAACGTGTTTTTTATCAAAAACATGTCTTTTCATCAACATGAAACCCTAAGCTTCAATAAAAATATTTTTATGAAATTTTTCATAACCATGTATTAATGGAAAACTCCTGAAATTTCACAATCCATGTCACAATTAAATTCAATATCTTAATTTTCAAATAATTACATAAATTTCTTCAGAAACTCCCAAATCACTAGTGTTTTTGTTTTTTAAAAATCATTCCTCATAAAAATTTCTTTAATTAAGTTCCACAATTCAATTGATTCAATTTCAATAAAACTTAGAATTTACATCTAATATGTTAAATTCCAATAATTTCATAAACACAACACAATTTAATAGAGTTAGGGGTTTTCCAATTTCATGCCAAAACCCCATTTTTCTATAAAAATCCATATTCACAAAAAATGGATTTTTATCAACAAATCAATTGAAAGACATTTTAATCAAAAATCAAACAGTTTTATTTAATTCAATCAATTGAGTTTAAATAAACAAATTAGCTTTAATAAAATTCAGAATCTAACATAACCACCTACCTCGGGATCAATAGCTCTCAGATCACCAAACCCTAGTCGGGATTCATCAAAGAAGAATGATAACAACCAAATTCAGGAAGTAAGGATCAAACCTAGGTTTATTAAAATAAATAAGAGCGTATTTGATCCAAAACTATATTTTAGGACACGTGAAACCCTATGTATAATAAAGGATACTTTGGGATCACAAGATCAAGGAAAGAAAACTAATCTCAAGGAGATCAAATGGGGTTCCTCTATCTTGGGATTGCTTCGGTAAAGGATCTGAGGAAAACTTTTCCTGGATATATCAATCCAAAACAAAACATTTTACTAAATTAGGTCACATGTTTTATTAAACCGTGTTCTTGTCATGCAAAAACCATGCATGAGCCCAAATAATTCAAGATTCATAAATTTTCAACCCGAAACAACCCAAAAAATCTAACCAGAGCTCAACTAAAAACTGGGGTTTGAGAATACCTGAAAATGGTAATGGGATTTTACATTACAAGTTTAATTTAAAATTAAAATTTTAAATTTATAATTTTGTAGTTTTTAAGTAAATTATTTCAATGTAAAAATGGGTATTTATCTGAAAATGTTTTAATGATTTTATTAGAATATTTTCATATATGTGAACATCCTTTGTTTGATTTTATTATTAATTTTGGTTGGTCTATTATGATACCCAATAACATATTATATTGAAGGTTTTATGATCTTTTTGACTTTGGATGTGCTATTTTTATACCAATCATGTTTTATGGTTAAAGTATCCACATTTTGTATGCTTGTTTTTCAATATGAATGTTTTTGTTATTTATGTTTCACCATTTTCACTTGAGAAGTGTATTGGACTTAGTAAGTGACATATGGGGACTAAAATATCCCCTCGATGTATCAGTGCATCATATGAGACAAAATTATTTTGGTATTGGCTGATGTCTTACATGTTTATGTATGTTGTCTTGGAAAAAGCCTCGATAGTACATTTATGATATTTGGAATTATATATTCCCTCATTTTAAAATTTGATATTGATATTCCATGTGATTATTCTCATAGTGTAATATCCATGTGATGATTTATATAGAATTTTTGGATCTTCATTTATTCTTGACATATTAAGCTCAAAATTATCTTTAACTGGATTGTGTTTTTGTTATACACCTGGACATAATGGTTATGTTTATTTATTCATAATATCTCTCACTATATACTTACCCTTACTATGAATCTGAGAACACGCTTATTTTTTCCTTCCCTGGGGATCCAATATGTGAATTGAAGAATGATATAAAAGGTTATAAAATATATAATAAATTCATCCTTAAAAGAAAAGAATTATGATGTAATTAGTGTATTAATTTGTAATATAAGATCCATGTATGTATCTGGTTTACCAAAACTACTAAGATGATCAGTCCTTTGGGATGTGATATATTTATATCTATTTTCATATAATAAATTAATTCACTAACTCTAGGATACTAGGGTTGGGTTGTTACATTGGGTATCAGTTAAAAGTTTAGTAAAAACCTTGTAAACTTGATTTAGAAAACATAGATTAGGGAACATAACCCAAATATATAATTTTAGGATAATAATATAAGAACATACTATAAATTTTTTAATATAGATATTATGTGGGTATTCAAAGAAATACACCCCTATCTTCTTACAACAAGTGGTTATGGTTATGGAACAAATATACTTACGGGTAATAACTCTGATGATTTCCATTGGTCCTTACTCGGCATAACCTATTATACAACAACATGCCTTACTATTCACTTGTAACACCCCAAGCTTCCACGGTACGTTTCCCTTCGAATAATGCAATGGCGTGCATTGTACGCAACTTCGAGATTTTAACATACCACAACCAATCAAACTAGTCGTTATGAATAGTAATACCTACATTTTAAAATTTTATAAATTCTATCTCTCAAAATGGACTTCATTTTTGGATTCGGAATATCGAAATTAGCCTAGGGTGAAATTTTGGTACTTTCGGATAACTTTCATATTTTGATGAATAGTGAAAATTACTAAATTTTGATTAAAAACAACTTCATTAATCAAAATAATTAATAGTGATAAGTTATGAAGTTTAGTGGTTTTAAAGTATATTTAGAAAATATTTTTACCATTTAATACAATGTGGGTCATTGAACATAATTTCACATTTAAACCAGACATAAACAAGTGCCAATCTTTTGATAGTTATTATCTTTTAAAAACACGCTTTTTGTTTTAACAACGGGAATTAATTTTAAATTAATTTCTGCCACTTCTATGTTTTGAATTTAGAAAAATGGATTCCATATTTGGAATCAGGATTTTCAAATTGTGTAAATAGGTAACTTTTATTTTTATACATTTTGGATAATTACTTCGGTAAATATTATATTTACCATGGTTAAAGGGTAAATCTGGTAAACAATGGTTAAAAAAATAATATTATAATAACACTAAATTACCCTAAAACGTGTCTTAACCCTATTTGTTAATACATTTTCGACCATGGGTATCTTTGGGTAGATTTTGGGACCCCATGGATCCACTTTTAAGTGATAATGACACATTATTTTAATTAAGTTAAAATAAATACAAAAATGACACAAGCATATATCTTTTAGCAAAACAATTGTCACATAGGGTTATATATGTTGTATTTTTTACTATAAATATTAATTAGAAAGAGAAAAAGATTTCCTACATAATGATATTTTATTTATAGTCTTTAGACATTAAATAAGTTGATTTATTTATGACACAATGGTGATGCAGTAATTACCATAATAGTGAAAAATTAGAATAATTGATATTTTAAATACCCAAATAAATATAATTTTAGACATTTGTTGAATTACACTAATTTTCTAGGTTACTATGAAATATTAGTATTGATTTAATTTACTTTTTTCGAAGTAATTATTCTTTTATGTGTTTCACAAAAATCAACTATTGAATAGTGTCTAAATTGACATAAAAGAGTTTTTAAAACAAATATTATATTATTAATTGATATTAAATTTCTAAAAATCTATGGTTCGGCCAAGAGACTTATATCATGATATTTATATCATTAATCGAACACTTGGTGTTCTCTTGGATGTATATAGTATGTTTATTAACTATATAATATAAAAATATAAAGTGACATGGTAAATGTCAAACTAATTAACTAAGAGTTAAAACTAAATGCTAAGGTTAATATAGTGACCCAAACCTGTCTAAATTCTATTGGATGAATGTTTTTAGACCTATCCCCACCTTAACCTTTGAATAATCAACTTTGGAGCCATTAGAAACCGAATATTAATTTATTATAAATTAATATTTCTAGCTTTTCCAAAGGTGCCCCTCACCCCTCTTGTAAAAGGGCACTCCTCCTTCTCATTTGTTCACACATAAAAATCCTTTTGGTTCTACCAACCCCTGCCCAAATACTCTCTCAACTTCCCTCACTACAACCTAGAGTCCTTATTTTTATCAGAAAGACAACCTAAGGATCCCTTTTGATCAAATCAAAAGGAAGAACCCGAAGAAGAGGTAATGTTTTCACCACCCCTTTTCAAGTTCCTTTCTTCTTCCACTTATTCTTTCTTTGTTATTAACATTATAAAATAATAACTCCAGTATCATATATATACTTTTATGTTATTATAAATATGGTACAACCATATTCAGTATTCTATCCATCCATTGAATAACATGTCACCATACGTGCATACGTACGGCTTACCGTCTCCACGTCATGGTGTAATTGTTATTCAATTTATTATTATTTGGATGGGTATAATAATGATGTGTAACTCATATAAATAATAAATATAACATGATAATGATTCTGTATATATGATATACCATCCAATTATATATTATTTTAATATCAAAAGAATGATATTTTCGCTCGTGCGTACGTACGGACTACCGTCTCCACGAATGCGATGAGATTCATTCTCCATCATATCCATTCAAGTATAATTATAATTTGATGATTTAAAAATAGTATCTAAGTACTTGATATAATTCTGTATATGAATAATATACATCCCATTAATAATGAATATGGCTCACATAACAAATAATATAAAGTAAAATGAACCCGTTAACACCCGAAATGATGAAAATTCTAAGATATTATTAACAAATCAATGTTAAAAGATCATATATGATATCATATTAAAGTAAATGATTCTTGTATAATTCAATAACAATTATTTAACCATTATACAGGAGGTTAACCTACCGTCGACCAAGGAAATAGTACAAATTAAGGGATTTTCTTATCTCACATTTAATTCCGTGAGATTTCCATTGTTCGCCACTAAATTATTGAAAGTGGTGTATTGTGTACTGCCATTTGATATATATTATCATGATTATCTTTATATTCATGTTATTCTGTAAATAATTTGGAGGTTATTAACTTTTGGCCATACGACTCAGTTGATTAACGTGGTAAGAAGTTTCTTATCTCACTTTTAATTTCGTGAGAATTCCATTGTTCACCACTTAATTATTGCATGTGGTGTATGTGTACATCCCATGATTGTATTAATTGTGTAATATACTTTAATTTATTGGTATATACATCATCATGGTATGATCCTTCTTTCATGGTTTTATGTTTCATAAGTTACCTAATCGATAAGGGAATTTGAAATTTCAATTTCCACTCATTTGGCTTTACACATATTTCATTGATTATATTACCCCAAGATTATGTGTGGAATCACTATTCATTTGATTATGTAATAATTTCCACTCCCCTTCCTGTGGATATACTTTTGATACACATAATCACTCCATTGATAATTTCTCAATTCATTGATATGAATTTGATAAGATTAATTTTAACTCATTCTACATTTGTTGAGTTAAACATCCAATTCGTTGGTGTTGTTTTAACAAGAATATGTGTGAATGTACTTTGATTGTTTTACACTGAATATCCAATCATATTTAGTGTATTTATAATTGTCACACATAAATATGTCGTTGATTTATCCTTAACCTAAGGATACGGCCTATATGAGAGATTTCATCTCAATTTACATTCCATTGATACTTCTTTGTTGTTATACACAAAATCACTTTTATGTGATGTATATAATGTACTTTGACATAGTATATCATGAATTCCTTTATTCTCATGATATTAAATTTTTTTTGATTACCTCAATTATTTGTATTCAAGTGTCTCTTTTGGTTAGAATCTCTAACCAAAATACCATTTTTAAATGTTTCAAAGACTTATTCATCTAAATCTTTCTCATTAATGTCCATGTTTTAAAAATGGTTTTAAGGATTTATTTATATGGACATTAATGTTTAGAAATTAAAACTCCTTTTAAAAAGTTTCAAAGTGGTATGGGACACTTTGATTTAAAAATCTACTTTTAAATGGCTTCTTGACAAATAGTGTGACTTTTAAATGTTTTCAAGAAAAGGGGGATATTTCTCGCAAATAGTTTTGATGATTATTTTAAGCTTTGTCAACATCCTTCATTATTCTTTATTGAGGTTAATGTGATACAATACAATCTTCCATATTGTATCGAATGAGTTATGTTTGACTGTGGATGTGCTATTTTTATACCATTCATGGTTTGTGGTTAAATTATTGACATTTCGTATGCTAGTTTTAATACGAATGTTTATGTTATGTTTAAGCCTGTTCATATGAGGAATGAATTGGACTTAATAAGTGACGGGTGGAGCCCGCTATAGCTCCTCGATGCATCAGTAGGTCTCATGAGACAAACTAGTGTCTTGGAACAAGGCCTTGGCAAAATCTTATTTGTAGTCTTGGCACGAGGCCTTGGATATGTGGTTATGATAGTCTGGCATTATGCATTCCATCATTATGAAAGTGGTTATTGATATTGCATGTGATTATACGATTAGTACAATATCAATGTGAATAAGTAAATGGAATTATTTCATTTTATTTTAGACATACTATGTTGAAGTTCAAGCTTAAAAGGCTTTTGTTTTAGTTATACATTGCCTCAAATGTTTATTCATATTTATAAATGTTTCCGCTATATTGTTATCCTTACTGGGCATTTGAGCTCACCCCTTTTCTATGTTTTATTTTTCCCAGGAAGTGAAGAAGTAAATTATGAATGACCTGAAGGGATATTATGAGGGGATTATAGTGTGGATTATGGAGACAATATGATGTTGTAGTAGTTTTTCACTTCTTGATGTAATGTAAAACTTTATGAATATTTATAGTGCTTCCAAGGCTACTAAACCAATCGTTCTTTCGAGATTTGATCTTTCTTGTGATCATGCCAATGTTAAGTAATAATGCACTGACTCTGGGTAACTGGGGTCGGGGCGTTACAGTTGGTATCAGAGGAAGTTTAGTACAAACCTTGGAATCTTGATTTAGATAAACTCTGATTAGAGCACGTAGACCTAAGATAAACTTTGAGGATTAGTATAGAAGAACTTCCTAGAATTTTGGTATTGTAGAGATTTTGTGAGTTTTTTGAGCAATACATCCCTGTCTGGATACGAGCAGGTAGAGGCGGCTCTGGCACAGATGTACCTAGGGGTAAAACCCAAAAACACCGCTTTGATCTAGACTCAAACGGGAACTGGTGCACGACAACGGGTCTTGCTTCACTCTTGGTTACGACACTCCCGGGGGATATGCTTAGGATAATTTACATTTTCTTTACAAACCGATTTAAATAATATATAAATAAGATGAGAGTAAATGACCTTGTTTAATCCTAATATGTTTCAAATTGAGAATATGGTGACATGTTAATCTCTAAATGATTTTACGACTATTGTTACTCACACAATGCTTTCTGGTTTTAGTCAATGGCTGCATTCCAAGGAAGTCATAATGACTTTGAGAATGAGGTACAAGGTGGGAATGGTGGTGGCAATGAGCAAAAAAATGGAATATTGATAGGCGTAAAAGATATCGTCTTTATACCAAATCAGTTTTCCAAAAATATGATCAACAACATATATATTAACCAAATCTCAGACTCAAAAAGGAAGAGAAAGATGATGAATGATAAGAGCTCCAGAAATGGAGACCATGGAGAAAAGAACCCTCAATTTTCATCATGCAGGAAGTGTGGAAGGAGACACCCCGGAAAGTGTCTCAATGGGACAACGAAATGCTTTACGTGCGGGAAGAAAGGACATAAAGTGAAGAATTGCCGAAGAAAAATGAAGATTACTATGGAAGAAGATAAAAATGGTCCCAAGAGTCCATTTACAGTCATTTGCCGTAAATGTAGGGGACCTGGACATTACCCGAGTGAATTTCCTAATCTATAGGATATTTTCTTGGTCAAAGAAGATGTTATGTGGAAATAAACGGTTAGATAAATGTTTAAAAAGTATTAGCACTCCTTGTTGATGGGTTTACTTTGGAATAATTTTCTCTTGTATTTGTAACCCCGTAGTTTGCCATGTGAGAATGATATTTGAGGAAGAATTTTCTCTTCTCTTGTGGATATAGGTATAAATAACCATTTGGTTTAATATGATCATTGGGGTTTGAGAGAATTATAATTTATTATAATTTGGGATGAAAATGCAAGGTATGATATAAAATTTGTGGTTAAATGATGTTATTTTGAAGAATTTATCTCATTTTGGTAATATTATAAAATGTAGTTTTTGAAAAAGGACAACAAGTAGACCGTGTGACAACCCGTCGCGTCGGACAAAGCTGTGGGAATCAAACCCACAACCAAACTGCCATTGGGATTTATCGCCTACCACTGGACTACATGAAGTCCCTGGATAGTGTGACTATTTGTTTTTGTTAAATGATTTTATTGATCAAAAATAAGTTGATTTGGGTTCTTATGTCTTATCAAATGAATACCCTTAGTATAGGAAAATGATTTGGTGATTAAGTGATAAATGTTATTTTGGAAGATGTTCGCCTTGTTGGGGACACTATATGCCCGAGGAAAATAGAATACAATGGGGTTTCATTTGTAGAGTAATGTTAGATTTTTATCTACGTTTTTTATTGTGGATTTATAGTGATTTGAGTTATTTATGGAAATTTGTAACGACCCAAAATTTCATTAATGGAAAATCCCTCTTGATCCAGTTAAATGTTTCTTTATGAAAAAAAATGTTTTTATAAGATGTCAACTTCTTTAGTTTAACGTTAAGATTTGTGACTGTTACTTTTATAGTCGTTGAACAGTGATCATCTGGGTAGTTTAAATATAAGGCTTTAACGAACCAATTTTCTACTCAGACAAAGGAAGTGATGGCCTCATCCAGTAGAATTGCCCCTTACGAAGCCCATTTTTCGGAGCTCAGAAAGGATGTGGCGTCTTTGGGCTTTTCCCTTGACCAAGCCCAAGCTGAGCTTCATCAAGTCAAGCTCGAACGTGATCGTCTACGTGAAAAATGGAAGTTGATAGAGATAACCACTCGAGCAATGTTATCCGAGCAACCCCAAGAGTCTGTCACCATCGCACACCTTACCCTTAGGTCTTATGCGGCTATTTTAAGGGGTTATGTAACAAATAAGTAGCACCATGTTCATGTACATTATTTTTGTATATAATAATGAATATAATTTCTAGTCATTTTTGATACATTGTAATTAGTTTTTAAAGTACAAATGGTGTTTTTTAGTTATTATTTAATTAAGAATTATATTTTATTAAATTAAAGGATTTTTTTGAATTAAATAATATTTTAATAAAATATTGTTATTAATATTAAATTAATTTTTATTAAATATAAATGATCTTATAATTTTATGAATGCAATTAAAATTTTTATTAAGGTTTGAAAGCCATTTCTGTCAAAACCCGTGAATTTTTATAAATGTCGGTTTTTATTTTAAAAGTAAAAATTAACATATTTAGAAAATTATTTAGATAAAATAAATATTATTTTTGGAATCAGGATGTCGAAATTATCCAACGGTTAATTTTTCATAATTTTCTGAGACAGTCAAATTTTTGGGTAAAAATTAAATACCATTTAAATATATAATGTGTTTTATGACATCATAATGACCCAATGGTGATGTAATAAAATACCATAATCCTTATGTTCTGAAAATATGTGTTTTATCATTAAAATAATGAGGTTTTGGGTTTGTTTGACTCACTTTTCAAAGCATTAATGGAGCCCTCAAGACTTATTCAACACTTTTCCTTTTTAAATTAATTTCCATGGGAGTGTGACTCACCTCCACATAAGCAACCCTAATTTTTTAATAAGTTCGGACCTTGGCCTTGTAAAATATTTTTTTCCTCTTTCCTTTTCCAGAAACCATGGGCAAATACCATGGTATGGTTTGTGGTTTGGATTATTTTAATATAAGGGGTCCCAAACCTAAATAATAAAGATTTCTCTCACCTTTCCTATAAAAACACACCCAAGCTCCCACTTCCTCCTCACTCAAAGCCCTTGAAGTTCGTCCAACCTCTTCCCTACTCTCTCTAGAATCCTCTCAAGGTGCCCCAATCTCCCAAAAATCCTCTCACAAGCCTCTCTCTAGCCTTTGGAAGCACACTTCCAAGTAAGGGTTTTTCTTCCTTTCTCATTTTTGTCAATTTTCGTTAAGTTTTATTGCCCTTTTAATTTCATTTATGAATGTTGGGGTATGGTTTCGCACCTCTCCCATACTGCCCTCTTATTGTTTGAATGATGGGAGACCCCTTTCTCTCTCATTAAATGCCTCCAATGTACACCCGTTACTATGCCGAAATTCCGAAAGGAACCTTTTTTTCCTCTTTTATATTCAAGCAATACTTTTGTATCATGAATCTAAATTCCTTTTCAATTGTTGGGACATGTATCTATATGTCCTTCTTACTATCCATTACATGTAAATATGATGAGGAACCCCTTTCTCTCTCATCAGCCTTTTTTATGAATTCTTATGTCACGCTGTTACGCTGCCGAAATCACACCGATTTTCTAAGCCAATATCATTGTGTAGTGAATACCATGCCCATTTCTCCATCAAGGGTATTCACCATTATGCACATTTACTTATTGATTGTAAAGTTTCATGTATGAATTCCACATTCCTTTATCGTGGAATAAATGATTGTGTTTTATGAATCCATGTTTTATGATCCATGTGGCACACTTATGCATGAAATGAAATGTTTAAGAAGGGTGCGCCCTGATAGCGCTCCAATGCATTGGGTAAAGTATAGTATCATGATACGTAATGTGCAATGAGTGTTGACTCATGCTAATTCAAGTGCAACGAGGGTTTACTCGTGCTTCAAGTGCAATGATGGTTTACTCATGCTCCATGTGCAATGAGCCTTGGCTCATGCTAATTCAATGTTAAGTGTTGTTCCCACATTTCCATGTTATGAATATCATTCTTTATCATGCCTTTATGTTCATGACTCTCTTATGCTCTATTGATATGACTATTGCCTAACATGTATTGTACTCCTCATGTTATTCATTGTGTACTCCCTTACTGGGCTTTATAGCTCACCCTTTTCTTATGCATGTCCTCAGGTTATCCCATGCAATGCTAAGTACGAAGGAATGTAGTGGTCATGTAAAGGAAGTTTTCAATAAGGATGTTGTATTTCAAGTTTAAAGTTTTTATGTAATGAACCTAATCCCCAAAGACACTAAACCTCTCGATCTTCTTTGTTGTATCAAGTGAAGTTTTATGTAATAAAGCATGTTTATGTTGTAATAAAAAGCAGGGTTGTCATAGTTGGTATCAGAGGATAGGTTTAGTTATTTTTGGGATTAGGAAACCCTAGTAAAGCCTTAGATACAAGACTAAGCATAATAAAAACATCCCTAAGTTTTGGTAAATACTATGTAAGTGTTTTATCAAACAAATACATCCCTGTATGGATACGAGCAGGTAGAGGCGGCTCTGGCACAGATGTATCCTAGGGGTAAAACCCGAAAACACCGCTTTGAGCTAGACTTGAATGGGAACTGGTGCACGACAACGGGCCTTGATGAACTCTTGGTTACGACACTCCCGGGGGATATGTTTTGATAAATTCACAATCTTAGTATGAACCCTTATTAAGGGAAAAATTCCCCTAAGAATATATGTTAGAAGGAAGATCATGAAAAGCCTGGATTGAATCCTATAGACTCATGAGTTGAAGAGATTAAAGTTTATTTATAAGTCATCAACTTTTGTCTTTTGATTACCCTTTATGTGTTACCCCTAATTTTCCTTTTATTCCAGCCAATGGCCGGTAATAGGAGAACTCGGGCTAACAACCGTTGTGAAGATCAATGTGATGATTGTACTTATGAGATGCCCAATCCAATGGGAGCGGGAATCGCGAACTTTTTCACGCTTCTCTCTCAGCTAACTCAAGTTTTGAATAGAAACACTGGTCAAGAGGAACGTTCAACCCCCCCTAAGAAAGAACAAGTCGCTATTGAAAGATTCATGAGACAAAGCCCTCCTACTTTTAGTGGATCATCTGATCCCACGACTGCTGAACAATGGATCAACTCCATTGAAAAGATATTCTCCATCCTCCAATGCTCTGAAAAAGAGAAGGTTCTCCTGGCGGCTTATCGTATGGAGGGTGAAGCTGATCAATGGTGGACGTTGATCAAAAATACGAAGCCTGAGGATGAGATCGAGGCTTTGGAATGGAAGGTATTCCGGAAGATGTTTTTCGATAAATATTTTCCACGCACCCTCCGTCTTAAGATGGAAAGGGACTTCCTTTCCCTCAAGCAGAATGATGAGGAATATATGGGAGCGTACGAGGAAAACTTCACAAGGCTTGCACGATACACTTCCGGCTTTGTCGTTACCCCCGAATGCAAGGTTGACCGCTTCTTTGGTGGGCTGAAGCCTAGCTTGCGGAAAGCATTAGCGATCCGTGACTTCGAAAGCTATGAGGAAATTGTCCGATGTGCCCTCAAGGTTGAAATGGAGATCGGAGAATCACAGGGGTATCATGGGGACAAGAAGCGGAAGGTGGACTTCAATGCTGGTGGTCCGATGGATAAATCCAACAGCGCTAAGAAATTCCAGCACCCCACTTGCCAAAAGTGTGGAAAAAAACATCCTGGAAATTGCCTTAGGGGGACAAGAAAATGATTTAAGTGTGGAAGAGAAGGGCACCTAGCTGTTAACTGTCAGGAAGAAGGACCCACGGCTGCGACGAAGGGGAAGAACGCTCCGTTCGAACCTCAACGCGTTGTTCAATGCTTCAAATGCAAAGAACCGGGTCATTTTGCGAATCAGTGCCCTAATCCAAGGGTTATCGGAGGCAATCAACATCCTCCAAGACAGCAAGGAAGAGCTTTTGCCATCACTTCTGCCGAAGTGAACCCCGACAACGAAGTGGTGACAGGTACGCTAGTTATTCATTCAAGAATAGCGAACGTACTTTTTGATTCAGGTTCTACGCATTCTTTTATATCACAAAAGTTTAGTAGAACAATCCCTGCACCACCACAAATCCTGGAAGTAAAGATGTCGGTGAGTACGGCAAATGGGGCAATCATTGCATCCCATGAGTATAAGTCCTCCCCTGTTATAATCTGTGGATTGAATTTCCCGGCGAACCTCGTCATACTCCCTTTGGTGGAATTTGATGCAATTCTTGTCATGGATTGGCTTTCCTTATATAGAGCCAACATAAATTGTCGGGAGAGGGAAATCACACTCCATATGGAGAATCGACCCCCGATTCTTTACAAGTGTCAGGAGGAAGATGAATCTCCTTTAGCTCCATCATCTCAAGCATGGATATTACTGCCTTATGAGCACGCATATCTGGCTCAGATGATTGAGTCCAAGGAAGAAACCACCCTTGAAGAAATGCCTATTGTGAGGGAATTCGCTGAAGTGTTTCCCGAGGAACTTCCTGGTCTTCCTCCAAGAAGAGATGTTGAGTTCTCAATTGAACTTATACCTGGGGCGCTACCAATATCCAAGACTCCATATAGAATGGCTGTGGTTGAGCTTGAAGAACTGAAGAAACAACTACAGGAGAATCTGGATAAAGGGTTTATACGCCCAAGTGCATCACCATGGGGTGCACCAGTCCTCTTCGTCAAGAAGAAGGATGGGTCAATGCGGCTTTGCATCGATTATCGTGAACTTAACAAAATCACGATAAAGAACAAGTATCCTCTCCCAAGAATCGATAACCTGTTTGATCAGCTTCGTGGAGCACAATACTTCTCCAAGGTCGACTTGCGGTCGGGATATTATCAAGTAAGGGTGAAGAAGGAAGATATCCCCAAGACTGCTTTTCGTACAAGGTACGGGCACTATGAATTCATAGTAATGCCTTTTGGACTCAGCAATGCTCCATCAATATTCATGGACTTGATGAATAGAGTCTTTAGAGATTACTTAGATAAATTTGTGGTAGTCTTTATAGATGATATTCTAATATACTCCAAAACCAAGGAGGACCATGAGGAGCATTTAAGAACTGTACTGGAGACTTTGCGCAAGGAGAAGCTCTATGCCAAGTACAGCAAGTGTGAGTTCTGGTTAAAGGAGGTCTCATTCATGGGCCATATCGTCACAAGCAGTGGGATAGCTGTGGACCCCTCCAAAACAGATGCAATTGAGGGATGACCGAGGCCAACATCGGTAACTGATATCCGTAGCTTCTTGGGGTTAGCTGGATATTATCAACGATTTGTGAGAAACTTCTCACGATTGTCCAACCCTCTTACCAAGCTAACTCGAAAGGGAGTAAAGTTTTCTTGGAGTGATGAATGCGAAGAAAGCTTCAAGGAGTTGAAAAGGAGGCTTATCACTGCACCTGTGCTCACTTTACCCACAAGTGGGGAGCTTTTTGTGGTATTCAGTGATGCTTCGAAGAAGGGATTAGGATGTGTGCTGATGCAGAATGACAAAGTGATATCCTATGCCTCAAGACAGTTGAAAATCCATGAGAGAAACTATCCAACGCATGATCTGGAGTTGGCGGCGGTGATCTTTGCCTTGAAAATCTGGCGGCATTATCTCTATGGAGAGAAATGTGAGATATATACTGACCACAAGAGTCTTAAATATATATTCACACAGAAAGAGCTTAATATGCGCCAGAGAAGATGGATAGAGCTCATAATGGATTATGACTGTTCAATACATTACCACCCTGGGAAGGTGAACAAGGTGGCGGATGCCCTAAGTAGAAAGGATCCAGCAATTCTATCAATGATGAGAATTGAAAAGGATCCAATCTTTTTAGACTTGATGAAGATGGATGTGGAAATCATAAAGAAGGGAACATCATCAATCCTTTCACAAATGATTGCTCAACCATCTCTTTTGGAAAGGTTAAAGGATGATCAAAAGGTTGATGCGAGAATCCAAGAAAAAGTGGAAGCTATCAAAAAGGGAAAATCCTCATAGTTTAATGTTAATGAAGAAGGAATTGTGCGGTTTTGGAAAAGACTATGTGTTCTATCATGTTCGGAGCTGAAGAAGGAACTTTTGGATGATGCACATAGTTCAAATTTCTCTATTCACCCAGGGAGCACAAAGATGTATCAAGATCTCCGAGAAAACATTTGGTGGGATAATATGAAGAAGGAGATCGCTGAATATACATCAAAGTGCCTGGTGTGTCAGCAAGTGAAGGCAGAGAGGCAGAAGTCTAAGGGGATGATGCAACCATTGCCCATACCAGAATGGAAATGGGAGAACATCACCATGGACTTCGTCACTGGACTTCCAAGGACATCCAAAAGCAACAATGCAATCTGGGTTATTGTGGATCATCTTACAAAGACTGCACACTTCATTGCTATTCGAGAGGATTTCTCTTTGGATCAACTGGCACGGATATATATCAGGGAAGTGGTACGGTTGCATGGAGTACCACTATCTATTGTGTCTAACCGAGATCCAAGATTTACCTCTAAGTTTTGGAAGCGTCTTCAACATGCTCTGAGTACTGAACTGAACTTCAGTACGTCCTATCATCCTCAAACTGATGGCCAATCCGAGCGGACTATCCAAACACTTGAGGATATTTTGAGAGCGAGCTCAATGGACTTTAAAGGAGGATGGGATCAACATCTTCCTCTAGTTGAGTTCTCTTATAATAATAGTTTCCACTCGAGCATCCAAATTTCACCATATGAAGCCTTGTATGGTAAAAGGTGTAGAACACCGGCATGTTGGGATGAGGTCGGTGAACGTAAGCTGCTTGGACCAGAAATGGTCGAAGAAATGGTGGAGAAGGTGAAAACCATTCAGCAACATATCAAGGCAGCCCAAAGTCGACAGAAGAGTTATGCAGATAATCGTCGACGAGACCTTGAGTTTAAAGTTGGAGACATGGTGTTTTTACGCATATCTCCATGGAAGAAGGTCGTGAGGTTTGGAAAGAAAGGGAAGTTAAGTCCAAGGTACATCGGCCCCTTCGAGATTCTTGATCGTGTTGGGGCTGTGGCCTATCGACTAGCACTTCCACCTACTATGGCCAAGGTGCATGATGTCTTCCATGTATCCCTCTTAAGGAAGTACATACGAGACCCTTCACATGTACTCTCTTCCGAGGTGGTACAATTAGAAGACGATCTTTCTTATGAGGAGCAACCAGTGAAGATCTTAGATCGTAGAGAAAAAGTTCTACGAAATAAGACAATGCCCCCCGTCAAGGTGTTGTGGAGAAACCACAAGTTTGAAGAAGCAACTTGGGAGTCGGAGGATATGATGAAGCTAAGTTACCCACATTTGTTTTAGTGTGGGAAAAGGAAAATTTCGAGAGCGAAATTTCTTAAGGGGGGAATGTTGTAACGACCCAAAATTTCATTAATGGAAAATCCCTCTTGATCCAGTTAAATGTTTCTTTATGAAAAAAAAATGTTTTTATAAGATGTCAACTTCTTTAGTTTAATGTTAAGATTTGTGACTGTTACTTTTATAGCTGTTGAACAGTGATCATCTGGGTAGTTTAAATATAAGGCTTTAACGAACCAATTTTCTACTCAGACAAAGGAAGCGATGGCCTCATCCAATAGAATTGCCCCTTACGAAGCCCATTTGTCGGAGCTCGGAAAGGAGGTGGCGTCTTTGGGCTTTTCCCTTGACCAAGCCCAAGCTGAGCTTCATCAAGTCAAGCTCGAACGTGATCGTCTACCTGAAAAATGGAAGTTGATAGAGATTACCACTCGAGCAATGTTATCAGAGCAACCCCAAGAGTCTGTCACCATCGCACACCTTACCCTTAGGTCTTATGCGGCTATTTTAAGGGGTTATGTAACAAATAAGTAGCACCATGTTCATGTACATTATTTTTGTATATAATAATGAATATAATTTCTAGTCATTTTTGATACATTGTAATTAGTTTTTAAAGTACAAATGGTGTTTTTTACTTATTATTTAATTAAGAATTATATTTTATTAAATTAAAGGATTTTTTGGAATTAAATAATATTTTAATAAAATATTGTTATTAATATTAAATTAATTTTTATTAAATATAAATGATCTTATAATTTTATGAATGCAATTAAAATTTTTATTAAGGTTTGAAAGCCATTTCTGTCAAAACCCGTGAATTTTTATAAATGTCGGTTTTTATTTTAAAAGTGAAAATTAACATATTTAGAAAATTATTTAGATAAAATAAATATTATTTTTGGAATCAGGACGTCGAAATTATCCAACGGTGAATTTTTCATAATTTTCTGAGACAGTCAAATTTTTGGGTAAAAATTAAATACCATTTAAATATATAATGTGTTTTATGACATCATAATGACCCAATGGTGATGTAATAAAATACCATAATCCTTATGTTCGGACAATATGTGTTTTATCATTAAAATAATGAGGTTTTGGGTTTGTTTGACTCACTTTTCAAAGCATTAATGGAGCCCTCAAGACTTATTCAACACTTTGCCTTTTTAAATTAATTTCCATGGGAGTCTGACTCACCTCCACATAAGCAACCCTAATTTTTTAATAAGTTCGGACCTTGGCCTTGTAAAATATTGTTTTCCTCTTTCCTTTTCCAGAAACCATGGGCAAATACCATGGTATGGTTTGTGGTTTGGATTATTTTAATATAAGGGGTCCCAAACCTAAATAATAAAGATTTCTCTCACCTTTCCTATATAAACCCACCCAAGCTCCCACTTCCTCCTCACTCAAAGCCCTTGAAGTTCGTCCAACCTCTGCCCTAATCTCTCTAGAATCCTCTCAAGGTGCCCCAAGCTCCCAAGAAGCCTCTCACAAGCCTCTCTCTAGCCTTTGGAAGCACACTTCCAAGTAAGGGTTTTTCTTCCTTTCTCATTTTTGTCAATTTTCTTTAAGTTGTATTGCCCTTTTAATTTCATTTATGAATGTTGGGGTATGGTTTCTAACCTCTCCCATACTGCCCTCTTATTGTTTGAATGATGGGAGACCCCTTTCTCTCTCATTAAATGCCTCCCATGTACACCCGTTACTATGCCGAAATTCCGAAAGGAACCTTTTTTTTCCACTTTTATATTCAAGCAATACTTTTTTATCATGAATCTAAATTCCTTTTCAATTGTTGGGACATGTATCTATATGACCTTCTTACTGTCCATTACATGTAAATATGATGAGTAACCCCTTTCTCTCTCATCAGCCTTTTTTATGAATTCTTATGTCACGCCGTTACGCTGCCGAAATCACACCGATTTTCTAAGCCAATATCATTGTGTAGTGAATACCATGCCCATTTCTCCATCAAGGGTATTCACCATTATGCACATTTACTTATTGATTGTAAAGTTTCATGTATGAATTCCACATTCCTTTATCGTGGAATAAATGATTATGTTTTATGAATCCATGTTTTATGATCCATGTGGCACACTTATGCATGAAATGAAATGTTTAAGAAGGGTGCGCCCTGATAGCGCTCCAATGCATTGGGTAAAGTATATTATCATGATACGTCATGTGCAATGAGTGTTGACTCATGCTAATTCAAGTGAAACGAGGGTTTACTCGTGCTTCAAGTGCAATGAGGGTTTACTCATGCTCTATGTGCAATGAGCCTTGGCTCATGCTAATTCAATGTTAAGTGTTGTTGCCACATTTCCATGTTATGAATATCATGCTTTATCATGCCTTTATGTTCATGTCTCTCTTATGATCTATTTATATGACTATTTCCTAACATGTATTGTACTCCTCATGTTATTCATTGTGTACTCCCTTACTGGGCTTTATAGCTCACCCTTTTCTTATGCATGTCCTCAGGTTATCCCATGCAATGCTAAGTACGAAGGAATGTAGTGGTCATGTAAAGGAAGTTTTCAATAAGGATGTTGTATTTCAAGTTTAAAGTTTTTATGTAATGATCCTAAGCCCCAAAGTCACTAAACCTCTCGATCTTCTTTGTTGTATCAAGTAAAGTTTTATGTAATTAAGCATGTTTAAGTTGTAATAAAAAGCAGGGTTGTCATAAAATTATTAACCTATAATAGAGAATATGTGATGATGTTAATTACTCTTAAGTATGTGACTTTAAGAGTATTTGATGTCATTTGGAGATACAATTTAACATGGGAGACTACATAATCAAATTCTTCTATGTTTTGGGTTTCAATATTAGTTTGGATTATATCGAAGGATTTTAAGGACAATTGATTATTGAATGGTATTTATTTAACTTTGGGGTATTGTTGGTTTAATTTTAGAAATTAAGATTAGTGCATATTTATCTCAAGGAATATCCTTTTGGGCGATCATTAGATCTTTCACTAACCATTTTGGTTTTGATTAATCTTCAAAGACAATGTAAATATATAGTTTATCCTGCATGGATAATGTGATTCTATAGAAGTTTATTCTAGCTCTTCCAGTGTGACCAAGTCTTCTTGAATACTCATCGTTTAAAAAAATTGAGTTAGTGGTGGAAATTTATTAAAGAATGAAACTCTACTTAAAATTTAAGTACATCTCTTAATGTTCTTAGTCAATATCATAAATGAATTCCTCGTCCTTATGTAATGTAACTTAAAACAAAAAAATATGTTGTTCGTTTACTTTCATACTAAGAGACTAATGGTCGTTTGTCCCAACACAAGTTTGTGGTTTTATTATTGTTAACATTCTCCTGATCATGATTTCTATCCCTCTCCATCAGAACTTGGAACTTAGTTTATCTTCCATATCCATGTTTTCCTACATGGAATCCTAGTATGGGTTATCTTGGATGACCTCTATACCTCTCTTTCTTTCTTTTAAAGTGATAGTTTTATTGACTATTTTTCCGATGTGGGACTTTCTATTATATTCCCAAGCACAATTTTAAAAAAAATCTGGATGCAATTTATTGAAGGAGGAGAGAATGTAACACCCCAAGCTTCCACGGTACGTTTCCCTTCGAATAATGCAATGGCGTGCATTGTACGTAACTTCGAGATTTTAACATACCACAACCAATCAAACTAGCCATTATGAATAGTAATACCTACTTTTTGAAATTTTATAAATTCTATCTCTCAAAATGGACTTCATTTTTGGATTCGGAATATCGAAATTATCCTAGGGTGAAATTTTGGTACTTTTCGGATAACTTTCATATTTTGATGGATAGTGAAAATTACTAAATTTTAATTAAAAACAACTTTTTTAATCAAAATAATTAATAGTGATAAATTATGAATTTGAGTGGTTTTAAAGTATATATAGAATATATTTTTACCATGTAATACAATGTGGGTAATTGAACATAATTTCACATTTAAACCAGACATAAACAAGTGCCAATCTTTTGATAGTTATTATCTTTTAAAAACACGCTTTTTGTTTTAACAACGGGAATTAATTTTAAATTAATTTCTGCCACTTCTGTGTTTTGAATTTAGAAAAATGGATTCCATATTGGAATCAGGATGTTCAAATTGTGTAAATAGGTAACTTTTATTTTTAGACATTTTGGATAATTACTTCGGTAAATATTTTAATTTACCATGGTTAAAGGGTAAATCCGGTAAACAATGGTTAAAGAAATAATATTATAATAATACTAAATTACCCTAAAACGTGTCTTAACCCTATTGGTTAATAAATGGTCGACCATGGGTATCTTTGGGTAGATTTTGGGACCCCATGGATCCACTTGTAAGTGATAATGACACTTTATTTTAATTAAGTTAAAATAAATACAAAAATGACACAAGCATATATCTTTTAGATAAACAATTGTAACATAGGGTTATATATGTTGGATTTTGGACTATAAATATTCATTAAAAAGATAAAAATATTTCCTACATAATGATATTTTATTTATAATTTTTAGACATTAAATAAGTTAATTTATTTATGACACAATGGTCATGCAGTAATTACCATAATAGTGAAAAATTAGAATAATTGATATTATAAATACCCAAATAAATATAATTTGAGACTTTTGTTGAATTACACGAATTTTCTAGGTTACTATGACATATTAGTATTGATTTAATTAAATTTTTTCGTAGTAATTATTATGTTATGTGTTTCACAAAAATCAACTATTGAATAGTGTCTAAATTGACATAAAATAGTTTTTAAAACAAATATTATATTATTAATTGATATTAAATTCCTAAAAATCTAATGTTCGGCCAATAGACTTATATAATGATATTTATATCATTAATGGAACACTTGGTGGTCTCTTGGATGTATATAGTAAGTTTATTAACTATATAATATAAAAATACAAAGTGACATGGTAAATGTCAAACTAATTAACTAAGAGTTAAAAATAAACTCTATGGTTAATATAGTGATCCAAACCTGTCTAAATTCTATTAGATGAATTTATTTCGACCTATACCCACCTTAACCTTTGAATAATAAACTTTTGAACCATTATAAACCGAATATGAATTTATTATAAATTAATATTTCTAGCTTTTCCAAAGGTGTCACTCACCCCTCTTATAAAAGGGCACTCCTTCTTCTCATTTCTTCACACCTTTAAAGTCTTTTTGTTCGGCCAACCCCTGCCCAAATACTCTCTCAACTTCCCTCACTACAACCTAGAGGCCTTAGTTTGATCCAAAATCCAACCTAAGGATACATTTTGATCAAATCAAAAGGAAGAACCAGAAGAAGAGGTAATGTTTTCACCACCCCTTTTCAAGTTCCTTTCTTCTTCCACTTATTATTTCTTTGTTATTACCATTATAAAATAATAACTCCAGTATCATATATATAATGTGATGTTATTATAAATATGGTACAACCATATTCAGTTTTCTATCCATCCATTTAACAACATGTCACCATACGTGCGTACGTACGGCTTACCGTCTCCATGTCGTGGTGTAATTGTTATTCAATTTATTATTATTTGGATGGTTATAATAATGATGTGTAAATCATGTAAATAATAAATATAACATGATAATGATTCTGTATATATGATATAACATCCAATTATATATTTTTTTAATATCAAAAGAATGATATTGTCGCTCGTGCGTACGTACGGACTACCGTCTCCACGAACGCGATGAGATTCATTCTCCATCATATCCATTCAAGTATAATTATAATTTGATGATTTAAAAATAGTATCTGAGGACATGATATAATTCTGTATATGAATAATATACATCCCATTAATAATAAATATGGCTCACATAACAAAGAATATAATGTAAAATGAACCTGTTAACACCCGAAATGATGATAATTCTAAGATATTATTAACAAATCAATGTTAAAAGATCATATATGATATCATATTAAAGTAAATGATTCTTGTATAATTCAATAACAATTATTTCACCATTATACAGGAGGTTAACCTACCGTCGAGCATGGAAAAAGTACAAATTAAGGGATTTTCTTATCTTACTTTCAATTCCGTGAGATTTCCATTGTTCGCCACTAAATTATTGAAAGTGGTGTATTGTGTACTTCCATTTGATATATATTATCATGATTATCTTTATATTCATGTTATTCTGTAAATAATTTGGTGGTTATTAACTTTTGGCCATACGACTCAGTTGATTAACGTGGTAAGGAGTTTCTTATCTCACTTTTAATTTCGTGAGAATTCCATTGTTCACAACTTAATTATTGCATGTGGTGTATGTGTACTGCCCATGATTGTATTCATTGTGTAATATACTTTAATTTATTGGTATATAAATCATCATGGTATGATCCTTCTTTCATGGGTTTATGTTTCGTAAGTTACCTAATCGATAAGGGAATTTGAAATTTCAATTTCCACTCATTTGGCTGTACACATATTTCATTGATTATATTACCCCAAGATTATGTGTGGAATCACTATTCATTTGATTATGTCATAATTTCCACTCCCCTTCCTGTGGATATACTTTTTATACACATAATCACTCCATTGATAATTTCTCAATTCATTGATATGAATTTGATAAGAGTAATTTTAACTCATTCTACATTTGTTGAGTTAAACATCCAATTCGTTGGTGTTGTTTTTACAAGAATATGTGTGAATGTCCTTTTATTGTTTTACACTGAATATCCAATCATATTTAGTGTATTTATAATTTTCACATATAATTATGTCGTTGATTTATCCTTAACCTAAGGATACGGCCTATATGAGAGATTTCATCTCAATTTACATTCAATTGAGACTTCTTTGTTGTTATACACCAAATCACTTCATGTTGTGTATATAATGTACTTTGACATAGTATATCATGAATTACTTTTTTCTAATGATATTAAAATGTTTTTGATTACCTCAATTATTTGTATTCAAGTGTCTCTTTTTGTTAGAATATCTAACCAAAATACAATTTTTAAATTTTTTAAAGACTTATTCATCTAAATATTTCTCATCAATGTCTATGTTTTAAAAATGGTTTTAAGGATTTATTTATATGGACTTTAATGTTTAGAAAGTAAAACTCCTTTTAAAAAGTTTCAAAGTGGTATGGGACACTTTGATTCAAAAATCTACTTTTAAATGGCTTCTTGACAAATAGTGTGACTTTTAAATGTTTTTAAGAAAAGGGGGATATTTCTCTCAAATAGTTTTGATGATTATTTTCAGCATTGTCAACATCCTTCATTATTCTTGATTGTGGTTAATGTGATACAATAAAATCTTCCATATTGTGTCGAATGAGTTATGTTTGACTGTGGATGTGCTATTTTTATACCATTCATGGTTTGTGGTTAAAGTATTGACATTTCGTATGCTAGTTTTAATACGAATGTTTATGTTATGTTTAAGCCTGTTCATATGAGGAATGCATTGGACTTAATAAGTGACGGGTGGAGCCCGCTATAGCTCCTCGATGCATCGGTATGTCTCATGAGATAAACTAGTGTCTTGGCACACGGCCTTGGAAAAATCTTATTTGTAGTCTTGGCACGAGGCCTTGGCTATGTGGTTATGATAGTCTGGCATTATGAATTCCATCATTATGAAAGTGGTTATTGATATTGCATGTGATTATTCGATTAGTACAAATACCATGTGAATAAGTAAATGGAATTATTTCATTTTATTTTTGCCATACTATGTTTAAGTTCAAGTTTAAAAGGCTTTTGTTTTAGTTATACATTGCCTTAAATGTTTATTCTTATTTATAATAGTTTCTGCTATATTGTTATCCTTACTAGGAATTTGAGCTCACCCCTTTTCCATGTTTTATTTTTCCCAGGAAGTGAAGAAGTAAATTATGAATGACCTGCAGGGATATTATGAGGGGATTATAGTGTGGATTATGGAGACAATATGGTGTTGTAGTAGTTTTTCACTTCTTGATGTAATGTAAAACTTTATGAATATATCTAGTGCTTCCAAGGCTACTAAACCAATCGGTCTTTCGAGATTTGATCTTTCTTGTGATCATGCCAATGTTAAGTAATAATGCACCGACTCTGGGTAACTGGGGTTGGGGCGTTACATCACCTCATTTGAAACTCCTCAGGGATATGATTAGGGTAGTTAACATTTTATTTACAATCCATTTTGAAGGATTTGAATATATAATGAAAAAGAATAAATTTTGTTAAACATAAGGTGTTTTATATTAAAAATAAGGTGTCATGATATTCTATAAATTATTATACATTTTTCTCAATATGACTATTGTTACACCCACTATAATATTTTGAATTAGAAAATAGAAGGAACATGAAAGAGTTATGTTAACAATGAAAATGATAGACAAGGTTATGGTGAAGAGAAAAATATGGTATGTTGATTGGAGTGAAAAATATCATGTTCATACCTAATTAGTTTTCCAAAAATGTGATTAATAACATATACCGTAAAAAATTCCAAAATCACCATAAAAGAGAAGGACTGAGTTTTTTAAGAGCCCCAGTGGTGAATACCATGGATAAAATAATGATCAATTTCCACCAAGTAAGAAATGTTGAAGGAGAAACCTGGGGACGTGTCTTAATAGAATGGATAAACACTTTATGTGTGGGAAATAATGGAATAATAAATATAATTTCCCCGAAAAAATGAAGAGTACAATGGAAGGAAATAAAACTCATCTTAATAATGCATTTGTATTTCATTTCCATAAATTTGGTGAACTTGGGAATTACCCGATTCAACGCCCTATTCTACAGGATAACCTCTTGACCAAGGAAGGACCTATGTGGAAATAAATGTATGATGTGTTTATATGTTGGGGTTGTATTGAAAACCTTATTTAAAATGATATTTAGTGATCAACCATATTTCAAGATTGTTTATCAAATGTATTTTGGAATTTATATTAATACTGATTTAGAAAAAAGAACAACTCATAGGATGGATTACAATATGTCATGTATGGAAAGGCTGTGGGGTTTAAACACATAACTGAAGGGTGATAAGGGTACAACACCTATGAAAATCTGATGTGATTTCCTGGTTAGCGTAATTTTTTTAAGTTAAAATATCTAATGGATAAATATTATTTTGATTTTTTGGAATTTTTTTAATCAAATAGATAACATTAGTATTGGAAAATGATTTGTTTATTAAATGATTAATGTTGCTTCAGAATTATTTTTCTATTTTTGGAATCCTATAATATTATGGTAAATGTAATATTTTGAGTAATAAATGATGAAATTTATTCTTTAGTCAAATATGATTTTATTGTGGACTAATGGAGATTTAGGTTATATTGGGAAATGGTTAGAAAACTATGGAGATTATGATATTTAGAAAATAAAATTTTTAGTATAATACATTAAGGGTGATTGATGAAATTTGGAAGACTATATGATCCAATCCTAATGATTTATGGGTTTTATTCTTGGTTTAGAATATTTTTTAGGAAGTACAGTTATCTGAGAAATGATCAATGTTGAAATTTGGATATTATTGTTGAATTTTGGAGGTTATTTTTGGGTAATTATCTAATATTATCCAAACCATTTTGGTTTTGGTTAATGTATAATGATATGAAGAATATATGGTTATATTTTTATGGATTTATTGACCAGTTGAAGTTGATTTTAAATCATCAGGCATAAGATATTCATCTCGAATACTCATCGATTTGAGAAAAAGATGAGTTTGTAGTGTAAGTTGATTAAAGGATGAAACTATATTTGTAAAGTGTTTTTACTTATTAATTAAATTAATTAATCAAATCAAGGGAAAATATCTTGAAACCAAAAATATTATCATACTACCTTGTTTTTTTTATAAACCAAATGGTCCCTTAAATCATCACAAATTTATAGCATTGTGATTTTAAACTTTATCATGACCATGTCCTCTGTGACACAGCATCATTTTAGACTAATAATTAAATTAATTCATCAAATTTAGATAAAATATCTTGAAACCAAAAATGTAATCATACTACCTTCTTTTTTTATGAATAAAATGGTACCTTAAATCATCACAAATTTATATCTTTTTGATTTTTAACTTTCTCATTAAATGTTCTCTATCACTCTCCATCATAACATGGTGTTTATATTTCTCTTCTACTTCCATGTTTTCCTATATAAAACACTGGTTTGTGTTATCTTCTGTGACCTTCAAACTTCCCTTTCTTAATTTTGAATTGAATGTTTTATTGACCCTCATTACTATGTGGGATTTCAATAAATGTATTTTGAATAATCAAAATGCATTTACAAAACCCATATTCAAAAATTTTTAGGATGTAATTTATTATATTAGGGAAGAATATAACACCCAATAATTTATATGTTATGTCTCTTTTTAAATTCACTTTCCTTGATATCTTACGTTGCCCGCAATAGCGAGCAAAACAAAAAGCTAAATATTATTATTTAAATTTCATAGTTATGACCTAGTCATTAAATTAAATGTTATTAATATTATTATTTTAAATTAATAAATTATATTTTATATAATAATATATTATTAATTTACTTATTGCCAATTAATTAAAAACAAAATATAAAATGATTCAATATTATGGAAATATTTTTATTTTCATGCTCTCTTTGGAGTTTTGTCTTAATAAATTATTTTAATTACACTTAACAAATTATATATATGAAATATTTTTCTTTATATTCAATAAAATATTATTTATATTCATCCAATAGATTTTATTGGTATAACATAAGAACAAACCCAATTTTACCTATAAACCCCAATATTTTTCAAGAAGTTAGTTTTGTCTCATTTTGATGGAGAACATATTTTAATTCTGATTTCGGTAGTTTTGTAAAAACTATTTAAAAAAAATAAAATTTTACATTCAAATAAGAGTATAAGAATTTAATTTGGGGTAATTTTTTGGTATTTTTCTAATAATATTCATTTTTTATGAATATTGAAACAAATATTTCATTTTAGTTGAAAATATTGTTTTTGTATAAATAATTTATGGTGTTTAATTATATTTTATATTGGTCTTAAAGTATAATAATATAAATATTTTATCATATAATCTAAATCATGTCAGTTTAACCATTTTCTCATTGAATTTACATATAAAAGATTTCAATCTTTTGAGGGTTTTTTTACTTTACAAACTCGTTTTCTAGTTCATTCAACCTACTTTATTTTTAATTAATTTTTGAAATATATGTGGATTAAATTAAAACAAGATTCCATATTTGGAAAAAAAGGGCCAAAAATTAGTAAATAGTATTCTTTTATTTTTAAACATTATGAACAATAACTTTAATAATATTTTTTATTACCACTATTAAGGGTAAATATGGCAATTAATTTAAATTTTTTATTGGTCCTTTGTTCTCTATCCTTGAGTGCTAAAAATAAGGGAAGGTTTTTATATAAGTCATTAATTTTTCTGGTGAATATAATCAATGGTGTAAATTGATCAATAAAACTATGTCTAAGGAGGAAATTGATTCCTTGGAATGGGAAGATTTCAGGAAAATACTTTTCAATAAATACTTTCCCCAAACTCCCCATTTTAAGATGGAAAAAGAGTTACTTAGATTAAAGCCAAAGGAACATGAGCCTATCGAGTTATATGATGAAAACATCATAATAATTTCACGATATGGCTCTGGAATATTCTTGAACACCGAAAGAAAATAGGATCACTTATTTTTCAGACTAAACATGAGTATACCAAAAGCATTGGGATTCAAAACGTAGATAGTTATGAAGATATTGTTTATTTTTCCTTATGTTTGAAATATATATAAGAGAATCTCAGTGTACACATGGTCCTAGAAGTAAAAATTTGAAGATGGAAATTTATATGGGAGGATGAACAGATAAATCCCATGATAGAAAGAAAACCCAGTATCCCACATGTCAAAATTATGGGAAGAAGCATCATGGAACTATCTAAAGGTAACATGGTAATGCTTCAAATGTGTAAGAGTGGGTCATCAATAAAATAAATGTAAAAGAAATATGAAGAATCCCCCTTATGTGGATGGAGAAATAAAGATCTGTGTCAAAAATCAGCAAGTAGTGTAGTGTTTCAACTTCAAGGAACATGGGAATTATGCAATCCATTTAATTAATCCATGGGTTACTAGAGGTAATAAACACTAGCCTCTGAGGTATAAAGGAAATGCATTTGTTGTCACAACTACTAAGGTAGATCCCAACAATTATTTTGTGATAGGTAAGAAGGATATTTATTTAAAAATAGATAATATACTTTTTGATTCTAGTTTTAGTCATTCTCTAATATCTAGCAAGATTAGTAGAACTATATAAACACCACCTCAAAATATGGAGGATGAGTAATTTGTGAGAACAGTGAATGGTGAAATTATTTCATCCAAAGTATATAACTCCTCCCCAATTGATCTATGTAGACTAAACCACTCATCAATTTTTTTCAAACTTCCTTTGTTATAGTTGTATGTTATATTTGTCATGGATTAGCTATATTTATATAAATTCCACCTCAACTATTGAGAAAGGGAAATAGATCGTTAAATCCCAAGGCATCCTATGATTACTCACAAGTGTTAAGAAGAAGATGAATCTTCTCAAGAATCATCATCTCAATTTTTTATATTATTTCCTCAAGAAAAACAATATATATCCTAATGATTAATATATTGGATAGTATCATTCTCAATGACATTCCCATTGTGATGGAAAATATTGATGTGTTCTATGATGAATTTCTAGGTCTTCCTCCTAACCATGAGGATGAGTTCTCAATCAGAAATATTCATGGATCGCTTCCTATATAAAATAAACCTTATAAAATGGACATAATTGAGTTGCATGAATTGAATAAGAAATTATAATAGAATCTGTATAAGTGTTTTATAAGGTCAAATGCTTCACTATGGGGTGTGTTAGTCATCTTTTTCAAGATGAAGTATGGATCAATGTTCCTATTCATTAATTATCATGATCTAAACAAAATCTTAATAAATAATGAGTATCCCTTTCCATATATTTATGATTTTTTGATAAAATATATAAGTCCAAGTGTTTCTTTATATTGGACCTTCAGTTAAGATATCACCAATTAAAGGTGAAGAAGGAATATATTCCCAAAACTACCATTTGAAAAAGGTATGAACACTATGAGTTCACTGTGATGCCCTTCAGACTCACTAATGCTACAAAAAATCTAATGAAATTAATGAATTGAGTCCTTAGATGTTACCTCAACAAATTTGTGTTAGTCATTATTGAAGATATTAAAAAATACTCTAAGAGAAATGAGAAGTTTTTGTAACATTTGAATACTATGATAATGAAATTCTGAAGGGCGACACTATATGAAATGTACAGTAAATGTGATTTTTTGATGAAGGAATTATCCGTCATGGGGCTTGTTATCACTAGAAAAGTAATATATGTGGAACATTCCTAGATAAATGAAATCAAAGAGTGGCCTAGGAAAATAGTTTTATTAGAGATGTGTATTTTTCTTGTCTTATCTCGGTACTTCCATTGTTTAGTACGTAATTTCACAAAATTTTCTAGCCCTTTAACTTTTTTAAGATGAAAATGGTTAACATATGTTTGGACAAAAGAATGTGAGGAAAGAATCAAGTATCTAAGTAATAGGATAATCACTCCACATGTACTCATATTACCAACAAGTGGATAAATTTATTTATATATAGTGATGCTTAAAATAAATACGTGGGTTGTATACTCATGAAAAATGAGAAATTGATAGCCTACGCCTCACTGTAGTTGAATATCCATGGGTATAACAACCCAATACATGATTTGGATCTACCATCTACGATTTTTTTTCTTTTTAAATTTTGGGGAACTACATTTATGGTGAGAAGTGTGACATATAAATTGATCATGAGAGTCTACAGTATATTGTCCCACATAAATAGAACAACATGAATCAAAGGATTTTGTTAGAGATAATTAAAGGCTAAGATTTTTTTTATTCACAATCATATTAAGAAGTAAAACAATATAGGTGATTCCATTAGAAGAAAATAACCTACTACTCTATCTATGATTTGAATTATGAAAGATATTATATTCATGGAATTGTAAAATATGGATCTAAAAATCATAAGAGTAGGGAATACATCCTACCTTTCCCAAAAAAAATTCCAACCATCTATCCAAAAGACAGACAATGAGTCACAATGGGATGATCTAGAGCTTCAAGAAAAGGTGAAAGAAGTAAAGGAATGGAATCTATAAGAGCTCTATGTCAACGATGGTGGTGGTATTTGGTTTGGAACAAGGATTTGTGTACCTTCATCAATTAAGATAAAGATTGAACTACTGAATAATGCACATATATCACCTTTCTCTATCGATTTTTGGAGTACCAAGATATACTATGATCTTTTAGAACACTTGTGGTGGTATAAAGAATGATATTGTGAAGTACGTCTCATGTTTTTTATATGTAAAAAGGATATAGAAAATAAATAGATGTCCAAACTGATTATTTAACCATTACCTACACCCAAAGTGAAATGGGAGAGTTTCACAATGAACATTGTCACTAATCTCTTGAAAACATCAAAATAAAATAAGGTGATATGGGTTTTGGTGGATTGAATCCCCAAGACATTCTAGTTTATTACTATTATGGAATATGCCTCACTTTATAAACATTACACGATATATGTTAAGGAAGTGGTGAGGCTTCATGGGGTACCTCTTTCAATCATCTCGGATTGTGATCCAAGGTTCAGATATATATTATGGAGTGGTATTAAACATTATTTGAGTAGTGAATTGAATTTCCGCATCTCCTACAACCCCAAAACTGATGGAAAATATGAAAGGACTCTTCGTATGCATGAAGACATGCTATAATCCCTCTCAATGGATTTCAAAGGTGGATGGGATCAAAATCCCCCATTGGTTGAGTTCTCATATAACAACAGCTTCCACTCAATTATTTAGATGGATCCATATGAATCTCCATATAGAAATAATTTTAAAACCATAACCTATTGAGATAAAATTGGAGAATGATAGATACGTCTATGTGATCTGTTGTATGAGATGATAGAAAAGTTTTAATCCATCCAAAAACACATAAAATATATTGAGATTTGGATAAATAGTAATTTTGACAACCGTTGAAGGTACTTAGAGATTGAAATTTATGTTAAAGACTTCCTTCAAATATCACCATGTATGGGAGTAATTGTCACGACCTGTCCCAAAGGGACCCAAACCAGGACTACACGAAGCGTACCTCTTATAGGATAGGCTTTGGAGACGAGCACTGAGTAGGTATATCCCAAAAATTAGAGGCATTTTCCTCAGTACCATTATAAATGCACACATCTCCAAGACCAAAATTCTGAAATGTAAAAAACTATTTTAATAAGAATTCGTTCCTCTAAGATACCAACAACAAAGTAGGACAATATAAAACTAGAAAGTAAACAGTTCTAAAATACAAGCCTATCCAAAAAGGATTCCAGAAAGTGAAATCACATGTCCTTGAAACTCATCCACAGAAAACCCTTCCTGAAGGGTAGGTACTAGATTGTTGTCTGAAGCCGCAGGAGTGCACCTTGACGATTGGGTCTCTCTAAGAACCACCTGGTCCTGGTCTACCTAGGACTCTGTCAAATCATTGATTGAATTCACAAGAAATGACACATATGAGAAATTATCGTGTAGGGATGAGTAAATCATTTCTCTGTAGGACACCCCTAAACCTTAAAGGAATACCACTAATAAATACATAATGTATACCATGATGAAATATACGAATTCAACCACAAAAAAAATTCATGAAGTATACCATGAAGAAATGAATGAAGTATGCCAAAAATAAATACATGCTTTATACCACAATGAAGATACAAAGTCAGCTCACACAGGTATAGTTCTGTAGTACGCAAAGAAATATTATATAACGTAATCCAAAAAACACCTAGTATTAATAAGACACATAGTCCCAATGAGACACATAATCTCGATAAGTCACTCAATCGCTATGAGACACAAAATCTTGATGAGAAACTTAGACCTGATGATACACTTAGTCTCGATGAGATAATCAGTCGTGATGAGATAATTAGTCCCAATGAGTCATGTTGTCTCAAGGACACAACCAACCACAGGATTCTTCACACAGTTTTCTTGTTTAGGTATAACTCACTCTCCAATAAAATCAAATTCATTTCAACTACCAAAAAAACTATCTTAGAGTATCTTAAAAGGAACAACTCACGCAAGGGTCCCAACACCACAAACGGTTCATCAAATGAACACAAATTTTGAAATTTATGGTTGTTTTAGTGAAAAGGTATGACCTGATTCAGGTCAAGGTCTAATCTGACCCACTCAACTGGGTCCGACCTAACAGCTGACCCAACCCAATCTGGCTGACCCAAATCATTTTGGCCTACTACGCCTCTTAGAGTGGCTCAGATCACTAGGTCTGGCCCATTCTACAGGCTGGTTTCTGTGCCATGTAAGGCCCAGCTCGTCCGCATCCCACCTAGCCATGTCGTCCTCCCTGATGGCGTACACCCCTATCCACACAGTCCACCCTGTCCGCGTGCCTCCCCCTGGTCCCTGTATAGACCATGTCCCACACGGTCCTAGCAACACCGCCCTATGACCTGTTGTCTTTCGTCGCACACGGTCACCTCTACATGCCACTATCAGCACCAGTAATCCGTACTGACAATCTAGTGGTCCCTTCCATGAACCATCAAGGATCTTCCATGTTATAGATCTAGCCATGTCAGGTCCTAATCTGCTTTTTGGTGGATTTTGCAGTCGATTTTCCTCTGATCAGAGGGTTTGATCGCATTTGAATCCTCCAGGAATGTCAAGTCATGACCATGAGGGTCCAACGGTGAATAAATCCAAGAAAGGGGAAGATAAATCCATCAAGAACATCTGAGGAACAAACCTTGGTCTTTGTTTGTTTCAGCCTTGATTCTTTCTCACTATAAGGATGAACAACGATGGTAATGAGCCTCCCATTAACAATTACCAATATTAACCATCCCAAAATAATGATCAAACTGCAGATCAACTTGTTCATTGGTTGATACATATTTTCCATTGATTCTAATAGCGGGAAGAAATCTCCAAGAGAACAAATGTAGTACCATGAGTTTGGATTGATCATTTATGAATAACTATTGCATTGTCTCCATCGACGAGATCCTCCAAATGCATCGGCACAATGATCCATTGTCTTCTCAATCCGTCATCATTGTCTGTTGAGAGGGTTTCTTTTCCATATATCATAGGAATCATAGGGTTGTGGTAAGAACCCTATATTCCTAAAAAATTATAATAAAAATGAAAATGATTTTTTGCGTCTAAATAAAATATTTTATTACATATACGTCCAAACACTAAATTTCGTTGCCAACCCACACTGGCTGATTTTATGAACTGCCTATGGTGAACGCATTTCTCTAAATGAAACAGAGCCCTAAGGTTTATAATATACACATCCCTTTGGAAGATGTTACTCTTTTTTCAGGAAAACCACTCTCGCGTTCTATTTAAAGATTAAAATTTGGTCAAAAATTATTCTAGGAACACTGGCCTCATAATCAAACATAATCATAGTGTATGGTCTCTAAATAATTCCACATAATATTTAAAAATAATCCATGGAAATTTGGAGGTGTTACAGTCTCCCTACCTTAGGGCTTTACATCCCTGAAAGACAAAGCAAAAGGGTATACAAAGATATGAGGGTACTAAGCTAGAATATGAGACTCCCCTTCCCATGCTCTCTCCTAGAGATTCTCATGCTATAAGAAAATGTGTAACGGAGGAATTGACCCCCCCACAAAAGTTCCCCTCATGTAGATCTTAGATCTCCTCTAGGTGATCCAAAATATTTACCACATTGTCAATGTCTAGCTCACCCCAGTCAATGTCGTGTAATGGATCATGCCCATATCTCCTCAAATGTGACACGTGGATAACATCATGAACCCTCTCTAAATATAGAGGTAGATTCAAGTGGTAAACCACCTTTCCAAATCTACATAACATCTATAAAGGGCCGATGAACCTCAGATATATCTTGTTTCCCCAATCAAATCATTGTATCTCGCGTTGAGGAGAGACCTAGAGGAGCACATTATCTCACTCCTTGAACTCGAAGGGACTCTATAGTAGGTCATTATAATACTTATAATGAATCCTTGTAGTATTTATATGCTCCTAGATGACCAACACCTTCTCTATAGTCACTTTCACCTGTTCAGATCCCATGAGTGTTGACTCTCCTACGTCTATCCAGCATAGTGGGGACCTGCAGGGTCGCTCATACAAGGCTTAGAATTGTGCCACACCGATGGTGGAATGGTAGCTGCTTTTTTTATGAAAACTCCACCATAGATAGGTGATCCTCCCAAATATGGCCAAAATCTAGGATTCAAACATGTATAATATCCTCTAGAACATATATGGTTTGCTCAGTCTGGTCTTCCATTTGTGGGTGAAAAGCTATACTTAAGAACAGTTGTGCCCCAACTACCTCCTGCAATCCCTTACACAACTGAGAAGTAAATTGAGCATCACGGTCTGATACTATAATCAATGGGACTCCATGGAGTCAAACTATCTCCTCCACAGAGAGGCATCCCAAGCCCTCTACTGAACTCTGCTCTCGAATCACTATAAAGTGGGCCGACTAGGTCAGTCGGTCAATGATAACCCATATGGTATCATCCCCCCCGGATGTATATGGTAACCCTATCATGAATTCAATCTATATCCCACCGCACTTACACTATGTCACCTAAAGGGTTTGATTAAAACCCACTAGGACCTGGTGCTCATCCTTTACCTATTGAAAAGTGAGGCATCGAGAGGCAAACTCTACAACTGCCTTCTTCATCCCCAGCTACCAGAACTAATATTAGAGTTTCTAGTACATATTATCCACACCAAGATGTACCTCTAGAGGTGATGTATGGAACTCCCCCAAAACCTCCCCCCATTATAGCACAAGTACCACTATGAATCCTTTGAAAATAATGATGTGCTCCCCACCTTTTTAATATCCTCTAGGAGAATTCCCTATGGAAATCTGAGCACATAACGTCATATAGTTGGTATCTCTTTGTTCTGCCTCCTTAACTAACTATAAGAGTGGATGGGTGAAAAATGCATACTGGCGGTCAGATTCTCCATCTCAATCTATAAAGTATATCTGCAATTAGGCTAACAGCATTGATTCCTCTTTCATCAACTATGAACTCGATCTCCTGGTAAGAGAATCTAACAACATATTCCCCTTCCTAGGAGTATAAACAATCTCAATGTCATAGTCCTAGAGTAACTCTAGAAATTATCTCTATCTCAACTTAAAATTCTTTGATGAGAATATCTACATGAAACTCTTGTGGTTAGAGTTGATGATAAACCACTCTCATATCAGGTTGTGTCACCACATCTTCAATTAGAACACAAACAATACTAACTCAATATCATGGGTCACATAGTTTGGCTCATGTAGTCTCAACAATCATGAACCATAGGTAATCACCAATTTACCCAGCATTAGGACACCAACTAACATGGTTCATAATGCATCCCAAAATACTACACACTCAATGCCCTCATGTGGTAATATTCATATGGGGGAACTCATGAAACTCTTCCTAAACTACTAAAACACTCTTGTAACTTCTCCATCCACTTGAATGTTTTTCCCTTTCATGATAAAGCTATCACGGGTTTTTTATACACTATAAAATTTATATACAATACTCCTGTAGTACCCATCCAAACCAAGAAAACTATGCACATCTGAAACACTCTTATGTAGACACCAAGAAAGTACAGCCTCAATCTTTACTGGATCTGCCGTAACTCCAACTTCAAAAATGACATGTCCTTGAAAATGGACCTCTCTTTTCTAGAACTGACACTTCGAGAGATTCTCATAAATCTGGTTCTCGTAGAGTGTGTCCAGGACCATCCTTAAGTGTATCATTTAATCATCCTTAGATGTTGAGTACCGTAAGATGTCATTAATGAAGACCACAATGAATTGGTCTTTGTAAGGATTGAAGATCCTATACATTAATCTCATGAACACTAATGGGGTGGTATTCATGAAAAAAGTCATCACCAAGTACATGTAATGGTCATACCAACACTTGAAATCAATCTTTGGTATATCCTCATATTGTACTCAAAGATGGTGATATCCATATTTTTTGTCAATCTTCAAGAAGCACTACCTCCTTTTCAACTAATATAAGAGGTCATTAATCCTTAGTAGTGGATACTAGTTCATCACATTCACCTGATTCATGCATCATAAGTCCACACATAACATCAATCTTCTATCTTCCTTCTTGGTAAACAAAACTGGGGCTGCCCATGGTGAAACGCCGGATCTCATGAAGCCCTTCCTCTGTAGGTCCTCCAACTACACCCTCAACTCACGAAGCTCTTCCGAATACATTAAATGTGTAGGTGTAGATATCATTGTCATCCTGGTGGTACTGATCAATGTATAATTCTACCTCTCTATGAGGACTTAATCCTATAACATCCCCATGATATATTTCCTCATACTCCCCCACAACTATAGGAAACTGGGGACTCATCTCATCCACTGCACTGAGGGTTTGGCTAGACAACTGGTGTTTGATCAGTTTAACCCTCCAATGTGTGTGTCCATCATATGCTTCATGTCTTTCCTTTTATCCAAAAAAAGGAAAAATCAGTCCCATCACCATGGACACACCGCACTTTGTGCCTAAAATAGACAATCTGAGCATGGACTGTAGATAACTAGTCTATTATGTGAATGATATCATAAGAATTAGACGCCGCTACCAAGAAAACCCAACAAAAACCTTCACCTTCAAGAGTAATTTTACACTGTCGGCACCAATGTGTTATCATATAATCCCATCCTGTAGGAGTCTCTAAATGTAAGGGTCAGGTAAATAGTTCCACCTGAATCTTTAGGTATCAAACTAGGGTCCTCGGAAGAAAAGAATGGCTATCACCTGTGACTATCAAAATATAAGATGAGGTGTAAAATACATAGATCATACCTCTAATAATCCCTATGTACTTGTGATCATAATACTCTATTGTTTGAATCTAACCTCATCCTTTTCCATCAGCCCCCTGAGACTATCATGGCCACATGGGGGTGGTGGTGGTAAAACATTGATCCTTCCCCCACCTCCAGATTCACTACCTTATTCTCTTCCATTTCATACACCATACGGAACACACATATCATTCCTTCATGTCTTCCTCATTGTTCCTTCAACTGTTTCATGATCATTCGTATGTTAGGTCTGGTAATCTCATGCTAGATGCCCTGAACACCACATGAATAGCACATCCTATCCTTCAGCTAACTCGTTTTTTCCTGGGAGTAACACGCCACGAATCATGTTTCTGAGAGTCATCCCCTATAATTTCTAGCCTTATTGGGTCCCTTAAAATACTTTCATCTACATAATACTAAGGAATTAGCTACCTAGTGCTCAGTGGTTGCTCCCACTACCAATGTTTTCTCCTCTAGAAATCTCTCCACTAATAGAGCTCTCTTCAGTAACCCAGCATATGTTAGAATGCTAAGGGATATCATTGATTCTCTGATCTCCCAATTTAATCCCTACATGAAGGTTTGATCCCTAAATAATGGGTCTCATACCATATCTATAGGATAGTGAGAAGGATTAATAAATTTGGCCGAGTACTCCGCCACTATCTGATTTCCCTACGGTAGATGTACAAGCTCTTATATACACACTGTGCATAATATAGCTTGAAATAAATCCTTTATGAAGAGATTCTCTATGTATTCCCAAGAAAGAGTTATCTCATCATGTTTCTATGTCACTAAGCTTCACTATCGCACCTCTGATCCTTAAGGACAACTCGCATCTAGGACTTCCATCTGGTTGGAAGGCATCCTCACAACGAGGAAGACATGTGTAATGTCCTCCAACCAATAATCAGCGAACTAGGGGTATGTCTCACACCGAGACACGAGAATTAACTACATATGGAACTCATGAAACACACTCAATCTATGTGTATCATCAACCGGTAGTGTTGGTAGTAACTACTGCTCGACGGGTGGTGGTATTGCTGGTAAAACACCCAAAGGTTCTTTCTCTGATACATTCCCCTATGTTGTTGCCTTGTTCCTAGATCAATCTTCCTTATAATCATGCAATAGAATCCTAGATGGCTATCTATGTGCAAGCATCTTGAAATAGAACAAGGTGTACCATAGTTAATAGAGTATACCCAATGAGTTTGCTTAATAAGGAGATGTGAACACACCAAAATCCTAAATGATGCATGTACTATTTTTTTCCTTGAAACTAGTGTTTTCATGTACTAGTTTAAAAGAATAATTCATAGTCCTATTGAATGTAAACATCATCTACCAAACCAACATTAGATTTCTTGGCCTAAAAAAAACATGAAACACATAACACTATTTCCTCAAACCAATCTCACAGACTCTTTGTTCTTTAGGTAGAACCGACCTCCTCTGATACCACTTTATCATGACCCATTCCATAGGATCCCATGTCATGACTACCCCAAGATGACATCCAATAGGACAGGGGCTATCAACTAGCACAAAATAGGAATATCCCACAAATGGGATTCATTTTCCTATGTACCTATACACATGGACACATCTCCAAGCCCAAAATGGTGAAATGTAAAACAATAATTAAACAACCATGAATATCACCATGATACCAACAATGAGTTATGACATTAGAAAATGGGAAATTAAATAAGTATAGATTATAATCCCACCCAAAAAAAGGAGTCTTGAATGTGAGTGCACATGTTTCTAAAACTCATTTGCAAAAAATCCTACCTAAAGGTTACGTACAAGATAGCTATCTAAATCCATAGAAGCACACCTCAACAATCTGGTCTCTCTAAGAACCACCTCATCATGTTCCACATAGAAATTATTCAATGTTTTGATCTTCTGCATATGACATGACATGTGTGAGAAACGTTCGTGCAGTGGTGAGTAAAAAAATACTAAATAGGACACCCCAAAACCTACAAGGAATAGTAATAAAAAATACACAAAGTATCCAATGAAGAAATATATGATGAATTCCTCAAATAAATATAATAAATTTAACAAAAAGAAGAAACATATTCAGGTCACACAGGTATTGGTCAATAGTATAAAAAGTAGGAATATTTGATGTAATCCACAAAACACCTAGTATCGATAAGACACATAGTCCTGATGAGACATTTAGTCCCAGTGAGAGACTCAATCATGATGAGAAACTCTATCTTTATGAGACACTCAGTCCCGATGAGCCAAGTATTTTCAAGGTCCCATCAAGCTACATGATTCAACACACAGTTTTAACATTCAGGGAGAAATCAATCCTCAAGACAAAACATTCACATTCCAAATTCCACAAAAACTCACTCAGAGTATCTCAGAAGGATAATATCATTATAAGGGTCCCAATGTCGCAAATAGATCATCAAATGGACACATATTTTGAATGTTACAGTTTTTTAGTGAAAAGGTCCATCCCAGGTCTTGTCCGAGGTCGATCCAACCAGTCAGACTTGGGCTGACCCATACAACCGACCCAGCCTAGTAAGATCAACCTGACCTAGCCTCGTCTGGTCCGGACTAGCCCGGTCTACTGGGCTTATTGCACCACACACCAAGGGTCTACTGGGTCCAGCTTGTAGGGCTTCCTGGAGAGGCCCAACTCCCTTAGTCCGGCCCAGACATTGGAATGGTTTATGTGTCATACACAGCCCATCCCAGCCACATCCTACCTAGAAACAAATTTCTCCCTAAACTCATGTAATCATAGTCTTGGTAGTCCACCCCAACCACGTGTATCCGCCCTATTACCCACATCGACCCTCATCCCATGCAGTCTGATCATCGCCGCCAGCCACCCCGCAGGCCACCAACACTGTCGGCCACCCTGCGGCCCACCGTCGCTTCCATCTGCCTTGTGGCCTATTTTATTTCAACATTCCCACATGTGGTCACCACTGCATGTTGCCACCAGTATCATTCTCTAGCACTGATGATTTGGTTTTCATTTTTTTCAAACCATTGGGGCTCTTCCGATGCCCAAAAAAATTACATGGTCGTAAATCTATCCTAATCGGGTCCCGGTCTACACTATTGTTGTCTCTGTGATTGATTTTCCTCCAATCTTGGGGTCAGATCATGTTCTGAGCCTCTTGTAAAGTTACGTCATGACCATGAGGGTCCAATGAAAAAGAACACCAAGAATGAGGGAAGAGAATGTCATCAAGAACATATGAGCAAGGAACCCCGACCTCTATTCGTGTCAATCTTTATTTTTTCTCATTGGAGGGATAAACTAAAATGGTAATAAAACTCCGATTAACAATTCCCAATACTAACCATGCCGCAAGAATGACTAAATTTTTGGTCAACCTATTATTTGGTTGGTTCCTATTCATCATTGATTCCAATAACGAGAAGAAATCACCAAGAGATAAAACACCCTACCTCCTGTTTAGATATATCGTTGATGAATAATGATTGTGCAATCATCGTCGATTATATCATCCAACTCTGCTGGTACTGTCACGACCCGTCCTCGGGGCCCGTGCCGTGACTACCCCAAGCCTGCCTTCCATAGGCCAGGGGCTGGCGACCAGCACCAAGGTGTAATTCCCGAAAAAAAGGGGAAGGAATTGACTTTGAAAAGTAAACAAGCACTACAGAGTAAGCAAGCGGAAAAGTAAACACTAGGTAAAAACTGTACAAGCTGTGCTGAAAGTAAAAGGGGCCGGAAATACAAGCCCAACTGTAAAGTACAACTGAAAGGGGAAAACAGCAACTGAAAAGAAAAGTCGCAGCGTCGAGCCGTCCTCTGGAAGTCCCACCTGAAGGGTGGGTACAGATAGCCTCCACTGCCCCTCGGGTCCACCTGACCTCTCCGAGTACGTCCCTCCCAGTGGTCCACCTCCAGGTACTCTCCTACTCCGCACGCCTCCACCACGATCAGCGTTGTCCGTCGTCTACAACCAACAAAACGTAGTGCGGGCATAGCCCATGCAGGGGTGAGTATAAGCTACTCAGTAGGGACCCTGAGACCCCCGAAGGTCTCCCGAAATACAAAAAGGATAATCCACAAAGGAAAGATACAATCACGAAGTATCATCTTACACGGCTTAGGTATATTCCCATACATATACCTAACTCATCAATTCATGTTCGGCTCCAACGTCCGAGCCCAAGCACAACCCAGTCCACACAGGAAAGCAACGTATACCAACACAGGATAGCACAACACAATCCACAAAGGAGAGTAAACAGTAATCCACATAGGATAGCTCAACACAATCCACAAGGAGAGTAAACATGATTCAGCTCACACAGGTATACTTCTTCGGATGACGATAAAGATGATCAATGATCCATTTAAGTCGTCAGACCCACAAAGGATCGATAGGTACTAACCCCCGCAAAGACCCACACAGGACCTGTAGGCGCTGCCTCACACAGAACCGCTGAGCACTGACCCACATAGGATCGGACCCACACAGGATCAGGCCCACACAGGACCCGTAGCACTGATCAACATAGGATCGCTGAGTGCAGTAGTCGTCGCAGTCCACTGAGGATCTCTGCACAGTCGTCGCCACAGTCCACTGAGGATCTCTACACGGTCGTCGCCACAGTCCACTGAGGATCTCTGCACGGTCGTCGCGGTCGAAGTAGCAGTCGTAGCAAGCACTAGGGTTCCCGCACACAGCAAGCTCGTTGGGGAGGGTCCGCTCCACGAGCCGAGAGGCTGATACATCAACTGACACAGAGTCCGAAGTGATGTATCCAAAAGTTCAGTATTGTCAACAGGAACTCAACGTCGCAGACGGCGCGTCAATCGGACGCTCGGTCTGAGAGTTATTGGCTTTTTCGTTCCAGGGGATCGGTTCATTTTTAAAGCAAAACCAACCCGACCGTACTCCACCTGCGTCCAAACCTTGGGCGGAGTATGCCAAAATATCCATCTCAGTTAGAGGAATTCAACGAAGTCGACGGCACGTCGATCGGACGTCTGTAGCTCATGATATGAGTGTTTCCGCTCCGAGGGCCCAGTTGGTTTCGTGTACGAACCAAACCGGCCGAACTCAAAGTATTCTGAAACCTTGAGTGCGATATACCAAAACGACCGTCTCGATCCAAGGATCGTTTTGCCGCTGACAGCGCGTCATTTGGAGGCCCGTAGCTCATGTTACGGGCATTTGACCGAAACGGTCTGAAGACGGGGGGTCTGGGCCCGGGCCGACCCCCCCCCCCCCCCCCCCCGGGTTGGCCGAACCGGGTCAACCAGGTCGGACCGGCCTGGCTCGGCCCGCCAGGCCCGGCTCAGTCGCGCGGCTGGGCGACGCGGGGGGGAGCCGCCGCCCCTGCGTGACACCGCTGCAGCACCCGCGGGGTGTCGCCCTGGACGACCCGAGCGACGCGGGGGGGAAGCCGCCGCCCCCGCATGACAACCCCGCGGCACCCACGGGGTGTCGCCCTGGACAGTCGGACGCGGATTCACCCGCGTCCCGCGTGCGCTGGACCCGCGCGGCCGCGGGTCAGCGGGCGCTGCTGCCTCCGGCCGAAGCTGCGGCGGTTCTTCCAGCGACGCGCTGGGGCGCCGCCGCCTCCGGCCGCCGCCGCCTTCGGCGGGCCACCGGAGTCGCTCCGGTGGTCCGATTCCGTTCCCGTCTGCGCCGCTGCTCCTCCCGGGACTCGTTCTTCACTGTGGAACCATCAAACCTCCGTTTCGGCATGTTCCATCATCTCCCGTCAGATCCGCACAACAACGAAGAACGGCGGAAGGTTGTCGGGCCGTGTTCATTTGGCCCGCACCCTCCGCGTTAGAGATAAACAACGGGAGAAATATATTCAACACATGAATCAACAATTTTAATGGATTAAAATTGTTCTTATTGTCTGGTTCATCAATTTTAAAAGAAACGATCACGGGAAAAATGATTTATTCACAACAACCCCTACCTCGTAGTTGTCGTCGTACGCACGTTCTTCGCGGATTTGTTCGTTGCAGAAGGAGGGGATCGTCGCGTCGTCACGGAAGGGCGTCGCGTCATCGTGGAATCTGGCGTTGAGTCGGCAAACACAACGGACCAAGAAACATTAGATTTAATTTAATTATATAAAATTAAATCCCTGTTTTGTTAAAAAAACACAAGGGAGATTTAAGAGAATCCCGAAGTCTCTTACCTCAAACAGCTGATCGAAGATTTCGTTGTGGAGGAAGAGATGTCGCAGAAGAATGTTGCAGGAAGGGACCGTCGGCGTCGCGGAACACGACGTCACGTCGTCGACTTCCGTGGGTTCTGCGTTCTTCGTCGGAGGCCGACGTTCTTCGCGTTCTTCGCGTTCTTCACGTTTTTCGCGAAGGAGGATGAAGGCTCAAGAACTCTGACAAAACCTCTCAACGAGTAATCCTCCAAAAGACTTGTTGGTCTTATTTTATTATTACGCCAACAAACGAAAAAGGTAAGTAACGACCCATCAATTCGTTGAATTAATTCAACGAAAGAAACTGCCCATTTAATTCACAAAATAAACCGCCCAATTAAATGGTGTGTTAAGGATTTAAGAAAACGCATCAGTTGACTTTCATAATGATGGGTTTTCGCGGCTGCGTTACTTATCGGAATGAAACGGTGGGGCTCGTGCGGGCCCCACCTCACAAATATCCTACCAAGGGGGTAGGATATTTCTGGATAGCACCCTATCCTTTTTAACTCAGTTTAAGTGGATTTAAAGTGGCTACAAGTGGCTTAAGTGAAATAAAATAAAGTTGTCGAACAAATTATTTTATTTTTAAACATTAAGCCCAAAAATTAAAAACCACACCTGAGAAAACGCAACTCTGGAAGAGGCATTTCTAAGCAAATACCGGCGCTACGATTTCATCAGTGCCCTCAGAATTCGATTCCGGTCACTGGTTCAAAAGTTAGGAAAACTCACTCGTCCGTTCACTGAACGTACCCGAGCCAAACTTTGGAAAATGATTCCGAGCACACCGGGCATCAAAATCAGGTTCCATCAGAAACTGCGTTCTTGTAAAATTTCAAAGAAAATGAAGAAAAAAATTTCCTTGAAATTTACTGGTCTTTACATTACTCCCACCTCAGGGATTTACGTCCCCGTAAAGATACATCAAAAACTAGGGAAACAAATGTGGGTACTGAGCACGCATTTGAGCCTCCCGCTCCCAAGTGCTCTCCTGGAAGTTCCCGTGCTGCCATCTGATGCGCACAAGAGGAATCGATCGCCCACGTAGGACCCGCTCCTGTCGATCCTCTATCTCCACCGGGACCTCCGCAAAAGTCACCCCATCATCCACGTCTAGCTCCCCATAGTCAACAATGTGCGTCAGGTCATGCACGTACCTCCTCAGCTGAGATACGTGGAAGACGTCGTGCACCCGGTGCAACTGAGGTGGTAGGGCCAGGCGATAAGCCACCTCGCCAACCCTACTGAGGACTTGGAATGGTCCAATGAAGCATGGAGACAACTTGCCGCCTCGGCCAAATCTCCGCAAACCACGTCGAGGTGAGACACGCAAGAAGACGTGGTCGCCATCCTCGAACTCTAATGGCCTCCGCCTCCTGTCAGCATAAGACTTCTGCCGGCTCTGAGCTGTCCTCATCCACTCCTAGATGACCTGGACCTTCTCTGTCGTGGGCCGGACCATCTCTGGTCCCACAAGTGCAGACTCTCCAGGGTCTGTCCAGAACAAAGGAGATCTGCAAGGCCTGCCGTACAACACCTCGTATGGTGCCATCCCGATGGTGGAGTGGTAGCTGTTGTTGTATGCGAACTCCACCAAAGGTAGGTTGTCCTCCCAGCTGCGACCAAAGTCGAGAACACATGCGCGGAGCATGTCCTTGAGAGACTGAATGGTCCTCTCCGTCAGACCATCCATCTGAGGGTGAAAGGCGATGCTCAGACGTAGCCGCATCCCGAATGCCTCCTGCAACACCTTCCATAGTCGGGAAGTAAAACGAGCGTCCCGATCTGAGATGATAGTCGATGGCACACCGTGAAGCCGTACAATCTCCGGAACGTAGAGACGCCCCAAGCTCTCCACTGAGACCTGCTCTCTGATGGGTAAGAAGTGTGCCGACTTGGTGAGTCGGTCAACAATCACCCAAATGGAGTCGTGGCCTCTGGAAGTGCGTGGAAGTCTAGTCATGAAGTCCATAGATATCCCGTCCCACTTCCACTCCAGGACCTCCAAGGGATATACCAAGCCTGCTGGTACCTGATGCTCTGCCTTCACCTACGGGCAGGTGAGGCACCGTGAAACGAACTCTGCCACAGCCTTCTTCATGCCCGGCCACCAGTGCTGTCGTCTGAGGTCCCAGTACATCTTCGCCACTCCAGGATGTACCGCCAAAGGGGATGTGTGAAACTCCCTCAGCACCTCCTCTCGTAAAACGACTGGTACCAAGGTACGTCCTCTAAAAAGGGCGGTGTGCTCTACTCCAAGGGTGAACCATCAGGTGCCTGTCTCGAGGATATCTGTGCACGCCGTGTCTCACAGTCAGCGTCCCCACGCTGTGCCTCTCTGACCCACTGCAGAAGTGGAGGAGAGACTGTGAGAGACTGAAGGAAAGCTGATCCGTCCCTGTCCACAAAGGATATCTTCAAGGCGGCTAGCTGCTTTGTCTCCTCCTCAAGTAGCTGGATGCCCGTCCTCCTGCAGAGGGCATCGGCTACCACGTTCCCCTTCTCAGGAGTATAGATTATCTCAAAGTCATAGTCCTGGAGGAACTCGAACCATCGCCGCTGTCTCAGGTTTAGGTCCTTATGAGAGAATATGTACATGAGACTCTGGTGGTTAGAAAAGACTGTAAAGCGCTCTCCCATCAGATAGTGTCGCCAAGTCTTCATTGCGAAGACCACTGCTGCCAACTCCAGGTCATGGGTAGCGTAGTTCTGCTCATGCAGCCTCAACTGACGTGATCCATAGGCAATCACGGCCCGCTCCTGCATCAGGACACACCCGAGTCCGGTCCCTGATGCATCGTAGTAGACTACATATCAAACTCCCTCCTCATGCAACCTCAAGATAGGTGCGCTGGTCAATCTCTGTCTCAGCTCCTGGAAGCTCAGCTGACATCTGTCTGACCACACGAAGGGTTTCCCTTTCTTCATCAGCGCTGAGAGTGGCGCCGCAACTCTGGAGAAGTCCGGAACAAATCTCTAATAGTATCCAGATAGACCCAAGAAACTCTACACCTCCATCACACTCCTGGGTGGCTCCCAAGCTAGCACTGCCTCGATCTTCGCGGGATCCATAGAAACTCCCGCCTCAGAAATGACGTGCCCCAAGAAGTGAACCTCACATAACCAGAACTGGCACTTCGAGAGCTTTCCATAAAGCGGGTGCTCTCGGAGTGTGTCTAGTACAACCCGCAAGTGGTAGGCGTGCTCCTCCTCGGTGGTCGAGTACACCAAAATTTCGTCGATGAAGACCACGACAAATCGATCGAGGTATGGCTAGAAGATCATGTTCATGAGGCTCATGAACACTACTGGAGCGTTGGTTACACCGAAAGGTATAACCAAGAACTCATAGTGGCCATACCGACACCTGAAGGTCGTCTTCTGCACGTCCTCATCTCGAACTCTGAGCTGATGATAACCTGACCTGAGGTCTATCTTCGAGAACCACCGTGCTCCCTTGAGCTGATCGAAGAGGTCATAAATCCTCAGTAGCGGATAATTTTTCCTCATTTTCACCTGGTTCAGGCGATGATAGTCGACACACAGTCACAATCTCCCGTCCGCCTTCTTGGCGAACAATATCGGTGAAGCCCAGGGTGAAACACTGGGTCGGATGAACCCCTTGCCCTACAAGTCCTCCAACTGTACACATAGCTCTCGAGGCTCAGCGGGGGCCATCCGATACACTGGAGTGGATATCGGGGCTGTCCCGGGGTACAGATCAATATAAAAGTCTACCTCTCTGCGAGGAGGTAGCCCTGGAACGTCATCGGGAAAGACTTCCGCATACTGATCCGCCACTGCAGGAAAACTAGGACTCCGCACGTCAACTGCTCCAAGGATGAGGCTAGCCAACTGATGAGTGATGGGATTCCCTCTCCTCTGCGTGAGACCATCTTGTGCTGCGAAGTATCCCTTCTCGCTGGTGAAGGTGAACCTACTCCCATCGGTGCGCACACATCACACCTTGCACCTAAAACAGTCAATCTGAGCATGGACTGTAGATAACCAATCCATGCCCAAGATGAGATCGTAAGGCCTCGACGCCGCGACAAGAAGATCCTAGCTGAAGCTCTCGCCTCCTAGAGTAAGCTCACACTGCCGGCACCAGTGCGTAATCGTCGAGTCTGCTCCCGTAGGAGTCTCTAGCCGTAAGGATCAAGCCAACGGCTCTGTCGGAATCTCCGAGCTCCGAACAAGGGCAGTGGCTATGAAAGAGTGACTCGCTCCTGTGTCTATAAGAACTGCAGCAAGGGAGGAATAGACACAGATCATACCTCGAATCATCTCTGGCGCACCGTGGTCGTAGGCCTCCGCTGCCTGGAGTTGTGCCTGTCTCTGCCCGCCAGCCCCCTGTGGTCGGGGCGGGCCTCCTGATGGGGGTGGTGGCAGAGCCTCATAGCGTCTCCCACCACCTACTTCTCAGCCAACTCCTCTGCCTCGTCCGCCTCCTCCCTACGGACCGCCACGGTCGACCCTCTGCCTCTGCCTGGGTGTCCCTTCCACCGTCTGCTGCTCCTCGGTACGGCGGGTCGGGCAGTCACGAGCCATGTGGCCCTGCCCGCCGCACGAGTAGCACTGCCTGCCTCTCAGAAGACTGGCTCTGCGTTGTGTGCCCCGCACTGCTGAGCCAGTGTCCTGAGGTCGTCTGCCGGAAGGTCTGGTCTTCCTGGAACCCTGATTCATCCGTCGGCAACCTGCTGCCAAAGACTCCGCTACCTGCCGCCATGCGGTAGGACTCGCTGTGGACTCAGCCAGAAATCTCTTGATCATAAGGGCTTGCTCTAGCACTCCTGCCTGGGTCGGGATGCTGAGAGAGATCAGCGATGCCCTGATCTCGTGTCTCAATCCCTGCTCGAAGGTCCGGGCCTGGAAGAAGGGGTCTCGTACCATGTCGGTCGTGTAGCGAGAAAGATCAGTGAACCTCGCCGCGTACTGGGCAACCATCAAGCTGCCATGCCGCAGCTGAAGAAGCTCTTGAATGCGCACTGCACGGAGGGTGGCTGGGACGAACTCTGAGCAGAAGAGGCTCTCGAAGTTCGTCCATAGAAGAGATGCCTCATCGTGTACCTGGAGCATCAAGATCCACCATCGTCCTGCTGCTGCATGCAGTAGGCTCGCCGCGAGGATCACCATGAGGTCTGCTGGTGTCCTCACTAGCCTAAAAACTCGAACGACCGCCTCCTGCCAGTCCTCGGTTGCCTGGGGGTCTGTCCCCCCATGGAACCTGGGTGGTCGCTGGTGCTGGAACTCGTGCAGAGCTCGAAGGCGTCGTGCATCGTCAGCGGTCGGTGCTGGATGCATCGGGGGCTCAGCGGGTAAAGGTACCGCCGATGCCTCTACAATCAACGGGCCCTGTACCGAGGCCTCGTCGCTCGGCGGGCTGTCGTCGCGCTCTACTCTCGAAACCCTAGCTGGTTGCCATCATGGGGCCATCCTGAAAAGGAAACAAGTGCGCCACGGTCAGAACAGTATACCTGGTGAGCTGACACAAGTAATCACAAAGAAAACTTGAAACACACTTGCAATTAATGTTTTTGTGCATTATGTCGGGAATCAGAAGTCAGGGTCCTGGTGTACAGATATTTCGGCCGCCGCACCAACACTAGACTCCCTAGACTGATAACCACACTCAATATTCTAAGCACTATTGCTTCACATAGAAGAAAGATCAGAGTCTACGGTAGAACCGAACTCCTCTGATACCAATTGTCACGATTCGTCCTCGGGGCCCGTGCCGTGACTACCCCAAGCCCACCTTCCATAGGCTAGGGGCTGGCTACTAGCACCAAGGCGTAATTCCCGAAAAAAAAAGTTGAAGGAATTTCCTTTGAAAAGTAAACAAGCACCACAGAGTAAGAAAGCGAAAAAGTAAACACTAAGTAAAAACTGTACAAGCTGTGCTGAAAGTAAAAGGGGCCGGAAATACAAGCCCAACTTTAAAGTACAGCTGAAAGGGGAAAACAGCAACTAAAAAGAAAAGCCGCAGCGTCGAGCCACCCTCTGAAAGTCCCACCTGAAGGGTGGGTACAGAGAGCCTCCACTACTCCTCGGGTCCACCTGACCGCTCCGAGTACGTCCCGCCCAGTGGTCCACCTCCAGGTACTCTCCTGCTCCGCACGCCTCCACCACGATCAGCGCTGTCCATCGTCTGCAACCAACACAACGTAGTGCAGGCATATCCCGTGCAGGGGTGAGTATAAGCTACTCAGTAGGGACCCCAAGACCCCCGACGGTCTCCCGAAATCCACAAAGGATAATCCACAAAGGAAAGATACAATCACGAAGTAAAATCTGACACGGCTTTGGTATATGCCCATACATATACCTAAGTCATCAATTCCCGTTCGGCTCCAACGTCCGAGCCCAAGAACAACCCAGTCCACACAGGAAATCAACGTATACCCACACAGGATAGAAAAACACAATCCACAAAGGAGAGTAAACAGTAATCCACATAGGATAGCTCAACACAATCCACAAAGGAGAGTAAACATGATTCAGCTCACACAGGTATACTTCTTCGGATGACAATAAAGATGATCACTGATCCATCTAAGTCGTCGGACCCACAAAGGATCGATAGGTACTAACCCCCGCAAAGACCCACACAGGATCGGGCCCACACAGGACCTGTAGGCGCTGGCTCACACAGAACTGCTGAGCGCTGACCCACACAGGATCGGACTCACACAGGATCGGGCCCACACAAGACCTGTAGCACTGATCCACGTAGGATCGTTGAGTGCAGTAGTCGTCGCAGTACACTAAGGATCTCTGCACAGTCGTCGTCGTAGTCCACTGAGGATCTCTGCAGGGTCGTCGCCGCAGTCCACTGAGGATATCTGCACGGTCGTCGCTGTCGAAGTAGCAGTCGCAGCCAGCACTAGGGTTCCCAGACACAGCAAGCTCGTTCGGGATGGTCCGCTCCACGAGCCGAGAGGCTGATACATCAACTGACACAGAGTCCGAATTTGATGTATCCAAAAGTTCTGTATCGTCAACAGGAACTCAACGTCGCAGACGGCGCGTCAATCAGACGCCCGGTCTGAGAGTTAATGGTTTTTTCGTTCCAGGGGCCCGGTTGGGTTTTAAGGCAAAACCAACCCGACCGTACTCCACCTGCGTTCAAACCTCAGGCAGATTATGCCAAAGGATCTGTCTCACTTAGAGGAATTCAACGAAGTCGACGGCACGTCGATCAGACGTCCGTAGCTCAAGATATGAGTGTTTCCGCTCCGTGGGCCCGGTTGGTTTCGTGTACGAACCAACCCGGCCGAACTCAATGTATTCCGAAACCTTGAGTGCAATATACCGAAACGACCATCTCAATCCAAGGATCGTGTTACCGCTGACGGCGCGTCGTTTGGAGGCCCGTAGCTCATGTTACGGGAATTTGACCGAAACGGTTCGAAGACGGGGGGTTCGGGCCCGGCCCGACCCCCCCCCCCCCCCCCCTGGGTCGGCCGAACTGCGTCGCCCGGTCGGACCCGGTCCGGCCCGGCCGGTCGGACAGGCCTGGCTCGGCCAACCCATCCCGGCTCAGCCGCGCGGCCGAGCGACGCGGGGGGGAGCCGCCACCCCTGCGTGACACCCCCACGGCACACGCGGGGTGTCGCCCTGAACGACCCGAGCGACGCGGGGGGAAGCCGCCGCCCCCGCATGACAACCCCGCGTCACCCACGGGGTATCACCCTGGACAGCCGGACGCAGCTTCAGCTGCGTCCCGCGCGTGCCGGACCCGCGCTACCGCGGGTCAGCGGGCGCCGCCGGAGTCGCTCCGGTGGTCCGATTTCGTTCCCGTCTGCACCGATGCTCCTCCCGGGACTCGTTCTTCATTTAGGAACCATCAAATCTCCATTGCGGCATGTTCCATCGTCGCCCGTCAAAGCCGTACAACAACGAAGAACGGCGGAAGGTTGTCGGGCCGTGTTCGTTTGGCCCGCACCCTCCGCGTTAGAGATAAACAACGGGAGAAATATATTCAACACATGAATCAAAAATTTTAATGGATTAAAAATGTTCTTATTGTCCGGTTCTTCGCTTTTAAAAGAAACGATCACGGGAAAAAGAATTATTCACAAAAACCCCTACCTCATAGTCGTCGTTGTACGCACGTTCTTCGCGGATTTGTTCGTCGCGGAAGGAGGGGATCGTCGCGTCGTCGCGGAAGGGTGTCACGTCGTCACGGAATCCAGCGTTGATTCGGAGAACTCAACGGACCAAGAAACAACAGATTTAATTTAATTATATAAAATTAAATCCGTGTTTTGTTAAAAAAACACAAGGGAGGTTTAAGAGAATCCCAAAGTCTCTTACCTCAAACAGCTGATCGAAGATTTCGTTGCGGAGGAAGAGACGTTGCAGAAGAACGTTGTAGGAAGGGAACGTCGGTGTCGCAGAACACGGCATCACGTCATCGACTTCCGCGGGTTCGGCGTTCTACGTCAGAGGCCGGCGTTCTTCGCGTTCTTCGCGTTCTTCGCGTTCTTCGCGAAGGAGGATGAAGGCTCAAGAACTCTGACAAAACCTCTCAACGACTAATCCTCCAAAAGACTTGTTGGTCTTATTTTATTATTACGCCAACAAACAAAAAAGGTAAGAAACGACCCATCAATTCGTTGAGTTAATTCAACGAAATAAACCGCCCATTTAATTCACGAAATAAACCGCCCAATTAAATGGTGCGTTAAGGATTTAAGAAAACGCGTAAGTTGACTTTCATAATGATGAGTTTTCGCGGGTGCGTTACTTAGCGGAAAGAAACAGCGGGGCTCGTGCAGGCCCCACCTCACAAATATCCTACCAAGGGGGTAGGATATTTCTGGATAACACCCTATCCATTTTAACTCAGTTTAAGTGGCTTTCAAGTGGCTTCAAGTGGCTTAAGTGAAATAAAATAAAGTTGTCGAACAAATTATTTTATTTTTAAACTTTAAGCCCAAAAATTAAAAACCACACCCGAGAAAACGCAACTCCGGAAGAGGTGTTTCTAAGAAAATACCAGCGCTGCGATTTCATCAGTGCCCTCAGAATTCGATTCCGAACACCGGTTCAAAAGTTAGAAATACCAGCTCGTCCGTTCACTAAACGTACCCGAGCCAAACTTCGGAAAATGATTCCGGGCACACCGGGCCACGGAATCAGGTGTCGTCAGAAACTGCGTTCTTGTAAAATTTCAAAGAAAATTAAGAAAAAAAGTTTCTTAAAATTTACATGTCTTTACAGGCACAAAGATCCATGATCTACTCAATCCTTCAACACCATTTGGTTAGTGGTTTTCCATTCCATGTCTGAGAGGAATTACAGGGTTATAGTGATGACCCTAGATTCTTGACAAACTCTAATAAAAAAATCGACTCACTGCGTTGAAATAAAATATTTTATTACTGATACATACAAAAACTAACATTCATGGTCGACCCATGCTAGCTAATGTTATTCCCCTCCTATAATAAATTTTTTACTTTAAACACAATTTTCCCTCAAATTTTTGATCTGAGAACCTGTGTGGATGATATTTCACTTTTTCAATAAAACCACTCGCACATGTTATTTAATGTTTATCCATTTCTAAACAATTTTATGGAAAAACACAGCCTCATAATTGCACATCATCTCAAAACACTACTACAAAACTGGCCTTTAATAGTGTTAGAAATGGACATTATCAGTGCTATAATAGTTTTGATTACATGAGAGATGTTAAAATCCCAGGACTTTTATCATCACAGAAAAAGCACAAATAACTGACCCATTTATCCACGTTGTAATTTAGCACCACTATAGGATTCATTTATCAAATCTTATAAAATAACTGATAAAGGTTTTCATTGTCATCACTTTTAAAAGAATTGATAAGGATACATACTGTAGTGTACTATAATAGCACAATGTAGCACTAATTCAGTGTGTTGTTACATCACACTCCAGCACAAAAAACACAACTGAAGCACATAAAATATCAAAAAAAAGTCCAAATAAATAATTTAAATGAAATGAAATTTACAACCTAGATACCAAAAAAATTGGATTTTAGAAATTTGAAACATTGGTTTATACAATTACATAAATACAAATTATTACACGCATTCACAAACATCAATGTTCTTTTGACTTTTAATCCTGACTTGAATCATGATTTTTCTGAAAAACCACCCCCTTCTCAAGAAAAAGAGAAAACCTATATAAGAAAACTATTCAAATGTAATTAATATTATAAATAAACTCTACAGGTAATAATGAAAATTAAATCAACATTCCATTATATAATTTTTCAGTAAAATAGATAATGTATACCTTAAAATTACCTTCACATCTTTCCAAAGGGTTTACTTTATTATAATTTTTTCTTCTAAGGGATTTGTAACATCATCATGTGAAGAAGACATTGTCTGTAAGAGTTGTAAAAATTTTAGTTTAGATTTTGTTAATGCAGTAAAGAACATATAATATTATGAGGAAAACATAATATATTAAAATTTATTACATTCTCATTGAACTCTCTTTCTTTTTTTAAAGTGTTTATGAATTTGGTTCCTATTTTAAGAATCCAAATCTCCCATTTTTGGTCCCCTCTAATGTACAATACATTTTCTACATTGGGAATAGAATTAACTAATTGTGATGTCCCAATTAAAGGAACATCCTCGATTGAATTTTCATATTCATTAATATTTGTTTTAGTCACCAGCTGGACAATCAACCAATTATTATTTGTTGGATTGGAGACATAAATTTCTTTCCCTACTTGTGATTCCATATGAATAGCTCATCTTTTTCCCCTTATTCATACAAATTCTCCTTAAAAAAACACATTTCATCAACTTTCACACTATTGATATTACTAACCCATTTTCAGTGGAAAAGATAATCTTGAAATTTTATATAATCCAACTCGTATATCTTTTAGATAATGAAAAAAATATGACATATTCGAATAAATTTTATTTCCATCCTTCGAATAAGATATGTGAATCGCTTCAGTGACAAGTTTAACAATACTATTTTTCATAGTACTAAAGTCATTGTGTTATTTTTTATTGAGCATATAAACATTTTTTACAAAAAAAATGTAAGATATAACAATTTTTTTCGTTTCTATGGCTATCCATTGGATACATTCAGAAATTTCATTTGGATTTTCAGATAACACTTTATAAATTTGTTCTTGGAACCATCTTATAAATTTTTGATTATGTGTATATGATATCCAACTTTCTTCTCTTAATGGATTCAAATTTCAAAGAATTTATTTATAGGCTTCAATACAACCTTCTGTCTGACATCAATTCTTGACATACCCTATCAAAATATATATATATATATTTTAATGGGGTACATCCATCTATATGGTACATGACCACATAGTTGAACCTCTCTGACCAAGTGAACCATAAGGTTGAACATTATATCAAAGAATAATGGTGGTAAGAGAATTAAAATTCACAAAATATGATTGAAATGTCTTTATTCATGGTGGAAAACTTATTTGGGTGTAGAAATTTATTTCATACATATTTTAAAAGGAAGCATAGTTTGGTTAATGTATGTCATACATTTTGAGGAATAATGAAACAGAAAGAAACATGCATTTAATCACGCATCAAAACATGAATGTCATGTTATTTTAGTCCTTATAACTTCAAATTAGTCATTTTAATGACATTTTTTATATATGATGAATACCGATGTGGTAGTTTAATAATAGTTAAGAAATGTAAAATTTGAAATTTTTCCTGTTTAGATAGAGTGTAATATACTTGAGGAAGAAGTGTCCACCTTTAACTATTCAATAATTCCAAATATTTCCATATCCCTATGTCAATCATCACCAACCTAGTCTGGATTCCATATTTTGTTTTTCTAGGAACATTTAGTAATGTTCCAATAACACTATCAAATTCATTTTTTTCTACAGGCATGACATTAATAAATTTTCTGACAAAAAATCCTATAAGGAAATTCAAAGGAAATTGATCTATTCTTCCAACTGAATTTTTTATGGTTTTTTGAAAATCATTTACCAAAAATGGTGTCACAATTTTTTACTTCTCTGTACAGTTGATCACCTATTTCTGGAGACAGTGTGGTACCTTGTTCGATATTCCCATCGATTTTTTCCAAAGAGCATCAGTATTTATGTCATCGATGTAAAAAAATTGATTTCCTAAAAGCATAGTCATTGAAAAATGTTTCAACCTAACTGAGTATGTGTATTTTTCAAAAATCGGACACCCAAATTCATTTATTTCTATAGCCTAATAAATTTCAATAAGTGGGGAATTCATTTATCATTCTGTACAACATAGACCTCAATGTGAATTATTCACTTCCATAAAGAAATATACATTATAACACTTGTATCTGACATCAATTTTAGATCTTCGATCAATGGATTCAAAAATACATAAATATCGTTACTAGGATTCATTCGTCAAGATATAAGTATAGGAAACATAATGTATTTTTTCTTCGTTCATAACTATGAATGAAAGTTATAATTTACCAATATGATCATCCATGTATTGCGTAAAACCCTAACCCCAGTTTCCAAGATCGAGTGCATTATTTCATTAAATTGGCATGATTATAAAAAATTATTATCCTAAAGTAACAAATAGTTTATTTTTTTTGAACACCAAATATATACATAAGTTTAACATTGTAACTATAAAGGAAAAACAATATAGAAATATCTTTGACAACATCCATAAATCATAGGTTATCTCTGCCTATCATTCATAATATACCTCTTCATGTCCTCGGAAAATGAAACATAAGAAAAGGGTGTGCCCAAATCATCAGTAAGAGTAAGAAATACAGTGAGATATATCATAAACATAAACATTAGGCATAGTGAATAGCTAAAAACACATTCTTTTAAAAATAAACATGAATGCATTATTGAAAGATTGAGAGATGAATAAATTATTCCATAATAAAGCACTCTCATGGGTATTCTAATATTTTAATAACCATATGAATTTTCAATTTCTAGTTTCATAATGAGTGATTGAATATGTCATACATCATAACCATACCATCAAAACCTCTTTCTAAGGCCATAAATAACCATTTTGTCAAGGCCTCGTGCCAAGACTATAGTTTGTCTCATGAGAACTGCCAATGCATAGAGGGGATATCACAATCTCCACCTATATGATACTAAGTCCAATCAATTATTTATTTGAGTGGGGTTAACATAATCAACATATACATTCATATTGAAACTAACTTATGAAATTTAAATACTTTTCCCAATCATTAAACAAAAACACTAACCATCTGATGTAATGTGGTGAATGGTATCAAGATAGCACATCCATAGTCAAAATAATCATAAACCATTCAAAAAATTATTTTGGATGATATAATAAGGGATAAAACATAATTAAGTAAAATATTCAATAAGTACTTTGGCAAAGATGAGGATACTTTTAAACTGTACTATTGAAGATTTCTTGAGGAAATAATACTTAGACATTCCAAAGTGTCATAAACCACCTTTAAACATTGAAATAATAATCCCTTTGAATATCATGGGAATAAGAATACTCTTGATATGATATACAAAAGGTTATTACCTACACCACATTACAGGAATATGTGGTGATCAAGGCATATATCTCCAAAATGATAAAGTGAGATGAGAAAAATCTTTTTTACTTTGAAAGGAATAGTTATTTTGGATAATCATTTGTATTTTCCAAGAAATATGATAAGTAAACATTTATATCCCATAAAATAAGAGGTATGGAAAATGAAATTATATTTAGGGAATAAATTTTTCCCCACCAAATAGAAATCATGTAAAAATATTTTTTAATGAAACATTAGAATTAAAACATTTTAGTGTGATTAAAGTAAAATATTAATATAATTTTAAAATAGAAATGTGTGTTTGATTTAATAAATCTATAAATGAAATAGTATGAGATTTCAGGATAAATTTGTTGTTTTAAAAAAATAACGTATTAAAATAGATTACCTAGTGCACATGAAAATAGGTAAGAATTCGAGAAGTTCCCATGAGATGGGGTTTTTTATTAGTTAAATTTTTGAAAGATCCTTTTAAAACATATAACTCCACATAAATTAAGGTAGTACTCTGGTTGGTATAGATATATATAACATTCACATATAATTTACAGGGATTAAATATGAATAACTAAATAATTTAATTGAGGCACATAGAAAATAAGAGAGGCCTGAATGAAAATTGAAGTTTGGTTAGAAAATCATTACCACATTGTAACCAGTCAAATCTTAGGACCGAAATTTAATAATCATAAAATGATACGTTTCATACATTTAAAATAAATAAATTCATGATATGATAAAAAATGGTTAGTATACATACATCATATGTAAGAAATATTGGTTAACATATAATATCCCACAAAAATGGGAGCGAGATGATAAAACCCTTACCTTACATCTTATGGTTTTCTTCACTTGTTCTTAGTGTCATATATAACCATATTAAATTCATTAATAAATATTTCCAAAAGAACTAATATATATAATTTATTTATTTTATTCTTTTTATGTTCATTCATGGCCTTATTGATGGGTTTAAGAGGTTCAATCTTATTGTTTGGGAGCGTTTTCTTCCTTGGTATTCATGACCAGTTTTCTTATATACATGTAAAGATAAACATGTAAGATGAGAATGGCTCTACAGAGTAGAAGTTGTATTCTATTTTTTAAAATCTAAAATATTACATGGTTATAAAATTCATTTGGTTAATGGGAGTGAAGATGAATCATTATGTTAACATTAATGATAATTATTTGGGTTAATTGGAAGTATTTCAATCACAACGAACTCATTTTTGACTTATTAATTAATATCATGTGTAAAAAAATATTCTAGATCATTAAATAATTTATAATACATATATTTGAGTCTAGTTCAACCATAAAAATGGATTCGTGGCTATAATTTAAGATAATATTAGAAATTGGAAACTCGTCAACCTTGAATGTGATAAATTAACACATCTCAGATAGTGTTTATTTCTAGTCTAAAAGAATGTTAAAGGGGAGATGATAATTAATTATTACATTATCATAAAAAAATTCCAGTACATGTTTGGTAATTTAGTTGTCATAACATTTTGATTAATAGAGGTGAGGAAAGAAAAATAAAATAAAGGAACTCCAAAAAAAAGAGAAGTTGAGAAATCTCTTACAAAAATTCAGCATCCTAACACTGTCAGTTAAAATTCATAAAATATTCTAATGATATAAAAATGGTTCTATCAAAATTCATACTTATCATGGACATTAATGGGGATACTTAATAGAATATCTCAACATGATACAATATAAATTATAAAAAAATAACTTAAAAATAGTACTCGAAAAAGAGAAGGCTGGTATATTCCCTTACCATATAGAGTAACTCCTAAAACATGAAGGTTGGGACAATGGGGGGTGAGAACACCTTGAGAGGACTCCTAGGGTGGTAAAAATACATATATTATAAGAAGATTAATTGGGAATAATAGAAAATGTAGGAAATTATGGGTATTTATAGAAAAAGAGAGGAAGTTTTTATTAATTTCCAATGACACTTCATTTGTGGTATTTGAAAACAACATGGGAATGAACATGGTAATTGACAATTTTTTGGCCACTTGGGACACCTCATGTCATATTTATTTTACTCAAGACCATAAATAACCATTATGTCAAGGCATTGTTCCAAGACCGTAGTTTTTCTCATTAGATTTACCAATAAATCAACGCAATATTGCAGGACTGGACCATCACTTACTAAGTCCAATTAATTCCTCATATTAATGGGGTGAACATAATCAATCTATACATTCATATTGAAAATAACTTATTAAATGTAAATAATTTCCCCAATTATAAAACATAAACATAAACCATTCGAAATAATGTGGTGAATTGTATTAAGATAGAACATCCATAATCAATCTAATAATAATCAATTAAACAACATATTTTATATTGTATCATAAGATATATACCTCAATTAGGTACAACATTCAACAATGATGTTTTCATGGATGAAGATGCTTTTAATGATACTATTGAATTTTTTTTTGAGGAAATAATCCTTAAACAATCTAAAGTGTCCCATACCACCTAAAAACATTCAAATAATAATAAAAAATAATATCATGAGATTAAGTATACTATTTATATGATATAAAAAAGGTAAGTACATAAGCCACATTCAAGTAATAAGTGGTGAAAAAGGCATATATATCATAAATGTTAAAGTGACACGAGAAAAATCCTATTTTCCTTTGGAAAGAAGAGTTCTTATGGAAAATAGATTTTATATTCCAACAAATCATATTTGTAAACATGTTTATCCTATAAAATAAGAGCTAAGAACATAGAAATTATATTTTAGGAAAAAAATTCCCACCAAAGTGAAATCATGTAAAAAGAGTTTTTAATGAAGCATTTAAAATAAAACATTTTAGTTTGGTTTGTGTAAATTATTATAATGATTTTTAAATGGAATGAATTTCATTCATTAATAATACCATAAATGAACCAAGATGTTTTTTATGATAAAATTTTTTATTTTAAAAAATATTAATGGACTAAAATATATTACAATGTGCACTTGAAAAAAGGTAAGAATTCAAGTTGTTCCCTTGAAACAGGGTTGTTTATCGGGAAGAATTTTTCAAATATCCTTTAAAAATATAAATACCCATAAATTAAGGTTTTATTATGGTTGTTACACATATATAAAACATTATAGAAGAATTTATAAGTATTAAATGTGAATAAATAATAATTTTATTGAGGTAAGTAGATAATAAGAGTGACCTGAATGAAAATGGAGGTTCTGGTAGAAAATCCTTTTCACTTGGTAACCAATCGAATCTTATTCCCTAATATTAAAAATAATAACATGATACATTTAATACCATTAAAATAAATATATTAATTATATTATACATAATTTTTATTATTCATAAACCATAATTAAGAAATAGTCATGAGTAAAGAATATCCCATGAAAATGAGAGTGAGAAGATAAAATCCTTACCATATGTATGATGGTGTTCTTCACTTTATATTAGTGTGTTGGATAACCAAATTAAATTCATTAATTAATATTTACAGAACATATTATTTATTTAATTGATTTATCTTAGCCTTTTTATATTCATTCATGGCCTTCTTCAGGGGTTTAAGAGGTTCAATTTTATTGTTTGGTAGTGTTTTCTTCCTTGGTATTCATGGTCAGTTTTCTTATATACATGTAAAGATAAACATGTAATATGAGAATGTTTGTATATAATAGATGGTTTATTATATTTTTTAAAATCCAAAATATTAAATGGTTATAAAATTCATTTGTTTAATGGGAGTGAAGATGAATCATTATATAAAAACTTTAATGATAATTGTTTGGGTTAATTGGCGGTTTATCGATCACAACAAACTAATTCTGAATTATTAATTAATATCATGCATACAAAAAAGATTATATAACCTTACATAAGTTAAAATAAATATATTATATTTCCTTTCCACCATTAAAATGGTTTTATTTCCATAATTTAAGACTCTATTTATATTTGAAAACTCAGCATCCTTGAATGTGATAAATTAACACACCTCAGATGGTGTTTTCATTTCTAATATAAAATAAGGACAAGGAGAGATGATAATGCATTATTACATTATAATAAAAAAAATTAAATTACTTTTATTTTAATTGTGTTATAATAACATTTGGATAAAAGTTGTTTAGGAATGAAAAAGAAAATAATGGAACTCGAAATAAAAAAAGAAGTTGAGAAATCCCTTATGAAAATTCTGCAACCTAACGGCGTCGCTTAAAATTCATAAAATATTTTGATGATTAAAAAAGTTGTTTATAATAATTAATACATAAAATTTAATTTAATTGGGATATTTAATTACATATACCAACAAAATATAATTGAAATTAAAAAAGAATAACATAAAAAGAATACTTGAAAAAGAGAGGGGTGTTAGATTCCCATAACTTGTAGAGTAACTCTTAACACAAGATGGTTTGCACCCTGGGGGATTGATGAAACCTTGAGATGAATCTTATGAAGATAAAACCACCAAATATTCTAATATTATGAATTTTTAATGATATAAAAAAGGAATTGGTCGGTATTTATAGTAAAAGAAAATGAGTTTTTTATTAATATTCAATGACACCCCATTAGTTGTATCCAAAACCATGGGGTTTCCCATGGTATTTTCCCATGGTTTTGGCCACTTGGGATGTATCATATCATATTTTATTACTCAATAGTATACAAGAATTATGAAATTATGATTAAATATTTAATGATGTCATTAAACATACCCAAAATTCAAAATTGTATTTTTACTATTCACAAAAAACTGAATTATTTTATTAAATTATCATAAACATAGAGTTAACTAATATTGATGTTATGAATTCAAAAATGAAATTTATTTTATCATAATAATTATATAAATATTAAAAAATTAACTTTTACTGAAGAAAATAATTATTTATTAAAATAATTAGAGGATATAAAACACATGGTAAAATGCATAGTAATATTATTGACACTTAAAATAAATAATATTATTATATAATTTTTAATTAAATAATAGTGGTTTTATAAGACTATTTCATTTTTATTAATATTAATAAAACCATAGTTTTGTATAATAATTTAAATCTCTCTGAAATATACCAATTAACCTGAAAAATCAATTTATAAAATTTTCCATATTTTAAAGAAACAAAACTCAAAACAGAAATGATGGAACAAAAAATTTATTTTTTTTTTCTTAGGTGAGGTCACTAATAAATTATTCATATTACTATTTATACGGGTAAGTTACTATTCTTATTGGTAATTTTCAATAAAAAAGGGTAATTTAATATTCACAAAAAATGTAATTTGATCCTATCAGACTATAAATATCTTACAGATTGCAACTGTGTATATTAGTTTTTCAAAATTCAAATCACAAAGGTAAATAAATCACGTTTATCATATTGGTTATAAAAAATAGGTGTTTTGTAGAGACTGAATGTTTCATACATTAAATTTATTTATTAAACCTTAGGGTGTTACATTATTCCCCTGTCAGTAGAATTGTGTCCTCAAAATTTGAAATTGCAATTCAAAAGTTAAAGGTAGATACTTGAAAATAGTCTTATGGGAAAACCACATTGAAAATAGTGTTAATTTTTTTTCTTAATTAGGGTAAAATTAAAATGCATAGGTTACCACAATTATATTCATTTCAATAGGATAACAATAGTGTTACGTCAAATTATAGAAATGGAATAATAATCTAACAATCGAGTTTTGATAGAACATGGGAGATAACATGTTCATATGAAATTTTATTTCCACAAAACCATACACTAAAAATATGAAAAATTTCATTAATATCATTAAAATTTTTGATAATAGGACACTATTTTTTCTGAAACTTTTCCTAGAGTTTATGAATTATTCCACTCTATAAGAGTATAATATACATAAACTTATCCTTTGATTTCACCTTCAACTATCTATAATTCATCACATAACACAGGTAGTTCCATTTGGTGAAGTAGTAAAAAAACCTATAAAAGCTCATATAATGATCAAATTAAATAATTCATAAATGGTTAAACTTTCTATAATAATTCAATACTTTAGAAAGATTGTATATGGATTTCCATGATAAACTTGTCATTATCTCCTAATCAACATGAATTTTCTCTAAATGTTCACACTCAAAACATTTTAATATCTTCACCATGAATCCTCTGAAAAAATGGTAATAATATCAATTACCATAAAACCTTATTGAAAACATGTATTATTATATATTAATTAATTAAGATACATGTTATTGGATTTATTCTCTATATCCATAAGTGTTGAAAAATCCTTCGATGATAGCATAGAACACTTTTCAGAAAGTCAATAACCAATTCCAAGGTAGTCAGTACATATATAATGTAATCATTTTTTCATCATTATCTCAACATCAGGAATATAAGTAGGGCTATCTTTCTATCAAGAAATCATTTTCCAAAAAAAATACTTTCCACTAAATATATTTTCTTGGTACCATTAATCTTATGGTTTAAAATCCTTATTGAAAAGGTATTGCAGAAAAATTCTCATATATTCCATAATTATTATAACCAATACATTACTGACAAAATATTCAAACAACATGATTCTTGACTAGGATTATTAATCATTCTACTTCATCTACAGAAACATCATAACTTGATCATTATCTAGTAACATCATTTGTGGTATATTCCTTTGAAGCTTGGGACATTGATTCACATAGTGGTTCATCTCCTTGTAGTTTAATAATTCTATATGGGTAATCATTTTCTTACCCTTGAAATCATGAAATTGGTGTTCTTTTTCTCGACACTTATAATAAATATCCATTCCCTTCAAGAATTTACAAGGGTTATTCTTTCCATAGTCATCACATGTGGGAAACCCCTTCATTCCCTTATTCTATTTATCCATATTTTTCACGTACATCCTCTTATTCTTTTGGTCCTCTTCAAATACATTGGACTGAGAGAATTCTTTATGTTCCTTGTTAACACATGATACTATTTCAATATTTGATGCAAATATATGGGAATCTATATAACTTCTAAATTATGGATTAAACCCATGAGAGATGTGATCCTTCTTACTATTTTCATCACATGAATTGGTGAAGTTCTCATTCATTATTATATGTTTAATTTTTAATCAATTACATATACTATATTAGCTCATAAAATTATGAACTTTCTATAACTCTAAAAATGGTATAGCACATATCAAAAATCTATTCCTCATAAATCCTAGAACCATGTACACTGGTTACTTTGGAATCATAAATCCTTCATAATTGTATGTAAGGACAAATTGAATTATCATAAACATATACCTCAGGAGTGTCAAACCTGGTGTGCAGTAAGGTTCAATTTCATGTAACCAGATATGTCGGGTCAAGCCTGAAACTCTTTGTTAGAGTTGTTACTCCAAGGTACATCTGTGCTAGAACCACATCCTCCGGTAGTATCTAGATAGGAATGTATTTTCTATAAAGCTAAACATAATATATTCCTTACCAAAACTCTGGGACATTCTTGATTGTTCTTCCTAAAATTATATCTTTGATTTCTTTCCCTAATATACATTTTACAAATTTGGTTTTCATGTTTTTTAATAACGTTTCTCAAAAACCAGCTTTAATGCCCTGACCCTAGTTGCCCAAAGCGGGTGTATTATTTTATTCCATTGGAATTATTACAATAAAATCACATCTCGAAGGATTTAATAGTTTAGTAGTTTTTTATATCCATATACATAAATAAGATTAAAATTTAAATATTAAAGGAAATACAATATCGAAATTCGTTTGTCTATATCCATAACTCCTATGTTATCCCTACATGTCATTCATAATATACCTCTTCATGTCTAGGGAAAATGAAACATAAGAAAAGGGTGAGCTCAAATGCTCAGTAAGGGTATGAAATATAGTGGAGGTTATAATAAAAATAAACATTAAGCATGGTGAATAACTAAAAATAAATTCCATTAAAAATAAACATGAACACATTATTGAAGGAATAAGAGATGAATAAATAATGCCATAATAAATCACTATCATGGGTATTCTATTAATCAATTAAGCACATTAAATTATCATTACTAGTTTCATAATGAGGGAATTTATAATTTCGTACATCATAACCATACTTCCAAGGCCTCATGACAATAAAATAAATAACCATTTTGTTAAGGCCTTGTGCCAAGACCTTAGTTTGACTCATAAGACTTATAACTGATGCATCGGAGGGCTATCACTATCCCCACCCATCATGTAATAAGTCCAATTAATTACTAATATGAACAGAGTGAACATAAAAAACATATATCTTCATATTAAAACTAATATATGAAATTTAAATAATGTCTCCAATCATTAAACGTACACACTAACCATTCAGAGTGATGCGGTGAATTGCTTCAAGATAGCACATCCATAATCAATCTAATAATAAATCATTAAAAAACATTTTTTATATGTTATCATAAGAAATATACCTCAGTTATGTGCAATATTCATTAAGGATGTTGACAAAGATGAAGATACTTTTAAATGATACTATTGAAAATATTTTGAGGAAATAATCATCAAACATTCCAAAGAGTCTCATACCTCCATAAACATTTCAATTTATATTACATTATAATATCCTGAGAAAAAAGATATTCTTCATATGATATAAAAAAATTCATTACATAAACCACATGCAAGTAATAAGTGGTGAATATGGAATATATATCATAAATGTTAAAGTGACACTAGAAAAATCCTTTTTTACTTTGGAAAGAAGAGTTATTTTTGAAAATAATGTGTATTTTCCATGAGATAATATTTTTAAACATGTATATCCCATAAAAAAAGATCAAATGACATTGAAATTATAATTTATGAATAAATTTTTTCCCACCAAAGTGATATCATGAAAAAATAGTTTTTAATGGATCTTGTAAAATAAAACATTTCAATGTTGTTTAAAGAATATATTAAAATGATTTTAAAATGGAAAGAAGTTCTTTCTTTCATAAAACCATAAATTTAAAAATATGGGTTTTCATGATAAATTTTATGATTTTAAAAATATAATAATGGCATAAAATATATTACATAGTGCACTTGAAAAAAGGTAAGAATTCGAGATGTTCCCTTCAAACGAAATTGTTTATCGGGAAGAATTTTTTTATGATCCTTTAAAACATATAACTTATAATAAATGAATGTAGGATTATTTTTGGTACACATATATAGAAAATTAATACATAACTTATAAGGAGTTAATATGAATAAATAATAATTTAATTGAGGTAAGTAGAGAAAAAGAGTGACCTGAATGAAAATAAAGGTTCGGGTTGAAAATCCTTACCACTTTGTATCCAATAGAATATTATGCTGCAAAATTAATAATCATAAAATGACACATTTAATAGCATTAAAATAAATATATTCATGATATCATACATAATGGTCATTATACATGCAACATACATAAGAAATATTGGTGAATAAAGAATATCCCACAAAAATGGGAGTGAGACGATGAAACCCTTACCGTACATATGATAATGTTCTTCGGTTGATATTAGTGTCCTGCATAACCAAATTAAATTAATTATTTAATATTTCCATAACGTTTTATTTATGTAATTGATTTATTTTAGCTGTTTAAAGTTCATTCATTGACTTCATGAATGGTTTAAGAGGTTTAATTTTACTGTTTGGGAGAGTTTTCTTCCTTAGTACTCATGCCCAGTTTTCTTTTATATATGTAAATTTAAAAATTTAAGATTATAATGGTTTTATAGAATATAAATTGTAATATATTTTTTAAAATCTAAAATATTACATGGTTATAAAATTAATTTGGATAATGTGAGTTTAAATGAATCATTATATAAAACTTTAATGATAATGGTTTGGGTTAATTGGTAGTTTTCAATCACAAGGAACTCATTGTGATTTATAAATTAATATCATGTGTAAAAAATTACAGAACCTTAACTAAGTCATAATACATATATTATAGTCTGTTTAAATCATCAAAATGGTTTTATGATCATAATTGAAGATGAAATTAGAAATTAAAAACTCGGAGTCCTTGAATGTGATAAATTAACACATCTCAAATGGTGTTTTCATTTCTAGTATAAATGAAGAGAAAAGAAGAGATGATTATGAATTATTATATTATCATAACAAAATTAAATTAAATTTATGTTACCAGTGTAATCATAACATATTTATAAAAGGAGGAGAGGAAATAAATTGAAAATAATGGAACTCGAAATAAAAAAGAGAAGTCGAGAAACCCCTTACAAAAATTCGGCAGCTTAACGGCATCAATTAAAATTCATCAAATATTTTGATGAGAAAAAAAGTGTTCTCTCATAATTAATACATAACATGGAATTTAAGGGGGTTTATAATGAAATATCCCAGCATAATCTAATTTAAATTAAATAATAATAACATATAGGGAGTAATTGAAAAAGATAAGGGTGGTAGATTTTCTTACCTTGAAGAGTAACTCCTAAAACATGAAGGTTGGGACCATGGGGGATTTATTACACCTTTAGAGGACTGCTAGGGTGATAGAAATACTATATATTCAATGATTATGAATTTTTAATGAAATAAAACGAAGTAATGGGTTCGTATTTATAGTAAAAGATAGGGAGTTTTTTATTAATTTGCAATGACACCTCACTAGTTATATTTGAAAAACCATGGGCTTTCCCATGGGATTTCTTCATCGTTTTGGCCACTTTGGATTCCATGTATCTTATTTTATTACTCAAGATTAGAAAACAATTATTAAATCATTAATACATCATTAATGATATTAATAAACATATCGAACACTCAAAATGTAAATTTTCTATTGATGAAAACTAAAGTATTTTATAAAATTCTCGTAAAATCAGTGTAACCTGATATTGACGTTATGAATTCAAAAAATACATTTCTTTTATAATCATAATTCTTTAAAAATAAAATTTTTAACTTTTATCAATTTAAATAATTATTTATTAAAAATAATAGTTGACATAAAATGCATAGTAAAAATTTTGACACTTAAAACAAAATAAATTATTTTATCATTTGTAATTAAAAAGAGTGTTTCAATAAGAATATTTATTTATTATAACTATTAATAAAACCTTATTATAATATAATAATTTAAATCTCCTTGAAATGTACAATTTTTACCTAAAAATAAATTTATCATATTCTTCATATATAAAAAAAACTATACTAAAAACGGAAATGAGGGAATAAAATAATTATTTATACTTTTTAGGTGAGTTTACTACTTCATCGGTTATATTACCATTCCTAAGGGTCAGTTACTATTCATAAGGGTAAGTTACTATTAGACAGGGTGAGTTACTATTCAAAAAAAATTCAGTTGATCCTATTAGACTCTAAATATCTTACTGATCGCAATTATGTATGCCAGATTTTAAAAAATCAAATCATATTGGTGGATAAATTACCATTACTGGATAGGTTATAAAAAAGTGGTGGTTTTTAGAGACTTTTTTCATGCATTATATTTATTTATAAAACCATGGGGAGTTACATATTATGGGTATTACTTTGTACACCAAAGGGATTTATTCAATCTATAGATAATGCAAGATGAATGTATCCTAACTAATCTCCAAATTTAGGAAACACATAATCAATTTTCTTCCACTTAGGATAATCAGATAGATTGTGTAGCTTCCCATCATTAATTCTTATATCTGCATGCCATGTTAATTATATTGTGGTTTACTAACATCCATATAGTCTTCTAAAATTTGGAATGATATGAATGTACCATATATATTTTGAAGGACTTGATTCATTTTTCTTGTATCGATCTGTGCCATACATAAGAAATTTTATGAGTGATTTATAGTCCATGAAAAATAATGTTTAATCATTTGGAAAAGCATGTATTTTTTGGAGATCATTCCCAGTAAACATAACATTATTTTAGAGTCATATATTCTCCATGGTAGTATTTTTTCTTCTCGTAGCATATCTTTCGGAAGACCATGTATTTTTTTAATCCTAGTGTCACCCCATATGTTGCCATCTTTCACATTATATAACTTCAATACAGCTAAAAATGTTGTGTTTTAGTACAAACAGTATAAAATTGTCTCTTGGAATATCAATTTAACTCCTTAAACAACTTTGGATAATAATGAAGGTCATCTTCAATTGCTGTTTTCATTTCTTCCATGTGATCTGCATCATATTTTATAAAGGTATTCCTATCCAATGATTCATAAACCATTGTATCATCATAATCGATATACACATTCAATTTTCCCCATGTTTAGTCCAACATTCATAGCTTTGATCTATTCTATGAAAAATAAAATGTTATTCAAACTCTTCTGGACTAATTTTCCATGAATAACAATAATGTAAACTTGGACATAGGATTTTAGAGTGGTCGTCTGCATGCTATTTTTCAAACTTGACGAACCCTTTAACTCCATCTTCACATTCATTTGTCAAATGATTTGAGTGAATCTATTTTCAAATCATATCCATCCTATTGGGTACATAAATACAAATTTTGATGACCTTAGTAAATTTTTAAAAAGGGGTATGTTTTAAATACACTCAAGATAACCCATATAAAAATTAAGGAAAACCTGATGAGCTATATAGGAAAGAAAAAATTCCTTTGATTTTATTATAGATAATTGGGGTATTTTTCTAGGATTCCCTTAATAAATTATAATATATTCACTATAGTGAATTTTAAGGAATATTTATAAAATAATGTAACCAATTATACTAATGAAGTTATGGATATTATTCAAAAAATTATTCCCATGTTAAATGTGTCTCTCAAGGATCCGTCGCGTGATATTTAACTAGAATAGATGCAAGGAACCGATTTGAACTCAATGAAAAGTATATTCCTTAAAGAAACAGATTTCAAGTGGCTATTAGAGAAGATTAATAGGCTGAATGAGTTTTCATTAAGAGATTTAAAAGATGAAAGTTGAATTAAAAGGATGAAAATTTTTATTAATACTTACTTTGATGTTATGAATGATGATTGAATGTAGTGATTTTTTTGAGAAAGATTGATAATGATTAGGTTTCCCAACCCACACCCCCTAAAAATTTTAAAGAAGAATAAAATGTGGATACATGTGGTGTGATTTTATTTCATGAACATTGAGTTTAAAGAAAAAAATGAGAAGATCAAAAGTGTAGGAAGCATCAAAAGATGAGAACAAGCCATTATGTTGCAAAATAAAGCTTATGAAAAGCTTGATCCTTACATTCTTACATATGTACACAAAAGATCAGTAGAAGGTTCAAATATAAAAAGTTCCCTTTATCTTTCCTCCACCCTGATCAACAAATGAGTAGTATCATTGGATATAGGTATCATTGGAACAACGCCAACGAATAAAACAACAAGTGGACCGCTTTATGTGGAAAGATATATTAAGCATGCCATTTGATTTTCTGATTAGAGAAAACTAATTGTAAGTAGTGAAGGAGATTTCTTGCTATATCTAAAATTTCATGTGCATGAGTTCAATAAGAGACATCATAACAACAAAAATTAGTGCCTTAATTTTCATCAAGATCCAATTGATGAGTTTGTATAAGAAACCAATAATACATCGGTGCTCAATACAAAAAAATGGTCCAAAAATCATTCCCTAAACAACGGATCAAAAAAATCATAAAATATGGATCATAAAAAATGGTAAAAGAAGAAATCAAAAACAAAACAAAAAATACAGAATGAAAATCGAAAGGCTTGCCTAACTATGTTGAACAAAATCAGATACCCTCTTTGAATATAGGATGAGATGTTTAGAGCAGTCCAATTGTGTGATTTGACTATCGATTCATCAAGGAGGAGCGCCTACATCTTGGGGCTTCGACAAAAATATCTATACCACAACAAGTTCACAAATGGTTAGGGGATTTTTAAATAGATCAGGACACTTTTGTTAGTGCATACAAATAAGAACTAATAAATATACCTTTATCCAAGATTATAACATGATTAATGATAAAATGAATATTTATCAGCAAAAAAATTATCAAAAAACCAATATTTATCGACACTAAAATTTGAGCATAGAAAAATGTTCATTTTATCGACGCATTAATTATCATTGATAAATCCACCTCTTTATCAGTGGAGAAAAGGCATTGATAAAGATTAATTTATCAGTGATTATTATGGAAGCATTGTTGAAGGATTTATAATGATAATTATAAATAAAAAATTGTAAAAATTTATATATAATTAATATATATATATCAATATATTAAATATATTCCTTTTTAAATATATTAATTATAATTTTATAATTATTTTTTTTAATTATAGAAATATTTTTAAAAAATATTATTTATATCATTATATATATTTATATAATTATACACGTATATTTATTAAATATATATAAATATAAAGATAGAGAATATATTCATTATTTAAGTAAATTTATTATAATTTGAATAATTATTTAAATATATATTATTATATATTAATAATTATATAAATACTTTTAAAAATATATATGTTTATTAATAATCGTAAATATGTAATTGTATAAATATATCTATTATACATTTAAAAATTTATTAATTTATAAATATTTTTTTACAAATTTGTTTTAACATTATTAATATATATATAATTTTGATTGCATTCATATATGTTAAAAATGCATAAAATTGAATAAATTAAGAATATAGGTACACTTTAACAATATTAAAAAATGGATATGTTCTGTGTGTGTGCATATTGTATATAAAATTGCAATAATTACATATATGTGAAATCAGTATAACACACATTTGATCTATATTAAATTAAAAAATCAAATGACATTCAATTATATGTCAAGTCTTAACAAATTAGTCAATATTTTTAATTCATATTAATTAATAATTATATTAATTATTAAATTAATAGATGATTATTTAATATAAAGTGCATAAATATTTTTTAATATATAAATCATATTTATATATATTAATATAAATCTATATATTTCATATATAAAATCTAACAACATTAATTATCATAATTATCTAATTATTAAAATGATTAATATTTAATAACGTATAATCAATAAATTCATTTTTAACAACAATTTAATTAATAAAATTTGTAATAAACACATTTTTCATTTTTCAATTTATCAACGTTAAAAATGCATTGAAGAAATAAATATTTATCAACTCTATGCATAAAAAACTGAATAAATATACCATTTATCAGTGCTAAAACTTAATCACTGAAAAAAATGATACCCTTTATCTGTGCGAAAAATAATGTGCTAATAAAGGATACCCTATATCTACGTTAAAAATAATGTTCTGATAAGGGTTTCCTTTATTGCTGCTAAAATAAATTCACTTATAAAAGGTTAAATGTGTCAGTGATTTCTTTAGCACTGATAAATATCCCATTTATCGATGTTTTCCTCTAGCACTGATAAATATGAGCATTATTAAGGGCTAGTTTCATAGTAGTGGTGCTTTATCTTGAATTAATTCCATAAATTGTTTAAAAATAATACATGGAAATTCTAAGATGTTAGAATCATAGAGTATAGAAACAAAGGGATTCAAATCACAAAGTACATTGGCCCCTTTGGGATCCTATATTGCATAGGATCAATAGAATATCAGATTTAACTTCCACAAAATATGGATGAAGATCATGAATTGTTCCATGAATCTCTCCTGAGGAAGTACATACCTGACCCATCACATATACTAAATCTAGAGGTGGTACAACTAGAGAACAACCTCTCGTATGAAGGAAAACTAATGAAGATCTTAGGTAGTAGAGATAATGTTCTACACATATAGACTACTCACCTGGTCAATGTACTATAAAGGAACTATAACTATAAAGAGGTGACATGGGAACCATAATAAGTGATGGAGGATAAGTTCCCTCATCTATATTTTCCTTAAATTGTAAAATAAAATTTCGAGGCAAAAGGGGGAATAATGTAATGAACCTAAAGTTTATCAATTGAAATACCCTTCATATTATTATTTTATATATTATAAATCACATAAATATGACATAGAGACCACAATACAAACTTTATAAATGAATAATGAATGAAGTAATAGGTATTTTTAGAAATTAAGGAACCTATACCGATGGAGCAGTAACATGACCTTTAGTAATATGCCCCTTGGGAAAAGTAATCCGACCAATAAAATAGTAACCTCACCTATAAAAGTATAAATAAATTTTGGTTATCTTATAAATGAAAATATGATATATTTATATATTCAAATACATAAAAAAATGTTTTAAAATCGATAAATTAAGTGTTGGTATTTATGTAAAACATAAATGTTTAGTTGCAATTTTAAAATTAATATAATGATTTAAAGTAAATTTTATTTTCTTAAAAAAATCATAAATTAATATTCTGTTATGTTATGATTATATGATAATTTTATGAGACCTTAATTATTTTTTCAAAGTGTTATAAACTCAGTTAAAATTTTAAAATTATTATTTTTTGAATAAAAGTGTATTTTTTTTAAAACATTAATTTCTAATATTTAGAAACATATTTCCATAATATGGATTTAATTTTTTAATTATAAATTTCTTGAAAAAAATTATTCTAGTTAATTTTATAGAGTTTTTTCTAAAATAGTAGAATCTTTTATGAATAGTGGAATATAGTAATTTATGGTATATGATAAATACATTAATTACAGAGTCTTGGATGATATATTTATGATTCATGCACCATTGGTTCAAAATAACATTCACTAGTTACTTTATTTGTCCAAAAATATCAACTTTATTACTTTTCTTGAGCCAAAATAGTAAAATAGTGAATAGAATAATCAAAAAAAACTTCAATCTCCTCCACTATAAATACTTCCCTTCACCACCTCTTCTCCTAAAACCTTCAAAACATTTAATATATTCAAATTTCTACCCTATAGTATCCCTAATACTCTCTTAACTTTCCTAATATACTTTGGTCTAATGAAAAGACCAAACTATTTTTCCTATGGAGGTTCTCAAGGAGAGAAAGTTCAAAAGGTAAAATCCTCATTCGTTTTTTAGTTTCTTTTCACTTTATTTCATTTTATTATACTTCCATAACCTATACTATCATAAAGTAACATGATATGTCAAGTATAATATATATACTATAATTTTATTATCTTAATGTTATATCCACCATCAATTCCCTTCACTTCCCCTATTGTTCTAAAATAAAAACATCATCCATGAGGTATCAATTCATCGCCTTTGTGGATGGTGATTTTTAATTTCATAATTCCACCTTAAAGGCTAGTTATAAAAATATTATAATGGTTGAATAATATTTTAGAATTTTTGTTATAACATGTATAATGTTCCAGACCCTGTATGTATACAAAAAATTAAAAAATAGAACAAAACTAATTCACTATGATCGAGAAACCACCAAAATAATCTAAATGATTATCGTTATCATTTTATCAAATGAATCATCCTTTTATCTAATAAAAATGATATATAGAACAATTTAATCATATGTATTTTAATTAATAACATATAAATTAAATTATGGATGGTTATTCCAATTTTACATGATATTTCATACAAGTATACAAGAGAATTGATAAGGATACATACTGGAGTGTAATATAATAGCACACTGTAGAACTAATTCAGTGTACTGTTACATCACACTACAGCCCAAAAAAACACAACTGAAACACATATAATATCAAAAAAAAGTCCCAATAAATAATTTAAATGAAATGAAATTTACAACCTAGATTCCAAAAAATATTTTATTTTAGAAATTTGAAACATTAGTTTATACAATTACATAAATAAAAATTATTACACACATTCATAAACATAAATGTTCCTTTGACTTTTAATCCTGACTTGACTCGTGATTTTTCTGAAAAACCACCCCCTTCTTGAGAAAAATAACAAACCTATTTAAGAAAACTATTCAATGGTAATTAATATTATAAATAAAATCTAAAAGGAATAATGAAAATTAAATCAACATTCCATTATATAATTTTTTGGTAAAATAGATAAAGTATACCGTAAAATTACCTTCACATCTTTCCAAAGGGTTTAATTTATTATAATTTTTTCTTCTGAGGGATTTGTAACATCATGATGTTCAGAACACATTGTCTGTATGAGTTTTAAAAAGTTTAGTTTATATTTTGTTAATGCAGTAGAGAATATATAATATTATGAGGAAAACATAATATATTAAAAATTATTACCTTCTCATTGAACTCTCTTTCATTTTTTATAGTGTTTATGAATTTGGTTCTTATTTTAAGAATCCAAATCTTCTATTTTTGGTCCCCTCTAATGTACAAGACATTTTCTACATTGGGACTAGAATTAACTAATTTTTATGTCCCTATTAAAGGGACATCCTCAATTTAATTTTCATATTAATCAATAATTTTTTTAGTCGCCAGTAGTACAATCAACGAATTATTATTTGTTAGATTGGAGACATAAATTTCTTGCACTACTTGTTATTCCATATGAACAGCTCATATTTTTCCCCTTATACATACAAATTCACCATCAAAAAATCATTTCATCAACTTTCACTCTATTGATATTACTAACCCATTTTCAATGGTAAATATAATCTTGAAATTTTATATAATCCAACTCATATATCTTTTAGATAATGCAAAAAATATGGCATATTTGAATAAATTTTATTTCTATCCTTTGAATAATATATGTGAATCGCTTCAGCCACAAGTGTAACACAACAATTTTTCATAGTACTGGAGTCATTGTGTTATTTTGTATTGAACGTATAAACATTGATTACAAAGACAATGTAAGATATAACAATTTCCTTCGTTCCTATGGCTATCCATTGAATACATTCAGAAATTTAATTTTGATTTTCAGATAACACTTTATAAATTTGATCTCGGAACCATCTTATAAATTTTTGATTATGTGTATATGATATCCATCTTTCTGGTTTTAATGGATTCAAATCTCAAAGAATTTATTTATGGGATTCAATGTATGGATCAAAATCTTCACTGTTATGTAATATGTAAAGATGTGTTTTCTCCCCCTCTGTCAAGGTAATTGAAACAACATCTCCTCCTTAAATCTCGTCGCCCATAAGGCATTCATTGTGATGAGACTTTTGGAGGCTAATGCTTTCAACATGTGATAGTTAATTGGTATATAATTCAATAGTTTCTTCAAAAATATATCATTATACAACACAACCTTCTGTCTAACTTCAATTCTTGACATACCCTTTCAAAATATATATATATATATATATTAATGGAATACATCCATCTATATGGTACATGACCACATAGTTGAACCTCTCTGACCAAGTGAACCATTAGGTTGACCATTATATCAAAGAATGATAGTTGGAAAAGAAATTATAATTCACAAAATATGATTGAAATCTCTTTATTCATTGTGGGAATCATCTTTGGGTGTACAAATTTATTTCATACATATTTTAAAAGGAATCACAGTTTGGTTAATGTATGTCATACACTTAGAGGCATAATGAAACAGAAAGAAACATGCATTAAATCATGCATCAAAACATGAATGTCGTGTAATTTTAGTCCCTATAACATTAAATTAGTCATTTTAATGACATTCTTTATATTTTATGAATACTGATGTGGTAGTTTAACACTAGTTAAGAAATGTAAAATTTGAAATTTTTCCTTTCTGGATAGAGTGTAACATACTTTAGGAAGAAGTGTCCACCTTTAACCATTCACTAATGCCAAATATTTCCATATCTCTATGTCAATCATCACCAACCTAGTCTGGATTCCATATTTTGTTTTTCTAGGAACCTTTAGTAATGTTCCAATAACACTATCAAATTCATTTTGGTCTACATGCTTGAAATTAATAAAATGTCCAAAAAAACTCCTATAAGGAAATTCAAAGGAAATTGATCTATTCTTCCAACTGAATTTTGTAAGGATTTTTGAAAATCGTTTACCAAAAATGGTGTCACAATTTTTTAATTCATTGTACAATTGATCACCTATTTTTAGAGATAGGTTGGTACCTTGTACAATATTCCCATCGAATTTTTCCAGCTAGGATCAGTATTTATGTCATCGATGTAAAAAAAAATTGATGTCCTAAAAACATGGTCATTGAAAAATGTTTCAACCTAACTGACTATGTGTATTTTTCAAAAATCGGACACCCAACTTCCTTTAATTATATATCATAATAAATTTCCATAAGTGGGGAATTCATTTATTATTTTGTACAACATAGACCTCAATGTGAATTATTCACTTCTATAAGAAATATACATTATAACAATTGTATCTGACATCAATTTTAGATCTTCGATCAATGGATCCAAAAAGACATCAATATCATTACTAGGATTCATTCTTCATGATATAAGTAGAGGAAACATAATGTATTTGTTCTTCGTGAATAAATATGAAAGAAATTTATAATTTTCCAACATGATCATCCATGTATTACATAAAACCTTAACCCCAGTTCTCCAGATTGAGTGCATTATTTCATTACATTGGCATGATTATAAAAAAATTATTATCCTAAAGGAACAAATAGTTTATTTGTTTTGTAACACCAAATATATACATAAGTTTAACATTGTTACTTTAAAGGGAAAAAAATATAGAAATATCTTTGAAAACATCCATAACTCCTAGGTTATCTCTGCCTATCATTCATAATATACCTCTTCATGTCCTCGAAAAATGAAACATAAGAAACGGGTGATCCCAAATTATCAATAAGAGTAAGAAATACAGTGAGATATATCATAAACATAATTATTAGGCATGGTGAATAGCTAAAAACATATGATTTTAAAAATAAACATGAATGCATTATGGAAAGAATGAGAGATGAATAAATTAATCCATAATAAAGCACTATCATGGGTCTTACAATATTTGAATAACCACATGAATGGTCAATTTCTAGTTTCATAATGAGTGAATGCATAATATCAGACATCATAACCATACCATCAAAACCTCTTGCTAAGGCCATAAATAACCATTTTTGTCAAGTCCTCATGCCAAGACAATAGTTTGTCTCATGAGACCTACCGATGCATAGAGGGGATAACACAATCTCCACCCATCAGATACTAAGTCCAATTAATTATTTATATGAATGGGATTAACATAATCAACATATACATTCATATTGAATCTAACTTATGAAATTTAAATACTTTTCCCAATCATTAAACATAAACACTAACCATTTGATTTAATGTGGTGAATGGTATCAAGATAGCTCATCCATAGTCAAACTAATCATAAACCTTTCAAAAAATTATATTGGATAATATAATAAGGGATAAACCTTAATTAAGTAAAATATTCAATAAGTAATTTGGAAAAGATGAAGATATTTTTAAACTATACTATGGAAAATTTCATGAGGAAATAATACTTAGACATTCCAAAGTGTCATAAACCACCTTTAACCATTAAAATAATAATCCCTTTGAATATCATGAGAATAATAATACTCTTTATATGATATACAAAAGGTTATTACATACACCACATTACAGGAATATGTGGTGAACAAGGCATATATCTCATAAATGTTAAAGTGAGATGAGAAAAATCTTTTTTACTTTGGAAGGAAGAGTTATTTTGGAAAATCATTTTTATTTTTCAAGAAATATGATATGTAAACATGTATATCCCATAAAATAAGAGGTATGGAAATTGAAATTATATTTAAGGAATAACTGTCTCCCCACCAAATTGAAATTATGTAAAAAAAGTTTTTAATGAAACTTTAGAATTAAAACATTTTAGTGTGATTAAAAGAAAATATTAATATTATTTTAAAACAGAAATGTGTGTCTAATAAATATATAAATGAAACAAAATGGGTTTTCAGGATAAATTTTTTGATTTAAAAAAATAGCGGCTGAAAATAGATTACCTAGTGCACATGAAAATAGGTAAGAATTAGAGAAGTTCCCACGAGACGGGGTTGTTTATTAGTGAGAATTTTTGAAAGATCCTTTTAAAACATATAACTCCACATAAATGAAGGTAGTACTATGGTTGGTATAGATATATATAACATTCATATATAATTTATGAGGATTAAATATGAATAAATAAATAATTTAATTGAGGTACGTAGAGAACAAGAGAGGCCTGAATGAAATTGAAAGTTCGGGTAGAAAATCCTTACCACTTTGTAACCAGTCAAATCTTATGACCCAAATTTAATAATCATAAAATGATACATTTCATAAAATAAAAATAAATACATTTGTGATATGATACAAAATGGTTTGTATACATATATCATATGTAAGAACTAGTGGTTAACAAAGAATATCCCACAAAAATGAGAGTGAGATGATAAAACCCTTACCTTACATCTTATGGTGTTCTTCACTTGATATTAGTGTCATATATAACCATATTAAATTCATTAATTAATATTTCCAAAATCACTAATTTATATAATTTATTTATTTTATTTTTTTTATGTTCATTCATGGCCTTCTTGATGGCTTTTAGAGGTTCAATCTTATTGATTGGGAGGGTTTTCTTCCATGGTATTCATGACCGGTTTTCTAATATACATGTAAAGATAAATATGTAAGATGATAATGGCTCTATAGAATATAATTTATATTCTATTTTTTAAAATCTAAAATATAACATGGTTATAAAATTCATTTGGTTAATGGGAGTGAAGATGAATCGTTATATAAACATTAATGATAATTATTTGGGATAATTGGCAGTTTTTCAATCACAACAAACTCATTTTTGATTTATTAATTAATATCATGTGTAGAAAAAGATTATAGATCATTAAATAAGTTATAATGCATATATTTGAGTCTAGTTCAACCATAAAAATGGATTCGTGGATAGAATTTAAGATGATATTAAAAATTGGAAACTCGTCAACCCTGAATGTGATAAATTAACACATCTCGAATGGTGTTTATTTCTAGTCTAAAAGAATTGGAAAGGGGATATGATAATGAATTGTTACATTATCATAACAAAATTGCAGTACATGTAAGGTAATTTAGTTATTATAACATTCTGATTAATGGAGGTGAGGAATGAAAAATAAAAGAAAGGAACTTGAAAAAAAATAGAAGTTGATAAATCTCTTACAAAAATTCGACATCCTAATACTATCACTTAAAATTTATAAAATATTTTGATGATATAAAAAGGGTTCTCTAAAAATACATACATATCATGGACATTAATGTGGATACATAATGGCATAGCTCAACATGATACAATTTAAATTAATAAAATAACTTAAAAATAGTACTCGAAAAAGAGAAGGCTGGTAGATTCCCATACCATATAGAGTAACTCCTAAAACATGAAGGTTGGGACCATGGGGGTTGAGAACACCTTGGGGGGAATCCTAGTGTGGTGAAACTACATAGATTATAAGTTGATTAATTTACAATAAAAGAAAATTTAGGAAAGGGTGGGTATTTATAGTAAAAGAGGGGGAGTTTTTATTGATTTCCAATGACAATTCATTAGTGGTATTTGAAAAAACATGGGCTTGACAATTTTTTGTCAACTTGGGACACCTCATGTAATATTTTTTTACTCAAGACCATAAATGACCATTATGTCAACGCATTGTGCCATGACCGTAGTTTGTCTCATTAGATTTACCAATAAATCAAGGCAATATTGCAGGCCTCGACCATCACTTAATAAGTCCAATTAATTCCTCATATTAATGGGGTGAACATAATAAAGATATACATTCATATTGAAAATAACATTTTAAATGTAAATAATATCCCCAATCATTAAACATAAACACATACCATTCGAAGTAATGTGGTGAATTGTATTAAGATGGAACATCCATAATCAATCTAATCATAATCAATTAAACAAAATATTTTAGATTGTATCATAAGATATATACCTCAATTAGGTACAACATTTAATAAGTATTTTTTCATAGATTAAGATTCTTTTAAATGATACTATTGATTTTTTTTAGGAAATAATCCTTAAACAATCTAAAGTATCCCATACCACATAAAAAACATTCAAATAATAATAATAAATAATATCTTGAAATTAAAAAGACTATTTATATGATATAACAAAGGTTAGTACATGATCCACATTCAAGGAATTAGTGTTGAAAGAGTCATATATCTCATAAATGTTAAAGTGACACGAGAGAAATCCTATTTTCCTTTGGAAATAAGAGTTCTTATGGAAAAATAAATTTTATTTTCCAATAAATCATATTTGAAAACATGTATATCTTATAAAATAAGAGCTAAGAACATTGATATTATATTTTAGGAAAAAAATTCCCACAACTATGAAATCATGTAAAAAGAGTTTTTAATGAAGCTTTTAAAATAAAACATTTTAGTTTGGTTTGTGTAAAATATTATAATGATTTCTAAATGGAAAGAAGTTGTTTCTTTAAAAAGACCATAAATGAACCAAAATTTTTTTTTATGATAAAATTTTTTATTTTAAAAAAAATAATGTATTAAAATATATTACATAGTGCACTTGAAAAAAGTTAAGAATTCGAGTTTTACCCCTAAAACGGGGTTGTTTATCGGGAAGAATTTTTAAAATATCCTTTAAAAATATAAATACCCATAAATTAAGGTATTATTCTTGTTGTTACACATATATAGAACATTAGAAAAGAATTTATAAGGAGTAAATGTGAATAAATAATAATTTAATTGATGTAAGTAGAAAAAAAGAGTAACCTGAATGAAAATGGAGGTTCTGGTAGAAACTTTTAGCACTTGGTAACCAATCAAATCTTATGCCCTAATATTAAAAATAATAAAATGATACATTTAATACCATTAAAATAAATATATTAATGATATGATACATAATTGTTATTATATATACACCATAAGTAAGAAATAGTCATGAGTAAAGAATATCCCATTAAAATGAGAGTGAGAAGATAATATCCTTACTATATGTATGATGGTGTTCTTCACTTGATATTTGTGTGTTGGATAACCAAATTAAATTCATTAATTAATATGTAAAGAACAAATTATTTATTTAATTGATTTATCATAGCCTTTTTATATTCATTCATGGCCTTCCTGAGGGGTTTAAGAGGTTCAATTTTATTGTTTGGTAGTATTTTCTTTCTTTGTATTCACGGTCAGTTTTCTTATATACATTTAAGATAAACATGTAATATGAGAATGGTTATATAGAACAGAAGTTGTATTGTAATGGCCCGAACCTCTCCGGTCCATTACTTTGTGGATTCTTGGTGTTGGAGGTGTTCCGGGAGGCCAAGGGGACATATCCCCAACACTTTGCCAATTTTCCAGTTTTGTGAACAGTGTTTCCAGTTTTATGAATAGTAATAGATCGGTCTCACCGATCGGTCTGACAGATCGGTCTCACCAATCAGTTTCACAGATCGGTGTGACAGATTGGTTTCACAGATCGGTCTGACAGATCGGTCTCACCGATCGGTCTGACAGATCGGTCTCACCGATCCGTTTCACAGATCGGTGTGACAGATCGGTTTCACAGATCAGTCTGACAGATCGGTCTCACCGATCGGTCTGACAGATCGGTCTCACCGATCAGTTTCACAGATCGGTCTGACAGATCGGTCTCACCGATCGGTCTGACAGATCGGTGTGACAGATCGGTTTCACAGATCGGTCTGAAAGAACGGTCTCACCGATCGGTCTGACAGATCGGTCTCACCGATCAGTTTCACAGATCGGTGTGACAGATCGGTTTCACAGATCGGTGTGACAGATCGGTTTCACAGATCGGTGTGACAGATCAGTTTCACAGATCGGTTTCACAGATCGGTTTGACAGATCAGTTTCACAGATCAGTTTCATAGATTGGTCTGACAGATCGGTTTCACAGATCGGTGTGACAGATCGGTTTCACAAATCAGTGTGACAGATCAGTTTCACCGATCAGTTTCACAGATCGGTGTGACAGATCAGTTTCACAGATCGGTTTCATGTACAGTAACAGTGGGTGAAGAGTGTTTCCAGACTCCTACAGTTTTCCCCTTTTGACCTTTCCTTTGACGTAAAATACTTTTAAAGGATTATTTTTTAAGGGCTCTTAAGGCCGTTTAAAATGCCATAAATCCTATATTAATTATTCCTAAGGATTGGCATGTTTTACTTGGTCAACCGCGTGGGTTAATGCGATCCGTTTTTAATGGAGAATTAACCGGATCTTAAACCGTCGCCCCATTAAATCTTAAAAAGGGACGAGATATCATTCTTCCTTGTTCTTTTCCTTTGTTCTCGATTAAGAGGCACTAGAACCTTTCAATCCTTTTCGTAGGAGTTGCACAATCAGTCTTTACTCCTAGGATTGGTTCCGCTTTGTTTTGATGCAACCAAGCTGTGTCGATCAATCTTCGATATAAGCATCCTCTGGTGGATGCAGTTGTCGCGAGGGGAGGATCGTGACCTGTTGTGTGGATAAAGAACATGAGGAACTGCTTGAGGTAGGGGATTCATGGCTTCTCTAATTTTATATGTGCAATCGTAGAATTAGCATGATTTATCCCTTTGGATCACAATGAAATTGACCTAATTAAATACTTGAACCGGATTAAAAGAATTGATTGATCGCATGTTGTTTCTTTATACCGTGATAACGGTTTGCCTCATGTTTTCCTAGATATAGTGATATCTATGTTTTCTTTGATTTTTTGTTCGTTCATGATTGAAATTGATAATGAACGTAAAGCAGGAATTAATTGTTAATTAATTGGAAAGATAAAGAGGCATGTAAATTAATCTTGTTTTTCCGTTGTTGTAGTTGTTCTAATTTGAGGATAATCAAATTAGGGAAGGAAGCATGGTTGTTTAATTGTGATAGCTTACTGATTAGGTATCCATGATTGGAACCTACGAATAACAAATCTGTTAATTCAATATGGATTAGAGAACAGATTATGTGGGAATTTCTAAAAGGGTTCTGAGTTACCCTCTTGTTTGTTAAAGGGTCAAGAGCCCATGATGTGATGTTTGTTTTCCTGCTACTTGTGTTCTGATGTGAGCCTGGATTGTTGTTGTGATATGTGGAGGCATGGAGGCCGTGTGGTTATGGCAGCAGATGACGCCTAGAGTGGCGAGATGCATCAGTTTATGCATATGGGTGTCGGGGAGGACACCAGGGGTGATGGAATGGGATGGATGTGGTTGCTGGTTGCTTACGGTTTTCTTGAATGTAAATCTGCTTTGCTTTTCCCCACTGCTCAAGGCAGCTGGTCTTGCTACCCTTCTTCCAAAGGAGGCGAAGACATGTGGGGTATGCCACGTGCTTTCCGTGTTTAGCCTCCCGAGGGAGAATGGGTATATGCTCTTTCTATAGGCGGAAAAGACTCGACGGGTAGTATATATACTCACCGTGTTGAGCCTCCTTTCTGTTTAGAAGCATAAGATGTTTTTCTACAATGCCTGGGAATGTGGAAAAGTAATTTGGTAATGAATGTTTGATTAAATGGTGAAAATCCACGGGGATGGAGATGCTGGAATTTAAAGGTGATGTGAATCTTAAAAAGGAGCAGTTGTTTTTGAATGTGATGCCAATTCAGTTTAACGTGGAATTTTTCATTCTTAATTAATTTTTAAAGAATTAATTAATGTACAGTGGAACTGATAAAATGAGAACAGAGTAATCTAATAAATCTCTTCAAATGTTTGTGTGCTTATAGGATACCTAGTCTTAGAAGTAGCAGCCTGGAGTCTGAGAGACGTTAGCTGCAGTTGTATCTAAGACTAGGTAATGCCCATAGTGTGGATGTGAGTTTCTTATATATTCTGTACTTTTTGTGTTTCTATACGCTAATCCACCCTGTCGGTAAGGGAAACTGACACCTCGGGGATTCTGAGCCCTAGGGGGGTGTTTTCCCTAACATTCTGATGGAAGGTTGAATGGCTGACTACCCCCTTTGGCCCCGCTCTCTTCTCTTGGTAGATACTTGTGCCATGAGGCACAGCGGTTAGTTACCCCATATATGTGTGTAGAGGGTTGTAATGGTTTGTGGTTATTCACACGCATATATCCTAGATATAGTATCCTATGGACTACTATAGGTGTAACGTGTATAGGCTATGATGGCTTGAGGATCCTTACTCGGCGTATGGGATGTAATGGCTTGAGGTATTATATCCGACGTATTATACACGTTATGCGAGCTGTGGTGGCTCCCGGAAATTACCTGGTTACTTTTGGTTGTGAGGACGGTGTGGTGATTCGCCCAGGTTTCTGTGGGCAAGCCTATGTGGTGCACGAGGTGCAGATTGTAAAGCTTAGCCCAGGTGTCTGCGGGCAAGCCTTTGGAGAGAGATGCACATGACGTATATCATTGGGGAAAAGCGGAAAACCAGTGGGGAAGTAGTAGCGGGGTACCCTTGATATTCTTTACTATATTCCATATTCTTGTATGCGTTACTTGGTGAGAGTATCCATGGTGAGGTTGGGAACATAGTATACCTGTTAAGGTGACGAGTTAGTTTCACTTTTTGTTCACTGGGCTTTAGCATGATTTCTTTTCTTTTGCATGAGAGGCTTAGGGAGGATCCTACTGAGTATACTGTTATACTCACCCTATGTATGTATAAACTGTTTTTCAGCTCACTTGGAGCAGGTTGGAGATCAAGCTGGTTACTACTAGCTTGCGGTTGGAGGAGGAGCTATTCGGGCTTGTGGTCGCTGCCGTTTTACTTTCTTTTGGGTACATTTAGTTTTCCCTTTCAGTTGTAGTACTTTTGCATGACATTTCATATATGTACTTGGTTTCCTTTTATATCTCAGTTCTAAGTTGGAGTTGATTGGAGTGTATTCTATCTCTCTCTCTTCTGCATGTGTTCTCTTAGAGGTTAATGCCTCCCATTTGTATGTTTATTATACCCTCGGTGCTAGTCGCCAACTCGGGGCCTACTAGAGGCGGGACTCAGGGGTCATTATCTCCCTTCTCACATTGTCGGCCCAGGAGGGGTACACTTTGTGGGAAGGGGGTCGTGACAGAGTGGTATCAGAGCTCTGGTTGAGGGATATGATGGAGTTTGGAGTTAGGCACAGGTGAGGATGCATGGGATGGTAGGGCAACGGTGTCATTAATGTTTAGCAAGTGGGGTAAACACTGGAGACCGGTAGAGACATAGGTGTTCAGGGCCCCATATGATCTGTTGCACAGACCTTTAAGTTTACAATGGCTACTAAACAAGTCATACCGATTGCAGGGTAGAGACCTAGGAAAGGATCATACATCATTATTCTTTGCGCTTGTGTTTGAATGGGTAGACCTTGGGATAGGTAACCTAAAATTAATAAAACAAAAAAATTAATTAATTAATGTTGAGTCTTCCATATTCCAGGCTTAGGAGCTCTAACAGTTGTTATTTTACAGGTATGGCTCCAGGTCGACGTCCTCGTCAGGTTTGCGCAGAAGATGCCCAGCAGGCTGTTCCAGCAGATCGCCGCCGGGTAGAGGTTGACGACGATGACACTTGGAGGAAGACACTCCGAGAGTTCCAACGCCAGAGTCTACAGAAGTACGAGGGCTCCGTTTCAGATGCAGTCACAGAAGACTGGTTGGAGGAGGTCGAGATAGGCTTCAGTTCGATTCGTGCTCGGAAGGAACACTGGGTGTCCTTGGTTGTGACGATGTTGCGTGGAGAAGCGAGACAGTGGTGGTTCTTGTTCCTCGGGGATTGTGAGGAGTCAGCGATCTCATGGGAGGAGTTTCGAGACAGGTTTAGAGTCGAGTTTCTTTTGTCGACTGCGAAGGCATCCAGTTGCCAAGAGCTACTCACCCTTCGACAGGGGAGCTCCAGTGTTCGAGAGTTTGGAATCTGTTTCAGGAACCTTCTACGATATGCTTCAGACATGTTATCAGATGATGAGTCCAGGGCGAGGCATTTCGAGGAGGCTTTGCATCCAGAGATCCAGCGCCAGGTCACCCCATTTATATTGAAGACATATCATGAGGTGCTGGCGAGGGCAGAGGTTGTTGAGAGGACTTTGGCTAGGACCGGATCATCACGAGAGGGGAATCGTCATGATTCCTCACGAAGCATAGCTGTGGTCCGAGGTTCCCGGTTTCCAGGACAGAAGTGTTTCGTTCACCTGGGGGTAGGTCCAAGCCCTTTCCACCTCATTTCTCCGGAGGTAGAAACTCTCAGACCTATGCCAAGGTATCAGGTGCCTGTTTTTCTTGTGGTGGTCGTGGTCATCAGCAGTGGGAGTGCCCGACTTTTCAGAGCAGTCATCGTGCACCAGGCGCTCCACTCCAGGTTCCTCCGTTGAGGCAGTTCCAGCCGAGGCAGCAGCAGCAGGTTGCACGAGCTTTAGATCACCCGAGGGTAGATGGAGCAGGCAGAGGACAACCCCATGATGCTCCCCGTCCTCAGAGAGCATAGCGCGGCCGTGGTGGTGGTCGTCATCAGGGTCAGAGAGGCCGTGGAGGTGGTCGTGGTCAGCTTCATGCTCTAGCGTTGCCAGCTCCAGGCAAGCCAGACGTCGTTCGAGGTACCCTTTTCTTGTTTTCTACCTTGGTTTATGCCTTGTTTGATTCAGGAGTGACACACTCCTTTATATCCCCTACCCTTGTCCACGCTTTGGGACTTGAGGTAGAGAGGCTTCCAGTGCCCTTGGCATTGACTACGCCAGTTGGAGGTCGAGCTAGCTTGTTTGAAGTATTTAGAGACTGTGAGCTAGTGTTGGGGCAGCACCGCTCTTGGGGAGATTTCTTATGTTTATGAATACAACCATATGATGTCATCCTCGGCATGGATTGGTTGTATTTGGTGCAGGATATTGTGGATTGATACAGGAAGAAGGTTGTTTTCCTTGATGAATATGGAGAGGAAGTAGTGTTTGTTGGTGAGAGAGATCCTCGGATGAGTCACAGACGAGTTTCATCCTTATCATCCATGATGGCTGGGATGATGTTGAGTTCTTCAGAGGTTCAACAGTTGGCGTTTCCTAGGGTCGTAGAGGAGTACCCTGATGTCTTTCCAGAAGAGGTTGTATCCTTACCCCCTTGACGAGAGATCGAGTTTGGGATCAAGCTACAGCCAGGAGCGTCTCTTATCTCTATGTCTCCGTATAGTATGGGCCCTTCTGAGTTACGAGAGCTATGTATTCATCTCGATGGTCTGTTGCAGTGTGGTTTTGTTCGGCCAAGTGTGTCACCTTGGGGTGCAGCAGTTTTGTTTGTGAAAAAGGCTGATGGCAGTTTGCGGTTGTGCGTCGATTATCGTCGGTTAAACAAAGTGACAATAAAGAACCGCTATCCTCTCCCACGGATTGATGACCTATTCGATCAACTGAAGGGTGCAAGTTGGTTTTCAAAGATATAATTGCGATCATGATATCATCAGATGTCTGTAAAGGATGAGGATATCTCGAAGACTGCTTTCCGCTGTCATCATGGGAATTATGAGTTTTTTGTAATGCCATTCGGCGTGACAAATGCTCCAGCTGTTTTCATGGGGTTGATGAATGTTGTGTTCCGTGAATTCCTGGAAAAGTTTTTTGTGGTTTTCATTGATGACATCCTTGTGTACTCCACATCTGAAGAAGAACATGCAGAGCATCTACGAGCCGTTTGGGAGTTCTTCGCCAACATCGGTTGTTTGGGAAGTTGTCCAAGTGTGAGTTCTGGGCTCGAGAAGTTCATTTCTTGGGACATGTTGTGTCCCAATAGGGAGTAGCTGTGGATCCTTCGAAGATAGAAGAAGTGGTGTCTTGGCCAGCCCCCAAGACCGTGTCAGAGGTGCGAAGTTTCCGTGGACTCGCAGGCTATTATAGGAGGTTTGTGGCTAATTTCTCCCGAGTTGCGACTCCTCTGACAGCTTTGACCAGGAAGGATCAAGCGTTCATATGGACTGATCAGTGTCAGACAGCTTTCAAGTATCTAAAGGAGAAGTTGGTAAGTGCTCTAGTCCTTTGCCTTCCAGCGGAGGGAGTCCAGTTTGATGTTTTCTGTGATGCTTCACATCTAGGGCTAGGCTGTGTTCTCATGCAGCAGAGGTCTGTTGTTTCTTATGGGTCTCGGCAGTTGCGTCCCCATGAATGCAACTATGCCACCCATGATCTTGAGTTGGTAGCCGTGGTGTTTGCGCTGAAGTTGTGGAGACATTACCTCATTGGCGAGTGCTTTGTGGTTTTCACCGATCATAAGAGTTTGAGGTATGTTTTCTCTCAGTGGGATTTGAACTTGCGGTAGCATCGGTGGATGGAGTTCTTGCAGGAATACGACTTCGAAATATTGTATACACCTAGGAAGGGAAATGTTGTTGCTGATGCATTGAGCCGAAATTCACGTAATGATGTTGTGCATGAATCTGGTGATTCTTGGAGAGTGATGGAAGAGCTATCAGCATTGCATCGTGATATAGGAGAAGTTGGGGGAAGAGGTTGTCTTTTCCAGATGACGGTGCAGTCATCCCTGATGCAGAAGGTGGAAGAGTCTCAGTTGGGTGATCTAGAGGTGGAAGTTTGGAGAGACAGAGTTGTATGTGGTGAGGCCCCTGATGGTTGGTCGGAGGATGAACAACACCGAGTGTTGTATCATGGCAGGATTTTTGTTCCCTTGGCGATGCGCGAGACGGTTCTCCGAGAGTTCCATAGTTCACCCTTGGCGGTACATCCAGGTGTGACGAAGATGTACCGATCCTTGAGGAGTCGGTTTTGGTGGCCTGGGCTGAAGCGTACAGTTGCAGAATGTGTGTCTCGATGTTTAGTCTGCCAGAAGGTGAAGGCCGAACACCGTGTTCCTGGTGGTCTTCTCCAGCACTTAGATAACCCTCAGTGGAAGTGGGAGGACATCTCAATGGTCTTTTTTATAGGTTTACCTCGAGCTCCGGGAGGACATGATGCTATATGGGTGGTAGTGGATCGTTTAACTAAATCGGCCCACTTCATAGCAATCAAGGACTCGAGCTCAGTGGAGGTTTTGTCGAGGCAGTATCTGGAGGAGGTGGTGAGGCTTCACGGAGTTCCTAAGACGATCATTTCTGATCGAGATCCTCGTTTTACCTCTAGGGTGTGGAGAGGTCTCCAGCATGCTTTTGGCACTCAACTATGCCTTAGCACTACTTTTCATCCTCAAACGGATGGTCAAACAGAGCGAACAATCCAGACTCTTGAAGACATGTTGCGCTCTTGTGTTCTTGATTTTGGAGGTTCATGGAAAAAAGCACTTACCTTTGGTAGAGTTCGCTTACAATAATAGTTTTCACTCTACCATCATCATGGCGCCGTTTGAAGCCTTGTATGTCTGGCCATGCCGTTCTCCATTGTGCTGGACTGGGGTCGGAGAGTCCGCAATTCTCGGACCAGAACTAGTGCAGAATACGACAGAGATGGTTCAAGTGATTTGTGAGAGGATGAAGACAGCACAAGATCGTCAGAAATCTTATGCTGATCAAATAAGGAGACCCTTAGAGTTTAATGTTGGGTATAATGTGTTTCTAAAGGTGACTCCCCGTCGTGGGCAGCGAATGTTTGTTCGCGGAAGTAAGCTTTCTCTCCGTTTTGTTGGGCCTTTCGAGGTGTTAGCTCGTGTTGGAGGTGTGGCGTATCGAGTAGCACTTCCCCCTCAGATGAGTCGGATACATGATGTTTTCCATGTATCGCAGCTCCGTCGTTACCTTCATGATGAATCTCATGTTATCGATTGGGGAGAGATCGATATTGATGATGATGCAACCTTCGAGGAGCGACCTGTGGAGATCCAAGACCGCAAGGAGAAGGTGTTGCGTGGGCATTCTATCCCCTTAGTTCGTGCCTTGTGGCGACACGGTGCCATGGAGGAGATTACCTGGGAGCGTGAGTCACAGATACGTGCTCAGTACCCAGAGTTGATTAATGTTTAACTCCTTTCATTTAATGATGTTTTCTTTATGTTTGGACCTTTCATGTTTTATTTATGTACCTTTGATGAGATGTTATGTTTGAATTGTTTGGTTATGAATTGTTTTTTTTTCATACTCTCGGATGTCGTAGTTTTGTTCTAGCTTTTGAACAACTCATGGTGGTTTTCCCCTGAGAGGTATCATATGGGGTGGTTGTTCGGACCCCTCTTTTCTTCTGGGTTGGTTTTTAATTCTCCAGGACGAGAATGTTTTGAGAGGTATCTAATGTAATGGCTCGGACCACTCCGGTCAATTACTTTGTGGAATCTTGGTGTTGGAGGTGTTCTGGGAGGCCAAGGGGACATATCCCCAACACTTTGCCAATTTTCCAGTTCTGTGAATAGTGTTTCCAGTTTTATGAACAGTAACAGATCGGTCTCACCGATCGGTCTGACAGATCGGTCTCACCGATCAGTCTGACAGATCGGTCTCACCGATCAGTTTCACAGATCGGTGTGACAGATCGGTTTCACAGATCGGTCTGACAGATCGGTCTCACCGATCGGTCTGACAAATCAGTCTCACCGATCAGTTTCACAGATCGGTGTGACAGATTGGTTTCACAGATCGGTCTGACAGATCGGTCTCACCGATCGGTCTGACAGATCGGTCTCACCGATCAGTTTCATAGATCGGTCTGACAGATCGGTCTCACCGATCAGTCTGACAGATCGGTCTGAGAGATCGGTCTCACCGATCGGTCTGACAGATCGGTCTCACCGATCAGTTTCACAGATCGGTCTGATAGATCGGTCTCACCGATCGGTCTGACAGATCGGTCTCACCGATCAGTTTCACAGATCGGTGTGACAGATCGATTTCACAGATCGGTGTGATAGATCGGTTTCACAGATCGGTGTGACAGATAAGTTTCACAGATCAGTTTCACAGATCGGTGTGACAGATCAGTTTCACAGATCAGTTTCACAGATCGGTCTGACAGATCGGTTTCACAGATCAGTGTGACAGATCGGTTTCACAGATCGGTGTGACAGATCAGTTTCACCGATCAGTTTCACAGATCGGTGTGGCAGATCAGTTTCACAGATCGGTTTCGTGTACAGTAACAGTGGGTGAACAGTGTTTCCAGACTCCTACAGTTTTCCCCTTTTGACCATTCCTTTGAAGTAAAATACTTTTAAAGCCTTATTTTTTAAGGGCTCTTAAGGCCGTTTAAAATGCCATAAATCCTATATTAATTATTCCTAAGTCTTGGAATGTTTTACTTGGTCAACCGCGTGGGTTAATGCGATCCGTTTTTAATGGAGAATTAACCAGATCATAAACCGTCACCCCATTAAATCTTAAAAAGGGACGAGATATCATTCTTCCTTGTTCTTTCCCTTTGTTCTCGATTAAGAGGCACTAGAACCTTTGAATCCTTTCCATAGGAGTTGCACAATCAATCATTACTCCTAGGATTGGTTCCGCTTTGTTTTGATGCAACCAAGTTGTGTCGATCAATCTTCGATATAAGCAACCTCTGGTGGATGCAGTTGTCGCGAGGGGAGGATCGTGACCTGATGTTTGGATAAAGAACGTGAGGAACTGCTTGAGGTAGGGGATTCATGGATTCTCTAATTGTATATGTGCAATCATAGAATTAGCATGATTTATCCCTTTGGATCACAATGAAATTGACCTAATTAAATACTTGAACCGGATTAAAAGAATTGGTTGATCGCATGTTGTTTCTTTATACCGTGATAACAGTTTGCCTCATGTTTTCCTAGATATAGTAATATCTATGTTTTCTTTGATTTGTTGTTCGTTCATGATTGAAACTGATAATGAACGTAATGCCGGAATTAATTGTTAATTAATTGGAAAGATAAAGAGGCATGTAAATTAATCTTGTTTTGCCGTTGTTGTAGTTGTTCTAATTTGAGGATAATCAAATTAGGGAAGGAAGCATGGTTGTTTAATTGTGATAGCTTACTGATTAGGTATCCATTATTGGAACCTATGAATAACAAATCTGTTAATTTAATATGGATTAGAGAACAGATTATGTGGGAATTTCTAAAAGGGTTCTGAGTTACCCTCTTGTTTCTTAAAGGGTCAAGAGCCTATGATGTGATGTTTGTTTTCCTGCTACTTGTGCTGTGATGTGAGCCTGGATGGTTGTTGTGATATGTGGAGGCATGGAGGACTTGTGGTTATGGCAGTAGATGACGCCTAGAGTGGCGAGATGCATCAGTTTATGCATATGGGTGTCGGGGAGGACACCAGGGGTGATGGAATGGGATGGATGTGGTTGCTGGTTGCTTACAGTTTTCCTGAATGTTAATCTGCTTTGCTTTTCCCCACTGCTCAAGGCAGCTGGTCTTGCTACCCTTCTTCCAAAGGAGGCGAAGACACGCGGGGTATACCACGTGCTTTCCGTGTTTAGCCTCCCGAGGGAGAATGGGTATATGCTCTTTCTATAGGGGGCAAAGACTCGACGGGTAGTATATCTACTCACCGTGTTAAGCCTCCTTTGTTTTTAGAAGCATAGGATGTTTTTCTAGAATTCCTGGGAATGTGGAAAAGTAATTCGGTAAAGAATGTTTGATTAAATGGTGAAAATCCACGGGGATGGAGATGCTGGAATTTAAAGGTGATGTGAATCTTAAAAAGGAGAAGTTGTTTTTGAAAGTGATGCCAATTCAGTTTAACGTGGAATTGTTCATTCTTAATTAATGTTTAAGGAATTAATTAATGTACAGTGGAACTGATAAAATGAGAACGGAGTAATCTAATAAATCTCTTTAAATGTTTGTGTGCTTATAGGATACCTAGTCTTAGAAGTAGCAGCCTGGAGTCTGAGAGACGTTAGCTGCAGTTTTATCTAAGACTAGGTAATGCCCATAGTGTGGATGTGAGTTACTTATATATTCTGTACTTTTTCTGTTTCTATACGCTACTTCACCCTGTCGGTAAGGGCAACTGACACCCCAGGGATTCTGAGCCCTAGGGGGGTGTTTTCCTCAACATTCCTATGGGAGGTTGAATGGATGACTACCCCCTTTGGCCCCACTCTCTTCTCTTGGTAGATACTTATTCCATGAGGAACAGCGGTTAGTTAACCCATATATGTGTGTAGAGGGCTGTAATGGCTTGTGGTTATTCACACGCATATATTCTAGATATATTATCCTATGGACTACTATAGGTGTAACGTGTATAGGCTATGATGGCTTGAGGATCCTTACTCGGCGTATGGGCTGTAATGGCTTGAGGTATTATATCCGACGTATGATACACGTTATGCGAGCTGTGGTGGCTCCCGGAAATTACCTGGTTACTTTTGGTTGTGAGGATGGTGTGGTGCTTCGCCCAGGGGTCTGCGGGAAAGCCTATGTGGTGCACGAGGTGCAGATTGTGGAGCTTAGCCCAGGTGTCTGCGGGCAAGCCTTCGGAGAGAGATGCACAGGACGTATGTTGTTGGGGAAAAGCGGCAAACCAGTGGGGAAGTAGTAGCGGGGTACCCTTGATATTGTTTACTATATTCCATATTCTTGTATGCATTACTTGGTGAGAGTAGCCATGGTGATGTTGGGAACATAGTATACCTGTTTAGGTGACGAGTTAGTTTCACTTGTTGTTCACTGGGCTTTAGCATGCTTTCATTACTTTTTCACGAGAGGCTTGGGGAGGATCCTACTGAGTATACTGTTATACTCACCCTATGTATGTATAAACTGTTTTTTAGGTCTCATGGAGCAGGTTGGAGATCAAGCTGGTTACTACTAGCTTGCGGTTGGAGGAGGAGCTGTTCGGGCTTGTGGTCGCTGCCGTTTTACTTTCTTTTAGGTACTTTTAGTTTTCCCTTTCAGTTGTAGTACTTTTGCATGACATTTCATATATGTACTTGGTTTCCTTTTATATCTCAGTTATAAGTTGGAGTTGATTGGAGTCTATTCTATCTCTATCTCTTCTGCATGTGTTCTCTTAGAGGGTAATGCCTCCCATTTGTATGTTTGTTATACCCTCGGTGCTAGTCTCCAACCCGGGGCCTACTGGAGGCGGGACTCGGGGGGTCATTTTCTCCCTTCTCACATTGCCGGCCTAGGAGGGGTACACATTGTGGGGAGGGGGTCGTGACATGTATTATATTTTTTAAAATCCAAAATATTAAATGTTTATAAACATCATTTGGTTAATGGGAGTGAAGATGAATGATTATATAAAAACTTTAATGATAATTATTTGGGTTAATTGGCGGTTTTTTGATCACAACAAACTAATTATGAATTATTAATTAATATAATGAGTGCAATAAGATTATATAACCATACATAAGTTAAAATAAATAAATTATATTTCCTTTCGACCATTAAAATGGTTCATTTCCAAAATTTAAGATGGTATTTCAATTTGAAAACTCAGTGTCCTTGAATGTGATAAATTAACACATCTCAGATGGTGTTTTCATTTATAATATAAAATAAGGTGAAAGGAGATATGATAATGAATTATTATATTATAATAAAAAAATTAAAGTAATTTTATTTTAATTGTTTTATTATAACATTTGGATGAAAGGTGTTGAGGAATGAAAAATAAAATAATGGAACTCGAAATAAAAAAAAATAAGTTGAGAAATCCCTTATGGAAGTTCGGAAAACTAACGGTGTCGCTTAAAAATAATAGAATATTTTGAAGATAAAAAAGGCCTCTATAATAATTAATACATAAAATTGAATTTAATTGGAATATTTAATTACATATACCAACAAAACATAATTATAATTAAAAAATAATAACATAAAAAGTGTACTTGAAAAAGAGAGGAGTGGTAGATTCCCTTAACTTGTAGAGTAACTCTTAACATAAGATGGTTTGCACCCTGGGGGATTGAGGACATCATGAGATGACTCCTGCGAAGATAAAACTACCAAATATACTAATATAATGAATTTTTAATGATATAATAAAATGAATTGGTGGGTATTTATAGTAAAAGAGAAGGTGTTTTTTATTAATTTTCAATGACACCCCATTAGTTGTATCCAAAACCATGGGGTTTCCCAAGGTATTTGCCCATGGTTTTGGCCACTTTGGATGTCTCATATCATATTTTATTACCCCAGAGTATACGATCATTATTAAATCACGATTAAAATTTTAATGATGTAATTAAACAAACCCAAAAGTCAAATTTTTTTTTACAATTCACGAAAAACTGAATTATTTTATAAAATTCTCATAAACATAGAGTAACCTAATATTGATGTTATGAATTCAAAAATGAAATTTATTTTATCATTATAATTCAATAAATATGACAAATTTAACCTTTACTAAAGAAAATAATTATTTATTAAAAATATTAGTTGATATAAAACACATGGTAAAATGCATAGTAAAATTTTTGACACTTAAAACAAATAAAATTATTTTATCATTTTTAATTAAATAATTGTTCTTTGACAACACTATTTAATTTTTATTAACATTAATAAAACCATAGTTTTGTATAATAATTTAAATCTCTCTGAAATATACAAATTTGACCTAAAAATCAATTTATCAAATTTTCCATATTTTAAATAAACAAAACTCAAAACAGAAACGATGTCACAAAAAATTTATTTTTTCTTTCTTAGTTGTGGTCACTAATAAATTTGTAATATTACTATTCATACGGGTAAGATACTATTCATAAGGGTAATTTTCTATCCCAAAGGGTAAGTTAATATTCACAAAAAATGTAATTTGACCCTATCAGACTCTAAATATCATACAAATTGCAAGTGTGTATATTAGTTTTTCAAAATTCAAATCACAAAGGTAAATAAATTAAATTTATCATATATGTTATAAAAAGGAGGTGTTTTGTAGATACTGAATGTTTCATGCATTAAATTTATTTATAAAACCTTAGGGTGTTACATTATTCCTCCCTCAACAGAATTGTGTCCTCAAAATTTGAAATTTCAATTCAAAAGTTAAAGGTAGATACTTGAAAATAGTCTTATGGGAAAACCACATTGAGAACAAGGTTAAAAAATATTCTCTTAATTAGGGGAAAATTAAAATGCATAGGTTACCACAAATCTATTCATTTCAATAGGATAACATTAGTGTTATGTGAAATTATAGAAATGGAATAATAATCTAACAATCAAGTTCTGATAGAACATGGGAGATAACATGTTCATATGAAATTTTATTTCCACAAAACCATACACTACAAATATGAAAAAGTCTATTGATATCATTAAAACTTTTGATAATATGACACTATTTTTTCTGAAACTTTTCCTGGAGTTGATGAATTATTCCACTCTATAAGAGTATAATATACACAAACTTATCCTTTAATTTCACCTTCTACTATCTATATTTCATCACTTAACATCGATAGTTCCATTTGGTGAAGTATTAAATAAACCTCTAAAAGCTCATACAATAATAAAATTAAACAATTCATAAATGGTTAAACTTTCTATAATGATTCAATACTTTAGAAGGAAGGTATATGGATTTCCAAGATAAACTTGTCATTATCCCCTAATTAACATGATTTTTCTCTAAATTTTCACATTCAAAACATTTTAATATCTTCATCGTGAATCCTCTTAAAATATGGTAATAATTTCGATTACCAAAAAACCTTATTGGAAACATGTATTATTCTTTATTCCTTAATTAAGATACATGTTATTAGATTTATTCCCTATATCCATAAGTGTCGAAAAATTCTTCGATGATAGCATAGACCACTTGTCGGCAAGTCAATAACCAATTCCAAGGTAGTCAGTACATATATAATTTAATCAATTTTTCATCATTATCTCAACTTCAAGAATATATTTAGGGTTATCTTTCTGCCAAGAATGCATTTTCCAAAAAAATTATTTCCACTAAATTTATTTTCATGACACCATTAATCTCATGGTTTAAAATCCTTATTGAAAAGGTATTGCAGAAAAATACTCTTATATTCCATAATTATTATAACCAATACATTTCTGACAAAATATTCAAACAACATGATTCTTGACTAGGAATATTAATAATTCTACTTCATCTACGGAACCATCATAACTTGATAATTATCTAGTAACATAATTTTTTGTATATTCCTTTGACTCTTGGGACGTTGATTCACATAGTGTTTCATCTCCTTGTAGTTTAATAATTCTATATTGGATATCATTTTCTTACCCTTGCAATCATTAAATTGGTGTCCTTTTTCTCCACACTTATAATACACTTCCATTCCCTTCAAGAATTTAAAAGGGTTAATCTTTCCATAGTCATCACATGTGGGAAACCACTTCTTTCCCTTATTCTATTTATCCATCTTTTTCACATACATACTTTTCTTCTTTTAGTCTTCTTCAAATCCATTAGACTGAGAGAATTATTTTTGTACCTTGTAAACACATGATAGTATTTCAACATATGATCTAGATATATGAGAAAATATATGACTTCTAAATGATGGATTAAACCCATGAGAGATGTGATCCTTATTACTATTTTCATCATGTGAATTGGTGAAGTTCTCATTCCTTATTATAGGTTTAATTTTTAATCAATTACATATACTATATTAGTTCATAAAATTATGAAATTTCTATAACTCTAAACATGGTATAGCACATGTCAAAAATTTATGCATCGTAAATCCTAGAACCATGTACTTTGGTTACATAGGAATCATAAATCCTTCGTAATTTTATGTAAGGAAAATTTTAATTATCATAAGCATATACCTCAGGAGTGTCAAACTAGGTGCGCAGTAAGGATCGATTTTGTCTACCCAGATACCTCGGGTCAAGCCTAAAACTCTTTGTTATAGTTGTTACTCCTAGGTACATCTGTGCTAGAACCACATCTTCTGGTAGTACCCAAATAGGAATATATTTTCTATAATGTTCAACATAATCTATTCCTTACCATAACTCTGGGAAATTCTTGTATGTTTGTCCTAAAATTCTATATTGGATTTTTTTCCCAAATATACATTTTCCAAATTTGGTTTTCATGTTTTCTAATAACTTTTCTCAGAAACCAACTGTAACTCCCTAACCCTAGTTGCCCAAAGTTGGTGCATTATTTTATTCCATTGGAATTATTACAATAAAATCACATCTTGAAGGAATGAATAGTTTAGTAGTTTTTTATAGCCATATACATACATAAGTTTAAAATTTAAAAATTAAAGGAAATACAATATCAAAATTCCTTTGTCTATATCCATAACTCCTATGTTATCCCTGCATGTCATTCATAATATACCTATTCATGTCCTGGGAAAATGAAACATAAGAAAAGGGTGAGCTCAAATGCTCAGTAAGGGTAAGAAATATAGTCGAGGTTATAAAAAAATAAACATTAGGCATGGTGAATAACTAAAAAATGCCATTAAAAATAAACATGAACACATTATTGAAGGAATAAGAGCTGAATAAATAATGCCATAATAAAGCACTATCTTGGGTATTCTATTAATCAAATAACCACATTAAATTTTAATTACTAGTTCCATAATGAGGGAATTTATAATGTCCTACATCATAACCATACTGCCAAGTCCTCATGACAATAACATAAATAACCATTTTGTTAAGGTCGTGTGCCAAGACCGTAGTTTGACTCATAAGACTTACTAATGCATCGAGGGGCTATCACTAGCCCCACCCATCACTTAATAAGTCCAATTCATTACTAATATGCATAGGGTGAACATAATAAACATATACCTTCATATTAAAATTAATATATGAAATGTAAACAATGTCTCCAATCATTAAACATATACACTAACCATTCAGAGTAATGTGGTGAATTGCTTCAAGATAGCACATCCATAATCAATCTAATAATAAAACATTAAAAAACATTTTTTAGATGTTATCATAATATATATACCTCAATTAAGTAAAATATTCATTAAGGACGTTGAAAAAGATGAAGATACTTTTAAATGATACTATTGAAAATATTTTGAGGAAATAATCATCAAACATTCCAAAGAGTCTCATAACACCATAAACATTTAAATTCATAATACATTATAATATCCTAAGAAAAAAGATATTATTTATATGATATAAAAAAGTTCATTACATACACCACATGTAAGGAATATGTGTTGAATATGGAATATATCTCATAAATGTTAATGTGACACAAGAAACATCCTTTTTTACTTTGGAAAGAAGAGTTATTTTTGAAAATAATTTTTATTTTCCTTGAGATAATATTTTTAAACATGTATATCCTATAAAATAAGAGCTTATAACATTGAAATTATATTTTAGGGATATATTTTTTCCCACCCAATTTATATCATGTAAAAAGAGTTTTTAATGGAGCTTTTAAAAAAACATATTAGTGTAGTTTAAAGAATATATTTAAATGGTTTTAAAATGGAAAGAAGTTTTTTCTTTTATAAAACCATAAATTTAGAAATATGGGTTATCATGATAAAATTTTTTATTTTACAAATATAATAATGGATTAATATATATTACCTAGTTCACTTGATAATAGGTAAGAATTTGAGATGTTCTCTTCAAATATGGTAGTTTATCAGGAAGAATTTTTGAAAGATCCTTTAAAACATATAACTTCTAATAAATGAATATAGGATTCTTGTTGGTCAAAATATATATATAATTCATACATAATTTATAAGTAGTTAATATCAATAAATAATAATTTAATTGAGGTAAGTAGAGAAAAAGAGTGACCTGAATGAAAATGAAGCTTCGGGTTGAAAATCCTTACCACTTTGAAACCAATAGAATATTATGCCCCAAAATTAATAATCATAAAATGACACATATAATAGCTTTAAAATAAATATATTCATGATATCATAAATAATGGTCATTATACATACAACATACATAAGAAATAGTGGTGAATATAGAATATCCCACAAAAATGGGAGTGAGATGATGAAACCCTTACCGTAAATATGATGGTGTTCTTCACTTGATATTAGTGTCCTGAATAACCAAATTAAATTCATTATTTAATATTTCCATAATGTTTTATTTATTTAATTGTTTTATTATATCCATTTAAAGTTCATTCATTGACTTCTTGAATGGTTTAAGAGGTTTAATTTTACTATTTGGGAGCGTTTTCTTCCTTAGTACTCATGAATAGTTTTCTTTTATAAATGTAAATTTAACCATTTAAGATTAGAATGGCTTTACAGAATATAAGTTGAATTATATTTTTGAAAATCTAAAATATTACATGTTTATAAAATTAATATGGTTAGTGTGAGTTTAGATGAATAATTATATAAATCTTTAATGATAATGGTTTGGGTTAATTGGTATTTTTCAATCACAATGAACTCATTGTGATTTATAAATTAATATCTAGTGTAAAAATTTACAGAACCTTAAATAAGTCATAATACATATATTATAGTTTGGTTAAATCATCAAAGTGGTTTCATTATCATAATTTTTGATTAAATTAGAAATTAAAAACTTGAAGTTTTTGAATGTTATAAATTAACACATCTCAAATGGTGTTTTAATTTCTAGTATAAAAGAAGGTAAAAGAAGAGATTATTATGAATTATTATATTATCATAAAAAAATTAAATTAAATTTAAGTTAACGGTGTTATCATAAAATTTTTATAAAAGGAGGAGAGGAAATAAATATAAAATAAAGGAACTCGAAATAAAAAGAGAAGTCGAGAAATCCCTTACAAAAATTCTGCAGCTTAACGACATCACTTAAAATTCATCAGATATATTGATGAGAAAAAAAGTCGTAACTCATAATTAATACATAACATGGAATTTAAGGGGGTTTATAATGAAATATCCCAACATAATCCAATTGAAATTAAAAAATAATAACATTAATGGATTATTTGAAAAAGAGTAGGGTGGTAGATTCCCTTACCTTGAAGAGTAACTCCTAAAACATGAAGTTTGGGACCTTGGGCGATTTATTACACCTTTAGAGGACTACTAGGGTGACAAAAATACTATATCTTTAATTATTATGAATTTTTAATGAAATAAAACGAAGTAATGGGTCGGTATTTATATTAAAAGATAGGTAGTTTTTTATTAATTTTCCATGACACCTCACTAGTTATATTTGCAAAACCATGGGCTTTCCCATGGGATTTTCTCATCGTTTTGGCCACTTGTGATTCCATGTATCTTATTTTTTTAACTCAAGATTAGAAAACAATTATTAAATCATGATTACATCATTAATTATGTTACTAAACATACCGAACACTCAAAATATATTTTTTTTATTCATGAAAACTAAAGTATTTTATGATATTCTCGTAAATTCAGTGTAACTTGATATTGATGTTATGAATTCAAAAAAGACATTTATTTTATAATCATAATTCTTCAGAACTAAAAATTTTAACTTTTATCAATTTAAATACTTATTTATTAAAAATAACAGTTGACATAAAATGCATAGTAAAAATTTTGACACTTAAAACAAATTAAATTATTTAATCTTTTGTAATTAAAAAGAGTGTTTCAATAAGAATATTAATTTATTATAACTATTAATAAAACATTAGTTTGATATAATAATTTAAATCTTTTTGAAATGTAAAATTTTTACCTATAAATAAATTTATCATATTCGTCATATTTTAAAAAAACTATACTAAAAATGGATATGATGGAATAAAATAATTATTTATACAATTTAGGTGAGTTTACTACTTCATTGGTTATATTACCATTCATAAGGGTAAGTTACTATTCATAAGGTTATGTTACTATTCATAAGGGTGTGTTACTATTCAAAAAAATTTCAGGTGATCCTATCAGACTCTAAATATCTTACTGATCGCAATTGTGTATGCCAGATTTTCAAAAATCAAATCATATAGGTGGATAAATTACCTTTACTGAATATGTTATAACAAAGTGGTGGTTTGTAGAGACTATTTACATGAATTATATTTATTTATAAAACCTTGGGGAGTTAAATATTATGAGTATTACTATGTACAACAAAGGGATTTATTCAATCTGCAGATAATGCAAGATGAATGTTTCCCAACTAATCTCCAAATTTAGGAACCACATAATCAATTTTCTTCCACTGAGGAGAATCAGATGGATTGCGTAGCTTCCCATATTTAATTCTTATATCTGCATGCTATGTTAATTATATTGTGGTTTTCTAACATCCATATAGTCTTCTAAAATTGGGAATGATATGAATGTACCATATATATTTTTAAGGACTTGATTCATTTTTCTTTTATCGATCTGCACCACACTTAGGGAATTTCATGAGTGATTCATAGTCCTTGAAAAATAACTTTTAATAATTTGGAAAAGCAAGTATTTTTTGTAGATCATTCACATTAAACATAACATTATTTTAGAGTCATATATTCAGAATGGTAGTTTATTTTCTTCTCATAGTATATATTTCAGAAGACCATATAGTTTTGTGAACTTAGTGTCACCCCATCTGTTGTCATCTTTCACATTATATAACTTCAATACAGCTGAAAATGTTGTGTATTTAGTACAAATAGTATAAAATGGTCTCTTGGAATATCTATTTAACTCCTTAAACAACTTTGGATAATAACAAAGGTCATCTTCAATTTCCATATTCATTTCTTCCATGTGATCTCCATCATATTTTACAAAGGTATTCCTATCCAATGATTCATAAACCGCAGTATCATTCTAATCGATGTCTAAATTCAATTTTCCCCATGTTTAGTCCAACATTCATAGCTTTGATATATTCCAAAAAAAATCAAATGTTCTTCAAACTCTTCTAGACTAATTTTTCATGAATAACAACAACGTAAACTTGGACATAGGATTTTAGAATGGTCGTCTTCATGCTCTTTTTCAATCATGATGAACCCTTTAACTCCATCTTCACATTCATTTTTCAAATGATTTGAGTGCATCTAGTTTCAAATCATATCCATCCTATTGGGTACATAAATACAAATTTGGAAGACCTTAGTAAATTTTTAAAAAGGGGCTATGTTTTAAATACACTCAAGATAACCCATATAAAAATTAATGAAAACCTGATGAGCTATATAGGATGGAAAAAATTCATGTGATTTTATTATAGATTATAGAGGTATTTTTCTAGGTTTCCCTTAATTAATTAGAATATATTCACTATAGTGAATTTTAAAGATTATTTATAAAATAATGTAACCAATTATACTAATGAAGTTATGGATATTATTCAAATAATTATTCCCATGTTAAATGTGTCTCTCAAGGATATGCCGGATGATATTTAACTAGAATAGATGCAAGGAACCAATTTGAACTCAATGAAATGTATATTCTTTAGAGAAAAAGATTTGAATTGGATGTTAGAGAAGATTACTAGGCTGAATTAGTTTTCATTAAGAGATCTAAAAGATGAAAATTGCATTAAAAGGATGAAAATTTTTATTAATACTTACTATCATGTTATAAATGATGATTGCAAGTAGTGATTTTTTTTGAGAAATATTGATAATGATTAAGTTTCCCAACCCACACCCCCTAAAAATTTTAAAGAATAATAAAATGTAGATGCACGTGGTGTGATTTTGTTTCACCAACATTGAGTTTAAAGAAAAAAATGAGGAGATAAAAAGTTTAGGGAGTATCAAAAGATGAGAACAAGCTATCATGTTTCAAAACAAATCTTATGCAAAGCTTGATCCTTACATTCTTACATATATACACAAATGATCAGTAGAAGGTTCAAATAGAAAAAGGTTCCTTTATCTTTCTTCCACCCTGATCAATAAATGAGTAGTATCATTGGATATAGGTATCATTGGAACAATGCCAATGAATAAAACAACAAGTGGACCACTTGATATGGAATGATATATTAAGCCTACCATATGATTTTCTGATTGGAGAAAACAAATTGTAAGTAGTGAAATAGATTTCTTGCTATATCTAAACATTCAAGTGCATGATTTCAATAAGAGACATCATAAAAACAAAATGTAGTGCCTTAATTTTCATCAAGATCCAATTGATGAATTGGTATAAGAAACCAATCATACATTGGCACTCAATACAAAAAATGGACCAAAAATCATTCCCTAAACAATGGATCAAAAAAATCATAAAAAATGGATCATAAACAAATGGTAAAAGAATAAATCAAAAACAAAACAAAAAATGCAGAAATAAAATCGAAAGGATTGCTTCGCTATGTTGAACAAAATCAGAGACCCTCATCGAATGTAGGATAAGATGTTTAGAGGCTGTCCAGTTGTGTGATTTGACCATCGATTCATCAAGGAGGAGCACCTGTATCTTGTGGCTTCAGAAAAAATATCTATACTATGACGAGTTCACAAATGGTTAGGGGATTTTTAAACAGATCAAGACACTTTTATTAGTGCATACAAATAACAACTAATAACTATACCTTTATCAAATCTTATTACATAATTGATGATAAAAGGAATATTTATCAGCAATAAAAATTGATGATAAAACCAATATTTATCGACACTAAAATTTGAGCATAGAAAAATGTTCATTTAATAGACGCATTATTTAGCATTGATAAATCCATCTCTTTATTAGTGGAGAAAAGGCATTAATAAAGATTCATTTTTCAGGGATTATTATGGAAGCATTGTTGAAGGATTTATAATTATAATTATAAATAAAAAATTATAAAAAAATTATAAATAATTAATATATATATATATATATCAATATATTAAATATATTCCTTTTTAAATATATTTATTATAATTTTGTAATTATTTTTTTAATTATAGAAATATTTTTAAAAAATATTATTTATATCATTATATATATTTATATAATTATACACATATAATTATTAAATATATATAAAAATAAAGATGGAGAATATATTCATTATTTAAGTAAATTTATTATAAATTGAATAATTATTTAAATATATATTATTATATATTAATAATTATATAAATAATTTTAAAAAATATATATTTATTAATAATAATAAATATATAATTGTATAAATATATCTATTATACATTTATAAATTTATTTATTTGTAAATATTTTTTTAGAACTTTTTTTAACATTATTAAGGAATATATAATTTTGATTTCATTCATATATGTTAAAAATGCATAAAATTTAATAAATTAAGAATAAAGGTACACTTTAACAATATTAAAAAATGGACATGTTCTGTGTGTTTGGATATTGAATATAAAATTACAATAATTACATATATGTGAAATCAGTATAACACACATTTGATCTATATTAAATTGAACAATCATATGACATTCAATTATATGTCAAGTTTTAACAAATTAGTCAATATTTTTAATTCATATTAATTATTAATTATATTAATTATTTAATTAATAGATGACTATTTAATATAAAGTTCAAAAATACTTTTTAATATATAAATCATATTTATATATATTAATATGTATCTATATATTTAGTATATAGAATCTAACAACATTAATTATCAAAATTATCTAATTAATAAAATGATTAATATTTAATAACGTATAATCAATCAATTCATTTGTATCAATAATTTAATTAATAAAATTTGTAATAAACACATTTTTTCATTATTTCAATTTATCAACGTTAAAAATGCATTGATGCAATAAATATTTATCAACTCTAAGCATAAAAAACTGAATAAATATACCCTTTATCAGTGTTAAAACTTAATCACTGAAAAAAATGATACCCTTTATCTGTGCCAAAAATAATGCGCTAATAAAGGATACCCTTTATCTGCATTAAAAATAATGTTCTGATAAGGGTTTCCTTTATTGGTGCTAAAATAAATGCACTGATAAAAGGTTAAATGTGTCGGTGATTTCTTTAGCACTGATAAATATTCCATTTATCAATGTTTTCCACTAGCACTGATAAATAGAAGCATTATTAAAGGCTAGTTCTGTAGCAGTGGTGCTTTTTCTTCAAATAATTCCATATAATGTTTAAAAATAATACATGGAAATTATAAGATGTTAGAGTCATGTAGTATAGAAACAAAGGGATTAAAATCACAAAGTACATTGGCCTCTTTTGGATCCTTTATTGCATAGGATTAGTAGAATATCATATTTAACTTCCACAAAATATGGATGAAGATCATGAATTGTTCCATGTATCTCTCCTAGGGAAGTACATACCTTACCCATCACATATACTAAATCTAGAGGTGGTACAACTAGAGAACAACCTCTCGTATAAAGGAAAGCTAGTGAAGATCTTAGGTCATAGAGATAATGTTCTACACCTAAAGACTACTCACCAGGTCCAAGTACTATAAAGGAACTATAATTATAAAGAGGTGACATGGGAATCATAAGAAGTGATGAAGGATAAGTGAACTCATCTATATTTTCCTTAAATTGTAAAATGAAATTTCATGGCAAAAGGGGGAATAATGTAATGAACCTGAGGTTTATCAATCAAAATACCCTTAATATAATTATTTTATATATCAAAAATCACATAAATATCACATAGAGACCACAATACAAACTTTATAAATGAATAATGAATGAAGTAATAGGTATTTTTAGAAATTAAGGAACCTATACCGATAGAATAGTAACATGACCTTTAGTAATATGCCCCTTGGGAAAAGTAATCTGACCAATAAAATAATAACCTCACCTATAAAAGTATGAATAAATTTTGGGTATCTTATAAATGAAAATATGTTATATTTATATATTCGAATAAGTAAAAAAAATTAAAATCGTTAAATTAAGTGTTGGTATTTATGTGAAACATAAATGTTTAGTTACAATTTTAAAATTTATATAATGACTAAAAATAAATTTTATTTTCATAAAAAAATCATAAATTAATATTCTGTTATGTTATGATTATTAGATAATTTTATGAGACCTTAATTAATTTTTTAAAGTGTTATAAACTCAAATAAAATTTTAAAATTAATATTTTTTGAATAAAAGTGTATTTTATTTAAAAATTTAATTTCTAATATTTATATTATATTTCAATAATATGGATTTCATTTTTTAATTCTACATTTCTATAAAAAAATTATTCTAGTGAATTTTTGTGATTTTTCTATAATAGTTGAATATTTTGAATAGTGAAATATAGTAATTTATGGTATAGGATAAATACATTAATTACTGTGTCATGGATGATATATTTATGATTCAAGCACCATTGGTTCAAAATAACATTCACTAGTTACGTTATTTATCCACAAATATCAACTTTATTTCATTTCTTGAGCCAAAAATAGTAAAATAATGATTAGAATAATCAAAAAATGTTAATCTCTTCCACTATAAATACAACCCTTCACCACCTCTTCTCATAAAACCTCAAAAACATTAAATATATTCAAATTTCTACACTATATTCTCCATAATACTCTCTTAACATTCCTAGTATCCTTTGGTCTAATGAAAAGACCAAACTCATTTTCCTAAGGAGGTTCTCAAGGAGAGAAAGTTCAAAAGGTAAAATCCTCATTCGTTTTTTAGTTTCTTTTCAATTTATTTCATTTTATTATACATCTATAACCTACACTATCCCAAAGTAACATGATATGTCAAGAATAATATATATACTATAATTTTATTATGTTAATGTTATATCCACGATCAATTCCCTTCACTTCCCCAATTGTTCTAAAATAAAAACATCGTCCATGAGGTATCAATTCATTGCCTTTGAGGATGGTGATTTTTAATTTTATAATTCCACCTTAAAGTCTAGTCGTAAAAATATTATAATGGTTGAAAAATATTTTATAATTTATGTTATAACCTGTTTAATGTTTCGTAACCTATATGTATATATTATATTAAATAATAGAACAAAACTAATTCGCTATGATCGAGAAACCCCCAAAATAATATAAATGATTATCGTTATAATTTTATCAAATGAATCATCCTTTTATCTAATAAAAATTATATATAAAACAATTTAATAATATTAATTTTAATTAAAAACATATAAATTAAATTATGGATGACTATTCCCATTTTACGTGATCTTTCATACACGTATACAAGCCAACCGATCATGAAAACCAATGAAACAAAGACTTCCAAATGATGGAATTTAATCTTATATCTCATAAAAAGTCCATAAATTATCTTAATAAAATTATTATAAATAAAATAATTTTTCAGGAGGATATGAATTAAATTATTAATGAATATAATTTCATTATCCATGATATTGAGTACAATTTTAGAACACTTTTAGACATAAGGTACAGGATTCTCTCCGAACATTCATTTTTTCCTTTAGGTTAAGTTTTCTCTCCCTTTAACCCAATGTAATTATTAATTATTATTTTTTACTACTCCTATATTTTGTGTTTCTATTCTAAACATATTTACATTGACCAATTCTTCTTTCTATTATTGGTAAATACATGTTTTATAAGGTTTCATTCTCAATTCCTCTTGAAAAGAAAACATGATTAAAGGGAACATCCCAATTTATTACCAATTTTCAAGTACACCCCATAATATGTTTTAATCCACAATTATTTCCATAAAATCACTTGTTTTATCATGAAAAAAATACCTTTGTTCATTTTTTTATCAAACAATTATTCCCCTTTCCTCCTTAAAGACTCTTTAATATTTTTCCTTAAACTACATTAAAGAGGATACATTCTAAATTTTCTTCAACACAATTTTGAAATTTTATTCAATTCATTTGAACATATTTTATAATTATTTATGCTTATTTTACCTTATGAATTTCCGTGTATTATTTAAAACCCATCTTTCATGGAAAAGTTTTTGATAGTTCTACTTTTTATCCTTTATTGCATGATTATGATACCTATTTATTTCATTAGGTGACCCTTTTGTTTATATTTTAATTTTTAACATAGAATGCATATTCATGAACATTTTATGATGGGTGTACCATTTTTTAATCAAATGTATTGGGTAATTTTTAACCTTATGAGACGTTTTATGCAATGGTCTTGATTGTAATTCGTGAATCATGCTCCTCCATGTGGAATAGTCTGGGTAGTAAGCCTTGACTCATGTTTCTCCATGTGAAATAGTATTGGTAGTTATCCTTGAATCAAGATTATGTCATGTTTTATGTTGCTTAAACAGTCCTATAATTACATGTTTACATGATCATATTTTTTATGTTATGTTTCCTTATGTTTATTCATGTTCGATGCCATTTTATGTCATCATGTTATGTATTCTAACCCATGTTTTCTACATTATTCCTATGTTTATTCCCTTACTTGTATTTTAATCCCCCCCTTTATTCAAGTATACCCCAGGTTATCCTATGATGATATATGTACTTAAATTAATTACGGAGATCATTATAGAGATTAAATAATAGATTGTCTTAGTTTGGTTGTGTGCTTTCTAATTATATACCTAGTCTTCCAATGACACATGAATTTATGTTCCTTGGGTTGTATTTGATATTTGTTTATGCTTAAAATCTTGTAATAATATGTGTTAAATGGTAAGATCTCTATATTAACAATGTTCTAATGGATTTATGTTACAATATCACCACTTATCGGGATTTTTTATAATTAAGTCTCCTATGATGTAATCTTATGATCTAATTCATAAAAATTATAATGAATTTTCTTATACTCTAGTATTTCAAGATATTATTAGGTATTATTTTCATTTTTTCACACTTTAATACTTAAAATAATTGATAATTATATTCGAAAAAATCTACTATATTTCTCTATTAAGTTGAAATCCATTTTTCTTATAATAAAATGTTTTCTAAAAAAAGTTTTCAAATATTATTTTATAAATATTAAAATTATTTATTAATTATATTTTTATCATTTTTTTGGAAAAATATTTTGAAAACAATATTTAATCTATTTTATAAATAGTTATCATTTTTACTCTACTGAAAATGATAGAGTAATATTTGTTTTAATGTGTATGGAATGAGTGAAATTTTATTCCATCCTGACACTTATTTTATTTGAATATTCCATCAAAATAGATGATGTATATTTTCAAATATAAGTATTATTAAAAAAATTATGTTTTAAAAAGTTATTTTCAATGTGGAATGGTTATTTTCCCCAAGACATGTTCTGTAGGATCTTTCAAAATCATTATCTCTGTAAGATGAAACCCCCTGATTTAAATTATTATTATTTTTGATATGGACCAAGTATACCATTCTTATTCATTTTCTAAATTTATTATATTGAAAATGTTTTATGAAAACTGTTTCTCTTGCACTGGTTATACCATGAAAAAGTTCTTCTAAATCCTCCTTCTTTTTCCATATATTATTCTACGATTAAATGAAACAAGTATTATCAAATTTTTATCTTTTATATAGGTTATGATTTGATGAATGTTTTATGAGATTTCGTCACACAAACATATTATTTAAATTATATGATGGGTTGGAATTATGTCTCTCTCCAATTTATTTAATAAAAATAAATAACTAATGAGTGAATATGTTATGTGTGAACCTCATTAAATGTTCACAATGTTTTTCATGATTCTCATTACATTTTCACAATATTTTGTGTGAACATTATTAAATGTTTGAAACATTATATGTGATCCTGATTACCTATTCACAATTTCTTGTGTGAACCTGATTACAAGTTCAAAGTATTATGATTATACCTATCTGTTATGTTTATAATGTTATCCTTTGACCAGGTTTCATGTAATAAATTTATTTAAGGGCCTAATTTCAAGTCCCTAACTTAATTAGCGAATTTTATATATTTATACATGTTTATAATGTGATAAGATTATGTATATGTAATAATTATACGTCTTATGCCAATGTTATTCTTTCATTAATCTTGTTCATTTATTTCCTTATGATTTATGTCTTATGACCTTCAAATATTTGTGTCATGAAATAATATTATGATCTTTGATATGTATGGTATGGTTTTCAAATTATATGATCATAATTTCATTCCATTATATTCATTTTATGCTTATGCATCTCCCATTTTTACCCATACTGAACTTCAAATCTCACCATTTATTATGTTTTCTTTCCCTATGTTCTTAATAAATGTTTTCTATAGGGTATATTTGTGAAAAGTACTGAAGAGGAAGATATTTATGAGATATGTTTAAGATCATTATCAATACTAAAATATTTTTGAATTGGTATCAAATGACACAAAACTATTATGGTCTTTAGGGGTGTGGTAGTGAAATGTATTTAATAGTCATCTTACAAGATGTAATATGTATGTAATAAAATCATGGGTCACTCTAATTTCTATGTAAGGAAAGTTTTAGATAACCATTGGAAACTTAGATCAGAAAATATTAGTAATATCCTTATGTATATTTATAATTATATGTATAGGAATACATATAAGGATAATACTAAGGATGAGTCAAATTATTAGAAAATTTCCTAAAATTTTGGTAATTGATAGATAAAGTGTTTTTTAAGAAATTACATCAATATCTAGACACTGTAAGGGGATGTGGATATGGAACAGTGGTACCTTGGGTTAATAACACCAAAAATGGAACATTTATATGGACTCAATTTTCACTTAATGTACGAAAAAGGACTTTTTTGGACACCTAGTTCAACACTCCTAGGAGATATGATTTGAAAATTCACAAACACTTCACAACCCATCAAAAAGTATTTAAATAGATAAATAATATTAATTATTATGATAACCCTAAGGTGTCATAGATTGTAAATAATTATCCACTATATGGGCATTCAAAAAGTTATATCCATGATTATTCGGTTTCCCATTTTGATTCATGTTTCTCACACTTTTATTTTAGTTTTAGTCAATGATAGGAATAAGAAGAAACTGGGTTAATATTGATTGTGATGGGTAATTTTGATATTATCATCAAAATGGTATTATTACGGGAGTGAAGATTATATTGATTATTCCTAATCAGTTATCATGGAACATGATTAACGATATTCTCCTTAACCAACAGTCAAACTCCCCAAAGTAGATAATGATTGACCTCTCTAAGATTTCAAGTATTAAAGATGATTGAGAAAAGAAGATCCATTTTCATATATTTCAAGAATTTAGTGATAATCACTCAAGGTAATGTCTCAGAGGTATAGAAATATATTTTGGGTTAGGAAAAAATGAAAAAAAGAAATTAAGTACAATGGAAAATTGAAATTTTTTGTTAATGAAATTGATGAGAATAATGGTCTCCATAAGGTATCACTAACTATTGAATTTTTTAAATATATAATGTATAAGAATTATTCAATTATATTTTTTATAGAGAAACTCTCGTGAAGATAATTAACAAGGTTCTATGAGTAATCATTTTTAGATGAATGATAAATATACAATAAATGACATATTAAATGAAATAAGTATTATGGAATAAGATAATTATAGAAACCTAGGATTATAATTCATGAATATAATATCTTTTTAGATAAATATTAATTATATTATAAAATTTAATTCTTGAGGACCATAATACATTACTTTCTTTGGAAACATGGAACACATTCTTCTAGTTTAGTGAATGATCTTCAATATCTGTCATAAATATCTTCCACTTTAGTTTGTCTACTTAAAACATTTCGTCATAACTTCGGGAGAGGAAATATAATAAAATTTGATCTCATCTGGTTAGTAAGAGTAAGAAAAAGGAGATGTGAAAGCATAACATGAACATATAGGTATGAGAACATGAGAATAACATTGGAAGATCTTAAATTTCATTTCAACGGTCATATACATAAGTCATGGAATAAATATTTTTAGAAAATAAGACATTAATCATAAGGGAATCAATAGAATGATCGATGAGATCATAACATAGGAATAAGCATATAATTTTAGTGTACACATAATCATAGAAAATATTATTTCAAGGATAAATACCAAGAACTCATAACATGTTTGGATTCAGCTAATAACACATTTACCTACTTTGAGATTAGACCAAAACCACATTTACCCTCTTGTTAATGGTATTGGGATACAACATGTGTACCATCTTATTTTCAATCATGGGATATCACTTGTGTATACTTTTACTTGCAGGCATGGTCTACAACATATGTACCCTCATCAATTCAGGATTGGGATGCAACCCACGTACCCTCTTTTTTTGGGATTGGGATACAACACATGTACCCTTTGAGCTCGTATACCATTTATCATTACCAAATTCATCGGAGGTAGATATAGGTCTCACCCATCATATAAAGAAATTAAACATACATATTCCATAATATAACAAAAAATTCATCATATAATGATCCATAAAAAGAGATGGTTTCTAAAAACATCACATCATAACCTATGAATTGAAATGAGCATCATAAACAATTCATTATGTCATAACCTATATAAAAAATATATAATCATTTCATCCTAGAATAATTCATTAAAGGAATCAGGTCACATAAGAATTTATCGTGGTATAACCTATGGAATAGAAACATGTTTCATAAACATCAGGCCATTAAAACCTAAACCATTTATTGAAAGTATTTAAATAATATTCTAGGATCATACCGATAGTAAATAATAAACTATATCCAAGGATTTAATATTAGATAGATAAGAATTTTTAAATATCACTTGCAACATATCATAAGGAAAATAACCTTTCATTAAAAATCACTATTTTCTAGACATAAAAAATTTCAAATTAATTTTAATTTAAAAACACATTAAAAAGGGAATCAAGAATTAAAATTCATTTAAAAAATTTATTGGGGAAAATACCATTTAATATTTGAAAAAAAACTCTTTTTAAAACATAAAATATTTTGAAAAACTATTTCATTGAAAAAAACATTGAAAAAATATAAAATAAAACATTAAAAACATTTTAAACACTTTTTAAAAACAAAAAATAAATAAAATAATTTTCTTTGAAAATGATCTTAAGATATCATTTAAAAACATTTTTTGAATACATTTTTACAAAACATGGCTTTTGAATAAAATAGATTTCTACCTAAAGATAGAAAATAAAGTTAGATTTTCTTAAGAATATTTTCTTCATATTATTAAGTACCAAAAGAGTGGAGTAAATTCTATTAATACATTAATATATCATGAAAAAAAATTGATAATAAAATTCATGAGATTTTTAAGATATGGATCTTAACATTTCATCAAGGGAAGTGTAATCATAAATAATCCTAAAAAACGATTAGATTGTAGCAATAAACTGTAACAACTTCAGTCACAGTGAATTATGGTACACAAGAAATAATAACATTAAATTAAGCTAAAAATATCAACAAAATATTTATATTATGGAAATAAATTTTTAAATGGTAGCATGTAATCCTCGTAAAAGATATAGATTCAAAGCAAACATCTATCTCCAAATAAGAAAAATTGAGGAAAAATTATCTTACCTATTTGGTGACATTAAAACCATAAAACCCCATTAAATATAGATTATAAAATGGATATTTAAATACCCATAAATTTTAATGTAATAATCACCGAATACTATAATGTGAATTATATACACCAGGTAAAAGAAATGAGTGGTAAGTGACATATAAGTCGTGCAGAATTAAAAGTGGGACTACAAATACCTTTACTACTTTACTAACTTTTAAATTTTGAAATTTGTGGAATAATAACACAAATTAAAACATTTAATATCATTAAATAAGTTAAATTCTTTATATAACATTTCAAAGGACATTATACACACCACACAACTAGAATAGGTCGTAAATAGAGTATATATCTCATTGGGAAAATATTGAGATCAGAAATCCCTAACCTTAATTCATGACTTTTTTCATTCACATTAAAACCCCCTATAGGGAAAATATAATTTTATTTTAACTATAAAATATGAAAAATATTCTTGTATATAATACCATATATTATTTTATTATTCCTTTATACTACCTATTTATCAGCTATATCATGTTAATATAATGTTTCTGGTAATATATGCTTTGTTTTTAATATATGTTTTATGTTTTTATTCTTGATCCTCTTACTTAGATAATGATTTACTTATTTTTATAATGTAAAACATGACATAAATATAAGATATATTAAGTATATATGTATTTATAATACTATATAACATATATAAATATGAAATGAAATATATTTTCTATAGAGATGGTAGGTCGTACGTATGCATGAACACTATTTCCATTTTTTGGTCAAATTGAAAAAAATGTAAGTGAAATATAATTATATATATGTATATTATAATTATATTATAAATAATATTTCATATATATAATATATGTTTTATAAAAATTTCCTTAATACATTCCATGTAAAGTATGAATGAATCGCATCGCTTTGAGAAGGCAGTAGTCCACACAACCACAAATAAAGTTATCGTAAACCCACAAAATAAGAATTTGGAAGTTATGTGTTATATAATAATTCTAGAAGCATAAAGGAATCATAAATACCATATATATCATATGAAAAAAATAATTCCATTATAATTCCAAACCTTAAAAGGTGAAAATGGAAGAATGATCCCCATCTGTTCGTGAGGCTGTCTGTCATACACACGAACTTTTGATTTTGTATCCCATATGATTGAAATATTTGTGAGAGTAGGGAATACCATTATTATAAAAAAATCATTATTTTTATGAAATTTGGGTTATTATATAACTTTTATATAAGACTAATTATGGGTTGGTGAATGAAATAAAAGAGAAGTTCTTATTGAAGAGTGTTACCTCTTCTTCTAGTAACTCCTTTCGGTTTGCACCGAAGTAATTCCTTGGTTATATTTATGAAAACATAATGGATTCAAGGTAGATATTATGGATGTTAGGATAATTTTTTGGTATATTTTCTATGATCCAAAGGTATAGAGAGTTGTGGAGAAGTAGGGGGATGAGTGTGATTTTATAGTGAGGAGTGGTATTCTTATAAATATAAAAATGTAATCATTGTTGAGAGGTATCTCTTATATCATGTGCTTCAAATAATAGTAAATTTTTGATAAAATGGATTATATATTCAAAATATTTCAATAAATATTTATTTTGTACATTTTTATAGGTTATTTGTTTACTTATGTTAATGTTTAACAACTAAGTAAACTTGTTTTTACCTTAATTGTTGTAATTAATTTTAATTAATTTCTCTATCATTTTTTGTCAAAACTATGTTTAAATTATCATAAATAATAAACTATGATGAATAAAAAAATTTAATCTATTTTTCCACATTCAAATATTATAAGTGGTGGAAATTAATTTAAAATTAATCCCACGAACGGGATGAAACAGTGAGTTTTTTAGTAGAAAATGTTCAAATGTTTCCAATGTTTTCATATCCAATTTCAATGTGAAAATGATTTAAATTAACTAAATTGGATTGAATTATGTATGATTTAACTACTTATACTTATAATCCAATTTAAAATATAATTTAACTATAAAAATAAATTAGATGAAAGATCAGTTTTCAATTTAAATTTAGTGTTTTCATTATTCATCAAAAAAATTAACCATTTTATAAAAACAAGAAAAAGTTACCCAAAGTAAATTTTAATATTCCACATTCAAAAAAATATTTTGTATACTAAAAATATAAAATTTTCCAAATTTGTATTTAAAATAGTTGTGACATAAAAAGGTGGTAAAATCACATTTTAAAATATACCTCTTTTAATTCAGAAAATTTGATTTATTTTTGTATAATACCTATGAAATATATTTGATGATTTTCAAGAAAATAATCTAATATATATTATATAAATTTTATTTCAAAATATCATAAAATGTTGTTTGTTTTATTTATTAAGAAAAAATTATGTTTTTACATAGAAAAATATTTTCTTTAGAAAAAAAAATTTCTATATTTTCAACTACTTCTTAAGTTTATTTATAACTAATTAATAACTAAAGGATTAATTTTATATTTGTGAGTAAGTAATATTTTTACAATTTGGCTAATCTTATTTGTAACTTCCATTCCAACATCAAGGTGTTAATTATGATAATAGTTTAGTAACAATATTAATAATATATTGTATTTTTGGAAAAACATGGTCTTGCGTGTTACACAAGCTATCAAAGGAACTCAAAATTGTGTGTAAAAAAAGAAAAATATAGTTTTTTATGTACTAAAAGATATATTAAGTGTTGCGTATAGTGAAATACGAACTTGGTGTTGCGGGAAAAAATATCTAAACTTATTACTTTCATATAGCACAAGATATATTCATTGTTGCATGAAATGAAGAGTAATCGAATGAATAAATTAATTCAAGAAATATATTTCCCAAATCCTCTGGGTGTTACATTCTACCCCCCTTAAAATTAATTTCTCCCTCGAATTACTTCTAGATTATCAAGGGTCTAATAGTTCAATGTTCTTTCATAAAAACCCATGTCGTAGAAAATGAATACTAAAACCTCCTTTAAAAATGGAAAGTATGAATCATAATGGTTACCCTAAGTAACTTAAAACTACGATTCCATGTATGAGAACATTGGAGGAAATTGAAAAAAAATGGACATGGAAGTAAAATCTAACTGTCACATTCTGCTGAAGAGTGATAGAAAATAGGGTCAGAAAAACGTGAAAAATTACATATCCTAAAACCAAATAGGCTTGGAAAAAGACCTCGATATATTCAAAAATGATGATCGTATTACAACATATTAATTCATTTCCCATTTCCTAAATTATAATAGTTTTCAATATAATATATAATTAATTTATTCTGGTCTATTTTATAAGCACAATACCACCCTTTTTTGTGCCTTAAACTATTCCAACTTTATCTATTACTCTAGGGAATGATTGTGGATTTATCATTTCTGAAGCACTATCAGATCATTAATTCCATAAATATGAGGATAAGTCATTCCATTTGTCATTAGATAACATCAAAACAAAATAGTTATCACATATTATCCAATATTAAAAAATCCTCATATTGTGAGATAATAATTTAATATCTAAAACCACGTCTGGAGTTTATCTTAAACCATTCCATGAATGGTTAGCCTTGTAACCCTTCTAAAAGATGAAAATACAAAACTATAGAAATTATGTCACTATATATCTTAAAAATAGCCTAATATTGATCCTATATATGTCATAGAGTAGCTATTGATTGTCACATATGAAAAATGTGAATACCTTCATCATGTATTCTCTTGAAACATGTGTATAACCTTAATTTCAATAAACCCTTTCTGATAACATAATTTCTTTCAATATAAAATTTACCCATTATTCATTAAATGGGATTTTGTCGTAACAAATAAAATTATTTTGGAAGATTGGGTAAATATATTTGTAGATAATTTATAAATGTGATTTAATTAATCCCAAATTCATGAATATATAGATAATCAATTATTATATTCATATCAAGTCCCACTAAAGATGAACAACAAGATTTTCATAGATCTTATTTTTATGAAATACCACATGAATTTCCCCCCTAGGGGGTTCCCTAATAATCCTAATTTACTTAATTTATTGTGATTTCATATGCTTTACATTTTTCCTTTGTATTCAAATGTTGTTGGAAATTATCACTGTTTTTAACCCTATGATTAAGTCACTTTTTAGAAAAAATCCTAAACACATTGAAATTGAATCACAAAAATATGGGAAGTAAATTTTATAGATCTCTTTCACTATTTTCATCATTTGATAACGTTTTACCAAAAAAATCATTCATCCAATCAATTTCCATCCTTTCCAAACATAAAACATTTACTAGTCCCTTTAAAACAATTCCCTCCATTTTTCTTCCAACACATTTGTCATAAATTATAACTCATATTCTTCTCTACATGGTTTATATATTTTCCTTTTTATTCAATTTTTCCCTTATTATCAAACCCATGATGTTGATAAATAACTCCAACCTCTATTTCCTCTTTAATTGCACATAGAGAAATCTCTCCATAGAATCCAATGTCTCTTATGGATAATATCCTTACGATATTTATGTATAATCCATTGAATTATTGATAAAATTTAATTTCATGATTAATGTAAAGTCCTATGTTTTTTCACCGGTTTAAAATAAAAAGGTTCTTTATTTTTTCGGTTTATCAACAGGGCGGTTTTTAAATCAAACTTTGGAATTTTATTCCGAGTGTTGGAACACCAAAAGGTGTCATTTTTAGACTTTCCTAATTAATCTATAATTTAAGTGGGTGTCTCTATGAGTCTCGGGAGTATCAAATTAGGAAAAGTCCACATTAATGGATATGCATGGGCAACGCATGGTTACGATCCAACCAGTGTAGTATATCATGTTTAATAAATTATTTAATTTAATTGAATAAGTTTATATGAGATATTGTGATTAATTAAAATAATTTTTTAATAATAATTACAATTAAGTTATTATTATTACTGTAGTTGTTTAATTAAATTAATGATAAATAATTAATTAAATTACAGTTGAGGAAATTAATGTGGATTTGGGGTTTATCAAAGAACTGTTTTAATTAAATAAAGCATTTCAGATTTATTAAAGTATAATTTATTGTTAAATGGAGGAATTTGCTAATAATAATTATTTCACTATTATTATTATTATTATTATTATTATGTCATAAATAATTGAAATGCTTTGAGATTTTAATTTCATGTTAAAGTAGTGTATCATTTATGATAATTTAATAGGTCTTTTGAGCTTCTCAAATAAATGATTAATAAAATGAGGGTTTTCATATTTAATAAAGCATTTTTATTAAATTTTAATGTTTGGGTTTATTAATGGTTTCAAAAATAATAATAAAGAGAATTTTATTACTTTACTTTTATGAATTTAATTATTTTTTTATTATGGAAATTAAATTTGGGGTTATGGGTTGGAGTTTTTACAATGTTAATGATTTTTTAATAAATTTGGTTTTTGAGTTTTAAATAAATGAAAGTTGTAATAATAATAACAATTATGTTGTTATTATTTTTGTGGTTATTTAGTTAAATAAATATTAAAATAATTTAATGATCAATAGAGAGTTTAGTTTTTATTTACAAAACCTTTATTAAGGGAATAATAAATGAAGAAGCCTCTTTAATTAAATAGGGAGTTTTTGACTTATTAGATAAGTGTTTAATTTTTTTAATAATAATAACAAAGTTATTATTATTATTTTAATTTCTATATTAAATTAATTGGATTAATATAATGGGGAACAGAAAATAAAAAGGGGAGGCATAACCTATAGGTGGCGCGACCCCCCATGTTCCTCCTACTCCATGTGAGACGTAGAAGCATATCCGGACTCCCCCTATGTGTGGCCCTCTTCCTCGGGACCTCCAGCAGTGTGCAACCCCTGGGCGACCCTCCTTGTAGTAGTGTGACACTCGGGTAGAGCTCTTGTAGTGCCTGGCCCCTGTAGCGCGACCCCCCTACGGGTAGTACCCAGAGGCGCACCACCCCCTCTCTTGGACTCCACTTTATGCACGATGATTCGTCCCGAACATTTGATTAATATTTTCTACCTCATCAAGGTGAGTTAGTCTGCATATAGCTCCTGATTCGCATCAGCCATTTGACTCCTCTCTCTGTCTTGTTTGATCAGCCAAAAACATAATCTTGGGGTTTAATCTGATGGTTGTGTTCCACTATTTTTAGTATATGAAAATGTTGACTTATGACCCACTGGTCCTTAATTTGGCATCAGCCACAAAGGGTGAGGTAGATGGTCTCAAATTGTTTTATCATTGTTGGTTTGAGTAATCTTCCAAACCTTCTTTTTAGTTTATCACTACTTATATTAAGACCTGTTATTTTTTATGAGTCCACAGTACCATCTTAGAGGTGCGTTTTTCATTACTACCATGATTCTAGGTACTAGTTTAATATATTGATTTTTTGATCAATGTAGACAAAGTGCACATATAAATGTGTGTGTGTGTGTGTGTGTTTGTGTGTTCTTGTGTTTGTGTGTGTGTGTTTGTTCGTGTGTGCATGTGTCTATGTGTGTGTGTGTGAAGGTGTGCCTACATGCGACTGCGGACCATTTGTGGACTGGTTTCCACCAATTACATTAAAGCATTGCCGAATAAAAATGGTGCAACCCTGAGGTACGGTCCAAAATTTTAACACTTTATTTAATAATTATAACTTCTTTAAATAAATTGAGAATGTGAGTTTCCTTGATTATGATATATCGATTCATGAAACTTTTTATCTTATTAAATGATTCCATCCATATGAGATAAATGATGACTTAAACATGTGTTGATTATAAGCATGTTTTTCTAATTTGTTTAAACTGATGTGATTAAACAGTTAAATGTTTTGGATGGGTATAATGGGTAAGAGGGTAATTAATTGTAGAATTAATTATCAAGTCATGAGTTGCAAAATAATTCACTTTACTGATTATTGATAATATTGAATATTTGATGTGTTCAGAATATAAATTGCAAACTTGTAATAATTAATGGATGGATTAATTATAATATATTAAATGGTTAATGATTAATTAATTAATGATTAGTTAAAGAGATAATATTTAATTAATTAATTTTTGAATTAATTAACTTGCATGCATTAAATTAATATTGTGAATTGATTTTTTGTTACGACAGTTGGCCAAGGGTTCCTTTTGTTGCATGTAATTTTTTTCATGCATTAAGTTGTCTTGGATAGAGTGGTTTAAAAATATGATATGATTTGTGATATGGTAGCTAAATATCTGGACTTTTATCAGCATGTTTTGAAATTATTATAACATGCATGCAAATTGTGAAAGTCCTGGACGAATCACTCTTTGAGTGGACGGGTTGAGAATTATTAAGAAATTTAGATAATTAAATGTTGAGTAAATTAATTAGTTATCTTGATAATAGTAATTAATTGTTAATTAATTATTTACAATAGAGAATTTGAATGGTTAAATAATTATTGCCTTATTTTACGGGAGATTTATGTTGGTAATTAGTTGTAGAATTAGTTAACAGATTGGATTAATTAATTTATGAATTAATGGATGGATGGTTTTGGGGTGTTAGACATGGTTTTCTACATCAATGATAAATATATATGTTTGATTTATAAACATGTTGTGAGACAAGGACTAAATCTCCAAATACTCACGGAGTTCTAGAAGTGGTATTCTACACCAATGATAAATATATATGTATGATTGATAAATTGGTTGTGAGACAAGTAATGAAGCTCCAAATACTCACGAGGTCATAGACATGGCTTTCTACACCCACCTTGCATGAAAATATTCTTTTATGGGATAAGGACAAGTACTCCAAATACCCATGGGTTGTGAGAAAAGGATTGACACTCCAAATACTCACAAGGGTTCTAGGCATTATTTTCTAAACCCATTTATTGACATTGGATTGGTGGTCCAATTAGTCATACATAAATTTAATTAGTGGTTAATGAATACTATTCTGACAGAATGATTTTTGAATTGAATATGAAAAAAGGGTTCATACTAAAAAATGAATTGGGTGAATCACTGTTAGTGGACAGACCCAAGATAGAATCATTATTTTTAGTATATGGGATTGGTTAGAGTATATAAAAGATTATATTAAATATGTTATGACACATTATCCAAGACAAAGAACAATATTGGATTCAGTCTTTAATTTGATTACATAGATAGTCTTTAGAGACATCTGGGATGAGTGACTTATACAGGGGATGTTGAGCTTAGGCCATATGTCGAGACTTTCATAATTTATTGAGGTTTGAGTAATTGATAAATGAAAATTATTATTGAATATGCATCAAAAATTTATAATTTAGGTTCATAAACCAACTGAGGGATGAAGTATTAATTGTGTATATAGTTAGTTTGTAATTCTTACTTTATTTTTGCATTCTTTCGCACGGTTTAAATTGTTTATTAAATTTCAATATTTGGGGTAGACAACGGTGGTCTTGACCTATTGATATTTATATCTCACACCCTACTCGGGCCGCCATTGCTCTTGCTAAATGAGTATATTCGATTTGGTTGCAAGATTGTGTTGTTTTTATATACTTGGGAGATAAGAGTAGAGGACCGAGCAAAAGCTCGGGATGTTTGAGGAGACTACCCTTAGGGCCTTGAGTCATTGTTTATTTATTTTTGTATTGGAATGTAATGCATGTTGTTTTGTTTACTCCTTTCAATTTTTTGTCTCATTATCATTTAATGAATGCATCTGTTGTAAAAGTAGTGTTGGCCACTTTTATAAAATGATTACGATTTTTCATTTGTTGTTTTGTCAATTATACATTACCGATTCCTCTATTGATTGTTATTTACTCTTATAAACTATTGTGAAACTCTAATAAGTGGGTATAGTCTCCCCACTTACTATTCTTAGAACCCCGCTGCTAGTCACCAGCCTATGGCATCTAAGGATACACGATTTAGGTCATGTGGAGATCGGTCCAGACACTGGTTCAAGGGTGAGAGGGGTCGAGATGTTACAATTAATTATATTACCCAAGGAGTACTAAGATAGACTTGTAAATTTTTCTTCATAAGATATAATAAATTAACCATCTTTCTAATTAATATATTGGAATTTATTATCAATATTTATTCATAGAATATGAGGGAATTTCTTAATGAGAAATATCCTTAAAACTCTTCTCACGTCATATATTCAATTTCTTTTTATTCCCTAATTTTATTAATAAATTTCCACACCTAATCTATATCACCTTCTAAGAGATAGACAACAAAAATTACTTTTTCAGGCTTTAAACACTAAAGAATAGAAAATATATTTTTGGTTATATAAATTCATTGTTCAAAACTAGTGGATCAGTCGAACCACAAAAGGAAGGTGGGTGTTTCCTCATGAAGGAATTAACATATTGTTACTCCCTCCTTTTCTCATTTGAATGTTCAATGTGATTCATATCATGGGAATGGTGTTTGATCATAGAAATAATGTCCTCCATTCCCGTTATCACAATGTTTGGTGTCTCAAGAAGAAAATCATTAAATCTTCCATTACTATCATCATTAACAATGTTCTTTCTTATTCTATCCATTAACTAAAACCATAAACCATAACATGAGAAACAGTTATCATAGTGGAAAACAACATAGTCATGAAAAATTACTTACAGGTTGTCTAAATCATGACACCTTATTTAAATTTTATGAATCATTATGCTTTACAAAAGTTTTTCATAGTCATGTTATTTTTAAATACTTCATGATGGTTTGTAAATTGTTGATGAATTCACAAATCTTATCCCATGAGATTGTAAAACCAGGAGTGTAGTATGGTCTATTGTCATGTACAAGTTCCTGATCGAGTCAATATCAATATAGTTTTTTCAGTGTTATTATCGCAATGTAAATTTGTGCGAGAGCCACATCCAGTTGTTTTATCCAGAAAAAGATTTATTTCTTAGAGACTACTAACTCTATATTTAACAAAAATTCGAAGACAGTATCATATACTTTAACTCATACTTAGACTTATCCTTAGAAATATCCATATAGATATTCTTAAAAATAACTCAAGGGATATCAATAATGTTTTCTCTTCATAGTTTCAAAGTTTTTCTAAGCTTTTCCTTGGATACCAACTATAATTACCAGTGCTTAACATAAATAGATATTATATTATTTCAGATAAAAATTGATAAAATTATAAAATTAATTTATCAAGGAGTGTAATAGTTTAGTATCTTTGTAAACATGTAATAAATTCTTCTAGATTTGTGAACTATCATCAATATCTTCAGTAAATATCTTTCACTTTAGTACTACTAATGTTAACAATTCTTCATAAACTAGGGAGAGTAAATATAAGATAGGTTGATCTCAGATGCACAATAACTATAAATAAAGGATACGTGCAAGCATAACATTAATGTAAGGGCATGTAAACATGAGAATATAATTGTAAGATCATACCCTTCATATCAATGGTCATACACATGAGTCATAGAATAAATATTTGTAGAACATAAGACATGAATAAAATATGAATCAAGTGCATGATCCATGAGAGCATAAAATATGAATAAGACATATAATTGTTGCATACATAGAAGAAAAGAAAATATTATGCTAAGGTTATCTACCAACATAGTCATAACATGCTATGCTTGGGATAATTACTACTGAACCTTCTTAAATTTTGGGCTGAAAACCTGTATACCTTTTCCTTTTCATTTATGGTATATAACCCATGTACCCTCTTATTTTTAGGCTTATTCTAAAACTTTTCTACCCTCTTGTTTTCAATCATGGGCTATAACTCGTGTACCCTCTAATTTTTGAGATTATGCTACAACTTGTGTACCCTTTAAGATCATATACCATTTATCATTTCCCAATGAATTTGAGTGACAAGTAGGTATGACATGTCACGTAATGAAATCGAACACACATGTGCTATAAGATAACAAAATATTCATCATATCATGAACCATTAAAACATATGGGTTATATAAATATTATATCATAACCCATGAAACGAAATGGGTATCATAAACATGTCATCATATCATAACATATGGAAAAGTGATAGTTTTTATAATCATTTAATCCTAGAATAACCCATGATGTAAAGCGGGTTTCATAGGAATTTATCATGGTAAAATTCATGGATGAAAAATGGTATTCATAAACATCATGCCATATAAACATAAACAATTTTGAGAAATAATATGAATGGTATTATTGGATAATATCCATATTAAATAAGATACTATATTAAAGGAATTCATCCTAGATTGATAAGGATAACAAAATTTTATGTGGAATAGTTCTTATAGAAAAAATCCATTATTTAAAAATCATTCTTTCTAAGACATAAAATAATTTAAAAAATAATTTTCATTTATAATAAAATTGAAAATAAAATGAATTAATTCATAAAAATTATTTAAAACATTTATTAGAGAAAATATACTTTCTTAATTGAAAAAAATAACCATAACACTATTTGAAATAAAAATCATTGAAAATAACTTTGAAACCTTATAATAAAGGATTTCAAAACCATTATAACGAATTTCTAAATTATAAAAAAAATTAAAATAATTTTCATGAAAATGATATTCAAATATCATTTAAATATCTTTTTTGAAAACATTTTTAGAAAACATGGCTTTTTGAGAAAATTTCTTTCTGACCGAAGAGAGAAATAAGGTCTAATTTTATTAAAAAAGTTATCTTAATATTTTTAATTACAAAGGTCTAGAAAAAATAGAACCAATACATGAATATATCACCAATAATAATTAGATAACAAATTTTTGGAGATTTATTGAGATCTGTATCATAATATTTCATTAATGGAATCATAATCATATTAAATTTTGATAAATGATGAGACTATGGCAATAAATTGTTACCACATTGGTAACTTTTATTTCTGATCCCGATGAAAAAATGAAATTAATTAAAGCTGAAAATATCTTTTAAAGATACGATTCATGATATAAAATTTTAAATGGTAGTATTTTCTCCTCATAAAAAAATATAGGTGAATAGAAAAACAAGTGTCTCACAGAAAGTATATTGAGGAAAAATTACCTTACTGATTTGGTAACTTTTGAGCCGTAAAAAGTCATGAAATAGATATCATAAAATTTATATTTAAATACCCATAAATTTAAATAAAATGAATTTAGAATACATTCATCATAATTATAAACACCACAAAAAAATTTATTAGTGAATAACACATAAGTCTCACATAAATAAAAGTGAGACAATACATCCGCTTGCTACTTGGTTAAATTTAAATCATATGATCCATGAAAGAATAAAGAAAATAGAAAATTTTAATATTATGAAAATAAATTAATTTTATATATAAAATTTAATAGGTAATTATACAAACCCCGCAACAATAATAAGTGGTGAAGATAGCATGTGTCTCATATAAATAAAAGTGAGATGAGAAATCTCTTACCTTAAGTCTTCACATTATTTGTAGATGTTAAATCCTATTGCATAATAAACATAAGTTTATTATAAAAAAAAGAGAACCATATTCTTATTTATAAAACCATATATTGATTTATTTAGATTTTATATTACTCATTTATTAACAATTCCATGTTAATGTTATGCTTTAGGTCATATCTTCTTTTCTTTTTATATATGTTTTGAATTGGTATTGTATATCCACTTACATAGATCATAAATATCTTATTTAAATAAATTTAAAACATGATATAAATATCATATATATATTTTTGTTATATATTTTTATTTATAATAATATATAAAATATATAAAAATGAAATGAAATACACAGTTCATGGAGATAGTATGTTGTATGTACGCATAAACGTTGTTTCTGTTTTCTTGTCATATGAAAAGAAATAAATAAATGAAATATATGTATATTTATGTATATTACCATTATATTATCATTATTATGTAATATAAATCATATATTTTTACTAAAACTGTCCTTAATTCATACCACGAAATTTATAAAAAAGTCGCATCACTTTAAGGAGGTGGTAGTCCACACATATACAAAGGAAGTTATCTTATTCCATCAAAATATTAAGCATTAATGTGTGCATTATATAATAATTAAATAAGAATAATTACATCATAAATATTATTTATATCATATTTAAACTTTATTTCCATCATTATTCCCAACCTTTAAAGGTGATAGAGGAATAACGGTCAACATCGGTTCACAAGGCGGTAATCTGCCATACACACAAATGATGATTGTGTATCCCATTTGGTTGAATTTTGTGTGAGTTTAGGTCATAAAATTATCATAAATAAATCTTTATATACTTATGAAACTTACTTTATTATAAAAATTTGATATATTAATTGTTTAAGGGATAGAGAATGAAAAAAACAAAAGTTCTTTTTAATGAATTTTATCTCTTCTTCATGTAAATCATATTGGTTTTTAGCAAAGGACTCCATTGGTTGGATTTAATCCCAAATTGGGGAATATATGTTTATATAAAATATTTTTGGGTCTTATTTGGGCATATTTTGGATAATTAAAATGGCTTGAGAGGTGTGAATAAGTGACGGGGTGAGTGCCCTTTTATTGTGGAGGAAGGGATGCATTCTTGTAAATTTAAAAATATATATACTATTTAGTGATCTCCCTTATATCATGTGTCTCTAATAATTTTAAATTTTCTTTAAATTTTAGTATATAATATACATATATATTTAAAATGGATTTTTTACTTGTTTCTAGGTAAATTTTCCACTTAATTTATATTTTAATCACTATGTAAACTTGTCTTTACCTTAATCAATGTAATTAATTTTAGTTAGAATCATTAATATTTTTGGTCAAAAAAATTTGACTATTTTATAAATTATCAATTATTATTAATTAAAATTAGGAATCTATTTTTCAAAATTCATAACACATATTTGGTAGAAATTAATTTAAAATTAATTCCACAGATGGGACGAAACAACTGGTTTTTAAAGTGAAAATGTTCCAAATCATTCTATGTTTTCATATCCAATTCCATTGTAAAATTTTTTTAAGTGTAAAAAATTATCTTTTTTATATATAATTGAACTATTTATACTTTGAAACTATTCTAAAATATAATTTAATCATATAAAAATATTATATGAAAAAAAATCTTTCAATTAAAATTAGGTGTTTTCATTATTCATCAAAAATTAAAACATCCTAGAAAAATCTTAAAAATTAGTCAAAAGTAAATTTTAATATTCACATTTAAAAAATAAAGTTTATTTATTTAAATAAAAATTATAAAATTTTCAAAAAAAATATTTTAACTTGGTGTTCCATTAAATGGCTATAAAATTAGCTTTTAGAAAAATACTTCTTTTGTTCATAAAATTTGATTTATTATTATCTTATACCATACAAATATACTATATGAGTATCAAAAATAATTATGCAATATATAATATATATATATTATTAAAAACATTCATCAATAGTAGTTTCTTTAATTTATTAATATAATATTATGGTTATATATAGAAAAAAATCTTTCTTAGAAAATGAATTTCTTTTTTCTAAATAGTTCTTGCATTCATTTATAACTAATTAATAACCAAATTATTCACTTTATGTACATGTGTAAATAAAATTTTCAAAATTTTGGTAATATTACTCATAAATTCCATTCCAATTGATAGGTGGTAACTATAATAATATATAAGTAACAGTATAAATAATATATTGAATTTTGCTAAAACTCGGTCGTTCATGTAATGCAATCATTTGAAAGAACTCAATATTGTTTGTAATACATGCAAAAAAATATTTTTTCATATACCTTGTGATAATCCTGTTGTTTTTTTATAAGGCCCCAGCTTTAAACCTTACTTAATCTTGAGTTAATACAAGATTACACATTGAGGATCTTTTCAGGTTTAGAGTTTTAGAGAATTAGATCATAAAACTTGCATTACATTCCACATTTAAAGTAAGTGGTTAGATAAAGATAGTATTCATTTTTTCTATAAACAGAAACATATTTTAAATAAAACATGGATTCTTTCTTGACACTTCCTTGACACTATCATCATATCATGTACCTGTCCCTTGACCTGTGAAAAACATTTCAAAATAAAACACGGGATGAGCATTAAAAGCTCAGTAAGGGTTATAAAAAATTTGGAAAGGAAACATGAGTTCATATATACATAAGAATGAAATCATACTTTACCCATAAAACATAGAAACTTTAACATACCTCATAAAATCATGAATAAATCATAGAAATCATAAGAAATAAAAGGTAACTTGAGGCATTCATAACATTCTTACGTAGGGAGTAACCCGCTTGGTTATGTTTGGAATACCCACCATAGTATATTCCCTAAATATCTTCAGAGAAACCTTAACGTTTCACTCCTTCACGTTACCCAATGGATTGGAGAGCCATATCGGGCTCACCCGCCCTTAGTTTATCACGGAACCACCCGTCTTCATAATAATGCCCAAGAACCATAACATAATCGTATCACATAAAACATGCATAAAGGAAACATAACATTTCCACTTTTCAATAACAAGATATCAATAAAACACATTGATATAAAAACATTATGAAAACCATTTTCAACACCAAAATAAAAGAAAAGTAAAACATGTTATTTATTTTTCTTTTAAAAAGAAGGTATGGCTTGTAGAGGAATCCGAAACTCAAATAATGGTCACGGTGATGGAGAAGTCGTTGTCGCCGCATACGTACGACAAAAAAATTCCCTTTTGTCGTTTAGTAAAACGCTTTGTATAAAAAAAAGATTCCTTTTGGATAAACGTAAAAGTAAAAGGGGTTTATACACCGTATAAAAGAAGGTTGTGTATAAAACATAATATGCCTCAATGAAAGGAGATTGAGATGAAGTCCCATACAAAGATGGTATCCTTGGATTAAGGATAAATCAATTACATAATTATGTGTGACAAACTAATACACCAAATATAAGTGGATATTAAGTGTAAAACAATCCGAGGTTATTCACACATATTCATAGAACGACATATTCATGGAGTACAATCTTTTCCCAAAGAATCAAAATTGGGTTAAGAATTTCCGTTGCAAAAATTTGACAGCCTAACGGCGTCACTAGAAAATTCAGAAAATGAGATGATGAGAGATAAAATGGGTATCTCATCACTTGGACATAAAATTTAAATCACTAAGTATATAGAAGAACATATCCCAACATAATGTTATGTGAATTAAAAGACATAACAAAAGAAGTCTTTTAAAAAGAGGAGGGTGAAAGGTTCCCTTACTGACATGGGTATCTTTCAAAACATACACCCCGTAAAAGAAGGATAATACAACATTGATGTAAATACTCATAAAGGAAATTATATTACACAATGAGTAAAATAATGGGCAGTACATATACCACTCAAAGGAAATTTTTGAAAATGTAGCATAAATCTCACGGGAATAAAAGTGAGATGAAAAATCCCTTATGAAAACTCGGTAGCCTAATGGTGCCACTTAAAACATCCAAAAATGGATTGATGAGATCAAATAGGGTATATTATAATATTACAATAAAATGTACCGAAGTAGGAATAAAAAATAACATCCCCCATCATAACAAAGAGGATCTTAAAAGAAGTGACATAAAGGAGAGTACTTAAAAAGAAAGAGAGAGGTTAGATGTCTTACGAAATTTCAGCAGCCTAACGGCGCCACTCAAAACATAAAAAATAGATTGATGAGAGAGAATAGGTTCTCTTATCATATGAACATAAAAATTATAGTAAGATTAATATAAAATAACATCCCACTCACAAGAAAGATGAGCTTAAAAGTACTGACATAAAATAGTGTACTTAAAAAGAAAGAGAGGAGTAGGATCCCTTACCTCGGGTCCGACATGACTCGATCGTTCTTTAACGTCCTGAATAATAAACTTGAGTTAATTTACACTTTCTTAAGAACTTTTTTCAAGTTCATTATTCCTTTTATATCACTTACTGCCATGTTATAATCATTATTTAATCATTTAAGTTAATAATGTTTGTTTTGTCGATATTTGGTTCTTAAGTCGAAAGTGGACTTCTTACAATTACATGTTGTTCGTGTGGTCAAAGGTTCATTTTAACCAGAATGATATTCATGATTTTGATATAATATATATCATATATATCTAGAATATACAAGTATTTATAATATTACATAATCATTTAGAGGTAAGAAATGAAATGCACCGTTCATGGAGACGGTAAGTCGTACGTACGCATGAACGCTACTTTCATTTCTATGTCATATAAATGGAATTAAAACCAAATGAGAGGTATGTATATTTTAATTAAATAATTATATTAATACTTTATATGTAACATAAATCATATATAATAACTTTAAATCAATCCTTTATACATCCCACATATGGCATTAACGAATCAAATCACTTTGAGGGGGTGGTAGTCAGCACTTCCTAAAATGAAATTATCGTGTTTACCCACAATGGAAACAATAAAGGTATGCCAAAAAAGAAAAATACGGAAGCTTAAGTAAAACATAAACATATTATATATCATATATAAATATGGTGACATCTTAATGGCCCCCTTTGAAGGTGTTATATGAGTGTTGAACAATCATCATTTCGTGAGGAAAAAATTCACCATCCACAGAAACAGTATGTTCTTTAACCATTAGATGTATGTGTGTGTAAGTGTAGCTAGAATGATTCTTATAACAACATCCTAGTATATTGAAGATAATGGATTTGTTACATAAGAAAATAATAAAAAGAGTTTAGGGGGTTGGAGAAGCAAAATATTACAAAAGACCACAAGAGAAGACACTACCTTTAAATCGAGTAACTCTTTTTGATTTGAGCCCAAAGGCTTACTTGGGAAGACTTCTTCCCAATGTGAGGCTTCTAAGAGTAAGAGAGGGATGTGGAGAGACAAAATGGGTAGGGTTTTGCCGAGCCAATGGATTTGGAAGTGTGGGTACGGAGGTAGAGGTGGGGGCCTTTTATAAGAGGAGAGGAGGGGCACTCTTGGAAAGTAAAGAAATGTTACTTTATTTTAGAATGAGTTTAGGATTTTAATGGTCCCAAATTGATTTGTTTCCAGGATAAGGTGATAAGGGTTATAAATCCACTCATAAAATAGGTTTTGGACAAGTTTAGGTTTTAGATTTGACATTATCGTTCCATTTTATTTAAATCCTTTATTTATGAGGTATTCGCTGCATCATCATGATGTCATAAATAATTTAATATATTTAATGTCTAAAAAATTATAAATAAAAATATCATGATTTTTGAAATCTTTTTATATTTATAATGAATAATTACAGTCAAAAATCTGACTTGTATAACCCCATGTAAAAATTGTTTTAGTAAAACATTTCATGTTTGTGTCATTTTTACTTTAACATTAAATAAAAAGTTATTTATGTCATTTCACAACCAAAGTGGCCCCATGGGGTCCCCAAGTTGACACATGGATTGTATTGGTCGGCCATGACACATCCAATGAGGGTAGGACATGTTTCAAGCTCATATCATATTATTAAAACATTATTTTTACCTTAAACTACACTAATTACCTCTAATCGCGATTAAAAACATAATAAGTTACTATTCACCAAAAAATTATTTTAATACCATTGAACCACATTTTACTTCTTAATGAAAACAATTTATGTATGATTTTTTAAATTCAAAACATATAGGTGGTAAAATTTCATTTAAACGGAAAATCAGTTTTTATAAGTACCACTTAGTGGTTTCACTATTCATTAAAAATTGAAGTTTTTCAGAAAAATACCAAAACTTTACCCTAGGATATATTTGATATTCTGAATTCAAAAATGATGTCTATTTTACAAAATTCAAAATATATAAGTTACATTAATTAATTTAATAATAAATTCCCGCTGTCAGAGCAAATAGCGTGTTTATATGAAAAAATAAGTATCAAAAGATTGACACTTGTTTAAGTCCAATTTCAAGATGAAATTAATTCCAACGACCACTATTGGATTAAATGATAAAAATATATTCTAATTTAACTTTGAAACCAATTCAAAAGATAGTCTAATAATATAAATAAATTATATTAAAAAGAAGTTTTGAATTAAAATACAACATTTTTCACTGTTCATTAAAAAAATGATATTTATCGGAGAAATACCAAAAATTTACACAAAGTGAATTTGGATGTCCCGATTTTAAAGAAGAGTTTGATTTGGTCCATTAGAATGTATAAGAGTTACCAAAACTATATTTAATGCCGGTTCTCCATCAAAAGTTGATAAGTGGACCTTTAGTAAAAATTAGATTATATATGCCTAAAATTGAATTATTTTCATATTTTTAGCCTTTATCCTTTATTTGATAAATGTAAAAACATTTAACAAACATATATAATCATATTTTAGATATTTATATTCATTCCTGCCAATACAACGGCTACGTGTGAACTAACATTTAAAATGATTTTATTTTATTATTAGAGTGCAACGTAAGATTTCAAAGGAACTCGTTGTTGTGTATTGGGTAAGCCATCAAGCATAACATTCCCTTTAAATTAATATTAAAATTTTATTCAAAAAAAGGGATAAATATAAAAATGTCATATGCTTTATTTACCTGGGTTGTTACATGTTTTATATAAAATATTAACTGAATGTTGCATGAAACACAATCCAAACATTCTTTTTTGTACAGAACACACTATATTTAGTGTTTCATGAAATTCAGAATATTGAAATGATTAAATTAATTCTGAAAATATGATTTTCAAAAATTTGGCGTAGTTAAAATGATGAAATGTAGTTTAGGGTTTTATAATTAGCTGTCATGATTTAGGTATTTATTAATAGGATTAACAAAATTATGAATATATATTGTTTACACATGTATATAAAATGATTTCTTTGTTGACCAATTAATAACAATTTGAAAATAAAAGAAATTTTTTCCTGAAAATATATTTTTATGAAATAAAAAATTATTTACCTCAATAAATTAATCAACCAAATTTTGGAGAATATTTTTAATTAAATTTACATATTATATATTCAATATAATATTTATCAATTATCTAATGTGTTTTCTACACAATATATAAGAATAAATCAAATGTTATACTTATTAATTATATTTTTATAAAAATCAGTTTTGTATATTTTTAGCATAATTATTTAAGAAAAATTGGTAAAATTTTTATAAAATTCATTTAAAAAAATAGAGTTTTTTTTTTGAAATCATCATATCAAAATAATCTCAGGTTCAATTTTTGAAAATTTTCTGAAACTATTCTGTTTTTGATGAATAGAGAAATTTTTGTATGTTAATTTAAAAATGAATTTTCGTTTATAGATTTTTTATAAATTAAAATTTTCTTTTAAAGTAGATTTAAAGAAATATTATTTAAACTATATATCTATTAATCCAATTTACATCACTAGAATATTTTTTATAAAAAATTTTGATATAAAAACTTTTTAAACTTTTGGATATTTTTTCTTTGAAAACCCACATTCTCAATGTGTATGTGGGATTAATTTTTAAATTAAATTTTTTCACTTATATGAATTGATTTTTTAAAAATGGATTCAATATTTTTAATTATAATAATTTATATTCTATAATAATTCCATCTTAATTTTTTACCAAAATAAATTGCAATAAAAGTAAAAAATTAATTATGGAAAATAATGTAATAATGAGTTTATCTGGGGATAAACTAAATAGATTAAGTTTAAAATGAAATATTGTTTTTTATTAATCATTTTTTATGGAAATATTTTCATAATATCATGTATAAGGCTCTAAATTATTTCATTTTTAACTATTTTTTAATTAGATAAATGTCGGTACACCTTTTTCTTTTTAGATGTTTAAATTATGCCACTCACCTCACTTATAAAATCCCCCTCACCCCTCTCCTCTATAATTATAACCAAAAACCCTTTTGATTCACCAAATAACCTACCCAAATAATTTACCAACATCCCTCCTCTAATCCTATAATTCTTATTTTGGGCATAAATTCTATCCAAGAAGGCTTTAGGTGCAATCGTAAGGGGGATACATGAATAAGTGGTAATGTTATTTAACAAGAATTTTTAATTTATTTCTTCATCCAACTCCATGGATTATTATTAAACCATAATTATATAATAATCATTGTATATTACATATAATTAGATTTTTTTATGTTACTTTCATAATTTAAAACCATCTCCACTTTCATCAAAAGGGTTATGAAATCATCAATTGTTTGTATGGAGCAATACCATCTCATAGACTTATATCATTAATTTTTTAATTACCAACACTCATGGTTGAGTATTATGATGTATATAAATTGTGTATATGATATTTATATTATAATTATACTACTGGAGTATATATGTTTAATATACCATTTTATTTTCAATTCCTTATTGGTAAACGATAATGTTGCTAATGTGTATGGAAGACTACCACCTCATAAATTCATATGATTCAATTTTTCACTAACAGTTTACATGGAAGATAATAAACATGAATTTAATGAATATATGTGATATAAATTAAATTTATATTATATTAATTAAACATTTATTATTATAAATATATAATATATCATTTTATTTATTATAATTTTACTCATTGAAATTGGATAACTTTATTCATGTACGTGTGGACTACTGCCTTCATGAAGCATTGTTAAAGTTATGTTTCATCATTACACAATATGGATGATATTTTTAATTGTATTTAAAGAAAAAATATTCTATTTATGGTATTATTATTATTTTTTAAATATAAATCATTGCATAGCTTTTATCCATAATGATCCTTGAAAAATGGAAATGTTACTCATGTGTCTGTATGGACTATTGTCTCTATGATCATAACATACTTCATTTATAAAAAAATCATGACTTTTGTTAAAAGAGTATTTTATATATAAAAATTATTATTAATTCATGATTAAAATTCTATACCTAATGTAACCACAATCAAAGTAGTAGGATGGAAAATAAGAAATCAAAATATATACAAAAAAAGTGGGAATTACCTCAAACATGATTTTAACAAGTAATTGTTAATAAATAGGTAATAAATGGTCAAAATTAAATATTTAGTAGTATAATATATATATATGGTGATAAAATATATCTATTTTAATTTTATATTTATTATACGGTTGGTTCGAACATGTATAAATGAATTTAAGACATAAGATAAGGGATTTCTAGTCTCTCATTTATTTCTGGGAGACCTATGTAAATTCATAACTAATATCTCTTTTATGGTTTATATACATCCCATTTAGTCATGAATCTCTTAAATAAAAAGATATATAAAGTTTATTTTTTTATTCCTTATTTGAATTCAAATCAAAATATTAATAAATAGGTAAGTGATTTTTGTCTCCCCTTTTAATTATGTGAGACACAATCAATATTCACCCATTTGCTTTTACATTGTGTATATACTACCAATGAACGTATTTTATAATAATAATCTTGAAAATTATGTGGATTAAATATCCATTTTAGGATGTATATTTCATTTATTTAATGTTTCAAATGATTTATAAAGTGTTAATGGATTTATGTTATAATATCATCATTTACCAAGAATGTTTATGATTAGGTATCTATTGTTGAGATATGATGAATTAAATCCCATTAATTCTCATGAATTTTCTTATAATATTTTTTTAATAATATTTTGATGTAAAAGTATCATTTTAAGCTAATTGTTTCTTAAAATAACTGATAATTTTTTTAATAAAAATCATCTTTAATTCACTCTTTAGTCTAAGACCCTTTTTCTTCCAAAATGATAATTTTTGAAAAATATATTCAAATTTTTAACATTAATAATATTATTTTTAAAATATATTTTCACCCATGCATTGATGTTTCCAAAAAAAGGAATTGTCATGAAATTCTCCAAACAATGCTCTTTTGGCTTGTACTAAATGTGAAAGTAATATTTATTTTAATATGTGTGACATGAACTTATTTTTCCTCCATTATGACCATTATTTTATTTGAAAGTTACATTATATTTTTTCAAATCTATTTTCAAATAAAATTACATTAAAAAATTTATGTATTAAAAAATATTTTTTAAACACGAGAGGTTTTTTTCATCAACATATGTTTAAGGTGATCCTTAAAAATAATTCTCTATGTAAAATGACATCCTTTGATGTGAATTTTGATTTTATGGGATATAAACAAAGGATATAATTTATAATCATTCTCTGAATGGTTTATTCTGACAACATTTTTATAAAACATTTTTCTATTTCATGGATTATACCATGAGTAAATTATTATGAAATCTTTTTCCATGGGTTTTTCTTGGATGAAATAATGAAATGATTTTTAAACCTGTATCTTTTCAAAATTTATGATATGATGAATTTTTTATGATATTATGGCACACATGAATTTTATTTTAATTAAGTTATGGTTGGATCCTATATCTACCTGAAATGAATTAGGTATTGATGGTTAACTTATAAGTAAATATGTTATGTGTGAACTTTATTAAATGTTCACAATGGTATTCATGAGCATGATTACATTTTCATAGTGTTATGTGTGAACATAATTACATGTTTATTGAGATATATGTGAACTTGTTTACTTGTTAACACTTTTATTCATATACCTGTCATTTATGTAAATAATTTTATGCTTGGTCTTGGTTTCATGTACATATATTTATTCAAGGGTCTGATTTAATGTCCTTAACTAAATGGGTGAACCTATCTCTATTTATACATGATCACAACATTATAATTTTATGTTCAAGACTCAATTATATGTCTTGTACTAACGTTATGATATCATGGATCATGTTCTATTATTTCCTTATGTTATATGTCTTATGAACTTCCAATATTTATATCATGAATCAGGTTTGTAATATTTGATATGTAGGGTATAGTTTTAAAATGATATGTTATTGATCTCATACCCTTCTTTTATGTTATGCTTATTTATATCCCATGTTAACCCTTACTAGGAATCTAAACACGCCATTTATGATGTTTCATTTACCTAGGTTGAAGTGCCCAGATCAGTGTGAATCACTGAGAGGGGGAGGGGGTGAATCAGTGATCCCTTAAAACTTTTTACTAATTGATTCTTAATCAATTAAACCTCTATGGCTGGTTAAAGCCTCGATCCACTCTTCTTGTATCTCTCACCTTTCCACGAATGATGCAGTAAATGTAAAGGCACTGGACACAAGGATTTAAAAGGTTCGGAACCAAAGGCCTACATCCTTGCCATGCTCTCTCAGCATGGATTCTCCCATTATAACTTGTTAGAATTACAATGGTCGATACAGTTTCCCACCGTATCTCTCCTGAGTCCCACAGGAGGGTCTTTATACTGCGTCCCACAGTGTTACCAGAGTCCCACTGGCCTGCTCCAGAATCCCACTGAAGACTTCTTCCACCCTGAGTCTCACAGGGGGCTTCTCCTGGCTCCTCGAGTCACACGAGTAGCTCTTCTTCTTGTTCAGCTCTTCAAGTATCTTCAGCAGTCTGGGATAAAGACTGCTGGCCTTGCTCTGTACCTCTGATCACTTGAGGTTGATCAGGGCTTCTCGTCTAGCTCAGGCTTTATCTCCTTCTTCAGGATGACCTGGCTTCACTCTTCAAGAATCTTCAATAGCCTCTGAAAAGGTCTATTGGTCTTGCTCAAATCTCCTCAGATGCACACCACTGATTTAGCACTGTTCACGTGTGCACGTGCATGCATGCATGCATGCACTTCCCCTTTCCTCTACTTGGTGCAGTAGACCCACAAAGGGTGTAACACTTCAAGCACACACCTTCTCACTAAACTTCACACACTTTATTCTCTTTTGATTACACACATAAATGTGTGTTATACACTAGTGTGGATGTCCTCCCTTTTCTTCTTCTAAGTGTTTACACACTTCTTAGTGAACACACCTAGGTTCGGCCACTTCTTTAATTTGCACACAATTGTTTCACTTTAGCACACACACGAGTTGGCCTCCTCCTCTTCTTGTTGAACACACACAGTTTAGTGTTCTTTTAGTTTGTTCTTCAAGGTATGCACACACAAGGTCACAGCCCTCGGCCTCTTCAAATGCACACACTTAAAGTGTGTTCTTATTTGTTCAAATGCACAACCAAGACTACAGATTATTCAATTCTTACACACACACAAAGTGTGGTCTTCCACTTCACTTGGCACACACCACTTGGTGTTGTTCTTTGTGCACACACATGGCCTCGGGTCTTCCTTCACTTTAGCACACACACACAATGGTGTGGTCTCCTTTGTTTGCACAAGGCTACGGCCTTTCTCTCCTTTTTGCACACACACTGCCCACGGTGCTCTTCCTTCACTTGGCACACAAGCAAAAGGGTCGGCCTTCTCAATGTTCACACACGAGGCATGAAAGCCTCGGGTCCTCTTCTGTTTTTGCACACACCCAAGTTGTGGTGGTCTTCTTGTTTCACACACACACAAGGCTACGGCCTTTACTTGCACACACCCGAACTCAAACTAGTCGCGCAAGGGGGTGTGTCCACTCTCAACAGCCGTGCAAGTCCTCAGTGAAAGGGGCAGTCGCGCAAGGTGCATGAGCACCGCGGGGCGCTTCCTTCTGTCGCGCAAATTCACGAGCAGAGAGGGTGACAACCACGGGCGCGCAAGGATGCTGCGGCCCTGGGTACTTCCTGCCGCGCAAAGATTAGCGCGCAGGGGACCTTCGAAGCCTCGGGTGGCTCCGGAACCTTCAGCCGCGCAAGTTCTTTGCGCGGGGCTTCAAACCTTCGCGAGGCAGAGAGATGCGCTCACGGGACTTCAAAAATTCAGCGCATCAGCAGCTTAATGAGAGCCTCGGCCTCTCTTTATATAGGCAGAGAAACGCCTCAAATCTTCCACGTGGGATAACTTCAATCCCGAAGATTTCGGATCTTTTAAATCTTTAAACGATCCGCAAATCCCGTTTTTATTCTCTGTTTCACGCGGGATCCATTTATGTTTTTCTCCTCTACGTGCATGCGACTTCGAACGCATGCACGGCCTCGGTTTTGGGCTCATCCCATGCAAAAACACCAACCACGTGGCCTCGGCAGCTTTGCTTGCCTCGGCCGAACTCGAAATCCTCCAAACATTGCATGCATGCTCTCTTTATTGCATGGATGGATTCGGTATGTCCAGACGAGCACGAGGGTGCCTTCGGTTTACTCAGAGGTGGCCGGGAGCTCGAAAACCATCTTCAGGTTGCCTCTGGTTCGAGCGGAGCTCGCGGGAATGCGCGGGGAGGCCTCTGCCGAGCTCGGGGAAGAGGACGAGGCCGGGGCCGTCGGATCAGATCTTCAACGGCCTGGAGTAGAACGCGGCGCCGCGGATGGATCGTGCGGCGCAGATCAAGCGCGCGATGAGACGGACGGCTCAGATCTGTCCCGGGTAAAAAATGCGCGTCCCACATCGAAGTCTCCCGCGGAATTTCTGCGGTATATCAAATAAGCGCTCCCCCAACCGGCTCAGTTGAATTCTCTCCCTCCACGGTGCCGCCCCGCACCGTGTTCTCCCTGCGGGCGCGCTCTGCGCCCACTCTGCTCCAGCGGGCGCGCTCCTAGCGCCCACTATGCATCTCCTGACACTCGCGGGTGCGCTCATACGTCCCTGCCGCGCCCCTCCGGGCGTGCCCCAGGCACCCATGCGGTGTCTTGGGTGTGCGCCCTGCCGCCCTGGCTCGCCCCACGGGTTCCCCCGGGCGTGGTGCCCTAGTGCCCATGCCTTGGGGTTGAACCCCCAAGGTTCCTTGGCTGGCCAATTTTTTTTGGCAAAGTAACAAATAAGACTTTGTCAAAAACAAAGTCCTCCATGAAAAATACCAATTAAAAATGCCAAATTCCTCCTCCTCTATTCTTCTTATCTTCTCTTCTTCATCTTAAGAATTCCTCCATTTCTTCTTCTCACATGATCTTCACATAGGATATGGAATTCAAAAAGTTCATCTTCATCAATCGAACTCCTGAATCACTTATAATCATCAATGTTCTTTATTGATCTAATCAGAGATCAATTGGATCATCTTCATGTTCACATGCACTAAGTGATAGTGCATGGACTTCATTAAACCACTTCATCCACTTAGAAGTAGTGAATGGATCATCTTGCTTCTTCAACTCCTCATGCATTGTGAAGACAATGCATGGTCTTCAAAAAGTGTTGTGACTTTGTATCCAGTTGATACAAGTTCTTGGGACTTTAAGAACAGCTCAACAATCGTCAGATTTTATAGACAATGTTTCAACCACATCTCCTATGTCACTTAGTGAATCTCCTAAGTGACATGCATCTTAGTACTATGGCCATTCTCTCTTCATCACCAACACCAACACAACCTTTGTCATTCACATCTTGACATTCCTTGACTTCCATTCATTCCAAGACAACTTCATGCCTCATTGACAACAAATGCAACACAGTGCACTTCAATCTCCCCCTTTGTATTTGTTGTCAATACACTCCTTCAGCACATATGAATGGGTCAATATGTGTGCCAATATTTTCTCCCCCTTATTGGCAATCAAATGCAAAGGTGTGGTGTGGTTCTCTTTCAAAAATCTCTTCCTCCCTTAGAGAAGTATTTTCTTGAAAAACACTGAGAGAGGGATGATGTCACATGTTCTCTTTAGCAAAGAACCTTTAGTAAATCAGCTCTAAGTCTACTTGGGCTAACCCGGTGTAGAAAACAAGATTGATATGACCAAGGAATTCAAAGATGTCCATAGTTCTCTACACATGTGAGATCATGCTTAGGGGTTTGAAATTTTTCATATATAACAATGAATTGCTGAATCCTGCACATACTTCACACAACACATTAGAATGTTCAGGTGCAAAGATAAAGCTCCCCCTTTCATCCATTTGTCTTCAATCCATACTCCCCCTTAATTGACAAGATAAACTCAATTAAGAAACAAGGGATGAAAGCATGATTGGAATACCTTCACTTTCTCAAGATGGTATTAATTTTTAGAACATCATCTTCTTCAGATTTGCTCCCCCTCAAGGGGTGCACTCCGTTCTGTCCAAACCATCCTCCAGCTGAGAATGATCATCATCTTCAATTCCCTGCAATGTCAGCACATGTAAATACAAGTGATTAGGGAATAAGATGGAACCTCCTTGGTTCATCAATGTTAACATCAAGGTCGAGAAGATTCTCTCAACCGAGATGTCCCATTTTCACCATTCTTCACACTTGCACATTTGATCTTCAATGATGATTGTGCTGGTGTGGTTCTCAAATCATCTTCATGTGAAATATTCTTCTTCCCTTTTGCTTTAGCAATTGCCAGAGCTTCATCTTCAACTCTTTGTAGTTCTCTGGCAAGTTACAACTGATGTGGCCATATGACAAGTAAATCATTTGGAAGAGTGGCCTCAGTTCTGGAAGTTCCACATGGTTCTTTGGATGCTGCTAAGCTACCTCTCTTAGGCAACTTATTTTCAATCAATCCCTTATTCTTCTGGATTGATTGTCTTTTGGAGTTTAGTCTGCTTCTATTTAGTTTCATGGCTTCTTTACAAAGGTCCATGATGTGTCCTTTCTTTCCGCAGTAGAAGCATGTTTTCTTGTTGGTGGTCCTTCTGGATGCATCACCCTTCTTGAATTTCAAATCCAAGGACTTCTCTTCATTCTTCAAACTCTTCTTGGGAGCATCTTCCACTTTCTTCTGCTTGCTTCCCAAGGAATCTCTCTTAGCCAGGTTCAGTGATCTTCTCTTCTCTTTAGCTCTGGATACAGTTGGAGATTGACATGTATCTCTTTGACCACTTTTGCAATCATCCCAGATGTTGTCAAGTAATCCAAATCTGTTAGCAGTAAACAGATGTCTCTGGACCTGTGGATGCTGCTTCTTTTCTTCTGGCTTGCTCCCCCTAGGCATGGGCTTCCTCTGTGCTTTGGCATTCAGTGGATTGTACCAACAATCCTTTGCACAATGCCCATACTTGTTACAACACCAGCATTGTCCCACGAATCTTGACCTCTTCAGTCCTTCTGATTGTAGGGTACTTTTCTTGACCTGTTGTGCTGTTTCAGGAGAGCTCTGCTTCTTTACTGTCTTCATCCATATTTGTTTGGATTCATTCTTCCATCCTGCACTTTTTGTGGAAACACATTTAGAAACATGAGTACAAGATGGTATGGATGGTACCTTCTTTCTAGAAGATGTTGCCCTTTTATTAGAGGATGTCTTTCTTTTAGAATCATCCTTCTCAAAGCTCACTTGAGCGGCAACATTTCTTCTTCCAGCTGTCTGGGAGGCTTGGACTTTGGGTGATTGCTGATTTTTCAATATCACCTCCAGTTCTAAGCATTTCATATTGAGGGAGTTCTTCTCATCCTCAATAGTTCTTAGCCTTCCTTCCCATTTCTCTTCCAGCTGTTTTATCTGGTCTTCATGCACCTGCTTCATTTCAAGCAATGAGTTGTCAAGCTCCTTCACCCTTTTGACTTTGTCTTCTAGTTGAGCATCTCTGACAACCATTGACACTTTGTGCCTCTTTTCCAGTGCATGGACAATATCTTTGACTATTATCATAAAGAATTCTTTCTCAGAAAGGCTTCTTCGCAATTCTTCACCAGTGTCTTCATATCTTTCATTGCAAAGAGATACTGTTTCATCTTTGGCATTTACCAGCTTTCTGAGAGTGTTGGTTATGCCAACCCTTTTTGCCAGCTGATCTTCCATAGCATTGGCTTCTTCTTCTAACTGTGATTTTTCTTCATGAAGATCAAGGAGGCCTGTAGCTATACACATTGCAACTTCCTTGGGGACTCTCTTCTGAAGATATTTGATTGCATTTAGAAGATCATTGTTTCTTCCATCTTCATCACAGCTAGAGCAGGCTTCATCAGAAGAATGATAAAAGGAATTGTCATCTGATGTGACTTTCACATTTCTTTCCATAGAAGGAGTTTCTCTGATTGCATCAACCTTCTTCTTCATCTTCTTGGCCTGTTTCTTCTTTCTATTTTTCTGAGTCTTGGCAGATATCTCTATTTGAGGCTGTTCTTTCATTTCCTCAAATCTGCACTTCATAAAGACTCCCTTGGATCTTTTAGAGGCAACCTCCCTCTGATACCAATTGAAGTGCCCAGATCAGTGTGAATCACTGAGAGGGGGAGGGGGTGAATCAGTGATCCCTTAAAACTTTTTACTAATTGATTCTTAATCAATTAAACCTCTATGGCTGGTTAAAGCCTCGATCCACTCTTCTTGTATCTCTCACCTTTCCACGAATGATGCAGTAAATTTAAAGGCACTGGACACAAGGATTTACAAGGTTCGGCACCAAAGGCCTACATCCTTGCCATGCTCTCTCAGCATGGATTCTCCCATTATAACTTGTTAGAATTACAATGGTCGATACAGCTTCCCACCGTATCTCTCCTAAGTCCCACAGGAGGGTCTTTATACTGCATCCCACAGTGTTACCAGAGTCCCACTGGCCTGCTCCAGAATCCCACTGAAGACTTCTTCCACCCTGAGTCTCACAGGGGGCTTCTCCTGGCTCCTCGAGTCACACGAGTAGCTCTTCTTCTTGTTCATCTCTTCAAGTATCTTCAGCAGTCTGGGATAAAGACTGCTGGCCTTGCTCTGTACCTCTGATCACTTGAGGTTGATCAGGGCTTCTCGTCTAGCTCAGGCTTTATCTCCTTCTTCAGGATGACCGGGCTTCACTCTTCAAGAATCTTCAATAGCCTCTGAAAAGGTCTATTGGTCTTGCTCAAATCTCCTCAGATGCGCACCACTGATTTAGCACTGTTCACGTGTGCACGTGCATGCATGCATGCATGCACTTCCCCTTTCCTCTTCTTGGTGCAGTAGACCCACAAAGGGTGTAACACTTCAAGCACACACCTTCTCACTAAACTTCACACACTTTATTCTCTTTTGATTACACACATAAATGTGTGTTATACACTAGTGTGGATGTCCTCCCTTTTCTTCTTCTAAGTGTTTACACACTTCTTAGTGCACACACCTAGGTTCGGCCACTTCTTTAATTTGCACACAATTGTTTCACTTTAGCACACACATGAGTTGGCCTCCTCCTCTTCTTGTTGCACACACACACTTTAGTGTTCTTTTAGTTTGTTCTTCAAGGTATGCACACACAAGGTCACAGCCCTCGGCCTCTTCAAATGCACACACTTAAAGTGTGTTCTTCTTTGTTCAAATGCACAACCAAGACTACGGATTATTAAATTCTTACACACACACAAAGTGTGGTCTTCCACTTCACTTGGCACACACCACTTGGTGTTGTTCTTTGTGCACACACATGGCCTCGGGTCTTCCTTCACTTTAGCACACACACACAATGGTGTGGTCTCCTTTGTTTGCACAAGGCTACGGCCTTTCTCTCCTTTTTGCACACACACTGCCCACGGTGCTCTTCCTTCACTTGGCACACAAGCAAAAGGGTCGGCCTTCTCAATGTTCACACACGAGGCATGAAAGCCTCGGGTCCTCTTCTGTTTTTGCACACACCCAAGTTTTGGTGGTCTTCTTGTTTCACACACACACAAGGCTACGGCCTTTACTTGCACACACCCGAACTCAAACTAGTCGCGCAAGGGGGTGTGTCCACTCTCAACAGCCGTGCAAGTCCTCAGTGCAAGGGGCAGTCGCGCAAGGTGCATGAGCACCGCGGGGCGCTTCCTCCGGTCGCGCAAATTCACGAGCAGAGAGGGTGACAACCACGGGCGCGCAAGGATGTTGCGGCCCTGGGTACTTCCTGCCGCGCAAAGATTAGCGCGCAGGGGACCTTCGAAGCCTCGGGTGGCTCCGGAACCTTCAGCCGCACATGTTCTTTGCGCGGGGCTTCAAACCTTCGCGAGGAAGAGAGATGCGCTCACGGGACTTCAAAAATTCAGCGCATCAGCAGCTTAATGAGAGCCTCGGCCTCTCTTTTTATAGGCAGAGAAACGCCTCAAATCTTCCGCGTGGGATAACTTCAATCCCGAAGATTTCGGATCTTTTAAATCTTTAAACGATCCGCAAATCCTGTTTTTATTCTCTGTTTCACGCGGGATCCATTTATGTTTTTCTCCTCTACGTGCATGCGACTTCGAACGCATGCACGACCTCGGTTTTGGGCTCATCCCATGCAAAAACACCAACCACGTGGCCTCGGCAGCTTTGCTTGCCTCGGCCGAACTCGAAATCCTCCAAACATTGCATGCATGCTCTCTTTATTGCATGAATGGATTCGGTATGTCCAGACGAGCACGAGGGTGCCTTAGGTTTACTCAGAGGTGGCCGGGAGCTCGAAAACCATCTTCAGGTTGCCTCTGGTTCGAGCGGAGCTCGCGGGAATGCGCGGGGAGGCCTCTGCCGAGCTCGGGGAAGAGGACGAGGTCGGGGCCGTCGGATCAGATCTTCAACGGCCTGGATTAGATCGCGGCGCCGCGGATGGATCGTGCGGCGCAAATCAAGCGCGCGATGAGACGGACGGCTCAGATCTGTCCCGGGTGAAAAATGTGCGTCCCACATCGAAGCCTCTCACGGAATTTCTGCGGTATATCAAATAAGCGCTCCCCCAACCGGCTCAGTTGAATTCTCTCCCTCCACGGTGCCGCCCCGCACCGTGTTCTCCCTGCGGGCGCGCTCTGCGCCCACTCTGCTCCTGCGGGCGCGCTCCTAGCGCCCACTATGCATCTCCTGACACTCGCGGGTGCGCTCATGCGTCCCTGCCGCGCCCCTCCGGGCATGCCCCAGGCACCCATGCGGTGTCTTGGGTGTGCGCCCTGCCGCCCTGGCTCGCCCCACGGGTTCCCCCGGGCGTGGTGCCCTAGTGCCCATGCCTTGGGGTTGAACCCCCAAGGTGCCTTGGCTGGCCAATTGTTTTTGGCAAAGTAACAAATAAGACTTTGTCAAAAACAAAGTCCTCCATGAAAAATACCAATTCAAAATTCCAAATTCCTCCTCCTCTATTCTTCTTATCTTCTCTTCTTCATCTTAAGAATTCCTCCATTTCTTCTTCTCACATGATCTTCACTTAGGATATGGAATTCAAAAGGTTCATCTTCATCAATCGAACTCCTGAATCACTTATAAACTTCAATGTTCTTTATTGATCTAATCAGAGATCAATTGGATCATCTTCATGTTCACATGCACTAAGTGATAGTGCATGGACTTCATTAAACCACTTCATCCACTTAGAAGTAGTGAATGGATCATCTTGCTTCTTCAACTCCTCATGCATTGTGAAGACAATGCATGGTCTTCAAAAAGTGTTGTGACTTTGTATCCAGTTGATACAAGTTCTTGGGACTTTAAGAACAGCTCAACAATCGTCAGATTTTATAGAGAATGTTTCAACCACATCTCCTATGTCACTTAGTGAATCTCCTAAGTGACATGCATCTTAGTACTATGGCCATTCTCTCTTCATCACCAACACCAACACAACCTTTGTCATTTACATCTTGACATTCCTTGACTTCCATTCATTCCAAGACAACTTCATGCCTCATTGACAACAAATGCAACACAGTGCACTTCATAGGTTTAAGGAAATTTTTTATGTGTCATATGTTTATGAAGAGTACTAAAAAGGAAGATATTTATAGGATATGTTGAAGATATTTCACCAAATTAGAAGATTGTGTATCTAGTATCCATGGACACTAAAATATTATGGTCCTCAGGAGTGTATTTGTCCAATGTGTTGAATATTCTTCTAAAAATATGTAATATCAATGTATATAAATCATGGGTTTGTAGAGTGAAAAATTTTGTTGTAGTACTCTCAAAAATATTCTATATATTCAAATATATTCTTTTTAGATTGATTTATTTTCATACAATTTTTCTTCTCTTCTCCAAGTATTCTTTTTTATTCATCATTTATACCCCACAATACATGACTTCTATAATTTTCATATAATGAAATATTGTGTGAAAAAAATATTTCTTAATTTTATATTCTTTTAATAACAACAAAAATTATTCCTGATTTCTTCTTCTCTAACATATTCTGATTATATTTTATACCTTGTTATTTTTGTACGACACAATTCTTATTTTGTTATTTCTTTGAGGAAAGAAAATTAATGTTTTTCTCTCAATCATCAATTGAAGATATAGTGGGTTACTGAAATTTCTTATTCATCCATGTTTCCCCATGTTATAAGGAAGATTATGCACTATTACTACGAATAGTATTAGTAAGAATTGATTTATCATGATAAAGTGTTACCATTTTCAATAATCCTATAGTATATTAGTCTATTAAAAACCTCATGTTTTCCTTTCCAATTGGTTGTGTGTTTTTAGAAAACAGAATATTCTCATAAGTATTCATGTCATCACTAATTTTTCTATAATCATAGGAAGATTCATCTTGGGTCTATTTTGTATTTATCTATATTACCTCTAGTTTAAGACACATTACGTTATTTTCAATCTTCTCATATTCAAATAGTTTAAATCATTCTTCCTAGAAAATAGTTATCATATGAATCTTATCTTCATGAATCTGATGGGTGTTCAGTAATAAATCTTTAGGCCCCTTAATTATATTTTCTTTAACCTCCAAATGAGTATATTTTATATTCATATATATATTATGTATATTTACTGTGCATGGATAACTTCTAAAAAGGATTTTTCATTTACTTCTCCTAAAAGACCCCTTTTCAATTCAACTTTAATCAAAAAAACATTTTTATTACAGTGTGACATATAAATTTCTTTTAATTCATCATTTATGATTTAACATTAAATATATAACACAATATTTTCTCCATTTACTCTATAATGTTTTAAGATAGTGTTTCAATTTTGAACATTCTTAGTTAATGCTTCTTCCATTGAATCGGAATCCTCTTATAGTTGTGATTTTTCATCAAAAAGTTCCTTGAATATAAAAAATATAAAACTAACCACTTATTTAGGATATTTCTTCAAATTATATTTGTTATCATAATTGAACAAATATTTGTCACATATTTTACATTATTCATCAAAATAGTAAACAACTTATTTTATTTTAAAATTATACCTATGAGTTCCTTAAGCTAGTAGTTGATCTAATTTCATCATTAATTTCATATTCTACTTATTTTCCTCTATTTCCTTACTATTTTTATAATATTTTATGTACAATTTAATATTTTTTTATTTAAGATTATAGGTAACAATTTTTATATAAATAACTTTTGACTTGTCATTGAATTCAATGATTTACTTTATATAATTCAAATAAAGATAACTAGGCTAGAAATATAGATCCAACCAGAGTTCTTACCTTTCTCAAATACAAATTAAAGTTCCCAATAGATCATGTATTTACAGATATATGGTGATTCAAGAGTAAATTGTTTCCATGAATTCCTATATTTTTATTTTACCCATGTTTAGTAAAAAATATATTCTCTTATTAAGATGAGTGGATCCTGTAATTTTATAATCACATTAATAAAACATGATTTGAAAAAAGTAAATGAATACCCTAATATACTATTTTCAATGTTCGATGAAAAGGTATACTCATTGATGCAATTATTTTCCCCCTTAGTTATAGATTCGTTATAGTATTCATGTGGTTATTTCTATGTATTGTCTCATTCCCCTCAACATTTAGTCTCATAGTACTCCAACTATAGATTCTCAGTAGATATAATCAGTTCCCACCTACAAAAAACCATAAACATATAGTCATGTTGTGTCATTTCCCCAGAGTCCTATTAGAGTCTTACACTTCCCTTAAAACATAATCCTCTAATAGGGAATATCTTTTTAGAATCTGATTACTTATATACTATGTAGATATAAAATCATCTTCCACAATCAAACTAGATCACCAGATCTATTTTTTTAACATCAAGATCTTTGGATAGTGATTCTCCACTACTAGATCTTTCTCATTTTCCAATAATCTTTAAATGATATAAATATTCTCATCATAATAATTAATATGTTATTAATTTCTTATGAAACTCATCCTGACATTATTCTCATATTCAATTATGAAAACATGATCTTTCACAAGTCAATTAATCTTAACACAAACATCGTGAATGTTGTACACAATACATGATTTTCTCGATTTTATTTCATGATATTATATCAAACTAAACATGCACAATACAAAAACTATTATTTTTGAATTTTTTATATAATTTATATGAAAATGTTATATAATTCAAGAACACTTAAACTAATATACACTCCTACTCACTATTATACTTCAACATCAAGAAATTCTCATACATATATAATATTTTTTCATAACAACTTACTGAAAACCATTATCTCATAACTCATCATTATCTAACTTACAAAATTATGAATTAATTTATTTGTAACTCAAAATATTTTTATATTGTAACACTCTGATATTTATTGAAATATTTTTTTCAAATAAATTTTTTTTCTTCAATAGTTTTTGCTATACGCAACCCTGAGTTTCAATAAATATTAATATATTATTAATATTATTGTCATTATAGCCAAGATATTAAACATTTATGTGTGAATAGGAATAACCACATATTGATAATTATTTATAATATTTTTAGGTAAATAAAATATATTTATATTAAAGTATATAAATTTTAGAAAGGTATTTATATTATTTGAAAATAATTTTATCACAAAAATTGTTTTTGTTGTATTTAGTGATAATAATCAGATTATTTTTTTATACTATTAAAAATGTATCTCAAAAAATATACATAATTTTTAAAATCAAAAACTCAAATTTATCTTAGATTTAATTTTATGATTTTTTCTAAAAAAACTTTTTTAATAAATTGTGGAAAATAAAACTTTTTATTGAAATCTTCATTTTTGTTTAAATCATTAATATAATTGTATTTATTTTTAATGTTTTAAAATATAAATGAGCTAAAAGCTATCATGATTAAAAAATTTAGGTCATTTGAATCAATTTTTAGAGGATTTTTTATATAATTTTCTTTATATATGGGAACATTTTCTTTGGAAATCATATTTTCATAATGTCAGTAGATTGAATTCTAAAATAAATTTGTCCCATTATGTGAATTTAATTTTGAAAATTGAATTATATACTTATAATAATCATATATAATATTATATAACTGGTTAACATAATATTTGGTCATAATAAATAGTTAAAATAGAAATATAAACTATAATGGTTAAGGTTAAAATGGGCTTACCATGGGTTAAATGAAAATGAGAAGGGTCAAAATGACATAAAAGATTTCCCAATTGATATATTTTGACCATATTTTGACCTTATATAATCTAAAGTTCGATAATTATCTAATTTATATTATTATTTAATGTGTAAAACATGGTTATAACTATTTTTTTCAAAAATTCCATGTGTGTCCTCTCACCCACTTATAAAATGGCACAAGATCTCATCCCCTCTTCACCCAAAAAAACAATTTTTGTTCATAAAACCCCACCTAAATATATTTCATAAATACCACCCCATGACCTAATGTAATTATATTTATTATTAAACCCTCTTAAGAAGTCTTTTGGTAAAACCTAAAGTGGTTCTCCAATGAAGGAGTATTGTTCTTAACAAATCATTTTTATTTTATTTCTTATTAAACACCCAAAAAATTTTCTTCTACTATGATTAATTACTAAAATAAATGTATTAAATATTATATTATATTATTAAGTAAATAAAATAACCTATATACATCTTTTATTCCATAAAATGGGACATGAAACTATTGATCGTCTTTACAACAGACAACCACCTCACAAAACAATGTAATTCGTTTTTTATAACCAATTCTCATCGATTAATGTATTATTAATTTAAAGTACATATTTTATATTAATTACTTAAAAATAATTCCTAAATTATTATACCACCTCTAACATCATACCTTCCTACCTGTAGAAAAAAATAATGTCACTCATGTATGTGGTGGACTGCCGCCTCACAAACCGATGTGAGGTGTTTTTATTAACTATTATACTAAGATAGTAATAAGGTTATATTTATTAACTATATATGATATAAATGATATAATAATTATTATATAAGGGTTATTTTTATTTAATTTTATTTTTTCCATCTGATAGTAAGAATCAAGATAGTGCTCATGCGTATGTAAGACACATCTTTTCCATAAACGGTGTAATCCATTTTTCCATATCAAAATTTTATTAGTGACTCTAAATATTTATATAATAAATATATGAGATATTTATATCATGATTTAAATTATGATTTTTATATAACCAAGAAAAATTCACAAGTTAACTATCTATAAAACCATCACATATATGAAAAATTAAGCAATTATCACCTAGAATAGTCATTTCAAAAAAATGTTATTTAACTGGTGGTAAAAGGTTATAATTAAAACGAATATTGTATAATATATTTTATTTTGGATATTTAATAGATTTATATTAAATATATATTTATTATACATGAGTTTCAATGTTTAGGAGAAGATTTGCGACTTGAGGTAAGGGATTATAATCTCACTTTTATCGCTTTGAGGAACAAGTCATAATCACCGCCTTTTCTGGGTATGTGGTGTACATAATTCCCAAGAATTTATATTTTAATGTCTAATATGTATGATATTTGCATGTAAATATACATATAATATTATTTATTTCATGGGTATTTTTATCCAATAGTTACAAACATGGTAAAACCATTATGTTACAATCTATTTTTTTAACAGGATTGTTTGTGATTTTGTTTCTAGTAATGAATTATAACAAACTATTTCTCAAGAAACTAATAAATTTTATTCACATATTTTTATTTCAATAGATTACATTTTTTCCTTTCATTTCCCTCTATTTAAGTACATAAGATTCCAAAATAATTATTTTAAGTAAAATACTCTTTATTTGTCTCTTTGATCGAAATTACTTTCTCTCCCATGTCAATGTTTTCTAAATTTTTTCTAAATAATTGGTTTACTATTATATAGATATAGTTTAAAACAATTTTTACCCATGTTTCAATTTTAAAAAATGGTTCAAATGGATTCCTCTTATCAATTTCCAAAATGAGTTACTTTTATCAATTTAGAAAAAATGTGAGTGCAATAATTATTTTTACAAGTATGGCAGGAACATTATTTCCCTCCCTATGAAACACACAATGATTTAATTCATCCCTTCAATTTTTCCTAGTTCATTTTAAATTTTTTATTATCATTATTTTGAAAATTTCATACATTTTAATTAAGTTATTTCATAATAGAATGTGTATCTTACTGTAGAGTGTTTTAATTATATTTGTGTAGAATTTATATTCATAAAAAATACCAAAAAAATGGTGTTTCTTATGTTTTAAAGGGTTTATGATCCAATGTTTCCATCCTTATTATTTATATATATGGTTTACTATTTTTATGAATATAATTTTATGAAACTCAATTATTTTTCACGATTTATGATGAAATTGTGGAAGGTTTATGAAACAAATTTCTTTTCCATGGGTTATGTAATCAGATAATGTTTATGAAACCCATTTCATTTTCATGGGTTATGATATGATGAATTTTTGATGATTTTTAATCATACATATTTATGGTTTTAATTATTTTATTTTTGGTTCCTTTATAAACCAAGGATGGTGGTAATGTTATTACCAAGGATGATTGATATTTTTTCATCAAGGACAGCGGCAACATTAGAGGAATAGAATGTGGTAATTTTATAACCAAGGATAGTGTCTATGTTTTAATAAAGGATGACGGTTAAACTATAAAAAATGATAATTGTTATGTTACAACCAAGGATGGGTGGTTAAGTTATAAATTGAAAAGTGTGGGATCCATATCTCACTCCAATATATTGGGTAATTATTTATATACCATTCGATAAATAGGAATGGAATGGGTAGTAAACGTAGTTTAGTAAGAGAATTTTTAAATTATGATTTCTTTAGGAGTGAACCATGACTACTATGATGGTTTGGAGTGAACCTATTCTCCAATTATAGTTTTCGTAGTGATCCTTGACTACTAATTAAATGATTTTCAATAATTATATGTATACCAAAAATTTAGGTTTAATGAAAATATTATGCTCTAATAGATTATGCTATTTTATTCCTTTATGATTCATATATAATGTTATAATAAAATATATTCTATGTTTCATGAATATGAACTTGAAATGAAACGTATGGTTTTCAAAATTTAATATAATTTTATATTACACTTGTGGCCATGTTATGATTATATGATCATTGATATCTCACATGTTATCCTTACTATGCATAAGTTATCACCCATTATTATGTTTCCTTTACTAAGGTTATGAAGAAATTCATTGTGTTTGATATGTATAAGAATGATTTTCATGAACCAAACTAGGATTCCATCGAACCCGACTCATGACACGGTCCATGATATGGACTGAGTGGTGTTCTCGATCCTCATGGACTAGTTATTAGCATCAGGAATCAAAATAATCACTATTGGAACAATTTTTCCCAATAAAAAACCAGGATCAAATAGAATGAGCACGTAGCAAAAAAAAATAACAACTGAGTAAAAATATACATAGAAAAAAAAATCCAAGTATAATAGATACTAATTAAAACAAAAGTAAATACAAAACTAAAACTGAACCACACTAACACGATCACCACATGACCTCTTGGTTACCACCGACCACAAGACCAACCTACTCCAAATGAAAACATGAACCAAAACTTGATCCTTCAAAAAAGATCAGGCCTACCAATGATGAGTGGCACAAGTATGGTGTGAGAATACAATACCTCAGTAGGAAATAAACCACATATTTCATACATTTAGTTTTTGAAATAGTCCACAAACACTAGTTTGAAATACATATAGAAAATAATTTTTTTCATTTCAAAATAAAAACACATCTTTCAAGAAAAAATCACACTTCTAAAGAAAACACTAAGCTCCCTATTAAAACAAGTTTCTATTTTAAAACATATATGTTTCATTAAAAATACTGAAAAAAAGTATCCAATATAAGTAAAAAAGAGGGATACGCTAAAAATGACCAATAATAGTACAAGCAAGTGAAACACTAGAAAATAATAACAAATACACGTAAGAAGATACTTGTAAAATATGTAACCAAGAACAAAAAAAATATGTAGGAACATATAGATAGATAATCAAGGGAATTTTATAAACATCTATAGAATAAATCCCTAGACATAATTAGTTCAGAATCACTTTTCTGTGTATGGTACATCTCAACAGTCAATAACAACTGGACATTCTAAAATATCCAATGCTATGGCACATCCCACCAATCATCTCGACATCTAAGGGGTACCAACCCATCTAATCTCGGTCAAAAAGAAACTATCACTCAACCCCCTCGATGATGTCCAGGAATCCCATGATAATAGTAAATGGTGGATAGGGAGGTCTCCAAACATGTGGTTTAACTAAAATCAACTTCAATCGTGTTTACCTTTACCAAAAACTGAAACCACATATGATTTGAGCCTTACCTCAGAGGATCCCCCGTAGTGGTTAATATCTCACATCAATCCATTCAAAATTTCTAAACTATCCTTCACCATATATGTACTTTCAAAATGATTTTCCGAACATTATAAAACACCAATTGGGATTTCGCATCAAAACATATCAAAACCTATGTTCCCAAGGAAATATAATGTACCAAATGGGTCTTTTACACTTCCAATCCAAATACATTTACAAAACCAATTCCAAACCATTTATAAAGTCAATATGAAACTCAACATGCATGTCAAAAGTTCAATTATACTATTTAGTTACCGAATCAGTACTCAAAATTCCAAACATTAAAAGATCTCATAAACACATTTTAAAACCATCATTGATAACAGTTAGCAACCCAAGAACCTCTTTGGAACCATTATAGGGTAAGAGGATTAAGGGAGAAAACATATAAAAGAGTGTGGTGTATTTTTTTTAAATAAAATGTTTAAAATGAACATTTCTTTAGAAGGACATATTCATTTTTGTGCCTAAACAAAGGTTCACTCCATGGGCCAATAGATAATCCCATATCCAATGGAATTTCCTTTTTCAAACCAAATAAGAAACCATGAACCAACTCAAAAAAATTTCACAATAATTTCAAAAATGGAACAAGACAACCAAATTCAAAAAAGTAACATTTTAAAAATCTATAAGGGCCTTGAAACCCAATACAAGATTCCCCACATAAGCACAAAATGAAAAACAATAACCCAAATACACTAACTAAATTCATTTCTAATGGAAAACCCTACGACAAAATCATAACTAGGAATAAACACAATTCAAAACACCCAATTTAATTTTAAAAAACATTGAGTAACTTGATTTAATAGATTGCATGCATATAGATATAGTCATAATTTTAGAAACCAATTGAAAACTCATTTTCCTCAATTTTTATAATAAGAAAATATCAACAATCCACCAAAATGAATCATAAAAATAAGAAAAAAATTATATATCCATTAGAACCACTCAAGTATCAAATGGAATGTTCTATAATGAAATAAATGGAAAATCCTACCTCAATATTCTGATAATGCAACAAAACTTTGAAAGAAGGAATTATTGATCCCAACAGACGAACCACGTACGCTAACATCAAAGTCATCGAACCAGACAACAAAACTACCCTTTAGGGTCTTTCCAAGAGGGAACCAACATGAAGAAAACCATGAAACCAATGAGGAATAATATTATGAGGATAAAATAGACCAAAACTCGCAAGAACTCACCATTGATATAAAGGATAAACACCAACAAGGGAAGAGGAACCATAGTAATGGATCTTGGAAGACCCTCCATGCACCAAAAATATACCAAGGGGGGGTAAAATCTGAAATAGGGTTAAAACATAAGAGGGAAAACTTGTAATTGAAGGTTTTGAGAAATATTGTCAACTCGCAAAGTTGGGAAACATGGTTTGAAAAATCGTGCACCAACCATGTGCACCCTACTAGAGAGAAGGGGAACTATTAATGGTTTGTCCAAATAGTATAGGAAGCCGAGAGTCATCCTTGAAAAATGACACTGTAAAAACTACATAACCCATCACATGCTTCCCGCATGGTTTCCCATAACCAAGTGCAATCCATGCGCTATTTTCCAAACACAAAACTCCACGAAACATTATTTCTCTTGGGCCTTCCACGATATAGGAAAATATATGTTCAAACCATGCAACTCAACACATAAATGAAAAAAATGAACTAAAAAACACCTTCTACCTCAGGAGGATACATAGTTAGCCATCAAACCACAAATACATACCATGCACTGACCAAAAATCCACTTAAAACTCTAAAACTCAAAAATTCAAATCGGGAACTCAACCCAAACTACATCCAGAAGATCCATATTCATAAAAATGAATAATATAATGGAAAAACCAATGTTATTGTGTAATAATTTTTCCCACCAAAAACACTTTCTTCCCCTAAAAGGTCACCTAAGAACACGAGGGAAAAAGATCATGGTCAAAATGAGCTAATATTGAATGAAAAAATTATACACTCTCTGACCTTTAATTACACATGTCAAGCATGAAAAATTGTATATGACACCACAACATGAAGTAAAAAAGGAATAAAATTAGAGGGTTCTTCCCACCATAGGAAACTAGCTAGCATCGACCAACACTGAGACTGGGAACTCCCCACATGAACCAACCCCCCCCCCCCAATTCCAACATGAGGAAAAACCCACCAAAATAACTCTAACCAAACAGTGAAAACGACCAAAATTTATTAAATCCACAAGACTAAAACATCTCAAATGTGAGAATGATAAAAAACCAAAACCAATCTATGAGAAGTCCAATGATATACAAGAATGAATTGTTAATAAAACACTCATATTGAAAAGTCACAACTATTCAATCTACACATGAAAAAAAACCACTAAGTTTTTAACAATAAAAGGGAACTTTTAAGGGAAAATAAAACCAAAAAAATGAATTCAAGTGTCTCCACTATAATGCTGGGGACAAAAGTTAGGCTAAGGTTTCCCACACCCCTAGCAGTTTCCTTACTGCATGAAAAGATTCACCCTGAGGCTTGTAAGTAGAAACCTATTGTCCTAAATAATATGTTGATCCAAATTTATGAGCTAGAACCCTCCAATCATTAAATATTATTTATAAAACCCCACCCATGGAACTTTTCCATATGACCAAATGGACACATAACTGGAATGTATTTGGAGAATATGGACAATACATCTTCGAATAACCAAACTGACCACACTGAAAGCACTTAAGTGAACTACATAATGAATGAGAACTCAGAACCAATAGATGATATTTCCTAGAAATTGGTTCCTCAAGAAAACACCTCTATCCAAACGGTGAACCTTTATGAGAACAAACTACCACCGACCGCACCTCAGGGACGAGCTCTTCTAAGAATACATGATCTACCAACTTCTAAAAATAAACATCACCGAATGAGAGGACTTTCTCCTTGATTTCTAGATTAAGACAGTGAATCAATAGAATATATATCAAATGATACTCTAACTCTATATCTGGAGAGAAAGAAACCAACTCTATGAAGTTATCAATATAATCCTTCATCCTCCATTGACTATATTAAACACCCAACAACACCACCACTTTCCCCACCTTCACCTATTCGGGTATGAACCATCAGGAAAAAGTGGTCTAGAACACTTCCATAGACATCCCATATTGTAATGTTTTCGAGAGTGTCGCCATACACGGGTCCAAAGTTGGACATTAAAATGAGTTCAGAATAGCATGGACACTAACAGCCACGGTATTTCCCAGTAATCTTAAGAAACTCTCAAATTCTGTGATTCATTTCACTTCCTCTAACTGATCTTGATCACCATGGAAAATAAGAAAAAACATGGATGAAACAGAAAATGGATGTGACCCACTATAAGTTTTGGTGATCTTTCGGGGTGGCATATTCTGAAAACATCAAAACACAAAACCAGAATCAGCATCAACCAAACACAACTAAAAGAACATCATAGCTAAAACAACAGATTCATAAGCCAAGAAATGTAAAGAGAACCAGAAATCCACTTTTCATAACCATTATTTCATTACAATTTCCAAAATAACGTTTTTGAAAGTCCACATTCAAAACACCAAAACCCATTTTACAATAGAACTCGAATATCAAATTCTACTTTTACAACAAAACTCATGCCCTAAAATCACTTTCCCTTCTGAAATATGTTTTTCCAAAACCATTTTCATTTTAATAGTCTACACATGCCAATTGAAACCAAAACAAAACATATCTCAAACCAAACTCCAGTAATGAGGAACTAGTATCCATGCCCAACCTGGAAACATGTTTTGTAACACCCCGAGCTTCCACGATACGCTTCTCATTCAATAATGCAATAGCTTGCATTGTACGAAACTTCGAGTTCTAAAACACCACGACTAATCAAAGTAGCCGTTATGAATAGTAATAACAACTTTTTAAAATTATAGAAATTTTATATTTAAAAATGGACTTCATTTTTGTATTCGTAATATCGAAATTAGCCTATGTTGAATTTTTGGTATTTTTCTGAGAACTTCTATTTTTTATGAATAGTGAAAAATACTTAAAAACAACTTTTTTAATCAAAATAATGTATAGTGATAAATTATACTATTTAGTGGTTTTAAAGTATAATTAGAATATATTTTTACCATTTTATCCAATGGTGGTCATTAGAATTAATTTAACATTGAAATCGGACATAAACAATTGTCAATCTTTTTATATAAATTGTTTCTTAAAAACACGCTATTTGTTGTGACAGAAGGAATTAATTATAAAATTAATTAATTCAACTTATATGATTGGAATTTTGTAAAATAGACATCATTTTTGAATTCGGAATATCAATTATAGATTAGGGTGAAATTTTGGCTTTGTTCTGAAAAACTTCAATTTTTGATGAATAGTGAAACCACTAAGTGGTAGTTAAATAACTGATTTTTCATTTAAATGAAATATTACCACTTCTGTGATTTGATATTCAAAAATCCGACATACATGGTTGTCATTAAGAAGTAAAATGTGGTTCAATAAGATTAAAATAATTTTTGGTGAATAGTAACTTTTAAGTTCTTAATCGCGATTAGAGGTAATTAGTGTAGTTTAAGGTACAAATAATGTTATAATAATATGAGATGAGCATGACACTTGTCCTACTCCTATTGGATGAGTCATGGCCGACCAAAACAACCCATGGGTCAACTTGGGGACCCCATGGAGCCACTTTAGTTAGAAAATGACATTAATATATATTTATTTAATGTTAAAATTAAATTGACACAAACATGAGTTGTTTTAGTAAAATAGTTTTTAAGTGGGGTTACACAAGTCCAAATTTTGACTATAAATATTAATTAGAAAGATAAAAGGATTTCATACATCATAGTATTTTTTTTATAATTTTTAGACATTAAATAAATTAAATTATTTATGACATCATTATGATGCAGCGATAACCTCATTATTTAACGATTTAAATAAAATGAGAAGATAATGCAAAATCTAAGGGATACACTTGTCCAAAGCCAATTGGATGAGGAGATTTCGAACCCTTATCACCTTATCCTCGAATTATATGATTTTGGGACCTTTAGAATCCGAAAAGCATTGTGTAATAATGTAACATTTCAATCTTTCTAAAAGAGCCCCTCCTCTCCTCTTATAAAAGGCCCCCACCTCTTCCACCTCATTTACACTTTCAAGCCATTTGGCTCGGCCAACCTCTGCCCAAATACTCTCCCAACATTCCTCCCTTACTCCTAGAAGCCTCACTTTGGGCAGAACTCTTCCCAAGGAAGCCTTTGGCTCAAATCAAAAAGAGTTACCCGATTTTGAGGTAATGTCCTCTCTAATGTTGTTTTGTTTTGTTTTTCTTATCCAACCCCCTAAACTCTTTTTATTCATTTCTTTTGTAACAACACCAGTATCCTCAATATACTAGGATGTTGTTATAAGATGGATTCGATCTACACTTACACACACCTACATCTAATGGTTAAAGAACATACGGTTTCTGTGGATGGCGAATTTCTGCCTCACGAAACGATGATTGTTCCACACTCATATAACACCTTCAAAGGTGGCCATTAAGATGTCAATATTTTTATATATGATATATAATATGTTTATTTTTTACTTATTCTTCTGTATTTCTCATTTATGGCATACTTTATGATTTCCATTATGGGTAAAACGCGATAATTTCATTTTAGGAAGTGCGGACTACCGCCCCCTCAAAGTGATTTGAATCGTTAATGCCATATGTGGGATATATAAAGGATGGATTAAATGGTATTATACTCTATATTATACTGGAATTATATTATACATTTATATCATTATGATTTAGTTCCATTAAATATGAAATTGAAATGAAAGTAGCGTTCATGCGTACGTACGGCTTACCGTCTCCATGAACGGTGCATTTCATTTATTACCTCTAAATGTTATGTAATATTATAAATGAATGTATATACTAGATATATAAGATATATATGACATATAAATCATGAATATAATTCTGGATATAATGGATATTCTACCACATGAACAACTTGTAATTATAAGAAGTTTATTGTTGACTCAAGTTACCAAAGATTGACAAAATGATCGTTATTAACTTGAATAATTACATAATATTCATAACATTGTAATAAGTGATATAAAAAGGATAATGAAATTGAAAATGGTTCTTAATAAGGTAGATATTAACTCTAGTTTATTATTCAGGAGGTTAAAGAACGGTTGAGTCAAGACGGACACAAGGTAAGGGAATTTCATAACCCAACTTCCATTCTTTGGGTTAATCTCCTACTTTCAAATTATGTCATGATATTATTATTTCTTATTTTGTATTCTTTATGTGTACCTATAGTGAATACACATTATAGATATATTTTATTTTAAAAATGATCTTTTTAAGGACTTCGTCTCAATCCCCTTTCATTGAGGCATATTTGGTTTTATACAAAACATTCTTTTATACGGTGTATAAACCCCTTTGACTTTTACGTTTATTCAAAAGGAATCTTTTTTATACGAAGCGTTTTACTAAACGACAAAAAGGGAATGTTTTTCTTTCTGTAATTATGCGGCGACAATGACTTCTCTGCCGCCATGACCATTATTTGAGTTTCATCTTCCTCTACAAGCCATCATTTTTTTAATGAAAAATAAATACAAAGTTTTAACTTTCTTTTATTTTGGTATTGAAAATGGTTTTGAAAGCATTTTTATTATATCAATGTGTTGTATTGATATCTTGTGATTGAAATGTGGAAATGTTATGTTTCCTTTATGCATGTTTTATGTGATACGATTATGTTATGGTTTATGATATGTTTAAACCTATTCATATGAGGAATGCATTGGACTTAATAAGTGACGGGTGGAGCCCGCTATAGCTCCTCGATGCATCGGCAGGTCTCATGAGACAAACTAGTGTCTTGGCACAAGTCCTTGACAAAATCTTATTTGTGGTCTTGGCATGAGGCCTTGACTACGTGGTTATGATAGTCTGGCATTATGCATTCCATCATTATGAAAGTGGTTATTGATATTGCATGTGATTATTCGACCTGTAGAATATCCATGTGAAGAAGTAAATGGCATTATCTCATTTTACTTTTGTCATATTATGTTGAAGTTCATGTTTAAAAGGCTTTTGTTTTAGTTATACATTGCCTTAAATGTTAATGTTTATTTATGAAAGCTTCCTCTATATTGTTAAACTTACTGAGCATCCGAGCTCACCCCTTTCAATGTTTTAATATTTTCCAGGATGTGAAGAAGTATTTTATGAATGACCTGCAGGGATAGTCCGAAGAGGATAGAAGTGTGGACTATGGAGAATATGTTATTGTAGTTTTTCACTTTATGATGTAATGTAACGTTTACGAATGTATCTAGTGTTTCCAAGGCTACTAAACTAATCGGTCTTTCGAGACTTGATCTTTTGTGATCATGCCAATGTTACGAAGTAATGCACCGACTCTGGGTAGCTGGGGTCAGGGCGTTTATAGTTGGTATCAGAGGCAGTTTAGTACTAACCTTGGAAGCTAGATTTAGATAAACTCTGATTAGAGCACATATCCCGAAGATAGACTTTGAGGATTAGTATAGAAGAAATTCCTAGAATTTTGGTGTTGTAGAGATGTTGTGAGTTTTCCGAGCAATACATCCCTGTCTGGATACGAGCAGGTAGAGGCGGATCTGGCACAGATGTACCTAGGGGTAAAACCAGAAAACACCGCTTTGAGCTAGACTCGAACTGGAACTGGTGCACGACAACGGGCCTTGCTGCACTCTTGGTTACGACACTCCCGGGGGATATGCTTTGGATAATTCCCATTTTCTTTACAAACCACTATGAAGGGTTACGAGTATATACTTCCTCAAAGAAATTTTTTTTATGATTATGGATTATATACATAAATAGTTCAATTTATGTAAAGTGTTTAACAAGTATGGAATTATGTATTTTGATTCATAAACTAATCTAGTTTATGCCATTGTTTAGAAATGGCGCCTGGTGGAAGGAATAGAAACCGTATCAATGCACGAACTCCGTGTAGGGATTTCCCTCCTGCTCAAGATAATTATTGTGGATCTGGAGATACAACTGGTGCTGATCAACTTATTACCATACTGGGACAACTCACTCAGGTTATGAATAATAACCTTACTCGTATGGAGCACCCTGATCCGCAACGTAGAGGATCAATGCTAGATCGATTCATGAGGAAACAACCACCAACCTTCAATGGGAGTACAAATCCTATAGTAGCTGAGCAATGGATAAATTCCTTAGAGAAAATATTCCATGCCATGGGGAGTAGTGAAAGGGAGAAGGTTGTCATGGCAGTTTACCACCTCACTGGAGATGCCGATCAGTGGTGGTCGCTGATTCAAAACACAAAGGAAGATGATGACGTATCGAATATGGAATGGAGGGAGTTCAAAGAGCTTTTCTTAGAAAAATACTTTCCTCGTGACCATCGAGCAGATATGGAAAGGCAATTTCTGAGTCTGAGGCAGAAGGAGGATGAGAATGTCGCAAAGTATGAGGCTAACTTTACAAGGTTAGCGAGGCATGCTGCCAATTATATACGTAACCCAAGGAGTAAGATTGATCGTTTCTTTGATGGGTTAAAACCATTTCTCCGTAGATCTTTAGTATCAAAATCCTTCTCATCATACGAAGATATTGTCTCATGTGTTATCAAGACAGAAAAGGAATTCTCTAAGTCTTATGACAACAAAGTAAAGCAAGAGAAGAGGAGAATGGTGGAACAAGAGACAAATAAAGGGAAAAAGGGAAAGAAGGATTTTCCATTATGTGATAATTGTGGGAAGAATCACCCTGGTACGTGCCTAAAAGAAATGGGAGTTTGTTATAAATGTGGAGAAAAGGGTCACCGGGCTCGTGATTGCAAGGGAAAGAAAGTGGCTGTCAAAATTGAATGCTACAATTATAGGGAAATGGGGCATTATGCAAATGAATGTCCTAAGCATCAGGGAAACTTACCTCAGAAAAGGCCAAGGGATCAAGGACAATCTTATGCTGTTACTACAGTTGAAGCAGAATAACTAATGTATTGGTGCTTTTGGACTCATGGATTATATTCTGGTTATTAGAATAATGTGATATATATATAAGGATTGTACTACAGTACTTTTTTATTTCAGTAAGGTTTTAATATGATGAAGGTAATCATATTTTTAGTATGTGACAAAAGAGAAAATTTAATTTGTTTGGGGAATCTGATGTTACAATTGATTTTGGAATTTAGAGACCTTTTAGAGAAAGTCTGGACAGAGGTATTTTGGATAACTATAAAGGTTGGAGTGGACTAAGTTGAACCTTGGATAGTAAATTTAAGGTTAAAAAATTTATGATGATTATTTTTGGAATACTATAGTTTTAGGAAAAGGACAACCTGCAGGGTGGGGCATAACCCGTCGCGTCGGACAAAGCTGCAGGAATCGAACCCACAACCATAGTGCGACAAGACTTTATTTCCTACCACTAGCCTACAGGAGGTCCCTGGTTATTACAAAATAGATTTACTAATCTAAATGGTATGTGTTAACATTTTTAACCATATACAATTAGGATAAATAGAATATTTTTGAGTTCCGTTACCATTTGGAGTAAAAGTTGGGTTTGTGGTAAAAATTTATTAACGAATGAAAGTATACATAACAAGTATGTATATTCCCTTACGTTCTTAGTAAATCTCCTAAATAAATTCCTCAACATTATAAAAGGTAACTTAAAACAAAAATGTTGTCGGTTAAGTTTTCCAACTGGGGATTCAATGACCGTTTAACCAATCACAAGTTTGTGATTTTCTTGTGGTTAAACTTTCTCCTAATCCTGTTTTCTATAACTCTCCATCAGACCTAGATGGTTTGTTTCTCCTCCATATCCATATTTTCATATAATCCTAGAATGGGCTATATCAGGTGACCTTTGTACTTATCCTGCTTTCTTTTAATGTTATATATTTATTAACCTTATTTCCGATGTGGGTTTTCCTCAAAGGTATTTTCTCTTCTCAACCTTTTATTTTCAAAGACAAATTTCAAATTGTGAGGACGCAATTTATTGAAGGAGGGGAGAATGTAACACCCCGAGCTTCCACGATACGCTTCTCATTCAATAATGCAATAGCTTGCATTGTACGAAACTTCGAGTTCTAAAACACCACGACTAATCAAAGTAGCCGTTATGAATAGTAATAACCACTTTTTAAAATTATAGAAATTTTATATTTCAAAATGGACTTCATTTTTGTATTCGTAATATCGAAATTAGCCTATGTTGAATTTTTGGTATTTTTCTGAGAACTTCTATTTTTATGAATAGTGAAAAATACTTAAAAACAACTTTTTTAATCAAAATAATGTATAGTGATAAATTATACTATTTAGTGGTTTTAAAGTATAATTAGAATATATTTTTACCATTTTATCCAATGGTGGTCATTAGAATTAATTTAACATTGAAATCGGACATAAACAATTGTCAATCTTTTTATATAAATTGTTTCTTAAAAACACGCTATTTGTTGTGACAGCGGGAATTAATTATAAAATTAATTAATTCAACTTATATGTTTGGAATTTTGTAAAATAGACATCATTTTTGAATTCGGAAAATCAATTATAGCTTAGGGTGAAATTTTGGCTTTGTTCTGAAAAACTTCAATTTTTGATGAATAGTGAAACCACTAAGTGGTAGTTAAATAACTGATTTTTCATTTAAATGAAATATTACCACTTATGTGATTTGATTTTCAAAAATCTGACATACATGGTTGTCATTAAGAAGTAAAATGTGGTTCAATAAGATTAAAATAATTTTTGGTGAATAGTAACTTTTAAGTTCTTAATCGCGATTAGAGGTAATTAGTGTAGTTTAAGGTACAAATAATGTTATAATAATATGAGATGAGAATGACACTTGTCCTACTCCTATTTTATGAGTCATGGCCGACCAAAACAACCCATGGGTCAACTTGGGGACCCCATGGAGCCACTTTAGTTAGAAAATGACATTAATATATATTTATTTAATGTTAAAATTAAATTGACACAAACATGAGTTGTTTTACTAAAACAGTTTTTAAGTGGGGTTACACAAGTCCAAATTTTGACTATAAATATTAATTAGAAATATAAAAAGATTTCCTACATCATAGTATTTTTATATAATTTTTAGACATTAAATAAATTAAATTATTTATGACATCATTATGATGCAGTGATAACCTCATTATTTAACGATTTAAATAAAATGAGAAGATAATGAAAAATCCAAGGCTTACACTTGTCCAAAGACAATTGGATGAGGAGATTTCGAACCCTTATCACCTTATCCTCGAATTATATGAGTGTGGGACCTTTATAATCCCAAAAGCATTGTGTAATAATGTAACATTTCAATCTTTCCAAAAGATCCCCTCATCTCCTCTTATAAAAGGCCCCCACCTCTTCCACCTCATTTACACTTTCAAGCCATTTGGCTCGGCCAACCTCTGCCCAAATACTCTACCAACATTCCTCCCTTACTCCTAGAAGCCTCACTTTGGACAGAACTCTTCCCAAGGAAGCCTTTGGCTCAAATCAAAAAGAGTTACCCGATTTTGAGGTAATGTCCTCTCTAATGTTGTTTTGTTTTGTTTTTCTTCTCCAACCACGTAAACTCTATTTATTCATTTCTTTTGTAACAACACCAGTATCCTCAATATACTAGGATGTTGTTATAAGATGTATTCGAGCTACACTTACACACACCTACATCTAATGGTTAAAGAACATATGGTTTCTGTGGATGGCGAATTTCTGCCTCACGAAACGATGATTGTTCAACACTCATATAACACCTTCAAAGGTGGCCATTAAGATGTCACTATTTTTATATATGATATATAATATGTTTATGTTTTACTTATGCTTCTGTATTTATCATTTATGGCATACTTTATGATTTCCATTATGGGTAAAACACGATAATTTCATTTTAGGAAGTGCGGACTACCGCCCCCTCAAAGTGATTTGAATCGTTAATGCCATATGTGGGATGTATAAAGGATGGAGTAAATGGTATTATACACTATATTATACTGGAATTATATTATACATTTATATCATTATGATTTAGTTCCATTAAATATGAAATTGAAATGAAAGTAGAGTTCATGCGTACGTACGGCTTACCGTCTCCATGAACGGTGCATTTCATTTCTTACCTCTAAATGTTACGTAATATTATAAATGAATATATATACTGGATATATAAGATATATATGACATCTAAATCATGAATATAATTCGGGATATAATGTATATTCTACCACATGAACAACTTGTAATTATAAGAAGTTTATTGTTGACTCAAGTTACCAAAGATCGACAAAACGATCGTTATTAACTTGAATAATTACATAATATTCATAACATTGTAATAAGTGATATAAAAAGGATAATGAAATTTAAAATGGTTCTTAATAAGGTAGATATTAACTCTAGTTTATTATTCAGGAGGTTAAAGAACGGTTGAGTCAAGTCGGACACAAGGTAAGGGAATTTCTTAACCCAACTTCCATTCTTTGGGTTAATCTCCTACTTTCAAATTATGTCATGATATTATTATTTCTTATTTTTTATTCTTTATGTGTACCTATAGTGAATACACATAATAGATATATTTTATTTTAAAAATGATCTTTTTATGGACTTCGTCTCAATCCCCTTTCATTGAGGCATATTTGGTTTTATACAAAACTTTCTTTTATACGGTGTATAAACCCCTTTGACTTTTACGTTTATTCAAAAGGAATCTTTTTTATACGAAGCGTTTTACTAAACGACAAAAAGGGAATGTTTTTCTTTCTGTACTTATGTGGCGACAATGACTTCTCCACCGCCATGACCATTATTTGAGTTTCATCTTCCTCTACAAGCCATCATTTTTTTTAATGAAAAATAAATATAAAGTTTTAACTTTCTTTTATTTTGGTATTGAAAATGGTTTTGAAAGCATTTTTATTATATCAATGTGTTGTATTGATATCTTGTGATTGAAATGTGGAAATGTTATGTTTCCTTTATGCATGTTTTATGTGATACGATTATGTTATGGTTTATGATATGTTTAAACCTATTCATATGAGGAATGCATTGGACTTAATAAGTGACGGGTGGAGCCCGCTATAGCTCCTCGATGCATCGGCAGGTCTCATGAGACAAACTAGTGTCTTGGCACAAGGCCTTGACAAAATCTTATTTGTGGTCTTGGCACGAGGCCTTGACTACGTGGTTATGATAGTCTGGCATTATGCATTCCATCATTATGAAAGTGGTTATTGATATTGCATGTGATTATTCGACCAGTAGAATATCCATGTGAAGAAGTAAATGGCATTATCTCATTTTAATTTTGCCATATTATGTTGAAGTTCATGTTTAAAAGGCTTTTGTTTTAGTTATACAATGCCTTAAATGTTAATGTTTATTTATGAAAGCTTCCGCTATATTGTTAACCTTACTGAGCATCCGAGCTCACCCCTTTCAATGTTTTAATATTTTCCAGGATGAGAAGAAGTATTTTATGAATGACCTGCAGGGATAGTCCGAAGAGGATAGAAGTGTGGACTATGGAGACTATGTTATTGTAGTTTTTCACTTTATGATGTAATGTAACGTTTACGAATGTATCTAGTGTTTCCAAGGCTACTAAACTAATCGGTCTTTCGAGACTTGATCTTTTGTGATCATGCCAATGTTACGAAGTAATGCACCGACTCTGGGTAGCTGGGGTCGGGGCGTTTACCTGTTTAGTGGTAAGTGCCCCAAGTGAGCACCAACCACTAATGGTACCTTCATCTATGGACTCAAACTCAACATGGGTCACTACTCCATGTGAGATCATTGCATGACATTTTCTCACTTCCATTTTCATTCCCCATTCACATAGCAAAAATAGAGACAAATACTCAAATCCAAGACTACCCTTGGAAACTCTAGGATCATAACAAGAAATAGTTCATGACATCCTTCATGTACCTACCTCTCGATTCCTGACTATCCTCATATCCATACTACCTGACACCCCAAAAAACAAAGAGCTACTTAAATACTATTTTTTCCCAGAACCATACCTCACTAACAATCAACCCAACACGCAACCCAGTCCGAGACAAGTCCCAAAAGGAAAACTCTATCCTTCCGAGCTTGTGAATAATTTCAGGCATCCAAAATATCACCATGGGAATTATTTTTCTCAATAAACAACCTAGTTAAAATAAAATGAGCATGCAGAAAAACCAATAACAACTGACTATTAATAAATATTCAATATTGATCCCCATACAATAGTTTCTGAACAAAATAATTGAATAAAAAACCTAAAATTTCACTACAATAACATGACCTCCACATGACCTCTTGGTCACCCCTGACTATAATACCAACTTGCTCCAAAGGCCAATTCGAACCAGAAACCTGAACCTATAAAATAGCTCAGGTTTACCGATGTTGTGTGCCATAAGTATGGTATCTTTATATAATAGAACAATAACAAATCACCACAGAGTCCATTTATTTTTTTCATAAAACATCCCAAAACACTAGTTTCAAATACTTATAGAAACAATAATTTATCATTTTAAAATAAAAACATATCCTTATAGAAAAATCTATATTTCTAAATAACACACTATTTTTTCCTTTTAAAACATGTTTCATATTTAAAACATACTAGTTTCAGAACCAAAAATCAAAGAAGAATCAACGTTTGGTAATAAATAGGTAAATGAAGAAAATAAAAAGAAATAAAACAATAAAAATAAACAATAATAAAATATCACAAGTACAAGTAGAAGGATACTGGTGAAATGTGTAACCAAGAACAATAAAAATAAGCAGGAACATATTGATAGATAATCATGGTAATTTATTAAACATCCCAAGAATTAATCCATATATGTACTTAGTTTGGTCTCAACTATTGGTGTATGGTGTATCTTCCCTCTCTAAACTAGCCAATTCTATAACATGTCACACCTGACCTCTCAAAATTCAGGGGATAACAACTTATCTAACTAGTCTCTATAGAAAACCATCACACAACCCAATATATGATTCCCATGAATCACATAATAATAGTTCTTAGTGAATGGGGATGTACTCAAATGCATGGTTCAACTAAAACCCACTACCACCATGTTAGTCTAACCCAGACACTCGCACCACCAATGTTTTGTACCTCAACTCAAAGGATCTACCATAGATATTATCATCTCACATAAATCCATTCACAAGTTCTAACTAGGAATTCGGATTATATGAGATTTCAAAACCATTTTCCAACCATTATAAAACACCAACCGGGATTTCACATTAAATCAAATCAAACCCAACTTTTCCAAGGTAACACAACGTACCAACTAGTCCTTCAACATTTCAAATAAAAATATATTTACAAAAACATTTCCAAACCATTTCTAATGTCAATATGGCACACTAATTACATGTGAAAAATTGCAAAAGAGCCTTAATAATATTTAGTTACTAAATCATGAATCAAAATGACAACCGGTCCATGATTTTTGAAACACATTTTAAAACCGTTTCTAATAACATTAATGAACTCAAGAACCACTTTAGAACCGTTTTAGGGGAGATGCATTAAATAATAAAACATTGTAAATGGGAATTTTTTTATAAAATCCAAGGCTTAAAATTAAAATTTATTTAAAAGTCTATCTTTATTTTTGTTTCCTACCGTAGATACATTATATGAGACAATGGATATTCCCACATTCATTGGAATTCATATTTTTAACTAAATAATTATGAAATAAAATACTCAAAATAACCCTCAATAGAGTTTCAAAATTTTAAAAATACAACCAAATACCAAAATTCTCATTTTAATAATCCCAAAGGGTTTTTCAACCAAACACAAGAGTCCAAACAAAAACACCAACCCATAAAAGTCACCCAAATATGCTCACCAAAAAACTTTATCAAAGAAACCCACAATACCAAAGCATAAATAGGGTGAATTTTTTTTTAAAAAACCCAATTTAATTATAAAATGTCTAAGTGGAATTTCAAATAATGTCTTTTATAGAGATAGATATATCTATAATTGAAGAACCCCTTTAAAACCCATCTTCACAAATTTTTTAACATAATAACACCAAAAAAATCTATACAAATACATTATGAGAATAATATAAAATTTAATATATCAAATATAAACACTCATATTGAATGTTCTTGATAAAAAATTACCAAAACACCTTTCTCAAGGAAGTGTAAATGTGAAAAAACTTCAATAGAATGAGTAATCAAGACATACATACAAACCAAACACCCTAACACCAAATAAATCAAACAAAAATCAATACTATCTTATAGGGTTTGTAAAATATCGAAACAAATGAATTAAAATCGATAAATCACATTGAATAATAATAAGAGGAAAAATTGACTAAACACCATAAGAACACACCTTAGATCCTAAGGAGATCCACCCAAAAGGGCTAAGTAACCAATGGACTGGATATCAGGATCCCCTTCATGATCCAAAAATGAGACTAGTGGGAGTAAACCCTGAAATAATGTTAGAACACGAGAGGGAAATCATGTAATTTAATGTTTTAAGAAATTTTTGAAACTCGCATGGTTAAGATCCATGGTTTGAAAAATTGTGTGCCAATAATGCACACCCCAATAGTGATAAGTATAACCCTACATGGTTTTTCTACATGGTTTGGGAAACCATATTCCATACTTTAAAAACACCAATGGAAAAACTACATAACCCCTTGAATGCTTTCTGTATAGTTTCCCCTAACCACGAGCAATCCATGCACCATGATCTAGATTCCAGCCTCCAAATAGTGTGGTTTCTCAAAGTCCAAGCATAGTTTTTCCCAATCTATGCTCAAATTTTTCAATTCAGATCGTACAAAAAGAAAATCAACTGAAGTAAACTTATGCCTCAACATGAAACATGGCTAACCCTCAAAACGTGCATAAATACTATGCACTTGTGAAAAAGCCACCCAAAACTCCAAAACTCAAAATTTTAAATTAGGAACTCAACCTGAACCACATCCAAAAGATACAGATCCAAAAAATGAATAAAATAAAGTAAAAAATCCAAGTTAGGATGTGAAAGTGGTGATTTTTATGTAGAATATAGTAGGATATAATATAATTCACATATTATCCAGTTGTTTATGTATACTAGTTTTCAATGAAACTATTCTTTTATAATCCCCATTTCTATTTTTTCTGTAACAAAATGAGTATTAATATATTTAAATGTAATATCAATTTAATAAATAAAATTATCTATAAAATTTTTAGAGTAAAGTTATAATTAATCTATAAAAAATAGGATGAGAAAACTTTAGTGATATCCCTATGGATAAGTGAAATTATTAAAAAATGTCTTGTAATTTTCATGAAAGTTAAAGTGAGTGGTTTCCAATAAATTACATCCTTCTCCAGATACTACAAGTGGATGTGTACATGGAAAATTTTTTCCTAGGGGTCGTAGATTTAAAAATGGTGCATTGAAAGTTTTTACAATAATCACCTCGTTCACAAAAACATGTCATGTTACACACCTAGTTTGACACTAATTGCGGATATTTTTTGGAAATCCACAAAATCTATATGAACCATCATAAAGGATTTGAATAGATGATGGCCACCTAGGTTAAACATAAGGTGTAATCTATTTAAAATAAATCTTCATTATTAGAACATTCTATAAATTATTTATCACAATTATGTGGTTTCTCACTATAATTAATGTTGCTCAAACTATTATTTTTGTTTTTATTCAATGTCTTAAACAATAGGTATCATGAAATAATTAATTTTATTGATAATTTAATGATAATGAAAAAAAGTCAATATGACTAGAGATAATGATATTGTTATTATTCATAATCATTAATCATATTATATGCTTACCAATATAATCTTTGGTGGGAGTTCTAACTGATTTAATAAGCATAAGATTGAATATTATGAAATAATGTTTATTAATGAACTTGGAGGAATGAATACTATACTTTCTATATATCAAGAAGTTTGGAAGAACCACCTCAAATTATAACTCAAATAGAGGTGACGATTTATACAATGTAAATAAATATTATATAGACATGAATTCTCATTGAATTAGTTAACTTCTATGTGGGGAACATGGGGATTATCAGAGTTAACTCCCTAAAGAATAGTTTATAACCATAACCAATGAAGGAAATATGTTATAAAAAATTAGTTTTATAAAAGGTTTGATGTGTTTATATATTAGGGTTCACTAATTATGATGTAGAATTATTTTTTCCAATGGTATTTTTGTTATAATATTTATGAAACATCCAAGGACTATGTTAATTGTTGAATCATATATGTCTTTAGGTATAATTAACAGAAGTTTTTTGGATATCATTATGGTATTATGAGAATAATGTGGTTGAAAATATAGAAATAATATAGACCCATTTGTAGGTTCTATGTGTTGTAATTTTAATGTGAATATTCTCATTTTTTGGATTTTTTTATGATAATAACACATATGTATCTCTTAAGTAAATCATGGATTATTATTTGTAGAGGAATAATCCTTTCATAAGATTAAATATAATAATAAACTTAATGTTTTATATGAACCATTATTATTATGAAATTTAATCAGATTTTAGGGGATTTTATAAGAATTATATTAATATAATTTTAGTAAAAAACATAACCTTTCACATTCGAAAACATTGTGGGGCTTGAACCCACAACTGATGGTTGATAATGGAGAAATTCATGCCAATGATCTATGTGATGTCTTCATTAGTATGAAATTTTTTAAATGATTTCATATATAAATATTAAATTGATTTCTATAACATATATTTTATCATATATATAACCAGGGAATTTAAAAATTATATGTTCATATCTTATGCCTCATGAAAATTGAAAGGTTTATGGGACAATTTAACCAAATCATGATTTCTAATTTGATGTGGTAATTTTTGAATTAATGATATGAAGGAATTATATTTATGAAGAAAGGTGTGAGATATATTCTTTTTAAAAAATAATAATTTATATAATCACACAAAAGGATCTGAATATGAACTATATAAGATGGTTGGAACTGATTGATGATTTTTAACGGTCAATAAATTATCATTCTGGGAAAGAAAATGAGGTGGTTAATACTTTAGGTCGAGATTTAATGCCCCAATATTTTAAAATATGAACATAATATTTATTATAATGTAATAATTTCCACACCTTTATCAGAGGGGAATGTAATACACCAGGACATTATGATATATTTTCTTTTAAATAAATCCATTCTCTTCAATAGTTTTTGGCACACACAACCTCATGTATAAATGAACTAAAATATTGTATACCATTATAACATATACATTAAATAAGAGGGTATGAATAGTTGTAACAAGATTATTAAAATTATATGGTTAACTCATATATAAAATAAACACATTGGTCATCAATTGTTATCAATGAAAATAAAACTCATCCTAAAGAGAATGTAATTCTTTCAAAAAAACAATATTTTTCTAAATGGTGGTTTAATCATGCTTTCCAAACATAATTCAAAATTAATTTTTACAACTATTATATTTTTTATTTAAAAAAACTCACTCTTTAAATCTAAATATCAAAATTATCTTTGGGTGAATATTTCAGAATTTTTTGAAATAATAAGTTTTTGATGAATAGTGAAAATACTAATTCTTATTCAAAACATCATTTTGATTTAAATTATTTGTAATAATAAATTAAATTTTAAAATAGTTTTAAATTAAAATTAATTTAATTACATTAAAATTTATCTTATTTTTGTCATTGGAATCAATTTATTATTGAATTATGATATCAAATATTTTAAAACTTTTGAAGGTTATCTTTGGAAAAACCATTTTTTTGATGAATCTATGGGTTTACATTAAAATTTTATTCTTCCACATAGATGAATTAAATTTATATAAAATGATACCGTATATAAAAATATAATGTTTTATATTTTCTAATATGGTTAACATAATTTATAAAAATAATAATTAGTGAAAACAATAAAAATTGTTTATCATGGTTAAGGTTAAACCAGGTTTACTTGTGGGTTAAAATAATAAGAAAAAATTTAAAATGACAAGAAATTTGTAATAATAAAAAAATTTGGATTTATTTAGACTTTCTAAAATTTATTTCTCTATAATTACCCATTTAATAGTGTTTTGTAATAAAAACAACTTAGATATCCCTTTAACTTTTCAAATATTCTTTGTGTGTCCTTTCCCCAACTTATAAAATGACACCACCCTCTCCTCAATGATTACCACTTCCAAAACCATTTGGATATTAAAATACCTAACCAAATAAATTCTATACTTAGATTCCAACATCATATGGTGAATTTATTTTATTAATAACCCTTGATACAAAGGAATTAAGTATAATCTTATAGAGGGTCTCTAAAAAATCGGGAAAATTAATAAAATTGTGTATTTGTTTTGTTTCTTCTACCAAATCCATAAAATAATATTCAAATATTTTGTTATAATAACATCCATAACATAATAAATAATTATAATTTATTAAGATATTTTCAAGATCCATATCCATCTACACTTTCATCAAATGTAAAACAAATCCATCGATCTTGTGTACGGCGGACAATGGCCTCCTGAACTGAAATACTTATCTCCCATCACCATCCTTCATGGATAGATATAAATATGTATTTAAGATATTTATATTATATTTATGAAATTTTTATAATAATGAAGTTATTTTATCAAACATAACTTCTTTTGGATCATTCCATAGTAGATATGATAAGGTCTTTTGTGTGTATAACGAACCACCGCCTTGCGAAGCAATGTGATTCAATTTTCACTTACGATTTACATTGAACAAAATATGGATAATTCTAAGGAATATATATTATTTTTATGAAATAAAAATACTTATGGAAATATAATATCACCCCTATAATCTTACCTTCCACACCATTGAAAAACAATAAGGTTTTTCATGTGTTTGTACAGACTACCGCCTTCATGTAGCGATCTGAAATGTTTTTCATTTTATTTTTACTTGGATAGTAATAAGGATTTATTTTATCAATTTAAATACTATATATAAAATAAATATTATTTTGTAACATTTAATTAATATTTACTTACATTTCATTCCATCTTTTGTGAAAAAAAGGAAACAACATTCATGTGTATGTACTATCAACTGTCTCTATGATTCGTGTAATACATTTAAAATCTATAGAATGTAAATATTACTATAAATAAATATAATAAAAATTTATATGATTAATATATAATGGTTTAAATTATAGATATTATGGATCCATGATCAAATTAAAAGGACCAAAATTACAAAACAAGAACATCAATGAAAAACAATGTAATTGTCACTCAAAATTGTGCTTCTAATAAAGAATTATTAATAAAAATATGACAAAAGATTATAAGTAAATACAATATCGTATTATATATATTATTATGGTTCTATAATACGTTTATAATAAACCAATATTTATTATGACTGAGGTTTGGACACATAATAATGAAGTGGAACCATAAGTTTGGGTTTCTTATTTCACTTTTACTTATGAGAGACAAATTTCATAGTCAATACTTATTCTATTGGTGTGATATATATGCATAAAATTTTGATAATTTATATCATTAATCAATTTATATTAATTTTACTTATTGTTTATTTTGATTTTATTTCTTTCGTGGGTCTTAGGATTCAAAAGATACCAAATTGGAATTGAAATTTTTTATAATCTCATTATGTACTAAGATTGTTTATGATTGAAGTTTTGATGATGAAATATTAGGATCTATCCATCATGAAACTCATGAATTTTCATATCAAATATTTATTCACGAAATGTTATTTTAATAGTTCCATTTTAATCTATTTTCTAATTACAATTATTTTGAATTTACTTTTATCTTTAGTCAAATATCATTTTTCATCCAAATCTATGTTTTTTAAATCTATTAAAAATGTATCTAAAATATCAAAATTATTTATTAAAAAAATTCCAATGCTTTATTTTAAAAAAAAAATTACTAGAATCTTCAGGTCATTTAACAAACACTTCACATTTTGATATTTAAGAAAACATGAAAATAATCATTTTTTAACGTATAGGACATGAACAAAATATTCTACCTTCAGGACTAATAAATTTTTTAAAGATTATTTTAAATTTTCCTAATTTCATTTTAACATAAAATTATATTTAAACATTTTTTTTAACTTTTGGTTTTAAAAGGTAATTTTTTAAATAAAAACAATATTTTCTTCATAAATGTTTTTAATGGATGTTTTATTGTTTTTTAATTCATCAATAGAAAAAATCTTATTTTTACTTATTCATCATTAAGAATATATTTTATTGAATCTATAATTATTATTTCTCTTAATGGTTTATGACTAGTTTAACTAGGGACGTAATATTTTTATACCATTCATATTACTCTTGATGAATTATAATTATGTGTATTGATTGGGGTAATTTCTAAAATTGCATATGATCGTTTTTCTATATAAATTGGTATGATGATTATTTTTTAACTCTTTCATATAATGAATTAGTTGAAATTAATTTGTGATGGATTTATATTTTGATATTTGTTTATGTATAAATAGGTCTCATGAGACAAATAAAATTGAGTTTTTTTGGGGGCCTTACCCATTTAAGTAACATGTCTTTGAATGGGGCCCTAAAGCTTTAGTTATGAGGTCCCAAATTACCCATTACATAATTATAGTATTATTAATTAATTTCCATGTGATTATTTTATTATTAATAATATATATGTTAAAGTTTATAACCTGTGTGATTATGTATATGGAATTATTTGTTCATTATTAATTCATGTCATGTTATTATTAAGTTATTGATTAAATAGATTTTTTTGTTATTTATCATTATATAGTAATTGTTTTATATTTATTCTTATATTTTATTATACTCATACACTTATAGGTAATTTTAGTTCACCCATTTCTTATTTTTTATTCCTTGTGATGCCTAGGTGAGTATTATGATTGATATGCAAGGTTATGATAGAGGAAATAACAGCATGCTCAAATAAAATTCTTTTTTTATGTTATGTTATAAATTTTAATAAGAGATTCAAATATGTATTTAGTTTACCAATACAATTGACTATTTTTTATTATTCTAAATTAGTTATCAAGATATGTGATTAGTAACTTTTACCTTAACCAATGAATAGAACTATTATTTGTTGAGAGCTCAGGTGGTGGAGACCTTAGAGGAATGAAGATTTAGATTATCATATATTGAGAATGAGGGATGAAATTACACAGTTAATTTCTTTGATTAATGTAATGATGTTTTGGGTGTGGAAAATTAAGGCAAAAGGAAATTAATTTTTTAGGAAAAGTGAAACTTTCTGATGATAATATTGGTCTTTCAAAGGTATTATCAAATATTGAATTTTATAAATGTAGAACATATGGTAATTATGAAAATTTATTTCCTAGGGGGAATAATATGAAATTAATTATAAATTTTTTATGATTAATAGTTATGATGATGATGATAAAGAGACTACAAATGATATATGAAAGAAATAAGGTGTTAAGGAAAAAATGATGAAGCATGGTCAATGCTTTAAAAATTAAGTGGAATAATTAAAGTGCTTTGTGAATTTGGATTTAATAATTTTATTGAAGAATTATTTTATCAATGATAATATCATTATAAGAATCAAAAAAATTATATATATTGTACTATAGTGGTTTTTCTATAAGTATTTGATGATACATGTTGAATGGTACCAAGAAAAGTGATTTAGTGGAAACATAATATTTTTTTAAAACACATTATTATGGTAAGATAAATTTTATTATGCTATAGAGGTTGGAATAATAATTATAAATATATGTTAGTGATATATTAAATGTGAAACTGAAATTGGTTAGTAATTTCATTGTTTATGTTATCTTTTCTCTATTTTACTGCATATTTGGATCTACGGAATATATTCAACAATATGATATTTTATTTTTGGAAGAATCGATGTTTTAATTAATATTTTATGGTGATAGAGTTATTCACATATTTTTATGTGACATTGAGAGCTACATTATGTTTATTTGTGATTCTAATGTAATATTTATTTTGGAAATTTAGTGAACTTCATCAAGAAAATTGGTTCTTTAAATTTATACAAATATATTATCGAAAAGAATTAATATTAACTACTTATGTAGTGGATTATACTAAACATTAAGTTTTATTAGATAACAAGTGCTTACCATTTTTGGTCTCAGGAAATATATAGATACCAAAATAATTACTTTTCATTATTTTATTGAGCTAATTATCTGTTAAATATTAATTTTAGTTCTTTAAGAAAAAAAATAAAGTTTTGGATATTCATTATTTAAGTAAGAGATGAAGTGGAAATTTATTGAAGAAAAACAAAATTATAAAACTGTTTTTATAAAATAAAAATATAAAAAATATAGTATGTTTCCTTGTATTCTTATACCGTAAAATAAATCCTCAACGTTAGGAAAATAATCTTGAAACAAAAAAATTATCATATTACATTTCTTTTATTTTTTTGAATGAAATGGTCCTTTAACTAATTTTATATTTATGGTTTGTGTTCATTATCTTTATATTAATCATTCGCATTTTTTATCAATGATCTCTCTTACTCTCTATTAGTCCTTCGGTGTTAGTATTTTATTCCATGTCTATGTTTTCATTTCCCATTATTTTTATCCTACATGGAGACCTATTGAGGTGTTATTTTAAGGGACCATCATAATTTCCTTTATCACATTTCAAGGAGAAATTTTATTAACTATTTTTATAATGTGTGTTTCCAAAAAAATGTTTTTTTAAATTTCAATCTATTAATTTATGACATTAATATTAAATTGAGAAGATGAAGTTTGTTTAAGGTGGTAGAATATAACACCCCAAAATTTTTAAATAGGAACATAATATTACATAGTGTGTATGATAAGAAACACCAATCTTTGAAAGGAATGTAAATCCCTAATACTTTACAATATATTGAATTTTATATAAATCGTTTCTCTTTGATAGATTGTGGAACACACAACCCTGAGTCTAATTGAACCGTAATATATTATAACATTATAAATAAGTAATTAAATTTTTGGGTATGAATAGTACTAAATAAATTTTTAATATTATATTTATTATACATATATAAAATAATAATAAATTTATCAATTTATTATAAATTAAAATTTTAATTATTCAAAAGAGAAATAAATGTTTTTTGAAAAAACTAATTTTTTCTAAAAGGCAGTTTAGTCATGCTTTGAACAAAAATTTTAAAATTAAATATTTTAAATTTTATAAAATTTATTGGAGAAAATAAAATTTAATTTTCAAATGAAAATTTTAAAATTATCATAGGGTAAATTTTTTCTAATTATTTGAAAAGTGTAATTTTTTTTATGAGTAGTGAAAAACATCTATTTCTATCCTAAACATCATTTTCATTTAAATTATTTTAAAAGTTAAATTATATATTAAATTGGTTTTAAAGTAAAATTAATTCAATTATATTAATATTAAACTAATATATATCAGTTAAATTATTTTCATATTAAATTATGATATAAATATTTTTAAAATATTTGAATGGTTTTCTTTAGAAAACCCATTTTTTATGACGCATCTACGGTACTAATTTTAAATTAAATTATTTAAAATCAATGTATTGAAATTATATAAATGGTTCCATATTTTTAGTAATAATAATAATTTATATTATCTAATAGGGAAAAAATAACTTTTTTCATAATGGACAGTTAAAACTGTAAAATAATAATAATCGTGACTAATGTGAAAACAGGTTTACCATGGGTTTAAAATAAGTATATAATTGTTAAATTGACATAAAATTTGTTGAATACACATTTTATGGGTATATTTAGACCATAAAATAAATACTTTTATATAATGTACAACCTTGGAGGCTTTTGGTTGAGAAAAATGTGGGTACCACTTTCTCTTTTCAAAAATTCCATTTGTGTCCTCTCCAATAATTATAAAAATACACCCCCTATCATGTCTTATTCCAAATCCCAATACACTTTTTTTGAAAAATACCTAAATAATAAATTCATTAATTATATATCTAATCTTATATTCCTTATTTTTATTATTAACCCCCTGAAGGTCTTAGGTATAAACCTAAAGAGGCTCTCCAAAGAAGATGTGAAACTCTTAAACATATGTATTTGTTTCTTTTTCTTCTTCCAACTCATTGAAATAATATTAAATTATGATAATATAACAACACCAGTATATCATATATAATTATAATCTTTTATGTTAATTTCATAATGCATATCCATATCTAATACCATAAAATCAGAAAGGAAACTGTTGATCGTGTGTACAACGGACTACCGCCTCCCGAACCAATATAATTCATTTTCCATAACCACCTTTAAAGACGTTATATAATGATATATTTAACACATTTATATGTTATTTATGATATTATCATACTTTTTTAACTATTATCTTACATACACCTTCTTACAGACCATTCCATGGTGGGATACGATAACGTCACTCATGTGTACTATGGACTACCACCTCGCGAAGTGATGTGAATCTTTTTTCAATTACACATTACATGGAAGGTATTAGTTACATATTTATTTAATATATTTTATATTTATTACCTCCCCATATTTATTTAAATATAATATCACATCTAACTTCTTACCATCCAGTCTATTGGAAAATAAAAACGCCATTTGTGTGTATGTGTGGACTACCGCCTCTACTTAGCGATGTGACAGGTTTTATATTTTATTTTTACATAGTTGGTAATAAGGATGTATTTTATAAATATAAATGATACATATAAAACATAATAATGATTTTTGAAAGTTTAATTTGAATTTATCATCATTTCATTCTATCTATCGAGAAAAAAATGGAAACAATATTTATGTTACGTATGACCTACCATCTCCATAAACAGTATAATATATTTTTTATATCTATAATTTATAGATTAAAATAATTCATATTTAATTAATTTATTTTATATTTATATGATGTGTTAAATTCTTCAGATGATGGAACTGTCTCCAATGTAAAATTACCAAAATTACCAAAACAAAACATACATGAAAAAAATGTTTTTATCACCTGAAATATTGATTTTAACAAATATTTGCTAATAAAAAGGTGATAAAATGCAATAATTAAATTATATATTGTATGAAATATATTAGTATGGATATTTAATATGTTTATAATAAACTTATATTTATTTTATAGGGGGATCATACACAAACTAAGGAAGTAAAACTTATGGTAAGGTTTCTCATCTCACATTTTCTTCTGTAATACATAATCCATATTCCTAACATATTCCTTTGAGGTGGTGCAAATTATACACCTTCAGATATCTAATATCAAGAATATATTTATCTTAAAAGGTTTTAATATTTAATAATATTTTATTTCTTTCATGAGAATTATGATTCAATGGTTACCAAAGTGTTCACGGTTTATTTTAAAATCTGATTCTTTATCAAGATTGTTTATGATTTAATTTACGATGATGAAATTTTATAATATATTACCAAATAAACTCATGATTTTTCCCCTATTGTATCTAATAAAAAAATTAACAAATAGTAAAATATTTTTACCTTTCGTACATATAATATTTGTTAAAATGTTTTTAATAAAATATGACTTTATTTCACTCTATAGTCAGAAAACATTTTTCTTCCAAATACATATTTTCTAAGAAAGATATCAATTTTTTTTAACATTCTAAAAAATATATTTAATAAATATTTAACCATGTTTTAATTCCCAAAAATTCATTTAAAAGTTATTTCATTTTCCAAATAATGATCATTAGGATTTTTACTGAAAATATGAAATGAATCATTATTTTAACATGTACGGCATGTATAGAATTTTCCAACTTCAAAACCACACAATTATTTGAAGATTATTTTAAAATTTTACATGATTTAATTAAAATAAATGTAATATAAAACAAATTCTTAATTTTTTGTTTTGAAAGTTAATTTTGAAAATTAAAAGGATATTGTTCCTCAATAATTTTATTAATATAATTTTTATAGTATTTTTATTCATCAATGACATCACACATAATTTTAACTTATTCTCCATTTATAATATGTTTGAATGATTCCATCCTTATAATTTATCTGGATATTTTATGATTAGTTTGACCCGAGATGTGCCAGTTTGATACCATTCATATTGCTCTGGATAGTTTATGATTGTGTTTGTGGGTTTAGGTATTTATTAACATTTTGATTTATATTTTTAAATAGAAATGTTTATGTTTATTATGTTTTAATCATTTCATATGAGGGATGAATTGGACTTAATGTGTGATGTGAGGGGACCTTTATATCCCCCAATTCATCAGCAGGTCTCATGAGACAAACTAAATTGAGTTTTTGGTGGGGGCATTACACATTTATGTAAGAAGTCTTAGTATGAGCCCTTGACATTATGGTTATGATGACTGGTATTATAAGTTCCCTAGGTATGATATTATTTGTTGATTTCCAGGTGATTATTCAATTATTTAACATATCCATGGAAACTTTTAAAGATCATGTGATTGTGTATATGGAATTAGTAAATAATTATTTATCCCTACCATATTATTCTCAAGTTATTGATTAAATGGAATGTGTTTCAGTTATTTACCATTTCATATTGATTATAATTTATTTATTTGTGTATTTAATTGTACTCTTACCATTACTAATAATTTGACCTCACCGCTTTCTTATGTTTCAATCCCCAAAATTACTAGATGAATATTATGTTTTTTATGTCAGGTTATGCTAGAGGAAATAATGTTATACTCCAAAAACTACATTATTGTGTTTTATTTTTAAAATTATAATATGATATTCAAGTATGTATATTGTTTTCCAAGACTACTAAAGTATTTGGTACTTTAGGATGTGATTCCATGTATCTAGTTCCAATGTAATAATGTAACCACTAACTCTGGGAAATTGGGGTTGAGGGCTTTATATTTAAGGATTTTTCTATATTTTCCATGATGAGGATAAAAAAGAACTAATTTTAATGGGTTTTTAAAGAATAGATCAAGAAATCACGATTTGGAGAAATATTGTATTTATCAATTGAATGTTTTACTACGCATACTAGTAAAGATTAAAGAGTTATAGAAGGTTGATGTAGAGTTGTAGATAAATCTAAGAAATCTTCCGAATTATAACCTTCATTATGAGTGAATTATTAGGTTTAGGAATCATGTATTTGTTTCATCCATATGACATTTATTGAAGGATCAGTTAAATAAAGCTAATAGTTATTCTTTCTTTATTCATCTTATAAGTCAAAAGGTGTATATAGAATTGAAAGAGTATTTATGGAGTAATTTCATGAAGAAATACATTTTAACAGTTGTATATAATTTAATGGTATGTTAGGAAGTTAAGTCTTAGAGAAGAACATAAAATGTTATGATACAACAATTACCCATCCAATAATGGAAGTGGAAAAACTTCACTATGGATTTTTTCATTAGAATACCTAAAATGTCTAAAGGGAAATATTTTTATGGGTTGTATTTAATATTCTTACAAAATGAACACACATAATTCAAAATAGAGAACATTTCTCTCTAGATTAACATTACAATATATACATTATGGAAGTGATAACGTTTCATGGAGTACTAAATTATATTTTATCGAATCGATATCTGAAGTTTACTAGAAAGTTTATGTGAATTCTTCATCAGTATCATGATATGGAGTTAAGTTTAAACATTTTGTTTCATCATAAAACATATTTCCAATTTAAGAGAAAAATTCATAACCTATAGGATATCCTAGAATCATCTTCTATGTATTCCAAAGGTGGATGTTATCAACACCATCCTCTTGTTCAATTTTCTTATAAAAATGTATTTCAATCAAGAAATAATATAGATCCTTATGAATATTTATATAGAAACAAGTGTATAAATATAAAATTCTAGGAAAAAATTTTATAAATAATACTATTTGGACTTGATCATGAAGAGGAATGATAGATAATATAATTACAATTGAACAACACATAATGACAGTACAAAGTTAAAAGAAAAGTTAAGTTGATTATCATTGACAAGATCTGAAATTTGAAATTGGTGATAATATTTTTCTATTAATTTTTATATGGATGATGGAAATTATATTTGTAATAAATTAATGACGATCCCTAGGTATATTTTCCCTTTTGATATTCTTGATTGAGTATGGATGGTTTCTTATCGCTTCACACTTCAAATGAAACTCTCTCATATCCATGATTTATTCCATGAATCTATCCTGAGGAAGTACATACCTCATCCTTCAAATATACTTAACATATAGGTAATATATATAGATATAAATATTTCTTTTGAATAACAAACTTTGGGGATTCTGGATCAAAGAGAGAAGGTAATACGAAACAAGACCACTCACCTTGTGAATGTTTTGTGGGGAAACCACCAATATGAACAAAATATATGAAAACATAAGGATATTATAATACAAAATTATTCACAATTATTTGTATCAAAGTGAAATATTTTGAGTTCAAAATTCATTTTATAGGGGGTAGAATGTAACACTGTGATATTTTATGAAATATTTTTTCAAATAATTTTAATTTCTTCGATAGCTTATACTACATGAAACAACTAGTCTTAACAAAAAAATATAATATTATTATCATTATCATTATAACATAACTATTTAACATGGTAGTAGGAATATGAATAAATATATTTTAAAAATTAAGCAGTAATTTTTTCAGATAAAAAAATATACTGATAAAAAAGTACTTGATTTTTATTAAGGTCTTTATATCATCAAAAATACATTTCTCAAAAAAAATTATTTATTTTTTAAAAAACCATAATATTAAATTAAAATAAATTTTCAAAATAAAAATTCCAATATTAACTTATATTTAATTCTCATTATTTTTCTGAAAAGATTAAATTTTTTAAGGAATAGTGAAAACACTGTTTTTTTAAAGAAAACTACATTTTCAATTAAGTCATTTACAAAGTTCAATATTTTAAAAAAAATGAATATGAAATTATTAATCGTATATAATTATTAATCTTATTTATGTTATTATAAAAAATTTCTGGTTTATTTTTTATATCAACACATTTATTCTTATGGAAGCTTTTTCTTTGGAAAACAGATTTTTCATCACGTCTATTGTTCAGTTTTAAATTAAATTCTGCCACTTTTTTGAATTAAATATGAAAAAATATATTCCATATTTTTAATAAGAAAAATTAATATTATAAATTATTTCAAACCTAATTTTTTGTCATAATGAATAGTAAAACATTTAAAAATAAATACCACAGATAAGGATAAAATGGGTTTATCGAGGGACAAAATGAAAAATATAAGCATAAAATGACCAAAAAACATTTACCCTTCCTACTTTATGGCCATATTACAACCATATAGTATATATTTTACATCAATGATCTAATTTGAAACTTTATTTTATGTTTAAAATGTGGGTATAACTGTTTCTTTTAAAAAAATCAAGTTTGTCCTCTCCCCCAATTATAAAAGTGAAACCACTCTTCTATCCTATTCAAAATTAAAAAGAAATTTTTCATAAAATAAAAAGTATCTTAATTAATTCCCTCCCCAATACTTAGTTTCCTAATATGATTAGAAAACCATCCTATGAAGGCTTAAGGTACAATCCTAAAGAGGTTCTCTAAAGAAGAGGTATCATTATTAACAGAGTGTTTTTATTTTATTTCTTATTACACCTCATTCAAATATTATTAAAAAATGAAGAAACAAAAAAATAAATATATTACATATACTGATAATTTATTGTGTTAATATTTAATATTATATCCATATCCTCTTCTATCAAAATGGAAATAAATCTATCAACCCTGTGTATGGATGACTACAAGCTCGTAACCTGGAGTACATTGATTTCCCCAACCACTTATCACACATTCATTTAATTATGGATTTAAGATAGATATATGTTATATTTATGACCTTTACATACTTATTAAATTATTATATTACATATAAATCCTTACCTTCAACCATTTTGAAATCAACAACATCGCTCGTGTCTATGGCAGACTATCGACTCATGTAACGATGTGAGGTTTTTTTCATATATGTTTTAATTGGATGTCAATAAGGATACATTTATATAATATATATGGTATAAATGATTTAATAATTATTCTTTAAGATTAAATTATTATTTACCATTGTTTAATTCCATTCTTTAAAAAAAGGAAATAGTCTTCATGCGTACATATGATTTACCGTCTCTAGGAACGATCTAACTAATTTTTTCATATATATCCTTTATAGGTGACAACATATATAAATATATATAATATTTATTATATTAATATCATAATTTAAATTATTCTTGTTATAGGACCATGAAAAAATTACAATTACTACAAAATCAAAACATACATGAAAAACGAAGCAGTTATCTCTTGAAAGAGTCATTTCTAGAAAGAAACATTACTGAATGAGTGGTTAAATGATATATATGGTATTATATATTTTATGATGTCTCTATAATATGTTTTTAAAAAAATATATTTATTATACTGAATTTTATAATGCGTACATAGAGAGTTGAGACTTTTCGTAATAGATTTTCATCACACTTTCATCTATGTGAGGCACATTCCATATTCACCTCTAGTTTTCTTTTATGTGTTATAAATTATTCCAATGAATTTATTTTATAATTAATATTATAGATGATATTGGGACCCAAATTTCCATTAATTATTATTTCATTCATTGTGAATATGGTACAAAAGTTACCAAATTTGTAAATATTTTATGTTATAATCTCATTAATTATCAATATTGTTTATGATTATATTTTTTAAAACTAAATTTATTATATATTTCTCAAAAAAATGAATTTTCATAAAATCTTTTTATTTCTATATATTTCATTAGTTACTTTCATTTTCCCTTATTTAAATACTCAAGAGACTAAAAATAATTTTTTTATGAAAATAAACTTTATTTCTATCTTTCATCAAAATTCCTTTATCATACATGTAAATATTTTCTAAAAATGTTTTAAATAATGTATTTAAAATTTTCCATAGATTATTTAATGTTATGTATTACCTTCTTTAACATTTTAAAAAAATTATTAAAATTAATCTTTTATTCATTTTATAAAATGAGGTACCTTTTACATTTTACCAAAAAAATGAAATGAATCATTGTTTTAATGTGTATAGAAAAAATAGTTTTTTTATTCATCATAACCAATCAACAATTTAAAGAATCCATTACAAGTTTCCTATTTAATTTCAAAAAAAATGTTTAATAATTGGTGGATTTTTTAATTTTAAAGTGGTGATTCTAAAATGGAAATGATATTTTCTTCAATAAATTTCAGATGATATTTTTATGAAATTTATACTCATCAACAACCACAATATTATTTATTTCTTATGTTTTAAAGGGGATATGATCCAATTACACCATCCTTATTCTTTCTCTAAATATAAAATGATTATGATGAAAAAATGTTTATGAAACCCATTTCTTTTTCGAAGGATATGATAAAATGATATAATATTCATGAAACCATTTCATTTCCATTGGTAATGTGATGATGAAATGTTTATGAATCCTATATCATTTTAATTTTTATGATATGATTAATTTTTTTATTATCTTATGTAACACATATGTATGGTTTTAAATTTGTGATGAGTGGTAATATTATAAAAAAAATCTCGTTTCATTATAACCATTGATAGTGGTTATGTTATAACCAAATACATTGGTTATGTGATAACCAAGAACAATTTTTACTTTATAAACATGTATGGTGTTTATTAATTAACCAAGGATGGTTGTTATTTTATAACCAATATTTGTGGCCACATTATAACCATAAATGGGTGTTTATTTTATTAATCATGATGGGTAGGACCAATATCACCCTCCAATGAATTGGGTAATTATTGATATCTCATGAGGTAAACAGGACTTGAGTGGGGACTGAAATCAGTTCAGTAATTTAATTTTCCCACAATGATGGTCTTGGAAGTGAATCCTGACAACTACGATGGATTGGGGAGTGAACCTATTCCACTGTGATAGTTTTTTCATTTATCCATTGCTTCTATGTAAAAAAATTGCATGCATATATATATTCCATATAAGGCCCCAGCCTTAAACCTTACTTAATCTTGAGTTATTACAAGATTACACATTGAGGATCTTTTCAGTTTTAGAGTTCTAGAGAATTAGATTATAAAACTTTCATTACATTCCACATTTAAACAAATTGGTTACATAAAAGATAGTATTCATTTTTTCCCATCAATGAAAACATATTTAAAATAAAACATGGATCATTTCTTAACACTTCCTTGACACTATCATCATATCATGTACCATTCCCTTGACCTGTGAAAAACATTACAAAAACTTGGGATGAGCATAAAAATCTCAGCAAGGGTTATAAAAAGTATGGAAAGGAAACATGAGTACATATATACATAAGAATGAAATAATACTTTACCCATAAAACATAAGCACTTTAACATACCTCATAAATTCATGAATAAATCATAGAAATCATAAGACATAAATGTAACTTGAGGAATTCATAACATTCTTACGTAGGGAGTAACCCTCTTGGTTACGTTTGGAATACCCATCACAGTATATTCCCTAAATCTCTTCGGAGAAACCTTAACGTTTAACTCCTTCGCGTTACCCAATGCATTGAAGAGCTATATCGGGCTCACACGCCCATAGTTTATCACGGAACCACCCATCTTCATAACAATTCCCAAGAACCATAACATAATCATAGCACATAACTTAAGCATAAAGTAAAGATAACATTCCCACATTGCAATAACAATATAACATTTTAAGATATTGAAATAATGAATCCATTCTAAAAACCATTTTCAAAACCATTTAAAACATTTAATAAAGAGATTTTTAAAACAAAGTGTCCCATTCCACATTGAAGCTTTTGACATTTTAAACCATTAATATCCATATAAATAAATCCATAGAACCATTTTGAAAACATGGATATTAATGAGAATAATTTTTAAGATTAAATCATTAAAACATTTAAAACGATATTTTAGTTAAAGGGTTTTTAACAAAATGAGAGACAATTGAATACAATAATTGAGGAATAATATTTAATCAAAACTTTATAATATCATGAGAATAAAGGTATTCATGATATAATATTCCAAATGAAAGTATATACACTATATAAGAGTGAATTGGTTCATAACAACCATGAAGTCTCAATGGGAATGTAAATTGAGATGAAATCCATTATAAAGATGGTATCCTTAAATTAAGGATAAATCAATCTCATAATTATGTGAGACAAATATAAATACACCCAATATAAGTGGATATTAAGTGGAAAATAATCAAAGGTCATTCACACATATTCAATGGATGACATATTCAATAACTACATGTTGAACCCAAAGAAATCGAAATTGGGTTAAGAAGTTCCCTTGACAGCCTAACGACGTCACATCAAATTTTAGAAAAAGAGTTGATGAGAGAGATAAAGGGTATCTAATCTCTTGGACATAAAATTTACGGCAATAAGGATATATAAGAACATATCCTCACATAATAAGATGAAAATTAAAAGACATAACAAAAGAAGTCTTTTAAAAAGAGGAGGGTGAAATGTTCCCTTACCGATTTGGGTAACAATCGAAACGTACACCCCATGAAAGAAGGACTATAAAACATTGATGTAAATACTCATAAACAAAATTATGTTACAAAAATAGTAGAATAATGGAAAGTACATACACCACTCAAAAGGTAGTATTGGAAAATGTAGCATGAATCTCACGATAACACAAAGTGAGATAAAAAGCCCCTTACGAAATTTCAGCATGCTAACGGCGCCAATTAAAACTTCCAAAATGGATTGATGAGATAAAATAGGTTCTCTCATCATATGAACATAAAAATTACAGTAATTGTAATATAAAAGAACATCCCAATCATAAGAACGATGATCTTAAAAGGAATGACATAAAAGAGTGTACTTAAAAAGAAAGAGAGAGGTAGGATCCCTTACCTCGGGTCTGACTTGACTCGATCGTTCTTTAACCTCCTGAATAATAAACGTGAGTTAATTTATACTTTCTTAAGAATATTTTTTAATTTCATTATTCCTTTTATATCACTTACTACCATGCTATGAACACTATGTAATTATTTAAGTTAATAATGGTCGTTTTGTAGATCATTTCTACTTGAGTCAAAAATAAACTCTTTATAATTACAAGTTGTTCATGTGGTAAAATATATATTATATCCAGAATTATAATAATTATGTAGATATCATATATATCATATATATCCATTATATACATGCATTTATAATATTACATAACATTTAGTGGTAAGAAATGAAATGCACCGTTCATGGAGACGGTAAGTCGTACGTACGCATGAACGCTACTTCCATTTCTATTTCATATTTAATGGAATTAAAACATAATGATACATAATATTATTATAATTACAGTATGGTATCATATATAAAATCATTAAATATATCCTTTATAGGTACCACATATGGTATTAACGAATCAAATCACATTGAGGGGGCGGTACTCTGCACTTCCTAAAATGAGGATATCGTGTTTAACCATAATGGAAACCATAAAGGTATGCCATAAATTAAAAATACAGAAGATTAAGTAAAAAATAAACATATTATATACCATATATAAATATAGTGACATATTAATTTCCACCTTTTAAGTTGTTAATACAATATTGAACAATCATCGTTTCGTGAGAAAGAAATTCGTCATCCATAGAAACAGTATGTTCTTTAACCATTTGATGTAGGTGTGTGAAAGTGTATCTAGAATGTTTCTTATAAAAAAATCCTAGTATATTAAAGATACTGGAGTTGTTAAAAAAGAAATTAATAAAAAGAGTTAAGAGGGTTGGAGAAGCAAAATAAAACATAAGAACACGAGAGAAAACACTACCTTTAAAACAGGTAAATATTTTTGATTTGAGCTCAAAGGCTTCCTTGGGAAGACTTCTGCCAAATGTGAGGCTTATAAGACTTGGATAGGGATGTGGAGAGACAAAATGGGTAGGGTTTGGCCGAGCCAAAGGCTTCGGAAGTGTGGGTAAGGTGGTAGAGGTGGGGTCTTTTTATAAGAGGAGAGGAGGGGCACTCTTGAAAAGTTACAAAATGTTACTTTATTTTCAAATGAGTTTCGGATTTTAAAGGTCCCACACTCATTTATTTCGAGTATAAGGTGGTAAGGGTTCGAAATATACTCATCCAATAGGTCTTTGACAAGTGTAAGTTATATTTTTAACATTATGTTTTCATTTTATTTAAATCCTTTATTAATGAGGCAATCGTTGCATCATCATGATGTCATAAATATTTTAATTTATTTAATGTCTAAAAATTATAAAAAAATATCATGATATAGGAAATATTTTTATATTTCTAATGAATATTTATAGTCAAAACTATTACTTGTATAACCCCATTTAAAAATTATTTTAGTAAAACAACTCATGCTTGTGACATTTTTATTTTAACATTAAATAAAAAGTTATTTAGGTCATTTTCCAACCAAAGTGGCTCCATGGGGTCCCGAAGTTGACCCATGGATTGTCTTGGTCGGCCATGACACATCCCATGAGGGTAGGACATGTTTCTTTGTCATTTCATATTATTAAAACATTATTCTTACCTTAAATTACACTAATTACCTCTAATCGCGATTAAAAACTTAAAAGTTACTATTCACCAAAAAATTATTATAATCCCATTGAACAACATTTTACTTCTTAATGAAAACCGTGTATATCAGATTTTTGAAATTCAAAACACAGAGGTGGTAAAAGTTCATTAAAACGAAAAATCAGTTTTTAAACTACCACTTAGTGGTTTCACTATTCATCAAAAATTGATGTTTTTCAGAAAAATACCAAAAATTCACCCTAAGCTATATTTGATATTCTGAATTAAAAAATGATGTCTATTTTAAAAAATTTAAAACACATATGTTTCATTAATTAATTTAATAATTAATTCCCGCTGTCAAAACAAATAGCGTGTTTTTAAGAAACAATATCTATTAAAAGATTGACACTAGTTTAAGTCCAATTTCAAAGTGAAATTAATTCCAATGACAACCATTAGATTAAATGGTAAAAATATATTCTAAATAAACTCTAATCTAAATTAAAAATATAATCTATCCATATAAAAAAATAATATTATAAGGATTTTTTTAATAAAAATGCAACATTTTCAATAAAAATGATCATATTCGAAAAAATAACAAAATTTTACACAAAGTAAATTTTGATGTCTAGATTCTAAAGAAGGATCTTATTTTGTCAAATACAACATATACAATTGTCAAAAGTGTATTTCAAAAGGGTTCTCCATCAAAAGGTGGTTAATCGACCTTTTAAAGAATATTATAAGATTTTTTCTTAAAATTGGATTCATTTGCATTTTGAGCCTCCAACATTTATTGGATAAAAGTAAATATATTTGACAAACATATATAATCATTTTGTAGATAGTTCCATTCATTTCCGCAATTACAACGGCTAGGCATTAACTACCTTTTTAAATAATATTATTTTATTATTAGAGTGCAACGTAAGATTTCAAAGAAACTCGTTGTTGCGTATTGGGTACACCCTCGAGCATTGCATTCCCTTTAAAGTATTATTAATATTTTATTCAAAAATATGGATAAATATGAAAATTTTATATTATTTATTTTCCTGGGGTGTTATATCCTTCCCACTTTTTGGGAATTGCATCCTCGCAATTTTAAAATTAGGCATGGAAGCATCATTGAAAATCCAAAATTGGAACAAGAGTCAGTAAAACTATCACTTTAAAAGAATGGGAGAGAAGTACAAATGTCACCCGAGTTAACCCGTACTAGGATTCCATGTATGAAAATATGGATATATAAGAAAAAACAAAGTTTTATGTTCTGATGGAGAGTGATAGTAAAGATGTCTAGGAAAAAGTTAACAATAATAAAATCACAAACTTGTGATGGGTTAAACGGTATTTGATTCCCCGGTAGGAAAAATTAACAGACAACATTTTTGTTTTAAGTTAATTTTCATTGAGGAATTTATTTATGAGCTTAACTAAAACATATGTAATCATACTTAATTTTCATGTTGACTTTCATCTTTTACTATATTTCTTACAGAAACTCATATTTTCTCCAAAAGACGAGTATTTAGGATGACTTGTTCACATTAAGAGAGCTATAATCAACTTCTAGAGAATCACCTAATCCACAAAAGAGAACTATATACTTCCCATGTCTTTAGAACATAACCCAAACTAAAACCCAAAGTTCAACAAAGACCATTAAATAAACATCTATCCATAAAATTCTACAAAGTAAACCAAACTAAGATTGAAACCCAATTCTCTAAAGGATTTAATCACATAGTCTCCTAAGATAAATTTTAACATTTTTCTCCCAAATAACATCACTTACTCTTATAGTCTCATACTAAAAAGTAATTAACCTAATCACATATCCTCCATGATAGTCTAATAATTTCCATTGAAAAAAAAACAACTTACTCTTAATTCATGAAATCATCTAACTAAAAAGAATCATTCAAACTAACTAGGTACTTCACATAGTCCAGTGGTAGGCGATAAATACCAGTTGCAATTGGGTTATGGGTTCGATTCCCACAGCTTCGTCCGACGCTATGGGTTGTCACATGGTCTACGTGTTGTCCCTTTTCAAAAACTATACAATTTTATAACATTCCTCAAAAAGAGATAAATTCATCAAAAATAACCATAACATATTTTAACCACAAAGGTTATCTGATAACTTCCATTTTGCAACCCAAAATGTATTAACCAGTAATTGCCTCAAATTCAAGGATCATATAAACCCAAATGGTTCTTTATAACTATATCCAAAAAAAGAAAGGACAATTATTCCTTGAATAAAATTTTCGTATATCAAACATCTGGGTTTCAATAAAAAGTCTTCTAATGTAACCTCATCATCAAAAGAGACTTAATACACTTAAGAATTTCACCATCCTGAAATCTACCATAACTCTTGAATCCCTTTTATGATGACTTCTTACTCATCCAATGTTCTTCATGAGCCATTATCCATTCCTTTTCAACTTATTCTGAAATACTTCTTACCTACAAACAAAATCATGAATCATATCCTAAGATTCCAATAATAGGAAAACATAAGTTAAGAAATATTCCATACCTTTTATTCTTCAATGTCAGTTTCTTCATCCTCAATCGGAATGGAATTAGGTATTGGTAAATGAATATTTGTACAATATTGGTGACCCCATTCCTGAAAATTTTTTGTAGGTCATGTTTTTTAATAATTACTATGCACACAACATTTAAAACATTCAATTGATCCTTCAGAAAGAACTTTTTTCCCTTTCCTAGAGTCAACTACATGCTTCCTTTTTCCATGGCAGGTTCTTGCTTTATGACCTTAATTTCCACATCTATAGCATCTTTCTGTCCCTTTGAAACATTTTCCTATGTTTTTCCTTCCACATATTTGACACATAGGTTTTTGAACATACTTTCCTTTATGATGATTACCTGAACTTTCGTAGGGATTTGTTTCTCGCACACGCGATTCCTCATAAAAATCACTAAGGTTCAGGTGGTCAATCATGACTCCATGTAACACCCCAGGTAAATAAATAATAGGAAATTTTCATATTTATCCATATTTTTGAATAAAATATTAATATTACTTTAAAGGAGACGCTATGCACTATGGCGTACCCAATATGCAACAATGAGTTTCTTGGGAATCTTGCATTGCACTCTAATAATAAAATAATATTATTTTAAATGGTAGTTAACGCCTAGCCGTTGTAATGGCGGGAATGAACATAACTAACTAAAAAATGATTATATATGTTTGTAAAATATTTTTAATCTTTACAATAAATGTTATAGGATTAAAAATGTGAATGAATCCAATTTTAAGCGTAAACATTCAAATATTCTTTAAAAGGTTCATTAACCTCCTTTTGAGGGTGAACCTCTTTTAAATCCACATTATGACAATTTTATGTGTTATATTTGACAAAATAAAATTCTACTTTAGAATCGGGACAACAAAATTTACTTTGTGTAAATTTTTGGTATTTGTTCGAAAAAGATCAATTTTTAATGAATAGTGAAAAATGTAGTATTTTATTTCAAAACCTATTTTTAATCTAATTTATTTATATGATTAGATTATATTTTGAATTAGTTTTGAAGTGAAATTAGAATATATTTTTACCATTTAATCAAATATTGGTCATTGGAATTAATTTCACTTTGAAATTTGACATAAACTAGTGTCAATCTTTTGATATATATTGTTTCATAAAAACACGCAATTTGTTCTGACAGCAGGAATTTATTATTAAATTAGTTAATGTAACTTATATGTTATTAATTTTGTAAAATAGACATCATTTTCTAATTTGAAATATCAAATATAGCTTAGGGTGAATATTTGGTAATTTTCAGAAAAACTTCAATTTTTGATGAATAGTGAAACTACTAAGTGGTACTTATAAAAACTGATTTTCCGTTTAAATGAAATTTTGCCATCTTTGTGTTTTTAATTTCAAAAATCCGACATATATGGTTTTCATTAAGAAGTAAAATGTGGTTCAATGGGATTAGAATAATTTTTTGATGAATAGTAACTTATTAAGTTTTTATTCGCGATTAGAGGTAATTAGTGTAGTTTAAGGTAAGAATAATGTTTTAATAGAATTAAATTACCTAGACACATGTAATACCATCATTGGATGTGTCATGTCCGACCAAGACAATCCATGGGTCAACTTGGGGACCCCATGCAGCCACTTTCGTTGGAAAATGACATAAATACCTTTTTATTTAATGACACAAACATGAAGTGTTTTACTAAAACAATTTTTACATTGGGTTATACAAGTCATATTTTTTACTATAAATAGTCATTGGAAAGCTAATCATATTTTATACATCATATTATTTTTTTTATAATTTTTAGACATTAAATATATTAAATTATTTATGACATCATGATGATGCAGCGATGACCTCATTATTTAGCGATTTAAATAAAATGGAAAGATAATGTAAAATCTAAGACCTAAACATGTAAAAAACCTATTGTATTGGTGGATTTCGAACCCTTATCACCTTATCCTAGTAACACATCAATGTGGGACCATTAAAATCCGAAGCGCATTCTAAAATAAAGTTACATTTCATTACTTTCCAAGAGTGCCCCTCCTCTCCTCTTATAAAAGGCCCCCACCTCTACCTCCTTACCCACACATCCAAAGCCTTTGGATCGGCCAAACCCTGCCCATTTTGTCTCTACAAATCCCTCTCTAACTCCTTGAAGCCTCACTTTGGGCAGAAGTCTTTCCAAAGAAGCCTTTGAGCTCAAACCAAAGAGAGTTACCCGATTTTAAGGTAATGTCTTCACTTGTGTCCTTTTGTTTTATTTTTCTTCTCCAACCCCCTAAACTCTTTTTATTCATTTATTTTGTAACAAATCCAGTATATTAAATATACTAGGATTCTGTTACAAGAAGGATTCGAGCTACACTTACACACACCTACATTTAATGGTTAAAGAAAATACTGTTTCTGTAGATGGCGAATTTCTGCCTCACGAAACGATGATTGTTCAACATTCTTCTAACACCTTCAAATGTGGCCATTAAGATGACACTATATTTATATATTATAAATAATGTGTTTATGTTTTACTTAATATTATGTATTTTTCATTTATGGCATACCTTTATGGTTTCCATTATGGGTAAACGCGATATCTTCATTTAAGGAAGTGCGGACTACCGCCCCCTCAAAGTGATTTGATTTGTTAATACCATATGTGGTACGTATAAAGGATATATTTAATGATATTATATATTATACCATACTGGAATTAAAATACTATTATGTATCATTATGTTTTAATTCCATTAAATATGAAATAGAAATGGAAGTAGCATTCATGCGTACGTATGGCTTACCGTCTCCATGAACGGTACATTTCATTTCTTATCTCAAAATGTTATGTACTATTATAAGTACATATATACAATGTATATATATGTAATATATTACATCTAAATTATGGATATCATTCTGGAATTATAACATATATGTCTCTCTCTTTTTTTTAATTCCATTTATATGACAAAAAATGAAAGTAGCATTCATGCGTACGTACGGAAAATGAAATAGTATAAAATGAATAGTATAAAATGAATAGTATAAAATGAATATATACTAGATATATATGATATTTAAAACATCAATACTATTCTGGATATGATGTACTTATAACTATATGAAAAATTATTTTCCAACAAGTTTAATTTTTGACTCATGTACCAAACATCGACAAAAACATCTGATATGAACTCATATTATTAACCAATTATTATAACATTAAAATTTGTTATATGAACTAATAATAATCTTTACAAGAGGTCCTTAAGAAATTATAAATGGACCAATGTTTATTATTCAGGAATATAAAGAAACGAACAAGACAAGTTGGACTTGAGGTAAGGGATCCTACTCCTCTCTTTCTTTTTAAGTACACTCTTTTGTGTCATTCCTTTTAAAGATAATATTTCTTGTTATTGGGATGTTCTTTTATATTAATATTACTGTAATTTTTATGTTCATATGATGAGATACCCTATTCTCTCTCATCAATCCATTTTGGAAGTTCTGAGTGGCGTCGTTAGGCTGCCGAATTTTCGTAAGAGATCTAACCTCTATCTCTTTTTTAAGTACTCTCCTTTATGTCACTTCTTTTAAGATCCTCTTTGTTATGTTGGAGGATGTTCTTTTATATTCCTCTTTCTGTATACTATATGTTAATATTATGAGAGACCCTAGTTGATCTCATCAATCCGTTTTTGTAAGATTTAAGTGGCGTCGTTAGGCTGCCGAGTTTTCGTAAGGGATTTTTCATCTCACTTTTACTCCCATGAGATTTATGCTACATTTGCCACAATTTACTTTGAGTGGTGTATGTACTGCCAATTATTTTACTCATTGTGTAATATACTTTCATTTGTGAGTATTTGAATCAATGTTGTATTGTACTTCTTTCACGGGGTGTATGTTTCTAAAAATACCCATGTCGGTAAGAGAACCTTTCACCCTCCTCTTTTTAAAAGACTTATTTTGTTATGTCTTTTAATTAACATAATATTTTGTTGGGATATGTTCTTATATATCCTTATTGATGTAAATTTTAGGACCAAGTGATGAGATACCCTTTTTATCTCTCATCAACTCTTTTTCTAAATTTTGATGTGACGTCGTTAGGCTGTCGAATTTTGCAAGGGAACTTCTTAACCCAAATTTGATTCTTTGGGAAAAACTTGTACTCCTTGAATATGTCATTCTATGAATATGTGTAAATAACCTATGATTGTTTTACACTTAATATCCACTTATATTTCATGTATTCATTTGTCACACATAATTATGTAATTGATTTATCCTTAATCCAAGGATACCATCTTTGTATGGGACTTCGTCTCAATCTCCTTTCATTGAGGCATATTTTCTTTTATACACAGCCTTCTTTTATATGGTGTATAAACCCCTTTTACTTTTACGTTTATTCAAATGGACTCTTTTTTATACGAAGCGTTTACTAAACGAAAAAAGGGAATGTTTTTGTCGTACATATGTAGCGACAACGACTTCTCCGCCGCCATGACCATTATTTGAGTTTCGGCTTCCTCTACAAGCCATACTTTTTTTTAAAGAAAAATAAATACCATGTTTTACTTTTCTATTATTTTGGTATTGAAAATGTTTTTCATAATGTTTTTATATCAATGTGTTGTATTGATATCTTGTGATTGAACGGTGGAAATGTTATGTTTCCTTTATGCTTGTTTTATGTGATACGATTATGTTATGGTTCTAGGGCATTGTTATGAAGACGGGTGGTTCCGTGATAAACTAAGGGCATGTGAGCCCGATATAGCTCTCCAATGCATTGGGTAATGCGAAGGAGTGAAACATTAAGGTTTCTCCGAAGAGATTTAGGGAATACACTGTGGTTGATATTCCAAACGTAACCTAGAGGGTTACTCCCGACGTAAGAATGTTATGAATGCCTCAAGTTACCTTTTATGTATTATGATTTATATGATTTATTCATGATTTGATGAGGTATGTTAAAGTTCCTGTGTTTTATGGGTAAAGTATGATTTCATTCTTATGTATATATGAACTCATGTTTCCTTTCCATATTTTTATAACACTTACTGAGCTTTTTATGCTCATCCCATGTTTTTGAAATGTTTTTCATAGGTCAAGGGAAAGGTACATGATGTGATGATAGTTTCAAGGAAGTGTCAAGAATGAATCCTTTTTTTATTTTAAATATGTTTCTGTTGATGGGAAAAAATGAATATTTTCTTCTATGTAACAACTTTGTTTAAATGTGGAATGTAATGTGAGTTTCGTGATCTAATTCTCTAAAACTATAAACCTGAAAAGATCCTCAATGTGTAATCTTTTAATAACTCAAGATTAAGTAAGGTTTAAGGCTGGGGCCTTATAGTTGGTATCATAGGTCATTTTAGATAACTTTAGAGGTTAGGGTATCCTCTAAGCATAAGTGACATTACCATAATGGTTAGGATTTCAGAAAGATTCATAGTTTTAGATAAAGTGAATAAGTATGTATATCTTAGTGGTTATCTTCCTCATTAGTACATGATGGTTTTGTTGATATAATCACACTGACATTTCTATTTTTAGTGAATGGATGGATCTAGCTGGCACCAAAGTGACAATAGGTTTGAAGGAAACTGTGGTGGTTCTCTCATTAAGAGACTGGATGAAATGGTGTATTCAATGAGGAATCTCGTGGTTGTTCTAAACCAACTATCAAGGAGTCATGATCATCCACTTGAACCTTGCTATGTTCTGTAATGCATCATGTACGATATGACCAATTGATGTGGAAGTTCAGGTAATAATTATAAATGTAACCATTAGGGTTTATATGATCCTTACTTTTGAGGTAAATATGGGTTATTATATGTTATGATGGAAAATGAAAGGCATTAGATAAACTTGAGGTTAAAATATTTTATGATTATTTTTTTTGAAGATTTTATCTTGTTTTGGGGAATGTTTTAAGAATTATATAGTTTTGGAAAAAGGAAAACACGCAGATCGTGTGACAACCCGTCGCGCTAGACAAAGCTGTGGGAATCAAACCCACAACCAAATTGCGACTGGTATTTATCGCCTACCACTGGACTATGTGAAGTCCCTGGTTAGTTTGACTAATTTTTTTTAGTTAGATGATTTTATGAATTAATAATAAGATGATTTTGGGTTATCTATGGAAATTTATTAACATATCATGGAGGATATGTGATTAGGTTAATTACTTTTCAATACGGGACTTTAGGAGCAACTGATGTTGTTTGGAGATAAATGTTACGATTTAACTTGGAAGACTATGTGACTAAATCCTTAAAATATTTGGGTTTCAATCTTATTTTGGTTTATTTTGAAGTATTTTATGGACAATTTGATTATTGAATGGTCCTTGTTGAACTTTGGGTATTGTTTGATAAATTTTGGAGATTAAGAATAGATTTGTTTTTTTAAGGATTATCATTTTTGGGTATTATCTGATCTTGTACTAACCTTTTTGGTTTTGTATTTGGTTAATGTCTAAATATATGGGATTTATATAGTTCTCTTTTGTGGATTAGGTGATCCTATAGAAGTTGATTATATTACTCTTAATGTGAACATGTCTTCCTAAATACTCGTCTTTTGGGGAAAGTATGAGTTTGTGTAAGAAATCTAGTAAACATTGAAATTCAACATGACAAGTAAGTATGTTTCCTTAAGATCAAAAATAAATTCCTCAATGAAGAGTAACTTAAAAAAAATGTTGTCTGTTAACTTTTCCTACTGGGGAATTGAATATCGTTTAACACATCACAAGTTTGTGATTTTCTTATAGTTAACTTTCTTCTAGACATGTTTACTATCACTCTCCATCAGAACATGACCCTTTGTTTTTTCCTCCATGTCCATATTTTCATACTTGGAATCCTAGTATGGTTTAACTCGGGTGACCTTTGTACTTATCTTTCTTTATTTTAGAGTGATTGTTTTACTGACTCTTGTTCTGATGTGGGATTTTCAATGAAGTTTCCAAGCCTAATTTTAAAAATTGCGAGGACGCAATTCCCAATAGGGGGAAGGATGAAACACCCCAGGTAAATAAAGAATTTGACATTTTCATATTTATCCATATTTGTGAATAAAATATTAATATTACTTTAAAGGGGATGCTATGCACGATGGCGTACCCAATACGCAACAATGAGTTTCTTGGGAATCTTGTGTTGCACTCTAATAATAAAATAATATTATTTTAAATGGTAGTTAACGCCTAGCTATTGTAATGGTAGGAATGAACAGAACTATCTAAAAAATGATTATATATGTTTGTCAAATATTTTTACTCTTTACAATAAATTTTATAGGATTAAAAATGTGAATGAATCCAATTTTAAGCGTAAACAATCCAATATTCTTTAAAAGGTCGATTAACCGCCTTTTGATGGCGAACCTCTTTTAAATCCACTTTTTGACAATTTTATGTGTTATATTTGACATAATAAAATTCTTCTTTAGAATCAGGACATCAAAATTTACTTAGTGTAAATTTTTTGTATTTTTTGGAAAAAGTTCAATTTTTAATGAATAGTGAAAAATGTTGTATTTTAATTCAAAACCACTTTTTAATATAATTTATTTATATGATTAGATTATATTTTTAATTTGTTTTAAAGTGAAATTAGAATATATTTTTACCATTTAATCAAATAGTGATCATTGGAATTAATTTAACTTTGAAATTTGACTTAAACTAGTGTCAATCTTTTGATATATATTGTTTCATAAAAACACGCTATTTGTTCTGACAGCATGAATCAATTATTAAATTAATTAATGTAACTTATATGTTATGAATTTTGTAAAATATACATCATTTTTTAATTCGTAATATCAAATATAGCTTCGGGTTAATTTTTGGTAATTATCTGAAAAACTTCAATTTTTGATGAATAGTGAAACCACTAAGTGGTACTTATAAAAACTGATTTTCCGTTTAAATGAAATTTTTCCACCATTGTGTTTTGAATTTCAAAAATCCGACATACATGGTTGTAATTAAGAATTAAAATGTGGTTCAATGGGATTAGAATAATTTTTTGGTGAATAGTAACTTATTAAGTTTTTAATCGCGATTAGAAATAATTAGTGTTGTTTAAGGTAAGAATAATGTTTTAATAAAATTAAATGACCTAGACACATGTCTTACCCTCATTGGATGTGTCATGGCCGACCAAGACAATCCATGGGTCAACTTGGGGACCCTATGGAGCCACTTTGGTTGGAAAATGACATAAATACCTTTTTATTTAATGATACAAACATGAGATGTTTTACTAAAACACTTTTTGCATGGGGTTATACAAGTCTGATTTTTAACTATAAATAGTAATTGGAAAGATAAAAAGATTTCCTAAATCATAGGATTTGTTTTATCATTTTTAGACATTAAATAAATTAAATAATTTATGACAACATGATGATGCAGCGATGACCTCATTATTTAACGATTTAAATAAAATGGAAAGAAAATGTAAAATCTAAGACCTACACATGTCCAAAACCTATTGGATGGGTGTATTTCGAACCCTTATCACCTTAACCTCGAAACACATCAATTTGGGACCATTAAAATCCGAAACTCATTCTAAAATAAAGTAACATTTCTTTACATTCCAAGAGTGCCCCTCCTCTCCTCTTATAAAAGGCCCCCACCTCTACCTCCTTACCCACACTTCCAAAGCCTTTGGCTCGTCCAACACCTGCCCATGTTTTCTCTAAAAATCCCTCTCTAACTCTTGGAAGCCTAACTTTGGGCAGAAGTCTTCCCAAAGAAGCCTTTGAGCTCAAACCAAAGAGAGTTACCCGATTTTAATGTAATGTCTTCACTTGTGTCCTTTTGTTTTATTTTTCTTCTCCAACCCCATAAACGCTTTTTATTCATTTATTTTGTAACAAATACAGTATCTTCAATATACTAGTATGTTTTTATAAGAAGGATTCTAGCTACACTTACACACACTTACATCTAATGGTTAAAGAACATACTGTTTCTGTGGATGGCGAATTTCTGCCTCACGAAACGATGATTTTTCAACATTCTTCTAACACCTTCAAAGGTGGCCTTTAAGATGACACTATATTTATATATGATATATAATATGTTTATGTTTTACTTAAGCTTTGTATTTTTCATTTATGTCATACCTTTATGGTTTCCATTATGGGTAAACGCGATATCTTCATTTAAGGAAGTGCGGACTACCGCCCCCTCAAAGTGATTTTATTCGTTAATACCATATGTGGTACGTATAAAGGATATATTTAATGATATTATATATTATACCATACTGGAATTAAAATACTATTATTTACCATTATGTTTTAATTCCAATAAATATGAAATAGAAATGGAAGTAGCATTCATGCGTACGTACGGCTTACCGTCTCCATGAATGGTACATTTCATTTCTTATCTCAAAATGTTATGTACTATTATAAGTACATTAATATAATAGATATATATGTAATATATTACATATAAATTATGGATATCATTCTGGAATTATAACATATATATATATCTCTCTCATTTTGTTTTAATTCCATTAATATGGCAAAAAATGAATGTAGCGTTCATGCGTACGTACAGTCTACCGTCTCCATGAACGGTGCTTTTAATTTTTATCTCCAAATTCTATGGAATAGTATAAAATTAATATATACTGGATATATATGATATTTAAAACATCAATACTATTCTGGATATGATGTACCTATAACTACATGGAAAATTATTTTCCAACAAGTTCAATTTTTGACTCATGTACCAAACATCGACAAAAACGTCTAATATGAACTCATACTATTAACCAATTATTATAACATTAAAATATGTGATATGAACTGAATAATAATATTTATAGGAGTTCCTTAAGCAATTATAAATTTACTGAAGTTTATTATTCAGGAATATAAAGAAACGAACAAGACAAGTTGGACTTGAGGTAAGGGATCCTACTCCTCTCTTTCTTTTTAAGTACACTCTTTTATTTCATTACTTTTAAAGCTCATCCTTCTTGTTATTGGGATGTTCTTTTATATTAATATTACTGTAATTTTTATGTTCATATGATGAGAGACCCTATTCTTTCTCATCAATCCATTTTGGAAGTTTTGAGTGGCGCCGTTAGGCTGCCGAATTTTCGTAAGAGATCTAACCTTTCTCTCTTTTTTAAGTACTCTCATTTATTTAACTTCTTTTAAGCTCCTCTTTGTTATGTTGGCAGATGTTATTTTATATTACTCTTTATTTAATCTATATGTTAATATGTTGAGATACCCTATTTGATCTCATCAATCCATTTTTGTATGTTTTAAGTGGCGTCGTTAGGCTGCCGAGTTTTCGGAAGGGATTTTTCATCTCACTTTTATTCCGTGAGATTTATGCTACATTTGCCACAATTTCCTTTGAGTGGTGTATGTACTTCCCATTATTTTACTCATTTTGTAATATACTTTCATTTGTGAGTATTTACATCAATGTTGTATTGTCCTTCTTTCACGGGGTGTATGTTTCAAAAGATACCCATGTCGGTAAGGGAACCTTTCACCCTCCTCTTTTTAAAAGACTTATTTGGTTATGTATTTTAATTCACATACTATTATGTTGGGATATGTTATTATATATCATTATTGATGTAAATTTTTTGACCAAGTGATGAGATACCCTTTTTATCTCTCATCAAATCTTTTTCTGAATTTTGATGTGACGTCGTTAGGCTGTCGAATTTTTGCAAGGGAACTTCTTAACCCAAATTTGATTCTTTGGGATAAACTTGTACTCCTTGAATATGTAGTTCTATGAATATGTGTGAATAACCTCTGATTGTTTTACACTTAATATCCACTTATATTTTATGTATTCATTTGTCACACATAATTATGTAATTTATTTATCCTTAATCCAAGGATACCATCTTTGTATGGGACTTCGTCTCAATCACCTTTCATTGAGGCATATTTTGTTTTATACACAACCTCCTTTTATACGGTGTATAAACCCCTTTGACTTTTATGTTTATTCAAAAGTAATATTTTTTATACGAAGCATTTACTAAACGACAAAAGGGAATGTTTTTGTCATACGTATGCGGCGACAACGACATCTCCGCCGCCGTGACCATTATTTGAGTTTCGGCTTCCTCTACAAGCCATACTTTATTTTAAAAGAAAAATAAATACCATGTTTTACTTTTCTTTTATTTTGGTATTGAAAATGGTTTTCATAATGTTTTTATATCAATGTGTTGTATTGATATCTTGTTATTGAAAGGTGGAAATGTTATGTTTCCTTTATGCATGTTTTATATGATACGATTATGTTATGGTTCTTGGGCATTGTTATGAAGACAGGTGGTTCTGTGATCAACTAATGGTGGGTGAGCCCGATATAGCTCTCCAATGCATTGGGTAACGTGAAAGAGTGAAACATTAAGTTTCTCTGAAGAGATTTAGGGAATATACTGTGGTGGGTATTCCAAACGTAACCAAGAGGGTTACTCTCTACGTAAGAATGTTATGAATGCCTCAAGTTACCTTTTATGTCTTATGATTTCTTTGATTTATTCATGATTTTATGAGGTATGTTAATGTGCCTGTGTTTTATGGGTAAAGTATGATTTCATTATTATTTATATATGAACTCATGTTTCCTTTACATGTTTTTATAACCCTTACTGAGCTTTTTATGCTCATCCCAAGTTTTTGAAATGTTTTTCACAGGTCATGGGAAAGGTAGATGTTGTAATGATAGTGTCAAGGAAGTGTCAAGAAATAATCCATGTTTTATTTTAAATATGTTTCTGTTGATGGGAAAAAATTAATAATATCTTCTATGTAACCACTTTGTTTAAATGTGGAATGTAATGAAAGTTTCATGATCTAATTCTCTAAAACTCTAAACCTCAAAATATCCTCAATGTGTAATCTTGTAATAACTCAAGATTAAGTAAGGTTTAAGGTTGGGGCCTTATACTCCAGATAGTTGGTTGAGGATAACCACAAGAGTTCTCATTCCAGCTCCCATATCATTCAGTTTTTCTTTCATAAAACCGTCACAGTTTTCTTCAAATCCACTATTACTTTGGTGCCTGGTAGATCCAGCCATTTACTAAAACCAAAAAGGGCAGTGTGAGTATATCAGTAAAATGATCAAATAAAAAAGAGGAATATAAACACCAAGATATACTTATCCAAGTTATCTCAAACGCATTCTAACCTTCAAAAAAACTATGACTCCATCTAATATACTGACCATTGTGGTTATACACAACTTGTCACTTTTTCTTAAACAAAACTCTAACCTCTAAAGTTATCTAAACCGACCTCTGATACTAATAATAAGTCCCCAGCCTTAAACCTTACTTAATCGTGAGTTATTACAAGATTACACATTGAGGATCCTTTCAGGTTTAGAGTTTTATAGAATTAGATCATGAAACATGCATTACATTCCACATTTAAAAAAAAGTGGTTACATAAAAGATAGTATTCATTTTTCCCATCAACAGAAACATATTTAAAATAAAACATGGATTCTTTCCTAACACTTCCTTGACACTATCATCATATCATGTACCATTCCCTTGACCTGTGAAGAAAATTTCAAAAACATGGTATGAGCATAAAAAGCTCAGTAAGGGTTATAAAAATTATGGAAAGGAAACATGAGTACATATATACATCAGAATGAATTCATACTTTACCCATAAAACATAAGCACTTTAACACACCTCATAAAATCATGAATAAATCATAGAAATCATAAGACATAAAGGTAACTTGAGGAATTCATAACATTCTTACATAGGGAGTAACCCTCTTGGTTACGTTTGGAATACCCATCATAGTATATTCCCTAAATCTCTTCAGAGAAACCTTAACGTTTAACTCCTTCGTGTTACCCAATGCTTTGGAGAGCTATATCGGGCTCACCCGCCCTTAGTTTATCACGGAACCACCCGTCTTCATTACAATGCCCAAGAACCATAACATAATCATAGCATATAACTTAATCATAAAGGAAAGATAACATTCCCACATTGCAATAACAATATAACGTTTTAAGATATTGAAATAATGAATCCATTCTAAAAACCATTTTCAAAACCATTTAAAACATTTAATAAAGAGATTTTTAAATCAAAGTGTCTCATACCATATTGAAGCTTTTAACATTTTAAACCATTAATATACATATAAATAAATCCTTAAAACCATTTTGAAAACATGGATATTAATGAGAAATATTTATAAGATTAAGTCATTAAAACATTTAAAACGATATTTTAGTTAAAGGGTTTTTAACAAAATGAGAGACACTTGAATACAATAATTGAGGAATACTATTTAATCAAAACTTTATATTATCATGAGAATAAAGGGATTCATGATATAATATTCCAAAGGACATTATATACACCATATAAGAGTGAATTGGCGCATAACAACAATGAAGTCTTAATGGAAATGTAAATTGAGATGAAATCCATTATAAAGATGGTATCCTTAAATTAAGGATAAATCAATCTCATAATTATGTGAGAAAAATATAAATACATCCAATATAAGTGGATATTAAGTGTAAAATAATCAAATTTCATTCACACATATTCAAAGGATGACATATTCAATAACTACATGTTGAACCCAAAGAAATCGAAATTGTGTTAAGAAGTTCCTTCGACAGCCTAACGATGTCGCATCAAATTTTAGAAAAAGAGTTGATGAGAGAGATAAAGGGTATATCATCTATTGGACTTAAAATTTATGGAAATAAGGATATATAAGAACATATCCCCACATAATAAGATGAAAATTAAAAGACATAACAAAAGAAGTCTTTTAAAAAGAGGAGGGTGAAAGGTTCCCTTACCGATTTGGGTAACTTTCGAAATGTACACCCCATGAAAAAAGTACTATACAACGTTAGTGTAAATACTCATAAAAGAAATTATGTTACAAAAAGATCAGAATAATGGATAGTACATACACCACTCAAAAGGAAATATTGGAAAATGTAGCATGAATCTCAAAAAAAACACAAAGTGAGATAAAAATCCCCTTACGAAATTTCGGCAGCCTAACAGCGCCAATTAAAACTTCCAAAATGGATTGATGAGAGAAAATAGGGTCTCTCATCATTTGAACATAAATATTATAGAAATAGTAATATAATAGAACATCCCAATCATAAGAAATATGTGCTTAAAATGAATGACATAAAAGAGTGTACTTAAAAATAAATAGAGAGGTAGGATCTCTTACCTCAGGTCCGACTTGACTCGAACGTTCTTTAACCTCCTGAATAATAAACTTGAGTTAATTTATACTTTCTTAAGAAACTTTTTCAAGTTCATTATTCCTTTTATATCACTTTATACCATGCTATTAACACTATGTAATTATTTAAGTTAATAATGGTCATTTTGTAGATTATTGCTACTTGAGTCAAAAATAAACTCTTTATAATTACAAGTTGTTCATGTGGTAAAATATATATTATATACAAGAATAATATTAATTATTTAGATATCATATATATCATATATATCCATTATATACATGCATTTATAATATTACATAACATTTAGAGGTAAGGAATGAAATGCACCGTTCATGGGGACGGTAAGCCGTACGTATGCATGAATGCTACTTCCATTTCTATTTCTTATTTAATGGAATTAAAACGTAATTATGCATAATAGTATTATAATTACAGTATGGTATAATATATAATATAATTAAATCTATCATTTATACATACCACATACGGTATTAACGAATCAAATCACTTTGAGGGGGCGGTAGTCCGCACTTCCTAAAATGAAGATATCGCGTTTAACCATAATGGAAACCATAAAGGTATTCCATAAATAAAAAATACAGAAGCTTAAGTTAAACATAAAAATATTATATACCATATATAAATATATTGACATCTTAATTTCCACCTTTGAAGGTGTTAGAAAAATATTGAACAATCATCGTTTCGTGAGGCAGAAATTCTCCATCCACAGAAATAGTATGTTCTTTAATCATTAGATGTAGGTGTGTGTAAGTGTATCTCCAATGATTCTTATAAAAACATCCTAGTATATTTTAAATACTGGAGTTTTTACAAAAGAAATGAATAAAAATATTTTAGAGGGTTGGAGAAGCAAAATAAATCATAAGAACACAAGAGAAAACACTACCTTTAAAATGGGTAACTCCTTTTGATTTGAACTCAAAGGCTTCCTTAGGAAGACTTATGTCCAAAGTGAGGTTTCTAGTAGTTACATAGGGAATTGGAGAGACAAAATGGTCAGGGTTTGTCCGAGCCAAAGTCTTTAGAAGTGTGGTTAAGGAGGTAGAGTTGGGGGCCTTTTATAAGAGGAGAGGAGGGGCACTCTTGAAAAGTTACAAAATGATACTTTATTTTCAAATGAGTTTCGGATTTTAAAGGTCCCACACTAATTTATTTCGAGGATAAGGTGGTAAGGGTTAGAAAGATACTCATACAATAGGTCTTTGACAAGTGTATGTTATATTTTAAACATTATCTTTTCATTTTATTTAAATCCTTTATTAATGAGGTAATCACTGCATCATCATGATGTCATAAATAATTTAATTTATGTAATGTCTAAAAATTATACAAAAACTATCATGATGTAGGAAATCTTTTTATATTTCTAATGAATATTTTCAGTCAAAATATGACTTTTATAACCCCATTTAAAAATTCTCCTAGTAAAAAAACTCATGCTTGTGACATTTTTATTTTAACATTAATTAAAAAGTTATTTATGTCATTTTCCAACCAAAGTGGCTGCTTGGGGTCCCCAAGTTGACCCATGGATTGGCTTGGTAGGCCATGACACATCCAATGGGGGTATAAAATGTTTCTAGGTCATTTCATATTATTAAAACATTATTCTTACCTTAAATTACACTAATTACCTCTAATCGCGATTAAAAACATAAAAGTTACTATTCACCAAAAAATTATTTTCATCCCATTGAACCACATTTTAATTCTTAATGAAAACCATGTATGTCCAATTTATGAAATTAAAAACACAGAGGTGGTAAAATTTCATTTAAACAAAAAATCAGTTTTTAAACTACCACTTAGTGATTTCACTATTCATAAAAAATTGAAGTTTTTTAGAAAAATACCAAGAATTCACCCTAAGCTATATTTGATATTCCGAATTCAAAAATGATGTCTATTTTAAAAAATGAAAAACATATATGTTGCATTAATTAATTTAATAATTAATTCCCGCTGTCAAAACAAATAGCGTGTTTTTAAGAAACAATATCTATTAAAAGATTGACACTAGTTTAAGTCCAATTTCAAAGTGAAATTAATTCCAATGACCACCATTACATTAAATGGTAAAAATATATTCTAAATACACTCTAATATAAATTAAAAATATAATCTACCCATATAAATAAATCATATTAAAAGGAGGTTTTGAATTAAAATGCAACATTTTCAATAAAAATGATCTTTATCGAAAAAATAACAAAATTTTACACAAAGTAAATTTTGATGTCTAGATTATAAAGAAGGATTTTATTTTGTCAAAGAAAACATATAATATTGTAAAAAGTTTATTTAAAATTGGTTCTCCATCAAAAGGCGGTTAATTGACCTTTTAGAGAATATTAGAAAATTTGTGCTTAAAATTGGATTCATTTGCATTTTGAACCTCCAACATTTATTGGATAAAAGTAAAAATATTTGAAAAAAATATATAATCATTTTGTAGTTAGTTCCATTCATTTCCTCCATTGCAACGGCTAGGCGTTAACTACCTTTTAAAATAATATTATTTTATTATTAGAGTGCAACGTAAGATTTCAAAGAAACTCGTTGTTGCGTATTGGGTACACCCTCGAGCATAATATTCCCTTTAAAGTATTATTAATATTTTATTCAAATATATGGATAAATATGAAAATTTTCATATTCTTTATTTACCTGGGGTGTTACATGCCACTACTTTATGTTTTATGCCAATGTTATGACCTAATATATTATGTTATTTATTTCTCTATGATACATTTTTTATGAACTACCAAGAATTGTGTCATGTATAAAGATTATGATCCTTGATATATAGTATATAGTTTCAAATTTTATGCTTAGGGTATCAAACAATTATGACCATGTTATGCTTATGTGATCATTTATATCACTCCTTTTTCTATTAGTAATAATATAATCTAATACTTTCATATATTTACTATCCCCATGTTATAAAGAAAGGTATTAAGTATGATATTTCAAAAAATTATACTATATATGAACAACTTAGTGGTAGGTGATGTAGTTCACTTATGAACTTTCTTTTTATGTATCCATGTTTCTAATGAAGCGAAACATTTACAGTCACTGTGTGTTTTTTACATAATTATATTAATATTCATATAATCAAATGTAATATCTATGTAAAAAAATCTTTGGTCTCAATGAATAATCATTTCCATTACTCACTCGTAATAATTAATCCAATTAAATAAACTAAATTATATACATACCAAACATTCTTCACACATTATTTAAATTTCTTACACAATTCTCAAGATCTTTAGGTAAATAAGAACATGGAATCCTGCTATTTTATTGTACATTCTATGGTGTTTCTAACTCTATTCATTGCATAAGTCTGATCATGGAAACCACATTTATTCACATGAATAAAGCTTAAAATTTTCCGATGTTAGTGTATCTCTTTACTGTTACTTCAAAAAATGACATCTAATGTAAATAGAACAATCAAAGGTTATTAGAACTATTTTATTCTACATGTGATCATGAAGAACCATAAAATCTCAACATAAAATCATGGAAAACTTCTATGAATACAAAGAATTTTATTCTTTATTTTGGTCTCGTTGATCCCATGTATTACATTAGTCTCACGCATAAAATTCAAAGGTTCAGAGGTATTTATAGATGATAAACACTGAATTACTCCAAAAAACGTTCCCACTTGCATACAATGACTCGTCTCATTATTCATTGATTTAGAAAATAATCAACTCTAAAAAATGTATCCAATATAGAAAAAATTACTTCCAATGAATCAATTCAACATGGTTTAGAATGTAAGAGATACAACTTACTAATTTCGAATCCTACATGATATATCATAGGCTCAAAAAAACATAATGGATAAATATGATTACTGGAGGTTTTATCATGGATATTATAGAGGAAAGAACATCTTTGATGATGTTTGAGGAAGAAGACATTAAAAATTAGGATCACATGGTCTGGTCTAATTAAATGAAATATCATGCATTAATTATGTACCTTTTTAAATAGAGGAATATTTTTACACACATATTAGACCTACATCATAGATTCACTAATCCATAGAACGCAAAATAATACACTATGTTTCATTGATAACTCAAGGAAGCACTAGGGTTAGATGTCAGAGAAAATTCACAAACACACAGGGGGATAGTGAGCCCACATTCCCTAAGTGAACCACCTATGAACATCCTAGTGGGAACTATTCACCACCATGCCTACCCTTGTGAATGAACCTCAATCCATTCTACCATGAAATCTTGAATATCACTATGCAAAGTCAACACTATAAATATCTAGGTAAACATTATTTCCTAACTAAGTAGTTTTTGTACAAGGTTCTTTCTGATAGATGTAGGTTGTTGGAAAAAAATCACTAAATTCTTAGAAATATACTATATGTGAATTACAAAACATAACTCAAAAATTCAACAAGTATTTTCATATTTCTTATAAAGACTCGTATCACCAAATTTTAATCAATTCCCCTTGAAAATATATATTTTTCATGGTCATAAATAAATTATTCATGATTCCTCAATAACATTGTAAAAAAATGTTTTATTCCTCTAACAACATTGACACATGTATTTTAGAGTTAAAAACTACTCAATATTCAATAGAGTTAATATACATTTACTTTTTATTTTCACAAATTATTCATAAAAAATTCCACTTCAGCATAACATAAATAAACAAATTGGTTTCTTTAACTTCCACCTAAAAATACTTTAGATGGAACTCATCCAACAATTACACTAAATAGTATAGCATCATCATCTGGAAATTCATCATCAACCATCACCCTCTCCAATATAAAAATGAATAATAAAGATCATTTTTCAATCCATTTGTAACTCCATATTGTTGGCTAGAATCATTGTGTGACTCCTTTCTCAATGCATCAACAATAATACTCTTACTGGGGTATATTAAAAATCAAAGTCAAATTCATAGAAAATTATATCATCCTTCACAGTTTCATGTTCTTTTCATTCTAAGAGAATACATATCTCAGTCTATTTTGATTTATGAAAACAACAAATCACTCATTGGTGATGTAATATTCCATCAAATTTAAGGGAAACATGAAAACTATAAACTCAATATCATGGGTGTATTAGTTTCATTCATGGGGTAATAATGACTATGACCCATATGAAAAAAAAATATTTTCTTTATTAAGACACTACCCAAGATAAGATGTGAATCACCACAAATACTACATAATGAAATCCCTCTTAAGGGAAATGAAGAAATTGATCATTGAACCTCTTCTTGTTTAGATACATGAAAGAAACTAGGTGTTTGTTAGTCAACAATAGGGATTTATCCATTCAAGTCTAGAATATCATTGGACTCCTAATCTAATAGAATTCATGTATAATCCTCATTTAATAGAATTGAAGACCGAGAAGCACTTCACATCTATAGTATTTATAGGGACTACATAAGAAAGAACTTCCTTAATCATCAAAGTGTCGACAACTACCAAATGATGTGAATGATGTGACCCATGAAACTATAATCAAGATCCTAGAACTCGAACATTAACATATTCCCAAATAGCTGATGATAAGGATAATGAACTATAAAAATTATTGTGAAAATGATTTATGTGTTACACCTTATACTTGAATCACATAAGAAGTTCATTAATGAAAACAAACATGAACTAGTCCATGAACACTTAGAACACCACATTCATCATTCCCATAAGAATGGAATTAGAATTCATCACATTGAAAAACATTAAAATGAACTCATAATACCGATAAAAGCATCAAAATGTAGTCTTCATTATATCCACATACATCACCAAGGGTTAAATTACAACAATTATGTAAATCCTTGGGGTTAGGATAAATTCTTATGTGTCTGAGCTATAGGATTTTAAACTAAAAATCACCCACTTTCCCAATAAATGATGTTAAATTGTGTCCACCATACTAGTTATAGGCCTGAGAGGACCAATAAGGGGATGGGAACCAACACCCTCTCACTCCCCCACTCCCTCTGCACTTTTTCACCATGCACACCTCCGGTAGTATCTGTATAAGCCCTGACCCAACTTGATACGGTGCTCCTTTTATGATGGCCATATCCTCCTCATATATCTGAACATCCTCCTCAAGGTTCCCTCCTAGAGTAACTCCAAATCTTGGTCTCCAGAGCTATTAACCACATGTATGCCCCTATATCTTCTTTTGGCTTCTAACCCTACGTAAGCCTTATTCTATTCCTCTTTGATTTTCATTTCTTGACCTGATCATCAGGTCCTTTGCTACCGCTTGTTTCTCACACTGAGCATGAATCACGTGGGCTTAGAGTAAGCATCGACCATGACATCCTCTTTCAGTAGATAACTATACGTAATCTCCAAGCCCCTTTCCAACAAACTATGTTTACTTTTTTCACTACCTTCTAGGAAGGGTATGTAGGAAACCTATCTAAGTTCTAATCCCATTATCCCTCTATCTCATCCATTTCAAGTATGTTCACTCTTCTTCCCAAATGACATTAAATTATATGCCTCATATCTGAACTATGTGGACTTTGATATTTTCCATTATTTAGAGAGGTTTATAGGAAGACTCCCTAAGTTTCAAGCACATCTCCCATGTCCCATCCTAGTCTCTCCCTCGAGACTTTGTGTCTTGGGATGATCATAACATAACCTATTTGTTCCATTTCCTTTGGGACCTCATTCATGCATCCATTATCACAAGCCGCTTCCTTGAAAGACTCATCTCCCCAATTTCAGAACAATGTGGACTTTGATTCCCTTACATAGGGATACATAGGAAACCCCTTTCAGTTTCAAGCCTAGTACCATCACCTTCACACCGGTTTTCAGTTCCATCCCCATTGATTCCATCCTCTGACACTTCATCAAAATCCATCCTTATTTTTTATGGGGTGCCACGTCTCAGTAAAATCATTCCATCAATATGGGAAGATAATCATGTCTAAGCCCCATCATATCGCTAAGTAATTTTCCTCTGGGTACACCCCAATTTCATACCCCACCCATTCGAGTTATGTGGGCTTTGATCCCAAACTTCTAAGAAGGTTATATAGGAATCCTCTTGGAGGTTCAATCCCAGCCAGTGGTAACCCTTGGTGTCCCCTTTTTTGGGACACACTATCCTATGATCCACCAATTGGGGTGGCTAGGTAAACTTCCTCCATATGCGACACACCATATGAGGTTCTTCCTTATTGGGAATTTTGAACCATCTATTACCATAAATTTTCTAGGTGCTCCCTCCTAGGGATGTACCATTTGATCCACTATAATCAGTGTTTAGATCAGTCTGGTCCATCTTCCCTAGACGTTAAACTTGCAGAATACCCCATGTTAAACAAGGGAAGATGAATAAATCCTTAGAGACATGCCACTTGAATAAAATTCCCCGCATTCGACATGGTTTACATGGGCTTTTTTTCCCTCAAGAAGCCCACTAATAAGAGAAAATCTAGGTGTAACAATGTTTCAACATCCAGATAAGCGAGTGATGCCCAACATGACAACTCTCTTGACCAAAGATTTCTTCCCTAACTTGAACCATGGGGAATTTCCTAACTGAAGAAGTTTAATTAACTGGAATCCAAAAATACATGGCACTAGGATGTGTTTCGCAATCAATGTCTTATTCTTTAAGGGGGACCTGGACTAGGGGAAGAGTTATAAGGAGGAATCCACTGAAGAATGAACTGAGATCCCATCATCCCATTTCGATCAAGGAGAAAAATTCCCTCAAGAAGGTGATGGATGCTTCCTTCCTCTGGAAATCAAAAATGTAGCACAATAATTATGCCATTATCTGAGTTTCCCAATATGTGTGGCACCGTAAGGCATGCCCCGGAGAAAGCGGCCGATATAGAAATAGTGAACCTGGTGAGAAATTATTCTCATAAATATAGGGATTAATAACATTTTGGCATCTCTAGATGAGTGTGTCAATGGATCTATCTATATAGATCTATATCCCGCTAATAAAATATTAGGCTTGGTGTGGAACTCCCCATGATTTGGGGTAGTTAATCATTGGGAATCCTGATCAATGACATCATCAATGTGGAACTTTCTATCTATCCCTGGAATATTGAATGGTGTTTCATCACTGGGAATTTATTTCCTACTATCTGAACTGATAGGTGAATCTTCCTGCTTTTAAGGACCCAAACTACAGTTATAGGAAACCAATCGCCTCTCTCTTGTAGACGCAGGTATAGGGGAAATTCTAATACAAAAACCAGACACCGCTTCACCTCTTCAACGACAACTACCGTGACCACAACTACTGGGCTCCCATGCCACATCTCACAATCCTAATTTATTCAAACGAGGGTGACCGATACTATTTTTCAAAGGTACAAATAGGGGGTCATTCTGATTAGGGATATGGACCATAATGATTTAGAGGCATTTGTGCCCCACTGGTGTTATTTCACCAAAGGTCCATGCAGGGAGACACTACTCCACACTCTGATATTCAATCATTTTGGAAACCTCTCCCCAGAATGATCTTATGACTCACTGCCTTACGTTGATGAAGTAATGGGTTTCCATGTCCTCCTGACTGTGAATTTGGCCATCGAGCCACCAAGGAGGGCTCCCATCAGGCCACGAAAATGACACCATCTATTCTTCTACACCAAGGATCAGGTGGAAAATACCCCTTCATATTTATCCATATCTTGGATAACCCAATTTCAATGGCGGGTGCAATCTCAGGAGGATTCCCACCAGGGGGAATCATATTCCATGGCTTTAGTAGACCGAACCACAACTGAGATGTTCTATCACCTCCCTATTACTACAGAACTAGGGAATCTCTATGATCAATCATTATTGGGGCATCAACCACCCCATGGGAAGGTTATGTTGACTCTCTGGGTTATCGGTGCAAGTAGAAGTCCCCATTGGTCTACCCACAATGATTAGATTCACTACTGAGGTCCTCCATGTACCATCATTATCCAGAGTATAGGCCCTCCCCACTCTTGCACTCAGTATGGAGGTCCTCCCCATGTTCATGATCCCATTTATGGAGGTTTTCCCCATATTTTAGATCATCAATGCAAATTTCCTCCTTGCATCATCACCATCTCATGTTGGGGTATTCCCCGCAATGGCACTAACCAGAATGAAGGTCCACCTCACCCTATCACCCATCAGCATGGAGGTCCTCCCCATGTTCTATTAGAAATTTTTATAGGTGCTCCCTGCACCCTAGATCATCCAAGTGGGTGTCTTCCTCTCTCTAATACCAACAATTGTTGAGGTCATCCACATGTCAAACATATAACCTACCCTAACGAACCATCTTAGGGAAGGAGGCTGCTTCATTGCTTCCTAAGGAAGATCCTGGAGAGACCTCGAATTGTGTTCAAACCCATCCACTTGGAAAACTCTAAAGTGGAATGTGACATAGTGATGAATCCCTCACCCCGATCCTATATATCATGGTCTAGGGAAGGAACTAAGAATATCAACTTTATCCTGCAGAAAACTGAGATGCACTAGATCATTGAATCCCTTTATAGATACATATAGGAGGAAGAAGATTTCGCTCCTTTTAGGTTATGTTGTGCAATCCTCTTTGTCATCGCTAGGATCATTTTATACTTCAACAGGAGATCATGGATAATTATTTTAGGGACTGATCGACATTGAGCACTAGCCTGGTCCACCACCAACGAATCCCCCCATCTGTTGGAAGCAGTGATCAACACCCAATCCTATAGGGGAGTGGTGATACAGTTAGTGAATTCAATAGAAGACAACCCAAGATGTAGCAGTTTGTTCTCGCGTGCATCATACTCTCCACCGACTAGTATACCAATATAATGGTCTACATTAGTGTAATTACCAGTCCCTCAAACACCCTGATTTGATGAATGTGGAATCTAAGGGTCGGATCTCGAGTTTTAGGTGAGAAGTTTGTGGGACATTCTCACAGCAAACCATCTCCCCCGAGATGTTTTGGACAATTGCAACTACAAGCTTCAATATTCTAAACTCCCTCACCCAAGATGAGGTTGTGTGATTCTGTTTAACCATAGGGATGATGCACTTATGTCTCCTTCATCAACAGTAATTCATACCAAAAATCCAGGAACACTTCAACAACATTGGATAGCAGTTCCACCTAGTTGAGTTGGTCGCACTCTGTATTTCTCAGCACCCTACATCACCCAGTTATCATCAGACCCTCTAGAAATGATGTGTCTAGAGCTTCACTGTGCTTCGTAGATTTATAAAAGAGGCTTCCTCGCATGTCCATATCCATGGATGGGGTGAGTATGGTGCCCCACATTTCAGTCATGTCTTGTGCAAACCTAGTTCTACTGGTGATATCGAGGATATGCCTTCGAGCGTCATCACTGAAAACATGGTCGTTCATGAGATATACCCAGAATGGGGAATTGGTGTAAGGACTAGAGAAGATTAATAGACCACTAGGGCATCACAACACTCAGTACACCCTATATGTGTCCACACTCCCCAACAAAAACAGACGCTTGGCCTTCCTAAACCTTCTGAGTCATTGCCTCTCGGTCGACATCCTAATGAGGGAAAGTCATACACTGGAATTAATAATCCTTTTGATCCATCTAGTTTAGTGAAAACATATAAGAGGATCCTAAAAAGGATCATATACATCAGCAGGTCACTGAACAAAAGAAGGTCATTGATGATCTCCTTTCTGAATGTGTGGCATAATGATGACCAGATTATGATAACCCTCAACCGGGGCAGTAGGGCCAGGCATATCTCCCCCTCAGCAAGGTGCCTACTAGTGATTTCGACAAACCCACCCATTTAGATTGGGTCGAATCCAATGTTTAGGTCAATTTGGCATGGTATGTATCAACAAATCCACCCGAGATGTGTGAAAACCTTCCTCAGGACCCAGCTCAGATTCTGCTAGCTGCTCCTCAGGTTCTACCGATCACTCTGCAGGTTCCTCTAGTAGCCACCCGGGTTATTACACCAGCTACTCCAGGAACCACTATCTATCTTACCACATTAATGAACCTACCAACACATTTCTAGTTAGTAATACTTAAAAAGATAGGAGTCCTCATCATGATGGTCCAATAGATACTCTCATTTCCCACCTTGAGGCTCTTGAAACCCAATAGGTGGCGATCCTGCCTTACTACAAGCCATATCTGGAATGGTTGGATGATATGAAGGCACCCTTGGGCTTCAGAAATCCTACCTCATCCTCTTTTAGTGGAATGGTATATCCACTACAGCATCTGGCCCACTTCATTTAATTATGTGGACCCATGCTAGGAACTCCAGTGTAGTAGGAAGCTTCTATGCTTCGGTGCTTCATAAAAACTTTGGAGGGGCCACGTTCTTTTAGTAAAACTAGTTACTCATCAGATCCATCGCTATTTGGGAGGATCTCGACAGGAAGTTCCTATATCAATTTAGTTCCACCACCTACAAGACTAGTATTGTTGGCCTCTTAAATAACAAGAAAAGGCTAGATGAGAGAGTCATAGATATTTTCACCAAGTGGAAGGGCCTCACATTTTCACCTGACATAACACTAACATAGGATCTATTGAAAATGATATGAGTGGGGAATGTGAAGACTGAATTGGTCCCATAACTCATCACTCAGAACGTCCCATGTGGATTATGGGATTTTTCTAACAAATCTTTGTTTCTGTATGAAGCCTTACAACATGCTAAAAAGGCATGTCAGATTCCTCCTATAGATCATTCAAGAAGATTCTCCAAGGTTGATACCACTAATGTTTCAAAAATAGAGTCCCCTAGATAGCTGTAATTGTTACCGATAGAGCCGCCTCCACAGCCTCACTGAGGGATACCACATTAGGCTAAACCTCCAACTCAGAATCTCTCTCCTCATAATCGGTAGGTGCGACTGCGTAATGCACCACCACCACCTTGGTGAGACAACCAAGTTCCACCACCTCTCAAGGCTTCAGCGCCTCTTCAGGGTCAGGCTCCCAAATCCCCTATCCTTGATCAATGAAACCAGACTTACCCATTCAATGAGGTCCAGGACCCTGGTTAATTTCCGAGTTCCATGGATCATGGAATCCTACGGTTACCAGAATGCAGGAGGTCCAAGGAGGTGGATCTCACTTATCGCTCCAATTACTACCCCTGTCATTGGTTCCTTGGACAAACACTCATGAAATGTAATTTTTTCAATGACTAGATCAAGGACCAAGTTGATTGCAACATAGTTGGATTGGGTCTAGCCCCAGCATAGGTGGCATGTGTGACTGCAATGATTGACAGTGATAGCGATGGAGAATGGAAGTTGGTCCCTCACCGTGGGTCTCAAAAGTATGATGATCGGTTAGCATGTAAGAAAGTTGCTCGATCCCATGGTATTATATCTATCCATTTGAATCAACTCGATCCATCCAAATTTGTTTTGCTACCTCCAGCTACTACTTATTCCTTAACATTTCATCCTACCATCTCCTGGAAAGGCAGGAACCGATGACACAAGGAGAAGAAAATTCCTCCGTTGTGCCAATGTCACCCCATACCCTTGTATATTTCATTTCCTCAGGTTATGGATTGTCCCTATAGTTCACCAAATAATGGATGATTCCTCAAGTGATGATCATGAGTATACCTTAGTGAACATCATCAATCTAGTGGACCCATACATGGTCCTCAAAGATGGTAAATTCTAGGAATAACCTCCTAATGTCCCTAGCTAATGCCAACATCAACAAAACTGTGGATATGTGAACCATAAAAGTGCACCATCTGGCGCTTCCAACCAATCCAAGAATGCCATTGAGAACATATAGTAGACCTAACATAGATCTCATCATGAACAACCTTCTAATCTTCTTTCATTATATTCACCCACGACATTGTTCTATATTCAGTTGTGGAAAGACCTCAGTCATCTGGCCATCAGTCTGTGGTCACTATGCATAGTTTAGTAAACAAACAGTGGGATATCCTCAGCACAAGCCGAAATCCTCCAGTTTCACCTTCAGAATATAATATAAATCCTACCATAGAGAAACCTTCTATTAGTAGAAATTTGCAACTAGCAAAAAATTATGATGTGCTCAAGAACCTGTCTATTATTCTTGTAACACTTTTGATCCTAGAGGCTCTCCTTATATCTTCAAACAAGTGTGAAGCCCTCATAGAGTCTTTAATAATCCCCCTCTGGTTCAAAACAGTGTTAGTGGCTATAAAGGAATTTCATGATGAGGAGTCCGAACTTGCAGAATGTCAGGACATTATTTCATTCTCATGAGAAGATGAAAGTTCCACCATATAAGGGATCATTTTACTGTTGTATATTACTGGCCAATTAAATGGCATGGAATTTCTTCAACATGTTGTTGACACGGGTTTTGGGATCAATCTTATCCCACCCTAGACACTCTAGAATATGGGGTTGTCTGATGTAGACCAAAATCCCTCTAACCTAAATATTCAAGGTTATGACAGAAAAGAGCAGAAACCTATGGAAAAAATATTCTTGAAGACCCCATTAGGTGGCCTGATTTCCAGCACAGAGTATATGGTTATCTCACAGTACACCACCTATAATATGTTGATGGGTAGACCCCGGATCCATCTGTATGCAACAGTCCCCTCCTCATATCACTAATACCTCAAGTAATCCCTTAATGGTCGAGTTGGCATGCTCTAATGTGACGAATCTCCCTTTTCCTCTTGTGAATCCCGCTACCTAAATGTTGACTATTACAAGAGAAAGGACAAGAAGGTTCTTAATAATGAGTTTGAGCATACTACCATTGTGGTTGACCCATGGGATGGCCTGAATGCTGACTACATTTTCCAAATTCACTAATTGGAGGCCACAACCCCAGACATGGGACACTTTTTCTTCATCCCTAGGAAAAGGGGAAAGCTTGTTCCCCAGTATAGGGAGCACAGAATTATCACTTCATACTCATACATGAATTAGGATTGAGTGATCACAAAACCCCTCACCCCTATAAGGTATTAGTATGTTCACCCCATGGCAACAACAATACATCATACGTGTTTTTTCCATTGGGATGGGTTGAAACGACTCAATTCCTCATGCCACTGCTGCTTTGGTATTATCAAGTGTGGCCCATTAGTATCAAGGCCTGATGGAATCGGATGGATAACTTTCTCCATTATTATTTCGGCAAAGCAAGAGTTCCACAATGAAGATTACACTATCACTCTATCTGGATCCTTTATTTCTTCAGAATCAACCAATTCAGAAGAATTTCCCCATATCAATGATTATCTCACTACAGATAGTGAATAGAATTTAGAGGATGTACCCCTACATTTGAAGAAGTTTTCTCTGCCACCTTTGATGAATTGGTGTTGGTGAACCTCGGCACCGAGATAGATCCAAAACCAACACTAGACAATGCATCCATTTCTACAGTGGAGCAGTGGTATTATGTGGGTTTCTTGAAGCAGCATCGAGATGTATTCCTCGGGAGCTATGATGAGATTCCAGGGATGGATCCTCAGGTCTCCAACCACCACCTTGGTCTCTTGATGAACCATCATGTGTTCAAATAGCCTTCTAGAATGGTGAACCCTTCACTTGGTTCCATGGTCAAGGCTAATGTTGATAATCTTCTTAAAGCCAACTTCATCATGGTTGTCTAGTACCCAAAATGGATAGCCAACATATTTCCCATCTAAAAGAATAATTGACAGATCTGAGTCTGTATTGACTTATGGGATCTCAATTTTCAATGTCGAAAGGATGATTTTTTCCTTCCAATGACAGAGCAGTTGATCAATGCTACTGCTGGATTTGAAGATCTCTCCTTCAGGGATGGTTATTCCTGATATAATCAAATATGAATGGATACCAAGGATTAACATTTTACCTCATTCAAAGAACCAAATGTTACTTTATGTTACAAAGTAATTCCTTTCTGTCTGCAGAATACAGGTTCTACCTATCAGCATTCCATGAAATAAATATTCATTGGTGGACTGCTACGTGGATGAATTGGTGGTCAAATCCTACTAGCCTAATGATCATCTTAGAGATCGTAAAAAAATTTTGAGCTTCCTCCACTCTCGCCATCTTATGATCAACCCCTTGAAGTGTGCCTTCGGGGATACCTCTAGAAATTTTAGCAGCTTCATCATTAGATATAGAGGCATTGAGATTGATCCAGAGAAGATCAAGGTCATCAGTCAGATGCCTCATCCGAGCAACATTTAGGGGCTCCAAGGATTTGAAGGCTAATTATCCTTCATACACTGATTCATTTCAAACATGGCTGGAAAGTGTAAGAAATTTTTCTAGATCATGAAGAAAAGTTTCTACTACTAGTATGATGAAGATTGTTAGGCCACTTTGGAATAGATCCAGAATTATATTCTACAGCCTTTGGTTCTAATGTCACCAATCTTCGTAAAGCTACTTATCCTTTATGTGGCCGCTCTAGAATGGTACCTTAGTGCCATTCTCATCCAGAAGAACAAGGAGGTGACAGGGAATAATTTATACTATCTCAGCCACATGATTCTCAATACAGAGAGTGTATATTCTTCTATCGAGAATAGATTCGTCACACTAGTATTTTTGGTCTAAAATTGCAACATTACCTACAACGCCATAAGATACAACATGTGTCTCACATAGACCCACTAAATTATATTCTGAATAGCCCCATGTTGAGAGGTCGTATGGATTAGTGGGCACTGATCCTTCAATAGTTCTAAATTAGGATTATCCCCACATAATTCTATCATGTTACAAACACCGGGAGACTTCCATGCTACCCATATAGCCCCTACGAAGTAGTCTTTGGATCATTATTTCCCATATTAATCCATCATTTAAGTGGATCAATCCATACCATGTTGGCAGATGCAGTTTCATGGCGCTTCGTGAAGCCCAACTAATAGGAGACTAAATGATGCCAGGTTTAACAAGGCAGGCCTGGTTATCTTATTCACCATGCCTGCAAATTCTTCCTTACCCTATTTGTTCTTATTGTCATAAGGATTCCCCAAAAATGAGGCCATGAATCATTCCCTCGTCATTGGTCTTGAGATTTACCTTGATATTGATGTTCCCCACCTACATGTGAAAGGGGAATATGAATTGGTTATCAAGTAGATCAGCATGAACTACAGCATTAAGAAGCTGTAACTTATACTGATGTTAGAGAAAACTTTCCAGATAATGGCCTCGTTCCCTTATCATCTAGAAGTTACTCATGTCCCAAGGTTATATAATGGACGAGCAAATGTCTGGGCCAGTCTTGTTGCATCTCTTGCAGAGCCTGACCAGGATGAATTGATTATCCCTGTAGCGCATCAAAGAGTCACTGCTCCCATCACTCTAGATGATGAAAATATCTAAAAGTTGATCCATATCACCACTTTTGCATCCATGTTGGGACCCTCGGGTCCCCCTGCCACAGCAGAAGGGGCCTCTAGCTAGACAACTCCCTTAATCGAGTATCTCCATCCCAGTAATCTCTCGACAAACTGAGCCGAACATGATTGATTTTTTCGGCGCATAGTATAGTTCACCCTCTAGAGTGGTCCTAGTCTTAATAATATCCACTATAGACTTGGTTTTGATGGTTTCCTCCTCCGTTTCATTCAATGAGATGAGATTCCCCAGGTTATCTAGGAAGTTCATTCTTGTCCTCGTAGATCTCAATAAGCAGGGTCAAACCTCTCTCATCAGATCTGAAGTTTGGGGTATTTTTAGACCACCATGATACATGACTGTATCACGTTTTCCAAGAGATTTTGAGGGTTCCAGATCCATGATAATTTGGTTCATCAGCCTACATAGCCTCTCTATACTACCATGTAATATTGACCCTTTGCAGTCTTGGGATTCGAATCGTGGGACCATATCCACTAGAAAAATCTCTCTAGTGCATTTTTATCCTATCCACTACGGATTTCTTTTCCAAGTGGGAAGAGGAAATTCCACTCAAGGAAGTCAAGTCATGTTCTATAATTTATTTTGTGAGCTCCAATATCATCCATTAATTCTGAGTCCCTCAGATCATACACACTGATAATGGCAACAAATTCTAGGTAGCTGAGCTGAATAAATTGTACCCCAAGTAAATTATATGTTCTAAACATACCTCTCTATTTCACGTGAAATCAAATGAGTGGATTGAGTCATTCAATAAAACTATCGTTAACATCTTGTAGAAGATGGTTATTTAGAACAAGAAGAGATAGTCAGACAAGCTTCTCAATGCTCTATAGGTTTAATGAACAATGACTCTTAATTCCACCCTGGTTACCCCATATTCTATACTGTACGGAAGACTGGTAGTCCTACCCATTGATATTTAGTTTTCATCACTCTGCACACCCTTTTACAAATAGTATATGTCAGACAAGGTAGTGGTAGTCCATCTAGTTGAATTGGAAGCCCTCAATGAGAATAGGCTCCAGGACTTGCAAAAATATGGAGAGGCATCAGAACAAGATAAATAGAGCTTTCATTCATAAGGTTTGTCTCTATTCATTCCTTTATGGTGACACGGTATTGGCCCTGAGAATGCCAATGATTCTCGACAGGAAGCCACCAAATTTGGAACCCAAATAGGAGGGACCCTATATCATTCATAGGGTTTACTACAATGGTGTTTACTCTCTATTCACCCTATATGGTGAGTGTATCACTCATCCCACAAATTATAGATTCCCCAAGTAGTAATTTTCATGAGTTTTCCCCACATCCTATGTGATGATAAATTGAAATCGGTAAACATACCTTCTTGTACAAGCTCGACGACATTAAACTAAGATCTCTCTCATCCTTTTCACAATACATTAAACTATACGGTTACCAACACACCTCATGCATCCCTTTTTTTGGGTCTCCATCATCTCCCACTTCTTAAAGGACCCCTGAGTGGTATGGATGCTCAGCCTTATGGATCATATACTATTTTGGGACAACATCCTGGAGGATCTCGAACAACATTTTGATAAAAGTAACACATTGTGAATATAGTCAAGAGTTGATGCTGAATTTTTTGTTCCCATTACATGTCACACTATATGGATATTTTGTTTTGAACATGGTCGACATTTATTCTCTATCATTATAGACAACTGCATGGTCTACCAAATATCAGGTGTAGTGATTCACCTTTTTCTTCCCTTCTATCCCACGCGTAAGATAATAAATTGGGCATCTACGGTTTGAGCTCTATGACCTTAAACTAAGATCTCCCTTGTCCTTACCTCATGACATTAAACTACATGGAAATTAAAGAACCACATATTTCTTGATTACCATACTCATGGGATGCATAGAAACACCCAGACATTTTACCTTTGGGTCCAACCCCATGTACAACAGATTCTACCTTCCTTCTAGCCTCTCGACCTAAGTATCCCAAAATCACATGGTGTGATGTGCACTCTTTTCCCATTCTTGTTAGGCTTAAAACTATCGTGTCATGTGTCCTCCTTTAGGGATATCCCGTCTTCATCCTTACCATATAATTTTAAACTGCACGGAATTCAAGAACTGTATATGGCTTGATTCCCATGCATATGGGATATCTATGAACACCCAAACGTTTTGTATTTGGGTCCAGCACCAAGTTTCCCACTTTCAACCTTATGGTATGAGATTCCTTTTGTAATAATATGATGTAAAACTACACAATATTCTATAGCTATGGGTGGATTTATTCATGCCCTCGCTAGATATGTAGGAACACCCAAGTGTTTTTTCCATGGGTCCAACATAGGCCCCATAAGTTATGGATTTATTAAGCCCTTAGTCCAAGATTCTTATGGTATTACAAGGTGTATAATTTGGACTTCTTTTGTTCTGTTCACATAAAATATATAAGAGTAACACCATGACCCCCCCCCCCACCCTCGACCCCTGTTTGATTTTCCCTTTCATCTAAATCCGTACCACCTGACGTTAAACTCCGTGGAATATCTAGAACTATGTATGAATTGATTCTCATCCTTATGGGATACATAGAAACACCCCAAATTTCCTTCTTTGGGTCTATACCTAGATTCCTAAACCTTTTAGAGCCTTCCGGCCTTATCCTACAGTCATATTTCTATAACCTTAAACTAATATCTCATCCATCCAACATGACATTAATATATTCTATGAAACTTTCTTGACATTAAACTAAAAATAAATCATGGTCCTCTATGCATGAATTTAAAAGGTAAGTACCCATTTTCATCCCGCAGGATGTTAAGCTGCAGGGCACATTGCCAAAATCCCCTTCTTACAGCCCCTTGGCCCGAGTCTCCTCTTGGGAGTGTGTGGTGTGGTGTGAGGTTTCTTTATCCTTATTCACATCAGGATATTTTTTCAATTCCATACTCATTCCCCTTTTGATTTATTATATTCATCTATATCATTAATTTATGACGTTAATCTTCATGGCATTCCAGAATTATGTACGGCTTCATTCCCATCATTATGGGATGTAGGAATGCCTAGATATTTTGGCTTAGGTCTATCCCTGGGATAACCAACCAATTTTACCCCATTATTCTTCTCATCTCCACGATTTGTATATCCTTATTTGATCCCTTATACCTCTTACTTGCCTCATAAATATTCTTATATGAGCTATGGTTAAGGACCTAGATTTTTGGATTCTATTTGGACATGCTCTCATTTTATTTCCACACTTCATGCAACCCTTAATTTGGGTTTTCATCATCTCTCACATCCTAAAGGACCCTCGGACAGTATATATTCTTATACTTATGGTTTTCCTATCATTTTGGTCCAACATTCTGAAATATTTCAAACTACATTTGATATAGGTCCCATGTCATGAATACGGTCAATAGTCAACCCTCACTTTTTTCCCATCCCAGGTCAGATAATATGGATAATGTTCTTTGAAAATGTCAATAGTTTTCCTCTTTCATTACATCAACCACATTATTCCCTAAATATTTTTTTCATGATTCACATCCCTTTCCATTTCATCATGTTTAGACAAATCTTCAACACCCTTGGTGTTATCCCTCTGTGCACCTATGAGTGTTGAGAGGACAAACCAGCATCATGGGGTCATCTCTGACTCTGCACCTTCGTTCCTTACTGTGTGCTACCATGTGTTGTTAATATATTCTATTCCCTTGTTTCCCATGCCAAAAATAGATCACGAGTGCTTAGGGATTTTGGTAAGTTGTTTTCTTTCATGAAAGAACCACACTTTCCTATGGTCTGATCTCTACAACCATAAACTAGGATCTCCAGTGTCCTTAACGCATGAATTTAAAATTCATGGAATTTCATAACTACGTGTGGCCTGATTCTCACCCATATGAGTTATGTAGTAACTATGAGGTTCTTTACCTATAGGTCTATCCATGTATTCCTAAACTTTTCCACCCCCTTCTCAGTTGGGGTTTTCCTCTGAGAAAAGGTGCGGTATGATGTGGACTTCTTTTGTCCTCATAAACATTTGGTTGCCACATGACTCTATACTTCACCTCTCAACCCCATTCGGTCAGAACTCTATGACCTTTAAACTAAGACTTATAATATCTTAGTTCACATGACATTAAATAGTGTAATAGTAGTGATTTTCCTCCCCTAAGAGGATATCATTCTTTTTAGTATTTTCTATCTACCATAACATTTTCAATAACTATTTGGGGATTGATTCCCATTCCCATGAGTTATGTAGTGATGCATAGGGTCTTTATCTAAGGTTCAGTCGCAAACCCTTTCATATTTCTAGACACTTTTCCCTATCCCCTTTCAGAAACATGTGGTGTGGTGTGGACTAATTTTTTTCTTCATTCACGTCGAGTTTATGTACCCCACTGCATATCTCTTATTTGGGGTGACCATGTCCTTCAACGCATGACCTTAAACTATGTCCCCACCCTGGATAAGTTCAGGATGCCCCATGATAATTATGGGATGGTTACGTTTTCTCTCCATAGAGGACTACCCCCACCAGTGTTGGTTTTTAACCACGATGTGATTCAAGAACTACGTTCAGCTTGATTCCTGCCCTCATAGGATGCATAGGGTTTCATGGGCACCTCACCTTAGGCCTAGCCACATGTTCATTCACTCTTCCATATATTTTCCCCTAATTATGGTACAAACATTATGACCCTAAATTAGGATTCCCCAGTCCATGTAACATGACTTTAAAACTATTGACCATGGGTATAAGCAATATGACCTTCAAAAATGTGTAACATCCTGGCTATATGACGCTAAAATATTTCATGAATTTTTGTCACTGTATGATGTTAAAACTACTTGTATATCATCTAAATTTTCCTGATGTAAAACAGTAAGCTATTCTGGGTCTTTTCTAGAGATTTCTCATCTGGAAATAGGTTTCATATCAATTCATTCCGATATGCTCGCTGAGTGTGATTTTTTCATAGTGGCGTAGTTTTGAGAGTGTGGGAATTGATTTTAATATCCTATCACCCCATTTCCATCCTTGTCATGCCCCTAATTTGGGATCATAATATTCTTACATGTCTGAAGGAACCCCCCAGCAGTATGGATGCTCAGCCTCAGGAATCGCTTGTTGTTCATATAACAACCCTTCTCTTTATTTCATATTTATTGATGATTGTTTATATAAAATTTACTTCATAAAACCCAAAAAAATAAAGAGTTCTAGTGTATTTGGGGATTATTAACATTACATGAAAAATTAAAACAAAAAATAAAATATCTTTTCTGAAAACTTCTTTTACATGACCACAATATTCCTTCGTACATAGCATTGCATGGGATAACCTGAGAACATACATAAGAAAATGGTGAGTTATAAAGCATAACAAGGGAGTAAATAAGGTATAACATGAAAAATACTATACATTTTCGGCAATAGACATATCAATGGATCATAATATAAACATGAACATTAATTCATGATATAGGAGATCATCATGACATGGAAATGTGGAAACAACGTAAAACACTACATCATTACCATAAAAGAATCAGGTTAACCCCTATCCCAACATGATGGAAAAAATTACTATAACAGAATAAGTTAAACCCCTATCCCACCATGAAGTATCATGATACTAAACATTAACCAATGAATTGGATCTCTATAAGGGAGTACCCTTCAAGAACGTTTTAATCTCATGCTTAAGTGTGCCACATAGATCATATAACATGGATTCATTAAACATCATAATTTATTCCATGATAAAGGAATGTGGAATAAATATATGAAAGTATATAATAAATAAATATATGTACATAATGCTGAATACCCTTGATAGATAAATGTGCATGGTATTCAGTACATGATGATTTTGGCATGGAAAAGCGCATTGCAATTTCGGCAGCATAACAACATCACATAAGGATTCGTAAAATGGGTTGATGAGAGGGAAAGGGGTATATCATGTAAGGACACAACCTTAAACATTACTTATTGTTGAATTAAATGAATAATTCACATTGAGGATCTTTTCAGGTTTAGAGTTTTAGAGAATTGGGACATAACTATTATATATCAAAGATTACAATGTAGACAAATCTACTCAACTTCCATTTTTTTCACAAAAAAAAACTCTTGAACAAAAGATTCATCTCTTGTTCCTTGTTTTAAACAGCCTGACAATTCCTTGATCCCATCCTTGACCCTACTCAACTTTATGTCCTGTGAAAACATATCAAAAACATGGGATGAGAATAAAAAGCTTAGTAAGGTTTATAACAATATGAAAAGAAAACATTAGTTTATGTATACCTAATAATCAATGAAATCATACTTTACTCATAAACCATAAGCAATTTAACATACCTCATGAAATCATAGGATTTATGAATAACTCATAGAAATCATAAGACATAAAGGTAACTTAAGGAATTCATAACATTCTTACATAGGGATTAACCCCCATGGTTACGTTTGGAATACCCATCACAGTATATTTCCTAAATCTCTTCGGATAAACCTTAACGTTTAACCCCTTTTTGTTACCCAGTGCATTGGAGAGCTATATCGGGCTCACCCGCCCTTAGTTTATCACGGAACCACCCGTCTTCATAAACAATGCCCAAAAACCATAACATAATCATAGCACATAACTTAAGAATAAAATAATTATAACATTCATATATTTCAATAAAAATATAACATTTTAAGATATTGAAATAATTAATCCATTCAAAAACCCATTTTCAAAACCATTTAAAACATTTCATAAAGAGATTTTTGAATAAAAGTGTCCCATACCACCATGAAGATTTTAACATTTTAAACCCTTAATATCCATATAAATAAATCCTTAAAACCATTTTGAAAACATGTATATTAATGAGAAATATTTATAAGAACGAATCATTAAAACATTTAAAGCGATATTTTAGTTAAAGGGTTTTTACCAAAATTAGAGACACTTGAATATAATAATTGAGGAATAACATTTAATCAGAACTGTATAATATCATGAGAATAAATGGAATCATGATATAATATTCCAAAGGATAGTTTATACACAATATAATAGTGAATTGGTGCATAACAACAATGAAGTCTCAATATAAATGTAAAATGAGATGAAATCCCTTATAAAGAAGGTATCCTTAAATTAAGGATAAAAAAATCTCATAATTATGTGTGAAAAATATAAATACACCCAATATAAGTGGATATTAAGTATAAAACAATCAAATTTCAATCACACGTATTCAAAGGATGACATATTCAATAACTACATGTTGAACCCAAAGAAATAGAAATTGGGTTAATAAGTTCCTTTGGTAAAATTCAACAGCCTAACGGCCTCACCATAAAATTCATAAAATTAGTTGATGAGAGATAAAGTGGTATCTCATCACTTGGACATAAAATTTACATCAATAAAGATATATAAAAACATATCCCAACATAAAAATATGTAAATTAAAAGTCATAACAAAATAAGTCTTTTAAAAAGAGGAGTGTGAAAGGTTCCCTTACCGATTTGGGAAACTTTTGAAATGTACCCCCCATGAAAGATGGGTCATACAATGAAGATATAAATACCCATAAATGAGATTATATTATTTAATTATTAAAATAATGGGCATTAAATAGACCACACAAAAGGAAATAGTGTCCAATGTTGCATGAATCTCACGGGAATAAAAAGTGAGATGAAAATCCCCTTATGAAAATTCTGCAGCCTAATGGCGCCACATAAATCATCCAAAAATGGATTGATGAGATAAAATAGGGTATCTCGTCATATTGACATAAAATTTAATGAAAGAGTAATATATAATACCATCCCCCAACCTAAGAAAGAGTAGCTTAAAATAAGTGTCATAAAAGAGAGTACTTTAAAAGAAAGAGAGAGGTTGGATCCCTTACGAAAATTCGGCAGCCTAACGGCGCCACTCAAAACATCCAAAATGGATTGATGGGAGAAAATAGGGTCTCTAGTAATATGAACATAAAAAATTACAGTAATAGTAATGTAAAATAACATCCCAATCATAATAAATATGAGCTTAAAAGGAATGACATAAAAGAGTGTACTTAAAAAGAAAGGGAGAGGTAGGATCCCTTACCTCAAGTCCGAATTGTCTTGTTCGTATCATTATATTACTGAATAATAAAATTTGGTCAATTTATAATTTCTTAATGTCCTCCTTTTTATATTATTATTCAGTTCATATCACATATTATAATGTTATAATAATTGGTTAATAATGTGAGTTCATATCAGACGTTTTTGTCGATGTTTGGTACATGAGTCAAAAATAAACTTGTTTGAAAATTATTGTCCATGTAGTTATAATTAAATCATCTCCAGAATTGTATTAATTATTTAAATATCATATATATCAAGTAAATATTAATTTTATACTATTACATAACATTTGTAGATAAAAATAAATGAAATGCACCGTTCATGGAGACAGTAGGTCGTACGTACGCATGAACGCTACTTTCATTTCATTGACAAATTAATGGAATTAAAAATAATTGAGATATATATATATATAATAATTCCAGTATAATATTTTTTTTTATAGGTCACATATGTTCATTAATTTCATTCTTTATACATTCCATGTATTGCATTAACGAATCATGTCACTTGAGGGGGCGGTAGTCTACACTTCCTCGTATGAAATTATCGCATTTTCACAACATGAAAGGCATAAAGGTATGGTTTAAATATAAAATAAAGAAGAATATGGAAAACATAAATACCATATATATCATATATAAAAAATAGTTACATCATAATTGCCACCCTGAAAGGTGTTAAGAGAATATTGAACAATCATCGTTTTGCGAGGTAGTAATTCACCATCCACAGAAACAGTATGTTCTTTACCCATTAGATGGAGGTGTGTGTAAGTGTAGCTCGAATCCTTCACATAACATCATACTAGTATATTGGAGATACTTTTGTTATTACAAAATAAAGGAATAAAAATATTTTAGGGGTTCAGAGAAGCAAAATAAAACAAAAGAACACAAGTGAAGACATTACATTTAAATCGGGTAACTCCTCTTGGGTTGAACCAAAAGGGTTACATGAAGAGCATTCTGCCAAAGGTGAGGCTTCAATAATGAAGATAGGGATTTGGAGAGATGAAATGGGTAGGGGTTGGCCGATCCAAAGGCTTTATAGGTGTGGGTAAGGTGGTAGAGGTGGGGGTCTTTTATAAGAGAAGAGGGGCACTCTTGGAAAGTTATAAAATATTACTTTATTATAAAATGCTTTTCGGACTTTAAAGGTCCCAAAAGGATATATTTCGAGGCTAAGGTGATACGTTTTCTAAATCCACCCATCCAATAGGTTTTTGAAAAGTTTAAGACTTAGATTTAACACTATATTCTAATTTTATTTAAATCGTTCATTTATGAGGTAATCACTGTATCATCAGGGTGTCATAAATAAAATAATTTATTTAATGTCTAAAATTATATAAAAAAATTCATGATGTAGGAAATATTTTTAACTTATAATGAATATTTATAGTCAAATATATGACTTGTATAAACCCATGTAAAAATTTTCATATTAAAACAATACATGTTTGTGACATTTTAATATTAACTTTAAATAAAAAGTTATTACTGTCATTTTCCAACCAAAGTGGCTTCATTGGGTCCCCAAGTTGTCCCATGGATTTTCTTGGTCGTCCATGACTCATCCAATAAGGGTAGGACATGTTTCAAGGTCATTTAATATTATTATTACATTATCATTACCTTAAATTACACTAATTACTTTTAATCGCGATTAATAAAACATAAAAGTTATTCTTCACCAAAAAATAATTTTAATCTCATTGAGCCACATTTTACTTCCTAATGACAACCATGTATGTAGGATTTTTGAAAATCAAATCATAGAAGTGGTAAAGTTTCATTTAAATGAAAAATCAGTTTCTTTAACTACTACTTAGTGGTTTCATTATTCATCAAAAATTGAGGTTTTTCAGAAAAATACCAAAACTTCACCCTAATCTATATTTGATATTCCGAATTAAAAAATTATTTCTATTTTACAAAATTCAAAATATATAAGTTGCATTAATTAATTTAATAATTCATTCCCACTGTCAAAACAAATAGCGTGTTTTTAAGAAATAATATATAGTAAAAGACTGACACTAATTTAAGTCCAATTTCAAAGTGAAATTAATTCCAATGACCACCATCTGATTAAATGGTAGAAATATATTCAAAATAAACTTTAAAATCAATTAAAAAGATAATCTATCCATAAAAATAAATCAGATGAAAAAAAGGTTTTGAATTAAAATGCAACATATTGACTAAAAATGATCTTTATCGAAAAAATAAAAAAAAATTACACAAAGTAAATATTGATGTCCAGATTCTAAAGAAGGGTTTCATTATGTCAAATAAAAAATATAAAATTGTAAATAGTATATTTAAAAATGGTTCTCCATAAAAAGGTGGTTAATCGACCTTTTAACGAATATTAGAATATTCATGCTTAAAATTGGATTCATTTTCATTTTAAGCCTCTAACATTTATTGGATAAAAGTAAAAATATTCGACAAACATATATAATCATTTTGTAGTTAGTTCCATTCATTCCCACCATTACAACGGCTAGGGGTTAACTACCATTTAAAATAATATTATTTTATTATTAGTGTGCAATGTAAGATTTCAAAGAAACTCGTTGTTCCGTATTGGGTACGCCATCGAGCATAGCATTACCTTTAAAGTAATATTAATATTTTATTCAAAAAAATATGGATAAATATGAAAATGTCATATTATTTATTTACCATGGGTGTTACATCCTTCCCCCCTTTTGGGAATTGCATCATCGCAATTTTAAAATTGGGCTTCGAAACTTCATTGAAAATCCCACATCGGAACAAGAGTCAGTAAAACTATCACTTTAAGAGAATGGGAGAGAAGTAAAAATGTCACCCGAGTTAACCCATACTAGGATTCCACTTATGAAAATATGGATATGGAGGAAAAACAAAGGGTCATGTTCTGATGGAGAGTGATAGTAAACATGTCTAGGAGAAAGTTAACCACAAGAAAATCACAAACTTGTGTTGGGTTAAACGGTATTAGATTCCCCAGTAGGAAAAGTTAACAGACAACATTTTTGTTTTAAGTTAATCTTAATTGAGGAATTTATTTTTGAGCTTAACTAAATCATAATGAAACATACTTACTTGTTATGTAGACTTTCAACTTTTACTAGATTCCTTAATCAAACTCATATTTTTTCCAAAAGACGGGTATTTAGGAAGACTTGTTCGCATTAAGAGTATTATAATCAACTTCTAAAGAATCACCTAATCCCCAAAAGAGAACTATATACTTCCCATGTCTTTATAACTTAACCAAAACTAAAACCAAAAAGGTTAGTATGAGATCAAATAATACCCAAAAAGAATAATCCTTTATAAAAAAATCTATTCTTAATCTCCAAAATTTGTCAAACAATACCCAAAGTTCAACAAAGACCATTCAATAAACATCTATCAATATAAATCTTCAAAGTAATCACAACTAAGACTGAAACCCAAATCTCTTATGGATTTAATCACATAGTCTTCCAAGATAATCCTTTACATTTATCTCCAAATATCACCAGTTACTCTTAAAGTCTCATACTGAAAAGTAATTAACCTAATCACATATCCTCCATGATAGGTTAATAATTTCCATAGATAACCCAAAATCAACTTAATATTTATTCCTAAAATCATCAAACTAAAAAAATAATTAGTCAAACTAACCAGGGACTTCATGTAGTCCAGTGGTAGTCGATAAATACCAGTCACACTTTGGTTGTGGGTTCGATTCCCGCAGTTTTGTCCGATGTGATGGGTTGTCACACAGTCTGCATGTTGTCCTTTTTCAAAAACTATATAATTCTTAAAACATTCCCCAAAATGAGATAAAATCTTCCAAAATAACCATAATATAATTTAAACTCAAGTTTATCTCAGGTCGTTCGTATTCCATCATAACATATAGTAACCAAAAATTACCTCAATAGTAAGGATCATATAAACCCTAATGGTTAACTTTATAATTATTACCTGAACTTCCATGCCAAGTTGGTTCTCTCTTACATGATGCATTAGAGAACTCACCAAGGTTCAAGTGGTTGATCATGACTCATGATAGTTGGTTTAGAATAACCACGAGATTTCTCATTGGATCTCCCATTTCATCCAGTCTCTTAATCAGAGAACCACCACAGTTTCCTTCAAACCCATTGTCACTTTGGTGCCTGCTAGATCAATCCATTTACTAAAACCAGAAATATCAGTGTGAGTATATCAACAAAATCATTTTGTACTAATGAGGAAGATAAACACTGAGATATACTTATTCATTAACTTAATATAAAAACTATGACTCTTTCTGAAATCCTAGCCATTATGGTAATGTCACTTATGCTTAAAGAATACCCTAACCGACCTTTGATACCAACTATAAGGACTCGGCCTTAAACATTACTTATTATTGAAGTAAATGAATAATTCACATTGAGGATCTTTTCAGGTTTATAGTTTTAGAGAATTAGGACATAATGATTACATCTCAAAGATTACAATGTAGAAACATATACTCAGATTCCATTTTTTTCACACACAAAAAACTCTTGAACAAAAGAGTCATGTCTAGTTCCTTGTTTTAGACAGCCTGACATTTCCTTGATCCCATCCTTGACCCTACTCAACTATATGTCCTGTGAAAACATTTCAAAAACTTGGGATGACCTTAAAAATCTCAGTAAGGGTTATAACAATATGTAAAAAAAACATTAGTCCATGTATACATAAGAATCAATGAAATCATAATTTACTCATAAAACATAAGAAATTTAACATACCTCATTAAATCATAGGATTTATGAATTACTCATAGAAATCATAAGACATAAAGGTAAATTTAGTCATTAATAACATTATTACATAGGGAGTAACCCTCATGGTTACGTTTAGAATATCCATCACAGTATATTCCCTAAAACTCTTTGCATAAACCTTAACATTTAACCCCTTCGCGTTACCCAATGCATTGGAGAGCTATATCGGGCTCACCCGCCCTTAGTTTATCACGGAACCACCCGTCTTCATAAAAAATGCCCAAGAACCATAACATAATCTTAGAACATAACTTAAGCATAAAGTAAGTATAAAATTCCCACATTTCAATAACAATATAACATTTTATGATGTTGAAATAATTAATCAATTCAAAAAAACCATTTTCAAAACCATTTAAAACATTTAATAAAGATATTTTTGAATCAAAGTGTCTCATACCACCTTGAAGCTTTTAAAATTTTAAACCATTAATATCCATATAAATATATCATTAAAACCATTTTGTAAACATGGACATTAATGAGAAATATTTATAATAACAAATCATTAAAACATTTAAAGTGATATTTTAGTTAAAGGGTTTTTACCAAAATTAGAGACACTTGAATACAATAATTGAGGAATACAATTTAATCATAACTTTATAATATCATGAGAATAAATAGATTCATGATATAATATTACAAAGGATAGTATATACACCATATAATAGTTAATTGGTGCATAACAACAATGAAGTCTCAATAGAAATGTAAAATGAGATGAAATCCCTTATAAAAAAGGTATCCTTAAATTAAGGATAAACAAATCTCATAATTATGTGTGAGAAATATAAATACACCCAATATAAGTGGATATTAAGTTTAAAACAATCAATGTTCATTCAAACATATTCAAAGGATGACATATTCAATAACAACAAGTTGAACCCAAAGAAATCGAAATTGGGTTAATAAGTTCCTTTGGTAAAATTCGACAGCCTAACAGCGTCACCTTAAAATTCATAAAATTAGTTGATGAGAGAGAAAGTGGTATCTCATCACTTGTAAATAAACTTTACATCAATAAGGATATATAAGAACATATCCCAACATAAAAAAGATTTAAATTAAGATTCATAACCAAATAAGTCTTTTAAAAAGTGGAGTGTGAAAGGTTCCCTTACCGATTTGGGAAACTTTCGAAACGTACACCCCATGAAAGATGGGTCATACAATGAAGATTTAAATACCCATAAATGAGATTATATTATACAAATAGTAAAATTATGGGAAGTAAATACACCACACAATAGGAAATAGTGGCCAATGTAGCATGAATCTCACAGGAATAAAAATTAAGATGAAAATCCCCTTATGAAAATTCAGCAGCCTAACGGCGCCACATAAAACATCCAAAAATGGATTGATGAGATCAAATAGGGTATCTCATCAAATTAACATAAAATTTAAAGAAATAGGAATATTGAAGAACATCCCCCAACATAAGAAATAGGAGCTTAAAATAAGTGACATAAAAGAGAGTACTTTAAAAGAAAGAGAGAGGTTGGATCCCTTACGAAAATTCGGTAGCCTAACGGCGCCACTCAAAACTTCCAAAATGGATTGATGAGAGAAAATAGGGTCTATAATCATATTAACATAAAAATTACAGTAAGATTAATATAAAATAACATACCAATCATAAGAAAGATGAGCATAAAAGTAATGACATAAAAGAGTGTACATAAAAAGAAAGAGAGGGGTAGGATCCCTTACCTCAAGTCCGACTTGTTTTGTTCGTATCATTATATTCATGAATAATAAACATTGGTCAATTTAAAATTTCTTAAGGTCCTCCTAAGAATATTATTATTCAGTTCATATCACATATTATAATGTTATAATAATTGGTTAATAATGTGAGTTCATATTAGACGTTTTTGTCGATATTTGGTACATGAGTCAAAAATGAACTTGTTTGAAAATGATTGTCCATGTAGTTATAATTAAATCATCTCCAGAATAGTATTAATGATTTAAATATCATATATATCCAGTAAATATTAATTTTATACTATTCCATAACATTTGGAGACAAAAAGAAATGAAATGCACCGTTCATGGAGACGGTAGGTCGTACGTACGCATGAACGCTACTTTCATTTCATTGACATATTAATGGAATTAAAAATAATTGAGAGATATATATATTATAATTCCAGTATAACATAAATGTTTTATAGGTCACATATTTTCATTAATTTTATTCTTTATACATTCCATGTATTGCATGAACGAGTCACATCACTTGAGGGGCCGGTAGTCCACACTTCCTCGTATGAAATTATCGCATTTTAACAACATTCAAGCATAAATGTATGTTTTAAATATATAATACAGAAGCATATGGAAAACATAAATACCATATATATCATATATGAAATACATTGAAATCATAATTTCCACCCTGAAAGGTGTTAAGAGAAGATTGAACAATCAGCATTTCGTGAGGCAGTAATTCGCCATCCACAGAAACAGTATGTTCTTTAACCATTAGATGGAGGTGTGTGTAAGTGTAGCTAGATTACTTCACATAAAAACATCCTAGTATATTTAATATATATTTTATGTTACAAAATAAAGGAATAAAATGAGTTTAGGGGTTTGTAGAAGCAAAATAAAACAAAAGAACACACGTGAAGACATTACCTTTAAATCGGGTAACTCCTCTTGGTTTGAACCAAAAGGGTTACTTGAAGAGCACTCTGCCAATGATGAGGGTTAAATTATGAATATAGGGATGTGGAGAGATGAAATGGGAAGTTTTTTTCGTTCCAAAGGCTTCATAGGTGTGGGTAAGGTGGTAGAGGTGGGGTCCTTTTATAAGAGAAGATGAGGGGCACTCTTGGAATGTTATAAAATATTACTTTATTATAAAATTATTTTCGGATTTGAAAGGTCCCAAAAGATATATTTCTAGGATAAGGTGATAAGGATTATAAATCCACCCATCCAATATGTTTGTGACACGTTTAAGACTTAGATTTAACCATATCTTCTCATTTTATTTAAATCGTTCATTTATGAGGTAATCACTGCATCATCACGGTGTCATAAATAAAATAACTTATTTAATGTCTAAAAATTATAAAAAAAATATAATGATGTAGGATATATTTTTAGATTTATAATTAATATTTATAGTCAAATATATGACTTGTATAACCCCATGTAAAAAATGTCTTAGTAAAACAATACATGTTTGTGACATTTTAATTTTAACTCTAAATAAAAAGTTATTAATGTCATTTTCCAACCAAAGTGGCTCCATGGGGTCCCCAAGTTGACCCATGGATTTTATTCATCGGCCATGACTCATCCAATAATGTTAGTGCATGTGTCAAGGTCATTTAATATTATTATAACATTATCATTACCTTAAATTACACTAATTACCTTTAATCACGATTAATAAAACATAAAAGTTACTATTCACCAAAAAATTATTTTAATCTCATTGAACCAAATTTTACTTACTAATAACAACCATGTATGTAGGATTTTTTAAAATCAAATATTAGAAGTGGTAAAGTTTTATTTAAATGAAAAATCAGTTTCTTTAACTACCACTTAGTGGTTTCACTATTCATCGAAAATTGAAGTTTTTCAGAAAACTACCAAAAATTCACCCTAATCTATATTTGATATTCCGAATTCAAAAATTATGTCTATTTGACAAAATTAAAAATATATAAGTTGCATTAATTAATTTAATAATTCAATCCCGCTGTCAAAACAAATAGCATGTTTTTAAGAAACAATATCTATAAAAAGATTGACACTGGTTTAACTCCAATTTCAAAGTGAAATTAATTCAAATTACCACATTTGGATTAAATGGTAAAAATATATTCTAAATACACTTTAATATCAATTTAAAATATAATCTATCCATGTAAATAAATACGATTAAAATGAGGTTTTGAATTAAAATGCAACATTTTCACTAAAAATGATCTTTATTATAAAAATAACAAAAATTTACACTAAGTATATTTTGATGTCCAGATTCTAAAGAAGGATTTTATTTTGTCAAATATAAAATATAAAATTGTCAAAAGTATATTTAAAAAGGGTCCTCCATAAAAAGGCGGTTAATCAGCCTTTTAAAGAATATTAAAAGATTCATGTTTAAAATTGGATTCATTTGCATTTTAAGCCCCTAACATTTATTGGATAAAAGTAAAAATATTTGACAAACACATATAATCATTTTGTATTTAGGTCCATTAATTCCCACCATTACAACGGTTAGGTGTTAACTTCCATTTAAAATAATATTATTTTATTATTAGAGTGCAATGTAAGATTTCAAAGAAACGCGTTGTTGCGTATTGGGTACGCCATCGAGCATAGTGTTACCTTTAAAGTAATATTAATATTTTATTCAAAAAAATATGGATAAATATGAAAATTTGATATTGTTTATTTACCTGTGGTGTTACATACTTCCCCCTATTGGAAATTGCATCCTCGCAATTTTAAATTTGGCTTGGAAACTTCATTGAAAATCCCACATCAGAACAAGAGTCAGTAAAACTATCACTTTAAAAGAATGGGAGAGAAGTACAAATGTCACCCGAGTTAACCCATACTAGGATTCCAAGTATGAAAATATTGATTTGGAGGAAAAAAAGGGTTATGTTCTGATTGAGAGTGATAATAAACATGCCTAGGAGAAAGTTAACCACAAGAAAATTACAAACTTGTGATGGGTTAAACGGTATTCGATTCCCCAGTAGGAAAAGTTAACAGAAAACATTTTTGTTTTAAGTTACTCATAATTGAGGAATTTATTTTTGAGCTTAACTAAATCATAATGAAACATACTTACTTTTCACGTAGACTTTCAACTTTTACTAGATTCTTTAATCAAACTCCTATTTTCTCCAAAAGACGAGTATTTAGGAAGACTTGTTCGCGTTAAGAGTACTATAATCAACTTCTAGAGAATCACCTAATCCCCAAAATAGAACTATATACTTCCTCTATCTTTAGACCTTAACCAAAACTAAAACCAAAATGGTTGGTATGAGATCAAATAATACCCAAAAAGGATAATCCTTTATAAAAAATCTATTCTTAATCTCCATAATTTGTCAAACAATACCCAAAGTTCAACAAAGACCATTAAATAAACATTTATCCATAAAATTCGTCAAAGTAATCACAACTAAGACTGAAACCCAAATATTTGAAGGATTTAATCACATAGTCTTCCAAGATAAACCTTAACATTTATCTCCAAATAACATTAGTTACTCTTAAAGTCTCATACTGAAAATTAATTAACCTAATCACATATCCTCCATGATAGGTTAATAATTTCTATAGATAACCCAAAATAAACTTACTCTTTATTCCTAAAATCATCTAACTGAAAAAATTAGCCAAAATAACCAGGGACTTCATGTAGTCCAGTGGTAGTCGATAAATACCAGTCACACTTTGGTTGTGGGTTCGATTCCCGCAGTTTTGTCCGATGCGATGGGTTGTCACACAGTCTGCATGTTGTCCTTTTTCAAAAACTATGTAATTCTTAAAACATTCCCCAAAATGAGATAAAATCTTCCAAAATAACCATAATATAATTTAAACTCAAGTTTATCTCAGGTCGTTCGTATTCCATCATAACATATAGTAACCAAAAATTACCTCAATAGTAAGGATCATATAAACCCTAATGGTTAACTTTATGATTATTACCTGAACTTCCATGTCAAGTTGGTTCTCTCTTACATGATGCATTAGAGAACTCACCAAGGTTCAAGTGGTTGATCATGACTCATGATAGTTGGTTTAGAATAACCACGAGATTTCTCATTGGATCTCCCATTTCATCCAGTCTCTTAATCAGAGAACCACCACAGTTTCCTTCAAACCCATTGTCACTTTGGTTTCTGCAAGATCCATCCATTTACTAAAACCAGAAATGTCAGTGTGAGTATATCAACAAAATCATTATGTACTAATGAGGAATATAAAAACTAAGATATACTTAATCATTAACTTTATCTAAAAACTATGAATCTTTCTGAAATCTTATCCATTATGGTAATGTCACTTATGCTTGAAGAATACCCTAACCTCTAAAGTTATCTAAACCGACCTTTGATACCAATAGTAAGGACCCAGCCTTAAACATTACTTTTTATTGAATTAAATGAATAATTCACATTGAGGATCTTTTTAGTTTTACAGTTTTAGAGAATTATAACATAACTATTACATCACAAAGATTACAATGTAGACACATCTACTCAGCTTCAATTTTTTTTCACAAAAAAAACTCTTGAACAAAAGAGTCATGTCTAGTTCCTTGTTTTAGACAGCCTAACATTTCCTTGATCCCATCCTTGACCCTACTCAACTTCATGTCCTGTGAAAACATTTCAAAAACATGGGATGAGCATAAAAATCTCAGTAAGGGTTATAACAATATGGAAAGAAAACACTAGTACATGTATACATAAGAATCAATGAAATCATACTTTACTCATAAAACATAAGCAATTTAACATAACTCATGAAATCATAGGATTTATGAATAACTCATAGAAATCATAATACATAAAGGTAACTTGAGGCATTCATAACATTCTTACATAGGGAGTAACCCTCATGGTTACGTTTGGAATACCCATAACAGTATATTCCCAAAATATCTTCAGAAAAACCTTAACGTTTAACCCCTTCGCGTTACCCAATGCATTGGAGAGCTATATCGGGCTCACCCGCCCTTAGTTTATCACGGAACCACCCGTCTTCATAGACAATGCCCATGAACCATAACATAATCATAAAACATAACTTAAGTATAAATTAAGGATAACATTCCCACATTTCAATAACAATATAACATTTTAAGATATTGAAATAATGAATCCATTCAAAAAACCATTTTCAAAACCATTTAAAACATTTAATAAAGAGATTTTTGAATAAAAGTGTCCCATACCACCTTGAAGCTTTTAAAATTTTAAACCATTAATATCCATATAAATAAATCCTTAAAACCATTTTGAAAACATTGATATTAATGGGAAATATTTATAAGAAAAAATAATTAAAACATTTAAAGCGATATTTTAGTTAAAGGGTTTAAACCAAAATTAGAGACACTTGAATACAATGATTGAGGAATAACATTTAATCAGAACATTATAATATCATGAGAATAAATGGATTCATGATATAATATTCCAAAGGACAGTATATACACCATATAATAGTGAATCGGTGCGTAACAACAATGAATTCTCAATAGAAATGTAAAATGAGATAAAATCCCTTATAAAGAAGGTATCCTTAAATTAAGGATAAACAAATCTCATAATTATGTGTGAAAAAGATAAATACACCCAATATAAGTGGATATTAAGTGTAAAACAATAAAAGTTCATTCACACATATTCAAAGGATGACATATTCAATAACAACAAGTTGAACCCAAAGAAATCTAAATTGGGTTAATAAGTTCCTTTGTTAAAATTCGACAGCCTAACAACGTCACCTTAAAATTCATAAAATTAGTTGATGAGAGAGAAAGTGGTATCTCATCACTTGGACATAAAATTTACATCAATAAGGATATAGAAGAACATATCCCGACATAAAAATATGTAAATTAAAAGTCATACGAAAATTAGTCTTTTAAAAAGAGGAGTGTGAAAGGTTCCCTTACCGATTTGGGCAACTTTCAAAACGTACACCCCATGAAAGAAGGGTCATACAATGAAGATGTAAATACCCATAAATGAGATTATATTATACAAATAGTAAAACAATGGGCTGTAAATACACCACACAAAAGGAAATAGTGGCCAATGTATCATGAATCTCATGGGAATGAAAAGTGAGATGAAAATCCCCTTATGAAAATTCGGCAGCCTAACGGCGCCACATAAAACATCTAAAAATGGATTGATGAGATCAAACAGGTTATTTCATCATATTAACATAAAATTTACAGCAATAAGAATATATAACAACATCCCCCAACATAAGAAAGAGGAGCTTAAAATAAGTGACATAAAAGAGAGTACTTTAAAAGAAAGAGAGAGGGTGGATCCCTTAAGAAAATTTGACAGCCTAACGGCGCCACTCAAAACTTCCAAAATGGATTGATGAGAAAAAATTGGGCCTCTCATCATATGAACATAAAAAAGTACAGTAAGAGTAATATAAAAGAACATCCCAATCCAAATAAATATGATCTTAAAAGGAATGACATAAAAGAGTGTACTTAAAAAGAAAGAGAGGGGTAGGATTCCTTACCTCAAGTCCGAATTGTCTTCTTCGTATCATTATATTCCTAAATAATAAACTTTGGTCAATTTATAATTGTTTAAGGTCCTCCTTTTAATATTATTTTTCAGTTCATATCACATATTATAATGTTAGAATAATTGGTTAATAATGTGAGTTCATATCAGACGTTTTTGTCGATGTTTGGTACATGAGTCAAAAATGAACTTGTTTGAAAATGATTGTCTATGTAGTTATAATTAAATCATATCCAAAATATTATTAATGATATAAATATCATATATATACAGTAAATATTCATTTTATACTATTACATAACATTTGGAGGTAAAAAAAATAAAATGCACCGTTCATGGAGACGGTAGGTCATACGTACGCATGAACGCTACTTTCATTTCTTTGACATATTAATGGAATTAAAAAAATTTAGAGATATATATATTATAATTATAGAATAATATATATGTTTTATAGGTCACATATTTTCATTAATTTCATTAATTTCATTCTTTATACATTCCATGTATTGCATGAATGAGTCACATCACTTGAGGGGATGGTAGTCCACACTTCCTCGTATGAAATTATCGCATTTGCACAACATGCAAAGCATAAAGTTATGTTTTAAATATAAAATACAGAATAATATAAAAAACATAAATACCATCTATATTATATATATAATACATTGAAATCATAATTTCCACCCTGAAAGGTGTTAATAGAAGATTGAACAATCATCATTTCGTGAGGCAGTAATTCACCATCCACAGAAACAGTATGTTCTTTAACCATTAGACGGAAGTGTGTGTAAGTGTAGATCTAATCCTTCACATAAAAACATCCTACTATATTGAAGATAATGTTTTTTTTACAAAATAAATGAATAAAAAGATTTTAGGTGTTTGGAGAAGCAAAATAAAACAAAAGAACACAAGTGAAGACATTACCTTTAAATTGGGTAACTCCTCTTGGTTTGAACCAAATGGGTTACTTGAAGAGCATTCTGCCAAATGGGTGGATTAAATTATGAATAGGGGTATTTTTAGAGATAAAATGGGAAGGTATTTTCCAAGCCAAAGGCTTGAAAGGTGTGGGTAAGGTGGTAGAGGTGGGGGCCTTTTATAAGAGAAGAGGAGGGGCACTCCTGGAATGTTATAAAATATTACTTTATTATAAAATGCTTTTCGGATTTTAAATGTCCCAAAAGGATATATTTCAAGGATAAGGTGATAAAGTTTCTAAATAGACACATAAAAAAAATTACAAGTTTGAGACTTATATTTCACCCTATATTCTCATTTTATTTAAATTCTTCATTTATGAGGTAATCACTGCATTATCACGGTGTCATAAATAAAATAATTTATTTAATGTATAAAAATTATAAAAAAAATATAAAGATGTAGGAAATATTTTTAGATTTATAAATAATATTTATAGTCAAATATATGACTTGTATAACCCCATGTAAAAATTGTCTTAGAAAAACAATACATGTTTGTGACATTTTAATTATAACTCTAAATAAAAAGTTATTAATGTCATTTTCCATCCAAAGTGGATCTATGGGGTCCCCAAGTTGACCCATTGATTTTCATGGTCGGTCATGACTCATCCAATATGGTTAGGTCATGTTTCAAGGTCATTTAATATTATTATAACATTATCATTACCTTAAATTACACTAATTACCTTTAATCGTGATTATTAAAACATAAAAGTTACTATTCACCAAAAAAATTATTTTAATCTCATTGAACCACATTTTACTTCCTAATTACAACCATTTATGTTGGATATTTGAAAATAAAATCATAGAAGTGGTAAAGTTTCATTTAAATGAAAAATCAGTTTATTTAACTACCACTTAGTGGTTTCACTATTCATAAAAATTGAACTTTTTCAGAAAAATACCAAAAATTCACCCTAAGCTATATTTGATATTCCAAATTCAAAAATTATTTCTATTTTACAAATTTCAAAATATATAAGTTGCATTAATTAATTTAATAATTCATTCTCGCTGTCAAAACAAATAGCGTGTTTTTAAGAAACAATATGTATTAAAAGATTGACACTAGTTTAAGTCCAATTTCAAAGTGAAATTAATTCCAATGACCACCATTGGATTAAATGGTAAAAATATATTCTAAATACACTTTAATATCAATTAAAAAGTTAATATATCCATATAAATAAATCATATTAAAAGGAGGTTTTGAATTTAAATGCAACATTTTCACTAAAAATGATCTTTATCGGAAAAATAACAAAAATTTACACAAAGTAAATTTTGATGCCCATATTCTAAAGAAGGATTTTATTTTGTCAAATACAACATATAAAATTGTCAAAATTATTTTTAAAAAGGGTTTTCCATCAAAAGGTGGTTAATCGGCCTTTTAAAGAATATTAGAAGATTCATGCTTAAAATTGGATTCATTTGCATTTTAAGCCTCTAACATTTATTGGATAAAAGTAAAAATATTTGAAAAACATATATAATCATTTTTTAGTTAGTTCCGTTCACTCCCGCCATTACCACGGCTAGGCGTTAACTTCCATTTAAAATAATATTATTTTATTATTATAGTGCAACGTAAGATTTCAATGAAACTCGTTGTTGTGTATTGGGTATGCCATCGAGCATAGCGTTACCTTTAAAGTAATATTAATATTTTATTCAAAAAAATATGGATAATTATGAAAATGTCATATTCTTTATTTACCAGGGGTGTTACATATCATCATTTAGACATGAAAGTTTTAGTAAGGGTATGATATAAATACATGTTCCAAAATAATTAATTTTTAAATATAATGTGTAACATAATAAATAAACATGAAGAAGGAGGAGGAATGAAATAACACTTATGAAATTTCAGCATGGTAATGAGTGTACATGGGAGGGATTAAAGAGAGAGAAAGGGGTCTCTAATAATTCAAATGTAATAAGTGATGTATGGTGAAGGTATGAAAACATAACCCATTATTTTTAATTGAAAATAAAATGGTGAAACAATGTAAGGAAACTTGGATAAAAATGAGAAAGGAAAGAAACCCTTACTTGAGTGTCTGAACTCAAAAGCTTGAATAAGGGGTTCATGGGAGTTTAGGGTGACTTTGGGGGGATTATAGAGAGAGTGCGAAAAATTAGGGATCTGCTTTAAGGATTTTTATTTAAGAGGAATGGGATATTGGGTGGGTTTATATTAGAAAAGAGGGGGAATTCTTTATTATTTAGATTTTGGACACTACACACTAAAATATTCAGAACCACAAACCAACCCATGGTTTTTTCCCATGGTTTTAAGTGAATGGGAGTGTAAAAAAATATTTTATAAGTTCAAGGTATAAAATTAAAAAAAATATTTTTTTTGATTATTTGTAGGTGAGTCACACATTCAAATAAATGAATTTAATATCATGAAATATTTTATTATTCTTGGAGGGTCCACAAAGGTATTATAAAATTAATAAAACAAATATGAAATAAAACTATTTTAAAAAATATATATTGGCCAAATATACCCTTTTATAGTATTTATTACATCAATATTGGGTCATTATGATGTCATAAAATACACTATATATTTATTCGACATTTAATTTTTTCCCAAAACATCTATTATATCCTAAAATTTTAATGCATTTACCTTTGGATAATTTATACATCCTGATTCTAAAAATAATATTCATTTATCTATATAATCTTCTAAATATATTAATTTTAAATTTTAAAATAAAAACTGACATTTGCTGAAAATTGACGGGTTTTTGACAAAACAGTTTTCAATCCATAATAAAAAATTACATTTGACTTTATAAAAATTATATGATCATTTATATTTAATAAAATTAAATGAATAATAATATTTTATTCGAATATTATTTATTTCAAAAATATATTGATTCGTCAAAATATATTTCTTATTTGAATTTGAATATTAACCAAATATATTATTTATGTTTTAAAAATTATTTACAAAGTGATGTTAATAGAATGAAATTATATTCATTATTCTATAAAAAAATAATGTAAAAAATGATAATTCTAGGGTCTTGATACATATCCTTTTATTACACCATAATATATCTCTAAGTGTAAGGTATGTGATGTTGGGGCTTTCATGGGGTCATTCAGTGAACATGGTTTGGGTCTTGATCTCGATAAGCTTGAACATTTACCATAAGAGGTTTCTCTCATTCATAAGTTATTGCATCTCATCTTGGGCTTGGTCTAGGTAAAATTCCAGAAATGATAACTCCCTCAAAATCTCCAATAAATGGGATTCATAGGGCATGATCCTACTGGTTGAAGCCATCACATCCTTTGTCTGTGTCAAAAGGATTTGTTAAAACCCTATAGTTATACTAGTCATTTGATCACTATTAAATGGATATATTATTAAAGTTAATGACACTTAATAGACATTTAAATCCAATTTGAAAAAAGTAGTGCATGTGTTTTATTTATCTATAATACATTAAAATAAATAGAATTTTATTCATAAATGATCGGGTCGTTACAGCCTTCCCCCTTAAAAATTTTCAACATTTTTTTTCCCACACTAAAATAGATAAGGGTAACTCTGCCTCATCACTTCCTTCAGTTCCCATGTTTTTTCTTCAAACTTGTGGTTTCTCCACAACACTTTAATAAGGGTAATTGTCTTTATTTATAGAACTTTTTCCCCACAATATATGATCTTCACCGGATTCTCTTTATAGGAGAGGTCATTCTACAATGGTGCCTTCTTTGGATTGAGTATATGTGATGTCTCAGGCATATAATTCCTCAAGAGTGATACATGGTATACATCGTGTACTTGAGATAGGTTTGGTGGGAGTTCTAGTTGATAACTCACTACTCTGATGCGATCAAGGATCTCAAAAGGGTCGATATACCTTCGAATAATCTTTCCCTTATTCAAAAATCTCATAACTCTCTTCCATACAGATAAGAGGAGGAATACCATGTCCCTAACATCAAACTCTTGGTCTCATCGATGATTGTAATTGTATCCCTTTTATCTAATTTGTGCATAATTGATGTGTTTCGTGATGGTCTTAACCTTATCCACCATTTCTTTAAACATTAACTAACCTAGAATTTTTTGTTCCCCAACTTCATCCTAGCTTGTCGGTGTTTTTCACCACTTCCCATGAAGGGATTTATAAGGATCCATTTGGATTATTGAGTGGAAACTATTGTCGTAAGAGAACTCAAACAGAGGAAGATGTTGATCTCATTATTCTTTTAATTACATTGAGAATGTCCTCAAATTTTCCCCAAGTGTTGGGATATTCTTATTGGATTGGTAATAAATTTTAGGATGATAAGTCGTACTAAAGTTCAACTCAATGTACAGATCATATAGGAGACTCTTCCAAAACCTAGAGGTGAATATTGGATCTCGATCGAACACAATCGATAGTGGTTCTACATGAAGACTTACCGCTTCACTTATGTATATCCATGTCTATTGATCCAATGAGAAATCCTCTCGAATTGCAGTGAAGTGTGAAGTCTTTTTAAGATGAACCAAAACACACCAGATTGCATTGTTTCCTTTGAATGTCATCAGAAGTCTAGTGACAAAGTCTATGGTTATGTTTTACCATTTACATGTTGGTATGGGTAATGGATTCATCATCCCCTAAAACTTTCTCCTCTCAACATTCAATTGCTGAAATACCAAGAACTTTGATTTATATTTAGCGATTTCCTTCTTCATGTTATCCCACCAATAATGTTCTCAGAAATCTCGATACATCTTTATATTTTCTAGGTGAATGGAGAAATTCAAACTATATGAATTATCCAAAAGTTATTTATTTAACTCTATATTTTATGGAACATATAGTCTTGACCCAAATATCCCAATTTATTATTTATTAAAATTGAAATCATAGGATCTACCTTTTTTGATAGCTTCCACTTTCTTCTGAATTCCAACATCATTTTTTTAGCATCCTTTAACCTTTCTAAAAGAGATGGTTGAGAAATTATTTTTGAATGGATTGATGATGTTACCTTCTTTATTATTACTATGTCCATATTCATAAAATCTTATAAGATTGGAATCTTTTCAATTCTCATCAATGATAGAATTGTTGGGTCCTTTCTACTTAGAGAATATGCAACCTCGTTCGCTTTCCCAGGGTGGTAACGGATTGAGTAGTCGTAGTCTTTGATCAAATATAACCATACTCATTGGTGTGTATTAAACTCTTTATGTGTGAATATATATTTTAGAAATTTTTACTCCATACATATTTCACACTTCTCCCTAAATAGATAATACTAATATATTTTTAATGCAATGATCATTGTTACCAACTTCAGATCATGGGTGGGATAGTTTTGCTTATGAATTTTCAACTAATTTTGGGCATAGTAAATGACTTTGTCATTTTTTCTCAAATTTCTTAAAAGGTAGAGTTGTAATATTTTAAATAAAAACATTTCCAAAAACATAAACATGTGATACAACACTTATATAATATTTCCCTAATGATTTAAAATCATTTCTAGTGGGGACTCAATGTTCTTAGAAAACATAAAATATATACTAATAGGACATGAATTGAAATATACTATTACATACACCACATTGATGTAGTGTTTACATATAATTAATTCATAGTTATCCATCTTAGCATAGGTCTTTTCATTCTCCCTTGATCATGGAGATTGTTGATGCTCATCATGCTTCTCAACCCTTAAAATAGAGCATTTTTTTGGATAATGTCTGAATTCTCCAAATTTATGACATAAAACTGTGTAAGATTACATAGATGGAAATTTTTTTCCATCCATCACATTATCCAGTTTTCATTGAAATTGGATAATTTTTTCCTATACATTCTACACTTAAAACATCTTCGAGTCCCTTTGTGACATTCCCCTTGGTGCCTCATTCCACACTTGTTGGACAAATGAAATTGGGTCTTCTTTATCTTATCACATTTATTAGATGGACTTTAATGATATGGAATCTTCATCTTCCTTGATTTTATTTGGAATTAAACAAAGTACCAATTGTTAATCGTGATTTTTGATAGTTTTTTTGGTATAATCACAATATGTCCTACTTCAGTTCCCATTTTATAAGGAATCTTGTTGGGAGATTCATTACATTTCCCTTCACATCGGTTGTTAACTCGATTCATCCTATTACCAGCCATTAAATATAACTAAAGGAAAATTAGGGATTATTATTTTAAACTATTAAACACATGAAGGGGAATACAATGAGAAAAATAGATAACTTATAAATTACATTTATCTTCTTAACTTATGAATTTATAAGTTTCGATCTATGTTATCCATGACCTACCTCCAAAAATATACTCTTAGGGGCATTATTTTTGTTCCTTTAATTATGTTTCACACCATTTTTATGAATTTACTGAATCATATCACCAGGGAGTGTCAAAACAAGAGTGAAGTAAGTCTCATTGTTGGGCAATATTTTCCGTTTGAGTCTAGATCAATGCGGTGTTTTCAAATTTTAGCACAAGAAACATCTGTGCCAGAGCCACCTCTACTTGTTCGTATCCAGACATGGATGTATTTTTTGGATAAACCACTTACTATATACTCACAAAAATTTAGTGATTATTTTCAAATACTTAGTTTTATCCCTAAGGAATTCACTAGGGTTTTCTAATCCTAATCATAAAAAATAACTAAACCTATCATCTGATACCAACTATAACAACCCTTATCTATATTTCATATTTAGACATGAATTATTTCATAAATATGAAAATAATACAACCCAAATTATTTATAGTACTATTGTATTTAGGGTATATAAACATTACAAGAAAACTTAATATATAAAATACAACATCTTTATTTAAAACTGCTTTTACATTACCACAGAATTCCTTCGTACGTAGCATTGCATTGGATAAACTGAGGGCATACAAGAAAAGGGTGAGCTATAAATCACATCAAGGGAGTAGATAAGGCATAAAATGAATAATATAATACATGTAATTAAATACACACATCAATAGATAAAAATAGAAACATGAACATAAAGGCTTGATATAGCATGATCATTATAACATAGTAATGTGGAAACAACATAAAACATTGGATCATTAACATAAAGGAGTCAGGTAAACCCATATACCAACATGATTAAAAAATACTATAAAGTAATTAGGTAAAACACTATCCCAAAATGATTTATCGTGCTACTAAACATTACCCAATTCATTGGAGCGCTTTAAGGGCGCACCCTTCATGAACATTTTAATCTCATGATTAAGTGTGCCACATAGATCATATAACATGGATTCATTCAACATAATAATTTATTCCATGATAAAGAAATAAGGAATAAATATATTAAATTATATAATTAATAAGTATATGTACATAAATTTGAGTACCCATAATAGATAAATGTGTATGGTATTCACTACATGGTGATTTTTTCATGGAAAATCGTGGTGCAATTTCGACAGCATAATGGCATCACATGGGGAATCATAAAATGGGTTGATGAGAGAGATATGAGTCTCTCATAATTTATAAATTAAATGGGATATATGGGGATCATATAAATACATGTTCCAACATGATTATTTTTTAAATAGATGGCATAACATAATAAAGAAACTTGAATGAGGAGGAAGAATGAAATAACTCTTACAAAATTTTGGCATGGTAACGGGTGTAAATGGGAGAGATTAATGAGAGATAAAGGGGTGTATAATAATTTAAACATAATAATGGAGTATGGGGGAGTTTAAAAAACATACCCCATAATTTTTAATTGAAAATAAAATGGTGTACCAATATAAGGGAACTTGGATAAAAATGAGAAAGGAAGGAAACCCTTACTTGAGTGTGTGACTTTTAAATAATGAAGAGGGTATTATTGAGAGATTATGTAACATTGTGGGGATTATATATATGGGATTATAGAGTAGGTATGTGTTCCAATGATTTTTATTGAATTAGAATTTGATAATGGGTGGGTTTGTATTAAAAATGAGGGGCAATTCTTTATTATTTAGGTTCTGGACACTATACACTAAAATATTAAAAACCACCAACCAAGCCATGGTTTTTTTCCATGTTTTCTATAAAATGGGAGTAGAAAACAATATTTTATAATTTAAATGGAAGAAATTAATAAAATATTTCTCTTTATTAAGTGGAGGTGAGTCATGCTTTAAAAGAAATGAATTTAATATCTTCAAATATTTTATAAGTCTTGGAGGGTCCACTAAGGTATTATAAAATTAATAAACCAATTATGAAATCACATAATTTTAAATATAAAACACAGATTTTCCTAAGATCAAATTTTATAGTATTTATTACATCAATATTCAATCATTATGATGTCATAAAACACAAAATATATTTATTCGGCATTTAATTTTTACCCAAAAAATAAACTCGCTTAAAAAATTTTGAAAATTTCACCATTGGATAATTTTGACATTATGGTTCTAAAAATAATATTCATTTTATCTAGATAATTTTATAAATATGTGGATTTTCACTTTTTAAATAAAAACAAACATTTATTGAAAATTGATGTGTTTTTTACAAAACAGTTTTCAAGCCTTAATAAAAAGTACATTTGACATCATAAAACAATATATGATCATTTATATTTAATAAAAGTAAATTAATAATAATATTTTATAACAATATTATTTATTTCAAAAATAAAATAATTCATCAAAATATTTTTCTTAATTGAATTTTAATATTATCCCAAAATACTATTTATGCTTTAAAAATCATTTACAACATAATGTTAACAGGATGAAAGTATATTAATTATTATATAAAAAATAAGGTACATAATCATAATTCTATGGTATTGATACATATACCTTAATTACACAGGTATATGCCTCTAAGTGTATTGTGTGCAATGTTGGGGCTTTCATGGGGCTGTTCAGTGAACATGGTTTGGGTCATGATGTCAATGAGTATGAACTTCTCCTATGAGTAGTTTTTCTCATGCTTAATTTTTTATATCTCATCTTGGGATTCGTATAGGTAAAATCCTATAAATTATGTCTCCCTTGGAAGCTTCTATAAATGGTATTCATAGGGTATGATCCTACTAGTCGAGGCCATCACTTCCTTTGTCTGTTTCAAAAGGATTTATTAAAACCCTATATTTATACTAGTAATGTGATCACTATTCAATGACTATATTATTAAAGGTACTGATACTTAACGGTCATTTAAATACAATTAGAGAAAAGGAGTTCAAGTGTTTTCCATATCCATAAGACATTACATGAAATAGAGTTTTATTCTTAAATGATCAGGTGGTTACAGTTATGGACTATCGTTCCAGAAGATATCAGACAACACTTAAAGTTTTAGCTTTGTGTTTCGAATTCATTCAACAAATTGTCCCTCATTTCTTTTTCTCTATTTTGGGATAATATACTTTGGATCATGTGTTATGAACGTGGTCACCAGTTATCCTCTATCATCATTCCACCCTCACTACATTCTGAATTTTGGGTTCCACGATTCAAACCTTCAATTCCCCTTCATTTGGATTTATTCCAACTCCCCTAGAATTATTCCACTTGTGCTCTAGAGAATGTGGGGAAAGGGAAGTTTATCTATTTTGATATCTCTATTCTCTAACCATGGCCCCCTCTTTCCTCTCGGAAACCCTGAGTGGTCATTCGGACCTTGGATGTCCAGTGATTGGTTGGCACTCTCATATTCAATTTGAATAATTATGTGATCATCCCATATTTCTCACACTGGGAACGACCTACATGATCTTATACATTGATCTCTAGTTATTTCACATATATTATTAAGATCGAGTAATCAATGTAGATAATGACTCTCATTCAGGAAAACAAGATAAACAAGCATGCATGAAAGTATATTTTTGAGTTTTTAAAAATTACGAACCCCATGGATTGGCCACTACAATAGATGGGTCGACCCCTTCAATGGAGTATCTCAGCTCCACCACTCTCTGGCTTATGGACTCCATGATTTTTTATTTCCTACTAAGCTCCCCCTTATCTTCGCTGGCTACTGGGTGTAGTTCATTGTCCCATATCTATCCCTTATCCTCTCCAGGTAGGATGGTATCCATCTCTCAGCATTTTTTCATCATCTTCTCCTATTACTCTACCAATTATGCCTTCAATTGTGATATGATTTCTTATTTTTCATCGATGAAATCACATTGTTCATTAACTCACATCATCAAGCATTGAATTCTTGTTTATCCTCTTATATTTTCTTCATGTTGACAGACTTCCTTCTCTTTCATCCAACACTAAGTCCATGATCTTACACCCATGTTTTCTATACCATGTAATCTTGAATGATCATATGATGGAATCATGAATCCACTACTCCAGTGCCTAGATTTCGTATCCAGAAATGAAGTATCAACATATGGTTAACCCACTCTTCTTTTAGGGTTTCTTTGATGAAGAGGTTGATCTGTTTCGATGACCAGTAGTGGAGATCCTTTCTATCCTCTTAATCATAAGTGGTATCTTCCCACAAATACGGGTCATGAAGTTCATATTCCAAGAATTATTCTAGAAGTTTGGCAGTAGGATCTACCTCTGACATCTTGTCAGACAGGATGGGTTCCTCATCATGTGGTTGGTTTTTATCACTGGATCCCACCTCGATGATTTCATGTTCTGTCCCACCAGTCACCCTATCTATGGTTGCAACTACCAAGATTTCTTAGCTCGGGCATCAAATTCATCAAGAATTGGATTTCCCTTTCAGAGAGGAGCACCATGATCCTTATCCATCCTCCTTGGTATGGACCACACCATTTAAAGAACTATTCAGATAAAAATACAAAAATTTCTGTTGGCCTTGATTGATGAACAACAGTTATAAATTATGTGATGGAGAGGACTTATTGAGATCAAATTATTAGTCTCGCCCTCGTGTTGAATCCCTCATAACCCTAGGACATGGAACCACATATATGGTTGGATGCTCCAATGACTCTAGAAGGGTCACCCTAGTTATCGCAGTCCGGTTGGATTTTGTGCACTCCATCATCCCAGGATCAGATATTGAATATATATCCACTATCTTGCAGGAACAAGTTTTTTATATAAGGTTCTCCTATATAGAACAAATGTTAGTTGAGAAATCCTATATGACTTGACCAAGTTCCACAACATAATGGTTTGTAGTTTACCTCAAGAGAATTGAAAAAGTCTTCCAACTTTTAGGTCGAAACCTCACCTTCCCCCAAAGGGATCCCCCTAATATCCTCTTCTCCCCAAGAGGACTCCTTGGATTCTTCAGTTAAAGGGAAATATTCCCTCAGTACAATATAATACAGTTTCAGGATGGTTGTTCGATTGAGTGGAACTTTAACCTGATCCTTCATTGGACGTTGGGTTCCCTAAGAATGCACAAAAGATTCCATCTCAGCCACGTATTATTCATCTTCTACCTGAGACACCAGAAAACCACTATTGGCATGGATGATATCTGATATATCTATCCTGAGATGGTTAATGTGACCCCACATTTAGAAGGGATTGAGAAATTTCTTGTTGACATCCCAGATATCCCAAGCATTGGGAAAAATAGCATCCTTGGAATTTCTATGTGGTGGAGCCATTTCTCAATATCATGAGTGGATATCCTAAGGAACCCCATTGGTGGCCTCCCTTCATTATATATTTTCTCATTTGGGATTCCTAGGTCCACTATGGCCGCTTGTATCCCACATGGTGTAGGCCCTGGAATTATTTTCATTGTTGTTTTCGTAGCCCTACCCCCATTGTGTTTTCTTGAATTTTTTTGACATCGTCCTCGAGGTTTAGGAGGCGCCCCATCATCAACATATACAGATCTTTATTTCAGTATCTCCTCTAGGTAGTTTTCTTCCCAGCCCTTTTCACACTCCTTAACTATCCCATAAAAAGTGGTAGACAGAGGCAGCCCATTTTTCATTTTCTCATCCTCTTGGGTAAACGTAAGCCACATATACCTCATCACGCACATATTATCCTCATTTTTTACCCCAAGGATGAATTTTAGGGTCATTCTATCAATTTAGTGTAACTACCTCACAAAGCGGTGCGAGGTATATGGCCCATAGATGGGCTCATCATCGACTCATGCCATCATAACATCACCCCATAAGGACAAGAGATAAAGTTGTTTCTCCTTAGTTCCCCATCCATCAATGGTGAATACCCATGTTAGTAGTGGAAATGGATGGAATTTGAATTTATCTACCTTCCAGACCATATTTAGTGCAAGTGGTGAAGTTAGATTGGCCAGAAAGCTCCCCACTGCATTCAGGATGGCTGTTCAGAAGCTTGACCCTGTAAGATAAATAGGTTTTATATATTTGTAGACATTCATGGGTGTCGCTATCCAACCATATAAAAAGTGGAGTGGTCCACATACCCACTGTAGTTTCTTCCCCTCACTAATTTTCCACAATAACTTTTACAATTTTTCCAGCATCAGGATCCCAAGGTTGACACGTTTCCCCACCACCAGCATGGATTCCATAATTAATGTTCTTTGTTGCATGCCCATGTTCATATCTCTAACTAGAAACATCCACCCACAAATAATAGTAGAGATAAATCAATCCAACCTAACTTCCAATTGTTGCTCGATGTTGACATTGTACCCCTATTGCTTCTGTTAGTTGTCCTACAGGATTCTCGAATAATAATTTTCATTATTGTTTTGGGATACCTTAATACATGTGGGAGGCCTTACTAGTATCTTCATAAGCACATCCTCCCATCAATGGAATTCTCTAGTGTTACGTTCAGGAAATTTCTAAATCACAACTTGAAATGGGCGTCCCTCACCGACTATTTTCCATCGCCTAGAACCAATTCCATCAGAACATTTTCCAACTTCAAATTCTACTCTAAATCCTCCCACGTGTTCTCTAGAGGAAGTAAATCATCATACATCACCCCCAAAATTTGAATTCATGAGATATTATAGAGGTCCCAGAGGCTAATGCCGACCTCCCCAGGATGGAGATGGAAAATGTTGGTCCTTGAAAGTCACTTATTCAGCAACTCTAGAAGAACATGTTTCAGTTAGCAGATATGGAATTGGGAATCCCATACAGCTTCATATAGGCCTACCCACTTCAAATCCACCCCAAATTCATCAATGGATGCACATAACTTGTAATCCCTGGCCCAGTCATCCATGAAGTTTCTTCCCTAGTGCAGGTCCCAATAATCGGTCCACCCCTCCTCTAGCTTCCCTATGCCTACCATGAGAATGGTGTGGTTCTATTGGGGAGATACTTTTGTCTACAATGATTTTACATCAAAATTATTGATGTGATTATATAGATATTTTTTATAAAAATCATGTGGTTTTCTATGTATGGTTTCTAGTAGCCTTGAACCACTGGTGCTGACATGGCATGCTCTTGACCATTAATTTGGTCCATCCCTAATTGCTCTCAAGATGAAAACATCATCCCTCATACCAAAGTCATACAGTGGCAGTATTTTTCATATAGGGAAGTTATTTTGACCTTATATTAGTAGCTTCATAATGAAATCATGATCCAAGTGGCTTCACACATATTCTATGATCCTAATAATTTCCTTCATCTCTTCCCTTTGAGTGGCATCCACAAGGACCGCCTAAGTAGTTTCTTGGTTGGATATTTGGTTTTTCGACTTTATCAATTTTTCTTTTTTATTAATAGAGCTCAATTTCTGAGCTCAGTAAAAAAGTGTTTTCATGGATTTCATGGTCACAGATCATAAATACTTGATAATCGGTGTAGAGAAACAAGGCATAATGGTGCACCAGTTCACTAAGAAGCATTCGCGGAGCACCGATCTATAAATATTGTTTCACAAAGAACATTTTTGGAGTGAGGTGCATCATGATTTGAGATCTCAAGCACAAGATCATAGGGGTAGATTCATACAAAATAAGGTTCCCCACATCCTATTTATAGACGATGACCTCCATGGAATCACGGCACACTTGGCCATTATGAGCTTTGCGGGATTCTCAACCAACGTTCCATATACTCCCTCCATGATTCAGCTTTGTGATCTGCCTAAATTTTGGTGACATACCCTCTGAATCCGACCCTCGTTTTCTCCGAAGATCCCATTCTGGGGGGTGGGGGTTCCCAAAATTATGCACCTTTGAATAAATCGGAAAAGGGTATGAAAACAATTGTTAAAGGTTTTGTATCGTGAAGAGCCTTCCCAAATACCTCCTGCAAAACAACCACCACAAAGATGCATGGAAATATTCTTCGTGACCACCACCAAAGAAATGATATAATCCTTTTCAAGTCCAAGGAACTTGACCAGGGCCTCCACAACCACCACCAAGTCTATGATGGAATCCTTTGCGAGTTCGATGAAATTGACCAGAGCCTCCACAATCACCATAAAGGCATTGATGAAAGCCTCTATGATTCAAGGAAACCTGATGGATCTGTCTATGATTATAAAGAATTATTTTCTTCACATTTAATTCTTGGAGATTGCAATTCCCAGTTCCTATAAATACACGGCCCACCCCTGCTCTAAATGATCGACACTTTGACCTTTCAGATTCCTCACTCTCAATTCATGAATCACCCTTTTCTCTTCAAACCATCAAGAAGATAAACCATTCGAGCAATTTGAGAATTGAAAAATCTCTTTCCCTTTGCTCCATTTTTCCAACATTTCAAGTTGGGATTCCCTCTGTGAATCCTTTTGTCCATCGTGAAGCATATAGACCCATTTTTTTACTCAAAACATCACCAAGCACTCATTATTCATGAAGCACGCTCTAAGAATATGATGACTCCACACCTAGGCTAAGTCACTATGCTTCAATAAGTACCCCACTTCACAAAGCCCATTTACATTGTGAGGTACCAGAGCTTCTCAAATCCCCTCTATGTGAGGCCATATTCTTCGCGAACCCCTCTTCTATGTATCCCCCCAGGCAGGTACGTCATGATTTCATGATCCCCTGAGTGGTGCTTCATTTTGTGTTTCCCTACCTCATGTTTCTTTACATAGTCACATTAATGGATATTGCTTCTCCACATATACACAATATTATAGAACCTTCAATGGATCACTCCAAATCCCCATTAATCCATGCAGTATCTAGTTCCTTCCCTTCACCAAGGGTTTAAGTACACCACTTATGTAAGTCATATGGGTGAGGATAAATTCATCATTGTCTAAGTTGCATGACATTAAACTACCAAGAACCCATGTTCTCAACACACAACATTAAACTATGAATACTACATGAGTAACATGCCTAAAAGGACCAAGAAGGGGATGGAAACTACCACCCTCTCACTCCCCTCTCCCTCTCCCCTTTATCAACATGTGCACCTCAGGATGTCTCTACGTAAGATCTAACCCAACTTGATAGGGTGCTCACTGTATAATGACCATATCCACCTCGTAAATCTGGACATCCTCCTCAGGATTCCCTCTTTTAGAATGTCCCAATATTCTTCTCTTGTTCTACTAACCATGTGTAATCCCCTATTTTCTCTTTGGTCCACTTACCCTACATAAGCCCCACTCCACTCCTTGCTGATGCACCTTCCACAACGTGATTTTCAGGATATTTTCTACCTCTTTTTATCAAATCGAGCACGACCCATGTGGTCTTAGAGTAAGCATCAACCATGACTTACTCTTTGGGCTACTAACCATACATAATCTCTAAACCCCTCCCCACCGAACGATGTGGACTCTAATCTCTACCATCTAAGTATGGTACATAGGAAGCCTCTCTAAGGTCAAATCCCATTATCCCTCTATCCCAACCTTTTCATGTCGGTTCAATCTTCATCCCACAAGACATTAAACGATATGCCTCATATCCGAACAACATCGACTTTTCCCTTTTCCATTTTTGATAAAGGTATATAAGAATCCTCCCTAAGTTTCAATCATATCTCACATATCCCATATTGGTCTATCCCTTGAGCCTTTATGTCTTGGGAAGATAATTCCATAACCCATTACTTCCATTTCCTTCAAGCCCACATCCATGAGTCCATTCACATGAGTTGCTTCCTCAGATGACTCATCACCATAATTCCAAAACAATGTGGACTTTTATTCTATACCACAAGGATATTTAGGAAACCACTTTGAGGTTAAATCAAAATACCATCACCTTCACACTGATTTTTGATTCCATTCCCATTCGTTCCATCATTTGACACTTCATCCATATCAGTCATGATTTTACCCAGGCCGCCACATCCCGATAAAATCAAGCGATCAGTATGGGCAGTGAACCATGCGTAAGACTCAACATATCTCTTGGTAATTTTCCTTTTTTTATACCCCAATTTCATGTCCCACCCATTCTAACTATAGGGATTTGATCTTTTCCTGAAAAGAAGGGTACGTAGGAAGCCTCTTTAAGGGTTAATCCCATCAAATGGTACACCTTGGGGTCCCCTTTTTTGGTACCCACTATCCTATGATCCATCCTTTGGAGTGTCCAGATAAACTTCCCCTTTGTGGGACACATCATATGGGGTCCGTCCTTATTGATAATTCTACCCCATCCATCAGATAAATTTTCTAGGTTCTCCCTCCGATGGATGAACCCATCTGATCCACTCTCAGCTATGTTTTGACCAGTCTGGTCTTTCTCATCTAGATGTTGAACTCATGGAATACCCCATGTTAAACATGGTAAGATGAGGAAAACCTCATATACATGCATCTGGAATACAATTCCATGCATTCAATAAGGGATTCCTCGGGCTTCTATGCCCTCAAGAAGCCCTCTATTTAGGGAAAATCTAGGTTTAATAGTGTTTTAGCATCCAGACACGCCAGCAATGCCCAACATGTCTACTCCGCTAACCGAAGGTTACTGCCCTATAATGACCCATTTGGAATGTCCTGAAAAATCATCATAATTAAATGGCATCCACAAAGACATGGAACCAAGAAGAGGTTCATGAAAATTATCTTAACCATTACGGGGACCCGAACTAAGTGACGAGTTATGAGGAGGAATCCACAGAAGGAGGAACCAACATCCCATCATCCTGTTTTGATCATGGATCTAGCATCCCTAAAAAATGTGTTGAATGTTGCCTAACTTTAGAAAGAGGGTATGTGTGGCAATAATGTGACCATCGTTTGAGTTTTCCATCATGCACAACACGACAAGGCATGCCCTAGATAAATCATTGGAAATAATAGGGTATGTACCCTACATTTTAATAGATCAGGACATGTCATGCAACAACACTAGGGATGGAGAGTGACCCACCATGGAAAAACACTAATCATGTAACGTGGCATGTAAAACCCATCATCCATACAGTATCACTAGTGTGAGACACCATTAACACAACACCCGGTGTAAGGGATTATAACACTATCTTGCTCAACAGAACCCTTACCATCATTCCACAACCTATATAATGATGCAATATAATTATAACTAACATAGGAAAATACCTTCAATTTATCCATTTTATCAATCTCGTGTATATATATAATAATGGAATAATCAATTTATAATATAATACATGATTCAATACCTCTCATTATCAACATTTAGTAGGTCATTATCAATAAGGCATAGAATTTCAATTAATACATTTACATAGCTTCAAATAAATAGTGTTTCCTTTATACCCTTTTTAAATTTATTTCAGTATAAACATTCAATTTAACCATGTAAGGAATCATTAATGAATATTCCATTTCATATAAAATAGTTAATTCAATACACATAATATGTTCTTATAAAATTATAATGGAAGGTATGGTCGTAAAACCCAATTAATTTCCATTTCACTTTAAACCATTTAATTAATGACATTCAATTTAATCAAAAAAACATTTAAACTAAATTACAAGGTTTATAGATGTAATTAAGAGGTGCTGGGGTTAGTTGGTAAATTACCTATATGGGTAATCCCATTTACAATTCAATTCAGGCACATAGTAGGTGCCTAGTTCAAATTATACATTTCTCAAATGGGGAAAATCCTATTAATAATTTGAATGAAGTCCATGTAAAAACATTCCATATACCTAATAAATACATTCAATCCATAGGAAAATCTAACTCAATAAGATAATCATGCTTTATATCACTAATCAATGCTTTTTGGTTTAGTAGATAGTGAACCACCATAAAGGTGTTTTATTATGAAAACAATTCATTTATAAAAATTATGAATTTCATTCAAAAATCACAATTCAACTTATTAAAGAATAATTTTAGAAAAACAACCCAATATGGTATTTAAATCCATAAAGGTTTAAATGGAATTAAAAGGGTTCTCTTATCATTTATAATATTACACAAAAGAAAAAAATTCCATTTATAGTCTAATTAAAACGCTTATAAGATGTTGTGGTATTTTTATCATTTAAATTGTAAGGGAAAATTCATGTTGACACACCCATTGGGTTTCCATGGTTGAGGATAGCCTCCTCAAACTACTAAATAAAAAACATAGGGAGTGAATATAGGTGTAGTGATTAATTTTATATCAAGTGAATAAATTTAAAAGGAATGCACAGAAAAGTTTGGTGTGTGGACTAATGGAAATATTCACAAAATGACAGAAATTTTTGGAAAAGTAATTGACCACCTAGCTCATAATTAATATGACCTACTCGTCCATTATTGAGGTCTGATTTGAACTGGTTTGGAAGAGATATATGAAATGGAGATTCATCTGGAAAATAGTGGAAATGATCTCACACAAAAATAGTGAAATCGATAAAATATTAAATGAATAAATATTAAAAAGGACTCGATAGCATACCAATTCAGATCCATTGATACTAATGAGGATTGAATCAGAGATTAGACAATGTAGATCCTTCAATTCTAGGAATAGGCACCAAGAGGAAGCTCAAAAGTTCTTGGTTCCTATGAAGGGGAGGAATGAGTAAAAATATGTTTGAATATATTTTTAATTAGGGGAAAATTTTTCATTTTACCCAAAATATCTAGGTCTCAGGGATTTCCGACATGGTTTAGCAAAACTATGCACTAACTATGTGACACCCATTTCTTAAAAAACCATCTCACACACTTTGTGTTGCATAGTTACCCTAATCATACACCAACTGTGAGATGAATAGTGATGAGGTATTGACCATAAATCCATGTTTGAGATAGGTTCATGGTTTGGGTAAACTCTGTGTAGCCCATGCATGGAATTTTTTCTCCTTTACTACAGCCTCATGGTTTTTCGCTAAGGGTCCGCACAGTTTCAGACAAACCATGCACTCTATACAGACCCTCTAAAACCTTAATTTATAGACCCTAGTTCTCCCTAAAGTTATAAATACTACCAAGAAACCTCTTGTACCTTTACCCAATTCCAAAAAGAATTCATTTAAGTGTTCTAACTCTCGTAATTACATTCCAAATACCGGGTTTAAAAAAGGTCCATCCTGTAAATTCCAAAATAAAAATTCCTTTGGATTTCCATTCATTCAAAAAACATTGGTCATTATATATAGACCATCAATGAATTAGTAGGTCTAATGAGATAAAATAAATTGGGTTTCAGCTGATGCATTACCCATATATGTAAATTTCTTAGCACAAGGCCTCGATGATATTAGATTTCTTAGAGTAGGGCCTCGACTGTATGTTTTAGATGTTTGGAATTATGAATTCCATAATTATGAATTGATATATTGATATTCCTTGTGATTTTTCCATTAGTTAGAATATTCATGGTCATGTTTCATGAACATGTGATTATTTATATGTATTTATTTTATTATCATTTATTCCTACTATATTATGCTCAATTTGTTGAGTAAAGAGATTTTTTTAGTTATATAGATTTCCATATTGATTATTCCTTATTTATTCATAGAATCCACTATATGCCTACCCTTACTGAGCATCTAAGATCACCCCTTTATTATTTTTTATTTTACCTTGGATTCCCAGAAGTGTTTTGTTAATAATATGGATGGACACACTAAGGGTACTAATGGTGTTCTCAAACAAAATACCATATGTATTTTTTGTTTTTGATTGTAATATTAATTTCATTCTTGTGTCTAGTTTACCAAAACTACTAAACTATTTCGTCTATAGGGATTAAATTTATTGTATCTTATGTCAATGTAACAAATTAGACACTAGCTCCAGGCAAATAGAGTCAGGGAACTATATTTGGTATTAGAGGAATTTTAGTAGAAACCTTGTGAACTAGATTTTGGAAAACATTGATTAGGGAAGATAACCCTTTGATTAAATTTGACTATAATTATACAATAACATCCTATGGTTTTGTTAAGGATGATATTGTATGGTTTTTATGAAAAATAATTCTCTATCTAGATACTACATATAGATGTAGTTTCTGAAACATATGTACCTAGGGGTAATAACTATTAAAAGGGAACATTGGGCATAACAAAGTCATCACCTGGTGCATGAAAATAGGCCTCACTGTGCACCTACATTAACATTATAAGAAGATGTTATTATGATAATTCAAATTTTATTTACGAACCATTATAAAGTATTTAAAAATAAATATTTCCCCAAAGAATCCATGATTATGATTAGGAGTTAGCTATGTATAAATTTTTAATTTTATATTAAGTATCTCAATAATTTTTGGGATTATAGATTATGGTTTGTAATTATATGACCTAATATAGAGTATTCCAACATTTATAAATTTCACATGTAAGAATTAATGGGAATCCCATCAATTCATATAATCTAAGGAGTAGGAATTACAGTTTCTATTATACGCTTAAGCCAATAATTTGAAGGGAACTAGTCGCCCAAACATTCTCATCATATGAATACACAGTATCATGTGATAATAAGATAGAGAAAAAATTCCCAAGGATTTTTCCTTTTATTAGATGCAAGAAAGAAGAGGATGGAAGATAAAAAGATAGATAAATAGAATAATGGAAAGAAATATTTTTCTCTATGTGATCATTATGGAATGAAACACCCAAGTAATTATATAAAGGGAATGGGTGTTTTATAGAAGTGTGGAGAGAAAGGCCACCATTATCATGATTTACAACATAAATAAAAATGGTTCCAATGTTAAATTCTTCAATTTTAAGGATATGGTGCGCTGCATAGAAAAATATCTGAAGATTCAAATGAATAAAACTCAAAAGGATAGAATGGATCATGGTCCAGATTTTTTTATTACCAAATATGATGTTCAATGGTTAGTATTACCATGTTTGGATTCAATAATTATGTCACTGGATTATTTTATCAATGATATCCTAGAAATATTAATTATGAAATGTATAAAAATTGTACTACATTATTTTTTCATTCAGTATTTAAAAGAGTATCTTAAATGGTATCGATGACCAAGAGAAATGATTCAGTGGAAATTTGAACTTCTCAGATAATACATGAATTAGGGAAAGATAACCATTAATATGTTCATGGTGTTGAGATAATAATGTCGACAAACAGAGATGATTGATATGGAATAGTTAAATGTGATAGTATTGAATACCTTGAAACTGATTAATTGTTTATTGATAACGTGGTTTATGTTATCATTGGTGGAGTTAATAGAAGTTTCAGATTTTAGTAATATATCCAATAATATGTGTTTTTTTATTATATAAGGAAGCATTAATTTTTTCAATAAGGTTTTGTGGTAATTCAGGTTATGATTATGTTTCAAGAGAATACATGATGAAGGTATTAACATGTTTGTAATGGGATGATTAAGATTTAATTTATGATTTTATGGAGGTTAATGATAAGTTCATTTTAAAAATTTAGTTACATTATTTCTAAAGTTTAGTATTTTAAAATTTTGGAATGTTCATAAGGATAACCATTTATAAAATGGTTTAATTTGAACTATGTTTGAAGTTTTAGACATTAATTAATTACTTCACCATATGATGATTTTAGGCATATTTGATAACTTGTATTAACCATTTTATGATAATAATATCTAGAGATTTAAGGAATGTCATAGAATTCTATTATAGATCTTACAATCCATAAAAAGTGATTTTTAGTGCCATAGGAATTAAAAAATAATTTCTTTGATATTAATTTCATGGTGTAAGAGATGAATTGGAAATTGATCAAAGTATAACGAAAATAAGAAATTATTCCTATGAAATAGAAATATATCATTTAATTATATATTTATATATCCATAGTCCAAATGGTAAAGTAATTCCTCAAAACATGGGAAATGTTACTGAAACAAAATTTTATCCTAATACCTTCATTTATGTTGAACTGATTTTCTATTAAATCATCACAAATTTATTTTTTTGTAGTCCTTAATGTTCCATTTATCAATAAATTTCTTATGATCAATAAACTCTATAACTCTCTATATTTACTTCTTCTTTTCATCTATGTACATAGCATCACTTATCACAAAAAGACTCATATAAATAAACTTAGTTATGTACTATTACAAATTATCATTATAATCTCCCTTCAATATTATTAATAGGCTGTTTTATTTACAATTTTTTTTGTCAATTTATAAAAAAGGTATTTTAAAATTATAAACTATTCATTTCCAAGATCAAGATTTAATTGCAAGGATGAAATTTATTTAAGGAGGTAGAATGTAACACCCTGAGATTTTAAAATATGAGAATCATATTGAATTGAATATATGACATAATAAAACAAAAATATAAGGGAATGTAAAATCTTAAGACCATATCATATATTTATATTTAAAAAATAAATTCAATTTCTTTGATAGATAGCAATGCACACAACATCGGGTTTGAACAAAACATAATTCCCTATTAAAATATTATCATCTAAACATTTATGTTGAAACTTATCCTTTAAATTGGTTATAATAAATTGAAATAACTAACAGTTATTTATTACACATTTATAAATTAAATTTAATCGTCATATATTGATTATAGATAAAATTAAAATCATTTGAAAGAAAAAGTTTTTTTGAGAAACTATATTTTCTTAAAATATAGTTTAGTAATTATTTGCACACATAATTTATGATTTTTAGGCCTTTTATAAAATTTATTTGATATTGTGAACCAAATTTTTGGAATATTTAAATAAATATTTTCTTTGGTTGAATTGATTTTATTTTTCTGAAATGTTTCATTTTTCAATGAATAGTGAAAATAATGAATTTTAATCGAAAATCACAATTTCATTTAAATTATATAAAAAGTGAAGTTTTATCTAAAATTGATTTTAAAGTAGAATTAGTACAATGATATTTATATTAATAAAATTTTGATCATTTTAATTATTTTCATATGGAATTTGGATATAAAAACTTTTTAAACATTTGAATATTTTCTCTTCGAAAACTTGCTTTATTATTGTGTCTACAAGATTAATTTGAAATTAAATATTTCCAAATTGGTGAATATAATTTAGAAAAATTAATTATGTATTTTTAATAATAATAATTTATGTTTCTTAAAAATTTTAACTTAATTCTTTACTAAAATGAATAGTAAAACAGTAAAAATTAATTACGTGGTTAAGGTATTAGGGGTTAAACCAAAAAAGAGTGACTAAAATAACCTAAAAATATGTATAAAACATATTTTGTGTGAATAATTCGAGTCTATAATGTATAATTCTCTATAATTAACTATTTTGGACACTTCTTCATGTGAAATAACTTGTTAAAACTTTTCCTTTTCAAAAAGTTACAAGTTTGCCTCTCGCCAAACTTATATATGGCCACCCCATGTCCTCTACTATTTACACAACAGAACCCTTTTAGTTAATCCAAGACCAAAAAAAATCACTTCCCAACATCCCTAATCTCATCAATGAATAATTTTTTCATTAATAAATCTATCCTAGTATATCTTTTGGTGAAAACCTATGGAGGATAGCTGAAGAAGTTGTATTGTTCTTCAACAAGAATATTTATTTTATTTCTTCCTCCGCCTCATTAAATTATTATTAATAAATTGTGATATAATAAAAATATTATTTTCTGTATAATTATATGTTTTATGTTAAGGTAATTACCTAAAACCTTCCCCAGTATAGTCAAATGGGTTATGAAATCATCATTCGTGTGTTTGGTGGACTATCACCTCATGAACCGATGTCATTAGTTTTCCATTACCACCTATTAAAGTTGGGTATGATGATGTATATAAAGAATATATTTTATATTTATAAAATAATTATACCTTGGGATTTATTACATCATATATACCTTTCTAAATTCCATTCTATAAGGGATATGATAACGTCGCTCTTGTGTATGTCAGACTATGGAATCACAAAGCGTTGTGATTCGTTTTTCACTAACACTTTACATTGAAGTAAATAAAGATAATTTTAATGATTATATGTGATATAAATAAACTAAATATTATATTCATAGAACTTTTACTTTTTTTAAAAGATTATATATTATTTTAATTCTTATACCAAAAAATGATATCATTGTTTCTTTGTGTGTGGACTAACACATTCACGATGTGATGTGAATCTCTTTTCATCACCACAAAAAAAGAATGATATATATAATTATATTTAATGAAATATTATGATATATATGATATTATGATAATTATTTAATGAAAAAATATTACTTTCCTTCTTTACATAATGATCATTGAAAAATGTAAATGTTACTCTTGCATACGCACGGCCTTCCATCTCAATGATTGTAATGTAGTTCATTTTTCATAACCATATTTAATGATAGGTTATAAAAGTATAATTAATATATAAATTTTCTAATATTTCATGATTATTATTCTTTAAATGTTTATATAATGACCTTTTTTACCATAATCAAACTACAAGAGTTTTTTTAACACAGAATCCAAATATCGTTGAAACATCCAAAATAAAAATAATTGATTAAGTTCTAATATTTAACATGGTAATAACTAAAATAAACGGACTAATAAACATGAATAAATTTATTAATCATGTAAATAATAAAGAGAATTTTTTGTAACATGATAAAGAATGTATGTGATGAGTGAGACTCGATGTATGGGTTTCTCATCTCATTTTTACTTCCATGAGACACACACCATGATTACAAATTATTTCATTTCTGTGGTGTATATAAATTATTTTTTTATATTATATCACGAATTAATTTAACATAATGTTATTTGAATATTCATTTAACATTATTGTATTCATGGTTCTTATGAGTAAAAAGTTACCAAATTTATAAGGGTTTATTTCACAATCTCATCATTATCCGACAGATTATTCATTTAAGTATTTCCTAGGGGAATTATTTGATATTTACATTATAAAATAAATCGGTATTCATATTATATAGTCATTAATGAACTTTTTCAAGTAATAGTACCATTTTTACTCTCATTTTATATAAAATTAATAAAAATGGTTTTATGAAATATCAAGTTTATTTCTCTATTTTGTTGGAAATCCTTTTTCATCAAAATAAATCCCCAAAAATATTTTTCAAAATGTTTGTAACCTTTTAAAAATGATTTTTCAAATTCTTTTTTAAAGATTTTTAATTTTTTATAAATTTTCTGAAATGAATTTTCTTATCATTTTAAAAAAAAATACTTATTTTTCTCTTACCAAAAATGTGAATGGAATCTTTATTTTAATGTGTACATTGTAAATTGAATTTTCAACCATCATAGAAAATAAATGTATTAATGCTTATTTTACATTTTATCAAAGTTTATTTTCAAAATATTTTCATAAAATTTATTTTTAAAAACATTTTCATTGTGAAAATGTTATTTTCCTAAAATAAATTAAATATCCTTTTATTTTATTTTTACTCATCAATGGAATAAACCCTGAATTGTGATTATGAACCACTAAGAATATGTTTTTTGTATACGACCATTATTATTCAATTAAATTATTTGTTATAATGTCTTGGTCTGGGTGTCATGCAATGGTGCCCCGATCTGATCAGTCACATGACCTCAGGTGCCCCTCCCCATATGCTAGAGGCTTTCGACTAGAAGCATCAGTCTAGAAAATCAGTCATGGGATAATATACCGTCTTTTATAAGATTAAACACTATCATAATTAAATAATAAATATGAAAAGCATATATAATTATAAATAATACAAATGTCACAAGATAACCAAAACTGGAAATATTGTACTCAACTAAAATGGAAAATTCCATGGAAAAGTAAGTACCAAAGTATCTAAAATGAAATTGAAAGTAAACACAATAATGACAACATATTGGGTCCCAAACCATGTTTGGTTTCATTATCCATGCTTCATCCCCAATTAGTAATCTAATCCAGGGTCCTTTCCCTTAACCAATCTTGTAACAATAAAGTATATTCGATTACAAATCAGTAGCCCAACACCAAAATAATCTAGAACAAATCCATTCAATAATAGTGTCTGAAATTGTTTAAAGAATAAATATATCAATAATGTTCAAATTTTAAATTTATTTAGTTATTATTTATTTAACCACATTTTCTCTCCGGTTCCCATGGACACCTGATCCCCAATACCTGCTTTGTCCCTCACTGAAGTCTTAACCATTCCCAATGGATATCATAAATATGAATTTCCATGTTACCATTCATTTTCATAATTCATATGGAATTTATAAAATACATAATACATGTAAATTAGATGGGCAAGATTAATGTGCACTATGTGTCCCAACCTCAAGGGTCTAAAGTGAGTAATAAGAAATAAATCATAAATAATTCATAGGAAGAACAGAGAATCACTCTTAGTATTTTCCCTCAAATACTCACATGGTCCATCTAAAAACAAATAGAATCTCCCATAGTCATATTATTTGAAGGCTCACACAGTCCTTCAGAAAACAAACAGAAGATCGCGTAGTCTTCTTCTTCGATGGTTCACACAGTCCTTCAGAAAACAATAATAGAATCTCTCTTAGTATTTATCACACCCTGGTTATCCTAAGTGATACTCCATGCCATCATTATCACAACCAATATTTATTTCACTAATAATTCCATTAATTAATTCAAATTAATTAACCATATAAAACCCTTCAATTAATTCAACAATTAATTGGTTTTTTCAACCCCATAAATTAATTCAACAATTAATTAACTAACTCAATTTATATTAATTGATTCACTAATTAATTAACCATAACCAATTTTTGTTAAATAACCTAACCATTAATTAAAAAAATAAATTTTATTAATTAATCTCTATAATTAATTAATCATAACAAAAACATTAATTAATTCAACAATTAATTAACCATGTTAATCCCATTAATTAATTCACAATTTAATTAATCACTACACTTTGGTAAATTAATCCAACAATTAATTAACCATATAAATTTCATTAATGAGTTGAACAATTAATTATTCATTTCACAACTCGACATCAAATAATTAATTCACCAATTAATTATTCCAAAATATCATTACTAATTCAACAATTAGTTTTTTATATAAATGACCTTGATTAATTCCCCAATTAATTAAGTACATCATTCCCATTAACAAACTAGACAACTAATTAATCAATATCCACCAACTAAAAATCTAATAATTAATTCCATAATTAATTACCTCATTCAAAATTTAAATATATTAATAATTAATTTGACAATTAATTATTCAAATCACAATTTCATAATCCAAACCATTCCCATCAATTAATATTACAATTAATTAATCAAGTTCACAGTCTCAAGGACTCCATAATTAATTTACCAATCAATTATTCATGATCTAAAATCCCAACATCCCAATTCTACAATTTCTGTAATTAATTTAATCCAAAACATAATTGGTAAACATCTAATAGAAATTATAAAATTACTTAAACATAATTTTAAACAAGACTATGGGATTTGAATTTCATACCATCTACCTCAATTCATTATTGGACGTTCACTAAAAGAAGATCCCTAAAATCTGAGCAGCACAACGACATAGATATGACTTTGATTCAAGATCCATAAACCAAGATGAGATATATCAAGATCTAATTAATCAAGATCTAGATCTACAATCCTAGATCTATATCTCACCGAAAAGGTTTACATCTGAAAAAGCAGAGGATTAACTCCACCAAAGGGTCAAGAGAAGATGGAAGAATAGATGTAACAAAGATTAGGATGAGATCCACTTACTGGAAGAATAATGGTTCTTTGATTCAGGATTTGAATCGTGACGAACATAGTTCAGACAACCTTGGAACCCCTCAAAAAATATCTAGAATTCCCCAAAAATGTTATTTCCAAATCCAAGGTTAAAATAAGGGTGATTCAGGGGTTTAGGGGATTTAAAAATAAATTTCTAGGTGAAATAAAATAACCTACATGGTTTTTATGGGCAGGGGAACATAGTTTAACAAACTATGTGCCAACCGTGTGGCCCTCACTTCTTGGGTTTGCATGGTTAGATGGGATGGGAGCACGATTTACTCTAATTGTGCACCAACTATGCACAGTCTCCTTTACTAAAATTTTTCTTAATACACTACCCAATTTCACCCCAAGTAATAACTCCAACCAAAGGTACTTAAATGAAACAAAAGGTGCCTAAATTTTCTCTCAAAATAACTCCAAAAAAAGTTGGGATCTTATAGTCATCCCACCTTATAAAAGATTATCCACAATATTTATTTTGATTTTTTATTCTGATTCGGAACCAAAAGGATTTGGACATTGATCCCTTATATATTATTCACTTTACGAGGTTTCCTCTTGTAAACATCCATGTTTCCATAACACATGAACTATCAGAACATTCTTTCCCCACCACGCATTCACACTGTGATCGAACACAGGAATCAGATGCTCCTCAAAGGATACAACAATCTCAAGATCAACCTCATCCACATAAATCACATGAGAAGTGTCTGGATGATACCTCTATAGTTATGGCACATGGAAAACATATTTCATTTCACTATATTTCTATTGAAGATTCAATTAGTATGCCACTGGCCTAATTCTCTCCATGATCTCAAAAGGTCCAACAAACCTGGGAGTTATCCTTCCCTATATCTGTATCATATGATGACCCAACCTGGTTGACAGCCGAAGGAATACACAATCACCCTCTATAAACTCAAGGGTCCTTCTTCATCTTGACTCTGACTCACTAGCCTCCATCCAGTATTGTGGTGATCTATATATCCTACCATAAAGAGCATCATATTGTTCAATCTATATTGTTTTTTATAACCATTATTATATAAAAACTCCAATAAAGACAATTGTTTCTCTCATGACCCATCTAATTCTATAACACATTCTCATAGAATAACCTCAAGAAACTGTATAGTAAGCTTTGACTTTCCATCCATCTGTGGGTAAAAATACATACTTAATAATATTTTTATTCCTAGTGACTTTTGTAAGCCCTTACAGAAGTGTGAAGTAAAGTGAAAATCGTAGTTTGAAACTATATTCTATGGAACCCCATGTAGAGATAATATATCCAAAGTATAAAGGTATCTAAACTTCTCTTTTGTAACATTTTTTGGTGTTGGACAAAAATATTCTAATATTGTCAGTCAATCCAAAATTACTAAAATAGTATCATTTTTCATAAGGTCCTTCTGAAGACCTACCACAAATTTCATATTCATGTCATCCCACTTCCATCTTGGAATAGTAAATGTCTATAGAAATCCTTTATATTGTTGATGATCTGACTTTACATGATGACAAGTGTAGAATCGCATCACGAACCTGGATATCTCCGGGTTCATGTCCAGCCACCAAAACTGCCATCATAGATCATGGTATATTCTGGTCATTCTTGGTTGTACCGACCACTATGAGGAATGAAATTTTCACATGATCTTCTATCACAATCTTGTAGGTACAACAACTTGATTCTTCACATAGATGATCTCCCCCCCATCTATCAACCAATCTGAAGATGTCTCCCAACCTTTAAGGAATTCCATCAAGGCCAAGAACTATATATCCTCATACTGTCTATCTCTAATCCATCACAAAAGTGTAAACTCCACTACAATAGAAACTAGAGTCATCTACTATTGACTCTCCCAAACCACCCCATGTAGTTCATCCAGAAGGGTAATCATTTTCCACTAAACACTCGACTCCTAAACCATCTGATTTAGTGTTTTCCTACTCAAGGAATCAGCCACACTATTTCCTTTCTTGCTTATATATTCCAGTTCAAAGATCGAAGGATGTATATAAGAAACCAATATCCACTATCAAAGATTCAAATATCTCTGCATGATTATATACTTCAAGATCTTATGGTTAGTGCAAACTATGAACTTTTCTCCCAATAGATGGTGTCGCCAATACCTCAAAGAATATACCAAAGTTCCCAACTCAAGATCGTGCATAGTATGATTCCTTTGATGGGGCCTCAACAGCTGAGACCCATACACCACAACTCAATATCCCTGCATTAGAACAGCTCCATGTGTAACACTAGAAGAATCACAATACACCATGTACTCCTCACCAAACATAGTTATGATCAATATTCGTGCTGAATTAAACCTCTTCATTAGCTCCTTAAAATTATTCTCTCATGTTTTTTTCCACTCAAACTTTTTACCCTTCTTTATCAAGCCTGAAAGAAGATTTGTTGAATACAAAAATTATTAGATGAATCTCATGTAATATCTAGTTAATACCAAAATTATTTGGATATAGAAAAAATTCTTGGGATGCTCCCAAGAAACCACTACCTGAACTTTCCTTGGGTCCACTAACACACCTTCCTCTGAGAAAATGTTCCCCTAGAAGTTTACCTGGTCCATCCAAAACAAAAACTTAGATATATTGGTGTATAGTTGATTATCTCTAAGTGAACTTACAATGATGTCATGATGATGGGTATGATCTTTATGATTCTTGTAGTACACCAAGATGTCATCCACAAACACCACCACAAACTGATCCCGATATGGATGAATGATTTGGTTCATCAAGCCTATAAAATCAATTGGTGCATTCACCATCCCAAAAAGAATTACGAAGAACTCATATAGGGCATACCTACTTCTAAAAGTAGTCATTGGTATATCAAAACTTTGAAATCTCAATTAATGATACCCTGATCTCAATTTGAACTTCAAGAATAATAAATCCCCCCATTACCTGATCAAAAATATTATCAATACATGAAAGAGTTCAATAGTGAATTCCACATCTCCCATCAGCCTTCTTTTTGAAAAATTAAGTTGAACCCTAAGGTGACATACCCAGTTGGATAAATACTTTATCCATAAATTCCTCCAACTGATCTTTGAGCTATTGAATCTCGGTTAGTTCTATTATTTACAATGGAATAGATACTAGCTCATCCCCTAGAATGAGTTCAATAGTGAATTCCACATCTCCCTCTATTGGAATCCTAGAGAAGTAATTAGGAATGAAATATTGAAAAACCTATACTACTAGTGAAGTACATATTTACTAAAACCTTCATCATAAATTAAAATACAAGAACCTTGGGTTGTGAGCTCTCCCAGTTGCTGAGTAATTGTCCCTTCTCTTCCCACTGGGATTATAATAACCCTGCTTTTTATTACATACTTAAACATGGTTTATTACATAAAACTATCAATTGATACAAAAAAGAAGATAGAGAGGTCTAATGTATTTGGGGATTAGTAACATTACATAACAACTTAAAACATAGAACAAAACATCTTATTGAAAACTTTCTTCACATGACCACTACATTCCCTCGTACTTAGAATTCCATGTGTTAACCTTCAGAAATGCATAAGAAAAGGGTGAGAAATAAATCCCAATAATGGAGTAAACATATTTTAACATTAATATTAAAATACATGTTAGTAAATAGGCATATAAATGGAGTGAAAGAGAAACATGAACATAAAGGAATGATATATCATGATTATCATAACATGGAAATGTGGAAACAACACTTAACATGGTATTAGCATGAGCCAAGACTCGTTGCACATGGAGCATGAGTAAAACCTCATTACACATTAAGTATCATGAGTAAACCATCATTTCCCATGATGTATCATGATACTAATCTTTACCTAATGCATTGGAGCGCTATCAGGGTGCACCCTTATTAATCATTTCATTTCATGCATAAGTGTGACACATGGATCATATAACATGGAATCATTCAACATTATCTTTTATTCAACAATAAAATAAAGTGGAATAAATAACATAAACTCTATGATCAATAGTTAAATGTTCACAAAGGTTAATACCATTGATATAGAAATGGGCATGGTATTCACTACACAATGACTTTGGCTTGGAAAGTCACGGTGCAATTTCGGTTGCATAACAACGTGATATAAGAATTCATAAAAATGGTTGATGAGAGATAAAGTGATTTCATATCATATTTACTTGAAATGGACATTAAGGTGGTCATATATATACATGTCCCAAAAAAATTAATGAAATTTTGATTCATAATACAATATAATTTCTTGAATGTAAATGAGAAGAGAAGAAGTTCCTTACAGAATTTAAGCATGGTAACGGGTGTACATGGGAGGCATTAATTAGAGATAAAGGGTTCTATAATCATTAAAAAATAAATAGGTCAGTATAGGGGAGGTTAAACACCATACTCCAACATTTAAAATGGAAAATAAAATTGAATAACAATATTAAGAATCTTGGATAAAATGAGGAAGGAATCCCTTATGTGGAAGTGTGATCCCAAAGGCTTGGGAGGGGCTTGTGAGAGGCTTATTGGTAGCTTGGGGATCCTTGGGAGGATTATAGAGAGAGGAGGAAAGAGTTTTGATGAACTCCAAATTATTTTAGTGAAGATTAAGTGGGAGCTTGGGTGGTTTTATATAGGAAAGGAGATGGAATTCTTTATTATTTAGGTTTGGGACACCACACATTAAACTAATCAAAACTACAAACCAGCCCATGGTTTTATCCCATGGTTTTTTCCAAAGTAGAGTGGATAAAATATTTTATATGGCCAATGGCCTAACATATTAAAATATTTTACTTGCTTATGTGGAAGTTAGTCACACTCTTAAGGAAAAAAATTTAAAAAGATTAAATGTTTTATAAGTCTTGGAGGGTCCACTAAGGATTTGTAAAATAAATAAAATAAATATAAAATCACATTATTTTAAGGATAAAACATATATTTTCCGAAAATATCATTTATAGTATTGTATTACATCACTATTGGGTCATTATGACGTCATAAAACACATTATATATTTAAACGGTATTTAGTTTTTACCCAAAAATTCAACAGTCTCGGAAAATTATGAAAAAATCATTGTTGGATAATTTCGACATCCCAATTCCAAAAATAATATTCATTTTATCTAAATAAATTTCTAAATATGTGAATTATAACTTTTAATATAAAAACCAACATTTATCGAAAATATATGGGTTTTTAAGAAAATAGCTTTCAAACCAAAATAAAAATAACAATCGTATTCATAATAATTATATAGTCATTTATATTATATAAAAAGTAATATAGTAATAATATTTCTTTAAAATATTATTTAATTAAAAATCCATTAATTCATCAAAATAGATTTCTTAATTAACTAAAAATTCTATTTTTTCTTTGAAATCTATTTACCAAGTAACAATAATAAAATAAATGTATATTATATAGAGAAAATGTACATAGTATAGTACTAGGTTCTTGTTTCATAAACACCCACATAAGACTGAAAGGTATGGTGTATGGTGGTGATAGACTCTTAGGGTGGCTCGGATAACATCGCTTGGGTGGTAATCTCTATAAACATCCACTTCTCCCATAGGGAGTTCCGTTCGAGCATAACATGTTGAAGATCTTCTTGGACTTGGTCAAGAGCAAAGCACAATGATGCCACCTTCTTTACGAGATCTAACAAATGGGATTCCTATGGGGAAAGTCTATTGGATGAGGCCATCACTTCCTTTGTCAGAGTAAATTTGATTTTTTAAAGCCCAATATTTTTACTAATCAACTGATCACTATTCAACATCTATATAAGCAAGAGTCACAATTCATAATGGTATTTTAAAATCCAAAATCATTAAACCAAAGAATTTCATATGTTATATAACCATTTCACATAATAATACATTTAATTAGATCAAAATTAATTTCCATTATTAAAATTGTGGGTTGTTATAATCTTTCCCCCTTAAGAAATTTTTTCCTCAAATTTTCCTTTTCCCACACTAAAAAAGTTGTGGGTAACTCTACTTCATCACTTCCTCTGATTCGCACGTCGCTTCTTCAAACATGTGGTTTCACCACAACACCTTGATGAGGGGAATTTTCTTATTTCGTAGAACTTTTTCTCTATAATCTAAGATTCTCACTGGTTTCTCCTCATAATAAAGATCATCTTCTAATTGTACTACCTCTGAAGAGAGTACCTGTGAAGGGTCTAGTATGTACTTCATTAAGAGGGATACATGAAATTGATCATGTACTTTGGCCATGGTGGGTGGAAGTTCTAGTCAATAGTTCATAGCCACGACATGATCAAGAATATTTAAGTGGCTGATATACTTTGGACTTAACTTCCCTTTATTTCCAAAACTTGTGACCTTCTTCCACGGAGATATATGTAGAAATACCATGTCTCCAAATTTGAACTCACGGTCTCATCGACGATTATCTACATAACTCTTCTATTGAATTTGGGATACCTTGATATGTTGTTGAATGGTTTTCACCTTCTCCAACATTTCTTCAACGATTTCGGGTCCTAGAAGATTACGCTCACCGACTTCATCCCAACACGCTGGTGTTCTACACCTTTTTTCATAAAGGGATTCATATGGTTTTATTCAGATGCTTGAATGGAAACTATTATTGTAGGATAATTCAACTTGTGGAAGATGTTGGTCCCATCCTCCTTTTAATTCCATAGAACATGATCTTAACAAATCTTTCAATTTCTCAATTGTTCGCTCATATTGGCCATCAGTTTGAGGATGATTTGTTGTACTAAAGTTTAGTTCAGTTCTTAGAACATGCTGGAGACTTTTCTAGGACATCATGGTGAATCTCATATCAAGATCAAATACAACAGATAGTGGTACTCCATATAGCCTTACTACTTGTTTGATGTAAATCTATGCAATTTGATCCAATAAGAAGTCCTCTCGAATCATGATAAAGTGAACTGTCTTTGTAAGATGATCCCAAATGACCCATATAGCATTGTTTCCTCAATATTTCCTTGGATTTAAATTGACAAAGTCCATGGTAACATCCATGTTGGTATGGGTAGTGGTTGCATCATCCCATTAGACTTTTTCCTCCCAACCTTCAATTACGGACATACCAAGAACTTTGAGGTATATTCATCAATCTCCCTTTTCATATGGTCCCACCAAAAGTTTTCTTAGAGATATCAATATATCTTTGGGATCTCCAAGTTAATAGAGAAGTCTAAGCTATGTGCATCATTCAGAATCTCATTCTTTATCTTTGGATCAGATATCACACATAATCGTGACCCAAATCTCAAAATTCCATCCTTGTCAACCATGAATTCTGAGTATTACCCATTTCTGATAGCTTCCACCTTTTTCCGAATCTCCACATCCATTCTTTGAGTATATTTATCTTATCTAAGAGGGATGGTTGAGCAATCATTGGAGAAATGGTTGATGATGTTACTTCCTTAATGATTCCCATGTACATCCTTTGCAATTCTATGAAGATTGGATTCTTTTAAATTCTCATCATTGATAAAGTTGCAGGATCCTTTCTACTTAGAGCATCTGCCACCTTGTTTGCCTTACCGCGATGGTAGTGGATCGAGCAGTCATAATCCATGATGATTTATATCTATCTTCGTTGGTCCATATTAATCTCTTTTTGTGTGAATATATATTTTATTCTCTTGTGATCAATATATAAATCAGACTTATCTCCATGGAGATAATGTCACCAGATTTTCAATGTGAATATCATATCCACCAACTCCAGATCATGCATGGGTTAGTTTTTCTCATGGATTTTTACCTGCCTTGAGGTGTTGGCTATCACTTTATCATTCTGCATAAACACACAACCTAGTACCTTCTTCGAATCATCACTAAATACCACAAAAATTTCTCCACTTTTGTTTAAAGTGATAACATGCATAGTGATAAGCCTCCTTTTCAACTCCTGTAATCTCTCTTTGCATTAATCACTCCAAGAAAACCTTACTCCCTTACATGTTAGCTTGGTAAGAGGGTTGGACAATTGTGAGAAATTTCTCACAAATTGGCAATAATATCCAGTTAACCCCAAGAATATACATATATATGTTACTGATGTTGGCCTCAGCCACCCCTCAATTGCAGTTGTCTTGGGGGGATCCACAGATATCCCATTTATTGTGATGATATGACCCAAGAATGATATCTCCTTCAACCAAAACTCATATTGTTGTACTTTTCATAGAGATTCTCCTTTCGCAATGTCTTTAGTACATTTCTTATAAGATCCTGATGATCTTCCATAGTTTTGGAGTATATTAGAATATCATCTATAAATACTATCAAAAATTTGTCAAGGTAATCTGTAAAGACTCTATTAATAATTTCTATGAAGATTTGTAGAGCATTAGTGAATCCTAAAGACATTACTATAAATTCATAGTTCCTATATCTTGTACGAAAAGTAGTCTTGGGGATATCTTACTTATTCATTCTTACTTAATAATATCCCAACTGCAAATCTACCTTGGATAAGTATTGTGGTCCACACAACTAATTGAATAATTCATCAACTCGTGGCAGAGGATACTTGTTATTTATCATCATTTTTTTGAGATTGTGATAATCAATGTAAAGGCGTATTGACACATCCTTATTCTCAATGAAGAGGACTGGTGCACTCCATAGTGAAGCACTTAGTCATATAAACCCTTTATCTAAATTCTCCTGTAATTTTTTCTTCATCTCCTCAAGTTCCACAACATTTATTCAATACTAAGTTGTGGATATTGGAAATTCCCCAGGTATAAGGTTAATTGATAATTCAGTATCTCTTTTAGGAGGAATACCAGACAATTCTCTTGGGAAACACTTCAATAAATTCCCTCACAATAGGCATGTCTTCAAGGATGGTTGCCTCCTTAGACTCAATAATCTAAGCCAAATACACATGCTCATAGGGTAGTAATATCCATGCCTGATATGATGGTGATAAAGAAGATTCATCTGCCTCGTTGCACTTATATATAATTGGGGGTCTATTCTCTATATAGAGAGTGATTTCCCTCTCCTGGAAATTTATGTTGGATTTATATAGGGAAAGCCAATCCATGCCATGAATTGCATTAAATTCCACCAGAGTAAGTATGATGAGGTTATTCAGGAGGTTCAATCCACTGATTATGATAGGGGAGGATATATATTCATGGGATGAAATGATTTCCCCCTTTGTCGTACTCACCAACATCTTTGCTTCCATGATTTGTGGTGGTGTTGGGATTTATTTACTAAACTTTTTGGATACAAAAGAATGTGTAGAACCAGAATCAAAAAGTATGTTTTCTATTCTCTAATGAATAATTAGAGTACCTATCACCACATTGTTGTTGAGGTTCACTTCGATAGTAGTGATGGAAAAAATATCACCCTTGATGCCTTGGAGGTTAAGGGTTCCCTCCGAAAACCCTTGGCTTAGAGAACTAATTTGTAAGGTACCCTAGTTCTTTGTAGTTGAAGTAATGAAAAACACAGTGAGAGTCAAATGGATCATTCTTATACTTTATCACAGCCCAGGGTTTTTCTTGTTGGCAGTTAATGGCTAGGTGCCCTTCTCTTCCACACCTAAAGCATTTACTCGTCCCCTTTAAGTAATTTTTGGGGTGCTTCTTTCCACACCTTTGTCAAGTGGGGTGCTGGATTTTCCTAGATTCGTTGGATTTATCCATCAGACTATTAGAATTTAAGTCCACCTTACACTTCTTATCCCCATGATACCCCTGAGATTATCCAATATCCATTTCAACGTTGAGGGCACATCGGACAATTTCTTCATAGCTGTCGAAGTCACAAATCACCAGGGCATTTCGTAGGCTAGGTTTTAGCCCACCAAAGAATCGGGCAACCTTGAATTCGGAGGTAAAAACAAAGCCTGAGGTGTGTCGTGCAAGCCTTGTGATGTTTTCCTCATACGCTTCAATTAATTTATTGCCTTTTTTCTTGAGGGAAAGGAAGACCCTTTCCATATTAATTCGGAGGGTGCAATGAAAATATTTATTGAAAAACATTTTCTGGAAATCATCCCATTATAACACCTCGATCTCCTCCTCAGGTTTTGTATTTTTGACCAATTTCCACCATTTATTGGATTCACCCTCCATACAATAATCATCCAAAAGAACCTTTTCTTGTTCAGAACATTGAATGATGGATAATATATCTTCAATGGAGTTGTTCCATTGTTCAAAAATTGAGGGATCAGGTGATCCATTAAAATTAGGAGGCCTTTGTCTAATGAATCTCTCGATGACAACTTGTTCATTCTTAGCGGGGGTTGAAAATTACTCTTGACTCGCATATCTATTCAAATATTGAGTTAACTAAGAGATTATCATGGTAAAGTTCATGATTCTTTCTCCCATTGGATTTATAATTTCATCAGAACAGTCGTCACATTGGTCTTCTCATCGGTTGGTAGCCCGAGTCGTACTATTACTGACCACTAGCTAAAATAAAAGGAATTTTAGGGGTAACACATAAAGGGTAATCCAAGGACAAAATGGATGACTTAAAAATAACTTTTATTTCCTTAACTTATGAATCTACAGTTTTAAATCTTTGTTATCCATGAACTAGTTTCTAACATATATTCTTAGGGGTATTTTTTTTAAATCCCTTAATAATTGTTCATATTAAGATTTTGAATTTAAAAAAAATATCCACCAAGAGTGTCATAACCTAGAGTGCATCAAGGCCCATTTTCGTGTACCCGGATACCCTGGGTCAAACCCGAAACTCCTTGTCAGTGTTTTCACTCTTAGGTACATTTGTGCTAGAGCTACCTATAACTGCTCGTATCCAATAAGGGATTTATTTTCTTGATAAACCACTTACTCAATACTCACCAAAACATTGGGATGTTTTTATTATACTTAGTCTTATCCCTGAGGCTTCTCACTAGTGTTTTCTAATCCTAGTCCTCAAAAATAACTAAACCTATCCTTTGATACCAACTATAACAACCCTAATTTTTATTACATACTTAAATATGATTTATTACATAAAATCTTCAATTGATACGACATAGAAGATAGATATGTATAGTGTCTATAGGGATTAGGAACATTACATAACAACTTAAAAAATATAATGCAACATCTTATTGAAAACAACCTTTATATGACAATGACATTCCCTCGTACATAGCATTGCATGGGATAAATTGAGGACATGGATAAGAAAACGGTGAGATATAAAGACCAATAAGGGATTAAACACGGTATAACACGAAGATTGCAATATATGCTAGGAAATAGGCATATAAATGGAGTGAAGATAAACATGAACCTAAATGCATGATATAGCATGATTATCATAACATGCAAATGTGGGAACAACACTTAAAATGGTATTACCATGAGCCAAGGATAATTGCACATGGAGCATGATTAAACCCTCATTTAACCTGAATTATCATGAATACACCCCCAATACACTTGACGTATCATGATACTAATCTTTACCCAATGCATTGGAGGGCTATCAGAGTGCACCCTTCTTAAACATTTCATTTCATGCATAAGTGTGACACATGGATCATATATCATGGAATCATTCAACATCATCTTTTATTCCATGATAAATTAATGTGGAATACATACCTGAAACTCTATGATAAAAAGGTAAATTTTCATAAAGTTGAATACACTTGATAGAGAAATGGTCATGGTATTCACTACACAATTACTTTGTCTTGGAAAGTCACGGTGAAATTTTGACAACATAACGGCGTGATATAAGAATTCATAAAAATTGTTGATGAGAGAGAAAGGGATTTCTCGTAATATGTACATTAAATGGACAGTAAGGAGTCATATATATATAGGTCCCAACATATTTAATGGATTTTAGATTCATAATACAATACAATTACTTGTATGTAAATGGGAAGAGATAAATTCCTTACGAAATTTTGGCATGGTAAAGTGTGTACGTGTGAGGCATAAATTAGAGATAAAGGGGTCTATAATCATTAAAACATAAAAAGGTCAGTATGGAGGATGTGTGAAACCATACTCCAATATTTAAAATTTAAAATAAATGGGCATAATAATATTAATAAACTTGGATAAAATGAGAAAGGAATGGCTCATTTACTTTGAAGTGTGAACCCAAAGGATTGGGAGGGGCTTGAGAGATGATTATTGGGGGATTTGGGAACCTTGGGAGGATTTTAGAGAGAGTAGGGAAGAGTTTGGATGAACTCCAAATGCTTTGAGTGATGAGGAAGTGGGAGCTTGGTTGGGTTTATATAGGAAAGGATAAGGAATTCTTTATTATTTAGGTTTGGGACACCACGCATTACACTAATCAAAACCACAAACCAGCCCATGGATTTGGACCATGTTTTTTTTCAAAAGAGGATTTGAAAACAATATTTTATAAGGCTAGTGGCCGAACTTATTAAAATATTAGGCTTTATTATTTGGAGGTGAGTCACACTCTCAAGGAAAATAATTTAAAAAGATAAAATGTTTTATATGTTTTTGGGGGTCCACTAAAGCTTTGTAAAATAAATCAAATAAATATAAAAGCACATTTTTTTATTTATAAAACATATATTAGAAGAATATATCCTTTATAGTATTTTATTAAATCACTATTGGGTCATTATGATGTCATAAAACACATTATAAATTTAAACAATATTTAATTTTTACCCAAAAATTAAACTGTCTCAAAAAAATTATAAAAGATGCATCATTGGATAATTTTGACGTCCTGATTCCAAAAATAATATCCATTTTCTATAAATAGTTTTAAAAATATGTGAATTTTTACTTTTAACATAAAAATAGACATTTGTCGAAAAATCATGGGTTTTGACAAAAATAGCTTTCAAAACTTAATAAAAATCACAATCGTATTCATAATAATTATAAAATAATTTTTATTATACAAAAGGTAATTTAGTAGTAATATTTAATTAAAATATTATTTAATCCAAAAATATATTAATTCATCAAAATAGATTTATTAATTAACTAAAAATGCTATTTTTTCTTTAAAAAATATTTACAAAGTAACAATAATAAAATGAATGTATATTCTGTTTACAAAAATAATGTACATATTCATAGTACTAGGTTATTATTACATAACCCCTTATAACACCCGTATAAGACCAAATGGTAAGTTATGCAATGGTGACAGACTCTTGGGGTGGCTTAGATAACATCGCTCGTGTGGTAATCTCTATTAACTTCCACTTCTCCCGTAGGTAGTTCCGTTCGAGCTTAATGTGTTGAAGCTCGGATTGGTCTTGGTCAAGAGAGAAACCCAGTAATGCCACCTCCTTTCCAAGCTCTGAAAAATAGGATTTTTATGGGTCAAGTCTACTGGATGAGGCCATCACTTCCTTTGTATGAGTAAATTGGGTTTGTTCAAGCCCTATGATTATACTAATCAAGTGATCACTATTCAACATCTATATTAGAAATGGTCACAATTATTAATGGTATTTTAAAATCCAAAATCATATAAACAAATAAGTTCATATGTTATATAACCATTTCACATAATAATACATTTAATTAGACCAAAAGGAATTTTCATTGTTAAAATTTTGGGTCATTACATGGATATCCCACTCTCCCCTTTAAATGTAATGGTCACCCTTAGGAGATGAAAATGTAACTCTCATATAGTAATAGTCTGTGTGAGCTTAGTATGAGACTCACCAGTTGATACCCATAAGTATGTCAAATCATTTCATGTCAAGGATATAGAGATCCCACAAAAGAATAGTACTCCCCGGTCTCAAGATAATATCCCTTGCAAATAAAGATGTCTCTAGATCATACTCTCAACGGTGTATCTATAGTCATTACCCCAATATAAAACTCCACCACTAGGTTCAAACCATAAACAAGTTTATAAGATATAAAGGAATGTTGGGAACCATCATCAAATAAGGCACTAGATAATATAAAATCTATTGGAATATTACCTCTCACTATTGAGGGCCCATCCTTGTTATCCACAAGTGTAGGTTTCACCACATATAACTTTCTTTACCGTATTCCTTGTTATTATGTATAACTTTTCAAAGATTCACCACTCTGCTGATGTGGGCACTCTTTCACAAAAGAACCATATCCACTTCCTCTATTGCCTTTTCCAATAGAACTCTAGCTACCCACTGGATATGGTTTGGAAGATCCCCTTCTTGTATCCCGATTCTGCCTAGTTTTACTTTCACTAACTGTCATCCATGTGTTCCTACTGAACCTCTATAGATGCCCCATCTTGTTGTAGATTTGTAACTCCACTTTTGGTTGGGAAAATACTTCCAAAAATTCATTTTCCTAGGACACTGGTGGAAAACCACCTTTGTAAGGTATTGTGTAACAAACCCTTTCCCCTGGCCACTCTTCCTACTACTACTCTGGGAGAAAGTTCTATAATGAAATTTTATTCTCTCAGAACATGTACCTTTAGACCATCCATCATAAAACACATTTCCTTCTCTAGAAGCCTCCCCCAGGTTCCCTTAAAAAATGAGATCCTGATTTACCACTTTTGCAAACTTCTTCAACCTAAAGATATTCACTTGAGACATAATTTTACACTTAAGTCCATCCTGAAATATTCTTACTGAAGTGGAATTATCTGCTTCCAATTCTAGAGAAAAACACTAGAAATAAATAAATAGTCTAGAATATTCCATGATGAATATATTCCCCTATGTCTAATTCATTAACTCCGCTACTCTTTCCTACCTCAGCAACTCTGGGTAGAAGTGTTCAAATAACTTCTCCTAAAATTCCATCGATTACATAGATTCCATTTATCCATCCTAAGTATAGATGTCCCCCAAACGTTTTTATTGACCATACAACACGTATTCTGCCAAATTTAATCTCTTCTAAACAGTATTCTCTAGGTACTCATGTATAGTCTGGATAGATTCAATCGAGAACTCAACTTTCTCAGGTTCATCCTCTCTAGTAAATGTTAGAGTGTGCTACAACTGAAACTCCATCTTCAGATCATTATTTTTTTCACATCCCACCCTTGGTATCATTCCATCAATTTCATGAAATAAGTGAAATTATTTCAAAAATACTCTTTTGTTTCCCCCCTTGCACTATTGGTTCCTTAGCTTCCATAACTGGAGGATCATCCACAGCCATGACCTCCAGTCATTCTCTCAATAAGCTTCATCATGGAGGCATATCTATACAACAAAAAACACACCTCTTAGGACACATAACACAACTTTATCACATTTAAGTTATTGGAAAATATCAAAAATCCACAACAACTCATTTCCCCAACCTTCACCATGTAGTCAAAAATGAGGCGCTATTACTACCCTTTACCATCTTACACCTAGGCCCGGTTAACAAGGGTAACCACATTATCATTGTTCAATTTTATAATTTAGACACTTATTTATTCTTATTATTAAATAATTTTACCACTTTAAAATTCATATTAGGAACCTTTATATTCAATATCGTATTCTAGGAAAACATGTTAAGTTTAACTACTTACCCAAAACCCATTTTATCATGTGTGCCTAAGATGTTGATTGTAACAAAATAGTCATGAGTGTCTAGAATGATGCATGAATACCCAAATATCATTCCATTTTGTGCCACAATTCAATTCTCAAAAATATCAAAAAGAATTATCATAACACAAAACTAGTGCATCACCCAAGGTGAAATAATATTCAACTGTAATAGAAAATAATAATAAAAATAAACCAACCCTGAGTACTTGGGTTTTCCCACATACAAGGGTCTGAAACTCCCATGAATGAGTTCATTACCATGAATTTAATCTTCCTAGTATACTTTCTACCTTTACCAAATAGTAAGAAAAAGGATTAAGAAAGAAAATTGGACCTTTGAAACCACTTTTTAACGTCTTGTCTCTGATGCCACGCATTGGTGCCTCGAGCCTGTCGATCAAATGACCTCAGAAGTGCCTCCCCGTATGCCAGAAGATACTGACTAGAAGTAAGGGTCTAGTATGTCATTAATGGGGAGAATATACCCTATTTTATTAGATTAAACACCATTGTAATTAAATAAGAAATATAGGAGTCATATATAATCATAAATAGTACCAGTTTCACAACATAACCAAAACCAGAAATATAGTACTCAACTGAAAGGGAAACATTCCAGGACAAATTAAGTGCTAAATTTTCTAAAATATAATAGAATGTAAAGACACTAATGAATCTAAAGAGGGTCATGAGCCATGTCTGGTTCCCTCATCCATTCTCCATCCTGAATCAGTAATCTAATCTAGGTCCCTTTCCATTAACATGTCCTACAATAACAAAGTGTATTTGTGTACCGATCAGGAAGCCTAAGTAGGGTGTGAGTACAACACAGTAGGCCACCACCAATGAATTTTAAAAAAATATAGTCAATAAAAGTGTATGTATATTTATAAAGAATAAATAATTCAATAAATAAAATATTTTACATTTATTCAGTTACTATTTACTTGACCACAATTTCTCCTAAGTTCCCATTGACACCCGATCCCCAATACCTACTTCGTCCCTCACTATAGTCTGAACCAATTTTAAGGGATATTTTAAATCTAAATGTCCATGTTACCATTCATTATCATAACTCACATAGAATTTATCATATACATAAAGCATGTAAATCAAAAATGCATGAGTAATGTGCTCTATGGGTCCTAACCTCAAGGGTCTGAAGTGAGTAATAAGAAATGAAGCATAAATGTTTTTGGGGAAGAATATGAAAGATATATTAGTATTTTCCCTAAAAGGCCCACATAATCCTTGGAAATAATTCAAATCAGGTAGTCTTTTTCATTGAAGGCTCATAGGGTCCTTTGGAAAACTAATAGAATCTCATGCAGTCTTCTTCTTCAAAGGCTCACACAGTCTTTCATAAAATAATAATTGAATCTTTATGAGTAATCCTCACACCCATGTTATCCCATTTTCTACTCCATGACTATAGTATCACAACCAATATCCATTTTATCAATCATTAAATTAATTAATTCACAATTAATTATTCATATAAAACTCGTTAATTAATTAAATACTTTATTGGTCATTTAAACTCCATAAATTAATTCAAAAATAATTAACTACCTCAATTTCCATTAATTAATTCCCCAATTGATTAAACATAACACATTTCCTTTAATTAACCCAAAAATTAATTAAACACGTCAGTTTCATTAATTAATTTCCACAATTAATTAATCATAAAGAATCCTTTAATTAATTCATTAATTAACTAAACATGTTTATCCTATTAATTAATCTACAATTTAATTAATCAAAACTATTTGGATAATTAATCCAACAATTAATTAATCATTTAAATTCTATTAATTAATTCAACAAATAATTAATAATTTTACAACTCAATATCTAATAGTTAATTCACCAATTAATTATTCCCAAATTTTATTATTAATTATACAATTCGTTTTTCATAAAAATACCCTAAATTAATTCCCTAATTAATTATGTCTTTCATTACTCTTAACTAATTCAAATATTAATTAATCAATATCCACCAAATCAAAATACCATAATTAATTCCACAATTAATTATCTCATTCACAATTTAAAGATATCAAAAACTAATTCGAAAATTAATTATTGAAATCACAATTTTATAATTCTAACTATTCCCATAAATTAATTATACAGTTAATTAATCAAGTATTATATTCTCAATGACTCCATAATTAATTTAACAAATATTTATTCATGAACTAAAATACCAAAAACCTATTTCCACATTTCCATATATTTATTTATTCACCAAATTAATTAATTTAATCAAAAACACAATTTATAGAAATCTAATACAAATTCTATAATTACATACATATAATTTTAATAACGACTATGTGATTTGAATTTTGTACCACCTACTTCAATTATATGATTAACATTCACTTAAAGGAAATCCTCAAAATCCAAGTAGCATAATGAAGTAGATCTGAGTTATGAATCAAGATCCTTAAACCAAGATCAAATATATCAAGATCTAATAAATCAAGATCTATATCTACTAACCTACATCTAGGTCTCACCAAAATAGTTTATCTCTAAATAACCCAAGGATAAACTACACTATTGAATCAAGAGAATAAAAAAGAATAGACAGAATAATGATTGCGATGAGATTCACTTACCGATAGAAGAATGGATCTTCGATTCGGGATTTGAATATTGAAGAATGGAGGTCGGACAGCCTTGGAACCCCTACAGAAAGCTCCATAATCCCCCAAAATCATAAATTCCCAATACCGGGTCAAAATGAGGGTATTTTGGGGGTTCTATGAATGTTAAAATATATTTTTGGGTGAAATAAAACTGCGTGAACGGTTTAGAAAACCGTGCACCAACCATGTGGACCTCACTGCCTTGGTCTACACTATTAGCTGGGTTGGGTGCATGGTTTAATCTAATAGTGTGCCAACTGTGCACAGTCCCATTTACTCAAAAGTTTCTTAATACTCCACCAAAACACACTGGAAGGAATAACTCCAACAAAAGTTAATTAAATAAAACAAAAAGTAAATGAATTTGCACCCAAGATAACTCTATAAAAGGCCAGGATCTTATATTTGTGAATAATTTTAATTGGGATATACTATGTTGATAAATTTAATTTTACTTTGGATGGTTTATGATTATGTTTTCTGATTATGGAATGTATTTACATTTTGTATGATAGATTATATATGAATGTCTATGTTTATTTTGGTTCACCCCTTTCATATGAGGAATGCATTGGACTTTATAAGTGATATGTGATGTAACATCCCATGTAGGTAATGAATAATTGAAATTCTTATATATGTCTATTTATGAATTAGATAGTGTTTTAGGGGCATAAAATGATAATAAATCCAATCTTAAGCATGGAATACTCTAATATTTTTAAAAGATTGTTTTACCGCCTTTTGATGGAGAAGCATTTTTAAATATAACTTTTGGTAATTTTATAAACTATATTTTTCAGAATAAACTTATTCTTTATGATTGGGACATTGAAATTTACTTTGGATAAATTTCTGGTATTTTTCTGATAATGTTCATTTTTAATGAATAGTGAAAACTGTTGTATTTTAATTCAACACCTCTTTTTAATATAATTTATTTATATAGTTAGATTATAATTTTAATTGGTTTTAAAGTGAAATTAGAATATATTTTTACCATTTAATCGAATGTTGGTCATTGGAATTAATATCACTTTGAGATTGGACATAAACGAGTGTCAATCTTTTGATAGATATTGTTTCCTAAAAATACGCTATTTGATTTGACAGCGGGATTTAATTATAAAATTAATTAATTCAACTTATATGTTATGAATTTGGTAAAATAGACATCATTTTTGAACTTGGAATATCAAATATATCTTAGGGTGAATTTTTGGTATTTTTCTGAAAAACCATAATTTTTTATGAATAGTGAAACCACAAAGTCGTAGTTACAAAAACTGATTTTTCCTTTAAATGGAACTTTACCACTTATTTGATTTGAATTTCAAAAATCCAATATTAATTATTTTCATTATTAATTAAAATTTGGTTCAATGGGATGAAAATAATTTTTGATGAAAAGTAACTTTTAAGTTTTATTAATCTCGATTAAAGGTAATTAGTGTGCTTTAAGGTAAAAATGATATTATAATAAAATGAAAATATATTGACACTTGTCCTAACCCTATTGGATGAGTCATGGACGACCAAGAAAACCCATGGGTAGATTTTTGGGATCCCATAGAGCAACCTGGGTAAGATAATGACATTAATGCCTTTTATTTAAAGTAAAAGTAAAAATGACAAAAAAAATTATTGTTTTACTAAAACAATTTTTACATGGGGGTATAAAAGTCAGATTTTTTACAATAAATAGTCATTGGAAAGCTAGAAATATTTCCAACATCATAGAATTTTTTTATAATTTTTAGACATTAAATAAATTAAATTATTTATGACATCATGATGATGCGGCGATTACCTCATTATTTAACGATTAAAATAAAATGAAAAGATAATGTAAAATATAAGACCTACACATGTCAAAAACCTATTGTATGGGTGTATTTCGAACTCTTATCACCTTATCCTCGAAATAAATCAATGTGGGACATTTAAAATCCGAAACCTATTTCAAAATAAAGTAACATTTTATACCTTTCCAAGAGTGCCCCTCCTCTCCTCTTATAAAAGGCCCCCACCTCTACCTCCTAACCCACACATCTCAAGCCTTTGGCTCGGACAATCTCTGATCATTTTGTCTATACACATCCCTCTGCTCATCCTAGAAGCCTTACCTTTGGCAGGAATCTCTTCAAGAAACCCTTTTGGTTCAAACCAAAGGGAGTTAACCGATTTTAAGGTAATGTCTTCACTTGTGTTCTTTTGTTTTATTTTGCTTCTCCAACCCCCTAAAATCTTTTTATTCATTTCTTCTGTAAAAAATAAAGTATATTAAATATACTATGATGTTGTTATAATAAGGATTAGAGCTACACTTACACACACCTACATATAATGGTTAAAGAACATACTGTTTCTATGGATGGTGAATTTCTGCCTCACGAAACGTTGATTGTTCAATATTCTTTTAACCCCTTCAAATGTGGCCATTAAGATGTCACTATATTTATATATGATATATAATATGTTTATGATTTACTTAAGCTTCTGTATTTTTCATTTATGGCATACTTTTATGGTTTCCATTATGGGCAAACGTGATATCTTCATTTTAGGAAGTGCGGACTACCGCCCCCTCAAAGTGATTTGATTCATTAATACCATATGTGGTATGTATAAAGGATAGATTTAATAATATTAAATATGATACCATACTAGAATTATACTAATATTATGTATCATTATGGTTTAATTCCATTAAATATGAAATAGAAATGGAAGTAGCGTTCATGCGTACGTACGGCTTACCATCTCCATGAACGGTGAATTTCATTTATTACCTCTAAATGTTATGTAATATTATAAATGCATGTATATAATAGATATATATGATATATATGATCTCTAAATAATGAATATAAATTTGGATATAATAGATATTTTATCCCATGAACAAACTTGTAATTATAAAGAGTTTATTTTTGACTCAAGCAGCAATGATCGACAAAATGACCATTATTAACTTAAATAATTACATAGAGTTCATAACATGGTGATAAGTGATATTAAAGGAATGATGAACTTGAAAAAGGTTCTTAAGAAAGTATATTTAACTCATGTTTATTATTTAGGAGGTTAAAGAATGATCGAGTCAAGTCGGACCTGAGGTATGGGACTTCGTCTCAATCTCCTTTCATTGATAAATATTTTATACGCAACTTTCTTTTATACGGTGTATAAAACCCTTTGAATTTTATGTTTATTCAAAAGGAATCTATTTTATACGAAGTGTTTACTAAACGACAAAAGGGAATGTTTTTTTGTCTTACGTATGCGGCGACAACGACCTCTCCGCCGTAGTGACCATTATTTGAGTTTCGGCTTCCTCTACAAGCCATAACTTATTTGAAAATGAAAAAAATATATACCATGTGCTACTTTTATTTTGTTTTGGTATTTAAAATGGTTTTCATAATGTTTTTAATGTGTTGTATTGATATCTTGTGATTGAAATTTGGAAATGTTATGTTTTCTTATACGCATGTTTTATGTGATATGATTATGTTATGGTTCTTGGAAATTGTTATGAAGACATGTGGTTTTGTGATAAAATAAGGGCAGGTGAGCCCGATATAGCTCTCCAATGCATTGGGTAACGCGAAGGAGTTAAACGTTAAGGTTTCTCCGAAGAGATTTAGGGAATATACTGTGATGGGTATTCCAAACGTAACCAAGAGGGTTACTCCCTATGTAAGAATGTTATGAATGCCTCAATTTATCATTATGTCTTATGATTTCAATGATTTATTCATGATTTGATGATGTATGTTAAAGTGCTTATGTTTTATGGGTAAAGTATGATTTCATTGATTCTTATGTATACATGTACTCATGTTTCCTTTCCATATTTTTATATCCCTTACTGAGCTTTTTATCCTCATCCCAAGTTTTTGAAATGTTTTTTCACAGGTCAAGGGAAAGGTACATGATATGATGATAGTGTCAAGGAAGTGTCAAGAAAGAATCCATGTTGTATTTTAAATATTTTTCCGTTGATGGGATAAATGAATACTATCTTTTATTTAACCAATTTGTTTAAATGTGGAATGTAATGCATGTTTTATGATCTAATTAACTAATACTCTAAACCTGAAAAGATCCTCAATGTGTAATCTTGTAATAACTCAAGATTAAGTAAGGTTTAAGGCTGGGGACTTATATTTGGTATCAAAGGTTGGATTAGATAACTTTAGGAGTTATAATTCTATTAAATGTTTGTCCAAAAATATTTTTTATGGTCAAATTGAAATGATATAGCATTTGAAGATTACCATGATTTTTCATCTAAGACATGTTTGTTTAGAATGGTTTTCCACAGAGGAAATAGGGAAGCAGTTCTTGGAAGGCATACAAAAGGAAATGACCTTCCGAATCAGTATCCTGAGATGGTCGGATTTGGAACTATACAGTTTGTTGCAGTAATGGTGTAGTTGACTTAAGCGATAAATGGTGGTGTTATCCATGCATGAGATCAGCCAGATCAACCGCAGAGGAACATGTCAATGGTGGAACATTTCATGAGGCAACATCCCCCATCATTTAGAGGATCATCTGACTCTGTTCCAGCTAAAGGGTGGATTAAATCATTGGAGAAGATTTTTGATGTCATGGGGTGTTCAGACAATCAAAAGGTTAGTCTTGCTATTTACCATTTAGAAGGTGAAGCAGATCAGTGGTGGACGATGGTTAAAAATAATAGGGACGTTAATGAGATTAATGCTCTCTAATGGGATAAATTCAAAGGTATGTTTCTTGAGAAGTATTTTCCTAAGTCTGTTAGACTTAGGATGGAAAAATAATTATTCGAATTGAGGCAAGAGGAAGACTCAGTGGATGCTTATAAAGAAAGGTTCACTCGATTGTCAAGGTATGCTCCAAATTTTAACCAAGACCTTGATAGTAAAATCAATCGTTTTTACTCAGGATTAAATCCAAAATATCAAGGGGAATTAGATTCTCGTGAGTTCAAAAGTTATGAAAATCTTTTTCACTGTGATGAGAAGGTGGAAACGGAGTTTTCTGATGATCAAGTGTTCTATAACAACCAACAGAAGAAGAGACCGAGGTGGCAGGAGAAAGGTAAGAATTCTTCAAAAAAGTCTGATGGTAAGAAAACTATGTTTCCAGTTTGTGATAAATGTGGTAAAAGGCATGATGGGGAATGTCTTCTGAATTCTGGAAAGTGCTACCGATGTGGTAATATGGGAAATAAGGCTCGTTATTTCACTGGAAAAGATCAAGGTGATGGTAAGACCAAATTTGATTTACAGTTAGTGAAATGTTTTAAGTGCAATGAGGTGGGTCATTATGCAAATGAGTTTATGAAAAAGAGCTCGAGTGATTGGAAGTAGTCAGACTATAAGCGGAAAAGGGTGGTGAAATCCTTTGCATCAACTTCAGTAGATGTTAGACCATCAAATGAAGTGGTATAAGGTACTTTGTTGGTTTTTTCAGATTATGCCAGTGTGTTTTTTGATTCGGGTTCTACACATTCCTTCATCTCTGAAAAATTTTCTAGTAAAATGGGAATACCATCTCAAGAAATGACTCCTGAACTTGTGGTAAAAACACCTGGAAGAAATTTTGAGGCAAAAAGAATTTATAAGAATCTTCCTATCCTTATCCGTTGAAAGAACCTACTTGAAAATCTTATTTTTTTACCTCTAGTAGAGTTTGATGTTATCCTAGGTATGGATTGCCTCTCTATTTACCATGCTAAGATTGACTGTGGATCTAAAGAAGTTTTTTTAGAAAGACTTTACGTTTGTGTACAAGAATGAACCCCTACTGTTGATAACATATCAAGAGGTCGAGAAACTTTTAAAATATGGAAATGAATGTTACCTTGCACATATTGTTGAAAATAAGGGAACTGTTCAGATTAATGATGTGCCAGTAGTAAATGAGTATCCTGATGTTTTTCCTGATGAGTTTCCTAGAATAATACCAGATCGGGAAATTGAATTTACTGTTGACTTAGTTCCTGATGCTAAGCCAATTTCAAAACCCCCTTATGGAATGGCTCAAATTTAACTTTTAGAGTTGAAGGGGCAATCTCAAGATTTATTAGAGAAAGGTTTCATTCGACCTAGCACATCACCATAGGGTTCTCCGGTTTTATTTGTTAAAAAGAAATATGGTTCAATGATACTTTACATTGATTATAGAGTCTTGAATAACATCATTGTTAAGAACAAATATCCTTTTCCTCATATCGATGATTTGTTTGATCAGCCCTAGGGAGCTTAGTTTTTTTCGAAGATTGACCTGAGATCAGGTTACCATCAGTTGAAGGTAAACGAAGCAGATGTTCTGAATATCGTGTTTCGTACAAGATATGGCCATTATGAATTTGTAGTAATGCCTTTTGGGCAAACCAATGCACCTACTGTATTCATGGACCTTATGAATAGAATTTTCCATGAGTTCTTGGATAAGTTTGTGGTTGTTTTCATTGATGATATTTTGGTGTTTTCTAAGAGTAAAGAGGATCATGAAATACATTTAAGGGTTATTTTTCAAAACTTAAAAGATAATAAATTGTATGGGAAATTCATCAAGTGTGAGTTTTGGTTGCAAAAAATTTCTTTCCTTGGTCACATTGTTTCTAAAGATGGGATAACTGTTGATCCTGCAAAAAAAAGGTTGTTGAAGAATGGCCAAGACCCACAAATGTAACGGAGATTTGTAGCTTCCTTGGTTTAGCAGGATATTACTGAAGGTTTGTTAGAAATCTTTCCCAGTTATCTAGTCCAATGACTAAGCTAACTTGGAAGGGTGTTAAGTTTATCTGGAAAAAATAATGTGATGATTGTTTTCAGGAACTGAAAAGAAGATTTGTGAATGCTCCAGTTTTGGCACTACCTTCTAGGAATATGTAGTTTGTTATCTACAGTGATGCTTCATTGAAAGGACTTGGGTGCGTCCTAATGCAGATGATCAGGTAATTGCTTATGCTTCACATCAGTTAAAAACTCATGAGGTAAATCACCCTACACGTGATTTGGAATTAGCTGTTGTTGTTTACTCTTTAAAAATTTGGAGGCATCATTTGTATGGAGTAAAGTGTGAAATATATACAGATCACAAAAGTTTAAAGCATATATTCACTCAGAAATAATTGAACATGGGACAGAGGAGATGGATAGAATTAATCAAGGATTATGATTGTACAATTCATTACCATTCGGGAAACGATAATAAAGTGGTTGATGCTTTGACTCGAAAAAGTAATGCTTCATTAACAATGATGTGTTTTGAATGTGATCCTTTGGTTAAGGATTTGATGAACTTTGGCATAGAAGTTGTTGGTGTAGGATGTCCTTCTGTTTTGTTTCAGGTATCAGTGAAATCTTCTCTATCAGACAGAATTAAGAAAGCACAGAAGTAAGACAGTGAGTTGTCGAAAAAGGTAGAGCTTGTTCAGAAGGGTAAGTTGGCTTCATTCAACATTGATAATGATTGTGGTTTGAGATTTGGGAAGAGATTGTGTGTGCCTTTTGATTCAAAGTTGAAGAGAGATTTGTTATGTGAAGATCATAGTTCTCCATTTTCAGTTTATCCAGGCAGTACTAAGATGTATAGAGATCTTCGGGAGTATTACTAGTGGGACGGAATGAAAAGAGATATTTCTGATTTTACTTTGAAGTGTTTGACTTGTCAATAGGTAAAAGCAGAGCGGCAGTTACTGAAAGGGATGCTTCAGCCTTTACCAATACCAGAGTGGAAATGGGAAAATATATTCATGGACTTCGTTGTGGGATTCTCGAAGACACCTCGAGGTAATAATGCAATCTGGGTTATTGTTGATCGCTTGACTAAATCTCCTCATTTCCTTGCTATAATAGATACTTTTTTCCTAGATCAACTTTCCCATTTTCAACTTAAAGAGGTAGTCATGTTACATGGAGTTCCCCTCTCCATTGTATCTGATTGTGATCCCAGGTTTACTTCTATCTTTTGGAAAGGCCTTTAGAAGTCATTGGGTACTGAAATAAATTTTAGTACAGCTTTTCATCCTCAATCAGATGGGCAGTCAGAACGAAAAAATAAGACTTTGGAGGATATGCTACGTGCTTGTTTGGTGTATTATCAAGGAAGTTGGGACCAACAACTTTCTTTGGTTGAGTTTTCTTATAATAACAGTTTTCATTCTAATATACAGATGGCACCATTTGAGTCATTATATGGGAAGCGGTGTCCAACTCCTGCTTTCTAGGATGAAGTGGGTGAAAGGAAGTTGATGGGATCATTATTTGTAGAAGATTTGGAAAAAAACGTTCAGATGATACAGAGACACATGAGAACGGCTCAGAGCAGGTAGAAGAGTTATGCGGACAACAGGAGGAAGGATCTCTCTTTCGAGGTAGGTGATCATGTTTTTTTCAAAGTATCACCATGGAAAAGTGTGATGTGATTTGGTAAGAAAGGAAATATGAGTCCAAGGTTCATTGGACCATATGAAATTCTGGAGAGAGTTTGATCAGTTTCATACCGAGTGGATTTACCTCCGAGTTTATCTCAGGTACACAATTTTTTTCATGTTTCAATGTTAAAGAAGTACATGCCAGATCCATCTCATGTTTTGAGTCTAGAGGTAGTTCAGTTAGAAGAGAATATATCTTATGAGGAACAACCGGTGGATATTCTTGATCACAGGGAGAAAGTGTTGCAGAATAAGGTGATTCATCAAGTAAAGGTTTTGTTGAAAACCCACATGAGTGAATAGGCAACATGGGAATCTGAAAATGCAATGAGGGATAAATACCATCACTTATTCGATCAGTAAATAAATTGCGGGGATGCAATTTTCTAAAGGGGGGAAGGATATAACATCCCAATTAGTTAATGAAAAATAGATATTCTTATCTATGTCTATTTAGGAATTAGATAGTGTTTTAGAGGCTTAAAATGAGAATAAATCCAATCTTAATCATGTAATACTCTAATATTTTTAAAATATTGTTTTACCGCCTTTTGATGGAGAACCATTTTTAAATATAACTTTTGGAAATTTTATAAGCTATATTTTTCAAAATAAACTTATTCTTTATGATTGGGACATTCAAATTTACTTTGGATAATGTTCTGGTATTTTTCTGATAATGTTCATTTTTTAATTAATAGTGAAAAGTGTTGTATTTTAATTCAAAACCTCTTTTTAATATAATTTATTTATATAGTTAGATTATAATTTTAATTGGTTTTAAAGTGAAATTATAATATATTTTTACCATTTAATCCAATGGTGGTCATTGGAATTAATATCACGTTGAAATTGGACATAAACGAGTGTCAATCTTTTGATAAATATTGTTTCTTAAAAACACGCTATTTGATTTGACAGCGGGATTTAATTATAAAATTAATTAATTAAAATTCTATGTTATTAATTTGGTAATATAGACATCATTTTTGAATTCATAATTTCAAATATATATTAGGGTGAATTTTTGGTATTTTTCTGAAAAACCTTAATTTTTTATGAATAGTGAAACCACAAAGTGGTAGTTACAAAAACTAATTTTTCGTCTAAATGGAACTTTTCCACTTCTGTGATTTGAATTTAAAAAATACAATATAAATTATTTTTATTATTAATTAAAATTTTGTTCAATGGGATGAAAATAATTTTTGATGAAAAGTAACTTTTAAGATTTATTAATCGCGATTAAAGGTAATTAGTGTGATTTAAGGTAAAAATGATATTATAATAAAATTAAAATCTCTTTACACATTTCCTAACACTATTGTACGAGTCATGGACGACTAATACAACCCATGAGTCCATTTTTGAGACCCCATGGATCCACTTGGGTCATATAATGACATTAATGCCTCTTATTTAAAGTAAAAGTAAAAATGACACAAACATGTATTGTTTTACTAAAACAATTTTTACATGGGGTTATACAAGTCAGATTATTTACTATAAATGTTCATTGGAAATATAAAAAGATTTCAAACATCATAGTATTTTTTATATAATTTTTAGACATTAAATAAATTAAATTAATTATGACATCATGATGATGTAGTGATTACCTCATTATTTAACGATTTAAATAAAATGAAAAGATAATGTAAAATCTAAGACCTACACATGTAAAAAACCTATTTTATGGGTGTATTTAGAACTCGTATCACCTTATACTAGAAATAATTCAATGTGGGACCTTTAAAATCCGAAACTCATCTGAAAATAAAGTAACATTTTATACCTTTCCAAGAGTGCCCCTCCTCTCCTCTTATAAAAGGCCCCCACCTCTACCTCCTTACCCACACCTCTCAAGCCTTTGGCTCGACCAAGCTCTGATAATTTTGTCTCTCAAAATCCCTCTCCTCACCCTAGATGCCTTACATTAGGTAGGAAGCTCTTCAAGAAACCCTTTTGGTTCAAACCAAAGAGAGTTACCCGATTTTAAGGTAATGTCTTCACTTGTGTTCTTTTATTTTATTTTGGTTCTCCAACCCCCTAAAATCTTTTTATTAATTTATTTTGTAACAACTACATTATATTCAATATAAAATTATGTTTTTATAAGAATTATATGATCTACAATTACACACACCTACATCTAATGGTTAAAGAACATACTGTTTCTGTGGATGGTGAATTTCTGCCTCATGAAACGATAATTGTTCAATATTATTTTAACACCTTCAAAGGTGGCCATTAAGATGTCACTATATTTATATATGATATATAATATGTTTATGTTTTACTTAAGATTATGTATTTTTCATTTATGGCATACCTTTATGGTTTCCATTATGGTAAAATGCGATATCTTCATTTTAGGAAGTGCGGACTACCGCCCCCTCAAAGTGATTTGATTCGTTAATACCATATGTGGTACGTATAAAGGATATATTTAATGATATTATATATGATACAATACTGGAATTATAATACTATTATGTATCATTATGTTTTAATTCCATTAAATATGAAATAGAAATGGAAATAGCGTTCACGCGTACGTACGGCTTACCGTCTCCGTGAACGGTGCATTTCATTTCTTACCTCAAAATGTTATGTAATATTATAAATGCTTGTATATAATGTATATATATTATATTTATGATATCTAAATAATGAATATAATTCTGGATATAATAGATATTTTATCCCATGAACAAATTTGTAATTATAAAGAGTTTATTTTTGACTCAAGTAGCAATAATCGAAAAAACGACCATTATTAACTTAAATAATTACATAGTGTTCATATCATCGCGATAAGAGATATAAAAGGATTAATGAACTTTAAAAATTTTCTTAAGCAGGTAGAAATTAACTCAAGTTTATTATTCAGGAGGTTAAAGAATGATCGAGTCAAGTCAGACCTGAGGTATGGGACTTTGTCTCAATATCCTTTCATTGAGGCATATTTTATACACAACTTTCTTTTGTACGGTGTATAAAACCCTTTGACTTTTAAGTTTATTCAAAAGGAATCTTTTTTATACGAATCATTTAATAAATGACAAAAGGGAATTTTTTTTTGTCGTATGTATGCGGCGACAACGACGTCTCTGTCGTCGTGACCATTATTTGAGTTTTGGCTTCCTCTACAAGCCATAACTTCTTTTAAAATGAAAAAAATAAATACCATGTTTTACTTTTCTTTTGTTTTGGTATTGAAAATGGTTTTCATAATGTTTTTATTATATCAATGTATTGTATTGATATCTTGTGATTGAAATGTGGAAATGTTAAGTTTTCTTTTACGCATGTTTTATGTGATATGATTATGTTATGGTTCTTGGGCATTGTTATGAAGACAGGTGGTTCCGTGATTAACTAAAGTTGGGTGAGCCCGATATAGATCTCCAATGCATTGGGTAATGCGAACGAGTTAAACGTTAAGGTTTCTCCGAAGAGATTTAAGGAATATACTATGATGGGTATTCTAAAAGTAACCAAAAGGGTTACTCCCTACGTAAGAATGTTATGAATACCTCAAGTTACCTTTATGTCTTATGATTTCTATGATTTATTCATGATTTGATAAGGTATGTTAATGTGATTATGTTTTATGGGTAATGTATAATTTCATTGATTCTTATGTATACATGTACTCACGTTTCCTTTCCATATTTTTATATCCCTTACTGAGCTTTTTATGCTCATCCCATGTTTTTGAAATGTTTTTTCACAGGTCAAGGGAATGGTACATGATATGATGATAGTTTCAAGGAAGTGTCAAGAAAGAATCCATGTTTTATTTTAAATATGTTTTCGGTGATGGGAAAAATGAATATTATCTTGTATGTAACCACTTTGTTTAAATGTGGAATGTAATGAATGTTTTATGATCTATTTCTCTAAAACTCTAAACCTAAAAAGATCCTCAATGTGTAATCTTGTAATAACTCAAGATTAAGTAAGGTTTATGGATGGGGCCTTATATGTGAGGCCCTATATAGCCCCTCAATTCATTTATAGGTATAATGATAGAAACTATAATGGGTTTTGGATGAGTCCTTACACATTTATATTGATGTCTTGGCACTAGTCCTCAATAGTAATAAATGTAAAGGAAGAAGGAATCAAAAGTATGTTTTATATTTATTGCATTATGCATTCCATTATTATGAATTCAGTTATTGATATTACTTTTGAATATTATATTAGTTATAATATGCATGGTTATTTTTCATGCTCATGTCATTATTTATATGTCATTATTTGATCGTGATTTATTCTTATATTATGGTCAAGTTATTGGTTAAATGGCGTGGATTTTTGATACTTACCATTCCATATTCATTATACTTTATTTATTCATCGCATGTGTTATACTCTTACCCTTACTACAAATATGATATCACCCCTTTCTTATGTTTTATTTTCCTTAGGATAAGAGGAAATGTTTTTTGATTGATATACAGGGATATGCTAAGAGTAATAATGGTGTTCTTGAAGAAAATAATTTGTGTATTTTATGTTTTCAATTGTAATAAAAATTTCATTATGTGTCTAGTTTACCAAGACAATAAAACTTTTTGGTTATTCAGGATATGATTCCTTCTATATTATGAAAATGCAACATTATAGACACTAGCTTAGACCTACTGGGGAAAGGTCACTAAAGTGATCATTAAGGTTGGTTTATATTAAGGGTAACCATAAGACGTAATTGAATGAATAATGAAGAAACAATGGCCAAATCTAGAATAAACATGACTGATGAATCTCATTTATCAGAGATAGTGTGGGATGTATCATCGTTAGGGTTCGAAATTAAGCATTCCCTAGTATAGAATCAAATAGTGAGTCTTGAATAAAATTATCTTTAATAGAATTTCTTGCTTGTGGAGATCACCACAAGATAAATATTGGTTGAACCAATTCGTAAAAATACCACATCACACTCCTTACACTTATATCATATGGTGCTGTAACAATGGGTTATGTATCTATGCCGTATTAATATTAAGGTTTAAAAAATTTAAAAATTAATTATTAGTTTTATTAATTATTCAATCTTAATTAGTGTTACACACTTACATAAAATGAAAATTATTATAAAATTTGATAAATTTTATTTTTATACAAGGATAACATGATTTAATTATTATAGAAAGTATATATATATATATCTAAATTCCAAAAAAAATACATTTTTTTAAAACTATGGTTTATAAAAGGTTGAAAATAGAAATATTTATTTATAAATATTTTATGAAATTATAAGCAGTTTTTCTAAGGTGTAAAAAATTTATTGTATAATAAAAATTGGTGATCACAATATATAATTATTTTTATATCTAATAATTAAATTTCTCATAATTAAAAAAAATTATATATAAAATGGATGACATTTTTTAACCTAGCATGTTGAAATTATGGTGACTTTTACATAATTTTATGATAAACTAAAAATGTTTGTGTAAAATATTAAATATGCTATAAAATATATTATATATTAGGATATCAAAAATAAAAAAAAGTGGTGAAATAATTATATTAAAGTGATTAATGGAAAAAACTAGATTATTTTAATTATATTGTGTTTTTAAATTAATTTAAATCAACCTCCAAACCATTATATGAATTTCAAATGACTATATTCAAATATAGATTTTAAAAACTACATTTCATGTAAAATTATTTTTCCATGTAAAAATTAATATTGAAAAATGGATTTAAATTCATATTCATTAAAATATTACAAAAAATTACATAAATTTGTAAAAACATGAGAAAAAACCATAGTTAATTCAATAGTTTTTCTTTTTCATTAACATTTAATTAAAAGGAATATATTTAGAAAATATTAAAAAATAATTCCTCTTTTACTACAAATAAATACAAATCCCACCATTCCTCTCCACTCCACATCTTTTATCCCATATATTATTTTCATTTTACCACCCCAAATATTCCCTCTAAGGCCTCTTTAATGTGTTGAGGTTCTATCCTCAATTTGTAGGAGTCAACTCTTCTAGATAAGGTAATTCTCTTATTCATTACATGTTTACATACAAGCACTTCATTTTTCAGAACATTGGTTCATTTCATTCTGCTCTCATGTAATTAAATTATTCCTTTAATATCAAAATTATATTCTATTTATGAGATACTTACCTGGCCTCTAATAAATCCTATTCAATTATCCTTTTACATACCTATTATGCTACCAAAAACTTTTATTTAATTTTTTATTATTTATATAGAATATCCTTATATACTTAATACCCAACCCAATTCACTATTCATGGGTATTAACCAAGATGTAACTAAAATTTATTGATTAGGGAAACCAAATATGAAACCCGCATTCCTTTCTCATGGGTTGAAATTTTTTTAATTCACATGCCTTTATGGATCTATGTATTTATTTACTTTTACATGTGTCTCGTTCATTATTTCCCATGGGATGTTAATGAAATTTTTTCATATGATATATGTGTAACACAAATATATATACGCAGGAATGGTGTGCTTTGATAGCACTCCTATGAATTTAGTAGAGAATTAATCTCAAGAGATGATATTTTTGTTGATAACTTGTTAAATAAAATAAGTAATTATGTTTTATGACACCTTGGTGATAAAATTTGGTGATATGATTTTTAATGTATCATTATTATATTGTAACCACATTTTCCTGATATGCTTAATGATCATTATATTATGATATGCAACATGTTCTTATAATCATGACCTATGGTTATGTCTTTGTGTTCTTATGATCATGCACTATTGTTATACATCATGATCACATTCTATATATTTTCATTATTTATTCCCTTTTGGGTATTTATAATAACCCAATTTGTTTAATTTATGACCCCATTATATGAAATATATTAAACATAACCAAAGTTGAATATATGAACAACCCTTTCAACCGTATTAGATAAAAATTTATGTTTTTTATGTATCACGCACCATATTTCCAAAAAAATGAACTCAAAAGGTACTTTGTATTATTAAATGTAATAAATTGTAAGGAATGTTTTGAGTATTAAAAATGTAGGATTTCCAAGTAACTCTTAAATTGTACTCCTAAAATGTATCATAATCATTAACCTTAACTTTTTGGTGTTCTACCAGTACCTCCTATGAAACATCTTTAACTCGAACCTGTTGTAGGTATCAACCAATATTCATAACTGAAAAGGAAAAAATATTAGGGACTCCAATACCTTGAGTATGGAATACTTAAGATTTATTAATTGATTAAGTTTCATCATAATATCATTGTAAATTTATTTTAAACACATGATAAAAGAAGAATGATACTATTTTATTTCTTGGGTATCTATCCCACAACTAGAATCACTTTTCATAGTAGGATTTGTAAAATTAAAGGTCCTTACATTGGATCATAGGGTTCCATAAATACCAATGTTCTAGTCAGTATACAATGTTTAAATTTCATACCAATATGATCGGACACCATCTCTATACCAACCTAAGTAGTCCCAACTAGTGATTACCTATAAACTCTATCATATCTCTTAAACTAATCCATTGATATCACTATATCCCAATATCCTCCCCCACCCCCCACCCCCACCCAAAAGGTACCCCTCCAAGACTAGAAATGTCTTATGGGAGATAAATATACCTAAAAACACCTCTTATTCGTCGTATATTAGTGAAAAGAACCATGGGAATAATACATATAAAAATGGGAAACATTACCCTCTATGAAGTATGAGTAATGGGAGAAAAAACAACCAAACAATTCATGATCATAACAAAACTAAAGAGATCAAAAACCATTCATGTAATATCAAACATATTTAAAAGAAACTACATGTATGAAAATATAATCCTTGGTGTTTCTTCAAATCTCTTATCCTCCTACTATTCTCTGATGTCCAAGGTGGTGGACACCACTTTGGTCCCTCCCCTGTCCAAGAGGGGGTCTACCTTCATCTTCTTCTAGTGCTCGACCTCCTCCCTTTCTCCCATTCTAAAATATTTATTTTCTCTCTCCATTCCAGGATATTGCATTGTTCCATAAAGTTCTTGATATTTTTTATGTATTCCTTTATCACAAAATTTCAACCTTTTAAGGTAAAGAAGCCTCATATCTACTAAACCTAACATTGGTGGATCACTTCATCTCACACAATCCATCAGTAGACTCTTTTTATTGATTTTTTTCCGTTTTTGGGGATTATAGGATTAGGTGACTCTCAAAAATCACCATATTTTGTTTTATTTTTCCTCTATGGTGTGTTTTATCATAACTACTTATAAATTTCATCATACATACAAAAAATCCCATTTTTACCTATTAATATGGTCATATGAATTTAATACCAAATTATATACACCAATAATGGAACTATGTGTAAGATTCCCTAAAATTCCACTCCCATTTCAAAACGCTTTGATTATTCACATGCAAGGAAATTTGGTTGAGTTTTTTTCATGCTTATATTATAGAACTAATATAATATGTTCAAGTTTTATATTTATATAACTCTAATGGAGTTGGTTTGGATCTTGTTTAGGGACTAATTTCACTATAAATAGGTGATCATCTTCTAGTCTTGGATAGATTTTTGTTATTCATTCAAATACCTGGGTAATTAATATTCTTCATGTTAATGTTATTACAGGGAGTTCATGTGAGGATTCATTCCTCCTACTAGGTTGGTTAGTAAAAGTCCTCTCACTTTATCCTTTATTTATATTTTTTATTATAGATAATTCTAAAATATTTATCCACTTTAGATGGATCTGGTTCATGTTTATTATGATCCAAATGTTGCAGAAATATTTCTAACTTGAGATTTGATTTGGGGGATCACATTAATTTGTATAGGGATTAGGGTATGTTGGTCCAACCCCTACCATGGTTACCCCATTTTTGGAAGAAACTATGATGGTTGGTAGTGAGGGAAATGGTCAAGAGGATCCCAGTCAACCAAATTTTATTAGGACTATTTCTAGTATAACCCCATCAATTCAATCTCTACTTATCTAATTTAAGTTTATCCATGATAGAATGGTACAACGTATTCAAGGCATAGGTCTTATGTCTATCATGATTCTTCCAACTTTATACAAATCTAGAATAGTTTCATGTTATTTTATGGAAACTAAAAGGATAATGTTGATCTTGAATCTTGGAAAACATATATTTCAAGATGGAAAAGGAATAATGTTGGAACATGGTCCCTTGAGGATCCCAAACCAAGAGACATGGAAATTGAATCTCAACCAAGGATAGATTATATATAGAAATCCGAAACAATTAGAATTTTTGTGTCTTGTTCATGAAATGGTAATCATGGTAACCTCATATATAGAAACATCCTAGTCAATAAGGTGAAAAAAGAAATGCCTTTAAAGGACTACTCAAACTTATAAAAAACCACGGTTACCATATCCTCAGGTAAATAAAATAAATATAGGGAATAATCATGGTAATGTAAATAAAAACCTATAAGATATTTTACTAAGAAAATTGGTATTTCTAGAATGAAAAATTTCAATCCTAGTGATAAGTATAAGTAATACCAAAGTGGTAAGATTATGGACCCATAACCTTTGATAAAAACTCATACTAATAGGGAACTCACCCCATACTCTAAATGTTAGAGTTCCAAAGGGTGTTGATAGGGAGGAAGTTGATAGATCAAAAGTACAAAATCTTATCTTTAGATCTAAAAAAATAATTTTAGGTATTTTTAATGATCAATATCTCAACGGTTTTTCCAATATAATGTTTGAAAGGACATTGTAAGTTTATATAAATGAATAATAGACTAATTGGATTGAAAAATAGAACAATATTTTGATACACAGACTCAATGAGGGGAAAACAAGTATGGAGGAACCTGGGTAGACCTTTCCCAAGATTTCCATCCATTTAAAGGATCTCAACAAGTAAAATTTATATCTGAAGGTAATATCCATTAAATGGATTGTTTATAGGGTAAATTATTCTAATGCTCTTTGTTTTTTCTAGAATGACTTTGTTTTTTCTTATGTGATTTTTTTTATTGATACCATGGTATTCTTTGTTTCCCATGTTTCCTTAAAATTGATTATTCAAATAAAAAAATTTAATTTTTATTAATAAAAATATAATATTTGTTAGGGACCTCAATTCCCAAATAGATCCGAAACAACTCCATGAGCTAGTAACATTCAATTTGATCACTAACTAAATCCTTTTAACTAGAAAACCAATTTATATAAAAATTTAGTGATGATAAAAACTATACTCAGTATGATCCTCCTTAGATCCTCTATTGAAAGAGATAATGAAATTATAATAAATCCAACTAGAAAATTAAGTGAAGTTAACAAATCAATTAAACAAGTATACATTTTTTTAAGCCTCACCATAGATCCCTCACAAAACAATGGTACCCCGCTACCACTTCCCCATTAGTTTCTACTCTACACTAACATAAAATGTAATGGTCCATATCTCTCAAAACATATATTAATTCAAAAAAAACTAGGAAACTATATCATACCATGTACCACATGCCTCACATCATCTCATCATCATCCACTATATCTCTAAATGGTAACAGAGTATTTTCTTTAGTAATAATTATTTCCCATATGATATTTATTATACCTCAATCCCTCACAAACCATACCCAACATAATTATAATAATACTTTTGATACTATATCTATAGATACATGTAAATTAATATAACTAAAATCAATTACATCCCACTATACACATATATATGAAAATTTTAATCATCACGCCTACCAACACAAAATACTAACAACTAAAGAGAGGGGGGAAGAGGTATTAGTCGTCCATTCATTCCTTATTATCCTTGTTTTTTTTGGAAAATACCATATAGAATACACTAGTTTCATATTCCCTATCACTATGGGTAGGGTAGTCTATGAAATCACATAACATAGGAATATATATATATATCTTATATCGACACTATTGGAAAATAATCTATACATAAACTCAAATACATCTATCATCTCTTGGAAACTTAAATCCCATAGATATATATTATATTTTCTATAAGCACATAATAATTTCATGGAAACATTTATTTATTTTCATTCTTTTAACATTCCATAACTACATTATTAATTATCTAGTTTCCATGACCTATTATTATAGACAACTTTATTCAATGGTTCCTTAATATTATAAACTTTCAGAATTCCATCATTCCTCAAAACCCATGGGTTTAAGAATTCAACATGCATTATCAATCCATAATTCAAGGTAATATAGGACTCATCCAGAGCTAAAATCAATGACTCGTAAACCATGAACAACTAGGTGTGTAAAGAATTTGGGAAAGGAATTATGAAAAAAGAAACCCTTATATCCGTCCTATAATGATGATTCGTTATCAAGAAATCATGCTTGATTTCAACACATAAATAATATCCATCACAATATTCAACCTTTACCCCCCCCCCCCTATAGTTTCATCCTTGATACCATAATGCATATCACTAACTATTCATCCATCATTGGATCAAACCTCAACCACAAAATTGGGAATCCCTACCCACTATCATCAAACCATTATCCATATTAGGAATATATATTGTCACATATAAAGGACCAATCAATCACATAATGAAATAATAGAACATCAAACAATTAATAGGGAATATTTTACCTAGAACAAAGGCATACATCCTTTATTTGATAACATGCTTGTTCAACCCTAAAAAATTTTCATTATCAAACAACCAATTATTTTCCATTGTGAATATAACAATTAATTTATCATTTTTTCTAAATAAGCAATATAGGGATTTATAAATAAATATCTATAAGATATGAAAACATGATTTCAAGGATAAATTATAGTATCATCAAATTAATGGATTCATTTTAAAATATAAAACTAGAATTAAAATATTTAAGTTTTTTAACCGATTTTAGGGGGAAAATATTAAACCATATGATATACATATATAGAACATTGTCTAGAAAATAAAGAGGTGAACATTTATAATAATGGAAAGACGTCTGGTAGATAAAAAACCAAATCCATTCTTTAATAATTGTTAATATTTATAAAGGTTAATTCCACCATTATTTAATTTGATAAAGCTGGATAAATTTATGATTTCTTATATAAATCATGATATTCAATGAATATATTACCTCAAGAACTTTAACATTCTTCAAATGAGATTAGAACAACAATTTAAATATCTGATCACCTCTCCTTCAAGGAGATTGCATCCCTCAAAAAAATATACTCTACAAATGAATAAAAAATGCCCCATTAGAACAAATTTTGTTAACCACCATAGCATGGAAAGGGTCAAAATAAATAAATAATACCTAATAAGTTATAAAACACAATGCAATGAGTGAAGGTTCACCTCACTTCACCATAGATTGAACATATGTGGTCATGGGTCAATTCCAAATGAAATATATTAGAAACACCTTAGAAGAATAATATAAACAACATATAGTTGGATGGAAATAATTTGGTTTTGAGAGAATATTAGGAGTTAGTATCCATTATATTAATTCATTCAGATGATCTTCTATTGTGTGAATGATCCATTCACATCAGGGATGGCACAAGTTTAAGAACAGCTAAATGTGAATTATCTATATTTACTGAAAAAGGGATTAAATAACATGATATGTTAAATGTTCACATAATGGTATTTCAGAAACTAGATCATCCAATCTGACCCTCACCCATTCAAATCATGAATGGATGGTTTGTGTCATTAATTTTTTCCAAAACAAAACCTCACTCAATCCAATAATTTCTTTTTAACACATTAATGACACCTTCACTTCTTGGATAAAACTACATATCATGAATTCCTCTTTCTGGAAGATTTTATCCCCCAAACTCCACCAATATTAACCCAATAATGAATAATTTATAAATATGAAATGTAATGGGCTACAAGTATCAGGACCCATAAATTGAATATAACAATATTATTCCAATATAAAATCTTTTCAACCATTAATACATCATGTAGAAACCCAAGATTGTAAAAAGAATAAAGTCGGGTATAATAGCATATATGACACACAACAATGATATTAGATGAGAATATAACTCCCCAAGACTCTATGATATATTTATTTATAAATAATTTTTATCTATTTAATAGCATGATTGGCACGCAACCTCGAGTCTAAATAAACTGTAATATATTATTCCATAATAACTCCGCCATTAAATTTGTGAGTATGAATAGTAATAACTAAACTATGAAAATTATATGGTTTAAATCATTATAAAAAATCATTGGTTGTCTATTTATATTAAATAAAATAATAATCATTTGAAATAAAAATAATTTTTTTCTTAAAAATAGTATTATCCTAAAAGATGGTCTAGTCGCACTTTATGTACATAATTTAAAATTAGTTTTTTAAAATCATTGGAAAATTAATGTGATAAATTTAATTTAATTTTTGAAACCATCATATCTAAATTTTATTTCGGTTAGTTTTTTATACTTTTTGAAATGTTTCATTTTTGATTTAATAGTGAAAAATAGTAATTTTTATTGAAAAATTACTCTTCGTTTAAATAATTTACAAGGATAAGTTATATTTTAAATTTGTTTTGAAGAAATAATAGATATATATTTTTTTTATATAATTTAGGAAAATTTAATAAATATAATATTTTATTTTTATATTAAAACCTTCTACACTTATGAGCATTTCCCCTTCGGAGGCCCACTTTTTCATCAATTAAAAATGCCTAATTTTAAATTGGATTCTTCCATGTCTGTTAATTTTATTTATAAAAAATTATTCCATTATTTTAATAAGATTAATTTTTATTATCTAATAATTTCAACTTATTTTTTAACATTTTGAATATTTTATGCAGTAAAAATTAATTATGATTGTTGATGTATAAACAGATTTAATTTGGGTAAAATAATAATATAACGGTTGAAAATAACCTAAAACTTTTTTTAAATTCATTTTATTTCCATATGTAAAACATAAACCTATAATATTATATAATTACTCAATAATACGGATTTTTTAAGGACAAAAACATGAGTGTGATTGATTATTTTAAAATATTCCATGTCATTCCTCACCCCAATTTAGAAAAGGAAACCCCCTCTCCTCCACTGATAAAATGTTCAAATCCATTTCTCTTGGCCAATACCTAACAATATCACTAACTTAATCATATCTAATAAAACTAGATCCCTAGGTTTTACCATAAATCCATTATAGGAAGTTATTTTATCCTAAACTAAAGAGGTCATCTGATGAAGAGGTGACATTCTTAAACGATCATTTTTATTTTATTTATTCTTCTAAATCCGTAAAATTTTATTAAATCATGAGAATAAAAAAAATACCCAATATATTGAGGTTTTATTATTTTAATTTCATAAATATTATCCGTCCCCACCTCCATAAAATGGGAAATTAAATCATCAGTCATCTGTACTGTAGACTTCCATCTCACGAACAAATGTAACTCATTTTCCATCAATGAATCTGAAGATTATATTTAATAATAGATATAATGTATATATATATAATTGATGAAATTATTATACCTATTTAATTTTAATATCACATGCACATTCTTAATTTCTATATTGTTTAAACTATAAAAAGGTTGATCATGTGTAAGTATAATACCACCTTGTGGAGAGATGTGATTCGTTTTTCATTTGTGATTTACATGGAATGTAATAAGAAGAAATTTAATGAATATATTTGATATGTATGATATAAAATTTATTCATTAAAATTATTATATCACACTATTCCTTACCCTTTTATCCATTAATTAAATTATAACGTCTCTCATGCGTACATATGACCTACCATCTCGATGAAGCGATGTTATTCATTCTCAATGTTAAAATTTATCTAATTATTATAAAATTGAATCTAATGAAATAAATTTTATTTATAAAATTAATATAATTATTAATATTATAAATTATAAAATATTCTCTGAAACTGAAATTTTCATGTTAAAACATGGATGAGAAAACAAGGCAGTTATCACTCGAAACAACAGTAATAATGGATGCATATTTATGAATGGGTGATAAGATTTTATAAAAGGATCATATATGATATTATTAATATTAATATTATTCTGGAATAATTTAATAATATTTTTAAATCCTCTATGAATATTTTTATGGTGTGTTCAACTAAAATTAAGTATGAGATAAGAGACTTCATCTCAATATCTCTTCATTGAGAAATATTGTAATGTTATACACCTAATTTATTTTATATGGAATATATATTCCCGATTTTTCATGTAATATCATAAAAAATTAATAGTTTTGGGTATTTTTATTTTAAACGTTAATTATTTCATCAATGTTTAATTGACTTAAAAGTTACCAAGAGGTAAAAAAAATTTAACACAATTTCTTTTCCTCAGGTTATATTATTTATTCATCATCTTTGATATTCTAATATTATCTCTATAATTATTTTTTATAATATACTGTTTTATTTATAATAGTTTTATGTGGATTTACATTTGATATGAATAATTGATTTATTAGTTAATTATCAATTCAACATTATGATCATTGTAATGGTTTATTTCACAATACAGTTTTAATTCAAATTATTTCTTCCTGACTTTTGATCAAAGAAACTTATTTTATAATTGGATAATAAAACCATTTAATTTTATTCTTATCTAGTTATTCATGAAATTTTTACATAATCATAATAATTTTCTAGTATTTGGTACAAAAAATGAGTGATAATATTTTTTAAATAAAATATGACATTATTTCTCTCTTCAATCAAATATCCTTTTTCTTTTGACGCCATGATTTCTAAAAATGGTTTAAAAAATGTTATTAAAATTATCCAAAGGTTTTATTAAAGTTATTATTACCAATATTATACTTATATAAAAATTGGAAGAAATCTTCACGTTGTTTTCTAAACAAGGCATGCTTGGATTTTACAAAAACATTTAAAATAATCGTTATTTTAATGTTTATAGAACGTATGGAATTTTCTTCCACCATAAACACCAAATGTTATATAGATTAATTTATATAATTAAAATGTAATTTTTAAATAAATTTATTTTCAAATTACTTTATCATTTCCAAATTTTATTTCAAGTAAAATTATTTTCAATATATTTTGTGCACTTTTAGTTTTAAAAATATTTTCAAATTAAAAAACAAAATCATCAAAAATATTTTTAATGATTTTTTTTGATATTTCTATTCATAAATGAAAAAAACCAATTATATTCAGTATACTACACAAGGGATAAATTGTATTTATACCATATTTATTCTTTTTATTACTGGTTTATGTTCATTTTGACCATTTAATGTATTGACATTCACTTTCCTGGTTTATTTTTGTAGCCATTAACTTTCCCATGAAATTTTCACTTTTATGTTATCATTAGACCTTAAATTTCCCCTAAATATCCATTTTATTTTTCATATATATATTTATTAATTAAATCATATATCATTTCTACATATGGTGTTTTGTAATTAATGTTATTTTATTATATTGGGATTGATAAATTCATATTCTTTACTCAATAAAGATATTTAAGGATAAGAATCATTATTCATGAATTAAATAAATTATTCTATATTTGATGAATGATTGGAAAATAATGATACAAGTGGGGATTGGATATAGATAACCCATTTCAGCATTAGTAGTATCATGAGATGATTCATTTATCTAGAATTGGTTAAATTGGTTTCTTGTGTTTACCCATTAGTTTTAAATGGTATTTTGTAAGGTCTTGTTGGTAAAGATATCATGATTCTTGAGATCAATATGTCCAATAAATAATAATTTACTTCCTTAAAAATTAATTTATTATAACACATGATATTTTCTAAATTATATTATCTCTAGATTTAATTTCATTCATGGTTTATTGATTATATGTCATGTTATTATAGCTATTTACATTTCCATATTTATTATAATTAATATATTCATGATAGTAATGTTATTTAAATAGTTTTTATGTTCAGTCATTTACCTTTTTATATTTATTATTAATTATCTATTCCTGACAGTCAAGTTATTTAAATGTCATGTGTGTTTAGTTATTTACTTTTCCATATTGATTATTTCTAGTTAGTTAATGATATTACAGTAATTTCAATGGAATGTTGGTTTAGCTATTTACCTTTCCAAATTAATTATTCCTTATCGAATCATTATAGTCAGTTTATTGACTAAATAGAATGGTTGTTTAGATATTTACCTTGAAATATTTATTTTTACATATTGATTTTTGTTTGTGTACACATGATAGCTTTTGATTTAAAAAACTCTTACTGATAATTGAAAATCACCCTTATTTATTTCCTTTCCAAGGAATCCATGAATTGATATATGAATGATATTCAAGGATATTCAAGAGGGAATAATGATATTCTTGAAAAACTAATTATGATGTGATTTTTGTATTAAAATGTAATATGGTAATCTTGTATGTATCTAGTTTACCAACACTAATAAACTAGTTGGCCCTTCTGGAAGTGATTACTTGTATCTTATCCCAAATTAATAAAGTAGACACCATCTTTAGGTGAATAGGTTTGGGGTTGTTTCTCTTCTTATCAATGTATGTTTAGTAGAAACATTTGGAACTATATTAAGAAATACATATATTAGGGAACATAGCTCAATGATATACTTTGAGGATAATTATACAAGAACATATTAATTTTTGGGTAAGGTTAGGAGTATGTGTTATTTTGTAGGAATATATCTTTTTATGGATACTAAAAGTGGATTTGTGTCTAAAATAGATGTACCTATGGTTAATAACCTTAAAAAATGAATGTATAGCTTTACAAGAGTGTAACCTGAAACACAAAAATAAGCCTTATAACAAACATGGTTTCAAAATCCATTGGGATATGGTTTGGATAATTCACATTTTCCTTACAACCCATTATGAAGGATTCAAATAGATTATGATAATTAAAGACATAGGTTAATTCTAAGGTGTATTAGATTGAAAATAAGGTTTCATGATTAATACATCCTATAAATGATTATATGGTTTTTGGACTACATTTAGTATTGGTCACACTATGATTTTTTGGTTTTTTTAATGACTATAATCCAAAGGAATCATTAAAAAATTGAACATGATAGAAAATATAGTGACATTTAATAACCAAATTGGTTGATGATTTGAGTGATGAGAATGGAGTTCTATAAGATATCCACTAGTGGATACCATGGACGAAAGAGGGATTAATTTCATTCATGTCACAAATGTGTAAAAATAAAATGAGTAAAGGGACTAAAATAAATGGGAAAAAATTTTATATGTGGAAAAGAAATTAAAAATTATATGAATTGATGAGGAAAAATTAATAGTACGATGGAGGGAAATAACTTTAATCCTAGGGATCCATTTATAGTTAATTGTATAAAATATGGAAAACCTATGCATTATCTGAATCAATTAACTCTTCAAAATGTTAACCCCTAGACCAATGAAGGTCATATGTTGAAATAAAACAGTTGATGTATTCATGTAATGGTATTAAATAATTGAATTGTAGAAGTGTTTTTACCAAAAGTATTTTTGTTATAAGAATATTGTAACATATGAGGGTTGTGTTAAATATTAAAATAATATATGTATTCATTAACTTAAGAGTTATAGATACCATCATAGGTTTATGGGTTTAAGTTTGATCATAATTTCAATGTCTTATACAAACCATTTGAAAATTTTTGTGTTTCTAATACAAGTAGATAATGGACAATTTTCTAAATCATTTAAAAAAATATAAATTATATGTTTATTATATGAAAATTTTATCTGATGAATATTTCCCTTATTTTTTGACATAATATTAAAGGTATTGGTATCATATAAGGTTAATCTCATATTTGGTGGTTTAGTAATAATTCTTAATCACAATCTTGTAATGTTATAAGAATTATATCAATATGGTTTCATAAAAAAGGACAACCCACAAACCGAATGACAACCTATCACATCTTGTAAGGCCATGTGGATTAAACTGACAACTAATGTATGATATGTTTTTTCACCTACAACTAGCATATGTCATTTTCTAGTTAACATGTCATAGTTTTTACTTGAATGATTTAATGAAAAAAATAATGAACAGGTGGTGTCATTATTGATGTTTATAAATTAATAACATATGTTAACCATATTGGTTTTGGAAAATATTTAGATATATTTGTAAATAATGGTCACTCTTTTTATGATCATATGATCCCTTAAAATTTAATTTCAATTCTTTAGGCATAAAAATTATATTTTTGAATATTTATTTCCTAGAGTAATAGTTGATGTGATAATTCATTGAACCACAACCAAGGGAAGAGATTGTTCTTATGAAATAGAAATATATCAAGTAATAATATTTCATTATATTCATGGATAGTTAAATAATTCTAAAATTGTACAAAATAGATCTTGAAACAAAAAATGTAATCCTATTACATTCATATAAAATGAATCAATGGTATTTTGACTCAATGTAGATTTATGGTTTTATGTTTTTGACTTTTTCTTGTTCATTCACATTATTTTGATCAATGGACTCTTTCACCCTCCATAATTATTATGGAATTACTTTTTTATTCTATGTCTATATCTTCACTTCTCACCTATATTATCCTACATCAAAACCTAGTTATTTGTTATTCTATTTTACATTACTTATTTATCTTTCCCTATTTTAAGATAATGTTTCTTTAGAATATTTTTTAATATGGGTTTTTCAAAAATAATATTTCTAAATATTGAATCCTTGATTACAAATATCAAGTTTAAATTACAAGGAAGAAATTTATTGATGGTGGGGAGAATGTAACCTAACTATTTTTTAAGAGAATAACGTTCATTTTGATAGCATATATGACACAAAACACTGAGATTACATGATAATGTAACACCCTGATACATTATGATATATTTATTTTTAAATAAACTTTATCTCTTTAATAGCTTGCGGAACATGAAATCTGATGCCTAAAAGAACTGTTATATATTATACCATTATAACCCAGCTGTAAAATTGGAGGGTATGAATAGTTATAACTAAATAAATAGAATTATATGGTTTAAACATTTATAAACAAAATAAGTGGTTATATTTTTATAAGAAATAAAATAAGAATCATTTGAAAGAAAAATAAATGTTTACTAAGAAACTATATTTTTCTAATAAATGATTTTTTTTCACTTTGCATAAATAAATTAAAATTATTTTTTTACCAATTTTATAAAATGAACCTAATTTTTAAATCATCAGATAAAAATAATCATATGGTGAATTTTTTGTATTATTCTTAAATGTTTCAATTTTTGATGAATATTAAAAAATGATTATTTATATTAAAAAAAAGTCTTTTTATTTAATTAATTTAAAAGGATAAATTATATTTTAAACTAGTTTTAAAGTAACATTAATTACATTATATTTAAATTTAACTAATTTATTTCAATGAAATCAATTTTATTTTTATTTTTTATATTAAATCATTTTTACTTATGATAATTTTATCCTTGGAAACCTAATTTTTCACCATGTCTATAGGTCTAGGATTAAATTTCATTATTCCATATCAATGATTTGAATTTTTAAAATTTTATTCCAAATTTTTAATAATAATAATTTATATTATCTAATAATGGAAACATAATTTTCTAAAAATTATGAATTGTAAAAGAAGTAGAATTTCATTACTATAAATAAGGTAAAAACGATTTTATCAGAGGTTGAACTAAAAATATAAGGGTTATAAATGATCTGAAATTTGTGAAATACCCCATTTTATGGCCATAGTTTAACACTATATTCTATAAGTTCCGAGATTAATTCATTTTGGGGGGGTTTTTATGGTCAAAATCAAGAGTGTAATTGAATCTATTGAAAACTTTTGTGTGTGTCCTTTCCCCCTCTTATAAAAGGCCACAACTCTCCTCCTCTGTCTGAAGTTGCAATGTCATTTAGTTCTAAAAATACAAACCAAAATCAATTACTAAACCTATACCAATATCCTATAGCCCTTTTTTTATTTCAAATCCTTCCTAGGTAGACTTTTCATGAAAATCTATAGAGGTCATTCACAGATGAGGTAACGTTATTAAACGATCATTTTTTATTTCTTCTTCCAACTAAATTAAATATTATTATATAATTATAATATAACAATATCACTATATACCATATAATGATATTCTATTATGTTATGAAATAACCTTTATCTATCTCCTCCCCTATTAAATGGGAAATCAAAATCGTCGATCGTGTCAATCATGAACTACCACCTCACGAACCGATGTAACTGATTTTCCAAAAATGCATCCCAAGATTGTATATAACAATATATTTGATATATATATAACATATTTATGATGTATTTATACATTTATATATATAATATTTAATAAACCCTATTACTTTTAATTCCATTTAAATTACTATAAAATTACTTGTTTATACGGCGGACAACCACCTTGTGAAGCGATATGCATCATTTCTCACATACACTCTAAATGGAATATAATAATGATAAATTTAATGAATATTTATATATATATGACATGATATTTATTCTTGAAAATTAATATATAACCTACTTCATTACCCTTTCACCAGTTAGGGAAATGGTAACATCGCTCGTCCGTACATATGGCATACCGACTCCACGAAGCGGTGTGATCCATTATCTATGTTCAAATATAAATAATTACTCTAAAGTTTTGTCTCATGAAAGATATGATATTTATAACATTAATGTAATTATTTATATGATGTAACTGAATAATATTCTCAAGAATTGGTACATTCATGTTAATGCATGGATGAGAAAACAAGACATTTATTACTCAAAACAATTGTAAGAATGAAATATTATTAACAAATGGGTGATAATATATTATAAAAGAATCATATATGATATTATAAATATTAATTTATATATTTTTTTAGTCAATAACATGTTTAATAACATTATACATGATTTTAATGTTTTTTCAAGAAAAAGGAAACATGAGGTAAGGGACTTCATCCCTATTACCCTTCAGTGAGGCATATTGTAATGTTATGAGCCTAGGTTCAACCATATATTGTATATTTTAGTGACTCGTGTTTTGACCTTTAATACTTTGTAATATTTCTATGAATATTTATGTAGCCCTAAATTGAGTCAGTGTGGGATTTCGGGGCTTGGAGAGCCTTGGTACAGTGATATTACAAATATTAAATACATTTTATCATGTTTATGAAGTTTCTTTAGAAACATAGAATAAAAATTATAGGGAGTCTTGTATTGTAAATATGAGGCCATGGATTAGTTAATAATTCGGTGTTTACCCTAGATAAAACATTGATATTCTTAGCATCAAGTGTCGTGTTGGAAGCGAGTTAGAGGGGTGTTAAATGGATGATATTGATTTAATAAAATTAAATCAATATCCCCCCCACCCTCTATACATGTTGAATAATGGAGGAAACCACACCGAACCAACCCCCCTTTAGCAAAAGATGAACCAAGGGAAAACTAATGATAAGAATCATTGCTGATCTCTGATATTGATAGTGATCTCTCTCAAATGATGGTGTAGTAGCTTCAGAGTGTGGATATTCACCCAAAGAATCAAGGTTTTTCCAAGAGGTAGTCAAATTTGAGTTGTAATGTAATACCTCATAATTTCATGAATTCATTTTTAAAAAAATTAAATGGGGTTATTATGAGACCAGGATCTGAGAACGCATGTAATTCTAAGGCTCAAAGTGGCCAGAATGTATTTTGGAACTTTTTTTAGGTTCATTAAATAATCATTTGAGAGGGATATTTTAACATTTAAACTAGTTCCCAAATCAAAACTTTGAGGGAATCGTTGAACTTAAAGCATCGGTATTCACCTAAAAAGGGCCTAATGTTGACCAGCACTGGCCAATATTGGAAGTTATTTTTTGGCTGTAAATAAAATAATTAAGTAAAAATTATTTTTTCAAATAATTATAACTCCTAAACAGTAACTCTGATTGGAAATTTGAGAGTAACATTGAGCTCATGAGGGGGTGTTTCCCTTATGCGGAGAATAACCTTGATTGATACTGGTCGAGGGTGAAAGATAGTTTTTGATCAATTTTAAGAGAATTAAAATGGTGCAACGTCACGGTTTTCGGAACATCTAAATGGGTGCTAGATTGAAAATATGAGGGCACCATTGTGTCTGTAATGATGAAATTACCTAAGAATTGAACTAGCCTTGACTGGTGCGGGTTGATTTGAAATTATAATTTTTGGAATTTTTAAGTAATGTTAAAATAAAATGAACTTGATGTTTAATTTTATTTTGTGTTTTAAAATTTCTGCGAAGAAATGGATTTTTAATTCAGAGAAACCAATAATGTTGTTTCATTAATGAAACAACGTAATAGAAATTCAATGTGGTGGCAACAGAAAGGAATTTCCACCTTTAATTCATTGACTAGGGGTGTGTCGTTGGAACGTTGGGGGAAACCCTCAGAACATCTGGATGATCACAATTGATGAACGATGAATGAAAAACAATGATCGCCAATGACGTTGATAATTCCTAGTCATCTTCATGAAATTGACTCCTCAATGGTGGATTGAGGAACACTTCAGATAGATTGCCTTAATCGACGGATCCTTCCAATGAATGGACCTCCACCAGGTAGGGGGTGTTGTTTAATTCCATTTTTTCCCTCTTCTTGGTATTAAATTACGAACTGGGATCAACCCACGAATAGGTTCACTCACGGATCATTCATTCTTGTGGGAAGGATTTCTATTAGGATTATCTTTGGGGAATTAATCCATTCATGATTTAAATTATATTTTATTTTCTCCGTTTAATCATTCTAACGAGAGTGGGTCAACACCGAGACTAACAAAAGTGAAGGTTTTTTCCTCACTTTGGTTGATGTTTATTTCTTCACCTCTTTTACCTAGTGTTCAATGCATTCTTCACTGGTTAAAGAATGGTCGGTCTTTGTGCAACCATTATTGGTTTAATGATCTGAAATCTTGGATCCGAAATGGATATGGTATGATAGAGGTGTGACGACGATGGAGACAGATGAATCAATGAGGTGTGAGATTGACTGTCAATCAAACACTTTCCAATGGAAGGGATCGCAATAGAGATTTGAACCACAGTCGATGAAGAACGTCATTTAGGGACTCTAGAACACCCTCTAGATGGAAGAACAGACCATCGAAGAAAATTCGGTGGTCTGCAAAAGGTTCTACCAGTATGACGATGACAGTGCCGACATCCAATGCATTCCGGACAGCGAGGTAGTGCACTGCAATGCAGGCAGTGGTGGCAGCCGCCTATGTGGAGGAGTTGTGGGTCCAGTCGTGGTGTGACTTGGACCTTCAACAAGCTACAGGTCGCACAGAAAGACCCGGTTCGCATGAGCCGACCAGTTGACCATCGGAAGGTAGTTCTAGTTCACGGCACATGGTGTGAGACAAATGCAGAAGATAAGAATCTAGGCTGGAGAAACTAGCCCACCTTAGTGGGTCGGGCAGGTGCTGGTGGGTCATGCCCAGCCAGGTGGGCCAGGTCGGCAGCAGGCCAGACCTATGGCCCTGCGGGCCGGGCCGAGCTAGGCCATTCTGGTATAGATTGGGCCCAATGGGCTAGGTCATACCCAAGTTGAGTCAGGTCAAACCTGAGTTGGGTCAGGTCGGTCTGACCGGGTCGAACCAGACCCAAACCCTATCGGACCCTATTTCACTAAAATAATCATAACTTTCAAATTGAGTATTTGTTTGATGAGATATCTTCAGAATTGGGACCCTTGCGACAGGAAGGTCCTTTTGATATACTCTAATTGACTTTATGAGTAAGTTAGAGGATATAGTATTGACTTGAATAGTAGGCCTTCCCGATACTAGTAGACTTTGAACATAGTCGAGGTAGTTCTCTTGAATAGATGCTAGGACGGTTACTCCCATGATGACTTAGGGAACGGGTACTCCTTATCCAAAAGATTAGGTAGAGAATGGACTCCCCACTTCATGGGTGTGGGTTTGTTTCCTTTGGGTATTTTCCTTTGGGGATGTTACTCCCCTAAAGGATTATGGTGCAGGTTCTCAGATTTGTTCATGAAGGAAGAGTAGGTACTCCCCTGTGGGACCAAGGAGCGAGTTTCCTAACTTTGGAGTCATTACTCCCCTGTCGTTCCAGGGTATGGGTCCTCCTAATGCATTGTTCTGGCAGAGTTTGTACTCTCATGTCATGCTAGGGAGCGGTTTCTATAGCATGTGGTTTGTACCCTTCTAACATACTAGGATGCAGGTCCCCCATAGTGAATAAACTAATAGAGTTTATACTCCCCTAGCACTAGGGTGCGGGTCCTCTAGGCAGTGAGAAGTGCTCCCCTATATGGAGGGTTATGGATCTTCGATATATGATTTTTTACTCCCCTATTGCAACAGGGTGTGGGTTCTTCATGAGTAGTGCTCCCCTATTGGAACCATGGTGTGGGTCCTCACTTACAGAGTAGTACTCCCCTGTCTCCGACTAGCAACGAGGAGCGGGTCCTCCATAATAGTTGTATCTCCCTTGAATATAGGATAGATATACAAGGAGTGGTCCAATCCACTTGAAGATGTTGATACCTAAGTAGAGGAAAGTGGTCCCCTGACGAGACTGAGGTGTGGGCCACTCATTAAAGTAGAGACTCGAGTATCGCAGGATAGTCTAGAGTAGTGCTCCCTCAACTCTGCACAGTGGGAAGTGGATGCCCTCTTCACTTGGGTTTCCTTAGTCTGACGTTGGGTGCAAGAATGTGATGAATAGACCTCTAGTGTCGGGTACAAGAGTTGTATCTAGTAGAATGTCCCCGATGGATTGTATCTCATGGACGGTTTCTACTAGAGACGGTTGAGCTCATGGGGTGTGATCTCCTCATTTGTGTGTTATGACATGATCCTTCAGTGAGAATCCTGATATTGGCTATGAGTTTGGGACCTCATGTTTCTTAGTGGCTGAGATGAGTATAATTAGATGTTCATGGTATATGTATGGGAATATACCTGAGTAGAGATGATTGTACATTTCATCATGGTTATTCTCTTATGATTTGTCTTTTTGGTTTCAGGGTCCCCAAATATGTATTGTTTTTCTCACCCCTACAGGGGATTCTCCCTCACGTGTTGTGTTTAGTGCAGACAACAGGCACTTAGACAGAGACCTCAGTGTCCTAGGACCAGGTGGTGCCTAGTTATACATGATAGGAAGGATGTACTTCTATGGCTTCCGATAGCCACTCATTAGCAACCCTTCAGGTGGGGTCTTTTACGTACATCTTATAGAGATATTTTGTACTATCCTATTTTCAGTTTTTATATTTTGGGGTATAAATTCTAGACCATTTGACTTACTGCTTATACCTTTAATCACTTCTTTTTTAGTGGCATTTTTGTTTTCCTTTCTAGCTATTTGGGATGTGGTTGTGTATGCGTGCATGCGTACAGGTACTCACGAAAATTCCTACCACTCATGGGATAATACCTTCGGTGCTAGTCACCAGCCCATGGTTGTTGGGACATGGGCTTGGGTTACTCATAGAATGGGCCTAGGGGGTGGTTCATGAAAAATTGGTATCAAATGAGGTTTGGTTCCTCCTTTGGACCGAGATTTGTGATTTTGGGTCGAGTTTCATAGCGACAGTGTTAAGAAGTTTCGAGTTTGACTCTCAGGTCAAAGGTTCTAGTGTCGATGTGGCAGCCGACATATCCACACACTCCGACTCTGATAACCTACTTTTTTAATTAGTAAATTAGGACACTAGTTACTGGTAAATGAAAGGTACATGCATCTTATAGTAATGGTTTTGGATTTCCATGTCCTTTTTTAGTTAGCTCTCCAGATATACTCTTTTAATTGTGGTTCATCTCAACCCATTTTAGTATGCCACCATGTAGATTGCCAGCTAGGATTCTAGGAAGATACAACAAGGATGGTCTGTCGAGTGATGAGGAATCATTACAGGGACCAGTACCAGATATAGACATATTGGGTGGTGCACTAGTGATACCACAACCCATCGATCATCAATTTATAGTAATGCTTCTAGTAGAGGATGCACACAGGCTGAGTGTGCTATAGGAGTTTCATAGGCAGAGACCTCCTATGTTCAGGGGTTAGACTGACCCCCAGGGGGCTGAGGATCGGATTGAGGTAGTTACATGAGTCTTCTGCCTAGTAAAGATGCCTCTCGACCAGATAGCAATCTTGGTCAAGAGCCTTCTTCAGGGTTCGGTGGGGAGATGGTGGAGCTTGATGATCCAGACGCATGACAAGGTGACCCTCACCTGGATAGAATTTGAACACCCCTTTAGGAATGATTTCTCTCCAGTGACGTTGCGCTCTATACGTATAGTGGTGTTGCTACTCCTACACTAGGGTATCATGACAGTAGCTGAGTACTCAGTGAGATTCATGGATCTTTCTCACTACTCTATAGATATGGTGCGAGACCCATACTTCAAGGCCCAGACCTTTGAGCAGGGACTACGCCGGGAGATCAGGGCATCAGGGATACCCATAATCATTCCAAAATATGTTGGGGTGCTGCAACGAGCCCTATTGGTTGTGATTTTCTTAGCAGTGGATCAGATGCATGTGACTTATGTTAGAGGCCATGAGATAGATGCGTCTGCTGGAGCTAGCAGACGATATGTGATAGGATCACAACGTTGGAGGAATACCCATGCCCGAACACAAACATGTGGGTATGTGGTGTAAGAGGAGCTCCAAGGAAAAGATCAGCTACATGAGAGGTGGTATTATGCTTTCAATATCCTAGAGAATCTTTCTAGAGTTTTATGACCTGCCATTCCACTAAGAGGGAGTTGGTTGACAAAATTCCTTGGTAGAGACAACACTTGGACCAAGGAGTTCTAAAAAATGGCAGGCGAGTCATAGGAGATGGATGAGAAGAAGGAGGTGGCAGGCAGTTTTCATCTTTTCCCCCACAACCTCTAGGTGGTCCATGCTAGGCTTTGGGAGCAGGAGGAAATGGGCAAGGACAACTACATGAGGTCATGGATTATGACCAAGAATCTCTAGGAGAGATTCAAGGTATGATTTGTGTCTTTTCTTTTGGTTTTCATTTTAATAGAAACATGTTCTAGTTGTTATACTTTTTCTGCAAGTTCTATTGGAGACTTCAAGGTTCCGGTTGGACCGTGGACATGACCCTCATCCTTAGAGACTCATGCTGGAGAAGACCCATTAATCACACACTGGCGCTGATAGTGTGACTTGCCTCTAGGAGGTGAGATTTGCGGTTGGGATCTCTTAGTCAGGGAACTGAGGCCTTATAATGTTATTCATGGTATGGACTACTACCATTCATACCCAGATTGACATTATTTTGTAATAGATGCAATGTATTTGATGGTAAAGATGGGTTTTCTTAACAGTGAAAGGGAATATCGAGCAGTGTGAAGTAGACTCTCACAAAGATTCATGCCTGGGAACATTCTGTGGTTGAAGAGTTATACCCCATGATTTTTCCACAGTATGGAATGGTTTCTAACCATCCTTAATTAGCTGGGAAACCTCTAGTGAGTTTGGAAGTGTTGTCATTTTATAATGTTGTCTCTGAGGTTCATCAGACCATTCCATATTCTGAGTAGAGTTGATGAGATGTCGTACTACGTTGCTCTTCCCCCACAGATGCACTGGGTGTACAATGTTTTTCCATGTGTCACAACTGAGGAGGTATGTTCATGATCCATCACACATCATTGACTAGGGTGAACTAGACATTGATGATGGGGAGATGTTTGTGGAGTTCTTAATGGAGATAGAAGATTGATAGAAGCGGGCCCTTCATGGGTTGTTGATTCATCTGGTGCATGTTCATTGGCAGCACGAGAATCTCCAGGAGAGGACATGGGATAAGGAGGTTCATATTCATGCTCATTACCCCTTTCTATTTGATTATCCCTTTTTTGGATTATAAGGATGTAAATCCCTAAAAGGTGGGAGTAATTATTACCCCATAATTCCATGAAATTTTTTTACAAAAAATTATCTGGGATTATTATAAGACCAGGATCTGAGATAGAATGTAATTTTGAGGCCCAGAGTGTCCAAAAAAAATATTATAACATTTTTTAGGTTCATTAAATAATCAGGTGAGTGGGTTTTTCTAACTTCTAAATCAGTTTTCGGATCAAAAATATGAGGGCACCGTTGAACTATGAGCATCAGGATTCACCGAGAAAGGGCCAAACTTTGGCTGGCATGAGAAAACAGTGGAAGTTTGTTTTTGGCCGTAAATAAAATAATTAAGTAGCAATTATTCTTTTTCAAATCTTGATAACTCCTAAACGGTAACTCAAATTAGAAATCTTAGAGTACCATTGAGCTTGTGAGTGTGTGTTTCTTGTAGGTGGATCTTAACCTTGACCAGCATCGATTGAGGGTAAAAGATATGTTTTTAGATTTTTTTAAGCGAATTAAAATATCACATGTGTGCGACTTTAGAAACATATAAAAGGGTGCCTAGATTAAAAATATGAGGGCACTGTTGCATCTGAAATAGTTACATTACCTAAGAATGGACCAAACATCGACCGGTGTGGGTCAACCAAAAAAAAGTTAATTTTTCATACTTGTTAAGGAAATTTAAAATAAAATGAACTTGCTGTTTTATTTTATTTTGAGTTTTCAAATTTTTTCGGTGAAATGGGTTTGTAATGCAGTGAAACTGATAATGTAATTTCATTAATGAAACATTGTAGTGACACTGTAATGTAATGGAAACAAAAAGGCATTTTCACCTTTAACTTTTTGACTAGGGGTGCATCATTGCCATGTTGGTAGAAACCCATTGAACCTCTGGAAGATCATCGTTGATGAATGATGAACGATGAATGACGATCGCCAACAAACTTGAGAATTCTTCCTCCAATTAGTGTGACCACCTCCTCAATAATGGATCGAGGAAATTTGTGGAAGGATCACCTTCAGCGATAGATCCTTCCCATGAACAGACCTTCACTAGGTAGGGGTTGTTGTTTAATTCCATTCTTTCCCTGTTCTTGGTTTTAAATGATGAATGTGGATTAACCCACGAATTAGTTGAACCCTATATTACTCTTTCTTGCGAGAGGGAATTCTATCAGGATTATCTTTTGTGAATTAATACATTCATGATTTAAATTATATTTTATTTTCTCTATTTAATCCTTCTAATGGGAGTGGATCAATTCCATGACGAATGATGGCGAAGTTTCATTCCTCACTTTGGTTGATGTGGATTTGTTCTCCTCTTTTACCTAGTGTTATTTGAGTTTTTCATGGGTTGATGAATTTTTGGTCATTGCGCAACTATTCTTGGTATAACGATCTGACATCTTGGATCTAGAATGGATACATCATAAGGGAGGTGTGAGGACAATGGCGACGGATAGATCAAGGCAGTGTGGGAGATACAATCCATCGAACGCCTTTTGGTGGAAGGGGTCGTAATGGATATTTGAACGCCATGCAATGAATAATGTGGCCCTAGGAATCTGGAACACCACAGATCAAAGAACGGACCACCAAAGCATGTCTGGTGGTACACAGAAGGTTCTACCAATTCACCAGTGGCATGCGGTGATGACAGAACACAGTAGTAGTGACCACGCGCTGGATGACAAGGTCGCGCACCGTGGTGGTGATGGAGGCATAGGGCATATACGGTGGTAGAGGAGGTGTGTCGCAGTGGTGGCACTACCACAAAATGGGGTAAGGCTAGCGCCACCCTTTATCAGCGCTAATGAAAAAGAACTGATAAAGGGGGTAGCATTATCAGCGCTAAAAAAAGCACTGATAAACATACCCCTTTATCAGCACTTTGTTTAGTGCTGTTAAAGGGTACCCCTTTATCAGTGCTATTTTTAGTAGCACTGATAAGGGGGGGTCTTTATCAGTGCTTCTTTTAAAAGCGCTGATAAAGTGTCTACATCCAAAAAATTATTAAAAAAATATATTAATATTTAAATATATAGATATAGTTTTATTGATATAAATATAATATATATTTTCTAAATATAATTTTAAATATATTTTAGATAAGTATAAATATAACGTTACACTTAATATATAATATATTTAGTGAAAACGGCTTATTATAAAATTAAAATAATATTTTTAATTAATAATTTGTTAATTATTATGGAGTAATAGTCATTTAATAAAAATTTAAAGACTAAAAAAATTAAAAAAAAATTAAAAAAGATATGAAATATGTTGAAAACGCAACTCAAACTTCAAATGACCATAACATTTGATATGGGTGTCCGTTTAAGCTCTACCACATATCAAATCGAAGCCTGTGACGAGCTCTACACCCATAAAATTTACGGGAGCACCGAAAAAGGTTCTTTCGAGGCCAAAATAGGCCCAAAAGGCCTCCAAAATTGAGTTTTTAGTCGGGGTACCCCAATTTTTAAGATTTTGTGGATTTTCAGCCTCGTTTAAGGGGGTATTATTGGCTTTTTTTGGTGGGGAATGAATTTATTACAAGGTATTACATTCATATTTATATTATTTATTTAAAATTTTATCATTTTTTATAATGCACTGCTATTTATAATCAAATATATAACAATATATATATTTTTTTTATATATTCCCACATAAAAATTTAATTATAAATTTAAATAAAAAACTGTATTTAAATATAAAATATATTATCTTTATATAAATAATAACTAATATCAATTTTATTTAAAATAACAATATATTAATATTTATATACCTATATATTAATCTAACTATATATATATATATTAATATAACTACATATATATATTGATATAACTATACATATATATATTTATATCATTATAAATATATATATTGATATAACTATATATATATTAATATAATTATATATATATAATATAACTATATTAATCTAACAATATATATATATTAATATAACTACATATTATGTTTTGAAGCTCAGTTAAAAGAATGGCCAATCCACTAAATGTCAAAATTTCAATTTCCCATGGAATTATACCTTGTATTGATAACACGGGTCATTACAACCTCTCCCCTTAGAACTTATCAACCATGAGAAGCCTTTAGTAACAATAAAAATATCACTTGAACTACAGGGGTCCTGAAGTCTCATTCAAATGGTCACATTGAGTTTCCAATATATAAATATTTATATACCATTTACATATAAAATATATTAGCTTTATCTAAATAATAACTAATATCCATTTTATTTAAAATACCAATATATAAATATTTATATACCTATATATTAATCTAAGTATATATATATATATTAATATAACTACATATATATGTTAATATAACTATATATATATATATATTAATATCACTATAAATATATATATATTAATATAACTATATATTACTATATGAATAAATATAACTAAATATATATATAAATAAATAGATATGTCATTAACTAGAGAACAAATCAATATGGCAGAGTGGTAAAGGCTTTAGGCATGCAAGGGGGAGGTCTCGAGATCAAATCTTGGTGGAGGCAAGGGCGTGCGCATGGGGGTGGATTTGGGGGTTAGCACTGATAAAGGGGGAGGGTGTAGCGCTGATATAGTGTGGAGAGGGGGTGTGGGCGGGTGCTTGAGGGGCTGGAAAGCACTGTTAAAAGGGGGATCAGGCGCTATAAAAGCCCCCAGATTGGTAGGATTTTTAAAAAAATTATTATTTTTTAATTTTTTTTTACTTCCATCAGTGCTAAAAAAAGAACTAATAAAAGGGGTATTTTATCAGTGCTAAAAAAGAAAGGGCTGATAAAGGAACCTTTTATCATTTCTTTTTTTAATGCTGATAAAAGACCCCTTTTATCAGTTATTTTTTAGCACTGATAGATGGGGTCTTTATCAGCGCTTTTTGGAGCACTGATAAAGGGGACCACCCATTTATCTTATCCAGCTTTAACAGTGCTTTTATAGTGTTGTTAAAGCCCATTATTAGCACTGATAAAAGGTGTATTTGTAGTAGTGTGGGGAAGTTGTAGCTGCATAATGCGGCCGCCAGCGTGGAGGCTCCGTGGCTTTGGCCGCACCGTGACTTGGTCCCATGGCAAGTCGCGTGTTGTGCTGGAATACCCGGTTCACATGAGTATACTGGTTTACCATGGCGGGAGCCATTTGGCACTGCGTGGTGTGATATGAATACAGTAGAGCCACATCTGGGCTGGAGAAACTGGCCCGTCTTAGAGGGACGGGATAGTGATGGTGGGTCGCACCCAGCCTGGCAGACCGGGCTTGCAACGGGCAAAACCTAGTGGGAAGAATCTAGGGCCTAGTGGGCCAAACATAGCGGTTCAGTTCAAGACCAATACGCTGGGTCAAACTCAGGTTGGGTAGGGTCAGTCCGACTGGGTCAGACTGGACCCAGAACCAACCGGCCACCATTTTGCTAAAACGTTCATAACATTATAATGTAGAATCTGTTTAATAATCCATCTATAGCACAGGTACCCTTGTGATGAGAAATTCCTTTTGAGATACTCTAGGTGAGTTTTTTAGTAAGTTTGGGGATTTCATATTGATTTCAATTGTAGGCGCTCCCGATACAAGAAAACATTGATCAGAGTCAGAGTAGTTCCCTTGAATATATGTGATGATGGATACTCCCTTGACGACTCTAAGAATGGGTACTTCTTATCCCTCTTCTTACGTTGAGACAAGACTCCCCATGTCATGGGTGTGGGTATGTTACCTTTGGGTAGATTCCTCCATAGGTTTTACTCTCTTGAAGGACTAAGGCAGGAATTCTTATATTTGTTCATTAAAAAAGACTAGGGACTCCCCTGTGGGACCAGATAGCGGGTTCCCTAACATTGGAATCGTTACTCCCTTGTTGTTCTAGGGTGCGGGTACCCCTTACACATTGTTCTGGTAGAGTCGGTACTACCCTGTCATGCCAGGGAGCAATTTATCTATCCTGGGGTTAGTACTCCTTTAACGTACTAGGGTGTTGGTCCCCCATAGCGAATAAATAGATAGAGTCAGTACTCCCCGAGTACCAGGGTGCGGGTCCTGTAGCCACCATGAAGTACTTCCCTAATGGGTAGGGTGTGGTTCCTCGATATATGAAGTAGTACTCCCCTGTCGCAACAGAGTACGGCTCCTTCATGAGTAGTACTCCCCTATTGGAACCAGGTCGTGAGTCCTCACTTACGGGGTAGTACTCACCCATCTTAGATTAGTGAGTGGGACCGGGTCCTCCATAGGAGTTGTATCTCCCTTGACTCTAGGACATATATATGATAAGACGGCCCCTCCACTTGAAGATATTGATACCTAAGTAAGAGAAATTTGTCTCTAAGTGAGACTGAGGTGCGGGACACTCCTTACAGGAGTGACTGGGGTGTCATGAGATAGTTTTAATTAGTGCTCCCTAAACTCTGTGAAGTTGTGAGGGGTGGGCCTCTTCAATTGGGTTTCCTTAGTCATGCGTTGGTTGGAAGACTAGAATGACTAGACCTCTAGTTTTGGGAACTAGATTTGGACCTAGTATAATGTCCTCAATGGAGTGTATCTCTTAGACGGGTTCCCCAGAGATGGATGAGCTCATGGAGTATGATATCCTTCTTTGTGTGTTGTGACTTATGCCTTAGGTGATAATCCTATTATCGGATATGAGGTTGGGACCTCATGTTTCATAGTGGTTGAGAAGAGTATATCTGGATGTTCATGTTATATGTATGGGAATATACCTGAGTAGAGATTACTGTACATTTCTTCATGGTTTTCCTCTTGTGATTTATATTTCTGGTTTTGGGGTCCCCTACTGAGTATTTTTTTACTCACCCATGTATGTGCTTCGCTCACACATGTTGTGTCTAGTACAGATAAAAATCACTTCGATAGAGACCTCAGTGGCCCAGGACCAGTTGGTGCCCAGTGAGATACGATAGGTAGGATATACATCCATATCTTTCGACATCCACTCCTTTCCTACCCTTCAGGTGGGGTCTTCTATAGATGTCTTACAGAGATCTTTTTTACTTTCCTGTATTCAGTTTATCTTTTTTTGGGTTTTCATTAAGGCCCATTTGACTTGTAGCTTGTAATTTTACTCAGTGGTTGTTTAGTGGCATGAATGTTTTCCTTTCCAGTTGTTTGGTACGTGGTTGTGTTTGTGTGTGTTCATGCATACAGGTGCTTAGGAAAATTCCTCCCACTCATGGGATAAGGCCTTCAGTGCTTGTCACTAACCCCTGGCCATTGGGAGGTGGGCCTGAGGTAGTCACACCATGGTCCCTGGGGGATTGGTTGTTACATGTAATCCCTGATATCATTTTTTATGCTTTGTTTTGAGGTTTGAGATCCCTATTATAACTACTATTGACCTCTTGTAGTTCGATTTATAAGTTTTGAGGAAAACACTGGTGATTTTGGAAGCTCGTAGGGAATTCTCATTTAGAATTCATGATCACAAGGAGTGTAGTGAAGATACATATGTCGGGTGTTTTTCACGTTTAGGGAAGATTATGTTTTAGGGACTACAGACTGTGTATAGGCGGTACATCTTCTGTAGTGATCCCATGTCACGTGTCTAAGGGACATGGTCAGGGTAGCCATAAAAAGGGACATATTCATGTTAAATTTCATATTCAGAGACACTGATTTGGGGTGAACTACATGATCATAAATGAGGGTGCATCCAAGAATCTGATACATCATGACACACCATGTACCCAGGGTGCGCACTCTGTAGAATACATGGTCGGTCGAGTTGTGTGGGAAATATAACAACCAAGGCTTAAAATACAAGGATATTATATCATTTTATATTAATCTTTATCACATTACATTTGTACATTCCTTAGGACCATAATATTTTAGTGTATTAGTAAAATTGGAACACATTCTTCTAGTTTGATCAAAGATCTCCAAGAACCCCCTTAAACAACTTCCCTTTTTTAATCATACTTAAAACTTTTCACCCTAACCTCGAGAAAGGATACATAATAAAGGGGTGCTCTTAAGTTCTTAGTTAGGTTATATAATGGAAGTACATAGTCATAACATAAACATAATTGTATGAGAACATGATCATAACATTTGAAGATCAAACCCTTCATATCAAAGATCAAAATAATTATACATGGCATAATGATTGAAATTTTAAAAGGCATGAATCATAAGGAAATCAAAGAACATGATTCATGAGAGAATAAAAATTACATAATACCTAGACTTGTGGAATAAACATAATCATATAAAAACATTACTTATAATTAAAGGCTCATTTCCAAAACTTATAAGGTCTCTTTATGGGGGATTCACCTATAGGGTGAGACACACCACAATCCCCAATCATGGCCCTTTCCTTATAGTAGATCAGGTTATACCTTCTTCCAATAGTGGACTGGGTTTCCCCTTCTTCCCATAGTAGATTGGGTTTCCCCTTCTTCCTATAGTAGATCAATCCCCTCAGCTTATTCCCCATCATTATCTCATGAGATATAGATATTTACCTGATGCATCAGAGGGAGATATACATCCCACCCATCACATAATAAATTCATACATACATCTGCCACAAGATAATAAAACTTTCATCATATCATGAACCATAAAAGGCTATGGTTTTCATAACCATTATTTCATGACCCATGAAATAAAATGGGTATCATAAAAATATCATCATATCATAACTTATGAAAAAGAGATGGGTTTCATAATCATTTCATTAAATAATAACCTACAATAATATGTGGGTTTCGAAAGCCTATACCTTGTGGAAAAGACATGGGTTTCATAAACAACACATTATACTAAACCTAAATCATTAAAATAATAAATAATAATGGTTTACTTTTATAAATACCTCATTAACTCATAAACTGTTTAAAAGTATTTAATGTTATTTAGAGATGGATTTTAAAATTTCACTTTTAAAATTTCATAAGGAAAATGGACGATATTTTAAAATCCCTTTCATAATACATCTTCAAAAATTATTTTATTATAAATAATGACTTGAAATTTCATTTAAAACATTTCTTGAGAAACATATATTTTCCCCTTTGAAAAACACACTTTTTAGAATATAAATAATTTTGAAAACCTTTTTATTTTGAAATATCATTAACAAAATTTAAAAAACCATGAAAACATTTTGTAAACTTTTTTCGTTGAAAATACATTGAAAATTTATAAATAAGTCTTGAATTTTTTCATAAAATCTTATCTTTTAAAATAATTTGGAATCATATAAAGGAACCTCTAAAATCATTTAAAATACTTTTTAAACCCAAAATATTTTTCAAATTATTTTCTTTTTTAAAATATAATTTAAAACATGTAATGATTATTTGAAAATAATTTTAAACTCTTTAAAAAATTATACATTTTTTAAATCCATTTTATTTGAAAAATAATTTAAAATAATTAATTTATATATTGTTGGTAAAACCAATTTATTTGAAAATAACCATGTAAACATTCAAAGTAAGCATTAATTAAATTACAATCATGATTTTAGGTAAATACATACATGCCAAACATTCCTTTTTCAGCATAAAAAGTTTAGAAAAGTTCCTTAACATAAAAATAGAAAGAATAATAATTTTAAAAAATTAGGAAAAAAATTATTTTAAAAATAAAAAAAACAATATGAGAACCTATTTGAAAACATTCCTAGAAAACCTAGTTTTTAAAGAACATAGATTTTTGGCTAAAAAGAGAAATAAAATTGGACTTTCTTAAAAACATTTTCTTAATTATATTAAGTAAAAAAGAGTGTAAATAGGATAATAAAATGGACATAACATGAATAATAATTTGAAAAGAAAATCAGTGAGAATTATTGAGATATGGATCATAATATTTCATTAGTAGAATTATAATCATGAATAATCCCAATAAACAATGAGATCGTGGTAATAAACTATTACTACATTGGTAACATTGAATCCTGATACCCATAAAAGAATAAAATTATATGAAGCTTAAAATATCATTAAAATAAGTATATTCATGATATAACATTTCAATAAAAGTATATACCCCTCATAAAATAATATATGTGTATAACATAACATGTGTCTCAAAGAAGGAAAGTCAGACAAAACTACCTTACTAATTTGATAACTTTTAAACCATAAAATCCCTAAAATAGAGATCATAAAATGGATATTTAAATACCCATAAATTTGAGGATAATAATAATATAACACATTCATGGTAAATATATTTACCACACAAAATAATTGAGTCGTGAATATGACATAATTCTCGAAAATAATAATTGTGAGACTAGAAATCCCCTTACCACTTGAGTATCTTTTGAATCATGATCCCCAGGAAACAATAACATAAATTTATAAAATTTAATATCATAATTCTCGAAAAGTTATATGAGATTCCCCTAATACATGAGTAACTTTTGAATATTGATATATGTGAAAGAATATCATAAATTGAAACACTGAGTATCATTAAATTAATGAAATTAATTATATAAAATTTAATATCCTATTATATACACCACACAACAATAAGAAGTGGTGAATATTAGATATATCTCACCAAAATAAAATTGAGATGAGAAAACACTTACCTTAAGTCTTAACTGTACTCACACATGCTAAAAACATCTATATAATATATATAATATTATTAAAAATATACCAAAGGACCATATTATTATATATAATAACAAATATTATTTTATTCTGACTTGATATTATCCATTTATGAACAATTCCATGTTAAAGTTGTGTTTTGGGTAAAAACCTCTTTGTTTTTTGCATGAGTTTTGATTTTTTATTTTTTGTGTCCTCTTACTTATATAATGATTTCATCACCTCCATAATGATAACTCAGATATAAATATTATATACTATACATATCTATTTGTAATAATATACAAATTATAGAATATAAAATGTAATACACCGTTCATGGAGATAGTAGGCTATATGTATGCATGAACGTTGTTTCTATTTAGTTTTCATTTTAAAACAAAAAGAATAAATGAAATATATATAGGTATGTATATATATCATAATTATAGTATAATTATTATTTCATATATATCATAAATTTTTCCTAAAACCATCATTAATAAACTCAATGTAATGTGTTAATGAATCGCATCGCTTTAAGGAGGAAATAGTCCACACATCCACAAACAGAGTTATCGTATTCCCATAAAATACAATGAATGAAGGTATTTAGTATATAATAATTAATTAAGCATAAATAAATCATATATATCATATATATCATATAAAAACAAAATTCCATAATTATTTCCAACCTTTATAGGTGGTAATCATGGAAGAAAATACATCAATTCGCGAGGCGGCAGTCCGTTGTAAAAATGAATGATGATTGTGTATCCCATTTGATGGAAGTGTGTGTGAGTGTAGGTAAAACAATTAATATAAATAAATATATGTATATTTAAGATAATTATGTTATTATATAAGCATGTAATAATAATAATTTATGGGGTGGAGGATGAAAATAAAACAAAAGTGCTTGTTGAAGGATGTAACATCTTCTGTGGGTAATTCCTTTTGGTTTCCAGCAAAGGTCTAACTTGGTTTTCTTTATGCCAAAAGTGAGGCTTCTAGGATGAGAGTATGAAAGTTAGGAAATTATTTGGGTAGGTTTTTTATTATCTAAATTGATTTATATGTGTGAATAAGTTATAGGGGAGGGGTGAGTGCCTTTTTATAGTGGAGAAGAGTGGAATTATTGTAAATATAAAAAGTTAAACCATATTGAGAGATCTAAATTACATAATGTGTATTAAATAATGGTCTATTTTAGATATAAGGGATTATATGGTATAAATATGTCCCTAAAAATTCTTTTGGGCAAGTTTATAGGTTATTTTGAAACTTTAGTTAAAGTTTAACAACTAAGTAAATTCGTTTTTTACCTTAATCATTATAATTAAGTTTAATTATTTTCCCTAATAATTTTGGAAAAACACTAAGTTAAAGATATTAAAAATTATAAATTATTATTATTATAAAAATATAATCTATTATTTCAAATCCTAATAAATAAAGTTGGAGAAATTAATTTATAATTAATCTTTCAGGCGTGATGGGAAAGCAAGTTTCTAAAGTAAAAATTTCAAATATTTGAAATGTTCTTATATCTAATTTCAATGTGAAGAATGTTAAAATGAAATAAATTGTATTAATTTATGTATAATCTATCTAAATATACTTTAAAAATAATAAATATATAATTTAACTATATAAATAATTTTGATTAAATAGCATTTTTTAATTAAAATTTAGTATTTTTCACTATTCATCAAAATATGAAACTTCATTGAAAAATACCAAAAATTCTCCCAAAGTAAATTTTGATATCAAGAATTAAAAAAAAGTTTATTTTTTATAATAAATAATAATAAATTTTCAAAAATTATATTTAAAATGGGTTCTCCGTTAAAAGGTGGTAAAATTACCTTTTTCAAAAAATAAATCTCTTCATTCATAAAATTTGATTTATTCTTATCCTATAAATATAAAAACTATTTGATGAGTGTCAAAAATTTTGTTGAAATTATAATATATAAATTTTTTTAAAAAAAATCATCAGTAGTGGTTTTTTTAATTCAGTGATATAAAATTGTGTTTGTTCATAGTTTTCTTAGAAAATGAATTTTGTCATTTTCAAAAAATTCGTACATTCATTTATATCTAATTGAAAACAAAGGATTAATTTTATATACATGTGTAAAAAAAAAATTTCATAATTTAATTGATAAAATTCATAACTAAAATTCCAATGGTTATGTGGTATATATAATTATATTTTTATAATAATATTAATAGTATATTGTAGTTTGGTAAAACTAGGCCTTGCGTATAACCCAAACTATCGAAGTACCTATTAATTGTGTGAAAAATAAGACAATAAAATTGGTGTGTGTACCTAAAGCTAAATTAATTGTTTAATGTAGTGAAAGATTAACTTTTATTTGTGTGAAATGGAATAAAAAATTATTCCTTTCATATAACACAAGCTATATTCAGTTCTGCATGAAATGGAAAATGTTGAAAAGATTAAATTATTTCAAAAATATATATTTTAAAAAATATCAGGGTGTCACATTCTAAACCCCTTAAAATTAATTTCATCGTTAAAAATATTTTGTGTTATCAAAGGATTAATTATTGAATGTTTCTTTCTTAGAAACCCACCTCATAAAAATGAATATTAATGATTCCTTCAAAAAAGTAAAGTTGGAACCGTAACAGTTACCCAAAGTAACCCATAACTAAGTTTATGCATAAGAGAACATAGGTTAGTATTGAATATTGGACATTAAATAAAATCATAAATAATTATAAAGAGTGATAAATATCATTGATCACCATCAAGTGAATGATCAATGGAATGTTAAGGGTCACAAAACCATAAATCTGTAATGATTAAAAAGACCATATGTTCAATAAAAATGAATTAATTAAGATAAGTAATTTTCAATATCCATTTAATAGAATTGTGTAATTATTTTACAATATAATAGCATGAGTAAATATACCTAATTCAATTTATTCCATTTCATTTGTACAATCTCACCTGTGTCTGTGCCTTTATTGATTTCCACTTTTTCTCTTACTCTAAGAAATTAAAGTGATTTTTTCATTCCTGAAGTACTATAAAATAATTAGGTTTAATTATAATCCATTCCTTCTTTATTTAGTTAGAATAAAAGAGAAATGGTTAGAAAAAGTTATCCAAGATTCATAAATCCTCATATGGTGAGATAATACTTTAATCTCACTAACTTCGTCTATATTTTAACTTAAACATTCGGTAAATGGTTAACCTTATAACCCTTCTAAAAGATAAAAATATAAATCATTATAAAGGAGGTCACTAAATTTCTCAAAATCATCATAACATTGATCCCCCATATATCATAAAGTAGCTTTTATTTGTCACATACCAAACATTTGAATCATGTACTTTCTTGAAACATGGTAATAACAAGATTTACAATAAAATGCTATTAAAAACATGCATGCTTTATTATACGAAATATTAGTGCATATATTCCATTAATCCAAAAAAAGTTTTAAAATAATTTGATGATAACATATACCACTATTCCAAGAAATAATTTATTAGTTCAAATTTAATTGATATTATCCAATTTACGTTATCCAAATAAATTGTATCTTAATCTAAACTAAACATAATTTTCTCAACATCTTGAACACATTAAGGAATTCCTTTCCATAATCAAAATATCACCTTTCTATTAAGCTTCTTTTTTAATCCTTTATCACCATTCATCATATCCTTTTCAATCTTTAATGAAAAGCTTATACTCAAAATACTTATATATCTCATGATTCATATAACATAATCTTGTAATTCTAAAACATATACACTTCAATCATTTAAATATTATCTTAAACCATTACTCATGCTTCATAAACTTATTCCTTAATACCCCTTTCAAAGAATATGAAATATGATTCACATATTAAGGTTCCTCAACCACAATATAATAATGCTAATTGTTTTAATGAAAACAATACTGTTAGAACATCTTGGGAAATCAAGGATAAATTATAGTATCATAAAATTAATGGATTCATATTAACTATCAAACTATAATTACAATATTTATGTTTTTTATCCAATTTTAGGGTCAAAAACATTCTAAACCATTGCATACACATAAATAGAACATTCTCTATAAAATCAAGTGGTAAACTTTTATAATGATGGAAACACATCTGGTAGATAAAAAACCAAAATCATTATTTAATTGATATTAATCTGTATAAACATTAATTACACAATTATTTAATTTGATAAAGCATGATAACTTTATTATTTCTTTTAAAAATTGGGATATTCAATGAATCCTTGAACTCAAGGCCTTCAACATTCTTCGAATTAGATTAGAACACCAATTTAAATATATTATCACCTCTCTTTGAAGGAATTTACATACCATAAAGGAAAATACTCTACAAAAGAACAAAAAAATAAAAAACGGCTTCATAAGAACAAATGATGTTAACCACTATAGCATAGAAAGGGTAAAAAAGAAACTATACCTAACAAGGAATAAACCACAATGGAATGCGTGAAATTTCATCTCAGTTCACCATGGATCAAACATAGGAGGTCAAGGATCAATGACAAATGAAATAGATAAGAAACACCTTGGAATAACTATATAAACCACCTAGAGTTTGGTAGAAATAATTGGGTTTTGAGAAAATTTGAGGAGTAAGTATCCATTATAGTAATTCTCTCAGATGATCTTTGATAGTGTTAATGACCCTTCCACATCATAAATAGAGTATGTTTAGGAATAGCTAAATGTGAATTTCCCAAATCCAATAAAAAGGGATTAAATCACATGATTAATTACATGTTCACATAATGGGTTTTTGGAGACTAGTTCATCAAATCTGACCCTCACCAATTCACATCATGAACAGATTGTTTGTGTTATTAATTCTTTCCCACAAAACAACCGCACTTGATCTGATAATTTCTATTCAGTCCATGAATGACTCTAGCACTTCATGGAGAACACTACATATCATGAATTATTCTTGCTACAAGATTTTAGCCCCGAAATCTCCAAATCACAACCCAAGAAAAAATAATTCAGAAGCTTGAGATATAATGAGATATAAGAATCGTGACCCTTAAATATTATATAACTAAGGAATTACAATATAAAATGTTTTCAACCATTAAATATTTATGTAAAAACACAAGATTCTAAAGAATAAATTTGGTTTTGATAACATATATGAAACATAATAATGATCTTAGATGATAATATAACATCCCAAGAATCTATGATATATCTATTTTTAAATAATATTTATCTATTCGATAGCTTGAGTGGCATGAAACTCGGAGTAAAAATGAACTCTAATATATTATACCATAATAACCTTGTCCTTAAATTGGTGGTATGAATATTAATAACAAAATTATGAAAATAATAGATTTTAAATATTTGTATTCAAATTCATTGGTTATTTATTAATATGAAAAAATAATCATCATTAAAAATAAAATTTTATTTTTCTGAAAAAAAAAATTTCCTAAAAGATGGTCTACTGTCGATTTAAGTATATAATTTAAATTTAATTTTCTTATAACACTTAGAAAATTAATTTGATAAATTTACTTTATTTTTTTAAATCATCATATCAAAATTTTCTTTTGGGTGAATTATTTATATTTGTTGAAATATTTAATTTTTTAATTAATGGTGAAAATTATTAATTTTTATTGAAAAAATCCTCTTTATTTAAATAATTTATAAAGATAAATTATATTATATATTTTTTTCAGAAAAAATAGATAAATTATATTTCAATTTTATCTAATTTAGTTTAATGTAATAAATATAATATTTAATTTTTATATTAAAACCTTCTACAATTATGATAATTTTCCCTTTGGAGACTTGATTTTTCATCAGGTCACTGTTTCTAATTTTAAATTAGATTATTCCACTTCTATTAATTGAATTTAGAAAAATTGATTAAATGTTTTTAATAATATTAATTTTTATTATCTAATAATTTCAACTTATTTTTTAACATTATTAATAGTTTATTTAGTAGAAATTAATTATCATTGTTAAGGTATAAACGGATTTATTGTGGGTTAAACAATAAGATAATGGTTGAAAATAACCTAAAACTTGTTTAAAATCCATTTTATTTATATATATAAAAATTAAACCAATATTATTAAAATAATTAACCAATAAGAATGATTTTTGAATGATAAAAAATGAGTGTGATTGATTGTTTTAAATCATTCCATGTTTTTCCTCTCCCCAACATATAAAAGGTCACCCCCTCTCCTCCCCTAATGAAACTTCCAAAGTTAATTTTTTCCAATACCTAACAAAACCACTTCTTTAATCTTATCCAAGAATCCACGATACCTTAGTTTGATCATAAATCCATAATAGGAAGTTATTTTATGCAAAAATAAAGAGGTCATCTGATGAAGAGGTGACATTCTTAAATGATTGTTTTTATTTTATTTCTTCTTCCAAATCCTTAAAATCATATTAAATAATGATAGTAAAAAAACTATAATATCTCTATAAAGATTGATGTTTAATATGACATGAATCATTAGGTAATAAAAAACCTTATTTATGAGAGAATAAAAATTTCATAAGTACTAGGCTTGTGTCATACACATAAGCATGTAAAAACATTACCTATAATTCAAGGGTCACTTCCAAAACATATTAGGTCACTTTATGGTGGATGCACCTACTATATGGGATAAAACACAATCCCCAGTTACATCCCTTTCAATATAGTGGGTTAGAATATACATTCCTTCCATAGTGGATTAGTTTTCCCCTTCTTATCATAGTGGATTGGGTTTCCCATTATTCCTATAGTAGATCAATCCCATTAATTTCTTCCCCTTCATTATCTCATGAGATATAAATTATTACCTGATGCATCAGAGGGATATATATGTCCCACCAATCACATAATAAATTTATATATACATGTGTTACAAAAAATTAAAAAAACTATCATCATATCATGACCCATAAAAATATATGGGTTTCATAAACATCATTTCATGACTCATAAAATAAAATGTGTATCATAAACATATCATCATATCATAACCTATGGAAAAGATATGGGTTTCATAATCATTTCATCAATGCATAACCCATGAAAATAAGTGGGTTCTGAAAGCATATACCATGTGTAAGAGAAATGGGTTTCATAAACAACACATCACATTAAATATAAACCATTAAAAAATGAATAATAATTGTTTCCTTTAATCACATCCTTAGTAATTCATAAACTATTTCAAAGGATTTAATATTATTTGTATAAGGATTTAGAAAGACCACCTGGAACATTTATTGTGGAAAATATACTTTCTTTGAAAATAACTTTCGTAAAACATCTTAAAATGTTCTTTTATTATAAATAAAGCCTTTTAATTTTATTTAAAACATTTCTTGACAAAAAAAATTCCTATTTTAAAAAACACTTTTTAAAACATAAAAAAATTTGAAAACATTTTTATTTTAAAATATTTTTGAAAACATTTAAAAAATAATGAAAACCTTTTTTAAACCTTTTTCATTAAAAATAATTTTTAAAAATATAAATAAATCTTGAAAATATTTTGAAAATCTTTTATTTTAAAATAATTTGAAAACTTATAAGAAAAACTTTAAAATTATTTAAAATTATTTTCAAACACAAAACAGTTTTGAAGTCCTTTTCTTTCGAAAATATCATTTAAAATATATAGAAGATGATTTCAAAATTATTTTTAACACTTTAGAAAGTAATAAATTTTTGAAATCCATTTTATTTGAAAAACACTTTAAAATAATGAATTTTAAAAATATTATGATAAAAATATTATTTATAAATATCCATGTCAACATTCAAAGGAAGGTTCAAGGAAATGACGGTCATGATGGTTGATAAATCCATACATGCCGAATATTTCTTTTTCACCATAATAAGTTTAGAAAAGTGCCTTGATCAGAAAACAAAAAGAATCATAAATTTAAAAAATGGGTAAAAAATTCTTTCAAAAATGAAATTATAATAGTATAACCTATTTTAAAACATTTTTAGAAAACACGGTTCTGAAAAAATATTGATTTCCGACTGAAAGAGAAAAAAAGTTATACTTTCTTAAAAAAAGTTCTTAATTATGATTAGTAAAAAAGAGTGGAAATGGGACCATAACCTATATATAACATTAATAATCCTACAAAAATAAAATACATGAGAATTATTGAGATTTGGATCATAATATTTCATCAGTAGGAGCGTAATCATGAACAGTCCAGTAAAAGATTAGATTGTAGCAATAAACTATTACTACTTTGGTAACATTGAATAATGATCCCCATAAACTAATAACATTATATGAATCTTAAAATATCATTAAAATAATTATATTCATGATATAAAATTTCAAACATAAGTATATACACCTCTAAAAATAATATATTTTCATAACATAACATGTGTCTCAAATAAAGAAAACAGAAACAAAACTACCTTACAGATTTTATAAATTTTAAACTATAAAATACATGAAATAAAGATAATAAAATGGATATATAGATACCTATAAATTTAAGGATGAAAATTATATAATACATTAATGGTAAATATATTCCGAACATAAAATAAATGAGTGGTGAATATGGAATAAGTCTAGGAGAAATAAGCTTGAGACTAGAAATCCCCTTACTACTTGAGTAACTTTTGAATCATGATCCCCATGAAACAATAACAAAAATTTAAAATATTTAATGTTATTAAATAGATTAAATTCTTGATATAATATTTCATAGTACAATATATACACCATATAAAAGAGTTGAGTGGTGAATATGACATGAATCTCATGAATATAAAAAGTGAGATCAGATTCCCTTACTACATGAGAAACATTTTAATATTGATATATCTAAAAGAATAAAATAAATTGAAACATTGAGTATCATTAAATTAATGATATTAATGATATAAAATTTCATATAGTATTATATACACCACAAAACAAAAACAATTGGTGAATATAGGTTACATCTAACCAAAATAAAAGTGAGACGAGAAAACACTTAGCTTAAGTCTTGACTTTCCTCATACATGTTTAAAACTCCTATATAAAAAATATAATTTTATTATAAATCTAGAAAAGAAACATATTATAACATATAATACCATATATTATTTTATTATGACTTCATATTACCCGTTTATTAACAATTCCATGTAAAATTTGTGTTTTGGGTTATAATTGTTTCCTTTTTTTCAATTGTTTTGATTTTTTATATTTTGGGTCCTCTTATATATATCATGATTTCATAACCTCCAGAATAATAACCCAAATATAAATATAATATAAATTGTCTCTTTATTTATAATAATCTACAAAAGATATAATATTAAATAGAATACACCATTCATTGAGATGGTAGGTCGTATGTAAGCATGAATATTGGTTCTGTTTACTTGTAGTTTTAAAAGATAGAAAATAAATGAAATATATATATATATTATCTTTATAATAGAATTATTATTTCATATATATCATGCAATTTCCCTAAAACCATCCATAATAAATTAAATTTAAAGTGTTAATGAATCACATCACTTTTAGGAGGTGGTAGTCCACACGTCCATAAACAAAGTTATTGTATTCCCAAAAATTAGAAGGAATAAATTTTTGTGTTATATAATGATTAATTAAGTATAAATACATCATATATATCATATATATCTTATAAAAATAAATAATAAATAATTATTTCCATCCTTTAGAGGTGGTAATTGAAGAAGAAAATACATCAATTCAAGAGGTGGTACTCCACCGTAAAAATGAATGATGATTGTGTATCCAATTTGATAGAAATATGTATGAGTATAGGTATAAACATTAACATGCATATATATATTTGATATTGATATTATTATATAATCATGTAATAATAATTTATGGGGTGGAGAAAGAAAATAAAACAAAAGTGCTTGTTAAAGGATGTTACCTCTTCTTTGGGTAATTCCTTTTGGTTTTCGACAAAGGACTAACTTGGTTTTCTTTATGCCAAAATTGAGGCTTCTAGGATGATAGGATTAAATTTATGAAATTATTTTTGATATTTTTGGATTATCCGAATGTATTTATATGATTGAATAAGTGATGGGGGCGGTGAGTTCCTATTTATAGTGGGGGAGGAGTGGAATTCTTGTAAATATAGAAAGGTAAACAATATTGAAGGTCTAACATACGTAATGTGTCTTAAATAATGGTATATTTTCTATATAAGGTATTATATGGTCTAAATATGTCAAAAAATGTTTTTTGGACATGTTTCTAGGTTATTTGGCCACTTAACTTAATGTTTAACCACTAATTAAACTCGTTTTTACCTTAATCCTTACAATTAATTTTAATTAATTTTGCTAATAATTTTGATAAAAAATTTATTTTAACTAATTATAATTTATAAATTATTATTATTATAAATATAGAATCCATTTTTCTAATCCTAATCAAAAATTTGGTATAAATTAATTTATAATTAATCTTACAGACATGATGGGAAAATGAGTTTTTAAAGTAAAAATTTTAAATGTTTGAAATGTTTTTATATCAAATTTAAATTTAAAGATGGTTAAAATTACCTAAATTGGATTAATTTATGTATTATGTATCTAAATTTAATTTAAAAGAAACCAAAATATACTTTAACTATATAAATAATGTAGATTAAATAACATTTTTTAATTAAAATTTAGTATTTTTTCACTATTCATCAAAATATGAACTTCTCTGAAAAATACCAAACATTGACCAAAGTAAATTTTGATATAAATAATTAAAAAATGAAGTTCATTTTTTTAAAAAAAATTATTAAATTTTCAAAAATTATATTTAAAATTGGTTCTCCATTAAAAAGTGGTAAAATTATCTTTTAGAAAAGTAAATCTTTTTTTCAAAAAATTTGATTTATTCTTATCTTATTCCTATAAAAACTGGTTGATGAGTGTAAAAAAATTATGGAATATATTATATAAAAATTTTATTAAAATAAATCATAAATAGTGGGTTTTTTAATTTACTAAGATAAAATGGTGTTTGTTTACAGTTTTCTTAGAAAATGAATTTTGTTATTTTAAATCAGTTCGTACTTTCATTACTAAATAATAAATAACAAAGGGATATTTTTATATACATTTGTAAACCCTATTTTTATAATTTGATTAATATTATTCATAACTAACATTTCAATTGATATGTGGTAACTATAATTATATTTTTATAATAATATTTATAATATATTGTAGTTTGGAAAAACTCAGCCTTGCGTGTAACCCAAACTATCAAAGGAACTCTGCATTATGTGTAAAAAAATCAAATCAATCTCTTGTGTGTACCTCAAGATAATATAAATATTTTATATTGTGAAATATTATCTTCTTGTTGCATAAAATGGGATAAAACTTAGTTCTTTCATATAACAAAAGTTATATTCAGTTTTGTGTGAATTGAAGAATTTTGAAAAGATTAAATTATTTCAAAAATATATATTTCACAAAACACAAGATTTACATTCTATACCCTTAAAACTAATTTCACCATAATAAATTTTTGGTATATAAAAAGATTAATTCTTGAAAGTTTCTTCTATAGAAACCCACATCGTAAAAATTGAATACTAATGCTTCCTTTAAAAAGGGAAAGTTGGGACCATAACGGTTACCCAAATTATCGCATAACTAATTTTATGCATATGAATACATAATATGGGAGTGAATATTAGAAATGAAATAAAATCATAAATAATTATTGAGAGTGATAAATATTACTGATCACCATCAAGTGACTGATCAATAGAATCATAAGGGCCCAAAACTGTAAATCTATAATGATTTATGTCAACATAAATTCAATATAAATGAGTTAATTAAAATAAATAATTTTTAATATCCTTTTCCTAGAGTTTATGAATTCTTTTACTGTAAAATAATATGATAAAATATACCTAATTCAATATATTCTTTTTCATATGAACAATATCACCTATGTTTGTTCCTTTCTCGATTCCCACTTCAACTCTTACTCTGAGAAATTAAAGTGAATTTTTCATTCCTGAAGTACTATAAAATCATTATATTAAGTTATAATTCATTCTTTCTATCTTTAGTTATAATAACAGTTAAATTGTTACAATATTTTATCCAAGATTCACAAATCCTCATATGGTGAGATAATACTTTAATGTCACTAACTTCATCTAATTTTTAACTTAAACCTTCCAAAAATGGTTAACCATATAAACTTTTTGAAAGATGAAAATAAAAATATTTAGAACAAAGGTTACTAAATTTATCAGAATCCTTATAACATTTATCTCCCATATATCATAATGTAGCTCTTATTTTTCACATACCAAACATGTTAATCATGTATTTTTGTAAACCTAGGTAATAACCATAATTACCAAAAAATGCTATTGAAAACATGCATGCTTTATTATTCCAAATATTATTGTATGTATTCTGTAAATCCAAAAAAAAATTAATATTCATCCATGGTAACATATACCACTTTTCTAAAAAATAATTTATTAGTTCTAAGTTCATTAATATTATCCAATTTACTTTATCCAAAAAATAATCTCTTAATGCAAGATTAACATAATTTTCTCAGTATCTTGAACACATTAAGGTTTACCTTTCCTTAAATATCACCTTTATATTAAAAATATTTTTTACATCTTCATTACCATTAAACATATCCTTTTCAATCCATAATGAAAAACTTATACTGAAAATAATTATATATCTCATGATTCATATAACATAATGTTGTAATTCCAAAACATATACCCTTCAATCATCAAATTTTATTCTTAAACAATTACTCATGCTTTATCATTTTATTCCTTAATACCCCTTTCCAAGAATATGAAATATTATTCATGTATTAAGGTTCCTCAACCTTAATCTAATAGTTCTTCTTATGTTTAGTAAAAAAATATTTTTAGAACATCATATACCTTTCACCTGTCTTTTTTTCCCTTTATCATTAGTTGTATAACTGATACTTGTACCACCATCTTGATTATATTCATGGGATTTCCACTTTGGTAACCAATTTTATATTCCACCAAAGAATATTTCCTCCATTATTCATTCCACTCATTGATTATAAATAAAATATTATATTCTTATCTCCATTATTATTATATTTACCTTTAAAATCCATCTTTCTTTTCTTGTAAAAAACCATGAGATTAATATGTGACTCCAACATCAATTTCCTCCTTAATGTCACATAAAACAATATATTCATAGCGAATGAATCCTTTTATGTATAAATCACTTTGGATACTTGGTTTTATGCCACTAAAGAATCAATTGACTTTATATTCGGTTTGGATTATTATACCAAAAGCATACCTCAGAAGTCTTGTAAAAGTTTCCTCATAGGTACCAACAGGTTCATCATACTTTTGGTTTTATATAAGGAACTACTTATCTATATTTTTATGGACAATTAAAGGAAAAACTTATTGTATAATAATTTCTTTAACTCATCCCAACCCATGGAGTTAATTTCACCAGGTTGCTTCATATTCTTGATTAGAGCCCACAATTGATCTGCTTCACCTTCAAAAGCTTTGACAGCCAAAATGACTTTTTCATGATTATAAAAATGGGTGAATATAAAATATCCTTTGAGTGGTACTAATACATTATTCATAATCTATTTTCTCATAAGACCCACTAAATGAAGGTGTTAATTGACTCATTAAATACTGAATATAATGTTTTCCCCTCCATTTTTCATTTGGAAGTCCATCATGATTCATATCTTGAGAATGTTATGTTAAAATAGTAATGATATTATTCATACCATATACCATAAAATTCGGATTCAAAGAAGTGAAATCATTTTATTTTCCATCTCACTTAGCATTAACATATTTTCTTTTGGTTCTATCAATTTATTAGTAACCAAAAATCAATGCGTAAGAAATAATAATCAAATTGGCGAACCACATAATCATGAAAAATCACTTATAGGATGTCTTTAAAATGACCCCTTCTTCTTTAATCTATGACACCATATTTTTATCCTAGTTCATTCATAGTCATCTTATTTTTAAATCCTTTAGGATGGTTTTTATTTATTTTTTGAATTCCTAAAGCATATCCCCAAGAGTTTCAAACCATATATGCAGCAAGGCCCATTATCACACACCAATTCCAAATTGACTCTTGCTCAATATGGTGTTTTCAAGGATATTACCCCTAGGTACATATGAGTTAGGTTCACATCCACTTTTAGTATCTAGACATGGATGTATTTCTATAAAACCACAATATTTATCCTTTACCAAAATTCTAGAACATATTCCTATAATTTGACTCATCCTTAGACTTATCCTTAGACATGTCCTTAGGGATATCACTATTTTTTTATCATCATAGTTTCCAAGTAGTAACCAAACCAATCCAATGATACAAAATATAGTGACCCAAGATTATCATACATAGATATTATTTCATTCTTTATGAATATTTATTATATTAAAATACACACACCTAAGGATCGTAATAATTTCATTCCATTGGAAAGATAGAAACATAAACCATTAGTCCATAGGTGAACTACATCATCTCCCACTTGGATCTTCATAACTATCACCCTTTGTAAACATATCATATATAAAACATATCTTTAAAACCATGGGAAATGAAACATAAGAAAGGATGAGCTTAGATGATCGGTATGGTTAAATAAGGAAGATACATAAATATAATAATAACATATGGGTTTGAGAACATGAACATTACATTTGAAAACCATACCCTGCATATCAAAGATATCAATCTTGAGTCATGGAATAAATATTTCTAGTTCATAAAACATTATTCATAAGATAACAAGATAACATGATCTATGAGATCATAACATTTAATAATACATGGAATTTTTTCCATACACATAAGAATATAAAATAATTTCCATATTAGTCAAGGTTTACTCCCAATATCATCATATTGGAAAAAGTCCCTTCCTGAACCAGTTTCACTCCCCACTAAAAACATGTATAACTAAACTAGGTTCGCTCCTTATTCAACCCCTATCTTACTAAACCTGGTTTATTCCCCATTCTAGTCCTATTTAACTCATGAGGTATAAATATTTACCCAATTCATTGGATGGAGATATAGGTCACACACGTTACCTAATGAAAACCATATTAATGAGTACTAAAATATCATAAACATTAATCATATCATATCCCATGAAATGAAATGGGTATCATAAACATTTCATCATATCATAACCTATGGAAAAGTGATATGATTCATAATCATTTCATCATAAAATAACATATTAAACAAAATATGGTTTCATAAGCATTTACTCATGGTATAACCTGTGGAAGAGAAAAGGGTTTCATAAAAATCATACCATAAAAACATAAACCATTAAAAGAAATAATAGGAATTTTATCCTTGTATTATATCCCCAGTAATTCATAGATAACACCAATATATTAAATAATATATGTAAAATTATTTTCATCAATCATTTTAATCATTTCTCGAGAAAAATATCATTTGCGCTCTGAAAACACTTTTTAAAACATAAAACATTTTGGAAAACCATTTTACTTTAAAATAAGATATAAAAATATAAATTAATACTAAAATAAATTTATGGTAATGATTAAGTATTTTATTTACTCCGTACATGTTAAAAAAATATTAATTTCACATTTTTGGTAAAAGCCAAATAGAAATTATTTTTTTGGAAAATGGCATAAAGATTCCTTTTGAATAATTTTTTAAAAAATTTATAGATGGATAAAAATGTATTTTGATAATATTATAATAATAATAATAAAAATTAAAACATTTTTAGAACCCATGCTTTTTAAAGAAGATGGATTTATGACTAAAGAGAGAAATAAAGTCATTTTTAATTAAAAATAATTTCTCATTATCCTAAGTACGAAAGTCTGAAAAAATTGGAACAATTAAATTAATATATCGTGAATAACTAGAGAAGAATAAAATTCATGAGTCAATTGAGAGATATATCAAAATATTTTTTCATCAGAAACATAATCATAAACAATCCTGATAAATGATTAGATTATAACATAAATTCATTACCTCTTTAGTATCCTTTATTTGTAATCCTTATAAAAGAGTAATATAAAATTAGATGTAAAATATCATGAGGATAGATAAATGAATGATATTACAGTAAAAACCTAGAAATTTCAAGGAATTTTTTTTCTTAAATTCTTTGTAATTTAACGAGTCTGTAGTTTCTGACGGCACATGATTCTGAGGCCCGGTGTGCCCGAAATAATTTTCCAAAGTTTTCTTCAGGTACATTCCGTAGACGTATGAGCGGGATTTTATATCTTTTGAACTGATGCCCAGAATTGAGAGCCGAGGACACCGATAAACTCGCAGCGCTGGTATTCACCTAAGGGGACCTTTACTGTAGTTGTGTTTTGTCAAAAGTAGAAGTTATATTTTGGGGAATCATAATAAATTAAATGAAATTTTTGTGTTACACAATTTTATTTTGTTGGTGGTTATTATCTCCAAAGGGAGGTTGGTGCTTGGGCACACACCCACATAACCTCCCATCGGAGGATAATATGTGGTGGGGCCCACACGTGCATCTAACCCTTCAACATCCCTTAAACTCCTTGAACCCCCCCCCCCAACTTCTAAACTCTCCAACTCTCCTATTTTTTTTAAACTCTCCACATTCCACCCCCTCTCATGAATGTGCCAACACACACTCCATTAATGAACAATTAATTTTGGCTCCTCTAATTTTATAATTAATTTTAAAATCATGTGAGGATAGAATAATAGCCTAAGCTATTATTTTGGGCTGGCTCTTGTTGTGTTGGGAGAGCTTTGGGAGAATTGGAAAGGGGGAGTTCTTCCCACAAAGAAAGACATACTCTCGAAGAAGAAGAACGTGGAGAACGCTCCATGACTCGAAGAACGTGAAGCAACTTCACCTACCTCCTTCAACCGAGGCAAGAACATGAGGCAATGCTCACGAGGAACAAATTCATTCTACCTCTTCCTCCTCAGACGCACCCCGACGTCAACGAATCGACATCGTCTTCAAATTCTCCATCCACGACACGATAAGTGAACATCGGAATCAAGGTAGGGGTTTTATATAATTTTAAATGAATAAAATTATACCTCGTTCTTGATGAATGCATTGGATTGTATTTGGTCATTTGATATCGCCTAACACAGAGGGCGCGGGCCAAACGAACACCGCCCGATGACCCTCTGTTGGTTCTTGATTATTTTTTGCGGCGGCGACCGGAGGCGGTGGCGACCAGAGGCGGCCACCGCGCACCAATAGCGTAGAGGAAAACAGCGGCCCGCAACTGCGGGCCGCTCAGTCTGAAGAACGGGAAGGCTAAAGCTGGCTGGGTTGGTGAACCGCGGCACCCAGAGGTGCCGCGCGGAGGAGTTGTGGCCCGCAACCGCGGGACTCTTGCCAGAAGAATTGGATTACTAAAGTTGGCCGGGCTGGAGAACCATGGCGCCTCTTGGCGCCACGCTACAGAGGAACTGCGGCCCGCTTCAAACGGAAAACCAGTCGACCGCCTTCTGGCCGGGCTGAATGAAGTCACGGCCCCCGAAGGTGCCGAGTGGGAGGACAGTGGCCCGCTTTGCGGGCCACTTGCGAAGGAAAAAACCGGCCGGGCTGGAGAGGTGGTGCCGCTTGGCACCACAGTTACAAGAAACCAGCCCCCCCCCCCCCCCCCGCTCCGCTCGGCCAACAGGCTGATCCACAGCCTACCACGCGGGCCAAGTCGTGGCCTGCCGCGCGGGCCAGGCTGCCCTCATATAGGCCGGGCCATAGCCACTGGGCTGGGCCGCACCCGATCGAGGCGGGCCGACCCGCCAGCCCACTGAGCTTGACGAGTTGGGCTCATTTCACTTAAACGTGAATAACTTCTAGACCGCGTGTCTGGTCGACGCGCTGTCTGTGGCACTGGTATCCTTGCGATGAGGCAGTCCTTTTGCGATACTCAAAGTGTTTTTTGGATGACTTGGTAAAAATGGTCGGGTTTGGAAAGAGGTTAATTCCAACCGGGCCCCTAGAACGGAAAAGCCAATAACTCTCAGATCGGGTGTCCGATTGACGTGCCATCTTTCGTGTTGGGTTCCATTGGATGAGAAGGAACTCCGGGATACATCAACTCTAGACTTCATGATATTTGATGTATCGACCACCTTTTTCTTGAGGAGTGGAACCTCTAGAAATCGGTTGTGCTGTGTGCGGGAACTCTAGAGCTGGATGCGCCTTCGATGACTACTGTACTTGGATCCTACGTGGGTTCGGTAGCAACGACTATTGTACTTGGATCCTACATGGGTTTTGCAGTGGTGAATATTGTACTTGGATCTTACGTGGGTTCAACAGTGACGACTTATGTACTTGGATCCTACGTGGGTTCAACAGCTTAGATGAATCAGTGACTACAACTGATCATCTCTATCACTATATGAAATATGTATACCTATGTGAGCTGAGTCTTGACTTTCAATCATTATCATCAATGTGATTGAATTTACTTCCAGTGTGGACTGGGTTGTGCTTGGGCTCAAGAGTTAGAGCCGAACTGAGATTGATAACTTAGGTAAATGTATGGGCATATACCTATGTAGGGTGGGTTGATACTTCGTGGTTGTATTTTTCTTTTTTGGTTATCCTTTGTGGATTCTGGGAGACCTTCGGGGGTCTCGGGGTCCCTACTGAGTATCGTTATACTCACCCCTGCATGGGTTATGCCCGCACTTCGTTGTGTTGGATGTAGACGACGGATAGCATTGACTGAGGCCGAAGCGATCCAGGACCGGACGGTACACGGAGCACACCAATAGACGTGGAGTGCTGAGGTGGACATATGTACCTACCCTTCAGGTAAGATACTTGGCAGACGTTCTAGGAGCTTCCCGTTTTAGATGTTGTCCCTTTTTCAGTTGTACTTTCTTTCCATTGTACCTGTACTTTACTGTTGGGCTTGAATTTCCGTCCCCTTTACTTTCAACACTACTTTTTGTATATATTATTCACTTAGTGTTTTCTTTTTGTTGCATACTCTGTTGTGTTTTTTTACTTTCATAAAGGAAATTTCTTCCCATCTTAGGGATTTATGCCTCTGGTACTAGTCTCCAGCCCATGGCCTATGGAAGGCGGTCTTGGGGTAGTCATGGTACGGGCCCTGAGGATGGTTCGTGACAAATTGGTATCATAGGAGTCGGTTATACCATAGAAATCAGGACTCTGATCATTCTTTACTGTGAAGTAATAGTGTTAAGAGTATTGATTGTGGTTTTCAGTACAAGGATTCTAGTGTTGGTGCGGCGGTGGATGTATCCATACACCAGGACCCTGACCTCTGATTTCCAACTCAGTTCATGAAAACATTGATTGCGTGTGTGTTTCCTTTGAAAAAAATTTCTTCGTGATTACTTTGTGTCAGCTCACCAGGTATACTGTTTTAACCGTGGTGCACCTGTCTCTTTTCAGGATGGCCCCACAAAGGAATCCATCTAGGGTTCCAAGTTACGAACAAGATGGTAGCCCACCGAGTGACGAGGCCTCAGTGTAGGGCCCCATCACAGCAGAGGCACCAGCGGTACCACTACCCGCTGGGCCACCGATACCACCAGCTCCAGCAGTAGAGAGTGCACGTCACCTGAGTGCATTGCATGAGTTCCAACGCCAGAGGCTGCCCAGGTTCCAGAGAGAGAAGGACCCACAGGCAGCTGAGGATTTGATGTAGGCTGTCATCAGATTTTTTAGATTGGTAGGAACACTAGCCAGCCTTATGGTGATCATTGTCGCGAGTCTCTTACAGGCAGTAGCAGGCAGATGGTGGAGCCTGATGCTCCAGGTGCATGACGAGGCATCATTACTCTAGAGGGACTTCGAGATTCTCTTCCACTCAGAGTTTGTTCCTGCCACCCTACGTGTAGTGCGGATTCAGGAGTTACTACTTCTGTAGTAGGGCAGTATGACAGTACCTTATTACTCGGCGAGGTTCCCCAACATCTCGTGCTACTCTATAGATATGGTATGGGACCTGTTCTTCAGGGCTCGGACCTTCGAACAGGGGCTCAGCCATGAGATCAGGGCTTCGACGATTACCCTCAGCATATCGACGCAGGAGGGGTGCTGGAGAGAGCCGTTCTAGTGGAGAGTTTTCTCGCTGAGCATTCCCCAGTGGCAAGACCTTCCGCAGGAAGACACATAGAGGAGTCTTCTGTAGCTGGTAGTAGACATTTGATGAAGAGTTACAAGAAGACCATGCCATCAGGTGGGAAACCTCAGGTTACAGGTTTGGTTGTGTGGGGTACACGAAACAGAGACAGCCATATGAGGGGCAGGATGTGCTATGCATGCGGTGGGTAGGGTCACATGGCTTGAGACTGCCTGACCTGCCAGGCGGACGGACCTCCTAGGCAGAGGAAGAGGTTTGACCATGGTGGTCCGTCGGGAGTAGGAGGACGTGGCAGAGGAGTTTTCCGAGCAGTAGGTGGTGGACGACGTTTCGAGGAACTACCACCACTACCACTAGGAGGTCCAACCCGACCATAGGGAGCTGGCAGACAAAGGTAGGCTCAGCTCCAGGCAGTCGGGGCCTATGACCACGGTACACCTGAGATGATTCGAGGTACTATCTGTCTCTACTTCACCCTTTATGTGGTACTTATAGACACAGGTGCGAGTTATTATTTTATTTATGCTACCCTTTTTTAGAGATCGTAGATTCCGACAGAGCCGTTGGCTCGATCCTTATGGCTAGAGACTCTTATGGGAGCAGACTCAACAATTATGCACTGGTACCGATAGTGTGAGCTTACTCTAGGTGGAGAGAGCTTTGGCTGAGATCTTCTTTTAGTGGTGTCGAGGCCTTACGATGAAATCTTGGGTATGGACTGGTTATCCACAGTTCATGCTTAGATTGACTGTATTAGGCACAAGGTGCGGTGTATCTGCACGGATGCGACCAGGTTCACCTTCACCGGAGAGAAGGGATCCTTTTCAATGCAATATGGACTTAGACAGAGGAGGGGGAAGCTGATCACACATCAGTTGGCTATTCTCATCCTCAGAGCGGTTGATGTGCGGAGTCTGAGTTTTCCTGTTGTGGTGGATCAGTACGTGGATGTTTTTCTTGACGACGTTCCCGGACTACCGCCTCGTAGAGAGGTAGACTTCTACATTGACCTGTACCCCAGTACATCACCTATATCTACTCCAGCATGTTAGATGTCTCTTGTTGAGCTTCGTGAGCTACGGTTATAGCTAGAGGACTTTCAGGGGAAGGGATTTATATGACCCAGTGTTTCACCCTGGGCATCACCAATTTGTTCGCCAAGAAGGCGGATGGGAGCTTGCGACTATTTGTCGACTACCGTCACCTGAATAAAGTTACCATGAAGAACAAGTATCCACTCCTGAGGATTAATAACCTCTTTGATCAGCTCAAGGGAGCATGATGGTTCTCTAAGATATACCTCAGGTCAGGCTATCACCAGCTCATAGTTCTAGACGAGGATGTGCAAAAGATGGCCATTAAGTGTCGGTACACACACTATGAGTTCTTGGTTATGACCTTTGGCGTAACCAATGCACCAGCAGTGTTCATGGGTCTCATGAACAGGATCTTACAGCTTTTCCTTAATCGATTTGTCATAGTCTTCATCGAAGACATACTGGTTTACTCGACTACTGAGGAGGAGCACACCTACCATTTACAGGTAGTACTGGACACACTCTAAGAGCACTAGCTTTATGGTAAGATCTCGAAGTGCTAGTTCTGGATTCGAGAGGTTCACTTCTTGGGACACATCATCTCGGAGATTGGGGTAGCAGTGGATCCAGTGAAGATCAAGTAAGTACTTTCTTGGGATCCACCCAAGAGCGTGATGGAGGTTCGGAGTTTTCTAGGTCTGGTTGGGTACTATCGGAGATTTGTTCCAGACTTCTCCAGAGTTTCAGCACTACTTTTAGCCTTGAAAATGAATGGGAAACCCTTCCTGTGGTTAGAGAGATGCCAGCAGAGCTTTCATGAGCTGAGGCAGAGGTTGACCAGAGCACCCATCTTGAGGCTACCATAGGAGGGCGTTGGGTACGTAGTTTACTGTGATGCATCAGGGACCGGACTCGGTTTTGTCCTAATTTTGAAGCGAGCAGTGATCGCCTATAGTTCATGACATTTGAGATAACATGAGCAGAACTACGCTACCCATGACCTGGAGTTAGCAGCAGTGGTCTTCGCCTTGAAGATGTGGCGGCACTATCTTATGGGCGATCATTTTATAGTCTACTCTAACCACCAAAGTCTCAGGTACATCTTCTCGCAGAAGGACCTGAACCTGAGAGAACGACGATGGATTGAGTTTCTCCAGGACTATGACTTTAAGATAGTCTAGACTCCTAGGAATTAGAACGTTGTAGTAGATTTTCTCAGTAGGATATCATCCATTCAACTGCTAGGAGAGGCGATAGAGTAGCTGGCCACATTGTAGATATCCTTTGTGGATAGAGATGGAGGAGCCTTTCTAAAGTCTCTCACAGTCACTCCTCTACTCCTTCAGCGAGTTAAGGGGGCACAGCGTGGGGAAGTTGACTGTGAGACACGACGTGTTCAGATATCCTTAGGGCAGTATCCTGATATATTTTCTGAAGGTAGGTAACACGTCATCCTCTTCAGAGGACATACCATGGTACCAGTTGCACTACAGGAGGAAGTGCTGAGGTAGTTTCACACATCCCCTCTAGCGGTACCTCCAAGAGTGGTGAAGATGTATCAGGACCTTAGCCGACAACATGGTATCCGGGTATGAATAAGGTTGTAGCAAAGTTTGTATCACGGTTCCTCACTTGTCAGCAGGTGAAGGAGGAGAAACAGGTACCAATAGGATTGTTACTGCCCTTAGAGGTCCCATAGTGGAAGTGGGAAGGAATATCCATGGATTTAATTATGGAACTTCCACGTACATCCATAGGACACGAATCTATCTGGGTGATCGTTGACTGACTCACCATGTTGGACCACTTCCTACCGATCAGAGAGCAGGGCTCAGTAGAGAGATTTGGATGCCTCTACACACAAGATATCGTACGGCTTCATGGTGTTCCATCGATGATCATCTCCGATCGGGATGCACGCTTTACTTACCGGCTTTGGAAGGGGTTGTAGGAGGTATTTGGGACGCATCTACGTCAAGCACCATCTTCCATACTCAGAAGAATGGCCAGAGTGAGAGGACCATCCAGACTCTCATGTACATGCTTTTTTCATGTGTTATTGACTTTGGTCGTAGCTAGGAGGATCAATTATCCTTGGTGGAGTTTGCGTACAAAAACAGATACCACTCTACCATCGGGAGGGCACCTTACGAGGCACTGTACGGCCGACCTTGCAGATCACCTCTGTGATGGACTGACCTAGGGGAGTCAGTACTTGTAGGACCAGAGATGGTTCAGACTACGAGGGAGAAGGTGCAGATCATCTAGGAGTGGATGAAGACTACACAAAGCAGATAGAAGTCCTGTGCAGATAGGAGACAGAGACCACTGGAGTTCGAGGATGGTGACCACGTCTTCCTACGGGTCTCACCTCGACGAGGTCTACGGAGATTTGGCCGAGGCGGCAAGTTGTCTCCATGATTAATCGGGCCATTCCAGGTCCTCAGCCAGGTAGGCGAGGTGGCTTACCGCCTGGCCCTTCCACCTCAGTTGCACCGGGTGCATGATGTCTTCCACATATCTCAGCTGAGGAGATACATGCAGGACCTGTCCCACATCATCAACCACAGGGAGCTAGACGTCGATGAAGGGGTGACTTTCACGGAGGTCCTAGTGGAGATTGAGGATTGACAGGAGCAGGTCCTACGTGGACGGTCGATTCCTCTAGTTTGCATTCGCTGGAGGCACAAGAACCTCCATGAGAGCACATGGGAGCGGGAGGCTCAGATTTGTGCTCAGTACCCCCATTTGTTTCCCTAGTGTGTGTTGTTTCTTTACAGGGATGTAAATCCCTTGGGTGGGGGTAATGTAAAGACCCTGAAATTTCAAGGAAATTTTTTTATTAAATTATCTAGAATTTTATGAGTCTATAGTTTCTGATGGCACTTGATTCTGAGGCCTGATGTGTCCAGAATAATTTTTGAAGTTTTGTTCAGGTACATTCAGTAGACGTACGAGCGGTATTTTATATCTTTTGAATCGATGACCGGAATTGAAAAATGAGGACACTGATGAACTCGCAGTGCTGGTATTCTCCTAAGGGGACCTTTACCGCAGTTGCGTTTGGTCGAGATTTGAAGTTATATATTGGGGATTCATAATAAATTAAATAAAATTGTTGTATTACACAATTTTATTTTGTTGGTTGTTATTATCTCCAAATAGAGGTTGGTGGTGGGGCCCACACCCACATAACCTCTCATGGGGGGATAATATGTGGTGGGGCCCACATGTGCATCTAACCCTTCAACTTCCCTTAAACTCCATGAAACCCCCCCCCCCAACTCCTAAACTCTCTACCTCTCCTCTTTTATTTTAAACTCTCCACATTCAACCCCCTCTCATGAATGTGCCAACAGACTTTCAATTAATGAAAAATTAATTCTGGGTCCTCTAATTTTTGAATTTATTTGAAAATCATGTGAGGATAAAATAATATCCTAAGCTATTATTTTGGGTTGGCTCTTGTTGTGTTTGGAGAGATTTGGGAGAATTGGAAAGGGAGAGTTATGCCCATGAATAATGACATACTCTCTCGACGAAGATCACCGAGAATGCTCCATGACTCGAAGAATGTAAAGAAACTTCTCCAACCTCTTTCAACCAGGGAAAGAATGTGAGGCAATGCTCACGAGGAATGCCGTATTTCTTCCTCTTCCTCCTCAGACGCACCTCGATGTCAATGAATCGACAGCGTCTTCATATTCTCTTTCTGGAACATGACAAGTGATCATCAGAATCAAGGTAGGGGGTTTTGTATAAATTTATATGAATAAAATTATACCTCGTTCTTGATGAATGCATTGGATTGTCTTTGGACATTTGATATCGCCTAATGCGGAGGGCACGGGGAGAACAAACACGGACCAACAACCCTCTGTTGGTTCTTGATTATTTTTTGTGGTGGTGACCGGAGATGACGGCGACTGGAGGTGTTGGTGACCGGAGGCGACAGCTACGCACCGACCACGTAGAGGAAAACTGTGGCCCGCAACCACGGGCTGCTCGGGCTGATGAATCGGCCTTCTAAAGCCGACTGGGCTGGTGAACCGGGGCACCCATAGGTGTCGCGCGGGGGAGGTGTGGCCCGCAATAACGGGCCGCTTTCTGGAAGAACCGGCCGGCTAAAGCCGGTCGGGCTAGAGAATTGTGGCGCCTCTTGGTGTCGCACTGCGGAGGAACTGGGGCATGCTTCCGCGGGCTGCTTCCACGGGCGAACCGGTCGGCCGCTTGATGGGCGGGCAGAAGGAAGCCGCGGCACCTGAAGGTGTCTCATGGGAGGACTGCATCCCGATGTGCGTGCCACTCGTGCCATAGAAAACTGGTCGGCTTCGGGCGGCCAGGCAAGAGAGGCGGCACCACTCAGCGCCACCATTATAGGAAACCCACCCCCCCCCCCCCACTTCGCTCGGCCAGCTAGCCGAGCCACGGCCTGCCGCACGGGCTGGGCCAGGCCGAGCCACAGCCGCTGGGCTGGACTACACCCCATCGGGTCAGGCCGACCACCAGCCGGGTCGGACCCTCTAAACCAGGTTGGGCCGACCCGCCAGCCCATGACGGGCCTGGCCCATTTCACTTAAACGTGAATAACTTCTAGACTGCGCGTCTGATCGACGTGTCGTCTGCGGAACTGGGATCCTCGTGACGAGGAAGTCATTTTGAAATAATCTAAGTGAGTTTTTGATGACTTTGGAAAAATGGCTAGGTTTGGAACGAGTGTAATTCCAACCGGGCCCCTGGAACGGAAAAGCCAACAACTCTCAGACCGGGCGTCCGATTGAGGCGTCATATATCGCGTTGGGTTCCTTTTGATGAGATGGAACTCCAAGATACATAAACTCTGGACTTAGTGATAGTTGACATATCAACCCCCTTTTGCTCAAGGAGTGGACTCTCCCAGAATCGAGCGTGCTTTTTACGGGAACCCTAGAGCTAGGTGCGACTTCGATGACTACTTTACTTGGATCCTACGTGGGTTTGGCATCAACGACTACTTTAAATGGATCCTATGTGGGTTCGACTGCGATAACTACTGTACTTGGATCCTACGTGGGTTCGGCAGCAACGAGTACTGTACTTGGATCCTATGTGGGTTCGACAGTGACGACTACTGTACTTGGATCCTACGTGAGTTCGACAGTGACGACTTCTGTACTTGGATCCTATGTGGGTTCGATAGCTTAGATGAATCAGTGACTACAACTGATCATCTCTATCGCTATACAAAAGATGTATACTTGTGTGATTTGCATCTTGACTTTCAGTCATTATCATTGATTTTATTGACTTTACTTCCTGTGTGGACTGGGTTGTGCTTGGGCTCGAGAGTTAGAGTCGAACTGAGATTGATAACTTAGTTATTTGTATGGGAATATACCTAAGTAGGTTTGGTTGATACTTCATAGTTGTATTTTTCTTCCCTGGTTATCCTTTGTGGATTTTGCAAGACCTTCGAGGGTCTCGGGGTCCATACAAAGTATCTTTATACTCACCCCTGAACGGGCTATGCCCGCACTTCGTTGTGTTGGATGCAGACAACAGACTGTGTTGACGGAGGCAGAGAGCGAGCCAAGACTGGACGGTACACGGAGCAAACCGATAGACAAAGAGTGTTGAGGTGGACATTTATACCTACTCTTCAGGTAGGATATTTGGCGGATGTTCCAGGAGCTGCCCTTTTATCTTTTGTCAATTTTTCAGTTGTACTTGCTTTCCGTTGTACATATACTTTACGGTTGGACTTGTATTTCCAACCCCTTTACTTTCAGCACTACTTTCTGTTTATAGTATTCACTTAGTTTTTACTTTCTATTGCGTACTCTATTGTGTTTGTTTACTTTCATAAAGGTAATGCCTTCCCAGCTTAGGGATTTACGCCTTTGGTGCTAGTCGCCAGCCCCTAGCCTATGGAAGGCGGGCTTGGGGTAGTCACAGCACGGGCCAAGAGGACGGGTCGTGACAATTACATGTATAATAGGCTGTATATAGACCTTTTAAAACAATATAGGTTCATACCATAACATAATTCTCAACGAAATATAATTCATTCCAAAATACCTTACCACTTTTGAAATATTTTGAATCGTAATCCCCAATAAATAATAACATGAAATGAAACATATTATATAATTAAAATAATATCATTCAAGAAAAAACATGAAAAAGATGTAGTATTTACACCACTCTAAAAAAAGTGGTGAAAATTCATATGCCTCCTAAAATTAAAAGATATTCTTGAAATCCCCTAAACATAAGTCTCAACTTTTGTCATACTAATTAAAACTTACTGTATAATAAATATAAGTTTTATATAAATAAATTATATATATTTATTCATATATATCATACCATATATTATTTTCTTATTACCTTTTATTACCCATTTATTAACAAATACTTGTTAATGTTTTTTTCTAGGTAATAACTCTTTTTCATTTCATTTAAGATTTGATTTGTTTTATTTTGGTCCTCTTAAATTGATCATGGTTCCATAATCTATAAAATAAAAAACATGACATAAATATCATATATATTTTGTATATATGTATTTATATTATCAATAATATTTATTTATTTGAAATTAAATACACTGTTCATGGAGACGGAGGTCGTACGTACGCATGAACTCTATTTTTCAATTTCTTTTCAGTTTGAATGAAATAATATTAAATGATATATTATAATTATGGAATCATTTTTATGTAACATATATCACATATATTATTTTAAACCATTCTTAACATATTCCATATAATTTTTGAATGAGTCACATCACTTCGCGAGACGGTAGTCCGCTATACACACAAATGATGTTATCATATTCCAACAAAATGGAGACTATGAAAGTATATGTGATATAATAATTAAAGAATAATGATAACATAGTAAATATCATATATAAAATAAAACAATTAAAACTATCCTTGAGATTTGTTAATGGAAAAATTAATGACATCAGTTCATGAGGTGGTATTATTCCGTATAGACAAACGATGATTTCTCAACCAAATTGATGAATGTGGATATAGTTTTCACTAGAATCCTTAATATGAAGTCTTTATGCCCAAAATAATTATTCTAGGTTGATTTTATGTAATATGAGAAGTTATTTTGTCTGGTATTGTCTGAAATGATGAGGTTTGAAGGTGTAAGGAAGAGTGGAGAGGGGTGGCCTTTTATAAGCGGGTGAGAGGACACACATGGTATTTTTCAAAATAATTGATTGATCTCACATTTTTCATATGTCATAAAGGTCCAAAATGAACCATTATATAACCATATATGTTTATTTTATGAAATATGTTCATCCAATTGTTTTTATACACTTTTATAATTGATCTATACCCTTATATTTTTAGTTTAACCCCCGTGTAAACCATTTTTACCTTAACCATGGTAATTCATTTTTGCTGAATTCGCTATTAATTTTGATAAAAATTATATTAAACTTATTATAAATTATTAATTATAATTATTCAAAAAAATTAATACATTTTTCCAAATTTCATTCACATAAGTGGTCAAATTTATTTTAAAATTAATCCTATAGAATTGAAAAGAAAGAGGGGTTTTAAAGAGAAAATATTCAAAAGACTGAAATGTTTTTATATAAAAATTAAATGTGAAATTAATTTTAATGTTATAAATTTAATTAATGGATTTATTATTGAATAGATATAATATTTCAATCTATTTAAAATATAAATAATCTTTATGGATTATTTAAATTATTTTCAATTAAAATTAATTATTTTTTCACAATTTATCAAAAAATGAAAACTTTCAGAAAAATACAAAAAACTCACCCTTAGATAATTTTTATATATTGAATTAAAAAATTGATCTTAATTTTGTCAAATTAATTTTCTAAAAGGGGTAAAAATTAATTTAATTATTTTTAATAAAAAAATTAAAATTACTATTTTAATAAAATATTATTTTTGAAACAAATAAAGACTTTACCAAAAATTAAGTTTTTTAAAAATTATATTTCGTTTATATAAAACCATTATAACTAATTTATAAAAATTAGTTATTAATATTCATATTTTTATACCCATCATCTAGGTCATAATTTTCACATTTTAAGAATGTTAATGATATATCATAGTTTTGTTAAAACTCGGTGTCATGTGTCACACAAGCTAACCAATTTTTGAGTGTATTAAATGATAACCTAGGGTTATGTGTAATGCAATATTGACTTGGGTTTTCTTATAATTCAAGGTATCATATAAATTTAATTTATTTGAAAAATAATAATTCATAAAAACATAGGGTGTTATAATAACTATTATTTTATTGAATGTCCATTTATAGGTTTCTATAGTTATTTTCAAAGAAATGGATTTCCATAATACTTTTTGAAGTTTTATTTTTAGAAGGTAATATTCAATTTGTAAAGGGTATTTTCCATAAAAAAATTAAAAATTATTCTTTTATGGTATTTATATTCATCAATGGAAAAAAACCATTTATGTTACTTATACTATACTATGGGAATTTTTTAATGATAATGTCCTTATTTTTTCTCTAGATGGTTTATGATTGTGTTAAAGATCTTATTAAGAAACATGTTTCCTTTCTATAGGTAAATCATTCTATAAATGATCGATTGATATTTTAATGTAGAAAATTAAAATATTATAATTACTTTCCTCATTCTATATTGAATGGACATATATATTGACGATCATGGGTGAGATGGATATATGTTATATGATTGGTGGGCCTGATATTGCTTATACGAGGGAAATTCTGATATATATCTCTAATTAATTGGGTAATGAGATGGAGTTAACTAGATGTAAGTTCCTCCTAAGTGAAAAGATTTATGTTACTCCTAAGATATATTATATTTCAATAGTTATAGGTTGCTCTTATGAGAAATGAGAATTATCCTAGTATGTAATTCCACGATGAATGTTTGATGTTCCAAGATACTAACATGTTTTCTTTATGATTTTTATAAGTCTTTATTGATCAATATTTATATTACATGGCTCATCATTATTTATTCCCATGAATCTTGAATTAACTATATTTTTATTCCATGTTACATGTTTTATGATCTGGGTTTTGATTGGTATGAATTCTCTTATTTTATAGACATGCACATTGATTAAGTCATGATACCCTTATTCCTGTCTTTTGTTCAATGATGAAATCCAAATGTTAATTCTTAATTTTACCCTTACTAAGATTTTAATCTCACCCTTCATATGTATCTTTTCCCCAAGTTATGAATAAATATTTTATGTAACATATGTCTATATGGATTCTTTGTGAGAGATGATAAAGGCATAATGTGAAATAATAAAACCTTGGATTAGTTGAAATGAAATTACTTTTTGACGGACTTGTATAATGTTACGTTATAGTACATAATAATTACATAAAAATCTAAACCTAAAAGGTACTTGGGTATGTAATTGATTACATACTTCCTTATGATGTTGTAAGTTTCATATGATTAGAATTCATTCATGTTTATTGGTATCAATCCAAAAATATAAATATTATATTTTTAACACTCTATCCTAGAGTTCAGGTCCTAATATTTCACATTAGGTTTCACCTTGTTCATTCATAGTCATCATCTATTCAAATAATTTAAAAAGTTTAATAAGGAAATATTTAATTTACCTAAGAAAATACCCTAGGAGTTTCAAGGAAGGTATGTTTTATGAAGCCCACTCATCATGCATGGGTGATGATTGAGTTAATACCTTATCTTCCCCTATTTGACTTGGTACCCCTAGGTGCATCTATTCAATATCCACGTCCACTTTCCAATATCCAGATAGGTATTTATTAACTAAGAAACCATATAATCCCTACTTTACCAAAGCCTCATGATGTTATCCTATACATAGACCTATCACTAATATTTTCTTCATTACTCTGTAGTCTTAGCTCGAATGGCCCAAATGCCTTTTTTATTATTATAGATAATCCCCCTTTTAAGGGATGAAGGGGAACCCGTACATGACCCGTAGGCCCAAGGAACAAGTCCCGACTTGACTCACAATACATGGCCTGAAGACCCAGAGGCATACTATTCCCAATACATGACCCGTAGGCCCAACCCACAGGAACTACCCCTCCCCTAGCTTTTTCATCATTGATCATCTAGCTCCCCACCTTGCATTGTTGACCGGCAAGCATTACCTCGTACAATGCTGCACGGTGCTTGGTCCTGATGGAGGTTTCCATACCCTCTCAGTCTTCCAATATGGTAGCTCTACTACTGGTGATTTCTAGTCTTCCTGCTCTGATCCTCTTCTAGGGACTGCTCTGTGTGAACTGGGCTACTCCATGGTTTTTGTGGCCTGAAGGCCCTGAGACCTGAAGACCTTTGATGACCTGAAGGCCCTAGAGACCCGAAGGCCCAAACCAGTGGCCCAAAGGCCCAAATCGATTGAATAGTTCTGGATGCTATAGTACTAAACAATACCTACTACAGTACTCCTACAGTATCTGGAAATTCACCTCCATCCGATTTTGAACATGGGTCTCTTGGATGCCAAGCAGGTGCCCTTACCACACGGGTACGGGCTTGTTGGCTTGCTCTGTTGTCTTAATCTATAAAAAATTAAATCTTTCACTAGTACCAAATGATGTGACATAGTTATAACATATGAAAAAATTTCATCATTTGAGATAAATATAAAATACATAATATAATTATTCATCCCCTATAACGATAATGTTTTAGTTTTTTTGAAGACTAAATACATAATAATACTATATCATAATAGATCATCAATATATCCCATGATGTTCATCAAATTTACACCCTTAAAGACATATCAAACTTAACACTAGTCATCATAACATGGTAATGGAAAACATAATAAAGGGTTATCTCAAATTCTCAATAATGGTAAAAATAATTTCCTAAAAGCATGAAGAAATTACATTTTTAATTTTTATTTATTTATAATTTACCTTTTTAATTGGGTTGAGGGGGAACCCTTTACATGGCCCATAAGCCTAGTAGGCATGTGGACTAATAACATGACCCTAAAATCTCCCATAGACATGATAATACTAGAGAATAACCTCCCTATCATATTTTGACTTTAACCAAGCACCCAACTTTGAATGGCTACACTGCTAACATTACCTCGTGCATAGATGCATTGTTCCTATTACTGATAGAGAATCCATTCCCTCTCATTATTCCCAATGTAGTATCCCCACAAAAAAGGTTCCAAATTTTTTGAATCCCTATAACAATCTTCACTGAAGTAGATTCCCATAAATATTTTTCACCCATAGATTTCATCGCGTCATTGTCCAACCGTCATAGATGACTGACACTTATTGACGGCTCCTATAAACATCTCTTTTTTCATCATCCACCTATCATCGCTAAGGAACACTCACCATGCTAATAAAGATGCATCGCTCAATACTCGTTCTACAAAATATAGTCGAAAACAAACCCAAATCATCTGATGTAGCCTAATCTTGGTCCCATCATTGAGGAAAACCCTCCCTACATGCATCTCCTGATATGGTCCAGCCAATGCCAATCACCATTGACTCTGAATCTCAAATGTTGAGGACTCGCCTCCTATCATCATAGACCACCATTGAATTCCCGTGATGGAAATAAACATCTTTAGTCATAATTAATTGTATATGGTTTTTTCATATCAAAAAAATCATAAAACTTTGAAAATTTAGAAATCAATCCCGATTCATGAGACCATATCATTAACATATAAATGTGAAAAAATAATAAATTATTACACTATGAACATTTTATAAATAGTAATATTTTTACTTATTAGGTTATAAATATGAAATTAGGTCCTCATGTAAAATTATGCACATGAAACTAGGTCTAATATTAAACATATGGACATGAAACCAGCTCCACACATAAACTAAGGGACAAGAAACAAGGTCCACACATGAACTTATGAACATGAAACCAGGTCCATTAATAATATTAGGAAGATGAAATCAGATTCATGGGAAAAATAGTTATCTCATCAGTTATCCATGTTTACCCAATACATCATAGAACAATATAATTATAGTTCCACCAACCAAAAAACCAAAAATAATAAATTTTCCCTAAGATCATAAAAACATTCATCAATTCATCATATCATAACCCATGGAAGGGAAAGAGTTTTCATTCCTTGATTTCTTCATAGATTAACCACAGAATGGAAAATGTTTCAAAATGTTTCATCATAACATAGTTAACCCATGGGAATGAAATGGGTTTCATAAAATCATCTTTTTTCATCCTAATTATAATCCATCTAGATAAATAAATTAAATTGTATCAAAAAATAATAACCCCAGTGAATAATATAAATCCTTAAAAGATTATGACATAGATTTAAAATTTTGTCATAGATAATTTGAACCATTCCTTGAAAAATGATGAAAATATCATTTTATTTTAAAATCATTTTAAAAGAATTACTGTAATAAAGAGAGAATAATTTTATTTGAAAATAACCATAGAAAATTATAATGGAATATTCAATGAAAATAATTATCATGATGGTATAAAAATCTATTCATGTCATATATGTTAATAGAAAACATTTTATTAACAATTTCTCTAAAAGTAAAAAAACAAATTGTTTTGAAAATATTTCAGTAAAAGATTCCATTTAAATAACATTATATAAAGAATAATTAATTAAAATTTCCTTATTAAAGTATTTCACTTATTTTTAAATAAATATATAAAATCTTTTTAAATATTATCGAAATGGAATAAAAATTTAATTGACTAAATATCAAATAAAGTCAAATTTTAATTAAAAACATTTTATCGATAACTCAAAGTATCAATGAGAGGAAAATGGTATTAATATATAAAAATTATATAAATAATTGGATGAGAATAAAATAAATTTGGTTTAAAGGATAAGTTATATATAATTTTCCTCAATATAAATTAAGTATATACAATCTTGAAAAGAAATGAGATAATAACATAAACCACTTACCTCTAGTCATGTATTACATCATAAATGTTCAAGTATCCCATATAATAAATATATTTTTTTTATAAATTTATTCTAGAACCATATTTAAAAATAAATAATATGTTTGATACATTAATATTTCTAATTTTATTCTTATTGAATATTCCTTCATTAAAATATAAAATGGGTGGAAACTGTCGTGTTTTTCATTAATGTTTTTGTTTGATGGTTCTTGTACTTTCACCTTATTCTTATGTTAAACATATAAAAAAATAATGAAATAATAATTATATTTATTCATTATATTCACTTTATAATCACCCATATAATTTTTTGATTAAAAAATTATATTACTTCATGGAGAAGGTAGTCCCAACATACATACAAGTGATGTTTCAACTTTTTGATATATAGAAGAAAAAAAATTAAATAAAAAATAACCTTTCAAAAATAATTATTATATAATGAATATGATAGTTATCATTAAATAAATCCTTATTACCATCCATATAACGTGGAAATGAAAAAATAATCACATCACTTCATGGCGGTGGTAGCCCACATGTATGCATGAGTGACAACATCATTTTCAAATAGAATTAAATGTAAAAAGGTAGAGAATATATTTTAATTATAGAGATTTAATTATTTTATATATGTTATATATAAAAATTATAATATTCATAATAAAAAAACATGAATGATGGAAATGGAAAATTAATCATATCCTTGGGTGGAGGCAGTAGTCCACATGTACACATTATTGATGGATTCACTTATTATTTGACTAAGAATAAGTTGAATAAAAGTTGAAAATATGAGTGATAACATATTATTATATTTAAAATATTATATTCAACATGTTATAATGGATGAAATAGTATTAAATAAGTATGAAGCAGATATAAAATTGAAACTACTCAGTTAAGAGTTACAACACTTCATTGAGAAACCTATTTTTCTTACACATTCACACTTGAAATGATGGAATTATGAAACAAAAAGGACCTATAGAAAATTGAGAGGAATTTAATTAAGTGATTTAGAAAATTATTGGTAGATCTAAAAGTCTCATGAAGTCTGAGTAATTGAGGATAAGTGGTTTCTTTTTATAATGGAGGGAGAGGACACACATGGAATTTTTCAAAATATTATAATGTATTAATGGATTACTCAAGTAATGTGGCTCTAAAATGATATATTTTAATAGATAAAAGGATATGGATAAAATACCATCAAAAAAATTAATTAAAATGTTTTGTGATATTTTTAACATTATATATTATATTAACCCCCTTGATAAACCTGTTTTAACATAAATCACTGTAATAAATTTTTACTGTTTTCACTGATCATCATGACCAAATATTAACATGAAACTATTCCGTAATATTAATAATTATTATTATAAAAATATAATCCCTTTTAGAAGATTATATTTCTATATGTGGTAGAAATTCATTTTAAAATTAGTGATAAAAACACAACAAAATCATTTTCAGTGAAATTAATTTTTAAATATAAAATTCATTTTAACTTCATACCATTCCATGTAAAACTATTAAATAAATTTTTCCTTTTTGGATTAAATATATTATTTACATATTTAATTATAATAATTCATCAAAAGATATTAAATTAATATTTTAAGATAAAAACACATTGGGTGGATAAAAACTATTTTTTAGAAAGACATCTCTATTTACATTCAATTATTTGTATTTGAATTTATAACCAATTAAAAACAAATATAATTATTTTATGAATATATAAAAAATATATTTTTTTCATAATTTAAATAGTCATATTCATAACCTCCAATACATGAGCTATTTGATAACTATCACTTTAAATAATAATATTCTAATAGTATATTGTATTTTATATAAAATTAATGTTTCATGTAAAGCATGATATCATTGAAACTAAACTTATATAAAGAGAAATATATCATAAAATCGTATTTTTGTTACGTAAATAATAATATTTATAACAATAATATATTTCATAATTATAGAATTCCAAATATCATACATCATAAAATTTATATTCAGTCTAGATGCTAAGATATCATGCATAAATAGGTAAGGCATAGACCAATACCCAGGAATGATTGTCTCATGAGACTTACCAGTGCGTCAAGGGTATATATAAAAATGGTAACCCACCAGTTCACTTAATGTGTCTAATTTATTCATCATATTAATACAATCAATAACAATACAATACATAATCAACATAAACATTCATATAGAATAACATGCATATGAAATGTCAATATTTTATCTAATAAATAAATATAATGAAAATATCATAAAGAATAAATAGAAATAAGGTAAATGGTATTATTATTTTATATCATAATTTAATTATATGGTCCTTAAAATTTGACCACATAATTGAAAAACCAAATTATAGAGGCATTATAAAGCCTCTTTTAAAACAATAAGAGATATCCTTCTCTTTAGAAACCTTTCAAAAAATTCCCATAATAATAGAAAAATGATTTTATTTTAAATAATATATAAAAATATAGAACAATAATGAAAATTAATAATTGAAATAATGGTGGAAAAATTCGTGCAAGTGGTAAACATTAAAAAACATTCTTTTGTACTTTTTTATCAAAATTCAAAATAACCCATTAATGAAACATTGTAATGATTTATTTTGAAACCTTTATAATGAGAATAAAAAATTTGTTATAAATAATATTTTAAAATATTTAATTCTTAAATAAGTTAATTTTTTAAAATTTTAAAATATAATGGAGATGATGGGAAATAATTTTATTTTAATTCTTCAAAACATATTTATAACTAAAAATAAATTACATCAATCCCCACGTTATTTTTGAACATTATCTAAAATTAGAAAACTAAAATTAATTTATTAATTTAAATTAGTAATAAATGTTTTATGCATATATTTCTTCTTTTTAATAAAATAAATATCTTTTTTCACTTAGTTAATAAATTGGTTAAATTTACATCAGATGTTTTGAGGTCATTCGGTTCATAATTTCCAAATTGGCTTCGGTAGGTTGACGGTGGTATAAGGGATCATGTTTAAATAATATAAGAATATTAAATCTATTATAATTATCATTTATATATATTTAATATAATTTTATAATCATCCATAAAATTCATTCACAAAAAATATATTATATCACTTTGTGGAGATGGTGGTCCATACGTTCGAACTAGTGATGTTTCCATTTTTCAAATGGATGGAGATAACAAAAGGTAAATAATATTTTATCTTTAACAGTTCATATATATATCAAAATTATAATATATATTGGTTCAAATAATACTTATATGAAAAAATTTGAGATGATAATGAAAAAATAATCATAGCGCTTCATTGAGGCAGTAATCCACACGTATGCATGATTGAAAGTTTTCATTTTAAATTGGATATAAAAGGTGATTGAAAATAAATTTATATAATAAATAATAATATTTCCATATATTTGAGATGTTGAGGATATTATATCATCATGGTTATAATAGGTTTGATGGGATTAAAATAATAAATAAAATTAAATGAAATCAGTTAAGACTTATACCTCTTCTTTTGGTAACCTCCATTTGATTGATCATAAGTTATTTAAAATAGTGGTTTATGCTAAATACATGGGATTTAAGATATGGTAATGGATGTTAATAGTGGAATTTGTTTTTGCTTTTTTAGTGAAATCTAAGATGATTTGATCCTTTTAAACATTTATGTACGTCATTTTTTATAGAAAAAATGATGGAATATTATCAAAATTTTAATTTTTATTGGTAATGAATATATTTTTAAAAATTTCAAGTAAAAAATATATGAAATAAGAATATCAAGATCCTTAATTTTACTTTTAATTGAGTAAATATTAGAGTTTTAGGATTTATTAATGATTTAAAAATAATTTTTAAACATTATACATCATTTATAGTCTTTTTATGACTATTAAAAAGTTATGACATTAAAGACATAATGATAATATATAGAATTAAAATATAAATGCATTAAACATAAATAATACATTATAATTATCATATAATTTTATGGAACACCATAATTAACCTAATGAAATTTACTTTTATTGTTTTTTAAAATAAATTTTAATATATTTCTGCATCTTATATAGTCGATGCATGAGTGTTTCCTAAGTACTCAAAGTAGTTTTACCACCACTAAATATGAAAATGAATTAGAACCATAAAAATATTTTATTGATAATCCACATAACCATTTTTAACCATTTATAACTTCTATTTCTCCCAAATAGTACATGTTAGTGATATTAAAATAATGAATGTGTTATTTTGTAAATTTTCCTTACATAAAAAAAGTTCATAATCAAATTCAAGTGGAAAAAATTAATATATTTTTTATTATAGGATAATAATGGACAAAATATTCCCATAAAATAATATTTATTATGGAATTTTGTTACCCTATGAAAAAAATTTAACCCTAATTAACATGTTTTATCCCTTACTATTTTGATAAACATTTACCATAATCAATATTCATTAAAACTAAAAATTAAATTAACATTATAATAAAATTTTAAGGAGGTAATCTCAAATATGAAATCTATTTTCAATGATGAAATTTCATTTTATGGTAAAAAATTAATTATATATGAGTGTGTGTGTTTGAAAAATAAAATGAAAAAAAAATTCTAGAAAAATGAATTTTTAACCATAAAAATGAGCATATAAAAAATTAAAAATAATGATTATTCCTAAGGAATATAATAGGTTATTTTTATTCAAATTAATTGTATTTTACTTTAAAATAAAATAAAAAATTAAATTATAATTTTAAATTAATTTATGTAGTTTAAATAAGTGGTAGTTCTTCAAAAATTGGCATTTTTCAACATTCACTCAAAAATCAATCTATTTAGAAAAAACAAAAATCGCCATTCTAAGAAAAAATTTACATGTTTATTTGAAAAATGTTTTCTATTTTATAAAATAAATTTTCAAATATTGTTAGAACATTTTTTTAATATTGGCGCACAATATTAAATTAAAACTGTTTTTGAATAATATGTATTTTTGAAGTATAGAATAACTATTAAAATTCCTTTACTAATAAATATGATGAAATATATGTATATCACTTTTTTAGATATATATTTTAGAAATTTAAATTATATTATTTATCAATAGTTATTAACATAATATATTAATCTTAAATATATTACACACATTAAAAACGATTTATAAAATAATTCTCATTTTTGTTTAAAATATTTTATCATCATTTCTCAGTAATTGATAATAAAATTATGATGGATAATTAATTTTATAAAGGAATAAAGTTATACATATATTTCATTAGGTTATCACTCCTATTCATACCCAACAATCGAAATTCTATGTTATTATGGTTTTATACAAATTTTAATAATTTAATAGTATATCATAGTTTGTATTAAGATTAGCATTATGTGTATTACAAACAACTAATAATAGTATTATTTAAAGTATAATTACATATTGAAATATCAAGGTGTAAAATTCTACCCTTCATATAAAAAATTATGTACTAGAATTTTTAAGGTGTTATCACTAAAATTAATGTATCTTGATATAGGTATAGTCTTGGATGTAGATTTTATCCTGAAAATTAATATGTATGTTACTACTAGGAAACTTTTTATATGTTAAATATTTCTATGTTCGTTTAATTGAAATTATAAGCTGCATAATTGTGAATTTGTTTTAAGAATAATACTTTAATAACTAAGGACTATTTTCCACATAATAATAGATTGATTTATATTCATTTTGTTTGAGTTGAGGGATTATTTTACCACCAAGATAGAGAATGAGAAAGTAAATATACTTTATTTATTTTAATTCCATAATCACAATTTCACCCATCAGTTATGTTTCAAGTAGTTTTCAACCTCTAATTAATCTCATATGATATATAACAATTATGAAATTTTCATTCCTAATGTTTTAAAATTAATATCCAAAAAGTCACAAGATCTATAAAAGGATGAAAATTTATTTCTCCTATTTAAACAAATTAATTTAAAGAAATAATAGTGTGTAAAAGTTAAGTAAGTACCCAATATGAACAAATATTCTTATGAAAAAATACTATAGTAATATCCATATCCTCAGTAGTAGCACCAAAAGATCAGAAAAAAATTTTCCATACAAAACCATCCTTAAAGCTCTTCAAAATATGCCATAACAAAATTAAAACCTAATTTTTTGAATAATTTGATCACATATTCTTTCAATATCGATTTAGGATTTATCTATAAATAAAATTAAACACTCAAAATGTCATATATATTTAATATATATTTTCATATCATATATTATCCAATATATTACATTGTTATCCCAAAAAATGAATTATCTTGACATGAAACAATAAAAAAGTCATATATAATTCCAAAAGTTTACTAAATCATTATTACTAAACTAATATGAATCATTCTTTAACTAATAACATATTTTCTATGAAATTATTATTCACATTAATCTTATAATGTTAAAAAATATAATACTAATTTATCCCAAATAACCCTAATTAAAAAAATGCTCTTTTTAACCAAAAAGGTTATATATACCTTTCATGTTATGTCCCAATAATAAAATTATTCCAAAATAACCATCATTGTAAAATAATTTTATAATCATAATGGTTATATATACCTCAGTCATTTATTAAAACCTAATTTATATAACCTCATCAAAAATTGCATTAATCACATAGTTGCCAATTTACATGTCAATATCCCTAGTGAACAAAACATATATACCCAAAATTAATTTAGTTATTTTCAAAATTACCTCTATATAAAATAACATATCAACCAAAAAAATTATAATCTTATATTTTTTCTGAAACAAAAAAAATATCTGTCATAACCTTTGAATACAATCCCATAAGGACCCAAAAATTTTATTTATATCTTTGAAAATTTAATGATCCTTAAATTTATCAACACTTAAATAAAATACTACAAAATTATAACTCTTGAAACCCTATATGAACACAATATAATCAATTAACATCATTCATAAACATTTAAACAGTTATTTTCAATATGTTCCTTAATATTTACTTCCTATAAAAATTATGAATCATCTCTTATGATTCATCAATCTCAATATAATCATGTTTTATAATTGAAAAAAAATTGCTAAAATAATTCACAAATTTTTTAAGTCATTCAATAGTATAGAATATGAATTTTATAAAAACAAATATTCATACAATCATGTTGTTCACCATTTGGGGTTTCCATCCTTAGGACTTTACTTTCATAATGGCCATACTTGCAACATTTAAAACATTAAAAAGATACATTAGGGATAATTTTATTTCTATTCATCTTCATAACTAAACCATTAATTTTTTATTGATAGATTATTGTTATATTCCCTCATTTATAGAATATGAATAATCTTCATATGCTATTTAGATATTTATATTGGTATTTCCTACAACATTCCTAAAACATGGGAAGTTGAATCATTCAACATTAATGATCATAATGACATGAAATTGCATAAAATTGATTTATAATGTTTTTTGAACAAGGAAACTCACCTATATAATAGTTATTAATAATAACTCACAAAATCACATTAGGTATAACAATAAGAGTTTTCACTCCAACTCATATCTCATTAAGTTTCTCATTCATACAACCATGATATTTTCTATAACACTCATTGTTAACTTACTCCAGATAGGTTCAAGCCATTAAAATACTATTATTATGACTATATCATAATAAATCATCTTATTAAAAGGATGAATACTAACATATACTTAACCATGTTATCTTATATTCAATTCTTTTTATTTAATCATGGATAAACATATTATCAATAATGAACTAACTTTTAAAGTTATAGAATAATTCTAAATTTTGATCAAGAACTATCATATTAATCCGAAGAATTATCTATTCAGAAAAAACATAATAAAATCTAATATTTTCTAAATAATTCCTTTTATTAAATCTATACCACCGTAGAACCATACTCTTAGATCCAGTGCTATAATACAATCATTACATTTTGGTTTGGATTCCAACTAAATCAACTCAAATATTAACTTCCATAATTAAAATTTAAAAAAAAAATACTTGTTCATTCACGTCATAGATACCATGAATGTTTAGATACATAGAGAATTAGTATAAAATATATATATAAAGCGAATATTTAAACTCATTATATATTTATTTTTTCAGAAAAATAAGATCTCATGTTTATACTCATGTTTTCAATCATGACGCATTTTCTTCATTCAAGATGTGTCACCATTGACATTTCCATAATATGTACAAATACTTAATCTCTAACAACCTATGATTTTTTGAAATATTTTCTCCCAATAAATATTATCTATTCAATTTCTTACCTTACACAAAATAGTGAGTTTTAACGAACTGCAATACATTATTAATATTATTATTTAAACATTATCATTATTACATAGTTTTTAATATTAGAAGTATGAATAGGAATAAACGCATTCTAAATTTAGTTACTATTTATTTAGATAATAAAAATATATTGATAAATAAGTACTTAATTATTGGTAATGTATTTATATACATCAAAAATGCATTTCTTGTAAAAGAAGGATTTTCATTATGTTTTGTGGCAAACAAAATCCACTTTTATAAAGTATCCATTAAAAAAGTGAAAATTTTTTAATCAACTTGTTAAAATTATCAATGGGTTAATTATTTATAATTTAAAAAAATAATAATAAATTTTCAATGAATTGTGAAATATATTGATTTTTATAGAAAACTGTCTTTTCATTTACAGTATTTTCAAACACCATTTTGTTTTAAAATTATTGTAAAAGTAACATTAGTTAAATTATAATATTATTAATCTAGTTTAGTTTATTAGAACCAATTTTAGGTTAAATATTTTTTGTAAAATAATTTTGTACATAATAAAACCTTTACTTTGGAAATCTTTATTTTCATCATGAATTCAGGATTATACTTAAATTAAAATCTTCCACCTCTATGATTTGAATTTGATAATATAGATTCCATATTTGGAATCACCATAATTAATATTATATAATAAGTTTTACTATGTTGGTATCAGTAGAAAACTTGAGTGGGAAAGAATTGATTTTCAAATAAATTTTTTGTTCAAACAAATTAAAATAATATATCCCCCAATATAATAAAATTACTAATTAAAAATTAGTATACTTATATAATTTGATCTTGGTAAATGATTCTAAAAATCTCTATAATAGTTTAGTAAAAATACTATTGAATTTAATTTATCTTTTGAAAATAATTTACTCATAAAAAAATTATAAAAAAAAATAATTTATGTTACCTATCATAGTGATGTTTTATTTCATAATTTAGAAAACATAAATTTTTTCGATTTAAAAAATGAAAAAAAATAGTTAAAGCGCCTAAAATAAGGAATATGGGAATTGGAACAAGGGGTCTAGTCTCAAGTCGATACATAATGTAAGATACTAAATTCTTATTGAGGTATGAGTTTATTTGAATTTTAGTTAAACTTATTTTTATGGATAATTAAGTGGTTATTGGGTGTATGGGATGTTTTGGGGTTCTCTTAGGGGTTTGAGACATAAAAAGAGGAGAAAGAGACTAAATAGTGTGCAGTGCATGATTGGCACATGGTTAGTACAAACCGCACACCTAGACAAGGAAAACATGTGGTCATGCCTCCTCTCAAACAGAGTATGGTGCATGGGAACTCCACAATTTTCAAAACTATACAAGTGTTTCCAAGATACCATCTGGCTTGGCCCCACTTGTATAGAGGGAGCTTCATGGTTGGCACATGGTTTAGAGAACCATGTGGCTAAACTGCGCATCCCTTAAAAAGTTTTAATTTCCAATATTTCCCTCTCAAGATTAAATTATTATCCCCTAAAGTTATCCATTTTTCCTCCCCCAGTATCCTAGGTGATAAAATAAACCCCTATAAACTTCCAAGGGATGAATCTCTTTTGATTATGAGACGTTTGGAGTGTTTTTGGGTGAAAATAAAATCTCCAAGTATGTCTTCAAATTTGTTTTCTTGCATTTTATATAAGAGTATTGGTGTGTGTTTTCCTCTTTTTTTTGAATCTCTAGACCTTTGTTTTTATAGGGTGGTCTTAATCTAGGTGTTTGAGGTTAATTTATTCTGAATGAAGGGTTTATTTTAGATGATTAGTAGTCTACAAGAATTAGGTAGGTATTCTTAAAGATTTTTCCTATAGTAATAATGTTATATGTATATATGTGGTTGTTCCAAATCTCTTCCATGTTTCATTGTCATGTCTATAAATAAGAAAAGTTATTTGGACCTTAGTTTTTGGTGTGACACCATTAAGGGGACCTTATTTGGGTCCATCAATGATGAGAGACTTAACCTAGGGCTACCCATGGGGTATGCCAAGTCTTTAAAAATGGTGAAACAAATTTGTAAATGTTTAGATGGGGGAATTATGGGAAATAAAAGGTAGTATTTGGTACTCAGCTAATGATATTGTTAAGGGTAAGATTAAAATGTTCATATTCTTACGTTGTGAATTTTTTTAGTGGATTTTTAAAATTGTTTAAATGATTTGTTTTGTATTTTTATTCTTGTTATGGTTTTTGTAAAGACCTATAATTTCCATGTAATTATCTTTTACTTATATGGGAATATTATGAGTCCAAGAAAATTAACGGCGTGTGATTCTGAGGCCCAGTGTGCCTGGAATGAATTTCTGAACTTTTTTTGGGTACGTTCAGTAAACGTGTGAGTGGGTTTTTTGTAAATTTTGAACAAGTGCACTGAATTTAAATATGAGGACATTGTTGAACTCATAGAGCCGGTATTCTCTTAAGGATACCTTCACCTCGACCGCAGTAGGTCGAGGGTGGAAGTTAGTTTTTTACTTTTCGTGGAAGAATAGAAAAAATAAAAATATTAAACATTTTTATTTTTCTGGTAACCTCCAATTGATTTATAGGGGTGGGGACCACAAGTGATTTAATCCTCCCAATTTGAATTCAATGGTGGGGACCACCCTAACCCTTCATGAATGTGGGGAAAGACCTTTATAATTTCCCAATTAATTATGCCAACTCTCCAATTAATGAATAGTTCTATTTAATTGAGCCATTTAATTATTGTGTCAGTGTAAATTAATTGTATAAACCAATTTTAATTTAAGTTGGCATTTCACCTCTTGGGTTTTTAGGGGAATATTTGGTAAAGGGTGTTCTTGGAGTAGCCTCTTGAGGATGAACAGTTCTCAGCAAGGAGGAACCGAAGTATAACATCCTTCCTTTTTATCACATAAACTTTCATTGCATTTTACAAAACTGAGGATCTTTAAGATTTAGTGTCTTGGAAACCAAGAACTTAAAACATGAAAACATAAAACATTCTTCTTAAACACTTGAAATTATTCTCCTTATGTTCGTCCTAGGTTCATTACTGCATCTCATAACCTGGGGACATACATCAAAAGAAAGGGTGAGCAGAAGGCCCAATAAGGGAAACAAGGGGAAACATTTACATGTGAACTTGAGATATATCAACAATGTCATGAAGAAGAACTTTAAGGCATGAGAAAGAAATCATGAGATATATCATAATAAAAATAACATTTTTCATAACATGAAGATGTGGCTAAAATAATTAATATTTACAATCATTTCATTTCACCAAGGTCCATCCCCAAGGTGTCATTAAAAATTACCAAGGTTATTCACCAAGGTATCAGTCTAAAAGGTCATCTCTAGAGATTAAGTCTTTACCCAATGCATTGGAGTGCTATCTGGGCGCACCCTTGACATGTCTTTATTACCATGTGATCCAAATATATCATCATCAATAATTTTATAAACAACCCATATTGAAAAAATGGAATGGGTTTCATTTCATAATCATAACGTTTTAAAAACTGCTTTAAAGACATGATTTTTACGTCACTTTAAACCCACGGAAAGGGAGAGCGGGTCTCATGTATGTAAATCCTAGAATTTAAAATAGAAAAACATGGTATATATTTGAATAAACCTATAGAATAGAGAGCTTTGAGTATTCACTTAATAAAATAAAAGAACTTTAGAAAAAGAGAGAGACATTTTGAGACGGAAATTATGCAGCATAGCGGCTATGTTTTGGGGTTTTAGAAAACATTGAAAAGAGAGGGGAAATGGGTCAAACAATAATAAATGACCCATAAAATAGTAAAGGGACAGAATATTAAGGATATACGAACATGGTAATGAAATTTTAAGGAAATTCCATTTGAAATGAAGAATATGGAAGGAAGACAAAAATTAGGTTCCTCTTATTAAAATCCTGCAGCCTAACGGCGTCACTTAAACTTCAACCAAAAATGAATTGACAAGATAAAATTGGGTCTCTAATCATATGAACGTAATAGTTAAGTATGATAGATATAGATATCATACCCCAACATAATAAAAATAAATTTTAAAGACTTGACATGAAAATAGATCTCGAAAACGAGAAGGGTGAAAGAATCCCTTAAATATTCGACAGCCTAGCGGCGCCACTTAAAACTTAAAAACACTGAATTGAAGAGATCAAATTGGGTCTCTCATCATACGAACATAAGAGCTCATTAAGATAGATATAGAGATCATACCCCATCATAATAAATAGGAACTTGAAAGACTTGATAAAAAATAGAACATGAAAATGAGAAGGGTGAAAGAATCTGTTACAAAAATTTCGGCAGCCTAACGGCGCCACTTAAACTTTCATAAAATGAAATAATGAGAGTAAGAGGGGGTCTCTAATCATATGAAAATAACAAGTACAGTATAATTAATATAAAAGAACATACTCCAACATAAGAACATGGATCATAAAAGAAATGACATAAAAGATATCACTTGAAAAGAAAGAGAGGTGTCGGATCTATTACTTTAAACGTAACTCTTAAAACTCAAAGGTTGGGACCTTGAGGGCTTGGGGGCACCTTGGAAGGAATCCTTGGGTGGTAAGGAGATCCTAACTTCATTGAGGATGATTTTGGAGTCGAATGGAGGAGAGGATGGCTAGGTATTTGTAGGGAAAGTGAGGGGACAAGGCATTAATGGCCAAGAGACACCTCATTAGTGGTTTTAGCAAAACCATGGGCTTTCCCATGGTATTTGCCCATGGTATTGGCCACTTGGGACACCTCATACCTTATCTTACTATTCATAAGTCGACCATATTGATTACATACTTAATGCATCATTTAATGATGTCATTAAACACCCGTAACTTAAAAACTGTATTTTCACTATTCATCGAAAATTCAACATTCTCAGAATAATCCCAAAATTTCACCTTAACCAAATATTGATGCTATGATTTCAAAAATGAGCTCCATTTTATAAAAATAATTTTCTAAATATTTTTAATTTAATTTTTAAATAAATACACTATTCAGTGAAAATTCGTTTTTTTCAGGAAAATCCCCAAAAATTACCTTAAATTAATATCAATGCTCTGAGTTCAAAAATTAAATCCATTTTATAAAAATAATTTTCTAAATATTTTTAATTAAATTTTTAATTAAAAAACACTATTCACCCCAAAAAACTAATACTTGACTAATAATTTATGAAACTGTTATTTAACCATTTTATTGAATCACATTACTTAATCAAGGTGCCTAGATTTTATTAATGCTTTATTTAAGTGAGATTAATAATTTGAGAACCCTTATAGCCTCTGAGCGGCGGCTATCCCTTCTCTCCAGGGATCTAGGGTTTTTCTCGGCTTCGATTTGGAGGGGGAGGCTCGATCGTTGTCTTCAGCGTTGAACCGGAGGGATTCTCCGGAGTTGCCTCCCCCTTCTCCTTATTCCAAAATGTTCCGGAGTGGTCTGTTTTCACTGTAGTTTCTCAAGCCATGTGAAGGTTTTCGCTCTGGTATCGACTCCCCAAGAAGATTTCTGAACCATTTTGTCGCCTTCTTGTTCGCCGGTGTGAAGAAGATCTATTCTTTATTGTGAATACGTAAATCAAGGTCATTATGCTGATATGGAGATTCCAACTGAGATCTATGCTTTTTGGTTTCGAATACATGATGTGGGAGTCCCTTTCCTGCGGTGGTTGCTGAGAAATCTCTAAGTGGCTTTGGTGTAGACGTCTTCCGGTGTGCCCTTCAGCGAGGCGATGTCGCCTCATATTCCGATGAGGGATTTAGATGGAGCTTCTTCAGTGCTCACTATCAAGGAATCGATGGACTATTCTGAGCCGCTTCGGTTTGCAATTCTGAAGGTATGTGAAAGATTCTCGACAAGCTACAAGGTTCCGCTCCAGATGAGGTTTCAGAGCAGGAAACATTCACCAGAGCTTGGCCATTTGGATTTGGCAGAATGAGAGGGTATGGCCTTTGTCATCGGTACCAGGCCTGTGCAACCTTGCATGGGACAGTTTGCTGAGTGGCCTTATGTTGGTGGAGGTTTGACATAATGATGTATTTACTGGGAAGGGGCGTTTCTTGTAGTCTGTATTTGGGTTGTATTTCATTTTAATGGTTTTTATTAGGTGAGGTTGTCAGGGTTCACACTTACCCTTTAAAAGTGTCATTTGAAAATAAAAAAAATAGATTCTGGTAAGTGAGATTAATAATCGATTTAGTCACATTTCTAATCCTAAGCATAAAATCACTATTCATAATTTACTATTCATCAAAAATCAAGTTGATCTTATTAGACTCTAAATTTCGTACTGAACATGTTTGTAGAAGACCATTTTTTTAAAATCATTACACATTTTTAATTATTTAAGGTTTACATAAACATTTTTTAAAATATCCTTTCTCTAAAATTCACCAAAAATATGCGTACTATATTTATCCGGACATTTGAAAATTCATAAACTTCATCATAAGAAGAAATCAAAATTTTTTATTTAAAACAAAGGATTACACAAGGCAGTTACAGTCTCCTTACATAGCCCCTTATCACACCAGCGTAGGACCTAAGTGTAAGGTGTGCTAAGGTGAGAGAATCTGAGGGAGGCTCGGCCAACATCGCACGAGTAGTAATTTCTATCAGTTTGAACTTCTCGCGAAGGAGATTCCGTTCTAGCTTCACACGATGAAGTTCGGCTTGGGTTTGGTCCAGAGAAAAGCCCAGTGGTGCTACCTCCTTCCCAAGTTCTGTTTTATGGGCTTCGATCGTTCCAAGACTACTGGGTGAGGCCATCAAATCTTCTTTCTATATTAATTAACCAAGGTCACTTGTATTTAGAGACAAATATCGAAATGTTTAGTTTCTAGCGGTCATATTGACCAATGGTCATATGACAGTCAAAAACCCAAGAGTCTCATTTTAATTATACTCATGTTATCCAATGAAACAGTTTTGTTGAGTATAAAAAATAAAATAAAATAAAACACAAAATTCGGAAACAAGATTTATCCAAAATTTCGGGTTGTTACAATCTTCACCCCTTAAGAAATTGCGTCCTCACAATTTTTAAAACTGGGTTTTGAAATTTCATTGAAAGTTCCACACTGGAAAAAGAGTCATTAAAACTATTACTTTAAAAGAAAGAAAGGGAAGTAAAAAAGGTCACCCGAGTTAACCCATACTAGGATCCCATGTAGTAAAACATGGACGTGGAGGAAAAAACAAAGGGTCACGTTCTAAGGGAGAGTGATATAAAACATGATTAGGAGAAAGTTAACCACGAGAAAATCCCAAACATATGATGTGTAAATACGGTCTTTGATTACCTAGTAGGAAACATAAACCAGCAACGTGTTTGTTTTATGTTTCTTTTCATGATTTTGTGGAATTCATTTACAACATAGAACAAAACAAAAGGAAATATACCAACCTTAAAGTAGAGTTTCATCCTTTAATAAGTTTCTACCAAAACTAATATTTTCTCCAAATGATGAGCATTCAAAAACACTTGGTCTCATCAAAACACAAGAATCATCTTCTTGAGAGTCACGTAATCCACAAAAGATTAACTGTCAATTTCTTCTATCTTTAATCATTGTCCCAAAAACAAAAAGGGTAAGATAAAACAACTCTTCAAAAATAAAGAATCCCATAGGAAGGGAAACTGCTTTTAAATCTTCAAAGTTCCACGGTACTACACAGAGTTCATCATAGACCATTCTGTAAATAATTGTCCTTAAAATTCCTCAAAATAACCCAAACTAAGATTGAAACCCAAATACAAGAAGGACTTGATAACATAGTCTTCCAAGATAAACTTTATCGTTCATCTCCAAACAACATCAACCACTCCTAACATTTATAACAAAAGTAAATAACCTAAACATATTTTCCCCAAGATAGGTCAATCATTTCCATAAGTAACCTATAATACCATAAGTTTACCTTAAATTCATCGATTCTTCCAAATATAAGTCAACCATTACTCCTCAAAGAAAATACCGTAGTAATCTATTTACCTCGATCAAATAGGGTTCCCAAAATAGTGAATGTCTTCCAAAATAATAATCATCTTTTAATCCCCTAATCACCTTTTTTTAAGAAGAACAGATTCACTAAATAAACATGTGGTACATAACAATAGATTTCTTCCTTAATGATATAAAATCATCTTAGGTAGCGACTCGATGATCTTAGAAAACATAAAAGATATGTTCATAGAGCACGAACTAAAATACTACATGACATTGACAATTATTGTGAAGAAGTTACATGTACTCCAGTCATCATGATCCATCTCAGCATAGTACTTGCATTGTTCCTCTTTTCCTCTAAGATTGTTGATGCTCATCATGCTTCTCACCCATTCTAAGAGATCATTGCCGTGGATAATGTCTAACTTCTCTACATTTATGACATCGAAATGTATAAGGTACATTAGATCGAACCTTATCTACATTCATCAAATTATCCATTTTTTTAAAGTAATTGGCTACTTTATGCCCAATCTTCCCACACTCAAAACATCTCCTGGTTCCTTTGTGACATTCTCCTTGGTGCCTCTTCCAACACTTTTTGCAAAAAATAAATTGGGTCTTCTTTCCCTTATCAACTTTATCAGATGAACATCCTTGAGACTTTGACTTCTTCTTCCTTGATTAATTTGGGAATTCAACTAGGTACCAGTTATTAATTGTGATTTTTGATAGCTGGTTTGGAATAATAACAATATGTTCAACTTGACCTCTCATCATCTCTGTCACATTAATAGGGAAATCATCACATTTCCTATCACATTGGTTGTTGGGACATGCTCTTCCATTTCCCGCCATTAACTAAGAAAAGAACGTATAATTAGGGGGCTTAAATACTTAGCCAATAATCATGAAAATGAAACTTAAGAATAAAAGGATAAACTTGTAGAAGAAAAGTATACCCTAACTTGTGATCCCCTAGGTTCCAATCCAGTTTATCCATGATCATATATTCTTATGTGAATCTTTATTTTATTTTATCTTTGTTCCTTTAATAATGGTTCATACTAAGCTTATGAATTTACCAAAGCTTATCCCCCAGTATTGTCATAACCAAGAGTGCAGCAAGGCCCGTTATCGTGTACCAGTTCACGTTCGAGTCTAGCTCAAAGCAGTGTTTTCGGGTTTTACCCCTATGTACATCTGTTCCAGAGCCACCTCTACATTCTCGTATCCAGACAGGGATGTTTTTTCTTTGAAACCCCTTACTCAATACTCACCAAAATACCAAGAATATTTCCTATATTTAAACATTTCTATAGGGTTCTTCCTAAATTTTTCGTATCCTAATTTCCACAAATAACTAAACCATCCTTTGGTACCAACTATAACATCCCGCCTTTTATCACATAAACTTTCATTACATTTTACAAAACCGAGGATCTTTAAGGTTTAGTGTCTTGGAAACCAGGAACTTAAAACATGAAAACATAAAACATTCTTCTTAAACCCTTGAGAGGCGTCTCCTTATGTTCGTCCTAGGTTCATTACTGCATATCATAACCTAGGGACATACATCAGAAGAGATGGTGAGAAGAACACCCAGTAAAGGAACCAAGGGGAAACATTTACATGTGAACTTGAGATACATCAACAATGTCATCAAGAAGAACTTTAAGTCATGTGAAAGAAGTCATGAGATATATCATAATAAAAATAACATTTTTCATAACTTGAAGATGTGGCTACAACACTTAATATTGAAAATCATTTCATTTCACCAAGGTCCATCCTCAAGGTGTCATTAAAAATTACCAAGGTTTTTAACCAAGGTATCAGTCATGAAGGTCATAGCTAGAGATTAAGTCTTTACCCAATGCATTGGAGCGCTATCTGGGCGCACCATTGACATGTATTTATTATCATGTGAGCCACATATATCAACATAAATCATTTCATAAACAACCCATATAGAAAAAAGGTAATGGGTTTCATTTCATTATCATAATGTTTTAAAAACTGCCTTAAAGACATCATTTTTATGTCACTTTAAACCCACGGAAAGAGAGAGCGGGTCTCATGTATGTAAATACCAGAATTTTAAATAGAAAAACTTGGTATATATGGGAATACACCTATATAAGAGAGATCATTGAGTATTAACTTAATAAAATAAAAGAACTTTAGAAAAAGAGAGAGACATTTTGAGACGGAAATTCTGCAGCATAACGGCTATGTTTCGGGGTTTTAGAAAACATTCAAAAGAGAGGGGACATGGGTCAAACAATCATAAATGACCCATAAAACAGTAGAGGGACAGAATATGAAGGATATATGAACATGGTAATGAAATTTTAATGAAATTCCATTTGAAATGAAGAATATGGAAGGAAGAAAAAAATTAGGTTTCTCTTATGAAAATCCCGCAGCCTAACGACATCACTTAAACTTCAACCAAAAATGAATTGAAAAGATCAAATAGGGTATCTAATAATTTGAACATAAGATTTAATTATTATAGATATATATATATATCATAACCCAACATAATAAAATGGAATTTGAAAGACTTGACATGAAAATAGATCTTGAAAAGGAGAAGGGTGAAAGAATCCCTTAAAAATTCGGCAGCCTAACGGCACCACTTAAAACATAAAAATACTGAATTGAAGAGATCAAATAGGGTCTCTAATCAGATGAACATAAGAGTTCAGTATGATAAGTATAGATATCATACCCTGACATAATAAAAAGCAACTTGAAAGACTTAACAGGAAAATTGAACTTGAAAATGAGAAGGGTGAAAGATTCCGTTACAAAACTTTCGACAGCCTAATGGCGCCACTTAAACTTTCATAAAATGAAATGATGAGATTAAGAGGGGGTCTCTCATCATATGGACATAAAAATGACATTATAATGAATATAAAATAACATCCTCCAACATAATAACATGGAGCATAAAATAAATGACATAAAAGATATCACTTGAAAAGAAAGAGAGGGGTCGAATCCCTTACCTTAAACGTAACTCTTAAAACTCAAAGGATGGGACCTTGAGGGCTTGGGGCACCTTGGGAGGACTCCTTGGGAGGTAAGGAGACCAGAACATTGTTTAGAATTATTTTGGAGTCGAATGGATTAGAGGATGTCTTGGTATTTATAGGGAAAGTGAGGGGACAAGGCATTAATGGCCAAGGGACACCTCATTAGTGGTTTTGGAAAAACCATGGGCTTGCCAATGGTGTTTGCCCATGTTACTGGACACTTGGGACACCTAATACCTTATCTTACTATTCATAAGTTGACCATATTTATTACATACTTAATACATCATTTAATGATGTCATTAAACACCCGTAACTTAAAAAATGTATTTTCACTATTCATTGAAAATTCAACTTTCTCAGAAAAATCCCAAAATTTCACCTTAACTCAATATTGATGCTCTGATTTCAAAAATGAAATCCATTTTATAAAAATAATTTCTAAATATTTTTAATTTGATTTTTAAATAAATACACTATTCACCGAAAATTCATTTTTTCAGAAAAATCCCCAAAAATAATATTAAAATAATACCGATGCTTTGAGTTCAAAAATGAAATCCATTTTATAAAAATAATTTTTTAAATATTTTTAATTAAATTTTTAATTAAAAAACATTATTCATCCGAAAACACTAATACTTGACTAATAATTTAGGAAACTTTTATTTAACTATTTTATTGAATCACATTACTTAATCAAGGTGCCTAGATTATATTAATGCTTTATTTTAGTGAGATTACTAATCCATTTAGTCACATTACTAATCCTAAGCATAAAATCACTATTCATAATTTACTATTCATCAAAAATAAAGTTGATCTTATTGGACTCTAAATTTCATACTGAACATATTTGTAGAAAACCATTTTTTGAAAATCATTACACATTTTCAATTATTTAAGGTTTACATAAACATTTTTTTAAATATCCTTTCTCTAAAATTCACCAAAAATATGCGTACTATATTTATCCGGACATTTGAAAATTCATAAACTTCATCATAAAAAGAAATCAAATTTTTTTTATTTAAAAAAAAGGATTACACAAGGCAGTTACAGTCTCCTTACAAAGCCCCTTATCACACCAGCATAGGACCTAAGTGTAAGGTGTGCTAAGGTGAGAGAATCTGAGGGAGGCTCGGCCAACATCGCCCGAGTAGTAATTTCTATCAGTTTGAACTTCTCACGAAGGTGATTTCGTTCTATCTTCACACAATGAAGTTCAGCTTGGGTTTGGTCCAGATCAAAGCCCAGTGGTGCTACCTCCTTCCCAAGTTCTATTAGATGGGCTTCGATCAGTCCAAGACTACTGGGTGAGGCCATCAAATATTCTATCTATATTAATTAACCAAGATCACTTGTATTTAGAGGCAAATATCAAAATGTTTAGTTTCTAGCGGTCATATTGACCAATGGTCATATGACAGTCAAAAACCCAACAGTCTCATTTTAATTATACTCATGTTATTCAATGAAACAGTTTTGTTGAGTATAAAAAAATACAATAACACACCAAATTCAGAAATAAGATTTATTCAAAATTGCGGGTCGTTACACGAAGAAAGGAGGATCATCAAACAAGTGGCATCATTGGAGGAGGCTTGCTTTGGGATCGACAAACGCCAATCCGTCTTCAACTGCGGACGATCTCCAATGGAACCTTCGATTTAGGGGTGTGATTTTGATTTACCTTCGTTAAATTTATTTTTTGTTGAACCTCTCCCCATGAGCAGCTTGCTATCGCTCTAATGCAGAGGGTGAGGGTCAAACGAACATGACCTGACCTCTCCGCAACCTCTATGGTTTTGATGAGAACTTTGTGATGGAGGATGATGGTGACCAGTGCCGGCAATTAGAACCGGTGGAACTCAGGAGTCACGGTCGGCACCGCGTCCGGCCACGAAGATGGTGACGGCGAAACCACACCACCGGAGAAGGGTCGTGACATGTCGGCCACAGTGAACCAAGGGAGGCGATCGGTAGTGGCTAGCCGCATGAATGGAAAGTAGCGCGCGTATGCGCCACCTAGAGGAGAAGAGATACGGACTTGTGTCGTGACAGTGATTGGAGGGATGGCAGCTCACTGCCAACCGTCGGTGATAGCGCGGCGTGCGACGACGCCGCATGTCAGAGGAGGGATGGCCGACTAACCAGCTGCATGCCGACTGGGCCGACAGCATGGTCCACCACCACGGGTTACCACCACAGGCCAGTCCATGGGCTAGGCCACCCAACGTACTGGTTCGGGCCTAGGGTCGGACCCGGGTCGTGCCGGGTTGACACGAACAAACTTCGATCCTTTTCGTTATTTCAGTTATATCATGAGCTTCGGGCATCCATTTGATGAACCATCTACAACACCATAAACCTTGGATCTAGATGGTACTTTTGGTATACCCCACATGATATTTTTATAATGTTGGGTTGGTTGGGATGGATCGAACACGAATCCAACCGGGCCCTCGAAACTAAAAGGTCAATAACTAACAGACTGGGTGTCCGATTGACACACCGTCTATCATATTGACACCCCTTTTTATGTGGAAGTCCATTGGGATACTTATTCATGGGAATTTGTGTTAGTTGTAGTATCAAACTGTGGATTTATGAGTGGACCCTCATGGAATCAAGTGAGCTTAGTGCGGGAACCCTGTAGTTGGTTGTAACATGATAAAGGGATCCTATGTGGGTCTATTCTTTGGGATCCTATGCGGGTATATGCTTTGGGATCGTACATGGGTTTGTATCCATGAGTATCACTTGGATCAGCTCTAGGAATCCATGAGTGGCTACTCTAGTATCCTACGTGGGTCTTCTATACTAGGATCCTACGTGGATCTGATGATTTAGGATCCTACATAGATCTGCCTCTTAATAGAGTAAGATGATTCAATAGTTACATATAATCATATTTACTACCGTACCTATGTTATACCTGGTGTGAGATGAATCTTTACCTTTTTGGTAATCTTCTGTGTGGCGTAACTTTGTGGTACTTACCATCGTGGTCATACCTTTGTGGCATTCTTCTGTGTGGTGTTCCTTTGTGGTACTTACCTTCGTGGTAGTACCTTTGTGGTATTATTCTATTTGGTGTACCTTTGTGGTACTTACCTTCATGGTGATACCTTTGTGGTATTCTTCTATGTGTCATACCTATGTGGTACTTACCTTCATGGTGGTTACCTTCGTGGTATTCTTTCCTTCATGGAAGAGTTGTACATTGGCTAAGGGTTTGGGCCTTGTGTTGAGATGGGTTTACTTGATACCTTAGGTATATATATGGGAATATACCTAAGTAGGTTTTTCATTTGCTTACATGATTTGTGGTTTATACTTTTTGGATATTGTGATACCTTTGAGCGTCTCAGGGTCCCTACTGAGTATTGTTATACTCACCCCTACATGGGTTACGCCTGCACCTTTTTGTGTTTGGTGCAGACGACGGACAGCACTGACTGAGGACGAGGGTACTAGGACTTGAGGTAGCTTGGAGGTGGACATTATAAGAGGCGTACCGAAATGGAGACTGTTCTAGAGTTATACCTACTCTTCAGGTAGGATCCTTGGAAGGTGTTCATAGGTGCTATTCATTTTACTTGTACTTTCCAGTTTTCTTGTACTTTCTAGTTGGTCTTGTATTCTGGCCCCTTTCACTTACTGTACACACTCTTTTTAATATTCAGTTTACCAGGGTTCATATCTTGTTGTGTTCGTGGTTGTGTGAGTTTACATGTTATAAAGTCAATGCCTTCCTAGTTTTAAGGAATACGACTTCGATTCTAGTTACCATCCCATGGCCTATGGAAGGCGGGCATGGGGTAGTCACGTCATGGGCCCTGAGGGACGGGTCGTGACAATTGGTATCAAAGGAGTTGGATCTACAGTAGAACATCAGAATCTGATATTTTAATGGAAATAGTGGTAATTGTAGTCAGTGTGGTTATCAGTTTATGGAATCCAGTGTTGGTGCAATGACCGATGAATCCATTCACAAAGACTCTGACATCTGATTTCTGACTCAGTTCATGAAAACACTGATTAAGTGTGTGTTTTGAAAAAAAAATTCTTTGTGATCTTTTGGAGTCAACTCACCAGGTATAACTTATTGAATTTGGTGCACTTGTTTCTTTTCAGGATGCCTCTACGCAGACAGCCAGCTAAGGTTTCGGGTACAGTATGTGATGATAGCCCACCAAGTGATGAAGCCTCGTTGTAGGGCCCTTTATCAGTAGAGGTACTAGAAGAGGCACTAGTGGTACCATTACCCATTGGGCCACTGATTCCATCAACCCCAGTAGCAGATGAGTCACACCGCTTGAGCATGTTGCATGAGTTCCAACGCCAGAGGACACCCAAGTTCAGGGGTGAGATGGACCCACAAGCGACTAAGGATTGTTTGGAGGGTGTGGTGAGAGTCTTCCAACTAGTAGGGACACCAACATATCTCACGGTGATCCTTGTCGCCAGTCTTCTATAGGCATTAGTAGGAAGATGGTGGAGCTTGATGCTCTAGGTTCACGACGAGGTGACAATTATCTGGGCAGACTTCGAGAGCCTATTTCGGGTAGAGGTTTTCCTAGTAACCCTTCGCACAGTTCACATATAAAAGCTTCGTTATCTGCATCAGGGTAGCATGACAGTGGCTCAGTACTCAGTGAGGTTCACCAACCTCTCACACTACTCCACTGATATGGTGCGGGACCCATTATTCAAGGATCAAACCGTTGATCAGGGAATCAGGAGGGAGATCAGGGCTTTGATGATTTCTCCCAGCATCCAGACGTAAGCGGGGGTGTTAGAGAGAGCCCTCTTAGTGGAGAGTTTTCTTTCTGATAAGTCACCAAGAGTGAGTCCCACCATCGGGAGTCATGTAGAGGAGTCTTCTACAGCTAGCAGCAAATATATGTCACAAAGGTCCAAGAGGACCATACCTATAGGAGGACGATCGCAGGATTCAGGGACAATTGTGTGGGGCACCGGAGACAAAGCCAGTCATGTGATGAGCAGGCAGTGTTATGCATACGGTAGGCAGGGTCACATGGATTGTGATTGTCTGACCCATCATATGGATGATCAGCAGATAGTCAATGAACCACCCAGGAAGAGACAGAGGTTCGACCGAGGAGGCCCTCAAAGTGCAGGAAGACGTGGCAGAGGAGTTGGTCATGCAACTAGTGGTGGGAGACGATTCAAGGTGTTTCCGCCACAACAACCAGGTGGTTCATCCCGACCATAGGGAGCAGGCGGACAGGGGCTATCTCAGCTCTAGACAGCTAATGCCTATGATCACGGTGCTCCGGAGATGATACAAGGTAAGATATGTGTCTAATCCACACTGCAGTACTTATAGACACAGGTTCTAGTCATTATTTTATTTCCACTTCCCTCATTCGGAGCTCAGAGATTCTGGTGGATCCATTGGCTCGATCCTTATGGCTATAGACTCCTACGAGAGAGGATCCAATGATTATACAATGGTGTCGGTAGTGTTAACTTACTCTTGGAGGCGAGAGCTTTAGCTGGGATCTCCTAGTAGTAGCATCTAGGACTTATGATGTTATCATGGGTATGGAATGGTTACCTATAGTCCATGCTCATATTGACTGTATTAGCCACAAAGTACGGTGTGTCCACACAGATGTGACTAGGTTTACCTTCACTGGTGAGAAGGGAGCCTTTGCAGCATAGAATGGACTTACCTGGAGGAGAGTGCATCTGATCACTCATCAATTGGCTAGCCTTACCCTTGAATCAGTTGATGTGGAGAGTCTGAGCTATCCTATAGTGGTGGACCAGTATGCGGATGTCTTATCTGATGATGTTCCAGGTCTACCTCGTCACAGATATATGGAATTGTACATTGAGTTATACCCTGGCATTGCACCGATATCTATACCAACATATCGGATGTATCCCACGGAGCTTCATGAGTTGTGGGTACATCTAGAGGACTTGCAGGAGAAGGGGTTTATCTAGCCCAATGTTTCTCCTTGGGCAGCCCCGATTTTTTTCTCCAATAAGGCGGATGGGAGCTTGAGACTTTTTGTTGACTATCGGAACCTAAACCAGGTCACTGTGAAGAAAAAATACCCACTTCTGACGATTGACGACTTCTTTTATTAGCTGATGGGAGCACGGTGGTTCTCAAAGATAGACCTCAGGTCAGGCTATCACCAGCTCAGAGTGCGAGACGAGGATGTCAAGAAGATGGCTTTTAGATCTCGGTACGACCATTATGAGTTTTTTGTTATGTCGTTCAGCGTGACAAACACTCCAGAAGTGTTCATGGGATTCATGAACAGGATCATTCAGTCATATCTTGATCTCTTTGTGGTGGTCTTTATTGATGACATTCTGATCTACTCAGCTACTGAGGTGGAGCATGCCTATCATTTGCAGGTAGCTCTAGACAACCTTTGAGAGCACCAACTTTATGGTAACCATTAAAATTGATAGTTCTAGATCCGAGAGGTTCACTTTCTAGGAAATTTAATCTCAGAGGCTAGATATATGGTGGATCCAGTGAAGATTGAGGCAGTACTTTCTTGGGAACCACCCAGAAGTGTGACAGAGGTACGGAGTTTCATGGGTTTGGCCAGATACTACCAGAGTTTTGTGAAAATTTCTCCAGAGTTGCAGCCCCTTTATCAGCATTGAAAAAGAAGGGACAACCCTTCATGTGGTTGGATAAATTCTAGCAGAGTTTCCAGGAGCTAAGGTAGAGACTGACGAGTGCCCCCATCTTGAGGCTTCTAGAGGAGGGCGTTGGGTATGATTTCTACTGCAATGCATCAGGGACCGAACTCAGATATGTTCTGATGAAGGAGTGAGAATTTATCTTGTATAGTTATCAACAACTAAGACAACATTAGAAGAACTATGCTACCCATGACCTAGAGTTAGCAACAATGGTCTTCTCATTGAATATTTGGAAACATTACTTGATGGGAAAACGTTTTACAGTCTACACTGATCACAAGAGTCTCTGGTAAATCATCTCTTAGAAGGACCTAAACCAGAGACAGCAATATTGGTTTGAGTTCATCCAAGACTATGACTTCGAGATATTCTATAATAATAGGAAGGGGAACTTTGTAGAAGATGCACTTAGTAGGAGATCTAATATACAGCTGCTAGGTGAGGCTACGGAGCAGCGGGCTACTTTACAGATATCCTTTGTGAAACAAGATAGAGCATCTTTTCTTCAGTCTCTTACAGTCACTCCCCCATTTATTCAGCGATTCAGGGAGGCACAATGTGGGGACACTGACTGTGAGGCTCGACGTGCTCAGATATCTATAGGACAGTCACCTGAAATATTTTCAGAAGGTGGAGAGAACATCATCCTCTTCAGAGGACGTACCATGGTACCATTGTCTCTTAAGGATGAATTATTGAGGGAGTTCCACACATCCCATCTAGTGGTACATCCAGGAGTCGTGAAGATGTACAAGGACCTCCGACAACAACACTGGTGGCCGGGGATGAAGAAAGCAGTAGCAGATTTTCTCTCTCGGTGCCTCACTTGACAGTAATTAAAGGTGGAGCATCAAGTACCAGTAGGCTTAGTTCAGCCTTTAGAGTTCCTAGAGTGGAAGTGGGATGGGATATACATGTACGTTTTGACAAGAATTCCACGTACATCAAGGGATCATGGTTCTATCTGGGTGATCGTTGACTGACTCACCAAGTCAACCCACTTCCTACTGATCAGAGAGCAGGGTTCAGTTGAGAGCTTGGGACGCCTCAATGTGTAAGAGATTATGCAGTTACACAGAGTAACCTCGACGATTGTCTCTGATCATGATGCACGTTTCACTTCCCAGCTTTGTAAGGGGTTGTAGGAGGCTTTTGGGATGTATCTTTATTTGAGCACCGCCTTCCATCCTTAGACGAATGGCCAGACTGAGCAGACCATTCAGACCCTCGAGGACATGTTGTGTGCTTGCGTCCTCGACTCCGGTCATAGCTGGGAGGATCAATTTCCCATGGTGTAGTTTTCATACAACATCATATGTCACTCCACCATTGGGAGGGCACCTTTCGAGGCGTTGTACGACCAACCTTGCAGATCGCCTTTGTGCTGGACAGGCCTAGGGGAGTCAACACTCGTGGGACAAAAAATGGTACGGGCTACCACGGAGAAGGTGTAGATCATCGCAGAGCATATGAAGACTACACAGATCTGGCGGAAGTCTTATGCTGATAGGATATGGAGACCTTTGGAGTTCGAGTATGGTGTCCACATCTTCCTATGGGTCCCACCCCGATGAGGTTTGCAGAGATTTTTTTGGGGTGTCAAGTTATCTCCAAGGATCCTCGGACCCTTTCAGGTATTCAGTAGAGCTGGAGAGGTGGCATAACGCATAGCTCCTCCACCTTAGTTACACCGAGTGCATGAAATTTTCCATGTATCCCAGCTGAGTAGATACATGCACAACCCATATCATGTCATCGACCACGGTGAGCTGGACATCGATGATGGGGTGACGTTTACAGAGGTTCCAGTGGAGATTGAGGATCGACAGGAGTGGGTTCTTAATGGGTGAACAATAATTTTGGTTCATGTACGTTGGAAGCATGGGAACCTCCAATAGAGAACATGGGAGTGGGATGCTCAGATTCATGCTTAGTACCCCCACATGTTTTCTTAGTTTTTATGATGTGGCTTTTGGGGACTCAAAGCCCAGAGGTGGGGAGAATGTAAAGACCCAGAAATTAAATGTGATATCTTTTAATTATATTGGAATATTTTGAGTCCACATAAATTGATAGTGAGTGATTCCAAGTCTTGGTGTGCCTAGAATGAATTTCTGAACTTTTTTCGGGTACGTTCATTAAACGTGTGAGCGGGTTTTTGTAAATTTTGAACCAGTGCTCGAAATTGAAATCTTAGGACACCATCGAACTCGCATTTCTGGTATTCATTTAATAATATCTTCACCTTGAACGCATTAGGCCGAGGGTGGAAGTTATTTTTCCACTTTTCATGGAACAATAGAAAAAAATAAAAATATTTAACATTTTTATTTTTATGGAAACCTTCTTTTTGATTTATGGAGGTGGGGACCACAAGAGCTTTAATCCTACCAATTTGAATTCAATGGTGGGGACCACTTGAACCCTTCATGAATGTGGGGGCAGACCCTTAGAACTCCCCAATTAATTCTACCAACTCTCTAATTAATTAATAGTTCCATTTAATTGAGCCATTTAATTATTGTGCCGACATAAATTAATTGAATAAACCTATTTTAATTTAAGTAGGAATTTCACCTCTTGGGTTTTGGGGGGGAATCATTTTAAAAGGGTGTTCTTGGATGAGCCTCTTGAGGAAGAACAGTTCTCACCTAGGAGGAACCGAAGAACGTAGGATCCTCAAACAAGCGACATCGTTGGGGAGGCTTTCTTTAGGATCAAAAAACGCAAATCCATATTCAACCGTGGACGATATCTAATGGAACCTTCGAGTTTGGGGTGTGATTTTGATTTAGCTTCATTAAATTTCTTTTATGTTGAACCTCTCCCCATGAGCCGCTTGATAACACTCTAACACAGAGGGTGCGGGCCAAATGAACATGGCCCGAACTCTCCGCAACCTTTGTGGTATTGATGATAACTTTGTGATGGAGGAGGACAGTGACCGGTGCCGGCGATTGGCATCGGTGGGACTCCAGAGTTGTGGCTGACAACACTGCCGACCGCAAAGATGTCAGTAGCGTAACCGCACTACAGGATAAGGGTCGCGGCCCGTCAGTCGCAGCAGAGCAAGGGCGGTGGTCAGCAATGGCCGATCGTGCGAAGGGGCAGTGGCACGCATCCGCGCTGCCCGGTGGAGAAGAGTCATGGCCTTATTCCGCGAAGGTGAGGGGAGGGTGGCCAGATCGCTGCTATCCACCAGCAATGGAGCTATGCATGACCGCGCCATGTGGAAGAGGAGGGTTGGCTGACCGGCTAGCCATGTGCCAACCGGGCCGCCACCGCGGGCCACCACCGTGGGCTGCCACCACAGGCCACCCAGCGTGGGCCGGGCCGGACCCAATAGGCCAGGTCAGACCCAGGTCTAGACCCGGGTTGACTCGAACCAGGTTGGGTCGGCCCAGGCTGGGTCGGGCCGTGTCAGTCTGACTAGGTTGGACCGAACCCAAACCAATTTCAACCCTTTTCATTATTTCATCCATATCTTGATAATCGGGTGTCCATTTGACAAACTGTCTATGGATCCAGAAACCTTGAATCGATATGGTCCTTTTGATATACCCCACTTGAGTTTGGTATAAATTTGGAGTACGGTCGGATTGCATCGAACACGAATTCAACCGGGCCCTCAGGACTAAAAGGCTAATAACTTACAGACCAGGTGTCTGATTGACGCACCGTATGTCGCGTTGAGACCCATTTTATGTGGAAGTCCTTTAGGATACTTCTTCGTGGGACTTCGTGGAAGTTGGAGTATCAACATGTGTCTTGAGGTGTAGACCCTCCTGTAATTAAGTGAGCTTAGTGCAGGAACCCTCTAGCTAGCTGTAACATGAGAAATGGATCCTATGTGGGTCTGTGCTTTGGGATCCTATGTTTTTTTGTTATTTGGGATCCTATGTGGGTCTGTGTTCGAGAGTATCACTTTGATATTCTCTAGGAATCCATGTGAGACTACTATAGGATCCTACGTGGGTCTGCTATGCTAGGATCCTATGTGGGTCTAATGATTTAGGATCCTACGTGGGTCTTCCTCTTAATAGAGTAAGATCATTCAGTAGTTACATCTAATCATATTTACTACCGTACCTATGTTATACCTTGTGTGAGATGAATCTTTACCTTTTGGGTAATCTTATGTGTGGCATACCTTGGTGTTACTTACCTTTGTGGTCATACCTTTTTGGCATTATTTTGTGTGGCGTACCTTTGTGGTACTTACCTTCGTGGCGATACCTTCATGGTATTCTTCTGTGTGGAATACCTTTATGGTACTTACCTTCATGGTGATACCTTTGTAGTATTCTTCTGTATGGTGTAACTATGTGGTACTTACCTTTGTGGTTGTTACTATCGTGGCATTCTTTCCTTTCTGGAACAGTTGTACTTTGTCTAAGGGTTTGGGCCTTGTGTTGAGATGGGTTTACCTGATAACTTTGGAATATGTATGGGCATATTCCTAAGTAGGGTTATCAGTTGCTTACATGATTTTTTGTTTATCCTTTATGGATTTTTTTATACCTTTGAGGGTCTCGGTGTCCCTATTGAGTATTGTTATACTCACCCCTGCACGGGAAACGCCTGCACCTTATTGTGTTTGGTGTAGACGATGGACAATGCTGACTGAGGATGAGGGTACCAGGACTGGAGGTAGCTCAGAGGTGGACCTTAGATGAGTCATACCATAGAGGAGACCGTTCAAAATTTGTACCTAACCTTTAGGTAGAATCCTTGGTGGTTTTTCATTAGAGCTACTCATTTTACTTGTACTTTCCATTTTTCTTGTACTTTCCAGTTGGGCTTGTATTTTGTCCCCTTTCACTTACTATACACACTCTTTTTACTATTCAGTTTACTCGTGTTCATATCTTGTTCTGTGCTTGGTTGCATGAGTTTACAGGTTATAAATGCAATTCCTTCCCAGTTTTAGGGAATACGCCTTCGGTGCTAGTCGCCAAACCCTGGCCTATAGAAGGCGGGCTTGGGGTAGTCACGGTATGGGCCCCAGGGGATGGGTCGTGACAGTTTTTAAATGAATTAAAATGATTATTTACAAGTGTGTAATATTTTAAAAGTTATTTTTTCACCTCAAAGTGATTTAAAAATTGTTTTTATTATGATATTTCAAAAAATTATTTGAAATGGGGGAGTTTCATCCCCCTTTATTGTAAAAATGATTAACACTTATTTTTTAATGGTTGGAAATGGAAATGAAAGCCTTGGGGCATATATTTATTTTTTATTCAAAGAGAAAGACCCTTGTTTTAATGTGTGGATTAAATAATATTTTAAATGAGTAATTTGATTTGAATTTTATCTATGAATTTTGAAATGAAGTTAATGATAATTATTTTCTAATTAATAATTTTGAATAAGGGTGTGTTAGTTATATTGTGAATGTGTTAAATGTGTTATGGTTTGTAAAATAGTTTATGTGATAAATGGTTTAAGTAATGTAATAGTTATGTTTGTTAAATTTTTATAGAATAATGTGAAAATGTATTTGGGGTATGTGGGGTATTTTACTTCAGGTCCTACAACCATAGGTCAGGTTAGACTTAGGCTTTAAACCCCACCCCTTTAATGCATAGGTTAGGGATTCAGACTGAGGCTCTATTCCCCTAAAAATGTATGGGACATGAACACCTTGACTGAGGAACCAAGGTAAGTGTTATGTACTATATAGTTTGGGATTTAGGAATGAGGCTCTATGATTCCCAATGTATGGACATGGTGTGGTTTGGAATGTCAGATTGTGGCTCTATGCTTCCCAAACACATTTACCATGATTTATTACCAAACAGGGGCTCTATGGTATATTGATAAATTGTGATTAGTGAATTACCCCTTCTGATGGAAAGTGTTTGTAACCCCTTATACTATAGATTAGGTCCTGGTGTGATTCAATTTAGATTAGTTAGTTGGTTAACTCTTGAGAACATAAAGGATAAAATGGTTATTTTACAATTACATAAATGTGAGACATATATTTTTTCACCTTTCATATTTATTACACTTTATTATCTTGAATACACTATTTTACAGACTGTTTATTTATTTAGACCCCATTGGTGGTTTCCTACTAAGTTTTACTCACACCTGGCTTGAGACTCCATGGCACTTAGGTACCCAAGAATATACTACTTGTTTTCTAGTATAATTTTAGGACAAGGACCTGGTGTTTTGTTCATACATGGGTTGTTTGGTTAGAGCATGGTATTTCAAGACTGGGTTGGGACTCATGTTCATGTTTTAGATAATTTTGGTAGATTTGGGTTTTAAACTGTATTTGTATGATTTCCTAACATATATTGTGTCCATAAAATTGTTGTAGGATGTTCTATGTTGTTATTATTTGGATTTTTTTGTATGTTTTCCATTTATTATTCTTGTTGGTTATTTTATATATTTATGTTACTTCTATTGTGGATTTACTCAAATAAGTAGGTATAGTCTCCCCATGTTTGTCTTTAGACCCACACAGCTTGTCGGTAGCCTCTGGCATACATAGAGGCATGCATGAGGTCATGTGGCACTCTGTCTCAAGGCACTAGTTTTTGTGGATACCAATTCAAGAAGTTACAAAATGATATCAAAGCATGTCTTTTGTCTTGTTGTTTTTGGAATGGTAGATAGTAGTCTAGGATCTTTTCAGGTCTTGTTAATGAGATTTTTCCTACGTGCATATATCCCCATATACGAGGGAAAACCCAAGTTCCCAAAGGTGGGAATTGATGTTCTATTTTTTTTATTTTACAGTTGATTGATATATCCACATCAGGTGACATACTTGAATGTGATGTTATATATTTATAATGTTTTATCTCTTTGATTGGTATGCAAAGAGTGGGTGTGCATGTTCATGAATCATGCTAGGCATATAGGATTGATAGGTTGTAATGTCTTGTCTTTACTCAAATGTATGAACCATTATATTGTTTATCTAAATTACTTAAAACAGACCTAAATGTAATACCTAAAAGGTTCAAGGAGTTTTTTAGGCTTCTTAAGATTTTTTGAAACCTGGATCCCCCAAAAAGTGAAGGAAAGACTCGGTCGCACGGTTAGTGAAAACTATATTGCCCAGCCTGCATGTTTTCCCTAAATTGTGCGACTACAGATAGTGGGGACTTGGGGGGGCACGGTTTGTCTGAAACTATTTGATCCAAGTTTCACAGCCATGTGAACCATATTCAGTTTTTAGAAAATGGATTTTTCATTGTTTTTCTTTGGTTAGATAAACTATGTGCCTAACCATGCAGTGTGCCCCTCTTAAGTAGATAATTGTGTATGGTTAGCGCACCGTTTGTCCAACTATGCAGCCAAACTATGAGCAATGTGTTTGTGGTTGAAATATCCAAAATAACCTTCTTTAATGATTTTAAACCCCTCTATTATTTATTTTATTCTTTTCCAGTGGTTTTTTCTTTCTCCTCCCTCCTTCATGTGTGTGCTCCTTCTTCCCCTCCTTCATAGGGATTGATCTATCTTCTTCATCTAGAAACCAAATTTCTCACCGTTGGAAGTAATAGAGAGCCCTCAGTAAGCTCTACCTTCCCCTTGATTCTATTTCAAGGTCTGTCTTCCATTTTTTTCTCTATTTTAGTGAATCTTTTTTCCCCTATTTTTGGGGAATTTGACGATTTCTTCAATTTATTTGATTTCTTCCATTCTAGGTTGAATCAAGCCTCAACAATGGACAAGTGGAGAGATGCTACATAATGGTAGGTGTTCTAGGTTGTCCCCACTCTTTTTCTAACATTTTGAATGATGTGTCATCATTCCAATCTCCAGACCCTTCTCGTGATTCTTTTTTCGTATTTAATAAATTAATTAAAATGGTTTCACATGACCTATGTAACCTCACCTTATAGTGAAACACATATATGGGTCATTCTATTTTTTTTTTGGAAACCCATTTGGGTGTTCCCAACTTAATGTTTGATTTCCAATGCATAAATTGGTTAATTACCATATTTTATTTTCATCTTGGTAAAATGAATTAAAGGATAATTTCAATTAAGATTAATGGTCGGCCATTAGATTACCCCTTGATATTTATTCCCCACACTTTATAATTGAATTGCTTATGATTTATTATTCACTTTCACCATGAGTAATTGTTTATTCATTTTGTTTTCATGTCTATGGTTATTTCCAAATGACATTGCTTTACATTTTTTCCATGCTATATGATTTGTACCATGATCTTGTTCTATAATTCCATTGTCTTATTACTTATTCCATAATTGGGTGGCTTCGATTGAATGATATGCTTGGTCAAGATTGTTATATTTTGCTATTTAATTTTAATTATTATATGTGATGGTGTATGTATGAAATGTATTGTGATTTTTCCATTTGAATTATGCATTTTTTGTTCGGATTAGATTTTATAGCCTGTTTAATTGGTGAGCATGTGTAATTGAGTTGTTCCTTAGTGGCATGAAATTATATAAATTCTCTACCTTGTGATAAGTTCCTTGATTGTTATGTCTCACTTTATACAGTCCAGGAGATAATATGGGTCCCTATTTAAGGATGTTATCGATGGATTCAATATGTTAGGTTATTTTTTACCAACGTGCCATGAGTGATACATTATCTTTCTATGTAAGCTCTCTGGGTGGGTTAGTAACACTCGTGAGTAAGACTAGTTCCCTATAGGAGTAACCGATGATGAAACCATGGGAAGGATGGCTACACCATGCCTCATGTGAGACCCGGTACCCTATGTTTGATACTTGGTATGGACTTGGAGTCACCTTACCATGAGTGATGCAAGGGACGTTGTATGGGTTTACTTGGACAAACTCAGAGGTATTGGTAATATTAGATATACCTATAACAAACTTAGGTATTCTTGTTATAACTCCCTAGATGGGATCAAGACTCCACCCTTGAAATTAATGGGATTATTATCTTCTTCTTCTCTAATGATTCTTAGTTACATTATGATCATATTTATATGATGACATGGCACTGTGACCTCCAAGATAAATCATAGTCTTTGTGTCTTCTAATGTGTTTGATTAATTTGTAATGGCCTATGTATACATGTCAAGACTTTCATAGTTACCACTTCTCAGACATCTGGATTAAGATGAAGTAGGTGGTATGGGATGGGTTTCCTCTTAGGAACCCAAACCAAGGTGTTATTATTTTATGTATTTATTACTCTATATTTATTATTATGGAACACTACTAATTTATTAATGCATGAAATGGATGGGCCTAAACATTGTGAGTTTCAATAAAAAAAGATTATATCTCACACCCTACATGGGCCACCCATGGAACCCAGGTATATTAAATTATCACAGGTGTGGATAAAGGGAAGCATACGGCTTCTAATGCTTGATTGATTTATGGCTTCAGGATGGATCATGGAGAAGAAGACCAAGCCTATGCTCGAGATTCTTACAGTAGAAGTTTTTTTCATTTTGTACATTTTTTCTAGCTTTTAGTATATTCTTATATTGCAAGTTCTCTATACTCACATTTCATATAGAAATATTACATATCATCATCTTCATCTTTTGTATCTATTACAAGTTTTTCATTTTCCTCCAGCTATTATTTTTTTCATGGTTTATTTCCATTATTTATGATATTGTTAGTTTTTCATTTTTCTATTATTCTATTTATTATATAACATTTACCGATGCACATACTCTGATCTATGTGGGAATATTCTACACACGGACACACCCTGGGCCCTCACTACTAGTAGGAATCCTCTATAATTCAAGGAGGCACATCAAAGATCTTGTGGAACGTCGTCATGAGGCAAGGTTGAGTGGAACACAGTGTGGGATGATACAAATTTGTATTATAGTTCTTTTCCTTTTATCTTACTATTTGGTCTTAGATAAGAGACTATGGCATTGTAATTTTGTAATGAGCCTATTCTTGGGATTAGTTACCCCACATATAAGGAAATCCAAATTTCCTGGGATGGGTATTTTCTCTTATTCTTTTATTGTTACAATTTCATAGATTTTAGTGTTGGGTGATGCACTTGATTTATGCCATTAATATTATAGATATAATTTTTGATATTTTATATTTCATTTCCATATCCTAATGATATGATGGCTTAAGAAAGCATGCATCGTACTAGACACAATAGGATTAAATTGTTATGAATATTTCCATGTCATATCAAGTTTCATCGTGAATTTTTTATTTTGTATGTGATTGTTGTTCTGCCTATTTGTTATGCATTGCAGTTCCTGGTTTGTTATATTTATAGAAATGTGCCAAATTTACCTTCCAAGACCATGTTATAAATTGGATTAAGTGGACATCTGATTTCCATTTATATGGTGTATGTGCCCTTATAAATAGGAATAGTGATCCACCTAATTAAACATATTAAAAATGGGTTGAACATATAAATGAAGTCAAATGAATAACACCTTTAAAATGAAATGGCCACTCTATGTGATAAATGTGAGACACTGACCTTGACCCAACCTTAGAAATGGGATGTAGGCCATGTCTCGATGATCGTTTTATGAGTTTTTCCCTTTTATTTAAGCCTAGATCTAGGATTATTTTATCGGTTATGTCATGTTTCAGGGATGACATATACCTAACTTTCTCATCTTTGTTCTTATCAACTTTCTCTATCTATTGTAAATCTTTTTTGAGGAGTGTGTTTTGAAATATTAGAGCTATGTTACCATGATGACCTCATATTGTATGCCAATAGAGTGGAAATGAGCACACTCTAGAGGTGTTGGGATCTGATCCACCCATTATACCTCTTGTAGTTCCACCTGAGTCACCTCCTATTGATCTTACACTATGAGATGAAGCCCATTTTCTGGAAAGTTACATCAGTTTTATACTTTCTGTCCAGGGTGCTCCCTGGCCTACCTCAATTGTGGAAGAGTTTCTTGAGACTTTTAGAAGCAACATCCTCCCACCTTCTTGGGGGATTGAATGCCTCAAACTATAGATGCATGGTTGTAATACATGGTATCTATCTTATACCATATTTATATGCCTCCAAATCATAATTTTAAGCTCGCTACATACATGTTGAATGATTCCACCACGCGTGGGTGGCACAATATCTCTTAGGATGAGCGTCATCGAGGTATAGTCTTGGAAGACTTCTAAGAAGCCTTCTAAAATGACCTATTTCCATAGAATCTAAGATAAAATCATTCTCAGGAGTTTATTAATCTTCAACAGATCAATATGACTATTCTTGATTATTCTGTTCATTTTATCGAGCTCTGTTGTTTTGATCCATCTTTGACCGATGACGAGTTGAAAACTGAGAGGAATTTTAAGGATTGTCTTGGTCATGTTTTGCAATCATAGTTAAATGTCTTATTCTTGAATAAAATTATAGATATATTGAACCTTTTCCAAATTATGTACTTGAATCTCTGAGAGTCTTGAAATGTGATCCATGGTGGTTCAATTATGATGTAGGGTGACGATTCATCTGGAAGTAGATAGTTTCTTTTCGAGGATTCATGTGGGTGCAGTGCTAGCTAGGTGACACTAACTAATAGATCTATAGTATGTCACCAATGTGGTAGGTTAGTCCATAATAAACCTCAGTGCATGAGGAACCCAGTTGAGTTTCAATCTTGTGGCGGGATGGGTTATCTTCATTACTTCTACCGGTCCTTTCCTCTAACATCTAGTGGCATGGTATTTGTACCAACACATATATCTGGTATAGGTTCTTATACTCCTTTTCATGCTGGGATTTGGTATTCTACCAGCAGAGCATACCAAGGAGGTAGTGGTTATTTCCAAGGTAGCCATGCCCCAGAACTTTAGTGAAACCAAATTTGTTCTACTTGGGCTAGTCATGTAGCATCTTAGGGATGTGGTTAATGTCATATTTATGCAGTGTAGCTAGCACCAGAGGATAAGAGTCTCAAGACATCTAAAGTTAGTGGTGATATTCTGGTATCCTCTACTTTATTTTATTCCTTTTTAATATAGGTTCATTTCACTATTTTATATTTTCTATGATTGTGGAAATTCTGGACCTCACAATATAGAACTTTTAATGCATCATGTCCCTTGAAACACCGTTATGGGTTAGAAAAGAGGACATATTCCAATTTCAAGAGTACCCCCATGAAATAGGTGGGTGTCTTTTCTTCTTTAATTTCTTTTTTTCATGATTTTTGGCTTCAGCATCATTCTCCATATGGACTGGATTGTGCCATATTTTTTCCAAGTTTATTTTTATCTCCATTGAGTGTTTATCACATAAATCTAGGAAAGTTCATATATACATAAAGGTGAATAGGATATCTTGGAAAGTTGAGTTGGACCCAAATGTACTAGGCTAGGTAGAGTGACATCTTAGTCAGCGAGTCTCTTTATGGGAAACCTAGAAATTTAATTGGTAGAATTCCCTCCTATTGTAGATCATTTCAGAGATGAATTATCTGAATATTTATCTGGATTACCTCCTAAGAGAGAGGTCGAGTTCACCATTGATCTAGTTCTAGGTGTGGTACTGATTTCCATTCCTTATTATACGATGAATCCTATAGATATCTCAAAACTCAAAAAACAGATTGAAGATCTAGAGGCAATGGGTTTTATTTGAAAAAGCACATCTCTGTGGGATTCGCCTATCCTTTTCACCAAGAAGGTAGATGATAACCTTATATTGTGCATGGATAACCGCTGATTGAACAAGATTATGGTAAATAAATGGTATCCACTTCATCGTATAGATGACCTCTTTGTCTTTCTCTGAGGAGAATTGTTTTTCCCTAAGATTGATTTGAAGTCAGACTTCCATCAGGTGCATGTGATACAATCAAACATACCACATATATTGTTCTAGAGAAGGTATGAGTTGTATGAGTATTTTTTATGCCATTTGGTCTAATGAATGTTTCAAAAATCTTCATGGCTCTAATGAATTGGGTTTCCCCCCGTATCTTGATTCTTTCATGGTAGTCTTCGTAGATGATATCTTAGTGTACTCACGCACCAGATACGACCATTCCAATCAACATGATATCATCCTAAGTATGTTAAAATAGTTCCACATATATTTGAATCTCAATAAATTCAAATTTTGGACCATTGTGGTTTTCTTCTTAGGTCACATCATATCTGAGGCAGGTGTATCATTTGACCCAGAGAAGGTGAGCCTCGTGGTTTCTTGGGAGAAGCCCAAGAAAATATTCAATATACACAATATCTTAGGAAAATTAGGATATTAAAATAATTTTATTCAACACTTTTCCTGCTTATCAATTCCTCTTATGGCACTGACTAAGAGAGGTGTGAAGTTCCTATAGTCAAAGGTTTATGAGATAGCTTTTCAGGAGTTAAAGGGAAGTCTCACCTCAGTGATTATCCTAATTAGTCTAGATACATGAATAGGTTATACAATCTATTTTAATTATTTAGGGATTAGGAATGGTTTATTTCGGATATAAGGTGATCAATTCATGGAATATGGGTCCCGTCAGTTGTTTACTTATTATCATAATTACTATATGAATGATCTCGAGCTAGTAGTTGGGGTTCATGCACTACCCTATTAAAGACGCTATAATTTTGGTGAGTTATTAATTATTTACATGGATCACAATAGTATCAAATATATCTCTATGCAATGAAACTTAAATCTAAGGCACCATAGGTGGGTGGAATTCCTGTAATCATTCAACTTTGAGCTTTCTTACACACCCAATAAGAGAAATGTTATAGTTAATGGATTGAGAAAAAAGTCTCAAACACAAGACATATCGGTATCCAATAGTTAGTGAAAGATGATGGATATGTTTTCTAAGTTTCACCTTGAGGTTCAGGAATATCATGGTAAACCGATTCTATAATTTATCACAATGACATCCTCTATCCTAGAGCTGGTCTGGATGAGACATTTTTATGATTCTAAGGGCCTCATTTGTGGGAGAGAATCATGGGAGAGAACCTACCTTTTGGTTGGGTCATTGATGCAAATTATACCTTAATATTTTTTGTATGTGTATGGGTTCCATAAAATATACGAAAATAGTTAATGATGGATTCGCGTGACTCTATTTGGGAAACTCATCCTGGGCATAAAAATATTTATAGAGATATAAATCGTTAATATTGGTGGTCAGGTATGAAGATGTATATGGTAGGATAAATTAATTGGTTCTCTACTTGTTGGTAAGTGAAGGTAGAGTACCAATGACCTACTAGACTTCTACAGCCTCTATCAATTCCTAAGTGAAAATGAAATGAAGTTTTCATGGATTTCATGATTGGATTTCTAAGACACCCTCTAGGAAGTGATGAATTATGGGTGATCTTCGACAGGTTGACCAAGGATTCACACTTTTTCCATATCTGAGTGTCCTTCTATGAAGATGAGCTAGGGAGGATATATATCAATGATATATTGCACCTTCATGGTGTACCCTATTGTATAATTTTTGACATAAATTTCTGGTTTACTTCACGGTTCTATTAAGGGTTGCTTAAGGTACTAGGTTCAAAGGTTAATATCTCCCTCAGACCAATGGGTAGTCCAAGTGGACCATACATGTTTTAGAGGATATGTTATGAGCGCATATCCTTGATTTTTATTGTTCATGGTAAAATCATATTCCTCTGGTTGAGTTTACCGACAACAATAGCTTCTAGAAAATGATTCTGATGGATCTATATGAGGCCCTCTATGGTAGACCATGTCCTCCCCCTCAATTATGGATTCAGGTGGGTGAGGTAGCTCTATTTTTTCTCATCTCATTAAATATACTTCAAATACTATCTATCTTATTCAGAAGCATGTGGCTATAGATAAGTCCAAGTATAAATTTTATACTGATCTTCACCATTGACCTCTGGAGTTTGAGGTGGGACATCAAGTCCTTCTGTCTATATCACCTATATTGGGTCATAGATGAATTCATAGATAGGGGAAATTGTCACCTCAATATGTTGGTCCTTTTGAGATAGTGGAAAGCGTTAGGCCGAAAGCCTATCGATTGTTGTTACCTCAAATATATCCTTCTATGCATGACATCTTCCATGTATCTCAGCTTAGATAGTATCTTCCAAACCCATATCATTTTTTTGAACCAAAAGATATTGAGCTGGAGGATGATGTGTCCTTCAAGGATAATATGATACGTATCATTGATCAGAGCATGAAGGATCTTTGAGGCGAGTTAGTTCCTCTGGTCTGGGTGCTATGGCATCTTGTATGTGTGTAGAATGGGAACTAGAAGCAGGAAGCCGATGTAATTGTGCAGTTTCTAGAACTCTATTCAGATGACATTTTCTTATCCTTATAAGAGAGACTCAGGGATGATTTTTCTTATCTAGGGGAGGTTTTAACATCCTGGATTTTCTCAAAGTCATGAACTATTAATTTTTTTTATCTAAATTCCTTAAAAAGGCCCTAAATGTAATTACTTAAAGGTTCAAGGAGGTTTCTTGAGGCGTTTGGGGATTGTTTGAATCCTGGAGCCCCTAAAAAGGGATGAAAAGACTAGGTCACATGATTAGTGAAAATTTTTCTTCTCATCCCACACGGTTTCCCCAAACCATGTGGTTGTGGACAGTAGGGACTTAGGGTCCGCACGGTTTGTCTACAACTCTAAGACCAAAGGCGTGTGTCCATTCAATCCATATATAGTTTTTTATAGTGTTTTTTTATAGTTTTCACATAGTTAGATAAATATTGTGCATAATCATGTGATGTTCCCCTTTGAATCAGATAATGGTGCATAGTTGGCACATGGTTTGGCCAACTTTGTGGAAAAACTATTCGTAGTTTTTTTTGGGTGAAATCTCTAAAATAACCCACTTTAATGATTTTAAACCCCTTTATTCTTTATTTTCTTCTTATCTGGTGGTTTTTTTATTCTCCTCCCTCCTTCATGAATGAGATCCTTCTTTCCCTCATTCATAGGATTTGATCCATATTCTTCATCCAGTGACCAAATTTCTCATCATCAAAAGCAATGGAAAGACCACAGTAATATCCTCCTTCCCCTTTCTTCTATTTCACCATTCATCTTCCATCTATTGTGCTATTTTGGTGTGATGGGTTTTTCACTATTTTTGGGGGAATTTGATGATTTCTTTGATTTCATCCATTCTAGGTCAAATCATGCCTTGACAATGGATGAGTGGAGCAATAATACATCAAGGTAGGTGGTCTTGGTCTTTCTAGCTCATTTAATCGCATTTTGAATGATTCTCCATCGTGCTACTTTCTAGACCCTTCTAGAGATGCTTTTTTCTTGTTTAATAAATTAATTAAAATGGTTTCCCATGACCTATGTGATCTCACCTTATAGAGAAACCCATATGTGGGTCGTTTTCTTGTCATTGGCCACCCCTTTGGGTGTTCCCACATTAGTAGACAATTTCACATGACTTAAATGGTTAATTATTATATGAGAGTTGCATCTTAGTAAAGTGTCTTAAATTATAGTTTGAATTAAGATGAATGGTTGACCATGATATTGGACCTTGAGATTCTTTCCAAATTTTATAATTAAATTTATTGTTCTTGATGCTTCTCTTTATCCATGATTAATTTTTTTTAAATTTTTGTTGGATTCCTATGGTTATTTCCTTATGACATTGATTCCCATTTTTTTCATGCTATGTGACTTTTACCTTCAGCCTCTTCTATAATTCCATGTTCTTATTACTTGTTCCATAATTGGGTGGCTTTAATTTAATTATATGCTTCATTAATCTTTTTATCTTGTGCTATTTAATTGTCATTGTTGACATGTGAGGTTATATACATTAAATGCCTTATGATTTCTCCATGTGATTTGTGCCTTAGTTGTTTGGATTAGATTTAATAGCTTGTTTAATTTGTGAGAATTTGTAATTGAATTGTTCATTGATGGCATGAAATTACATAAATTCTATTCCTTGTGATAAGTTCCTTAATTGATATGGCTAATTTTATAAGGGTCGAGAGAGAACACAGGTATCGATTTAAGGATTCCATGGATCGACTCTCCATGTTTTGTTGGTTTTTACCTAACACATTGGGATAGATACATTAGATTTCCATGTACAGGATCTCCAGGAGGGTTATTTACACTCATGAGTGAAAAAGGTTCCCTAGGGTAGAAACAGATTATTAAACCATTGTCAAGATTGCTACGCCATGCCTTGGGTGAGATCTGTTCCCCTATGTGTGATACATGGTATGGACTCAAAGTCACTAAATCATGAGTGATACAAGGGATGTTGTATGGGTTTCATTTGATAGACTTAAAGGTATTGGTTATATTAGAGATACTATTAGATACCCTATGGATTCTTCTTAGATCTCCCAGAACAAGATTAGGAATCCACCATTGGAATTGAATGGATGCTTGTCTAATTCTTCTATAAATATTCTTGGTTATATTGTGAGCATGTTTATATAATGACATCGCACTGTGACCTCCAAGATGAAGCACAATATTGGGGTCTTCTACAGTGGTTGATTCATTTCTAATGGTGTATGTCTATATATCAGGAATTGTATGGGTACCTCTTCTTAGACATCCATCTTAGACTGAATATAGTGGTATTGGCCATGTTTCCTCTTAGAAACCTAAACCAAGTTTTTGTTATTTTTATTTATTTATTTATCTTTATTTATTATAATGTCACACTGGACCATTATTTATGTATGAAATGGATTTTCCTTGACACTGTGGGTGTTAGTCTACTGGTATTGTATCTCACACCCTACTTGGGCTGCCCATGGAACCCAAGTAAATTTTATGATTGCATGTATGGATAAAGTTAATCATGAATATTCTGAAACTTGATTTATTTACAACTTTAGGATTGAGCATGGGGTAGAGGATCGATCATGTAACGAACCAAACTGTTATGAATAAAATTCACCTTTTTATCTAATGGATATAGAAAACACATGCACATTATATGTCTTATTTTATATAATTGTATTTAAATTACCATTATGTATCATTATCTTTGATAATATATAGGTTTAACAGTGATCACATGACTAGTATAAATATAGGGTTTTAACTAATCCTTTTTGACCTAGAAAAAGGAAGTGATGGCCTCATCCAATAGGATTTTACCCTATAAATCCCATTTATCGGAGCTTCTGAGGGAGATATAATTTTTAGGATTTTTTCAAGACTAATCTCAATCCATGATCCAACAACTTAAGCATGATCAACCCCATTTACAGGATAATTTCAATCTCATCAAGATCGTGTCACAAACCATTTTCCCTGAAAATCCCCATGAAAGACCCACCATCACGCACTGTACTCTTAGGTCTTATGATGGTATAATAAAGGGATATGTATCAAGACCCTAGTAATACGAATATTTACATTATTTTTTGTATATAATAATGAATATATTTTCCTCCTATTATTGTTACATTGTAAATGATTTTTAAAGCACAAATAGTATTCTTGGTTCATATTCAAATTCAATTAAGAAATCTATTTTGATGAATTAATGGATTTTTGAAATAAAAAATATTTTAATAAAATATTATTATTAAAATAATTTTATTAAATATAAATAATCATATAATTTTCATGAAGTCAAATGTAATTTTTATTAGGGTTTAAAATTTGTTGTTGTCAAAAAACATTTTATTTTTAATAAATGTCAGATTTTATTTTCAATAGTGAAAATTCGCATATTTAGAAAAATATTTAGTTAAAATTAATATTTTTTTGGAATTAGGATGTTAAAATTATCCAATGGTGAATTTTTCATAATTTTCTGAGATAGTCGGATTTTTGGGTAAAAATTAAATATTGTATAAATATACTGTGTGTTTTATGGCATCATAATGGCCCAATAATGAGGTAATAAATACTATAAAAGTTATATTTAGAAAAAAAAAATCTATTTAAAATAAATTATTTTTTTATTTTATTTATTTTATAAATCCTTAGTGAATTCTCCCAAACTTATAATATATTTTGAGATTTTAAAATCATTTCTTTGAAATTATGACTCACCTCCACATAAGTAATTGAAATATTTTATTATCTTCAGTCCTTGTAATCATAAACTAATTTATACCACTCCCTTTTCATAGAAACTTTGTAGAAACCCATGGTATGGTTTGTGGTTTTGAATATTTTGTTATGTACTATCCAAAACCAAAATAATAATAAAATCCCCCTCCTTCCCTATATAAACCCACCCAATATTCCATTTATATCCACTAAAAATTCATTCATCTAGTTAAATTTGAAATATATACTCCCTATATTCCTCCCAAGTTTCCCCCAATCTCCCAAGATGCCTCTCTTAATCCTTTGTAGTCACATATCCAAGTAAGAGATTTCTCTCCTCACCTTTGAATTCAAGCACCTTCTTTGAGAATAGTTCTTTTAATTTCAATTGATTGTATTGAAATTCATTATTAATCATTACCTTACTATAAAATTTATTTTATTTTTATGAGGTATTATTTATTCATCCTCATTTTTACCCATACCTAACCCATTACTATGCTGAAACTCGGTAAGAGATTTCTCTCCTCACCTTTGAATTCAAGCACCTTCATTGAGATTAGTTCTTTTAATTTCAATTTCTGGTATTTCCATTCATTTTTAACCATTAACATACTATAAAATTGATGTTATTATTATTAGGGATCATTTATTCCCCCTCAATTTTACCCATTCCTAATTTTTTACTATGTCAAAATTCCATTAGGGATTTCTCTCCTCGCCTTTGAATTTAAGCACCTTCTTTGAGATTAGTTCTTTTAATTTCAATTTCTTGTATTTTCATTCATTTTTAATCATTAAATTAATTTCCAATTGATGTTATTTGTATAAGGTGTCATTTATTCCCCCTCATTTAGACCCATACCTACATCATTACTATGCAAAAAATTTGTAAGGGATTCTCTCTCTCATCTTTTAATCAAGAACTTCATTTATGATATGCCTTATTAATTTCCATTTTATTATGTTAGGATACATTATTACCCATCCCACTTACATTACAATTGTTGTATAAAATATTATATCCCCTTTAACTCTCATTTAACCCTCCCAATAACCTTTATGCACACCTGTTACCATGCTGAAATTTTGAAAGGGTTCTTTTTCTTACTCCTCTTTCTTCAAAATTATTTATTTTGTTACGTCTTATATTTAAAATTCTTTATGTTGAATCATATCCTTCCATTTACTTATTACTTTTTATCTCATTTCTAAATGATGATAGGCCCCTTTATCTCTCATAAATCCATTTTATGAATTCCTATAAGATGTTGTTATGCTACCAAAATCACACCACGATTTACCATGCCAAACTAAATGTGTAGCAAATACCATACACATTTATATATCAAGGGTATTCACCTTTATCCACATACTAAAATTGATTGTGGACATAGATTTATGTATTCCATATTTCTATATCATGGAATAAAATTATGTTGTTGAACGAATTCATGTTATATGATCTATGTGGAACACTTAAGAATGAGATTGAAATTTTTATGAAGGGTGTTCCCTGATAACAATCCAATGCATTGGTTAATGTTTAGTATCATGAAACACCATGTGGAATAAGATTTGACTAATTATCCTTCATATTAAATGATAATTTACTCATGATCCTCCATGTACAATGATCTTTGAATCATGATCCTTCATATGCAAGGAGCTTTGACTCATGCTCAATCATGTGCAATGAGCATTGACTCATGCTCATTCATGTGCAATGAGCTTTGACTCATGCTCCTCCATGTGTAATGAGCTTTGAATTGTGCTCCCCCATGTGCAATGATCTTTGATTCATTCTCCTCCATGTTTAATTATCTTTGACTCATGCTAATATCATGTTGTATGTTGTTTCCATAAGTCCAATGTTATTATTATCATGTTATATCATGCCTTATTATTCATGATTCTTTTATGTTCCATTGATGTGCCTATTGTCTAACATGTACTGTATTCCTTATGTTATTCCTTTTATATTCTCTTACTAGTTTTTATAGCTCGCTCCTTTCTTATGCATCTCCTCAGGTTATCCCATATAGTGTTACGTATGAAAGAATTTTGAGCTCATGTAAATAAAATTTTTTATAAATATATTTCTTTTAATGTTTTATTTTGTTATGTAATGTACCCAATTCCAAAAAGACACTAAAACACTCGATCTTTTTGAGATTTATTAATTGAAATTTTATGTAATAAATCATTATTAAATATGAAATAAAGATCATGGTTGTTATAGTTGGTATCAGAGGATAGGTTTCATGATTTTGGGGATTGGGATTAGAAAACCCTAGGGAAACCCCTTAGGGATAATACTAAGTATCACTATTAGAAAATTAGTCTACAGCCATGGTTTGGAACCATGGTTATAAGCCCAAAAACCATGTGTATAGGGTTTAATCCACAGTTTGAAATAGTGGCTAAAACCCTTCCCATTTCATAAAAAAACAGCCCCCCCCCCTCACACACATCCCTTGCACCCCTTTCACACACCCCTTGAACCCCCTTACACACCCCCCTTGCACACCCCCTTGTACACCCCCTTACACAGCCCTTGCCCCCCCTACAGGACCGCCTTGGACAGCAGCCCCTCCACCCCCCTACTCGACCCCCTGGGCAGTAGCCCTAGCCCCCTAGACAGCACCCCCCCCCCACCTGCTGGACCCCCCTAGACAGCAGCCCCCCCTGCTGGAACCCCTGGATTGCATCCCCCCTGCTGGACCCCCCTAGAGAGCAGCCCCCCCTACTGACCCCCCTTGGACAGCACCCCCCCCCCCCTGCTAGACCCCCCTAGACAGCACCCACCCTACTGGACCCCCCTGAACAGCAGCCCCACCCCACCTTACCCCCTATTAGACCCCCTGGACAGCAGCCCCCCACCCCCCTATGGACCCCCTAGAAAGAAGCACATCCTGCTGGACCCCCCTGGACAGTAGCCCCCCATGCTGGACAGACCCCCCCTCCTTCCTGGACAGATTGTCAAAGCTATGAGGAGGTTTGGTTTTAGGGAATGGTCTTGTCAATTGTAAGTTGTATGCTACTATATGGTATTATGATATTTTAATTATCGATAAGGTTGCTGCAGGGATTGAGAGTTGAGACATTCATGTATGAATGATCCAAACTGTTATCCTTTCCTAGCACAAAAGTCTTGGTTGATACATCAAAAACCATATAGTACAACAGAAACATAAATCTGGAAATAAATTAAATTTATTGTAAAACAAAATAAATTAGGAACCTTGAATATTACAAGATACTATAATATGTGGCATGCTTTTCTTGATCAATATGCTCTCTTGGAAGTTGTTCCTACATTGATAACAGGAAATCATGTTATTTTTAGTAAAATAAGAATCACAAAAGTGGTTGTTTATTGTTCAGAGTTTACCTAAATGTAGAAGAAATAAATATCTATTTACAAAGTCTTGATGAAATGTGGTGTATTTGGATATATCTAATGTAATTTAAAATATCATATTGAATCTAGATATGTAATGGTTATTCAACCTTATCTAAGATTAAAGAAATCTATAGAGACTAACTACACCCCCTTCCCATCCCCCCTTGCCCAACTACCCCACTGCCCCATCGCCCCACCCCCCTTGCACCCCTCCCCCCTCCCCCATGCCCTGCAGACCCCCCTGCAGACCACCCCCCTACCACTACCCTACGGACCTCCCCACTCCACCATGCCCCCTCCACCCACCCCCCCCCCCCGCCCTGCAAACCTCTCCCCTTCCCCCTGCTCTACAGACCTCCCCCTGCCCTACAGACATCCCCCCTACCACCTGCCCCTGCCCCCTACCCCCCTCCACCCTGCCCCCTTCCCCCTGCCCCCTGCCATGCAGACCTCCCCCCTGCCCCGTGCCCCTAGCCTGTAGACCTCCCCCCTGCCCCCTGTCCCCTGCCCCCCTCCACCTTGCCATTTCCCCCTGCCCCCCTCCACCCACCCCCTCCCCCCTTCCCCCTTCCCCTTCCCTCTTCCCCCTCTACCCTCCCCCTGCCCTCTGCCCCCTGGACCCTGCCCCCCTCCCCCCTCCCCCCTGGCCCCTTCCCTATAAAAATTGTGAAAGATCCTAGATTACTAAAATTTTCAAAGCTAATGTAATGAAATATCCATGCAACAACTATTTTTTACTTAAGATAACCATATATTATGATTTCATTGGATGAAGAATGAAATGGTATGAAATCTCATTCTATGCCTACTTTATGACTACCCCAATCATGCATTATGATTGTGATGGAAGTGGTATGAAAATCACATTTTCATACCCCCTTTATATATCCCATAATCATTTGATATGATATATACATTTATCACATACAGGATATGATTTATATGCCTTTATGATTCCATCAATAATTAAATATGATCACCCATTTTTATCATATAAAAATTGTATTTAGGTTATATATATCTTTTAGAAATACATTATGGGCCAAGGGGTAACACCATGATGTGTTTAGAAGGAGAGTCATGTCATTATCTAGGGGTCACGCCTTAATGTTCTTATGCCCAGTTTTTTTTAAATTAACTAAATCATTAAATTAAATATAAAATTCTATTTTGGTTAGTGCGGTTAACACGCATTTGTCCTAGCTTCTACCTTATTGGATTTTATATGAACAACATGGGTTTTTGAATGGAAGGACAATCCAAGTTGCACCCCCCCCCCTCACCCTACACCCCCCAAACCAGCCCCTACCCTGCACCCCCCCCCCCCGCACCACCCCCTAGCCTGAACCAGCACCCCCCTGTACCCCCCCCCCCCAAACCATCCCCCTAGCCTGCACCACCCCCCCCCCCTACACCACCCCTCTAGTCTGCACCATCACCCCCCCAAACCAGCCCCCCTTCACCCCCCCCCCCCCCCATCCTACACCTACACCCCCTTGCCTAATTTCCCCACTTCCCCAATTCCCCCCCCCCCCCCTCACACCCCCTCCCCCTGCCCTGCAGACCACTCCCTTCACCTTGCCCCTACCCCTACCCCCTTCCCTACAGACCTCCCCCTAACCCCTGACCCCTGCCCCCTGCCCCTGCCCCCCTCCACCTTCCCCCTACCCCCTCCCCCCTGCCCCCTTCCCTGCAAACCTCCCCCATGCCCCTTGTCCCTTTCCCTACTATGTTTTGTTTCTAGTTCTCTTCATAGCATGCATCCCTATCCATAGACACAACCTATCATGTGAAAGCATACACACAAAAAATCAAGTTCTTGTAAAGACATTGAGACAAATGAAACCTCACAAATATATATTTGTAATGGGTTATACTAATAAAAGGGATGAGAAGAATTCATGGGGAGGAACCTATTTCAAAAGTACCATTAGCGTTTGAGAAATAATATTGGAAAAATGAGGTGCAATGGAAATGTACACTGAAATCCTATACTAAAAAGAAAACCACAATGGTTATCGAATGAAAGGACCAAAAGTAGTATAGTGTTGAAATTTATTTTAATTACCTCTCAATGTCATCAAGGATTGTGATGCTTAATTGTGAATTGTAGGCATCCTCAAATACCTGAAAAAAATAGTTGTAAAAAATGACTAAAAGTTTTGAGTATACGAGTTTCAAATTCAATAAGCATAAAAAAATAGAAACCAAGTTGATTTTGAATCTTGACAAATTGTGCACATTTACTGGCCTTGCTCACCTGAACCATTGATTCAGCTGAAAGCTGGCCATATCGAACCTAGAAAAATTTTAAAACACAAATATATGCAAGTGAATTCATGCGAGAATGATGTCTAGTAGAAGGGAAGGAAACAATGAGAATTATTAAAATGCACTTACAATCTTAACATATGTGAAATCGCTTTCAATACCAATGGTGCCTACATAGCCCCTTCCCCCTTTCACACCCCCTGGCCCCCACTGCCCCCTTGCACACCCCCCCCCCCCCCTCCCACCCCCTGGAAAATACCCCCTCTCCCTCCCCCCGCCCCCCTGCCCCTGCCCCCTACCCCCCTCCACCCTCCCCCTACCCCCTACCCTGCAAACCTCCCCCCTACCCCTGTCCCCCTCCACCCCACCCCCTACCCCTTGCTCCCTGCCCTTCCCTCCTCCCCTCTCCCCCGCCCTGCAGACCTCCCCCTGCCCCCTTCCCCCTGCCCTTCTATGTTTTGCTACTGGTTCTCTGTATAGAATGCATCCCTATCCACAGACACAGCCTATCATGAAAAAGCATAAACACAAGAAATAAAGTTCTTGTTAAGACATTAAGACAAATAAAACCTCATAAATATATATTCAGAATGATTTATACTAATAAAAGGGATGATAAGAATGCCTAGGGAGGAAGCCGTTTGAAAAGAAACATCAGTGTTTGAGAAATAATATTGTAAAAACGAGGTCCAATGGAAATGTACTCTGAAATCCTGTACTAAAAAGAATAGAACAGTGGTTATCAAACGAAAGGACCAAAATTAGTATTGCATTGAAATTGATTGTAATTACCTCTCAATGTAATCAAGGATTGTGGTGCTTAATTGTGACTTATAGGCATCCTAAAATACCTAAAAGAACACATGCAAAAATGACTAAAAGTATTCAGTATACAAGTTTCTAATTCAATAAGCATAAACAAATAGAAACCGAGTTGATTTTAAACCTTGACAATTTGTGCACATTTACTGGCCTCACTCACCCCAATCATTGATTCAGTTGAAACCTAGTCATATAGAACCCATAAAAAGTTGAAAACACTAATAGATGCAAGTGCATGTATGCGAGGGGCTTCCTCAAGCAAAAAATGGAAAATTGACTCATCTATAGTTGATTTTAAACCTTGAATATTCTTCTATGTTTTCTTCTTGGTTCTCTACATAGAATTCATCCCTGTCTTTCACACCAATACAAGTCATCAAACTCACAATATGATCAGTAAAACTAATAGAGGGGTCGTCTCAAGCAAAAAATGGAAAATTGGACTACATGCCATTGAAGATGTGCCTGGGGAGATAAAGGGGCTGCCTTAGAGCAGTGTCATTGAGGAGGTACGATGGTCACATCAGAGGATGATACAATTAAATATAATATTAATAAAACTTAACTACTACATAAACAAAAATATCGCATAATATCATAATTCAATATATGTAGAAACAGTCAGAAACACCACAATACAATTCAGTATTACAATAATCAAACCTCACTGCATAATAAAATTACACATATTAACAATTCAAAAATAGAATTCACATCAATAGTGAGTCTCAAAATCAGTATCATCAGATTCATGATAACCCTCATCCACACCTCCTACAAAATCACCATCAGCACCTCTCACGCCACCAGCATCGTCATCGATATCAGCAATGGTACTGGAACCGACACTGGGACCGGCTCTTGCTACAGCTTCAGCTCTAGCTCTGGCTCCGGCTCTGGAACCATAGAATCTACAATAGCAGAACTTTTCAAAATCAAACATGCATCAACCACTGAAGCTTCTTCTGGTGAAATTGTATAAGAAATGGCAGACATAACTTTCATCATATTTTCAAATATCGCCTTTTCTGCTTTTTGAGTTGCTTCTTTGATTGCAGAATTCATATGTTCTACTATGACCAAACCAGAACCGGTACTTGAAGAAACGTTGTCAGTAAACTAGTATCGATATGGTACAATCTTATTCCCAGGTCGACAATGCACTCTACCTTGATGCTCATCTCCTAATACCTGATGTAGATGATCGGTTGGCCCCAAATTTTCAGGTTCTTTTTTTGCCAATGTCTCCAAAGAATTATCCTAATTGATATAAAACATAAATTAAAATGATAAAATAATATAAGGAATTAAATTCAGTAAAAATAAAATAAATTGAAATATACTTAAAATCGCCTTCTTGGTGTCATTATTTGGCACAGTACCATCTTTATTTTTTTTACTTGCATAAAATAATGTAGATAAAGGAACGTGACCCTCGATATTCATTGTTTTTTCTGGTAAAAACAAAGAAATAAATCAAAATTGGAAGTCAAAAATATTACACTAAAAGAATCTAAATATTTTAAATATTAAATTACCTGTGTTTGCTCAAGATATGGGAGTGAATTGTGTCCATGAGTATAAACATGTTTCATTCCACTCTTATTTATTTTATTTCTATTTGGTTTTTCCTATAATAAATAATTATATAACTTTATTAATATAAATAAAACTTATTTTAAAATAAATAAATAAATATATAAATAAATTTAACAAATAAGATAAACTCTGGACACTTCTAATAGGCGATCATCTCTTTGTATTGTGGTATTGGCCAATCACGAATCACCGGTACATCTTTAAGCTTCATGTCAACTATCTTTTTCCAACCAAGATATAAGTCATACTTGTACGCTCGCCACATTTCACCTAAATCCATTAACCTTGTAGCCTTGGAATTTTATTTATTAGGAAAATTATATCAGAGCTACAATGGGAAAAATATTTGTTAAGAAAATATTATAAATTAATATATATAAAAGGTGATTAATATTACTTACCCAGATCTCTTCCTAGGCATTGTCCTTTATTTTTTCTCTAACTTCCCTCCAACTTATTGGTTGAAACAGAATGATATTTTTGTGTCTAGCAAGTGTTCCCATAAAGATTTTAAATTTCATACCATTGTTTTAATTATATCTATGTCCTCGTTGTATTCAACCATGATTTTCATGTGTTCATTCCAAACATCTGGCATTTCTGTGCGGCCTCGTCATCTAGTGGAGGTTGGATTTAGTCATGGAAAAAAGTAATAAAGGATAATAATATATGTATAAATTTATCATTAATCAATAACAGTAATGTTTAAACACATACTAGTAGATGGAGGATCTACTGACCCCTGAAGTGCAGCATCTAGAGGGGGAGTAGCCTTTATGGTAGGTGGGATATATACAGTATGAGTACTCTATACAGTAGATGGATAACCCTATACAGATGAGGGTGGATATGGATATGGATATGGTAGTGGGATATATGGGGGCGTAGTGCCCTGTACAGTGAATGGTGGGAATGAAAAATAAGGAGGGATGGGAGTCTGAGAACTACCATCTGATGTGGGTGCGGGCAGAAAGGGATATGGAAAAGGTGTGAATGGATAATATGGAGGTGGCATAATGGGACGATGACCTTCTGTTGGATCAAGCGGCATAGTAGTAGCTTGAACTGTAGAATCAATACCCCCCCCCCCATACTATCATCCTCGTTAGTATAATGCAACTTTCTCCTCAATGAATTAGCCTAAAATAACATAGATGATAAAATAAAATGAACGATAACAAGATAAATAATATGAAATACCATAATATTCAAAGATAAATTGTACGTACAGTGTTGTCCAGATGAGACATATGTTGTTCATTTCTTTGTTTTCTTATATTTCTTCTAATATCATCATATTCAGACATTTTGACCTGGAAATTTAAAATAATATTCTCAAATAAATATAAATAATGAAAAAAATTAAATAATACAATTGTATCATAAAACAATGAGATTCATTTTCAATGTGATATTTATATTGATAAAATATCAAGACTTTTCTATGTTTAATAATTACTATAGATGTGCTTAAACATAAATTGGTCAGACTATAATTAGTTTTATATTTGACAATAGTATAAAATATACAATTTAATTTGATATCATGTACGGAAGTTTAAAAAACACATACAATATTACAATACTGTCAGGTAAATACTTACATATGGGTCAACATTATGTGTGCTCTGTGATAATTTCTGGTTCACAATCTGCTCTAGTAATTGAGTCATCTGTGTCATCAAATGAAATATTCAAATAAATACTGACAGGTTCATCCACAACATCATTTTCATCCATGCCTTCGTCAAAAATATGTCTAGGAATGACATCAAAAATTACACCAAATTGTTGTTGTAATGGGTTAGTTACATAAAACACATTTCTAACCAATGAAGCAAGAATATACGGTTCATCAGTGTGAATCTGGCGATTCATATCAATCACTCTAAATCCATAATTATCAATACGCATTCCTTGTCATGTCATTAAATCAAACCACTTACATTTCATAATTGCGACAAGACCATGTGCATAGTAATCTAATAAAATGACTCTTTCAACAACACCATAATATGATATATTTTCTGACCGAGGTTGTCTATCTGATGAACTCGCATAACAATCTGTTGTGGCACTTATCGTGACATTGTCACGCTATGTTGACATTTTTTGCATAGATATTTATAACAAATTTAAATCCATTGATAACCATTACTTTACAATCACATACCACATCATTTGGACAAAAGGAAAATGCTATTACTTCATCTAATACTTCATTCATTGGTAGAGTTAAAACCTAAAAGATACCAACATTGAATATTAAACAGAGACATGCCATTATGTTATGAGAAGAAAAAAAATCTATTACCTTTCACTTTAACCAAGCAGCAAATTCATTGTTGTGCAATAGTTTCTTCCTCTTAATAGATAGAGAGTGATGTCTCTTTTTTATAATTTCTTAATGTTCTATACTAATATGAAAGCTTAAAAATGTCAAAATATATGATGAAATAACATAATGAAAAAAATTTATATTTATTAGTTTACATACTTGATATAATCATCAAGCACATCATAGTTGAATAACACTGTATGATGAGCCATTTCCCACTCTTCCCTACATTAAGTACACAACGAGTACGATCTAGATATCCCTCCTATTTGGGGAAGTTAAGGAAATATAGGCTCAATGGGATCATATTGCTCATCTTCAGTTATCATTAGTCGATTAGACCTCGTAGTGACGTTACCCAAGTACGATGAACATAAATACATGAATTCTTGTGCTAAATAACTTTTCACAATAGAGACTTCGAGGTGATATTTATTTATCACATAATATTTTAATGTAAACATCGTTCTTTCTGTAGGATACATCCACCGACTCGAAACAGGACCACCAAAAACAACTTCTGTGGGAATATGCACAGTCAGATGTATCAAACGTGTGAAAAATAAAGGTGGGAAAATTTTCTCCAAGTCACAAAGAATAATCGGTGCATATCTCTACAATTTTTGAACAACACTTCTACTCAGTCATTTGGAACAAAGGTCTCGATAAAAATGACATAACTTAATCACATCAACTTTAACATTATGTGAATGTAAATGCTGAATGGTAATAAGAATCAGCTCATTTAACAAGACATGGTAATCATGGGTTTTAAGAGATTTTAGTTTCACATATTTTTTATTCACCCTTTTTGATATATTACTTGAATAACCATCTGGAACCTTCAAACTTTCCAAGACCTGAAGAAATTATTTCCTCTCCACATTTGTCATCAAATAACTGGCAATAGGGACTTTACACTTATTTTGACCAATTAACTCAGGATGAAGTTTTTCTCGTATACCCCAATCCATCAAATCACAACGAGACTACAAATCATCTTTTGTTTTTCCTTTGAAATTTAAAGTCACAACAAGTAACATCTCACAAATTGTTTTCTCAATATGAATTATATCCAAATAATGATGCAATAAATTCGATGACCAATATGGAAACTCAATGAATATGGTTTTATTTCTCCAATTTCTATTGGAATTCGAATTAACATGTTTTTTCTTTCTAATATTTGATTAAATTTTGACTATAACATAATTAAAATCATCAATTTATTTAACAATATCATTCCCTAACATTCATTGAGGTGTCTCATCTATCTTGACAGCATTATCGAACTATCTTCAATTTTTCTTGTATGGATGATCCATCGGTAGAAATCATTGATGCCCAATGAAGCTGAAAGTTTGTTGAAACATTAATCTTCAGAAAAGTTTATTTCTTATACAAATAGGTTAGGATAATTTCCCTTTAGTACTCCAACTAGAAATAATTCCGTAGGAAGTGAAATCATTTATTGTCTATAATAAAGTTACATAAAACATAAAGTACTCCTTCCAGAATGCATCATACGTTTGTGCACCAAAATCCAAATCACCTTTAACTCCTATATTAATGGTTTCAAGTATATATCAATATCATTTCCAGGATCCCTGGGTCCAGATAATAATATACTCATGATATTAAATGGTTTCTTCATACATATCCATGAAAAAAAGTTATAAATTTCAATGAAAACAGGCTAAGTATTTTCTACAGTATGCATTTGGAGAAATGGGTTGAAACCATCACTAGATAATCCCAATATAACATTTCATGGGTGAGCTACAAAATCAGGATGTAACCTATCAAATTTCTTCCAAGCCAACCCATCTGTAGGATGCACTATTTCATCATTATCTTTATTTCTTTCATCTTCATTCCATCTCATATTATTTTCCATTTTTTCTGACATAAAAAGTTTTTGAAGCCTTGGAATTAAAGGGAATTTCCACATCACTTTCTAAGCTATGCGAGATTGTGTTCCGTCTATATTAGTCTTCCACCTTGATGTACCAAACTGTTTGCACTAACTCAACTCTGCATTTTCCTTCCAGAACAGACAACAATCTTTCGGACAATAATGAATCTTAATAGATTAAAATCCAAATTTGTAAACCAACTTTGAGGCCATGTAATCATTTTCTAGAATACATGCATCATCAGGTAGTAAATCCTTAATAAATGTAAAGAGATAGTTGACTGTAGTATTACTAAATTCATACATTGTTTTTCCATGATATAATCTCATTAAAAACTCATGTTTACTCATTTCTTCACATGCCTAATATATTGGGTTATTTGCATCTTCTATCAGCTTTGTAACACTCTCAATGTCATCATCCTGATTAATAAACGAAAACTATGTTCTGGTATTCATTTCCTCTTGCACTGTTCTACATGAGGAGTTGGCTTCAGAAACAAAAGGAAACCAATCGGAAATCATATTTTTCATAAAAATCCTTTCCACTGAGTCGTTTTCATTCACCACTTGTTCTTTTTCTCCATTATGATACCACACATGATAATTTTTTTGGAAACCTTGTTTAGTGATATAGTAACTCACTTCCTCGCAAGTTAACCATGGTCTTCCAACACAATCAAAACACAGACATCGAATCAATCCACCATATGAATCATTAGTGAATGCAAAGTCCAAGAAATATCATAACTCTTTTTGAAATTAATCAGTGATACGATCAACGTTGTACATCCAATACCTATCCATTCTAAGGCATATAAACATACATTAAAAAAATAATCAATAAAATGACTTAACATTATATGTATTGTTTCATAAGATAATAAGTAACCATCAATAACATTTCAATAAAAAAATCATAACAAATATTATGGTTAAGGGAATTCATAAATGTTTCAAATTATAAAAAATCATGAATAGTCACACCTTTCTATGACCACATAAGATTATTTTGGTGTACTTACAACACCCACATTAAAATCTAGATGTTTGAACAATGACCTATTATTTTTTTATAGATTTATCTGATGGGACACCCCGATCCTAGACACCCCTCCCCCCTCTCTCTTGGACCCCCCCCCCCCCCCCCCGATAGCCCCCTCAACCCCCTGGATAGCCCCCCTCCCCCTTCACCCCCACACCCCTTTCCCCCCTCCCTACCCCCTGCATACTGCTCCCCCCCACCTCCTGGACAGCCCCCTCCACTTGCACCCCCTGCCCCCCTCCCTGCACATTGCCCCCCCCCCTCCTGGACACCCCTCCACCCTAGACCCCCACACCCTCTGCCCCCTTGCACCCCCAAACCCCCTACTCCCTCCCCCCCCCCACCTCCTCAACATCACATCCCCTCGCACACCCTACCCCCCTTCCCTATACACTGCCCCCCTCCTGGAACACTCCCCCCCCCCCCCCACTCGGACACCCCCTCCCTCCTGTACACCCCTCCCCCTAGACCCCCACACCCTCTTCCCCATGTACCCCCACACCCCCAACTCCCTGCCCCCCCCCACCTCCCCCCCCCCACCTGAACATCCCCCCTCCCCATGTACCCCTCCCTACACACTGCCTCCCTGGACCCCCCCCCCCCCACACACACACACACACACACCCTACCCACCTCCCCCGGCACCCCACACCCCCCTGCCCCCTACCCTTTCACCCCCACACCCCCTGCACACTGCTATATATAAACAAATCCTTATGAGAAGATTTTAATTAGTTGTCTTTATACAAACATCAAATAGAAGAAAAAATCTAGATAAATATATTTCCAAATTGGAAATTATTTTGTTGTATTATATATTCTTCAACCAATCAACTAGATGTAATCAGTAGAACCTTAGTTTTTATCTTCAGTTTCTTCTATTCTTTTATAAAAAAAATATTATCTCCACAAATCTAATATTTAATAAAATTATGTTCAGTAAATAATAAATATCTTTAATTCAAATATTCAATAAATCCCATGTTGATGATAACCTTACTTATTCTTCCTCCATCCTTATTGGAACTCTCTATTAATTTCCTCTATTTTATCTGTACTATCAGGATAATTTCTCCTCTATTTATTATAGCCTTCTCCCTCTATTTTCAAGTAAAGGGATTTTAATTTCCTTTTAAAATTAAAGAAATTAAATATGTTGAACTTCCACTTCTTCAATTTTATCCATTGGATTGTCTTTGTATAGACCTTCACCAATGAACTCCATTTAGGTTGGTGAAGTTTAGGTGAAAACTTATAAATAGATACAAATTTAAAACTAGTCAATTTTGGGTGAACCAATATTTTTCAAACTTCTATAGTGTAGCCTCTATATAAAATGTCTATTTTGAGATTACATTAAGACTGATCATGGAATATTAAAAAATTCAATGAAAAAGTACAAAACAGATTTCTCCATGCTTATCTATATGTTTATTGTTGAACTCCAAAAAATACAACACTCAAAACAGCTTCTTACATGGTGTGGGGATTCTTCTATTTCCCATTTCAGTCATTCTTACATGCAGTTCATAATAGCCTTTAAAACTCATGTTTGGTTCACTCCTCTTTGTATATTGATTATGTAATCCTAAAAAATCTTCTAATATGATTTGTTACTCATCTTATCCATGTTTTAATACATATTTCACCCACCATGTTCTTCACAACACCCAATGAAACAGTTTTATTATTGTATTAAAATCCCTAGGTATTCCATTATTTCATATAAATATTCATTTAATTCTAACACAATCTTCATTCTATTCCTAAAACTATGACAATAATTATGCATAGAACTATAGAAACATGGTATTATTTTATATTTCCCCTTTCTACAATTTTAATCCCATTTTTCACTTAGACTTATGATTTACTCATACATATATAGTAGAAATAGAATTTTGATGATTCACATCCTATTGAAATAGAAGTTTAATCATAAAAACACAATAAATGCTTCCAAGACGTGACTTTTCCTTCTCCAAACATATTCAAACCTACTTGAACCTGTTCTTAATCCAAAATATTATTATATAATTACATTAAACATCATAAAACATACTTGGAATCCAATCCCATGTATTTTATTATCAATAATTCTTATATCACTATCACTGTGTATGGTTCCCTTATGTTCAAAATCATCACATCAATATGCCTTCAATTTCTATTCATACTCTACCCACATATTATATAAATACAAGAGGAAGGGAGATCTAAATAACCATCACATGAAATTCAAATCAAAGTACAACCTTAAAATCAGAACATTTATGAAATAATATGGTATAAAATACCTATGTTGATTGGAAGCCAAGAGGAGGGCGTCGTGGTGACAAGTCATCAGAGAGGAGGATGTCGCGGTTAGAGAGGTCTCCAGGGAGGAGGGTGTCACTGTGAGAGAGTTTGTTAGGAGGAGGCACCGCAGTGAGGGAGTTCGTCGGGGGGGAGGGTGCCACGGTGAGGAGAAAATGTCAGGGAGGAGTAGTCGTCGAGCGAGGAGGGCGCCGCGGTCAGGCGAGGTCAGGGAGGAGGGTCTCACGGTCAGGCGAGGTCGGGGAGGAGAACTCTTCAGGAGGAGAATAACAGGGGAGGAGAATAAGTAGGGAGGATTGTGAGAGTAGTGAATTGGGGGACCCTAATACTAAATAGGCAAATATGTGCTATAGCCACGGTTATTAAATTAAATCATGGCAATTAGAAAGTTATATCCACAGACCAATAAAACCATGGATATAGGTCAGTGGATATAGCTTTAATTTATTGTTGTGTATAAGAGAACATCCCTAAATTATGGTGAGTATAGATAAATTATTTTATCATGAAAATAAATCTCTATCTGGATACTACAAGTGGATGTGGTTCTAGAATAGTTGTACCTAAGAGTGAAAAATCCGATATGGTGTTATGGGCCTAAATTAGGGTAACCTGGTACATGAAAATGTGCCTTACTTTACTCTTGGTTTGACACTCCTAGGGGATATAATTTGGTAAATTCATAAGCTTATTATAAACCATTACTAAGGGAACAAAAAAATAATTCCCATAAGAATATTTTATAGGATGTAGATCATCGATGACATAGACTAAATCCTATAAACTCATAAGTTATGGAGATAAATGTAATTTATAAGTTATCCATTTAATTTCATTGGATTCCCCTTTACGTTTAAAATTTTTTAAGATACTCATCATTACTTTTCCTTTCATTCTAAACAATTTCTATAAGTAGGAGGAATAATGCTAATAACTGATGCAAAGGGCAGTGTGAGGATTTACCCAATGAGATACCCAAGCCGATGGGAGTAGGAATCACAAACTTTTTCATAATACTCTATCAATTGAATCAAGTTATAAATAGAAACTTAGTCCACAAGGAGATCCCAACCCCATTAAGAGAGAGAACCCACGGTCGAGAGCATCATGTGACAAAGGCCTCCCACTTTCAGTGGATCATTTGAACTCTTAATCACATAGAAATGGATCAATTCCATAAAAAAGATCTTCTTTATCCTTTAATGTTACAAACAAAAGAAGTTTATTCTGGAAGTTTATCATATGGAGGGTAAATCTAATCATTGTTGGACATTGATCAAGAATACGAATCCTGAGGAAGAGAACAAAGAAATGTAGTGTAAGGAATTCCATAAAAAAGTTTTTCAAAAAATATTTTCCCTGCACCCTCTATCTTAATATGGAAATTTATTTCCATGAACTCAATAAAAGGTATAATGAATCTATTGCGGGATATGAGTAAAACTTCACAAGACTTTCACGATATGCCTCCAGTTTTATCATTACCCCCAAATTCAAGGTTGACCACTTCTTTGGTAGGATAAATCATAGCCTACCACTACAAAAAAAATGACCACTATAGAAGGGGTTATTTTTGACTTTAGAAAGAGTTACAACCCCTTCAAAAGACATTAGTAATGGTTATGATGAACTTCCACTAATGTTCCCGCCTACTGTTAGTAGAGGCGGTTTTGTGGAATCACTAGTAAATCCGAGATGAATTTACAAGAGGTTACACTAGAGGGGGTTTAAACCCCTTCTAATGTTGTCTAAAATTTACCACAAATGGTTGGAATTAGAGGAATTTATAACCCTAATCGCCTCTAATATAGGGATTTAGGAGAGGTTCAAACTAACCCTAATCAATCCAGTTTCCTGTCCCAGTCCCCATTCCCACCGGTCTGTTCCCCATTCCCCCCATGCACCCCAATATGGTCAATATTCCCCCTCTAGTCTGGTCTCAGGTATTTTCTCCATTCCCACAAACTCTAGGTTTATGTTCTATTCCCCAATCCCTCTCCGGTCTCTGGTCTATTCCCCTCTCCAGGTCTCTGGTCTGTTCCCCAATCCCCCTCCAGTCTCCGATCTATTCCCCTCTCCTTTGCGTGTACCCATGGCTCCAACCTCTCCTGTGCATGTCCTGATCTAGCCCCCAATATCATGTGTGTGCGCCCCAGTCCAACCACCTCTCCTGTGCATATCTCGCAGCCTACCCCAGTTCAGCCCTCTAGGTCTGGAAAATTCAAAGGGGTTCGAAAAGTTTCATACTGGCAGGATTCGAACCATATTCCTCCTCAGTATACCTCTTAAAACTAAACCACTACGGCAGATCCCTTTTTGTTTATATAGTACGTATATTATTCTACTTATATATATTGACAAGTTTATTAAAATATAAGTTATTTGCATAATATATTTAAATACATATAATAAGTTTATTAAAATATGCATATATATTAATAACCATATATATATTAACAGTCTTACACATATAATTTATATATTATTGTATTTATATATATTAAAAAATTTGTTAAAATACAAATTATTAAAAAAAAATTAAATACATATAATAAGTTTATTAAAATAAGCATACATATTGATAAACATATATATATTAAAATATTTAGACATATAATTTATATATTATTGTATTTACATATATTAATAAGTTTATTAGGATAAAAATTATTTGAGTAATATATTTAAATAAATTAAATAAATAACATGTATCTCTATTTATATTTATATATATATATATATGTATATATATATATATTTTCTGCACACCTCTATAAATTATATATTTACATTTATTTAAATAAAATTACATATGTATATATTTATAAATACATTTATATCAAACACACAAATGCAAATGTGTATTTATATATTTATTTGTAATTTTTTATATTTATTTGAGTACATGTATATAATATATATATATTTATTTATTTATTTATTTATATTTTACCCAAATATATTATGAATATATATATATATTATTTATACGTAAATAATTAATATATATATATATATTACATATTTATATGAATATAATATATTATAAATTTTATAAATACATTCATATATGTTTTAAGTATATACAATATATATATTATGAATTTTTTTAACAAAATAGTAGGGGTTCACAACCCCTCTGATCTCTTAAATTATAGGGGGTTGTGAACCCCCTCTAATGTAAGACATTAGTGGGGGTTCAAGAGGGGGTTTTGAAACCCCACTATTGTCTTGCATTAGAGGGGGTTGTGAACCCCCACTATTTTCATAAAAAAACATATTTTTTATAACACAAACACACACACATATATATATATATAACCCCTCTAAAATACTACTGAATATATATATATATGTGTGTGTGTAGAACCTATAACCTAATATATAGTTAATGTAACTAAATATATAGTGCTACCAATTATTAAATTAGATACAGTTTTAACATAATCGTCTCTAAAATCCAACCACATATTAAAAAAATGCTAAAAAATTAGAGGGGGTTGTGAACCCCCTCTAAATTTGATGATTATAGGGGGTTATAAAAGAACCCCCACTAATGATATAGAAAATTAATTTAGAGGGGGTTGTGGAGAACCCCCTCTAATGTTACAGAAAATGAATTTAGAGGGGGTTGTGCAAAACCTCTCTAAATAATCCCCTCAAATGTATTGTTTTTTTTTTGAAGCGTACGAAAAGCCTTGGAAATATGTGACATTGATAGCTATAAGGAAATTGTCTGATGTTCCCTCAAAGTTGAGATGGATTTTAGTGAATCTCAATGGTAACATGGGGATAAGAAGAAGAAAGTGGAATTTAATTCTTGAAGTCTGAGGGACAAATCCAAAGGTTCTAATAAATTTCAGCATCCAACTTATCAAATGTGTAAACTAAAGCACCCCGGAAATTGCCTAAGGGGACCAAAAAAATTATTTAGGCGTGGAAGAAAATATAGCCTAGATAATAATTTCCGACAAGATAAAACCACCAATGTGATAAATTAAAGTAATGATCTAGTAAACTCTCAACACATTGTTTATTTCTAAAACTACAAAAAATCAGGGCACTTTGTGAACTAGTAACTTAAGGAAAGGTTTTTCGAAGTAAAACAACAACCTCCAAGGCAAAAAGGGTGATCCTTTTTCATCACTACCATTGAATTGAATCCTGACAATGAATTGGTGATCGAAACATTATTTATTCATTCATGAATAGTGAATTTATTTTTCGATTCTGCTTCTACACATTCATTTATATCAAGAAATATTTGTAGAACTATTAAAACACTACCATAAATAATGGAAGTATATATTTCGGTGAAGATGGAAAATGGGAAAATTATTACATCCCATGAATATAACTCCTCCCCTATTACCATTTTTGGATTGAAATTCCTATTGAACCTTTTTATACTTCCCTTGGTGGAATTTCATGAAATTATGGGAATGGATTGGATTTCCCTATATAGACCCAACATAAATTTCCACAAGTGGTAAATCACTCTATAAATTGAGAATCAACTCCTAATTATATTCAAGTTCTAGGAGGAGGATGAATCTTCTTTAAAACCATCATCTCAAGCATGAATATTATTTACCTATGATTAAGTGTATCTAGCTCAAATTATTGATTCTAATGAAAGAACCATTCTCAAAGACATGCCTATTGTGAGTTAATTCATTGATGTGTTTCTTGAGGAATCGTATGGTCTTCCTCCTAGACGAGAGGTCTAATTTTCATTTGAACATATACCTAGTGCATTTTAAATATCCAAGACTCCATATATAATGTTTGTTGTGGAACTTAAGGAGATAAAGAATCAACTATATGATTATCTATATAAATGTTTTATATTCCCAAGTGCTTCACCATGCGGTTCATCAATCCTCTTTATCAAGAATAATAATGGTTCAATGAACCTTTTCATTGATTATTGTGATCTCAAAAAAATCATAATAAATAACAAGTAGCCATTGTCATGAATTTATGACTTGTTCGATCAGATACTGTAACATCCCAAGTAAGTAATGAATAATAGATATTTTTATCTATGTCTATTAATTATTAAGATAGTGTTTTAGAGGCTTAAAATGAAAATAAATACAATCTTATGCATGGAATACACTAATATTCTTAAAAGATTGTTTTACTGCCTTTTAATGGAAAACCCTTTTTAAATCTATCTTTTGACAATTTTATAAGCTATGTTCGTCAAAATAAACTTATTATTTATTATTGGGACATAAAAATTTACTTTGTGTGATTTTTTGGTATTTTTCCGATAAAGTTCATTTTTTAATGAATAGTGAAAAATGTTGTATTTTAATTCAAAACCTCTTTTTAATCTAATTTATTTATATGATTAGATTATATTTTGAATTGTTTTTTAAGTGAAATTAGAATATAATTTTACCATTTTATCCAATGGTGGTCATTGAAATCAATTTCACTTTGAAATTGGACTTAAACTAGTGTCAATCTTTTGATACTTATTGTTTCATAAAAACACGCTATTTGTCATGACAGTGGGAATTAGTTATTAAATTAATTAATGAAAATTACATGTTTTTAATTTTTTAAAATAGGCATCATTTTTGAATTTGGAATATCAAATATAGCTTAGGGTGAAGTTTTGGTATCTTTCTGAAAAACTTCAATTTTTGATGAATAGTGAAACCACTAAGTGGTAGTTAAAGAAACTGATTTTTCGTTTAAATGAAACTTTGACAATTCTGTGATTTGATTTTAAAAAATCCTACATACATGGTTGTCATTAATAATTAAAATGTGGTTCAATGAGATTAAAATAATTTTTTGGTGAATAGTAACTATTAAGTTTTTAATCGCGATTAGAGGTAATTAGTGTAGTTTAAGGTAAGAATAATGTTTTAATAAAATTAAATGACCTAGAAACATGTCCTACCCTTATTGGTTGTGTCATGGCCGACCCATACAAGCCATGGGTCAACTTGCGGACCCCATGGAGCCCCTTTGGTTGGGAAATGACATAAACAACTTTTTATTTAATGTTAAAGTAAAAAATGACACAAACATGAGTTATTTTACTAAAACAATTTTTACATGGGGTTATACAAGTCAGATTTTTAACTATAATTATTTATTAGAAAGATAAAAAGATTTCATACATCATAGTATTTTTTTTATAATTTTTAGACATTAAATAAATTATATTATTTATGACATCATGATGATGCAGCGATGACCTCATTATTTAATGATTTAAATAAAATGGAAAGATAATGTAAAATCTAAGACCTACACATGGCAAAAACCAAGTGGATTAGTGGATTTAGAACCCTTATCACCTTATCCTAGAATTATATCAATGTCGTACCTTTTGAGTCCGAAACTCATTTTAAAATAAAGTAACTTGTCTTTACTTTCCAAGAGTGCCCCTCCTCTCCTCTTATAAAAGGCCCCCAACTCTACCTCCTTACCCACACTCCCAAAGTCTTTGGCTCGGCCAACCCCTGTCCATTTGGTCTCTCCAGATCTCTCTCTTACTCCTTGAAGCCTCACTGTGGGCAGAAGTCTTCCTAAGGAAGCCTTTGAGCTCAAACCAAAGGGAGTCACCCGATTTTAAGGTAATGTCTTCACTTGAGTCATTTTGTTTTATTTTGCTTCTCCAGCCCCCTAAACTCTTTTTATTAATTTCTTTTGTAACAAATCTAGTATCTTCAATATACTAGGATTTTGTTATAAGAAGGATTCTAGCTACACTTACACACACCTACATCTAATGGTTAAAGAACATACTGCTTCCTTGGATGGTGAATTTATGCCTCCCGAAACGATGATTGTTCAACATTATTTTAACACCTTCAAAGGTGGACATTAAGATGAAACTATATTTATATAAGATATATAATATGTTTATGTTTTCCTTAAGATTCTGTATTTTTCATTTTTGGCATACCTTTATGGTTTCCATTATGGGAAAACGCGATATCTTCATTTAAGGAAGTGCGGACTACCGCCCTCTCAAAGTGATTTGATTCGTTAAATACCATATGTGGGACGTATAAGGGATGGAACTATGATATTATATATGATATTATACTGGAATTATAATATACGTTTATATCATTATGATTCCATTATATAAAATACAAAATAGAAATGAAAGTAGTGTTCATGTGTACGTACGGCTTACCGTCTCCATGAACGGTGCATTTCATTTCTTACCTCTAAATGATTATGTAATATTATAAATGCATGCATGTAATGGATATATATGACATATATGATATCTAAATCATGAATACCATTCTGGATATAATGCATACATGAACAAATTGTAATTATAAAGGGCTTATTTTTGACTCAGGTACTAATGATTGTTAAAACGACCGTTATTAACTTAAATAATTACATAGTGTTCATGACATGGAAATAAGTGATATAAAAGGAATAATGAACTTGAAAAAGGTTCTTAAAAAAGTAGAAATTAACTCAAGTTTATTATTCAGGAGATTAAAGAATGACTAAGTCAAGTCGGACCTGAGGTATGGGACTTCGTCTCAATCTCCTTTCATTGATGCATATTTTGTTTTATACACAACCTTCTTTTATACGGTGTATAAACCCCTTTGACTTTTACGTTTATCAAAAAAGAATCTTTTTTATACGAAGCGTTTTACTAAACGAAAAAAGGGAATGTTTTTGTCGTACGTATGCGGCGACAACAACTTCTCCGTCGCCGTGACCTTTATTTGAGTTTTGGCTTCCTCTACAAGCCATACTTTTTTTTAAAAGAAAAATAAATACCATGTTTTACTTTTATTTTATTTTGGTATTGAAAATGGTTTTCATAATGTTTTTATATCAATGTTTTGTATTGATATCTTGTGATTGAAAGGTGGAAATATTATGTTTCCTTTATGCATGTTTTATGTGATATGATTATGTTGAGGTTCTTGGGCATTATTATGAAGACTGGTGGTTCTGTGATAAACTAAGGGCGGGTGAGCCCGATATAGCTCTCCAATGCATTGGGTAATGCGAAGGAGTGAAACGTTAAGGTTTCTCCAAAGAGATTTAGGGAATATACTATGATGGGTATTCCAAACGTAACCAAGAGGGTTACTCCCTACGGAAGAATGTTATGAATGCCTCAAGTTACCTTTTTGTCTTATGATTTCTATGATTTATTCATGATTTGATGAGGTATGTTAAAGTACTTCTGTTTTATGGGTAAAGTATGATTTTATTCTTATGTATATATGTACCCATGTTTCCTTTCCATATTTTTATATCCCTTACTGAGCTTTTTATGCTCATCCCAAGTTTTTTAGAAATATTTTTCACAGGTCAAGGAAAGGTACATGATATGATAATAGTGTCAAGGAAGTGTCAAGAAAGAATCCATGTTTTATTTTAAATATGTTTCCATTGATGGGAAATAAGAATATTATCTTTATGTAATCACTTTATTTATATGTGGAATGTAATGCAAGTTTTATGATCTAATTCTCTAAAACTCTAAACCCGAAAATATCCTCAATGTGTAATCTTGTAATAACTCAAGATTAAGTAAGGTTTAAGGATGGGGCCTTATAGTTGGTATCAGAGGTCGGTTTAGATAACTTTAGGAGTTAGAATTCTATTAAATGATTATCCAAAAATATATTTTTTTATGGTCAAATTGAAGTGATATAGTATTTGAAGATTACCATGTTGCTTCATCTAAGACATGTTTGTTAAGAATGGTTTTTCGTAGAGGAAACAGAACAACTTTTCTGGGAAGGCATACAGAGGGAAATGACCTTTCAAATCAGTATCCTGAGATGGTCAGAATTGGAATTGAGCTATTTACTGCAGTGATGGCTCAGTTGAATTAGGTGATAAAATTTTGGTTGTTTTTATTGATGATATTTTGGTATTTTCACAAAGTAAAGAGGATAATGAAAGTCATTTAAGGGTTATTTAAAAAACCTTAAATGAAAAGAAATTGTATGGGAAATTCAGCAAGTCTGAGTTTTGGTTGCAACAAATTTATTTCCTTGGTCACATTGTTTCTAAAGATGGTATAATCGTTGATCCTGCAAAAACAAATGTTGTGGAAGACTGGACAAGACCCACAAATGTAACTGAGATTCGTAGCTTCATTAGTTTCGCAGGCTATTACCAAAGGTTTGTTAGAAATTTTTCATGGTTATCTAGTCCAATGACTAAGCTAACTCGGAAGGGTGTTATGTTTATCTGGACAAAATAATGTGATGATTGTTTTCAGGAATTGAAAAGAAGATTGGTGAAAGCTCCAGTTTTGGCACTACCTTCCAGGAATGGTGAGTTTGTTATCTATAGTGATGCTTCATTGAAAGGAATTGGTTGTGGCCTAATGCAGAATGATCAGGTAATTTCTTATGATTTACGATAGTTGAAAACTCATGAGGTAAATTACCCTACACATGATTTGGAATTAGCTGCTGTTGTTTTCGCTTTAAAAATTTGGAGGCATCATTTGTATGGAGTAAAGTGTGAAATATATACTGATCACACAAGTTTAAAGTATAAATTCACTCAGAAAGATTTAAACATGAGACAGAGGAGATGGCTGGAATTAATCAAGGATTATGATTGTACAATTCATTACCATCTGGGAAAAGAAAATAAAGTGGCTGATGCTTTGAGTCGAAAAAGTAATGCTTCATTAGCAATGTTGCGTTTGGAACGTGATCCTTTGGTTAAGGATTTGATGAACTTTGGCATAGATGTTGTTGGTGCAGGAAGTTCTTCTGTTTTGTTTCAGGTATCAGTGATATCATCTCTATCAGATAGAATCAAGCAAGCACAGAAGCAAGACAGTGAGTTGCAGAAAAAGGTAGAGCTGGTTCAGAAAGGTAAGTTGCCTGAATTCAACATTGATAATGATTGCGTTTTGAGATTTGGGAAGAGATTGTGTGTGCCTTGTGATTCACAGTTGAAGAGAGAGTTGTTATGTGAAGCTCATAGTTCTCCGTTTTCAGTTCATCCTGGCAGTACTAAGATGTACAGAGATCTGCGGGAGTATTACTGGTGGGATGGAATGAAAAGAGATATTGCTGATTTTACTGTGAAGTGTTTGACATGTCAACAGGTTTAAGCAGAGTGGCAGTTACCGAAAGGGATGCTTCAGTCTTTACCAGTTCCAGAGTGGAAATGGGAGAATATATCCATGGACTTTGTTGTGGGATTACCGAAGAAATCTAGAGGTAATAATGCAATCTGGGTTATTGTTGATCGCTTGACTAAATCTGCTCATTTCCTTTCTATAGAAGATGCCTTTTCCCTAGATCAACTTTCCCGTTTGTATCTTAAAGAGATAGTCAGGTTACATAAAGTTCCCCTCTCCATTGTATCTGATCGTGATCCCAGGATCACTTCTAACTTTTTGGAAGGCCTTCAGAAGTCGTTGGGTACTGAATTAAATTTTAGTACAGCACTTCATCCTCAATCAGATGGGCAGTCAGAATGAAAAATTAAGACCTTGGAGGATATGCTACGATCTTGTTCGATGGATTATCAGGTAAGTTAGTACCAACATCTTTCTTTGGTTTAATTTTCATATAATAACAGTTTTCATTCTAGTATACAGATGGCACCATTTCAGGCATTATATGGGAAGCGGTGTTGAACTCCAGCATTTTGGGATAAAGTGGGTGAAAGGAAGTTGATGGGACCAGAATTGGTAGAAGAGTTGGTAGAAAAATTTCAGCTGATATAGAAACACATGAGAATAGTTCAGAGTAGGCAGAAGAGTTATGCGGACAACAGGAGGAATGATCTCTCTTTTGAGGTAGGTGATCATGTTTTTCTCAAAGTATCACCATGGAAAAGTGTGATGCGATTTGGTAAGAAAGGAAGGCTGAGTCCAAGGTTCATTAGACCATATGAAATTCTGGAGAGAGTTGGATCTGTTGCTTACCGAGTGGCTTTACCTCCGAGTTTATCTCATGTACACAATGTTTTTCACGTTTCGATGTTGAGAAAGTACATGCTAGATCCATCTCATGTTTTGAGTCTAGAGGTAGTTCAGCTGGAAGAGAACCTATCTTATGAGGAACAATCGGTCCAGGTTCTTGACCACAGGGAGCAAGTGTTACGGAATAAGGTGATTAATCAGGTAAAGGTTTTTTGGAAAAACCACATGATGGAAGAGGCAACATGGGAATCTGAAAATGCAATGAGGGATAAGTACCCCCATTTATTCGATAAGTAAATAAATTAGGGGGACGTAATTTTCCAAAGGGGGGAAGGATGTAACATCCCAAGTAAGTAATTAATAATAGATATTTTTATCTATGTCTATTAATTATTAAGATAGTGTTTTAGAGGCTTAAAATGAAAATAAATACAATCTTATGCATGGAATACACTAATATTCTTAAAAGATTGTTTTACTAACTTTTAATGGAAAACCCTTTTTAAATCTATCTTTTGAAAATTTTATAAGCTATGTTTGTCAAAATAAACTTATTATTTATGATTGGGACATCAAAATTTACTTTTTGTGAATTTTTGGTATTTTTCCGATAGAGTTCATTTTTTAATGAATAGTGAAAAATGTTGTATTTTAATTCCAAACCTCTTTTTAATCTAATTTATTTATATGATTAGATTATCTTTTGAATTGGTTTTGAAGTGAAATTAGAATATATTTTTACCATTTTATCCAATGGTGGTCATTGGAATCAATTTCACTTTGAAATTGGACTTAAACTAGTGTTAATCTTTTGATACTTATTGTTTCATAAAAACACGCTATTTGTCATGACAGTGGGAATTAGTTATTAAATTAATTAATAAAACTTACATGTTTTGAATTTTGTAAAATAGACATCATTTTTGAATTCAGAATATCTAATATAGCTTAGGGTTAAGTTTTGGTATCTTTCTGAAAAACTTCAATTTTTGATGAATAGTGAAACCACTAAGTGGTAGTTAAAGAAACTGATTTTTCGTTTAAATGAAACTTTGCCACTTCTGTGATATGATTTTAAAAAAATCCAACATACATGGTTGTCATTAATAAGTAAAATGTGGTTCAATGTGATTAAAATAATTTTTTGGTGAATAGTAACTATTATGTTTTTAATCGCGATTAGAGGTAATTAGTGTAGTTTAAGGTAAGAATAATGTTTTCATAAACTGAAATGACCTAGACACATGTCATAACCTTATTTGTTGTTTCATGGCCGACCAAGACAATCCATTGGTCAACTTGGGGACCCCATGGAGCCGCTTTGGTTGGGAAATGACATAAATAACTTTTTATTTATTGTTAAAGTAAAAATGACACAAACATGAGTTATTTTACTAAAACAATTTTTAAATGGGGTTATAAAAGTCATATTTTTCACTATAAATATTCATTAGAAAGATAAAAATATTTCCTACATCATAGTATTTTTTTATAATTTTTAGACATTAAATAAATTATATTATTTATGACATCATGATGATGCATCGATGACCTCTTTGTTTAACGATTTAAATAAAATGGAAAGATAATGTAAAATATAAGACCTACACATGGCCAAAACCAATTGGATGAGTGTATTTCTAACCCTTATCACCTTATCCTCGAATTATATAGATGTGGCACCTTTTGAATCTGAAACTCATTTTAAAATAAAGTAACTTATCTTTACTTTCCAAGAGTGCCCCTCCTCTCCTCTTATAAAAGGCCCCCACCTCTACCTCCTTACCCACACTCCCAAATCCTTTGGCTCGGCCAACCCCTGCCCATTTTGTCTCTCCACATCCCTCTATTACTCCTTGAAGCCTCACATTGGGCAGAAGTCTTCTTAAGGAAGCCTTTGAGCTCAAACCAAATGAAGTTACCCGATTTTAAGGGAATGTCCTCACTTGAGTCCTTTTGTTTTATTTTGCTTCTCCAACCCCCTAAACTCTTTTTATTCATTTCTTTTGTAACAACTCCAGTATCTTCAATATACTAGGATGTTGTTATAAGAAGTATTCGAGCTACACTTACACACACCTACATCTAATGGTTAAAGAACATACTGTTTCCGTGGATGGTGAATTTATGCCTCCCGAAACGATGATTGTTCAACATTCTTTTAACACCTTCAAAGGTGTCCATTATGATGACACTATATTTATATATGATATATAATATGTTTATGTTTTCCTTAAACTTATTTATTTTTCATTTTGGTCATACCTTTATGGTTTCCATTATGGGAAAACGCGATATCTTCATTTAAGGAAGTGCGGACTACCGCCCCCTCAAAGTGATTTGATTCGTTAAATACCATATGTGGGATGTATAAGGGATGGAACTATGATATTATATATGATATTATACTGGAATTATAATATACCTTTATATAATTATGATTCCATTCTATAAAATACGAAATAGAAATGAAAGTAGCGTTCATGCGTACGTACGGCTTACCGTCTCCATGAACGGTGCATTTCATTTCTTACCTCTAAATGATTATGTAATATTATAAATGCATGCATGTACTGGATATATATGAAATATATGATATCTACATCATGAATACCATTCTGGATATAATGGATACATGAACAACTTGTAATTATAAAGGGATTATTTTTGACTCAGGTACCAATGATCGTTAAAACGACCGTTATTAACTTAAATAATTACATAGTGTTCATGACATGGAAATAAGTGATATAAAAGGAATAATGAACTTTAAAACGGTTCTTAAACAAGTAGAAATTAACTCAAGTTTATTATTCAGGAGATTAAAGAACGACCGAGTCAAGTCGGACCTGAGGTATGGGACTTCGTCTCAATCTCCTTTCATTGAGGCATATTTTGTTTTATACACAACCTTCTTTTATACGGTGTATAAACCCCTTTGAATTTTACGTTTATCCAAAATGAATCTTTTTTATACGAAGCGTTTTACTAAACGACAAAAGGGAATGTTTTTGTCGTACATATGCGGTGACAACGACTTCTCCGCCGCCGTGACCTTTATTTGAGTTTCGGCTTCCTCTACATGACATGCTTTTTTTTAAAAGAAAAATAAATACCATGTTTTACTTTTATTTTATTTTGGTATTGAAAATGGTTTTCATAATGTTTTTATATCAATGTGTTGTATTGATATCTTGTGATTGAAAGGTGGAAATATTATGTTTCCTTTATGCATGTTTTATATGATATGATTATGTTGAGGTTCTTGGGCATTATTATGAAGACGGGTGGTTCCGTGATAAACTAAGGGCGGGTGAGCCCGATATAGCTCTCTAATGCATTGGGTAACGCGAAGGAGTGAAACGTTAAGGTTTCTCCGAAGAGATTTAGGGAATATACTCTGATGGGTATTCTAAACGTAACCAAGAGGGTTACTCCCTACGTAAGAATGTTATGAATGCCTCAAGTTACCTTTATGTCTTATGATTTCTATGATTTATTCATGATTTGATGAGGTATGTTAAAGTGCTTATGTTTTATGGGTAAAGTATGATTTCATTCTTATGTATATATGTACCCATGTTTCGTTTCCATATTTTTATATCCCTTTCTGAGCTTTTTATGCTCATCCCAGGTTTTTTTTGAAATGTTTTTCACAGGTCAAGGGAAAGGTACATGATATGATGATAGTGTCAAGGAAGTGTCAAGAAAGAATCCATGTTTTATTTTAAATATGTTTCCATTGATGGAAAAGAAGAATATTATCTTTATGTAACCACTTTGTTTATATGTGGAATGTAATGCAAGTTTTATGATCTAATTCTCTAAAACTCTAAACCCGAAAAGATCCTCAATGTGTAATTTTGTAATAACTCAACAGTAAGTAAGGTTTAAGGCTGGGGCCTTATAGATACATATAGAAAAATACTCCTCCAACGTAGATCTTCGGTCATCATATTACCAAGTAAGGGTGAAGGAAGATATCCCCAAGACTACTTCTCATACAAGGTACGGGCACTATGAGTTCATAGTGATGTATTTTACAATCACTAATTCTCCATCAATATTCATGGACTTGATGAATAGAATATTTATATATTACCTAAAGAAATTTTTGGTATTCATTGTATATGATATTCTAATATACTCCAAAACCAAGGAGGAGCATGAGGAGAATCTGAGCATTGTGATAAGCACCCTAAAAAAGGAGAATATCTATGAAAATTAAAACATGTGTGAGTTATGTTTAAGGAAGTCTCATTATTGGGGAATATCATAACAAGACATGGGATATCTGTGGATCCTTCCAAGATAAAAGAAATTGAGGTATGGCCAAGGCCAACATCTGTGATAGATATCCATATCTTCCTTGGGTTATTTGAATATTATCACGGATTTGTGAGTAATTTCTCATGACTTTTAAACCCTCTCACCAAGCTAACTCTGAAAGGAGTCAAATTTTCTTGGAATGATGAATGTGAAGAAATATTCATAGATTTGAAAATGAGTATTTTCACCGCCCCTGTGCTCACACTACCCACAAGAAGGGATCTTTTTGTAATTTCTAGTGATGCTTCAAATAAGGGATTGGGATGTGTGTTGATGCAAAATGACAAATTCATTGCCTACACCTCAAGGCAGTAAAAAATTCATGAGAAAAACTATCTCACACATGATCTGATGTTAGCAGCTGTGATCTTTACTTTGAAATTTTGGCGGCATTATCTCTTTAGTGAGAAGTTTTAAATATATACAGATCACAAAAGTCTCAAATATATATTCACATATATAGATATGAATATGCTCCAATGAAGATAGTTAGAGATTATTGAGTATTACGACTGCTAAATTGACTACCATCTTGGGAAATCTAACAAGGTGGTGGATTCTCTAAGTATAAATGACCCAACAATTAAATCATTAATAAGAATTGAGAAGGATCTGATCATATTAGATTTGAAGAGGATAAACATGGGAATCATAAAGAAAGGAACATCATCAATCCTTTCACAAATGATTGGTTAACCATCTATTTTGGAAAGGTTAAGGATTATCAAAAAAGATTATGTGGTAATTTAGATTAAAGTGGAGACAATCGAAAAAAGAAAATACATGGAGTTCAATGTTAATGAAGAAAGAATTATGAAATTGGGATTGAGACTATGTGTTCCATCAAATCCTAAGTTAATGAAATAACTTTTGGATGATGCACATAGTTTGAATTTCTTTATTCACCCAGGAAACACAAATATGTATCAAGATATCTGATAGCACTATTGGTGGGATAACATGAAGAAGGAGATCACATAATATAATTCAAAGTGTCTAGTGTCTTAGAAAGTTAAGGCTGAAAGATATAATTCTAAGGGGATGATTCAACCATTACCCATACTAACATGTAAATGGGAAAACATCACCATGGAATTTTTCACTATTATTCTGAAGACATCTAAGGGAAACAATTCTATATTGTTTATTGTGTATCATTTTACATAAACTGCACACTTCATTGCAGTTTTATAGGATTTTTCACTGGATCAATTGGAAAGGATATACATTAGATAATTGGTAAGGTTACATGGAGTACCACTATTGATTATGTCTGATAAAGATCTAAGATTTGCCTCTATGTTTTAAAAGAGAATCTAGCGTGATCTAAACACTGATCTAAACATTATTTCGGCTTATCATCCCCAAAATGATGGTCAATATGAGCAGACAATCCAAACACTTTAGGACAAGGTGTGATCTTGCTCAATGGACTTCAAAGGCATATGGGATCAACATATTCCTTTCATGGAGTTCTATTAAAAAAATTATATTCGAGCATCCAAATGGACCCTTATGAATCCCTTTATGAAAAGAGGTACATAAAATTGGCATATTGGGATTAATATGGAAAAGGAAAACTTCTCGGTCCAAAAATAGTTGAAGAAGTGGTGGAGAAGTTTAAGACTATACAGCAACAAATAAAAGATACTCAGAGTAAACAAAATATATATTCTAACAATAATCACCAAGACATAGAGTTTTCTATTTGAGAAATGGTATTCCTATGAATATCTCCAGGGAAAATAGTAACAAGGTTTAGGAAGAAATAAAAGCTTAGCCCAAGGTACATCAGCCCTTTTGAGATCCTTGATCACATTAGAGTAGTGGAATATCGACCAGCACTCCTACTGAATATGTCTCAAGTACATGATGTATTCCATGTATCCCTCTTAAGTAAGTATATCCCAGACCCATCACATGTACTCCATCAATATTTATACCATTGTAGAATTACTTTTCCTATGATGAGTGGTTGGTGAAGATCTTAGATCATAGAGAAAAATATATATGAAATGAGACAATACCCCTTGTCAAAGTGTTGTGGAAAAACCACAAGTTTGAAGAAGAAACATGGGAACCAGATAAGGAGATTAAGTAGAGTTACCCTCATCTATTTTATTGTGGGAAAATAAAATTTTGAGGGTGAGATTTTTTAAGGGGGGAAGGTTGTAACGACCCAAACTATTATGAATAAAATTCCCATTTTTTATTCAATGGATATTGAAAACACATGCACTTATTATGTTTTATTTTATCCAATTGTATTTAAATGAAAACTAAATATCATTACCATTGATAATATAGTCGTTTAATAGAGATCACATAACTTGTATTAATATAGGGTTTTAACATATCCTTTTGACATAGACCAAGGAAGTGATGGCCTCATCCAGTAGTATTGTACCCTATGAAGCCCATTTATTATAGATTTTGAGGGAGAAAACATTTGTAGGATTTTCCCTATACCAATCCCAAGACAAGACCAAAAAACTTAAGCATGAGTAAAATCATTTATGGTAAAATTTCAATCTCATCGAGATCATGGCCCAAACCATTTTCATTAAACAGCCCCATTAAAGCCCCACCATCATGCACCTTAATATTTGGTCTTATTATGGTGTAATAAAGGGATATTTATCAAGACCATATCAATATTAATATATACATAATTTTTTATATAGAATAATGAATATATTTTCTTTATATTAATGTAACTTTGTAAAGGATTGTTAAAGCACAAATAGTATTTTTGGTTAATATTAAAATTCAATTACGAAATCTATTTTGATGAATTAATTGATTTTTGAAATAAATAATATTTTAATTAAATATTATTATTAAATTAATTTTATTAAATATAAATAATCATATACTTTTCATTATGTCAAATGTAAATTTTATTAGGGTTCAAAAATTATTGTCAAAAAAACTCATCATTTTCAATAAATATTAGTATTTATTTTTTAAATTGAAAATTTACATGTTTAGAAAATTATTTACAAAAATTGAATATTATTTTTGGAATCAAGATGTCAAAATTATCCAATGATTAATTTTTAATACTTTTCTGAGACTGTCAACTTTTTTGGTAAAAATTAAATACCATATAAATATACGATTTGTTTTATGACATCATAATGGGCCAATAATGAGGTAATAAATACTATAAAAGGTATATTCGGCCAAATATATGCTTTATATTTAAAATAATATAATTTTAAGTTTATTTTATTTATTTTATCAAGCCTTAGTGAATCCTCCAAGACTTATAATATATTTTATGGTTTTAAAATTATTTCATTGAAAGTGTGACTCACCTATACATAAGCAAGGGAAATATTTTGTTATCTTTGGACCATTTCCTCATAAAATAATATATATCACTCCCCTTTTTTATAAACCATTTTCAAAAACCATGGGATATTTTTTTGGTTTTGAATATTTTATTATGTAGTGTCCAAAACCAAAATAACAAAAAACATATCCCTTATTTCCTATATAAACCCACCCATCTCCCATTTCTCTGCACTAAAACTCCATTAAGATCATAAAAACACTACTGTATACTCCCTATAGTCTTACCAAGGTTCCACTAAGCTCCCAATAATCCTCTCCTAATACTTTGGATTTGCACGTCCAAGTAATAGATTTCTCTCCTCACCTTTGAATTCAAGCACTGTATTTGAGATTAGTTCTTTTAATTTCAATCCAATGTATTTACATCAATTTTTAATCATTACCTTACTATACAATTGATTTTATTTTCATTAATTATCATTTATTTCCACTCATTTGGACCCATACCTAAGTTGTTACTATGCCAAAATTATGTAAGGGATTTCTCTCCTCACCTTTAAATTCAAGCACCTTCTTTGAGATTAGTTCTTTTAATTTAAATTTCTTGTATTTAAATTCATTTGTAATAATTAACTTACTTTAAAATTGATGTTATTTTTATTATTGATCATTTATTTCCCCTCATTTGTACCCATAACCAAGTCGTTACTATGCCGAAATTCCATAAGGGAATTTCTCTCCTCACCTTTGATTTCAAGCACCTTATTTGATATTAGTTATTTTAATTTAAATTTTATGTATTTACATTCATTTTTAATCATTAAATTAATATCAAATTTAAATTATTTTTATGAGGGATTGTTTATTCCCCCTCATTTGGACCCATTCCTAATTAGTTACTATGCTAAAATTATGTAACAGATTCTCTCTTCCCCTATTTTAATCAAGCACTTCATTTATGATAAGCCTTATTAGTTTCCATTTTCTTATATTGGGATACATTATTACCTATCATGCTTACTATCAATTTTTTTATAAATTATAATATCCCCTTTCTCTCTCATTTAACACTCATAATAACCTTTACATACACCCATTACTATGTCGACATTTTGTAAGGGTTCTTTTTTTCTCCTCTTTCTCAAGATTATTTATTGGGTTACGTCGTCTATTTCCAATTACTTATGTTAGGGAATTTACTTGCATGTCCCTCTTACTATAACTTTCATGTATAAATGATGAGATACCCTTTTCTCTCTCATCAGCCCATTTTATGAATTTATATATGATGTTTTTATGCTACCGAAATCGCACCACGATATACCATGCCAAAATAAATGTGTAGTGAATACCATTCCCATTTATCTATCAAGGGTATTCACCTTTATGAACATACTAATTTTGTTTAGGGACTTACATTTTTTTATTCCACATTTTGATATCATGTAATAAAATTATTATTTTGAATGAACCCATGTTATATGATCTATGTGGAACACTTAATAATGATATTGAAATGATTATGAAGGCTGTTCTCTGATAGTGCTTTAATGCATTAGGTATTGTTTAGTTTCATAATACTTCATGTGAAATAATCTTTGAATCATATTCCGTCATGTGGAATAATATTTGACTCATGATCCACCATTTACAATGAGATTTTCCTCATTCTATTTTATGTGCAAAGAGCTTTGACTCATAATCCTCCATGTGCAATGAGATTTGACTCATGATCCTTCATGTGCAATGAGTTTTGACTCATTCTCCTCTAAGTTTAGTGAGATTTAACCCATGATACCCCATGTTCAATGATATTTGACTCATGCTCCTCCATGTGAAATAATTCTTAACTCATGCTAATATCATGTTTTATTTTGTATCCACTTTCCCAATCTTATGATTATCATGCTATATCATGCCTTATTATTCATATTCATTTTATGTTCCATTGATATTCCTATTGTCTAAAATTTATTATATTCCTTGTTTTATGCCTTTTTTTATTCCCTTATTGTGCCTTACAGCTTACCCATTTCTTTTGTATTCCCTCAGGTTTTCCCATATAGTGTTAATTATGAAGGAATGTGGTGGTCATGTAAAAGATGTTTTCGATAAAGATGTTTCTTTTTAAGTTTTATGTTGTTATGTAATGTACCTAATTTCAAAAAGAAACTATACCTATTAATCTTTTTTGTTTTATTAAGTTAAATTTTATGTAAAAAATAATTTTTAAAAATGATATAAAGTGTAGGGTTGTTATAGAGCCTATGCTCAAGATGATTGTAGTAGCGGTTTTTCTTTTTTGTATATTTTTCCAGCATGTAGTATATTCTTGTACCCCCAGTTCTCCATACTAAATTTTTTATAGACATATGACATATCATCATCATGATCTTTTGTATGTATTACTATTTATCCAGCATCCATCAGTAATTATAACCCTTGAATGATTTATTTCCCTTATTTTTTACTTATGTAGTTTTTCATTTGTTCTTCCACCATTTATTTTCTAAAAATTGCCAATTTTCATACTATGAATTATGGGGGAATAGTCTCCCCAGAGACATTCCCTATGCCCTCGCTATAAATTGGAATCATGTGGTGTTCGTGGAGGTGCTCTAGAGGTCTTGTGGCCTACCATCTCAGGGCACTATTGAGTGGAACCTGGGGTGGGACACTATATAGGTCATCCATATGTCTCTTATGATTCATCATTCTAGGGACTCGCTTGTTAATAGTGTACCTTCTACTTATGATTTAATCATTTTTATCCTTCCTTGAAATTTAAATTGATGATGTTTTTTTTGAAATATGAATTTGAATAAGTCTTGGATTTTTGAGAATTTGGGTTAATAAAAAAATTAAAAGTGTAAATTATTGTGTTTTGAAAATGGATAATTTTCAAATGAGTTACCTTGGGTTTCACATTGTATGTTTTATTTAAGAAAGGAAATGGGAAATTGTGTAACCTATAGGGACTTTAGGAATGTGTGTCCCTAGTGTTATGATCAGACCCTATGTGTGGATGTTTTAGGAACTGAGAGTTCCCTAGTTTGTTGCCTTGGTTGTGGTTCATGATAATATTTAGGTATTGGTGTATGATAAAATATATGTGCTTATTTTTCCCTCAATAGGTTCATGTCCTTGGGTTATGAGATGTTGTCTGGAAATGTGGGTGTTATTACACTTACGGGTTGTGACTGTGTGAGTCGTGCCTTGGATCATAGATTGGGTTTTGGGATTGTAGTTCCAATGTGTGTGTATAGGTATCCTTGGTGTGAATACTAGAGTATATGTTCACTGGGGTGTGTTATATATGGTGTTTTTTAGATTGGGGATAGGAATGATTCCCATGATTAGCAATTGGTTTGAAGTTTGATGTGTATAGCTTAGAGAGAGAGCCAGTTACCTGTGCCTAATGTGACTCCAGTTTAGAGAGTTGGTATCATTTGAATTTTTAGGTGTCCTGGGAGAGTGTTCAGTGGGGATTTCTAGTTCTTTTGGGTGTGTTAATAACAATTTGATGTGTTTGTATTTGTCAGTGGTGCACATAGAGTGATGTCTAGTATGGGTTTATCCTAGAGGGATAATTGTGGAAGTTAATAGTTTGGTATATTTTGATAAATTTGTGGTTATGAGATGAATGTTTTGGGGTAAAGTTGAGGGTAACCCTGTGGGAGGTTGGCCCAGTGTTGAAGGTGCCTTAGCGTGTGGAGCACAAGTGCTTTCTTCAGAGGTGGAATCTATACACAGTTGGTTTCATCAAATTTTTGTTAAAAGTTCATGGTTATTCCTTGGTTTCATTCTATGAGAGTCACCTTAGTTATTATAGTTATTTGTAGTATTGGTGTTGAAATTTTGGATCATTTAAATGTTTGAACCATCTTTTTTTACGATGATTAATGGAGGAATCGATGTTGATTTTGAGAAGATAATAAAATGGTGACCCAAGCATGGATGAATTCTTTTGTTACGGAAGTGACACTTGGTCTGAGGGGTGTTCATGTCTTTAAGAAAGTTTGAATGAATGGTTTGGTTTTTGGTTGAAAACATATAGAATCACTTGATCACTATGAGGCTAACATACCAGGAGGCATGGTCAAATGAGTAAGTAAGAATTTGGGCTTATCTATGGTGATGTTCTGCTCGTGTGATCTAGAGTCGGGTTCAGTGTGTGTTGGAAAGACAGTGTGAGTCCTGGAGGGATCTGATGAGGTCTATATGTGGGCATGTGCTGGGAGGTAATGATACCATTGGGGATGGGTGAACAGGTGGATGCAGATAAGAATCTATCATTTTATGTGAATCCAAAGTGGGAAGCATGGTTAGGAGAGATTCGATTTGGTTTTTTATCTGTTAAATGAGTTTTTGTGTTCTATTGTGAATCTCAAAAGTTGTGTTGGATGAAATCTTGTGGGGTAATGATAGTATTGCTACAGTGAATGTTGGGTCATGAGCACTTAGAATAGGTTTTTGAATTGCTAGTGAGTTTTGGGTAGAAATCCTACATGATTTGTGGTATCTGGGTCTTAATGAGATGTTTTTGAGTAGGGAATCCCAAGACTTTTGGTAGGATATGGTGTCCCTGTGGTGGTAGGTGACACCAGTGATGGATATTTTGTGGTAGTTTTCATCTATGACTTATTAGAAAACTTTTAACTAATTATGATCATTCCAAATATCATGACATCGTCCTGGGTACACTGACAGAGCTCATTATTTAAACCAATATATCTAAATGTGTTTTGGTTGGATATGGAACCTATTGAAGGATATGATCATGAAATGATATATCTAGAGTTGGATTCTAATAGGTAAACCTTCAACCCTTTTGGGTGAGGTCCTCGTGATGCACTAGGTGTTGACGAATCCCATCAGCACCATTCTCAAAATTTGGGATTAGGTAGTGGTTGATGATGTTTTCTTTTTCCTATAGAAGATAGATGATCATGTCCTATTTTTTGGGTTCATCTTGTGGTTGAAGAATGATCCATGGTGTTTAGAATTGATTGAGGAGAGTGGTTAAAACAATAATCTTTATTTGGATAGCGGTATGTCAGTCATGGATGTATGGGTATGACTGTGGAGTGATAATGGTATGATCACAGTGCCAATGAAAAATCTTTCAGATACATATTTGGTTACCATCATGAACACCAAGTGGGGTTTTGATGTTATGGTTGATCAAGATGAGTGATGGATTCAAGATTGGTCTAGTTCTAAAAGTAATATGAATGGTCATATTAGAGATGTGTTAATGGATTTTGTAGATCATGAAAATTGTTTGATGATTAGTGGATGCGAGGATGGTAGAGTTTTATCAAAAATTGGGGAATGAATTTGGTGGGTGCGATGGATGATGGTGGTATGAATTAAGTGACAGGGAACCATGGGTGAGTGTAAGGGGTAGTGTGTTAACAAAATGAGATTGGTGTTTTGGGACAAGTTAGAGAGATGGTCCAACATTATGTGGTAAAAAGGAAGATATGTGCTAAGCTACAAGCTATGTAACATCTTGACCCGTGTTCCACTTAAACCATTCCCTGATCCAGTGGGAAACATGGCCTCAAGTGCACCTCCATGTATGCCAGAGGCTAATGACTAGAAGCGAGGGTGAAAATGTGATACAGTGGGGAGACTATACCCTCTAATAAAAGTGTAACAGAATATAAAAAATATATAATTCAATAGTGGAAGCCTAATATCAACATTTTTAATCAATAATCTGTAGAAGTGTAATACAAACAGAAGAGAATAAATATAGTAGTAGAAGAATAAACAGATGAAAAATGAATAATAATCAAATTCCACTAGGAAGAGTTTGATACATGGATGAATGGCATATTGATAAAAAAAATATAATAAGGGATAGGTATAAAATCATTCTATTCAATGAGTAAAAAAAGAAAAAAAGTTTCTCCACTATAATCTTGAGCAAACACCCGATCCCCTGTTCTTAAGCTCTAACTGAAAGCAAAAAAATATCAATAATATATATAAGGTAGATTTGCCTTATCCATACCAATGGGAAGATAATCTTCTTGGGTACCATAGGCAGCCTGAGTGCATTGTGAGATAAAAATCTCAGTAGGCCACCACCAATGATGTCTATGTGTAATCCAACCAATTCTCATAACTAAACAATGTGTATATATAAATACAATGTAAAAGAAATGATGAATAAAATAAATAATCAAGCTGCTCATGTTCCTAAAGGACACTCAATTGCTCTACATACTTTAGCTCATGGCTGGGAATCCTCTAATAAGTCACTATATATATATATATATTAATAGTAAACATATATAGTATAAATATATATATATATATTTCATCCACTAATATGAACCTTGTACATGCGGGCATAAGTACCCATATACCTGGAGTACTAGTGCTGGATGGATTGGGCCATAACTCAGACATCCCCGACCATTATAACGAGCCTATAAGCTCAATCCAAAGGGTGCATTCCCTACATCCCAATAAGAGTGTGAGACATCATTCATGACTCTTGGTATGGTGAGTTAGACATCATTTCATTGCTCTAATAGAGACATGGTGCATAAATCCTAATGCCCAACTAGAGTCAACAGTGTGAGACATCATTCTCAATAGTTGATGTAATGGTGCATGATACAATCATGCTCAAAAAGTACCTTACAATCGTATCACATCCTGTATGAAGGTGTATTTATATTTATAAAAGTTAGAATAAGGAAATAACTCTCATGCTTCATGTTCATCAAGCCCATATATATAACCAAGTAATAATAATCTTTACACATATAAACATTTAAAAAGGAAAGTAATAATGGGAATGTCTATTCCACCTTCTATTCATTAAATTTAAAATATTCATTTCATCAATGGAAAATAAAACCAACCTACATAATCCATTCCATTTTAATCAATTAATTCATTTAAGGAAGGGTAGTTCATCAGGAACAAACCTTGTAATTTAATACATGACATTCAATTTCCATTTAATTCACTAATCCAAGTGAATTCATGTTATATATCTCATTAGGCATTTAAAGGTACCATAGTAAAAAAAATCAACTGCCTATAGTGGAAATTCCAAATATAAGTGGTAAAAACACCTAAGAGGTGCTTTGGGTTCCATTAAATACTCATGTTTCAAGGGAAAATTTATTTAATAGATAATCCAAAAACTAATTAGGTGTTATGAGAAAATAAGGAATTGACCATTAAGGGGAAACTCTACATGGTGCACCCAAGGGTGTCTCTATATGGAATCAAAACCCCTCTAAACCAGAACACATGGATTAAAAGGCATAAATCAAGGTGTAATGATCAAATTGACATGAAGAACTTAATATAAATGGTATGCTTAGAAAAATATAGCATGAAACACATTGAAATAATTACAAATAATCTAAAATAAAAGGAAAAGTGATGTGACCACCTACCTCAGGGTAATACAAAATTCCTCACTCGATATTGGCCTCATATTTGAAACATGATAGGAGAAATATATGAAACGGTCTAACTCCCTGAAAATAGGGAACACAATATTGCACCCAAATAATGTGATGGATTCATAGGAAAACTGAAATATGAATGGATTGGATTATAGAACATACCAAGACGGATCTAATCCTTCAATGGATCAACAAACAAACTTTGGATCGGGGATTTTCTTCAAAGCCTTGATTGGGAGATTTCGGACCTCACGAGAGGAGGGACCTCATTTCATCCACTAGAGGAAGAAGGTGGAAAAAATAGGCTTAAGAGTTAAATAAAGGGTATAATGATCTTTTTGCCCAAAATATTAGTAGTTCATAGTTTTCCCACATAGTTTAGAAAAACTGTGCACAAACTATGCTACAGCCACTGCTTAAGTGATGGTAATTGTCTTCACTAAACTTCTTTTTACATATTCTATTACCACCTTTGGTCAAATAATAATAATTAAAATATAATAAAACTAGTATATAAAATATATTAATATTTTATTATGTTTATTTCATAACCTATATTCATATCCTCTTCTATTAAATGGGAACCAAAATTGTTGGTCGTGTGCGCAGTGGACTACTACCTCACGAACGGATGTAATTAAATTTTCATTACCGCCTCTAAAGGGTGGATATAATGATCTATTTAAAATATATATGTGAATATTATGCCCTAAATATACATATAGATTTATAATATCACATCTAACTTCTTACCTTTGAACCCATTGGCAATCAATAATGTCTCTTTTGTATACGGTGGACTACCGCCTTGCGAACCGATTTGAGGTGTTTTTCATTTCTATTTTAATTGGATAGTAATAAGGATATATTTGAAGAATATATATATATATGATATATATTATATAATAATTATTCTATAATGGTTGTAATATTATTTACCTTCCTTTCATTTATTCCATTTAAAAATGGAGACATCGTTCAAGGGTATGTACGGCCTACTATCTCTATGAATGGTGTAATACATTTTTTTCATTTATAACTTTTATGGGTGTCTATAAATAACTATATAATTAATATATATAATAATTATATCATTTTTTAAATTATTTAGGTTATTTAAACATAAAAAAATTTAAAATTACCAAAACTATAAAATAAAAACATACATTAAAAATGAAGAATATATCACCCAAAACAATGATTTTAAAAAATATTTATTAATAAATTGGTGATAAAAGGTTATGAGTAAATAATATATTGTATTATATATAATAGTCTCGTTATATAATATATGTATTATAAACCTATATTTATTACACAAGAGTTCTGAATTTTTACGATAAAATTTAATACTTGAGGTAAGGGATTTATGTCTCACTTTTATTTCTATGAGAGACATGTCATATTCACCACTTGTTTTTTTATGGTGTATATAAATCCCATGAATATATTTTGTTATTAATGTTATGAAAATTACTCAAATTATCATATCAAACTAATTTTATTAATATCATGGTGAATATTATTCTAATGTTACCAAAGTGGTATAGGTTTTATGTTACAATCTCATTATTTATCGAGATTCTTTATGATTATGCTTCTAATGATATAATATTACAATATATATCTCAAGAAACTCATTATTTTTATTTTAATATGATTATTTGTATATAATATATTTTTTCATTTGATTTTCATTTCTCTATGGTCTTAAGAGAAAAAATATATATTTTTAAGAAAAAATGACTTTATCACTTCGATCAAAAATCATCTTTCTTCTATGTCTATGTTTTTTAAAAATGATTTATAGAATGTTTTTAAAATTAAAACTTTATTTTTTAAATCCTTTTTTTCAATTATTGAATTATTAAAAAAATAGTTTAAAACGAATCATCATGTATTTTTCCAAAAGAATATATTTTGAATTTTTATCAAAAATTTGAATGGAATCTAAATTTTTATATATATGGCTTAAACGATGTTTCTCGCAGACATGAATGCTAAATAATGAAAATTTTACATGAAAATTTTCTATGTATATTTTCGATAAAAATTATATCTTTAATATTTCATAAATTTAAATATTTTTAATAAGTGATTTCAAAATGGGAAGGATATTTTCCTCAAGAATATTTTAATAAGATTTTTGTGGAATTTACATTCATCAATAACAATTAAATTTACTATTTCTTGTGTTTTTCTGGGGATATGATCTAATGGTATGATACTTATTTATTTCTATAGATTATTATTATTATAATGAGATTTAATGAAATCCATTTATTTTTTATGGGTTATGCTATGATGAATTACTGAAATATTTATGAAACCTATTTCTTTTCCATGGTTTATATTAGGATGAAATGTTTATGAAACCCATTTATTTTCATGTATTTTGATATGATTACTTTTTTATGGTCTTTTGTCACATATATTTATGATTTTAATTATGTTAATGGTGGTTATATTATAGTATAAGGATCATGGTTACATTATAACCACGGACGGTGATTTTGTTATAACAAAGGATAATGGTTACGTAATAACCATGGATAGTAGTTATGTTATAACCAAGGATGGGAGGTTACATAATTAATAAATAAAGATATAAAATATATATACCTCAAATTAATTTCTTGAAGATGTAAAAATCATGAGTTAATTATGTTATGTATGATCCTGATTTAATGTTCACAATGTTATGTGTGTACCTGGTTTCATGTCCATAAGGTTATGTGTTGAATAGGTTTCATATCCATAAAATTAATCATTGACATAGTTTAATGTCTATAAGGTTATGTTTGGAACTATTTACATGTTAATAAGTACATTTGAGGGCCTAATTTTATTCCCTTAACTTAATGAGTGAACCTATTCCAATTTATACATGTTTAAAATGTTATAATTTTATGTTTTTACCATATTCCTATAAAAATGTTATGCTTTATTGGATTGTGTTCATTGATTTCCTTTATGATTCATGTATTATGAATTTATAAGATTTTTCCCCTAATTCATGATTATGTTCTATGTTATAAAGGTTGGGGTTTTAAAATGATAATATTGTGTTATTATAACCTTATGTTCATGTTATGTATATGTGATTGTTGATATCTCCCTTGATTACCCTTAATAGTCATCTAAGATAACCATTTTTTATTCATCTTTTCCCCATTTCATGAAATGAAAATTTAAGTAGGGCATGTATATGAAGAAAATTGTTTAAGAAGATATTTATAGAAGATGTTAAAGATCATTCATGAAATAAGAAGTGTGTTCATACAGTCTCAAAATACACTAAAACTTTACAGTCTTTGATCATGTATTTATGAAATATAATGAATATTCATCTAAAAATGTATAAATTTTATAAATAAAAATTTTGTTTCACTATTTTTGGTTTCAAATGATAATTGTATTCACCCTTTATAGATTAGTGTTATATAAATTTAGGGAAAATGATGTTGATATTTTTATGTATAATAAGATATCCTTGAGTTTTTTAAAAGAATATATTTTGTGATTTTCCAAGAAATAGAATCCCTATATAGATAATACAAGTGGATGTGGCTATGTAATAGTTGAACCTAGGGGTTATAAATCCAAAACTTGAACATTGAACATTGATTCTATTGTCAACTGTTACACAACAACATGCATTTATTCATACCTATTTTGACACTCTAAAGTGATATGATTTAGTTAATCCATATTTTTTTATGAGCCATTATGATGTATCAAACTATATGATGATCATGGATGTCCTAGGTTAAACCTAGGATTTATTATATTTAAAAATATTTTTTCATGGTTTTTAGAACTTTAAAATCATTTTTCATGATTCTGAGGTTTACCACTATGAATCTTTTTTCCCACACTATGGTTTTTGGTTTTAGTAAATGGATCTAACCATAAATAAATGTGTTAATAGTGAATTTTTTAGAAAATTAGTTGATCAGAAACCAACTGGTATTATGAATAGATTAAAAGATATTTTGATTATACCTAATTAGTTATCAGGGTATGTGATTGCCAATTTACACCTTAACCAATTCTCAAACTCCAAAAAGAAGAGAAGGATATATATCATCAAGAGATCAGGTGGAGGAGACTATGGAATAAAGAAGATTTATTTTTCTATATGTCGAGAATAGTGGGAAAAGCACTCAAGGTATTGTATTAAAGAAACAATAGGTTTTTTATGTATAGAGAATAAGGGTAAAAATTATGTAATTACTGAGGAAAATTAATAAGTTTAGTTAACACAATAGATAAGAATAATTTTTTCCTTAAGGAATCATCAATGATTGATGTTTTAAATGTGTAAGGTATGGGCATTATGAAAATTTATGTCCTCTGGGGAAATATCAATAAGATAGTTATCAAGGTTGTATAAGTAAAGGTTTTTTTGTTAATAATGGAGATATTAGAAATAAAATATGAGAGGAAAGAGGTATTAAGGAATAAGATGATAAATCCTAGTTAATGGTTTTATAATGCAGTGGAATGATTGAAGTGTTTATGTTTTAGAAATCAAGAATTATGTTATATAAATCATGAAAAATATAAGGATTGTTATGTATAAATTTTTCATTAGGGATTTTCAAGAATATATAGAAATTTACTAAGGACCTAGAAAAGTGATTTAATGAAAAGTTGATATTTTTTAGAAAACATGTGATTAATTGAAATATAACACTTAATATGTTATTGATGTTGATATAATGGTGTTCAATTAAGATAAACATATGGTTGATATGTATAACATAAAATAAATATTATTTATGACCTTGTAACTAATTACTGATTTAATAACAATGAATTTTATGTTAGAATTGATGTAGTTTTCAGTATTTTTGTATTTATAGAATATAGTCAATAATTTCTTTTTTTGTTACATAGTGAGGATGTATGTATGTTTTCATTGAGGTTTTCGGTTTTTTTAGAATATAAGACCAATGTATTCATATATTTTGTATGTGGTAGATACTTTATGGCATTTGGGTAATTAATGTTAAGTTAATTTTTGAAATTTAGTGACCTTATTTATAAACTATGAATTTTGGAAGTGAAACACCTAGAGATTTTTTGAAATAATTTTTTTTTGAGTTAATTTAATCTTTTTGATATTTTTTATTTCACGCAACATTGAATATAGCTTTTGTTATATGAAATCACTGATTTTGGATTTCATTATATGCAAAAAAAAAGATAAGTTTATGCTATATGAAATACTTAGAATAACTTTTGATACACACAATGCTATTTTTTCAGGGTGTTTCACACAATACTGAGTTATTTATATAGCTTGTGTTACACGCAAGGTCGAGTTTTATCAAAATACAATATATTATTAATATAGTTATAAAAATATTATTATAGTTACCACCAAGCCATTTTAGTGGAAGTTACGAATAATATTAACTGAATTTTCAAAATATTTTTTACAAATCTATATAAATTAAGCCCTTTGGTTATCAGATAGTTAGACTCGAAAGTAAGAACTATTTGAAAACAAAAAAAAATCCTTTTCTAAGAAGACTATTCTTTTATGTTCACACACTATTTTATCTCAATAAATTAAAAAAATAATTTTGATGAATTTATTTAATAAATTATATATAATAAATATTCAATTAAAAAAAATTGGCAGTCATCCAATAAATTTGATGTGAATAATATTATAATAAATCCAATTATATGAATAAAAGGAAGATTATTTTTAAAATGTAATTTTACCACCTTTTAATAGAGAACCTATTTTAAATATAATTTTTTACACTTTAATGATTTTTATTTCAAAAAATTAACTTATTTTTTGAAATTAGAATATAAAATTTTACTTTGGGTGAATTTTCTGTATTTTTTAAAGATGTTTTATTTTTTGATGAATAATGGAAAAACACTGAATTTTAATTGAAAGTTTCTTTTTTATATAATTTATTTATATAGATAAATTAAATTTTAAATTTTTTTACATATATTATATCAATTATAAATAAATTATTCCAATTCATTTCATTGAAACAAATTTTACATTGCAATTGGATATAAAAACATTTCAAACTTTTAAACTTTTTCACTTTTAAAACTTGTGCTCTCATCCCGTCTGTGGGATTAATTTTAAATTAATATATGCTAATTATTAGATTATAATATAGAAACATTTATTCAATATTTTGAATCATAATAATAAATAATTAATACTAATTTCAATATAGTTTTTTATAAGAAAAAATAGTGAAGGTAATTAAAATTAATAACAACGATTAAGGTAAAAAAATGAGTTTACTTTGTGGTTAAACATTAATTAGAGTTTCCAAATAACCTAGAAACATATCAAAAATCCCTTGTATGGACAAATTTAGACCATATACTCCCTTCTATATCAATTTACCATTATTTTAGACGCATGATGTAAGGGATACTTCTCAATAGTGGTTACCTTTTTATATTTACAAGAATGCCACTCCTCCTCCATTATAAAAGAGAACTCACCCCACCCCCTCACTTCTTAACACCTCTCGAGAAATTTGTATTATAAAAACCCTACCAAAATAAGATCCAAAATTCACTATTATCATCCTAGAATTGTCAATTTGGGCATAATGAAAACTATGTTAGTCTTTTGGTGCAAACAAAAAGGAATTACCCAAAGATGTGGTAACATCATTCAACAAGAACTTTTGTTTTATTTTCTTTCTCCACCACCTCAAATATTATTATTACATTATTATATAATAACCAAATTATCATAAAATTAAATATATATTTTTAGGGTTATACAAACACAAACACACACTTCCATTAAATGGGATACACAATCATCATTTGTGTGTACGGCGGACTACCTCCTCACAAATCGATGTCATTCATTCTTCCATAACCACCTATAAAGGTTATAAATAATGATTTAATTTCTGTTTTTATTTTATATATATGATATTTATGATTTATTTATACTTATTTAATTATTATATAACACATGCATTCAATATTTCCATTTTTTGGGAATATGATGCCTTTGTTTGTGGATGTGTGGACTACCGCTTCCTCAAAGCGATGTGATTCATTCACACTATACATGGAATGTACTAAGGATGGGTTTAGTAAATTTCTATAATATGTATGAAATAATAATGATAATTGAATTATTATATATATATATATATATATATGTAATTTACTTTTTTTCTTTCAATATGAATAGAAGATGGAAACAACATTCATGTGTACGTACAGCCTACCGTCTCCCTGAACGGGGTATTCCATTTCATATTTCTATATTTTTTGGATTATTATAAATACTTATATAATGAATATATGTTATATTTATATCATGTTTTACATTTTTTAAATAATTAAATCATGATATAAGTAATAAGATCAAGAATAATATGTCAAAACACATACAAAAAACAAAGTGATTATTACTCGAAACATAACTTTAACAAGAAGTTGTTTATAAAAGAGTAATATAAATTCATAATGAAATAATATATGGTATCCCATATTTGAATATGGTTCTTTTTTAGACTTATAAAAAACTAATATTTATTATAGTGGTGGTTTGAATTTATACGAATAAATTCAAGAATAAAGGTAAGGTTTTTCTCATCTCACTTTTATTTTTGTGAGATATATGCTATATTCACCACTTATTCTTTTTAGTGTATATACATCCATATGACATGTTATATCATGAATTTAATTTATTTCATGATATTAAATGTTTTAATTGACTTTATTCTTTCATTTCGATCATGATTCAAAAGTTACTCATGTATCAGGGGAATTTCATCTCACTTTTTATTTCCATGAGATACATTCTATATTCACCACTTGATTATTTTCTATGGTGTATATACTATCATATGACATGTTATATCATAAATTTAATTTATTTCATTATATTAAAAGTTTTAATTGTTAGAATAATAGTATAACATATTTTAGAGGTGTCACCCATTCCTTTCTAGGGATATGATCCAATGGTTCCATTCATATTATTTCTTGAATGTTTTATATTTTATTGGAATGATGGTTATAAAACTCATATTTTTTTCACAGGTTATATATTTTTGAAATCGGTTTCTCTTACAAGGTTTATACGCTTATGAAATCCTATTCTTTTCATGGATTATTATTTTACGAAATGATTATTAAGCCTATCTATTTTCCACAGGTTATGATATGATGACATTTTTATGATACCCATTATGTTTCATGGGTTATGATGTGATTTTTATGGAACCCATTAATTTTTAAGAGTCATGATATGATGAAAGCTTTATTATCTTGTGGCACAAGTATGTATGATTTTATTATGTGATGGGTGGGACCTATATCTCTCTAAAATGCATTGAGTACATATTTATATCTCATGAGATAATGATGAGAAACAATTCGATAGGCTTGATCCAATATAGGAAGAAATGGAAACTTGATCCCCTATGGGAAGAAGGGGAAACCAGATCCACAATGGGAAGAAGGTGTAACCTAATCCAATATAAACAAAGGACTGTGATTTGGGATAATGGTGTGTCCCTCTTAGTAGGTGTGGTCCCTGTGAAGTTCCCTGATAATATTTGGCAATGATCCCAAAATTATAGGGTCTATTTTTATATTATTATGTGTATGCCACAATTATATGTCTTATTCAAATTTTATTCTTTCATGACTCGCATTATTTGACTACCTTATGATTAATGTATTATGAACTAATAATATCTATTTCATGACTAATGATTATGATCCTTGATATTAAGGTTATGAACTTAAAATTTTTTTCTCATGTTATAATGACCTTATTTCCATGTTATTCTTAAATAACTCCTTTATTTACCCTTACTGAGCATCTGATCTCACACTTTCTTATGTTTCCTTTCCCAAGGTTATGAAGAAATTATTTAAGTATAAGCACAAAATGGGAATATATTTGTGGAAAATATTGAATATATTTTACCAATATTAGAATATTCTGTTACATATTTCCAAATACTCTAAACTATTATGGTCCGTAAGAATTTAGTTTTTGTAATTTTCTAAATATTCATCAAAAATGATGTAATATCCATGTATGTTAAGCTTGGGTCTCAAAAATTTGTATCAAATGAAAGGTTTAGTAAAAATTTGGAAACTAGAATGAGAAACATTTAGTGATATCCCTAGGTATATTTATTAAGATTTGTTAAGGGATTTCTCTGAGGATAAGTCTAACGGTGAGTTAAATTATAGAAAAATATACTAGAAATTTGGTAATGGATAGAGTGAGTGTTTTCCTAGAAATACATACCCCTTTAGATACTACAAATGGATGTGGCTTTGGAATAGATTTAAATAGGGGTAGCAACCCTGAAAACACCATATTGAGATAAACTCAATCAAGAATTGGTGTTCAATAATGACCCTTGTTGCACACCTAGTTTGACACTCTTGGGGATATGATTTTGGAATTCAGAAAATATTTACGAAACATCATAAAGGATTTAAATAGAATATTACTTTGAAAAAACTAGTATAAAACCAAGGTTTCATATATTAAATAATTAGGTGTCATGATTTACTCATCCTATAAGTGATTTTTCATGATTATGAGGTTTTATTACAAGATAAGTGTTTCTCATTCTATTCTTTATGGTTTTAGTCAATGGTGGCAACCAAAAGGGATTGGGTTAACATTAAATGTGAAAAGTTATTTTCTGGTGAGTTTTCAAATAGGATAATGACAAGAGTAGAAGATTTTGTGATTAAGCATAATCAATTATCAAGGTATATGTCCAAAAACATGAAATTTAGTGAGTAACTTGTCACCTCAAATAAATGGAAGATAGGACTTTATTAAAGTTCATATGGTTATAAACATAATGGAAATGAGATGGTTTTCTTAAATTTCAAAAAATGTGTGAAGAAAAATATGAAAAAATATCTCAAATGGAGATTAATATGTTATTTATGTAGAGAAAGGGTTCATAGAGTGAAAAATTGTCAAGGAGTCCAATGTATTATCTGTATAGAACAAGGGAATTACCCCATTCAAGGACCTAACCTAAGAATTTACTTCTAGGAAAATAAAGAAACACTTCCATGCTAATAATTAAAGAGTGAGGATTAGTGTATTTATTTATTTGGATTCAACAATTAGGAATGGTGAATTTTATAAGGATTATTCAGTTTATGTTTTTCACTAAGGATTTACAAGAATATATTGAATGGTTTCGATAGACTAGAAAAGTAATTTTATGGAAAGGTGATATTCATGGGAAACATAATATTAATGGAAAGATAACCCTTAATACATTCCTAATGTTGAGATAATGATTTTTTTTATATAGATATATTGGATATGAATAGGTAATTAGAGAGTATTAATTACCTTAGAACTGAGTAAGGATTTTTTAAAAAAGATCTTTATGTTATTATTGATAAAGTTAACATCATTTTTGGATTTAAGAAATATATCCAATGATATTATTAATAAGAAATCATACATTTTTTCAATCATTATTTTTGGTATTGTAGGTTATTAGTGTGTTTTAAAAGAATACGTGATTAAGTTATTCACATGTTTAGAATGTGACAACCAAAATCTACATTATGATATATGGGGGATCATTTTCAAGTTTATTTTGATAAACTTAGTGATCTTATTTCGAAATTTTTGTATTTTCATATTTATAAATGGTAATAAGGTTAACTATTTATGAAATTTTTTATGTTAAACTTCAGATGAGGATTCAAAGATTAAAGTATTATCTTGACATATGAGGATTAATGAATATTGGATAATCTATGCTAAGAAATTTATTGTGATTTTAACTAAATATATATGGAATGACTTATCATTCTACCTCATGATCTATTAGTACCTTTGGAATTAAAAATTCACCTTCATTTCTTGGAATAAGAGGTGTAGTGGAAATTCATCAAGGCACAATCAAAGGGTGAGATTGTGTTGAATCAAGTAAGTATATATTCTCATGAAAATTATTCAACATTAGGAAAAGGGTCGTAAAATAAATTTTTGTCCCATTATAATCATTTTTTATGGTACCAATGACCTTTTTCAATACTCTTTGGTTTATGGATTTGTGACTATTAACATTCTCATGACCAATGTCTCTTTCACTATCCATTATAACTTGATAGTTATATTTCTCTTCCATTCCTATGTTTTCACTTTCCAAACTGTGTTCTCATATTTTGAAACCTAGTTATGAGTTACTTTGGGTAACCTTTAGGATTCAAAAATTCCATTTTTAAAGGAAGTTTTTTTATTCATTTTTACGATGTTGGTTTCTAAAAAAGGAACTTTTGAAGTATTAAACCTTTGATAACTGATAATAATTTCAAGGGAGAAATTTATTTTAAGGGGGTATAATGTAACACCCCAAGTCTTTGTAAAATATTTTTTTAATTAATTTAGTCTTTTTGATATTTTTAATTTCACACAACCCTGAAATATAGATTTTTTTTATATGAAATCACTAAGTTGGGATTACATTATACCCAAAACCAAGTTAATATTGCACTCTAAAAACACATAGATTAAATTTTGGTACACGAAAGACTTTTTTTTCTCTTTTTAGGCATAATTTTTATTTCTTTTGATAGATTTTGTTACATGCAAGGACAAATTTTACTAAACCACAATATACTATTAATATTGTTATTAAAATATTATTATAGTTACCACCAATCAATTGGAATGGAAGTTATGAAAAATATTAAATAAAGTATGAAAATATTATTTACAAATATATATAAAATTATTCCTTTGGTTATAAAATAGTTTTAAATGAAAGTAAGAACTATTTGAAAATAAAGAAATTTATTTTCTAAGAAAACTATTATTCGATGTTTAAATACCAATTTTATCTCAATAAATTAAACAGATAAATTTTGATGGATTTTTTTAATAAATTTTATATATTAAAAATTCACTCATATTTTTCACACTCATGCAATATATTTTATAGTAATACTATAATAATAAGTCCAATTATTAGAAAAAAAAGAGGTATTTATCAAAAAAGTGATTTTACCACCTAGAGAACCTATATTGATTCTAATTTTTGGAATTTTTCTAATTATTATTTTAAAAAATAAAATTAATTTTGTAAATTGGAATATCCAAAAAAAATAGTTTTTTTTGGAAATTCTCATAGAAGTCTCATTTTATATGAATAGTGAAAAAAACACTAGATTTTAATTGAAAATTAATTTTTCATTTAATATATTTATATAGTTAAATTATATTTTAACTAGTTTTAAAGTATATTTATATTAATTATAGTTTAATTAATCCAATTTATGTTATTGGAAACAATTTTAGATTGAAATTGGATATAAAAACATTTCAAACTTTTGAACTTTTGACCTTTAAAAACTCGTCATCTCATCCTTTCTGTGGGATTAATTTTAAATTAATTTCCGAAAAATCTCTTTTTTGAATTTGGAAAAAATGATTCCATATTTGGAATCCGAATAATTTAAATTTTATTATAATTTAAAAATATTTTTTGACCAAAAATATTAATGAAAGTGATTAAAATTAATTACAACGATTTGGGTAAATAATGAGTTTACTTAGTGGTTAACTTTAACTTAGTGGCTAAATAACGTAGAAACATGTAAAAAATTCATTTAATGGAAATATTTATATCATATCCTTACTTTATTGAAAAAATTACCATTATTAGAGACACGTTATGTAAGGGAGACCTCTCAACAGTGTTTACCTTTTTATATTTACAAGAATGTCACTCCTCCTCCACTATAAAGGGGAACTAACCCCACCCCACCCCCCCCCCTACTTATTAACACCTCTCAAGACCTTTAGATCATCAAAAACCTACCAAAATAAATACCCAACATACCTACTATCATCATAGAACCCTCACTTTGGGCATAAATCAAACCAAGTTAGTCATTTGGTGTAAACAAAAAGCAATTGTCCAAATAAGAGGTAACATCCTTCAACTAGAACTTTTGCTTTATTTTCTTTCTCCACTAACTTAATTATTATTATTACATGCTTATATAATAACCAAATTATCCTAAATATACATATATTTTTATGTTAAAGTTTCTACCTAAACTCAGACACACTTTCATCAAATTGGATATGTAATCATCCTTCGTGTGTACGACGGACTATATCCCCATGAACTGATGCCATTTTTTATTCCATTACCACCTCTCAAGGTTGGAAATAATGATAGAATTTATGTTTTTATATGATACTTATGATATTTATGATTTTATTATACTTTTTTAATTATTAAATTATTTATACCTTCAAGCCTTATATTTTTTTGGAATATGATAACTCCATTTGTGGATGTGTGGACAACTACCTCATCAAAGCGATGTGATTTATTCACACTATACATGGAATATAAAAAAGGAAGGGTTTAGTAAATGTATATTATATATATGAAATAATTATTATAATTTAATTATAATATATATATATATACCCATATATCTCATTTAATTGTTTTCTTTCAATACGATAAGAAAACAGAAACAACATTCATGCATACGTATGACCTACCGTCTCTATGAACGTTGAATTCCATTTCATATTTTTATGTTTTATAGTTTATTATAAATAATTATAAAATTAATATATATGATATTTATTTCATATTTTACATTCTATAATGTAAATAATTATATAAGTAAGAGGATCAAGAATAACGTGTTAAAACATATACGAAAAACAAAGCGATTATTACCTAAAATGTAACTCTAACATGAAATTGTTAATAAAAAGGTAATATAAAGTAAATATGTAATAATGTATTCTATGATATATAATAATATAATTATTTTTTATATTTATATCAAACTTATATTTATTGTATGGATAGTTTGAATTTGTATGAAGAAAGTCAGGACTTAAGGTAAGGGTTTTCTCATGTCACTTTTATTTCTGTGAGATATATGCTATATTCACCACTTATTTTTATTGGGTGGTATATATACTACCCTATGAAATGTTATATCTTGAAAATAATTTATTTAATGATATTAAAAGTTTTAATTTATGTTATTATTTCTTGTGGATCATGATTCAAAATTTACTCATGTAGTAAGGGAATTTCATCTCACTTTTTATTTTCATGAGATACATTCCATATTCACCACTCGATTATTTTGTGCAGTGTATATACTTCCCTATTAAATTTTATATGAAGAATTAAATTTATTTAATTATATTAAATGGTTCAATTGATGTAATTATTTCACATGGCTCAATATTCAAAAGTTACTCATGTAGTAAGGGGTTTCTCATCGCATTTTTATTTCTGTGAGATATATGAAATATTTACCACTTATTCTTGTTGTGTGGTGTATATAATGAAAATCAGATGTTCTATATTTAATTTTATTTATTTAATGATAATAAATGTTTCAATTTATCAGGTGGATCATGATTCAAAAGTTACTCAAGTATTAAAGGGATTTCTAGTCTCACTTGTATTTCTGTGAGACTTATGCCTTATCCACCACTAATTTATTTTTTATGATGTGTATGATACCCATGAATGTATTATATTATTATTATAATTAAATTTATAGGTATTTACATATATATTTTATGATATCCCTTTCATGGGTTTTATGGTTCAAAAGTTACCAAATCGCAAATGTAATTTTGTCTCAATTTTCCTTGTTTGAGAAACATGCCAGGTAATGATCCTATATTATTCTATGAGATGTATATACTACCCATTAACATGTTATGTAATGTATAAACTTATTTTCATGATATTTAATCTCTATGTAATGTTATTATTTCATGGTTATTATGATTAAAAATTACCAATGTGGTAACAGTTTATTGATACAATCTCATCATTTATCGGGATTGTTTATGATTATGCTCCATTGATGAAATATTTTGACTAATATCTCAAAAACCTCATGAAGTTTTTTATACTTTGGTTATTCATGATATATTCAAGTAATAGTTATATTTTTTCACTCTTTGGTATTTAATATAATTAATATCGTGATTTTAAGAAATTATGACTTTATATTTCTCTTCAGTCGAAAATATGTGTTCTTTCAAAACCATATTTTATAAAAAAAATTAAAAAATGTTATAATATTCTCATATGATCTTTAAAATAAATTGTAACCCATTTTTTCCCTTATTAAAAAAATATTTTTTTAAAATAAATTTTCTTGTCGTTTTCTGATCGACGCACTTCTCTAAACATTTTACGATGAAAAACGAATGTTCAGAATGTATGGATTTATCCTCTATCATGACCGTAAATTTTTTAAATCATAATTTATAAGTTTACAAGGTTATGTTTTTTAAGAAAATTGTTCCCCTCATATTCTGGACATTTATTATTTTTTAAGTAGTTTTCTAAGAAATTTTTTATTGAGAAAAAATTGTTTAAAAGGTGTTTTAAATGATTTTCAAGAATCCTTTGTAATTTTTCTAAGATAAAGGCTTTAAAAAATGTTTTTATTTTCAAAAATTGTTTTAAATTATTTTCAATATTACCATAAAATTTTTCTATGAAAAATTCTTTAAAATTATTTATGATTTAAAAAATTAAATTAATTTTAAGCTTCCATTATAAGTTTTTGTAGAAATTGGTTTAAAAATTATTTCATGCTTAATTTAAAATTTTTAAAGGTTATTTTAAAAGAAAATGGTTTTTAAAAGTTTTTATGTTTCAAAAAGAACTTTTCAAAGAATAAAGTATATTTTCCTCAAGAAATGTTTTCAAAAGAAATTTCAAAATCATTTTCCATCTAAGATGGAATTCGTTGGTGTCACTCATGCCTTTCTAGGGATATGATCCAAGGGTTCCATTTATATTATTTCTCTGAATGGTTTATGTTTTTATTGAATAATAATTATAAAAACCATTTCTTTTTCAAGGGTTATATTTTTATAAAGCCGATTTCTCTTTCAAGGGTTATATGCTTATGAAACGCGTTTCTTTTCATGGGTTATGTTTTGATTAAATTATTATGAAGCATGTGTCTTTTCCAAAGGTTATGATGTGATGACATGTTTATTATACCCATTTAATTCTGTGTTTTATGATATGTTTTTTATTAAACCCATCTATTTTTATGGGTCATGATATGATGAAAGTTTTATTGTCTTTCAGCACAAGTATATATGATTTTATTATATGATGGGTGGGGCCTATATCTCTATACAATGCATTGAGTAAAAATTTATATACCATGAGATAATGATGGGAAAGAGGTTGATGGGATTTATCCACTATGTGAAGAATGGGAAACCTAGTCCACTGTGGGTAGAAGGGGAAACTCAATCCACTATGGGATGAAGGGGAAACACGATCCACTATTGGAAGAAGGGGAAACCCAATCAACTATGGGAAGAAGTTTTAACCTAATTCGCTATGAGTAAAGGACTAATACTGGGGATAGTGTTGTGTACCACCCAGTAGTTGTAGTCATCTTGAAGTTCCCTAATGAATTTTGGAAATGAGCCTTGAATTATAGGGAATGTTTTTATATTCTTATGTGTATACCACAAGTATAGGTATTATTTCAATTTTATGCTCTCAAGACTAGAGTTATTTTATTTTCTTATGATTCATGTCTTATGAACTTGTAATTTTTATTCCATAACTCATGATTATGGTCTTTGATACGCAGGAATTAAACTTCAAATTTTTTTATCATGTTATCATACACTTGTGTCCATGTTATGCTTACAAATATCCTTTATTTACCATTACAGAGAATCAGATCTCACCCTTTCTTGTGTTTCCTTTTCCTAGGTTAAAAAGAAATGTTTAAAGTAGGATTAATAAATGGGATTATCTTTATGGAAAACATTAAATATATTTCACCTAGATTAGAATATTGTGTTCCAAGTTTCCAAAGACACTAAACTATTACAGTCCCCATCCATGTAATTTTTTAATATGTTGAATATTCATATAAAATGATGTAATATCCATGTATGTTAAGCATCGGTATCTATAAGAAGGTTATAATAGTTAACCATTTATGGAATGGTTTTATTTTAACTTTTTATGAGTTTTTAGATATTTACATATTATTTCATCATATGTAGATTTATCTATAATTAAAAAATCATGCTAATCATTTTAGTTTTGATGAAAACTATAGATATAAGGAATGAATTATCTTTCTTTAATGGATCTTGTGAAACTTTACTACTTTGATCATGAACAATTCATATTCATTTCTTGTTGTAAGAGATTTAAGTATAAATTGATTGAAGAACAACTAATGAATGATATTGTTCTTATGAAATAAAAAGAAATCATGTAAGTAAATTTTCTTGTATTCAATATCTTGATAATAAAGATTACCTCAACAATATAAAAAATTATATTGAGACAAAAATTCTGTATTATTAATTTCATTTTTGATAAATCAATTGTCATTTAACTCATTATAGATTTATGGTTTTTTATGGTCAAATTTCTCATGACTATGTTCACTATCACCCTCTAACTAATCCTTGGCCATTAGAACTCTATTCTATGTCCAGATTTCCACTTCCCACTAATTTTATTCAATTAAAAAACATAATTTTCTTTTATTTATGATTAACTATGTATTTACCTTTCCCTCTTTTCAACAGGAATTTTAATCAACCCTTTTATTATGTGGGATTTTCACAAATAAATTTTCAAATTTCAAACCCATGATTACCAAGATCAAATAAGAATTACCATGAAAAAATTTATTTAATGGGGTATAATGTAAAATCATGAGATTTTATAAAATAATTTTTTCAAATAAATTTAATTTCGTTGATAGCTTGTGTTACACACAACACTGATTTTTAACAAACTGCAACATACAATTAACGTTATTATTTAAACATGACTGTTATAGCCTAGCTATTAAACTTAGTGGTATGAATTAGAATAAGTATTTTTTTAAATTTAATAAAAACAAAATTATATAATGAAAATATATTAATAAATAAGCATTTAATTTTTAGTAAAGTCTTTATATACATTGAAAATGATTTTTTTCACAAAAAAAAGTTATTTTCATTTCTTTTTGTGAACAAACAATAAAATTAAATTTTAAAAATTTTAAAAATTTTAATTGAAAAAAATATATTCTCTTTTTAAAATAACATGTAAAAATTATCTCAATGTGAATTTTTGAAATTTTTTTGAATATATGAATTTTTTATGAATAGTTAAAAATGATTATTTTTATTGAAAAACACCTTTTCATTTAAAGAATTCAAACAAAGTAAATATTATTTTAAAAAAGATTTAAAAGTAAAATTAGTTCAATTATATTACTTTTAATCCAATTTAGGTCATTTAAATCAATTGTATATTGAATTTTGGTATAAAACTTTGTGTATATATGAAAAAATTTACTTTGGAATATAACTTTTTCGTTATACTTTTGAGTTTAATAATAAATTAAAATTTTTAAATTACATGAATTGAATATTATAAAATGGATTAAATATTTCTAATAAACATAATTAATATTATATAATAAGGATAAATTAATTTATTTCACAGTGAATAGAAAAATTGGAAAAAATCTATTACCAAATTTAAGGGTAAAACAGATTTTTGGAGGGTTAAACTAAATATATAAAGGTTATAATTTCCTAAAAACTTATCGAATATCTATTTTAGGGAAATATTTAATCTTTATCTCATCTAATTCATATAAATTTATAATTTTTGATCCATTTTCTATGATTTTTACCTTTTTAATAATTTATGTATTAAAAAGGAAAAAATCTCATGACCTTACTTTTAAAAATATCTTTTGTGTTCACATAAAGATAAAAAGAAATATTTTCGTTAATAAATATTAATTTTAATAATAAATAAATTTAAATTATCATGCTAATTTATTTTTAATTTTTTGTAATAAAATAATTACCTTAGATACTTAGCAACGCTGATGTAGTTGTTTTTTAATTGAATGGAAAATAAAGTAAATGCTTTTAAAAATAATAAAAATTATATAATTTTAATAAATTATTGTGTTAAAAAAATCAATTATTATAAAATATTTTTATTTTTTGAAAATAATATATTATAATTCAATTTTTGTCTTGGTGTCTTTAAATCAAATTAAATGAACAATTCCAAATTTGACATTAAGGATATATTCTATGAATAATATTTTATAAATTGATATAAAATTTGTGAAAATGTTTTCCTTTTCCAATTGAATTTAACATTATTGATCATATAAATATTCCATTTATGATTCATTTTTCCATTTATCATAATATTATTAACCTTTTACAATTGAAATTGTAATTACCACGATTAAGGTTAAAACATGCTTTTTGTGTTACGTACAATTGTGTTAAATTTAACTTTCCACAAAAATAGTATTTTTATTTTAAAAATTTTATTTAATATTTAGATTCACATGGTCACAATTATCTAATAAGTCTCACCTTATTTTGAGTCTAAATGGATAAATAACCTAGGTAAAAGAACTAGTTATCATGGTGAAAACTAAGATAGTAAAAGAATGTAAGGATAGGATTTAAGGAAAAACATGTTTAAACCATGTGATTTTTTGCATTGGACGTGTGTATAAACCATATATTTCATCTAATACATTCCATAGAAATTTTTTATACACATGGGTTGAGATTGAATTCTCTTTATTGAATAGTTTTTAGTATTTACATAAATGTCACTCCTCCTCAATTATAACAGGGTACCACCTCCCTTCACTTATTCCTACCACTTAGTCCATTTATATCAACGAAAATCATCCAAAATACCTCCCCAAAATCCATATCCACACTTTAGATCTTCTTTTATTCCAAAATACCCACCTAGGTGTCCTTAATTATAAATCTTTAGGAGGTTTTTCTAAGTGAATGTAATTTTCTTTACAAAGTAATTTCTTTTCACTTCATCTCTAACCACCATCACCCATTTATTAATAATTACAATATATAACAAATGTATTAACCATATACTGAGATGTTATTATGTTTATTTAATAAACTATATCCATATTGTTTTCCATCAAATGGTAAATGAAACCATTGATCATGTATACAACGAACTACAGTCTTGTGAACCGATGTAATTATTTTTCCATAAAAACTATAAAGGATGGATATAATGATGGATTTATAGTTTATATTTTATATTTATGACATAAAAATACTTATTTAATTATAATATCATATCTTACTTCTTACCTTCCAACCCATTGGAAAACAATAATTTTGCTCGTGTGTATGACGGACTATAGCCTCACGAATCGATGTGGGGTGTTTTTCATTTCTGTTTTAATTGGATGTTCATAGAGATAGATTTATAAAATATATATGATAAAAACTATATAATAATGTTTCTTTAAGGTTTAATTTTTATTTTCCTTCCTTTCATTCTATCTTTTAATAAAATGGAAATAGTATTCATACATATGTACGAACTATAGTCTCCATGAATAGTGTAATCCATGTTTCCATCTCAATCATTTATGGGTGACTCTAAATAAGTGTATAATTATTATATGTGACATTAATATCATTATTTAAATTATTTATTTTATGTAATAATGAAAAAATACAAGTACCAGAACCATTAAACATAAACTTACTATAAAAATGAAGTAGATATCACCCAAAACAATGAATTTAACAAAGAATTTTTAATAAATATGTGATAAAAGGTTATGATTAAATAATATATGCTATGATATATATTATTATGGTTATTTAATATATTTATATTAAACCTAAATTTATTATACATTATTCTTGAATGTATACAATGAAATTCAATACATGAGGTAATGGATTTTCGTCTCACTTTTATTTCTAAGTAAAACATTCCATATTCACCAATTGTTTATTTTGTGGGGTGTATATAATGCCCATGAATTTTTTTTATGATTATTATTAAGAAAATTTGGTTTATTTACATGTCCATATAATTTTATTTCATTAATGGTGATTATGAATAAAATTTACTAATGTGGTATAAGTTTTATCTCAAAATATCATTTTTTTTATTGGGATTGTTTATGATTATGCTTCCAATGAGGAAATATTAAAATCTATCTCTCCAAAAACTCACTCCATTTATAATCATCTAGTATTATATTTAAAATATATATTTTTTATTCATTTTTATCTTGTTAAGTTCTCAACAGATCAAAAATATGTTTTTAAGAAACATTAAATTTATTTCTATCATCTATAAAAAATCTTTTTTCTCCTATGTCCATTTTTTCTAAAAATGTTTTAAAGAATATTTTTACTATTTTAAAATTATTTTTTAAAGGTATTTTTACCCATGTTTAAATTTTTTTTAGAAAAAGGAATATTATTATATTTTTCTAAAGAATTTTATTTTTACTTTTAACTAAAAATGTGAAAGGAAAACTCATTTTAAAGTGTATGAAATAAATTTTATTTTCCAATGTCATGACTGATCAATGATAAAATTATTCCTTTCCATATTTTGAAGGATATTTTAAAAAATATATTTTTAATAATATTTGGAAAATTTTAATATCTTATTGAATTGATTTCATAATGGAAATTATATTATTCGCAATAATGTTTCAATAATATTTTTACTAATCAATAAACAAAATCATTATCATTACTTTTGTTTTTTTGGGATATAATACAATAGTGCCATCCTTATTTTTTTATCTTGATGTTTTATGATTATGATTATGATATTTTTATGAAATCAATTTATTTTCATTGGGTTCTTCTAAATTAATTGAATAAATATTTATGAAGACTGTTTCTTTTCTACGACTTATTCTATGATGAAATTTTTACAAAACATATTTATTGTAATGGGCTCTGATATGATGAAAGTTTTATGATATCGTTTCACACATATGCATGATTTTCAATATGTTATGGATGGTTATGTTATAAGTCAAGGATGGTATTTATTTTATAAATAAGGATGCGTATTACATTATAAATAAGGACGGTGGATACGTTATAACTAGGGATGGTGGTTACATTATAACCAAGGCTTTATGGTTATGTTATAAACCAAGATGGGTGGTAACTATATATCTATCCAATGCATTTGGTAATTATAAGGCCCTAGACTTAAACATTACATAATCTTAAATTAAGTTAACAATTCACATTGAGGATCATTTCAGGTTTAGAGATTTAGAGAATTAGGTCATAACTTATACATAACAACTTGAATATTCCAAGTAGACACTTCTACTCACTATCCATTTTTTTATAAAAAAAACTCTTAAAAAAAGAAACATGTTTAGTTCCATGTTTTAGATAGCTTGACTTTTCCTTCATCCCATCCTTGACCATATTTATCATTAAGTCCTCTGAAAAATATTTTAAAACATGTTGTGAGAATAAAAAGATAAGTAATGGATATATAAAGAAGGAAAACTATAATTGTTTCAAAAAAAACATGTAAACCATGAATAATTTTTCATAAACTAATACTTTTCATCTTAATGAAGTAGAAAAAACACAACACTTAACAAAATCTCATTTCTTAACCTTTTTGTAACCAAAAGATTACCATAAAGACCATAGAAAGAAATATATATCATATAAAGGTAACTTCAGACATAAACATACTTAAATGGAATAATCATATGGTTGACTTCCACACATATCACTAAATGAAATTTTTATACGGCCGAATTCCATTCCCAATGCATTGGAGGTTATAATGTAACCACCCGTCTTTGGTTTATCCTGAAACCACTTGTTATTTGGTTTATCACGTAACCACCCATCATTGGTTTATCATGTAACCACCCATCAAATGTTTGAGTAACATTATATAATCATAACACATAAAACAAGCTTAAATGAAAAATAACACTCCCACATTACAATCACAGGATATCCTTTGAAGATATTGATATAATCAATTCATTTAAAACATTCAAAAAGAATATTTTTGAATCAAAGTGTCCCATACCACTATAAAACTATTGAAATTAATTTACACATTAAAACACTCATTCCCATATAAATAAATCCTTAAAACCATTTTTAAAACATTGACATTAATTAGAAATATTTAGAATAATAAACCTTTAAAACATTAAAAACTATGTTTTAGTTAAAAAGTCCCTTACCACTTGAGAAACACTTGAATAAAAATCATTAAGGAATAAAATCAAAAGGGACTTCAAATATCAAAAGAATATACTAATTCATTATATAGAGAGTAAAAATAGTTGTATATAAACATTATAGAATAATAAGTGTCCATGACAATGATATGCCTCAATAAAAGGAGATTGAGACGAAGTCCCTTACAAAGATTGTATCATTAGATTTTGGATAAATCAATGACATAATTATGTGTGAAAAATATAAATAAACTAAATATAATAAGATAATAAGTGTAATAAATTCATAAAATTCACACATATTCTTATAAAAACCAAACCAATGACATGGATATTTAACTCAATTAAATGATATTGAGCTAAGATTTTACTTAAAAAGTTCGTATAAATGACGTAAGAATTTATCAATGGGGTGATTATGTGTATCAATAGTATATCCACACAATGGAAAGTGGAAATTAAAACATAAATAAATAAATAGTGATTCCACACATAATATTGGCATAATATAATCAATGAAGTATGCGCAAAACCCAATGAGAGGAAATTGAGTTTAGAAATTCCCTTAAGAAAATTCGGCAACCTAACGACGTCACTTAAAAATTCAGAAAATGGGTTGATGAGAGAGAAAAGGGTCTATAATCACTTGGATGTAAAATTTATATTAATAATAATATATAATAGTATATCCCAACATAATAAAAATTTAAATTAAATACATAACATTAAAGAAGTTTTTGACTAAAAGAGTAGGGTGAAAGGTTCCCTTACCTTGAGTTTGATTCATCACGTATGTTCCCTGTTCTTCATGAATAATAAACTTGAGTTAATTTATACTTTCTTAAGAAACTTTTTCAATCTTATTATTCCTTTTTTATAAATTATTACCACATTATAAAAATTACATAATTATTTATGTTAATATCGGTCATTTTGTTGACATTTGATACTTGAGTGAAAAATGAACTTGTTATAATTACAAATTGTCTATGTTATCAAAATTTAATTATCTCCAAAATAGTATTCATGATTTAAATATAATATATATCCAGTATATATGTATTTATAATATTCCATACCATTTTTAGATAATAAATGAAATGCATCGTTCATGGAGACGGTAAGTCATACGTATGCTTGAATATTACTTTCATTTATTTTTCATATTAAATAAATAAAAAATAAATGATACGTAGGTATATTATAATTAATGTATAATATAATATGATATATACATTTCATAATTTCATTAATTCCATTATTTATACAATCCACGTATGGCATGAATGAGTCAAATCACTTTGAGGCGGCGGTAGTTTGCACTTCCTCGAATAAAATTATCGTGTTTACACATCATGAAAAGCATAAAGGTATGTTGTAAATATATATTACAGAATCATAGAGACAATATAAACATAATATATATCACAAATAAATATAGTTACATCATAATTTACACCATGAGAGGCGGTAGAAGATAATTTAACAATCATTATTTTGTGAGGCAGTAGTTCGTCGTCCACAGAAACATTATGTCCTAAATCCATTAGATGGAGGTGTCTGTGACTGTAGGTAGAATCCTTGGAATAAAAATACCCTAGTATATTTAAGATAATTTTTTTATAAAATAATTTAATAAAGGGAGTTTTGAGGGTTGGATAATAGAATTAAATGAAAGAATCTTGAGAGAACACATTACCTCAAATCAGGTAACTCCTTTTAATTTAAGCTAAAAGGATTTCCTAAATTTCCTTTTTCCCAAGTTAAGGCTTCTAGGAGGAATATAGAGATTTTTTGAGTTTATTTTAGTAGTTTTTGGATGATACAAAGGGCTTTATAGGTGCGAGTAAGGGTTATAGGTGATTCCCTTTTATAAGAGGGAGGGAACTTTAGGAATGTCTTGAATGATTATTTTATTATAAACTAAATTTAGATTTCACAAGCTATAAAACGCATTTAATTCAAATATATTATGATTATTGTTCTATATTCTCTCATATAATAGTTTTTAGACAAGTTTTGGTTTCAAATTTAACCCTATCATTTAGCTTTAACCCTAAGTTAACTAATTTAACTCTTACCATGTCTTCTTGTATATTTATACTATATGGTTAATATAGTTACTATAAAATACCAATATAACCTCAAGTGGTTCATTAATAACATTTAAAACATTATCTATGTAATTTTTCCAAATAATATATTTTTAATACTGTTATATCATTTAATAAAATGGTATTTTTTTTAAAACTCATTTATGTCAATTTTTATACTATTCATATCATGACATTTTATAAATCCATAACAACTTAATTATTTCAAAAAACTCATCAATTAAAATATAACAAGTAATAATCATACCTAAAAAAAATTTATGTCATAAAAATTTTCAAAATAAATTTATTCTAATTTTTATAATCTCATTTATTTTAATATTTCGTTAATAAGGTAATCACTAGATCATCATTGTGTCATAAATATATCTATTTATTTGACGTATAAAAATTATAAATAAAATATAATGATTTAGGAAATATTTTTATATTTCTAATGACTATTTATAGTTTAAAATATCACTTATATAACCCCATATAAAAAATTACTAAAAGATACATATTTATGTTACATTTTTCTTTAATTTAAATTAATTCTTATAAAATTTCATTTTCACATCCAAGTGGCTACATGGGGTTCCAAAATTGACCCAAGTATGCCCATGTTATGAAATATATCATTAAATAGGATTATAACATGTTTTCGGGTAGTTTTATATTGTTATAATATTATTTTTTACCCTTATTTATCAGATTTACCTTTTTAGCATAGTAAATAAAATAATTACTGAAGTTAATATTCATAATGTATAAAAATAAAAGGTACCCATTTACATAATTTGTACCACTTTATTCAAAATATTGAATATATTTTTTCAAATTCAAAACACATAAGTGGAATAAATTAATTTAAAATTAATTCCCATTGTCAAAACCAAAAAGCGGGTTTTTAAGAAATAATAACTATCAAAAGATTGAAATGTGTTTATGTCCCATTTAAAAGTGAAATTAATATAAATGACCATAATTTTATTAAATTACAAAAATATAATCCAATTATAACTTAAAACCAATTAAAATGGAAATATAACTATATTAATAAATTAAATGAAAAGACAGTTTTGAATTAAAATGTAGTATTTTTCACTATTCATTAAAAAATGAACTTCATCATAAAAATACCAAAATTTCATACAAAGTAAATTTTTATGTAAAAATTCTATAAAAGAATATTATTTTTTAAAACAGAATATATAAAAGTTTCAAAAACTATATATAAAATCGGTTTCCATTAAAAGGTGGTAAACCGATCTTTTAAAAAATATTAGAGTATTTCATGTTTAAAATTATATACATTCTCATTTTAAGCCTATAAAATTTATTAGATAAATGTAAAACATTTAACAAATGTGTATAATCATATTTTAGTTAGTTTTATTCATTCCCACCATTATAATGGCTAGGCTTTAATGACCATTTAAAATAATAATATTATTATTGTATTATATTTTGGTATAACTCAAAGTTGTGTGCAATGTAAGATTTCGGAGAAACCCATTGTTGTATGTCGAATAGTCTATCGAAAAAATCATCCCCTTTAATTTAAAATTAATATGCTATTTATAATCATTAATAAAAATCAAAACATATTATTTTATAAATACATGGGTCATTACATCCTTCTACATTTTGGAAATTACATCCTCATAATTTTAAAATTGGGCTCGAAAACATTATTGAAAGTACCACATTAAAAAAAGAGTCAATAAAACTATCACATTAAAAGAAATAAAGAGAAGTATAAAGATCACCCAAGATAATGCATACTAGGACTCCATGAAAACATGTATATGGAAGAGAAAAATAACCATCAAGTTCTAATGGAGAGTGATAGAAAACATGATTAGAAGAAAGTTAACAACAAGAAAACCACAAACTTATGATGGGTTAAATGGTATTTGATTTCTGAGTAGGAAAACTATATAGAAAACGTTTTTGTTTTAAGTTCCTTTTCATAAATTTCAGGAATTTATTTATTATATTGACTAAGAACATAAGGAAATATACTTACTTGTCAAGTAGAGGTTCATCCTTTAATAAATATCTACCACAAACTCATCTTTTCTTTAAACTATTAGTATTAAAGATGAATTGGTCACACCTAAAGTACTAGAATCAACTTCTAGATAATAATATAATCCAAAAAAGATGAACTATATATTTCCCTTTTCTTTTGACATTAAAAAAACCAAAATGGCTAGTACAAGATCAAATAATCCCCAAAATGTATAATCCTTTATAAAAAAGAAATACTACTCTTAGTATCCAGAATTTAACAAATAATACCCAATGTTCAAAAAAGACCATTCAGTACACAAAAATCCTTAAAATTCCTCAAAATAATCCAAAATAATATTGAAACCCAAAACTCAGAATAATTTGATCACTTAATCTTCCACAGCAAATCTTAACATTTATCCCCAAATAACATTGACTGCTCTTAAAGTCCCATACTGAAAAGTAATTAACCTAATCACATATTCTCCGAGATAGGTTAATTGTTTTCATAAATAACCTTAATCTCTATAAGTCAACAATAAAAACATACATTCTTCAAAAATAAAATTCCACCATTACTCCTCAAATGAAATCCCATAGTATTCTATTTTCCTTAAGATTATAGTGTTCCAAAAAGAGAGAACATCTTCCAAAATAACATTTATCACTTAATCACAAAATCATCTTTCTATACTAAGGATATCCATTTGATAAAACATAAGTACCAAAATAAACTTATTCTTCATCCATAAAATCATTTAACTAAAATGAATAATTCATACTGACCATGGAATTAAGTTAGTGGTAGGCGATGTGTCCTTGTCACCCTTCGGTTGTGGGTTCGATTCCCATGGCCTTGTCAGACGCAATGGGTTGTCACCCATCCTACAAGTTTTTATTTTTCTAAAAACATATAATTCTTATAAAATTCCCAAAAATGAGATAAAGTCATCAAAAATAACCATAACATATTTTAAACTCAATGTTTATCTCATACCTTGTATTTTCCATCTCAAAAAGTAATAACATGTAATTGCCTCAAATTCAATGATCGTATAAACCCAAATGGTTCTTTATAACTAAATCCAAAAAATAAAAAATAATTATTCATAAAATATCATTTTCACCTAACAAAATTCAAGGTTACACATACAAGAGAAATGTATTACAAAGTAATCTTATCATCAAAAGAGCATTAATACTTTTAAACATTTCATCACCCAGATATCTAACATAACTCTAGAATTTTTAAAGTGTATACAGATTAATCATCCAACGATCTTCATGATCCCTTAACCATTTTTTACACTTATTCTGTAATACTTGATTCCTACAAACAAAATCATGAATCGTATCCTAAGATTCAATAATGTCAAAACATAATATAAGAAATAATTTATACCTTTCATAGGTCATTGTTAGTTTCTTCATTCTCAATTGGAATGGAATTAGGAATTGGTAAATATATATTTGTATGGTCCTACTGATCCCATTCCTAAACCTTCTTCATAGGGAATCTATTTTTGTAATTAACATGCACACCACATTTAAAACAATCAATTGACCCCTTAGAAAGAACTTATTTCCCTTTCCTATAGTCAATTGAATGCTTCCCTTTTCCATGACAGGTTATTGATTTATGACCTTCATTACCACATCTATAACATCTTCTCGTCCCTTTGAAATATTTTCTTTGGTGTTTCTTTCCACATCCTTAACACATAGGTTTTTTAATATACTTACCTTTACTATTATTACTTGAAATTCCAGAGGGATTCGTTTCTCGCACATATGATTCCTTATAAAAATCACCATGGTTCAAGTGGTCAATCATGACTCTATATAATTGGTTAAGAATAACCACAAGAGTTCCCATTACATCTCCCATTTTATTTTGTTTCTTATTCAGAAAACCATCACATTTTTCTTCACATCAATTGTTACTTTGGTGCCTACTATGTCCAGCCATTTACTAAAACGAAAATGTTCATTGTGAGTATATCAATAAAATCATCATATACTATCTTATTTGGAGTGTATACACTATGATATACATAGTCATGTTATCATAAACTCATTAAATTTATTTAAAAATAAATATGACTCTTTATAATATGCTAACCATTATGGTTATTTAACTTATGCTTAAATAACACCCTAAACTCAAATGTTATCTAAACTGACCTCGGATACCAACTATAATGCCTCATCCTTAAACATTACATAAAATTTAATTAAGTTAATAATTCTCATAAAGGATCTTTTTAGTTTTAGAGATTTAGAGAATTAGGTCATAACTTATACATAACAACTCGAATATTACAAGTAGACACTTATACTCACTATCCTTTTTTTCATAAAACAAAAACTCTTAAAAATATAAAAAGGTTTAGTTCCTTGTTTTAGACATCATTACTTTTCCTCAATCACATCCTTGACCATATTCATCTTTAAGTCCTGTGAAAAACATTTCAAAACATGGTATGAGCATAAAAAGCTCAGTAAGGGATACATAAAGAAGAAAAACTGTTAGTTTTTTAGAACAACATTTAAACCATGAATACTTTATCATAAAATAATACTTTTCACCTTAAAGAAGTATTAAAAACACATCACTGAATACAAGCTCATTGCTTACCCTTTTTGTAACCACAGATTACCAGAAAGCCCATATAAAGCAACATATAGAATATAAAGGTAAATTGGGGAATAAAAAACACATAAATTTAATAACTATATGGTCAACCTCAACACATATCACTAAATGTATAGCCATACGGCTTACTTCCATACCCAATGCATTGGAGGTTATAATGTAACCACTCGTCCTTGTTTTATCACAGAACCACCCATCATTTAGTTTATCACGTAACCACCTATCATTGGTTTATCACGTAACCACCCATAAAATGTACAAGTACCATTATATAATCATTACACATAAAACAAGAATAAAGGAAATATAATATTTTTACATTACAATTACAGGATATCCTTTTAAGATATTGATATAATCAGTTCATTTAAAATATTCAAAAAGAAGAGTTTTTAATCAAAGTGTCCCATACCACTCTAAAACTTTTAAAAGGAATGTACACTTTAAAACACTTATGTCTATATAAATAAATCCTTAAAACCATTTTTAAAACATTTAAATTAATGATAAATGTTTAAAAGAAAAAATCTTTAAAACATTTAAAATTATGTTTCAGATAAATAGTCCCTTTCCATTTTATAAACACTTGAATAAAAATAATTAAGAAATAAAATCAAAAAGGATTTTAGATATCATGATAATATACTAATTAATGATATAAAGATTTTAAATCGTTGTATATACATATTATAGGATAATAATTGTCCATGACAAAGATATTCCTCAATGAAAGGAGATTGAGATGAAATCCCTTACAAAGATCGTATCATTAGATTAAGAATAAATCAATGACATAATTATGTGTCACAAATAAAAATACACCCATTATAAGAATATATTAAGTTTAAAACAATCATAGGACATTCACACATATTATTGGAAAAACAAAACTAATTATATGGATATTTAACTCAATGAAATGATATTGAGTTAAGATTTTCCTTAAAATGATCGTATTAATGACGTAAGAATTTATTAATATATGGGGTAATTATGTGTAGCGGAAGTATATCCACACAAAGGGAAGTAGAAATTACAACATAAATAAATAAACAGTGATTCCACACATAATATTATCATAATATAATCAAAAAATTATGCGCAAAACCCAATGAGAGGAATTTGAGTTTAGAAATTCCCTTACGAAAATTCGGCAGCCTAATAGTGTCACTTAAAAATTTAGAAAATGAGTTGATGAGAGAGAAAAGAGTCTACCATCACATAGACATAAAATTTAAATCAATTATTATATATAAGAACATATCCCAACATAATAAAAATTTAAATTTAAAGACATAACATTAAATAAGTCTTTGACTAAAAGATGGGGGTGAAAGGTTCCCTTACCTTGAGTATGATTCATCACGTATGTTCCTAGTTCTTCCTGAATAATAAACCTAAGTTAATTTCTACTTTATTAAGAACTTTTTTTCATGTTTATTATTCCTTTTATATCACTTATTATTATGTTATAAAAATTACATAATTATTTAATTTAATATCAGTCGTTTTGTCGATATTTGGTACTTGAATTGAAAATGAACTAGTTATAATTACAAAATGTCTATGTGGTCAAAAGTAAATTATCTCCATAATAGTTTTGATGATTTAAATATCATATAAATCTAGTATATATTTATTTATAATATTCCATAACATTTTGAGATAAGAAATTAAATGCACCATTCATTGAGACGGTAAGTCATACGTACGCATAAACGCTACTTTCATTTATTTGCCATATTAAAGAAATGGAAACTAACTGATACATAGGTATATTATAATTATTTTATAATATCATATTATATATATGTTACATAATTTCATTAAAACAATTCTTTATTAATTCCATGTATGGCATGAATGAGTCATATCACTTTGAGGGGACGGTAGTCCGCGCTTCCTCAAATGAAATTGTCATGTTTACACATCATGAAAAGCATAAAGGTAAGTTGTAAATAAAAATTAGAGAAGAATATATTCAATATATACATAATATCTATCATAAATAAATAAAATTCCATCATAATTTCCACCATGATAGGTGGTAGGATATAATTGAATAATCATCGTTTCGTGAGGCATTAGTTCTCCATCCACAGAAACAGTATGTTCTAAATCCATTATATGGATGTTTGTGTGAGTGTAGGGTGAATACATGAAATAAAAACATCATAGTATATTTAATATATTTTTTTAGTTATAAAATACATTAATATAGAGAGTTTAAGGGGTTAGATAAGGGAAATAAATGAATGAATCTTGAGAGAAGACATTACCTCAAATCGGGTAAATCCTTTTGATTTAAGATAAAAGGTTTTCTTCAATTGTGTTATAACAAATTTAAGCCTTCTATTAGGAATATAGGGATGATGGGAGATTATTTGAGCAGTTTTTTGATGATCCAAGGGGCTTTAAATGTGTTAGTAAGGGTTAAAGGTGGTGACCTTTTATAAGAGGGAGGAGGGGTACTTTAGAAATGTCTTGAAATGTTATTTTATTATAAACTTTGTTTCAATTTAAAAAGGTCCAAAACTCATTTAATTCAAATATAAGATGATTATATTTTTAAATAATCTCAACTAATAGGTTTTAGACATGTTTTGGTTTCAAATTTCACCTTATCATTTAACTTTAATGCTTAGTTAACTAATTTAACTCTTACAATGTCTTCTTGTATACTCATATTAAATGGTTAATATAGTTACCATAAAATGTAAATAGAACCTAAAGTTGTTCATTAATGACATTTCTAACATTATCTAAGATATTTGGCCAAATATTATATTTTTATAACTATTATATCATTTAATTAAATAGTATTTGTTTTGAAAACTCATTTATGTCAGTTTTTATACTATTCATATCATTAATTTTAAAAAATCCATAAAAAATGATTATTTCTAAAAAAACATCATTAATTCAAATATAAAAATTCATAATCATCCCTAAAATTATTGTATGGCATAAAAAGTTTCAAAATGAATTTATTTTAATATTTATAATCTCATTTATTTAAATTTTTCATTAATAAGGTAATCTCTACATCATAATTGTGTCATAAATAAATTTATTTTTTTGATGTCTAAAAATTATAAATAATATATCATGATGTAATAAATATTTTTATCTTTATAATGACTATTTATAGTCAAAAATATCACTTATATAACTTCATATATAAATTTTTTACTAAAAGATACATATTTATGTTTGATTATCCAATAAAAACACCTATGTTAATTATATTTTAATGGTATTAAATGTTCATTTTTTATCTTATGGGCCTGAGTTAGTGGATTTTGATTTCGAACATCCATTCTCATCATTTGTGCACTTCATGCCTAATGTACACCAATTTATGCCTAATGAGTCATCTGATTATAAGGAATGTAATTATCTATATTTTAATTTGATATTTTTTTAAATGTATACTAACTTAAATTTAAACATTTTTCATTCAGGGATCAATGGATGATTCATAAAATATGAAGGAGATATTTGGTGATGAAAAGAAACAATTCTGGAGAAGGCAGATTGGACACCAGCCTACTGATGAAACTTTGGGGGGGCCAATACAGGCCCAATGAATCCCAAATTTCGTATTCTTCTAGAAGACATATATATAAACAAATAATTCTTCAGGATCCATTGCTAATTCTGCCTTCATTATGGTTATTTAAGCGGCCCAAGTAAGAGATAAAATTCTGGTCTAGATTCTGCATCTCAGAAAAACATCCCACTAATATGATCATATCTCAGAATCCAAATCTCCAAATGGGCCCAAATTTTACAGGAGGTTAGAAGACATCCTGGACTCCATTTTATTATTATATTTCCCACTCTTATTTGTACATCTAGAAGGTCTTATAAGCACATATGTTCGGTGAAGGAAAGTTGGCTGCCACCACGGGTCAAGGGTGGAAAAATCAACTCTCCCTTACATTCCACCCACCTATGGCCTACCACAATTAATTTAGGAGACTTGTAATGTTGGAGGATCGACTCGAGGTCTCAAAAATTACTATTTAAGGCAGTGGTGGTGTAGGAGTTGATAATCTTTGGTGCATGGTTTCATTGTAGTGTTATGATGCCTCTTTGTGTTTGTAATCGCATTTCTTTCTCATCTAAGTTGTTTAATTCACATTAGTTTCTTAATAAAAGTTCTTCCTTTACTCTTATTCTGTTCTTATAATTATCACTTTGATACATTTGGTTCAAGGTGTGAATTTATTCACACCATACTTTGTGATATTTATCACACAACGGAGGAGTGATCGATTTTTGTTGTTGTTTTTACTTCTTCAATTCCACCCTCATAAGTCTACTTACCGCTTCCGTTGAAGACATGTCATCAATAGAGAGCTAACGCTTTTATGGGTTGATCCAAGGGAGTAGAAAGGGTATGGATTAGATTTTATTTATCACTCCAATAATGGCTAATCACTTATTTTAAATGAGATTTTTATTTGATGATTTTATAACCTCTTCATCCTTATGGAATTTAAGGTCACACATTTCAAGTGCTAATACGAACCTCTACCTTGGAGTGCTCAAAACTTTGATCCTTCATGTTTATAGGTGATTAGTATTAGGAGTTTTAGGAATTAAACTAGTAAGTGATGATTTTTTTTGATCTTCTTAAATGAATCCATCACAATTATAAGAAATTGAAATCATTAAAAAAGGAATTCATCCAATCCACCCCGAGCGATAACCTAGGATCAACTCATTACTTTAATTTGAATTAACGTAAATATATTAGTGATCATTTAAAACCATATTAAATTAACCTAAGTTTTCCACTTCATAGCCAAAAACAATCCATAGAATGCACGTGTCTGTAGGTACTTCTAAGGTCTCTGAGGATTCAACAACCCAAACTAGACTACAAGGACCATCCTACCTTCTTCTTTTGGGTAAATTTGAGCATGAATAAAATTTTGGCACTGTTTCTGAGGACCCAAGTAAGTAATATAAACACCCATTCTATTATCCCTCATTTCTTCTTTTCTCATCCAAATTCTCTTATCTTTTCCCTTTCTCGTTTTTTTTCTTTTGGCGCATGTCCGCCTACACCCACGATCAATCACACCGTATAGTTAGGGTGGATAGTCCTAGGGTTGGGGAGTCAAGTACACAAAGGGAACTCTTTCCATTAGATCCTAATCTTCTTAACACCCCTGAGTCAAAAAATTTATCCCATTTAAATGGAAAGTATTCAAAGAAACCAACTCATAAACCTGGGTGGGAACCAAAATGGAAACCCAAATGAGGCAGCCCAAAACTTGGGGAATGCAATTGATCAAAAAATGAATAACTACCTCACACCTTCCTGGACCAATTCCCCTCATGAATTAGACACAACTCCCTATGAGATTCTAAATACATCTTTAAACCCCATGTCCTAAACCATCTTCCCACATTCTGTGGAATGGAGTCCGAGATGCCATACCCTCACATTAAGGAGTTAAATGACATTGTAGAAACCATGTGTCCCCCACATCAACTAGAATCAGCTAAGATGAGGATATTTCCTTTTTATTTAAAGGATCGAGCAAAAAATTGGCTAAACAATTTGATACCATCATCCATAAACTCTTGGTACCAACTATAAAGATAATTCTACAAAAAATACTTTCCCCACCACACAACAATTTCACTTAAAAAGTGTATCCAAAAAAAATTTGAAAAAGAGGGAGAGTCATTCTATGAAACAAGGGAGAGGTTCAAAGACACTCTAAACATGGTTCCACACCATGGTTTTTCTATTCCTGAATAAGTTAGAATTTTCTATGAAGGGTTGGGTCTAAGGAATAAACAATTCATTGACATGATGTGTAATGGAACATTTAAAAAAAGCCCAAATGATGCTTATGAGTATCTAGAAAGCCTTTCTGAACAAAACCAAACATGGGGAACTACACCTTATTCTGAAAAGCCACAAAGAACTACTGGAATTCATACACTTAGATAAGAGGAAATCCTTAGGTCTAAACTCGCAGCACTCTCTAGGAAGGTTGAAGAGATAGACCTTAGGGAAGTCCATGAAATCCAAACTATTGACCATTTTTGCACAATTTGTGACAAACATGATCATAAGACAGAAAACTGCCCAACCATTCCATCCATAAAGGATGTTCTTTTAGGAGGACCCCCAGTGGAAGTAAATGCCTTGAACTTTCAAAAGCCTCAATACCAAAACAACATCAACCCAAGGTATAATGACCACCCAGGATTCCGCTGGAAAGATAACCAACTACCTATCCAACCACAGGGACAAAATCTTTACCCCCATCAGAACTACCGAACCCATAACCAGTTCCAAACGCAACCTATCCAATACCAACAGCCACCGGTCCATTTTCAAAAAACTATCCCACCTCCAAAATATCCCCCTGGGATAAACCAATCTTCTCATGCACCAACCCAAACTATTCCACAAAGCCTACTAGAAAAACTGTGAAAACAATTGGAGAGGATGAACTCAGAATTCTCTTCCCTAAAACAAGAACTTCAAACCATAAAAACTGGAAAGGCACCCATGCCTACTCAGGCGGTGCTATCCTCAACTTAAATGGGAGAGTCAAGTTGTTGTCAAACAACTCATGTACAACTAAATGTTGTGACTGTTTTAAGAAGTGGGAAATCAATTGAGAAACCTGAACAACTAATTCAAAACCCACCTGAAGATTCGAACTTGGATGAAAATTCAAATGAACCACAAGATCAAACTGAGGAAGCTGATAACAATGTGAAAGAAACAACTCTTCAAAAAACAACCCCACAACCTGCACCATTTCCTCAACGCATGAGGGGGAAACCTAAGACTGAACTGAGTGAAGAATTGAGGGAAATCTTCTCACAAGTCAAGTTGAACATTTCCCTTCTCGATTCCATACAAACCATACCTGCCTACTCAAAGTACCTTAAGGACTTGTGCACTTTTAAAATAAAATTTTCACATAAAAACCAAGTCCTTTTGGCTGATAATGTGAGTACCACCATTCAAGGGACCATTCCTCCTAAGTTCAAAGACCCAGGTTGCCCTTAAATCGATGTTGAACTAGGATAAAGTAAAGTTGTCAAGGCCTTGTGTGATCTAGGTGCTAGTGTCAATCTCATCCCCTATGTCGTGTACTGCCAGTTAGGCCTAGAAGAACTCCAACCCACATCTATCACACTTCAACTTTTTGATCGTAGAATTAGGGTTCCAAAGGGTATTTTAAAGGATGTTCTGTTAATGTTTGAAAACTTCATCTACCCTGTTGACTTCATTGTCCTTGACAACCATCCAAACTTAGGAAATAAGAAACAAACCCCAATCATCCTTGGCCGTCCTTTTCTTGCAACAATCAACTCTGTTATCAGAGTTCGAAATGGGAACATGTCCATCACCTTTGGGAACATGAGTCTAGACTTGAACATCTATAATTCAAGCTCATAAATAGGAGATGATGAGTACATTCCTGAAGTAAACATGATAGGAAGCATTGATAATGAATCTATAGAACATCAAGGAATATTTGATGAATGTTTAAGTCAGGATGAGATTTATTTCCTTTGTTCACATGAAGGAAGTTTATCTCCTTGGCTTGAATCATTTTCAAATTTCTCTTATGATGAAGTCTTAGGTCCAAAAATCAGTGAAACCTTTCAGGAAACCAATTTCATGTAGACCAATCAAACATCCTTCCCTAAATCTGATCAAGACAATCTAGTATCTGAAACTTTTACATGTGGAGAATCAACCCAATCTAAAACTCTAAAAAAATAAATTGAACTTGATCCAATGTCCTAATCTTTTGCTGAAATTCTGAACCAAACTGATATTGAATTTAAGGAACTTCCCGCTACACTCAAGTATGCTTTCCTAGGGGACAATCAAACACATCCTATTTTCATTTCTTCTTCTCTTTAAGCCAATCATGAGAGGATTCTTCTATATGTCCTTAGGAAACATAATAAATCCATTGGTTGGACCCTGTCTGATATTCCCGGGATTATCCCACTTATTGGGACTCATAGGATTGTTCTGGAATCTAATTCAAATCCATGTCGTCAACCTCAAAGATGAGTCAATCCTAATCTCATAGAGGTAGTAAGAAAAGATATTCTGAAATTGTTAATAGCTGGTATCATATATCCCATAGCTGAGAGTGAATGGGTGATCCCAATCCAAGTGGTTCTAAAAAAGGCTGGAATCACAGTGATAACCAATGTGGATGGAGAGATTCTAACAACAAGGGTGAGTAGGGGATGGAGGGTTTGAATTGACTATAGGAAGCTAAACTCATTCATCAAGAAGGACCATTTCCCCTTACCATTCATTGACCAAGTCCTTGAGAGAGTGGCAGTTCATGCCTTCTACTGTTTCTTAGATGGGTACTTGGGGTATAATCAAATTGAGGTCTCCCTAGAGGATCAAGGGAAGACTACATTCACTTGTCCATTCGGCACCTTTTCCTTCAAACGCATGCCCTTCAGTTTATGCAATGCCCCTGGAACCTTCCAGCGGTGCATGATGGGAATCTTATCAGACATGGTAGGGGATTTTCTAGAGGTCTTCATGGATGAATTATCTATGTTTGGGGATACATTTTAGGGATGTATGAGGAATGTAGAGAGATTCTTGTCAAGATGTGAAGAAGAAAATCTGGTCCTAAACTGGTAAAAATTCCATTTCATGGTTAAAGAAGGACTAGTTCTAGGCCATCCGGTCTCAAGTAGGGGGATTCAAGTTGATAAAGCCAAGGTTAACATCATTCTTCACCTTCCATCACCCAAAACTGTCAAGGAAGTGAGTTCTTTCTTAGGACATGATGGTTTCTATAGAAGATTCATCAAGGACTTTAGTTCAATATCACGTTCCCTTTGTGCTCTCCTAGTAAAGGATGATCCATTTGTTTGGACAGAAAGTTGTGAGGGTTCATTCTCAACCCTCAAATCCTCTCTCACCTCTCCTCCCATTATGAAATCTCCAAATTGGAACCTTCATTTCAAAATTATGTGTGATACCAGTGGATTTTCTGTAGGAGCTTTGTTAGGACAACGTTGTGATAAAACTCCTTATGTCATTGCTTATTCAAGAAAATCCTTAAATGATGCCCAAATAAACTACACCACCACTGAAAAGGAGTTAATTGCTATTGTGTTTGCCTTAGAGAATTTTAGGTCCTACCTCTTAGGATCCCCCATCACTGTGTTCACTGACCATTCTGCACTAAAATACATCTTCCAAAAATAAGACGCTAAGGCTAGACTGATTAGTTGGGTCCTACTCTTACAATAATTTGATTTCATAATCATGGATAAAAAGGGAATTGAAAATGTTGTAGTTGATCACCTCTCTAGGATTGAATTCCAAGGAAACTCAAATCACCTTTCTGTGTCTGATTCATTTCCTGATGAACACCTATACTCTGTGAGTGATTGCCCTTTGTATGCTGACATAGCCAATTTCATAGTTACAGGAGTCGTTCCAAAATTATTAGGGACTCAAGCTTGAATGAAATTCCTTTATGATGTTAGAAACTATGTGTTTGATGATCCATACCTCTATAAGTTCTTCTCTGACCAAGTCATTAGGAGGCGCGTTCCAGAATCTGAACAAGAGTCCATCCTTAAATTTTGTCATAGTGAGGCATGTAGAGGTCAATTTTCCTCTATGAAAACATCTGCTAAGATTCTTCAATATGGTCTCTTCTGGAACACCCTCTCAAGGGACTCCTACACATTTTGTCAAAGTTGTCCTAGGTGTCAACAAGTAGGGTCCATCACAAAAAGGAATCAAATGCCACTCACTCCCATCTTAGTGGTTGAAATCTTTGACTGTTGGGGAATTCATTTCATTGGTCCCATCCCAAACTCTAGGGGATACCTCTACATACTCTTAGCTGTTGATTATGTCTCAAAATGGGTTGAGGCCATTCCCACTAAGTCCCATGATCATCAATTTGTGATTCGATTTTGGAAAGAGAACATATTTTCTCGATTTGGAATTCCTATGGCTATAACCAGTGATCGAGGAACCCATTTTTGCAACCGCCCATTCTCTTCACTCATGTCTAAGTATGGTATTTCTCATAAAGTTTCCACTGCATACCATCCTCAAACCAATGGTCAAGCTGAGTTAGCGAATAGGGAGATTAAGAAAATTCTCTAAAAAACTGTCAACCCTCTAGGAAAGATTGGTCTGAAAAACTCTTAGATGCTCTTTGGGACTATCGAACTGCATATAAAACCGTTTTAGTAATGTCCCCATATTGGCTGGTTTATGGAAAAGCATGACATTTACCTTTTGAAATTGATCATAAGGCCTTTTGGGCAATTAAGAAAATGGATTATAACCTCTCATTGGTCGGAACAAAAAGGAAATTAGATCTCAATGAACTGGAAGAACTAAGGATAGAGGCTTATAAAAATTTAAGGATCAATAAAGCTAGAGTTCAAGCCTACCAATCTAGGAATATCAAGGTCAAACATTTTGAACTGGAAAAACTTGTGCTCTTGTATAGTTTAAAACTTCATTTACACCCAGGAAAGTTAAGGTCTAGATGGTCAGGTCCTTTCATAGTGCATCATGTGTACCCCCATGGGGCAGTAGAGATTCAAAATCCCACAAGTGGTTACATTTTCAAGGTCAATGGTCAAAGGTTAAAACCATTCATTGAATCATTCAATAAATAGGAAATAGAGGTTGAGTTAACTGAGCCAAACTATAAACCAGGAAAAAATTGATAGATTTAGGATCCATGTCGGGCTGACGACGTTGAACAAAGCGCTGCATGGGAGGCAACCCATGGTTTTCATGTTTTCAATCTTTTTGGAATAATTTTTTTTATTAATCATTTTGATATTTAAAAAAACATATAGACTTTTGATATTTTCTTCTATTATGAGAATGGATGGGTAAGAAAGGGGAGAACCATATTTATCTGTGTCACATGGTGTGATCCCTGAGTACTACCTTACCCAGAAATTAAAAAGAAGACAATGTGTCATCAGTTGATTTCAAAAAAAAAGGAAAACCATAAAAATGATGAGACTTGGTATTAAATAAATTGTTGTGTTGTTTGTTTTGTTTGTTTTGTTTGTTTTGTTTGTTTTTTTCTTGTTTGTATGGTTTAGGGACTATTTTTTTGGTGATACATATTCAATCAAGGAGGTTCCTAATCTCCCATGATACCAAAGAGTGATTTGGGAGCACCACAATCATCATTATAAACCCACCAGGTGAACATGTTCCATGCCCTTTACAACTCATTCCCCCCCCACCCACTTCTCCTCTATTTTCTTTTTACGAAACTAGGGACAGTTTCATTCCAAGTTGGGGGTGTGGAAACAAAATGTTTGTTAAAAAACAATGATAAAAAAAAGTAAGTAAAATTATTTTATCATTCATATAATAACATCATTTCTCACATTAAAACTACATAGAAAATAATTTTTATTTCCTTGACTCTTAATTTAATTCATGATTAAGTTAAAAGAATTGATTTTGGAAGTTTGGTTGTCCAATGAAAATTTTCATCATTTTTATTTTCATCCATTAAATAAAAATGCCACAATACACGTCCTCTAGACTGTGGGGTACTAATTTGAATTTTTGGGGTCCCATAATAAATAGCAAAGGAAGGTTTGATTTTTATGAATAATATGAGTATTTAAAAAAATAATAAAATAAAATAAAATAAAAAATTGCGTGTAGAGAAATGGATTGATAAAATGTGAGGCTTTCAGCACTTGGGGATCATGACTCCAGAGTTGTCTAGCTTTGAGTTTTTAATACTATCTCTATTTATGGTAATATGACTTTGTTTTTTATTAAGTTAACTCGAGACGATGCCTGAGTATGTTGGCTTCACTTGGTGCCCTAAGGCCTTTGAGTCTGGGAGTCATCGGCAAAGTCTTGCTACATGGGTTAATTTGATTAACTGTAATCTCAATTACCATGGGAATATTGCAAAAAAAAATCCAAAAAAAGGAATTAAGAATACATATATTAGGATTAAATTTGATTCCACCTAACACTTCCAGGATTTCCCCCTTGAATGAAAATGAACCCCCATATCTATTGTGATTCACAACACATCATTACACCTAATTGAGTTGGATGAAGTATGATGATGGATTTGATCAAAGGAATGGGCTTGGGATTGGGATCTGATTTTAAATTTATCTTGTTTAAGATTATCTTGATATGTTATAAAGATATATTTGTGTGCAATTTACATTGTGAGCATTGTTTGTTATAATGTGTTTGAAGAAAGGAATTCAAATAAAATCATTGAATTATTTTCTCAGGAATAGAAAATCTGAAGTTGGGGGGTGTGATTATCCAATAAAAATACATATGTTAATTACATTTTAATGGTAATAAATTTTCATTTTTGATCTTTTGGGCCTAAGTTAGTGTATTTTGATTTTGAACATTTATTCTCATCATTTATGCACTTCATGCCTAATGTACACCAATTTAGGCCCAATGAGTCATCTGATTATAAGGAATGTAATTATCCATATTTTAATTTTATATTTTTTGAAATTTATGTTCACTTAAATTTAAACATTTTTCATCCAGGGATAAATGGATGATTCATAAAGTATGAAGGAGATATTTGGAAATGAAAAGAAACAATTCGGGAGAAGGCAGATTGGACACCAGCCTACTTATGAGATTGTGGGGCCCTCAATACAGGCCCAATGAAGACCAAATTTCGTAGTATTCTATAAGACATGTATAGGAACAAATAATTTTTCATGATCCAGCAATAATTCTTCCTCCATTATGGTTATTTAAGAATCCCAAGTTAGAGATAAAATTCTAGGCCAGATTCTGTGGCCCAGAAAAACAGCCCACTAATATGACCATATCTTGGAATCAACAACTCTAAATGGGTCCAAATTTTACAGGAGGTTATAAGACATCCGGAGATCCATTTTCTTTATCTATGGACCACTCTGATTTGGCCATATAGAAGGTCTTCCAAGCGCTTCTGTTCGGTGAAGTAAAGCTGGATGCCACCTCGGGTCAAGGGTGGAAAAATCAACTCTCCCTTACTTTCCACCAACCTATGGCCTACCGCAATTAATTGAGGAGACTTGTACTATTGGAGGCTCGACCCAAGGGCTCAAAATTCCTATTTAAGGCAGTGGTGGTGGAGGAGTTTATAATATTTGGTGCTTGGTTTTATTGTAGTGTTATGCTGACGCTTTATGTTTGTAATCGCATTTCTTTCTCATGTAAGTTGTTTAATTAACCTTAGTTTCTTAATAAAAGTTCTTCCTTTAATCTTATTTTATTCTTATACTTATCAAGTTGATACCGTTGGTTCAAGGTGTGAATTTATTCACACCATACTTTGTGATATTTATCACACAATGGAGGAGTGATCGATTTTTGTTGTTGTTTTTACTTCTTCAATTCCACCCTCGTAAGTCTACTTCCCACTTCTGTTGAAGACATGTCATCAATGGAGGAATAACCCTTTTATGGGTTGATCCAAGGGAGTATCAAGGGGCTGGATTGTATGTTATTTATCCCTCCATTAATGGATAATCACTTCTTTTAAATGAGATTTTTATTTGATGATTTTAAAACCTCTTCATCCTTATTGAATTTAAGGTCACACATTTCAAGTGCTAATACGAACCTCTACCTGGGAGTGCTCAAAACTTTGATCCTTGAAGTGTATAGGTGATTAGTATTAGGGTGTGTAGGAATTAAACCAGTAAGTGATGATTTCTCTTTAGCTTCTTAAATGAATCCATCTCAATTATAAGAAATTGAAATCATTAAAAAAAGGAATTCATCCAATCCACCCCGAGTGATAACCTAGGATCAACTCATTACCTTAATTTGAATTAAATTAAATCTGTTACTGATCCTTTAAAAGCATATTATATAAACCTAAGTTAGCCACTTGATAGCCAAAAACAATCTATATAATGCACATGTCTGTAGGTACTTCTTAGGTCTCTAAGGATTCGACAACCCAAACTAGACTACAAGGACCATCCTACCTTCTTCTTTTGGGTAAATTTGAGCATGAATCAATGTTACATTTTTCTTTACTTTAAATTAATTCTTATAAAATGCCATTTTCAAATCCAAGTGGCTTCATGGGGTCCCAAAATAGACCCAAGGATTCTCATGGTCGAAAATATCTCATTCAATGGGATTAGAACATGTGTTAGGGTATTTTTAGATTATTATAATATTATTTTTTACCCTCATTTACCATATTTACCCTTTAATTATGGTAAATAAAATAATTACTAATGTTACTATTCATAATGTCTAAAAATAAAAGATACCTACTTACACAATTTAGACATATTGATTCCAAATATGGAATCTATTTTTCCAAATTCAAAACACAAAAGTGGTAGAAATTAATTTAAAATTAATTCTCATTGTCAAAACCAAAAAACGGGTTTTTAAGAAGTAATAACTATCAAAATATTGACTTTTGTTTATGTCCCATTTAAAAGTTAAATTACTTCCAATAAACATAATTGGATTAAATGATAAAAACTTAATCCAATTATACATTAAACCTAATTAAAATTACTACTTAACTATATAAATAAATTAAATGAAAAGATAGTTTTGAATTAAAATGCATTATTTTTCACTATTTATTAAAAAATGAATGTTATCAGAAAAATACCAAAATTTCATACAAAGTAAATTTTGATTTATCACTTCTATAAAACAAGTTTATTTTGTCAAATAGAATATATAAAAGTTACAAAAACTATATTTAAAATGGGTTCTCCATCAGAAGGCGATAAACCAACCTTTTAAAAAATATTAGAGTATTTCATGTTTAAAATTGGATTCATTCTCATTTTAAGCCCCTAAAATTTATTGGATAAATGTAAAATATGTAACAAACATTTAAAATCATATTTTATTTAGTTTTCTTCATTCCTTCCATTACAATGGCCTGCCATTAATGACCATTTAAAATAATATTATTATTTTTTGATTATAGTTCAGTATAACTCAAAGTTGTGTGAAACATAAGATTTTAGAGAAACTCGTTGTTGCGTGTTGAGTACGCTATCATAAAAATCATCCCCTTTAATGTAAAATTAATATATTATTCATAAGTATTAAAATAAATCAAAACGTTTTATTCTATAAATACCTGGGTTGTTACAATAATGATGGATAACTCATGACTTAATTATGTTATCAATGAAACTAATTTCATGTTCACAAGGTTATTTTTTGGACCTGGTTTTATGTCATTAAGGTCATGTCTGGAACTATTTTCTAGTCCATAAGATTAATTGAGGACCTATTTTCATTTCCACAAGGTTATGCATGGACCTGATTTAATATCCATAAGATTTTTTGATTCCTGATTTAATATCTTTAACAAAATTAGTGAACCTGTTTCTATTTATAAATGATCATAATTCTATAAGCCTATATTTTTTCACATTTCTATGTCAATTTTATGCTCTCATGGATTATGTTAAATTATTTAATTTATGATTCATGTTTTATAAATGACCAAGATTTATGACATGACATATGATTATGATCTATGTTACACCTGATATGGTTATAAAATGTTAATCTCATATTCACATACCATGTTGATCATGTTATTTTTAAGTGATTATTGATATCTCCCTTTATAACCCTTACTGATCATCTTAACTCACTATTTCTTATATTTTATTTCCCTAGGTCATGAAGGAATTTTTTAAGTAGGGTTAGTCTATAAAGAATACTAAATAAGAAGATATTTATAGGAGATATTGATGATCTTTCATAAAATAATAATATATTGTTTTTAGTCTCTAAATACACTAAACCTTTATGATCCTCAAGCATGTATTTTTGAAATGTATTGATTTTTCATAAAAAAAATATTCAATATTTATGTAAAAAGATATTGTATCACTATAAAATACCTATAAAAAATATTTAAAAATTTGGGATGATAAAACCAACTCTTAGTAAGGGATATAAAAAGATAGTAAACTTGTTAATACATTGAAAATTATGGATATTATATAATATATTTTTCCTTTTTAGGATATAAACCTTGAAAAAAATTAATCATTTACATACCCTTTAATACAAATTTATCCCAAGGATTTTCATAAATCATTTAATAATAATTAATAATGGATAATAATAATTCATTAGTGTTTATTATAAAGAAATTAAAACTTTTACTTGGAAATAAACATTTCAACCATATGACATAATTATCGTTATTTTTAATATTATACTCATTTTCCAATCTTATGAAATAAAAAAAATACATTAAAAAATCATTAACAATATGAACATAAAATATATCCAAGGATAAAAATATAAATAAGCTCATGGATAAAAATATTTTATTTCATAATAATAGATTTTTTAATTCTATACATCATAATCATTCCATCAATGCCTCCTTCCAAGACATCATAAATGAATAGGAAAGGCATATAACAAATACCTAAGAAATTTTGTCTCATGATACCTATCGATGCATCTAGGGACTGTATAATATTGGGACCCACCTATTCATATACTATTTCCATGCGTTAATCATATGAATGAAATGAATAAAAATACAATATATAATCCACATAAACATTCATGTTGAAAAACTAGTACAGAAAATTTCAATATTTTCCACAATTAAAAAATAGAACACCCTACTCATAAGAAATTAAATAAAATAAATTGGATGGTATCATTATAGAATATCCCTAGTGAATAATAATATTCTTTAAATAATTTGGACATCAATGAATAACACCTTAATAAATCCATTGAAATGTTTCATTGAAAATAAATAGATATATCATTTCATTTTGAAAAAAAATAATACAAAATATTTCCAAAATATTGGGAATATATTTTTATTTGAATAAATATGAAAACTGGAAGAGGATTTTTATAATGAATAAATTCTATGTCATTTAGAAAATTAAATCATCTAATAAATGTTAAAAATCATTCTATTATACTGTTGTAAAAAAAGTCAAAATAACCCATTATGAAAACATCAAAAAGATTCATTTTAAAAAAAATATTAATGAATTTAAAAATCATTTTAAAATTAATATTAACTATATATTTATCCTAAAAATTGAAATTTTTGAAACATTTTAAAGATCATTGACATGGAGTTATAAATTTTAGAAAGAAGGAATTTAAAAGAATTTTTTTTAAAGAAGAATACTTTTCCTTGAGCCCCAAATCGTTTTATACATTCATTGAACACTAATTAATATAATTATGTTAATAAATTATAGGATTAATATATCTTTTAAAGTTACATATTATACCTTTTAATACAATAATTATCATAATTCATTTAGTTACTAATTCAGTTAAATTTAAGTCAGGTGTTTTGAGGACATTCGGTTCTTAATTTCACAAACAACATTGGTAGATTGAACATGGTCAAACGGGTATTAGGTAAATAAAATATAGAATTTTAAACATGAAATAATATTCATATTTATAAATATAATATATTTTAATATCCATCCATGTAATTCATTCATGAAAAATTAATTACATCACTTCACGGAGACGGTAGTCCACACATACCCACAAGGGATGTTTCCATATCTCAAATAGATGAAATGAAAGAATAATAAACAATAATATATCATTAAATAATCATAATTATATATATATATATATTAAAACTATTTTTAAAACCAAACATGTTTTACGGTAATGATAATATAATCGCATAGCATTGTGAAGGCGGTAGTCCTCACATACACACGAGCAAAAGTGTTCATTTTCCATTGCAAGAAAAAGGTAATGGAAATGGGATTTACCATAAACTTAATAATTTTGAAATATAGTGGTGATACTGATGTTTTTATTTCATTATGTTTATGATAGTTTTCAAGTAGTTAGAAGAAGAAATAAGCATAAAAGAAATTAGATAATACTTATACCTCCTCTTTTGAAATCCACTTTTAGATTGAGATTAAAGAATTATAAGGAAATTATTATAGTAAATAAAAGGTATTAAGGAGGTAAAAATGGATTATTTTTAGTTTTATAGGTAGATTTTTTATATAAAAATAATCTTTTTTTAATGGTTGATGTGGGTCCCTTTTATAGGCAAAAATAGATGGTATTTTCAAAAAAATTCAATACTTAATATCCATGAATGTAATTTTAATAATTATAAGTTGAACATAGATAAACCATTAATAATTGTATAGAAAATTTCCCATACAATTTATTAAATATGTGATTGTTATGATTTTATAATTATTTCAATGTAATTTATAAACATTAAAAATCAATTAATTTCATATTCAGAACTATTCACATATTTTGACATTTAAGGTATCCATATATCAACAGAATTAAAATATAAACAATTTAACTATCACTTACACATTATAATTATAATTAAATTTTGTAGAACAACATAGTTATTCAAAAAAACGTTAAATTTTTTTAAAAAAAATTTACTTAATCTTTCAACTACTTTCACAAGCGCTGCGCCAGTCTGGCGTAAGTGTTAATGATAATTATTACATCACTAAATGTTTAAAATTAATTAATATTATAAAAAAATTAGTAATATTAAAAACATCCATTTAAAAACATTCATATCTTCTTTTTATTTATAATACAACATATTAGAGTTATGAAAAGAAAGAGAATAATATTTCGTAATCATTTTTTTATAATATAATATAAAGTTCATAATAAAAGGAAAGTGGAGAAAAAATTCATAATTATAGAATATAGTGTGATAAGGGTTTTAAAACTATAATCCCATGACGTTTTAGAATATATTTTGTAACCATATCACAAAGTGTTAACCCAAATTAAATTGTTATATGACATATTGTAGTGAAAAACTTTTACCATGGTTCTTATTCATTATGACTAAAAATTTAATTGGGATTATAATAAAATTTGAACATGATGATAGAAAATATTTAACTGGTATAATAGTCTTCAATTATGAGAATTGGTAACCAATTAATTTTAATGTAAGTTTTAAAATAGAATGAAAAATACATTTTTTTAAAAATGTATTTTGATGCATAAAAATGAATATATACCGAAATCAAATATAATAAATATTATTATGAAATTAATTAGATTATTTTAAATAAAATTTAATTTATATTATAATAATACCAAATTCCAAAAGATATGAAATTTAAATGATTTTATTTAAATAAAATAAATTATTATTCCTCAAAAATCGGTATTTTTCACTATTTGCTAAAAACAATTTTTCTAGAAATATATTTAAAAATTTCTCTAAGATAATTTTTAAATGATTATTTCAAATATGATAACAATTTTATCAAATAAAATTTCTAAATTTTGAATAACTTAATTATAATATTCATAAATAATATGAAAACCCGATTTTTTAAAATAATTTTTTTAATGAATAAAATGAATTTATAATCATTCATTTACTAATAACATTAAATTAATGAATTTTAATTCATTTTATTAGATATATAATATACTAGTTTAATTAAAAATATTTATCTATTTTGGTTAATTTAATATGCTATAATAAAAATACATTACAAACATAAAAATAATTTTACAAAAAATAGCTCATTTACATTAAAAATATTTTGTCTTAATTTATAATCAATAGATAACAAATGTATGCTTGATTATTAATTTTATTAAGCAGAGAAATTCTATATTTATTTCATAATATTTTTACACTTGTTTATAATCAACAGTCAATCATCTATGTTATAATTGATATATTGAAACAATATTAATTTAATAGCATGTCACAGTTTGTTTTAAGATTGGTATTGTGTGTGGTAAACACAATCGAACATGGTATTATTTAAAGGAGAGTAACATATTAAAATATCAAGGTGTTATATTTAGGATATATAAGTTTAAAATCAATTTATAAGAATCACAAGTTAATAAATAATAGGATTAAATATGTAAATATAGTTTCCATTAAATATAACAATATAGAATCACTTAGCCATAACCTTTAGTTATTCCGCTTACATCATAATATCTGATTGAAAAAACTATATGACCACAACTAAATGATTTTGATTTCACATTTTCAAGGGAATATAATTGTTAGAGGAATCTTGAAATATTGAAATCATTAATTTAACAATCATATCACATTAGATTAATTTACATTATTATAAATAAATAATGATAGTATAAGGTTTTAGTATTCACATAAGAATAATTGATATAGTCGAAAAACAAATCACCGATATTTTATCCATCATAATCAATTCATCATATCGATGAAAATATTTCGACATCATATTATACTCAATCACAATTGATCAACCAAATCACCATAAAAATTAAATAATATCAACCACAATATCACCACTATAACCCCACATCACAACTACCACAATAACACCACAACATCATATCATCAAATATTCATATAATCGAGATCCTTCACATCCCAATAACATAAATTACCCCAATCCCTCTCAACCCATGGATATAAGTACATGTCATAACCTTAATCTATTACATCCCATAAATAGGTTTATTTGTCATATATTTGATTCATTATATCCCAAATAAATATATACATATATACATATACATATGATATACCTTTTTTCATTACAACCCATGTTCATATATAAATGAACATCACAACTGTAATCCATTATAGACTATAAGGAATAATCATGTTATGACCATGAGTTATTAGAATCCATATATAGATACAGTATTACGTAATCAAATATAGCATATGGAAGTATAAACATAACATAAATTCTTTACTTCCTACATTTTTATTATCAGAATATAGCAAACAAACAAAGAAGGAAATATACTGTCATACAAGATATCAGGAATGTAATCAAATACATTCAATTATTGTAAAATAAACATACTAATTTTTGTAAGAAAAAATAATAATTATAATGAAGATAAATTAACCACATCATTCATGATTTAATAATCATCACAATAATATACATGGTATCATTAAGAAATATTACAAAAAGACCATGCTACTTTCTTATCTTACCCACTATGTTTATTGTTTACATAAGCAAATTAATTATTTACTTAATTAAACTAAAAAAATTAATTTTATTAATGATAGAACAACCATAGACTAACTATAAAACCTCACAAATAACATTAATAAATTATAAACGACTATCCACCCATGAAATATAACTACAAAATATCTCAAAACTCTATTTACTAATGCATGCTAAACTCCATCTTTAATAACTGATGTACCACTTATGGGGATACACAGCATAACTAAAATTAAACTGAGAAAGAACTCTTTAAGGAACACCTATCCCCTCTATTTACTTAAAACATATAGATATCAAACCCCAAACACATAAAATAATTATAAGAAAGAAAATTGCTAGTAAGGATCTGACTATTCTCAAAAGACTAGTAACAAGGAACCTAATATTAACTAAATAATATAGACCACTATTAGATAAACTTATATCTTAAAAATAAAATAAATAATATTACACTCTAAAAATAAACAATCCATTTAATCATCCTAATTTTATAAACCTTAATATGATAATAAATCATCACTACTTAAAACATTCTGTATACATTAACACTTAATTCAAGAGTTCCTTTCTATTTTATCATATTATCATTACTTAATCATTCCTAATTTAGAAAAATTATTTATCACAAAATCATTAATACAATACCACGTGTATATATACAATTATGATTCATAATATCAAAAAATAACATATTAGTGTATGGATAATTAATAAGGAAAGAATAACAATACCTTCATCATATTATTCATTATTATTATGAAAAATAAAATAAAATTCTATTTCCATTGTACATATCATTTTACATTGGAACTCGCATAGTGTTAGTATCACAGAAATATAAATTAATTATCATATGAAAAAGAAATACCAATAACAAAAAAACTATTCCAAATTATAAATCAATTGATATAGGAAAAGAACTATATAAATAATCCAAGAAAAAACTAAAAAAATAAAATTTAATTTAAATAAATTATAAAATATAACAACATAAACTAGATAAAGAAAAATATCTTCCTAATAGAATTTTAATACTATGTAAATATATATAGTAATTAACAACCACTTTTCCAAGAACAACCCATCTTTATTAGCAGTGGGGGAATGTTATGATTTTACCATATAAGAATGTTTATTAGGACTAGTTAGATTATAAAAAGTTATAGTTTTATAATGTGTTTTGGGTCATATAATTAAATGAGTGGTCTTTAACTTAAGATAATTATGGTAACTCTAATCATTTATTTTGAGAGTGTATAGAAACTAAAGAATAATTACATTAGATTCAAAGTTATAAAAAATTAAGGGCATATCTTTAATAAGGTTCAAGTAGAATTGTTCCTAGAATATTATAAAAAATATAATAATAAATTCAAAGGAAAGGTTTATAAATCCCCTGCCTCAAATGAGCTGACCTATTCAACACCAAGAGATAGAATTTCAGAAATAATTAATTTTAGGGGATCTTCCACCAACCTTCTATATACTAATTAAAATTAAATATCTCATCAACACAAAATAAATTTAATGATTATAACCTCATTTCATAAAGAGTTAAAGAAAATAGGCAGAGGTCGCCACCTGTTTATCAATAAATTTTGGGGCATGAATCATGAAATTACTCAAGGAATTAGGGTGAAATAATTTTAGTCAAAATGTATCTCTATGGATCACGATATGATTCTTTAAAACATATACTTATTCAAAAACTCAATAGAATATCTATATATTTTATTAAATACTCTATAATGATTATTATCAACTCAAAATATTTTAATACACCATGAATTAGGGCTCATCTTTATAAATGAAAGGGTGTTTTAAATATATAATATAATTTCTAGTTTTAGAATTTTATTTTTAACAATGGTACTATTAATCATGAAATACATTGAAGAAACAATTGGGAAAATATAATTTTAGGAAAGGAAATTACTTTTATGAATGGACTTATTTACACTTAAGTACCATGGTTTTACTTTTCCCCAAGTGGAAAATTAATTTTACATGTAAATGTTTTACCCTTACATATTTTAGTGGGGATTATTAAATATTTAAAATTCAAAAAACTCTTATAATAGGTATGTTTCATATAATAATAAAATATAAAATATAATATTCATCAAGGACTATAATGAACCAACCCAAGTCAACCCAACAACTCAACCAAATCGACCTACCACAAGATAAGGAAACAGCCATGTATCATGAATAAACAAAATGACAAAAAAATATAGTATAATGAGTAAGAATGAGTACATGGAAATGAGACATGAAATGTCAATCCCAAGGGGATACACCTTAAAATAAAACTATAAACCTCATAGGTTTAGTCTCTGTGTGACCAACTTTCACAACTAAATAGTCCACCTATGAATGAAAATACAACTAAGAGAATATAGGAATATACACAATGCCCTCTTCTTTACCTGAGTCCTAAAAACATATCTATAAATACATAGTGGAATAAGTAGCATGTGATAATAAGGCCTAGTAGTATTTTATAAAATAATTTATATAAATTCTAATATCTATAAAACATTATCTCTAGCTTTAAAACAAAACCATTTTATCAATATGTTTAAGAAGGTAATCTATTTTTTTAAATAAACCATCATTTTATTCATAAAATAATTTTATATTCTCAGAAAAAGTAATATGGGATGTGTATATAAGAAATAATATGATCATAAGAAAAAACATCCATGGATGCACAATAAGACAGGCCAGTGAGAAACCTACCATGAAATATAGAATCGTGTTTAAAACCAATAACATATGAAAAATAATATCATTTTGGCTCTAACCTATGCAATATGAACTAAACATAAATAGAATACTAAACTAGGGATAAAGTGGATCCAAATAATATTTATTTCCCTTACAGTCTATAAATATAACAAAACCTCTAGTTGAATTACACACACTAAAGTGACATGTCCATTTATCAATACACCCAAGGTCCCTAATGTGCCATGTTTTCCAAAAACCATTTGAAATCGTTTATCACAATATATAAATCATTTTCCGTAGTAAATAATCTCTAATTCCATTATTGAAAACCTATTTTTTATAAAAATCAACATTAATGCATTTCATTCACACATAGCATGTCCAAAACCATTTTTAATGAAAATCCATTTAATAAAATAGTTATCATGAATAAAATACACCTTGATATGAAATAAAAACTTTAAATTTCACAAAATAAGTAATTTAATAAGAAAAAAAATATTCAAGCATTATCACCTTTTATAGAGACTTACCACATTAATGGGAAGGAATCACCAAGAATCAATCTCCTAGATCCTGAAATTGATCCTGCTCAAAGATGAGCTACAAGGTCATAAAGAGACTATCTTGGGTTCTTATGGTTTGAGAGAGAATATTGTAAGAATATGTGGTTTGGTTGGTTTTATATTATTTATATCTAGTCTATAAAATACAACGCCATGGCGCAACCCCGAGGACCATGCTGCTGAGCCTCCATACAACACCATAGACCCTCATGTACATGTAACAATCACACCCTATCAACTATCCTTCTAAGACCATGCCACAAAACTCTCCCTAATTTTATTCTCATATGTAAATGTAATTACATCACTAAATACACCACACTGCATAACTAATCTACCCAAGAAGTTTGCTACGGTGCATCCTAGCTCCATGTTGTAGGGATACTGGATTTGGAAGAACCAACCAAATACAACCAATTTTCCACTATGTTGTAGCCTCTAGATCAACACAAAAATATATGAATTCCGTAAAACACATCCTACCTCTTCATCATAGATGATCCAAAATATATAGTGGCTCCAAATGTAGCATCGCCCAGGCCCTATACCACAACCAGTTGACTATGGTACAAACATTCTCTATTACACCTTATTCTCTACCCACAATGGAACAGACCCTTATAGAATTTGAGGTAAGCTTCATATTACTTCCCAAAACCCCCATAACACAATGTATCAACTCTTAATCATTAAAATGGATAGTAAAAAACCTAGAGGGTTTCACAGTTATACCCACCCTAAAAAAATTCTGTCCAAAGAAAGTGCTCAAGATATTGGTCTCAGAAAATGGGAAGGCCATTATTGCCTCACTAAAAATTATCATTCCATGTCTTGTTGAAATACCATATAAAATAACATAGTACACTGACCAGAGGAATAATTTTAAAACACCATACATTATCCTAGAAATCTATAATCAAAACTAGTTTCCTAACCACATTATTGTCAAACTCAATATTAGCATCCTCCCATTAAATCACATGGGAAGAGTCTGGTTGATACCTCTTCAACTGGGAAACATGAAACACATTTTTACTTGATGTCAAATGAGAAAAAAATTACCAACTATGTACCACATTTCCATGTCACTCCATGATCTCAAAGGGTTCAATAAACCTTAGTTCCAACATACCCTGTTAACCCAACTGACGATATCCCACCTGAGGTGAAACTCAATGAAATACCTGATCAACAACCTTAAAATCTAGTGGATAAAAAATATGTCCCAAAAAAGTATTTATAATTACTTTATTATATCACAAATATATTCCATATAAACTGTGTCATTTCTATCATCTCTTGATCAAGGCTCAGTCAAAAAAATGACCACACTCCAAACTATTTCCAATACATTAGTGATCTACATAGACCCCCATAAAACACTTCAATGTGAACCAACATACCTGAATCCTAATAACTATTTTATAGGAAAATTATACCATGGTAAGATTATATTCCTAGGAAACACCAAAATCAAGCACACATGCTCAAAGCATATTCTCAGTATCCTGAATAGCCCACTCTTTTTTTCCACCCATCATAGAATGATATGTGGTGAATAATTTCAACTTTAAACCCATTACCTCCTCAAAGAATTTCCAAAAATAGGATGTGAACCTTGTTTCCTATCAGAAAAAATCATAGAGGTAACCCCTAGAATTCTCCCAAACAATCATATATACAAGTTCCTGATCTATTGAAACTTCTGTATCTCCTCAATCGGGAGGAAATGAGTCTATTTCAAAAGGCAATCAATGATCACCCAAATTTCATCCTTCCCACTATGATTCCATGGAAAACCAATGAGTAATTAAATAGAAATATCATCCCACTTCCATATGAGAATGGGTAAAATTTATAATAACTCATCATATCTCTGGGGTTCCTCCTTATTCCTCTAACATGTTAGGCACCATGAAATGAAAGATAATATAGAAAATCTAATCCTTGTCAACCAATAGTGAACTATCATATCATGAAACATTATTGTAGTCTAAGGGCATATAGAAAAAATTTATATTTCCACAATCCATTAATTCCAACCATAGAGAAATAATAATAACAAAATTGCCTCAGAAACACAAAGCATCAATAAGAGACTGAGACCACTCACTCAGTGTCTCCCAAAAATTTAATATTTTACTCATGAACTAGAAACCAGTATTTGAAAACTTATAGAGATAAACACACTCATCAAATGATTATTCAGACTATATGGAAGCTAAGAACACCTTCACACTAACCTCTTTCACTCTCAAGATCATCTTAGTTTACAAACTCATTAAAGACCACTCCTCTAATGATTCCTTTAAGGGTTGATTCATTAGTTTCCTAATCAATGAATTAGTGACCACATTCCCTTTTCTATAAGTATAATAAATATAAAAATAAAATGTTTAAAGATACATAACCTTGTATCTCTCTCAAAAATTCATTTCCCTATGATTAAAAATATTCTTCAAACTATTATGAGAAGAATATATTGTAAATTTCTCCCCAAAGAAATAGGTAATTTTCTTTTTTAGTTCATGCATAACCTATAACAACTCAAGATCATGGGTACGGTAGTTATTTTAACAATGGATTAATTGGAGATAGCCATGGGTCATGTCATGCTTCCCCTACATCAAGACAATCCATAATCTCATATCTAAATCATCGCAAAACACATTATATCCTAAAACCAGTTTAAAAAGAATAAAACCATGATTTGAAGTCAACATCAACATAAGTTACTAAAAATATCTATGACATTTGTCATTCCACTAAAATATTAAACCCCTTTATGTTAAATTCTTCATTGGAGATGAAATATTAAAAATGTCTTAAAACCTCTTGTAATATCTTTCAAAGATAAAGAAAATATAGATATCAAACAAATTTCTAGGATAATCCCAATACATTAACACATATATAATTTTAGGATCCACAAATATGCCTCTCTTATATATTAAATTCCGTAGAAACATCACTTCTATGATCAAAATTAAAACTTGGAAAGCTTACCAGAGAAGTGATGTTCTTTTAATATTCCAAGTAATATATCTAAATGGTTCTAGTTCTCCTCCTATGACTTGGTGAGAACCAAAATAATATCCAAAAACACAAAGAATAAATATTCCAAGAAAATATTAAATATTTGGTTCATGAACACCATGAATACTTTAAGAGAATTTGTGAGACCAAATGGTATAATGAGAAACTCAATATTCACATACCTACACCTGAAAACTATCTTATGAATAATTTTTTATTGAACTCTCAATAGGTGGTACCCTGAATGTTGGTCAATCTAACAAAACAAAAGATTTCCACTGAGTTGATCAAAGTTATCATCAATCCCTAAAAAGGGATAATTATTCTTAATGGTAACATGATTTATCTTTTGATAATTAATGAAATGTATGAGGCTCTTATATAACTTCCTATAAAATTGGATATGAAAATCCCAAGGTAACACACTAGGAAAAATAAATCCATTATCCTTAGGATTATCCAACATAAAATTAATCACATTTAACTCATTGGGTGGCATGTGATAAAATGGAATATAAATAGTAATAAAACTATGGAGTAGTTCAATATATAATTCAACCTCTCTCTATGGTGTAATCCTATAAAAACAACAATAAGGACCTTAGGGTATGCACTCACCATGGTAGGAAGTGTAATCCTCAAACAAAGATCATAGAAATTAAGAAACACCTTTAAAAATGGAATGAGATCACGTTTTCATATGGTACAACCAGATCGCTTTTCTGGATCTAGAATCCCACTCACCCTAAAATACATGATAGAAACCATCAGGTGATAATTACTGAACTCATTGATGATAACCATTGATTTTGGCCACTGCACGAATCATCTAATCTATGACAACCCTGCTTTTATTACAAACTTAAACGTGATTTATTACATAAACTATTCACATGATACAACATGGAAGATCAAGAGTTATAGTTTCTTTGTGGCTTAGGATCATTACATAACAACTTAAAACATGAAATACATCATCTTTATTGAAAACTTCCTTTACATGACCACTATATTCCCTCATACTTAGCATTGCATGGGATAACCTGAGGACATGCATAAGAAAAGGGGTGAGCTATAAAGCTCAGTAAGGGAATAAACATGGAATACATGAGGAGTACAATACATGTTAGACAATAGGAATATCAATAGAGCACAAGAGAAACATGAACATAAAGGCATTATAAATCATGATAATCATAACATGGAAATGTGGAAACAACACTTAACAAGGAATTAGCATGAGCCAAGGCTCATTGCACATAGAGCGTGAGTAAATACTCATTGCACATGAAGCACGAGTAAACCCTCGTTTCACTTGAATTATAATGAGTCAACACTTATTTCACATGATGTATCATGATACTATACTTTACCCAATGCATTGGAGCGCTATAAGGGTGAACCCTTCTTAAACATTTCATTTCATGCAAAAGTGTGCCACATGGATCATAAAACATGGATTCATAAAACATAATAATTTATTCCACGATAAATGAATGTGGAATTAATACATGATACTTTATAATCAATAATTAAATGTTCATAAAGTTTAATACCCTTGATAAAGATATGGGCATGGTATTCACTACACAATGACATCGGCTTAGAAAATCTGTGCGATTTCGGCAGTGTCACGGCGTGACATAAGAATTCATAAAAATGGTTGATGAGAGAGAAAGTGGTTCCTCATAATGTTTACATGTAATGGATAGTATGTAGGTCATATAGATACATGTCCCAACAATTTTAATGGAATTTAGATTCATGATACAAAAGTATTGCTTGAATGTAAAAGAGGAGAGATAAGTTCCTTTTGGAATTTCGGCATAGTAACGGGTGTACATGGGAGTAATTTAATGATAGAGAAAGGGGTCTCCCATCACTCAAAAAAATAGGGCAGTATGAGGGAGGTGAGAAACCATACCCCAACATCCATAATTTAAATTAAAAGGGTAAAACAACTTAAAGAAAATTGGACACAAATGAGAAAGGAAGAAAAAACCCTTACTTGGAAGTGTGCTTCCAAAGGCTTGAGAGAGGCTTGAGAGAGGATTATTGGGAGTTTGGGGCACCTTGGGAGGATTATAGAGAGATTAGGGAAGATTTTGGACGAACTCCAAAGGCTTTGAGTGAAGAGGAAGTGGGATCTTGGGTGGTTTTATATAGGAAAGGTGAGTGAATTCTTTATTATTTAGGTTTGGGACCCCTTACATTAAACTAATCCAAACCAAAAATCAGCTCATGATTTTTTTCCCATTGTTTTTGGAAAAGGGAATAGGAGAACAATATTTTATAATTCCAAATTCTGAACTTCTTAAAATAATGGGGTTTCTTATGTGGAGGTGAGTCACACTCCCATGGAAAATAATTTAAAAAGACAAGATGATTAATAAGTCTTGAGGGGTCCATTAATGCTTTGAAAAGTAAGTCAAACAGACAAAAAATAACATTATTTTAATGGTAAAATATATATTAGCCGAACATAAAGCTTCTAGTATTTTATTACATCACTATTGGGTCATTATGATGTCATAAAACACATTATATATTTAAACGGTATTTAATTTTTACCCAAAAATTTGACTATTTCAGAAAATTATGAAAAATTCACTGTTGCATAATTTCAACATCCGGATTCCAGAAATAACATTTATTTTATATAAATAATTTTCTAAATATGTTAATTTTCACTTTTAAAATAAAAACCAACATTTATCGAAAATTCACGGGTTTTGACAAAAATGGATTTCAAACCTTAATAAAAATTACAATTGCATTCATAAAATTATATGATCATTTATATAGAATAAAATTAATTTAATAATAATAATATTTTATTAAAATATTATTTAATTCAAAAATCCCTTAATTTAATAAAATATAATTCTTAATTAAATAATAACTAAAAAATACTATTTTCACTTTAAAAACTATTTACAATGTATCAATAATGACAAGAAAGTATATTCATTATTATATACAAAAAATAATGTACATGAACATAGTACTAGCGATTTGTTACATAACCCCTTAAAATATCAGCATAAGACCTAAGGGTAAGGTGTGCGATGGTGACAGACTCTTGGGGTGGCTCGGATAACATCACTCGAGTGGCAATTTCTATCAACTTCCACTTTTACCATTGATGGTCATGTTCGAGCTTCACATGATGAAGCTCAGATTGGGCTTGGTCAAGAGCGAATCCCAAAGACGCCACCTATTTTCTATGCTCTGACAAATAGGCTTCGTATGGAGCAATTCTACTGGATGAGGTCATCACTTCCTTTGTCTGAGTAAATTGGATTTGTTAAAGCCCTATATTTATACTAATCATATGATCACTTTTCAATGGATATAAAAGAAATGGTCACAATTCTTAACATAAAACCAAAGAAGTTTACATTTTATATAAACATTTTACATAAAGAGACATTTAACTAGATCAAGAGGGATTTCCATTAGTGAAACTTTGGGTCATTACAATATTCCCCCCTTAAGAAATTTCACCCTCGAAATTTCCTTTTCCCCATACTAAAACAGATGTGGGTAACTTAGCTTCATCATTTCCTCTAATTCCCAAGTCGCTTCTTCAAACTTTTGGTTTCACCACAACACCTTGACAAGGGGCATTGTCTTGTTTCGTATAACTTTTTCTCTACGATCTAAGATCTTCACTGGTTGCTCCTCGTAAGAAAGATAATCCTCCAACTGTACCACCTTAGAAGATAGTACCTGTGAAGGGTCTGGTATGTACTTCCTTAAGAGGGATACATGGAAGTCATCATGTACTTTGGCAATGATAGGTGGAAGTGCTAGTTGATAGGCCACAGCCCCGACATGATCAAGAATCTCGAAGGGGCCGATGTACCTTGGACTTAACTTCCCTTTCTTTCCAAACCTCATGACCTTCTTCCACAGAGATATGCATAGAAAAACCATGTCTCTAACTTTAAACTCACGGTCTCGTCGATGATTATCTACATAACTCTTCTGTCGACTCTGGGCTACCTTGATATGCTACAGAATGGTTTTCACCTTCTCCACCATTTCCTCGACCATTTCTGGTCCAAGCAGCTTACGTTCACTGACCTCATCCCAACACGTCAGTGTTCTGCACCTTTTCCCATAAAGGGCTTCATATGGTTCCATTTGGATGCTCGAGTGGAAACTGTTATTATAAGATAAATCAACCAGAGGAATATGTTGATCCCACCCTCCTTTAAAGTCCATTGAGAATGCTCTCAACATGTCCTCAATTGTTTGGATAGTCTGCTCGGACTGGACATCAGTTTGAGGATGATAGGCCGTACTGAAGTTCAGTTCAGTATTCAGATCATGTTAAAGACTCTTCCAAAACGTAGAGGTGAATCTTGGATCTCGGTCAGACACAATAGATAGTGGCACTCCATGCAGCCTTACCACTTCCCTAATATATATCTGTGCTAGTTTATCCAATGAGAAATCCTCCCGAATAGCAATGAAGTGTGCAGTCTTTGTAAGACGATCCACAACAACCCAGATTGCATTATTTCCTTTGGATATACTTGGAATTCCAGTGACAAAGTCCATGGTGATGTTCTCCAATTTCCATTCTCGTATGGGAAATGGTTTAATCATCCCCTTAGACTTTTTCCTCTCTGCCTTCACTTGCTTTCACACCAGAAACATTGATGTATATTCATCAATCTCCTTTTTCTTATTATCCCACCAAAAGTTTTATTCGAGATCTCGATAATCTTTGTGCTCCCTGGGTGAATAGATAAATTTGAACTATGTGCATCATCCAAAAGTTCCCTCTTCATCTCTAGGCATAATGGAACCCATAGCCTTTTTCCAAATCGCACAATTCCTTCTTCATTAACATTAAACTCTGAGGATTTCCCTTTTTTGATAGCTTCCACTTTTTTCTGAATTCCCACATCATCCTTTTGAGCATCCTTTAACCTTTCCAAAAGAGATGTTTGAGCAATCATTTGTGAAAGGATTGATGATGTTCCCTTATTTATGATTCCTATGTCCATCTTCATCAAGTCTAAGAATATTGGATCCTTATCAATTCTCATAATTGATAGAGTCGTTGGGTCATTTCTACTTAGGGTATCTGACACATTGTTTGCTTTCCCATAGTGGTAATGTATTGAACAGTCATAATCCTTTATAATCTCTATCCACATTCTCTGGCGTATATTAATCTCTTTCTGTGTGAATATATATTTAAGACTCTTGTGGTCAGTATATATCTCACATTTCTCCCCATAGAGATAATACCTCCAGATTTTCAAGGTAAAGATCACCACTTCCAACTCCAGATCATGCGTTGGATAGTTTCACTCATGGATTTTCAACTACCTTAAGGCATAGGATATCACTTTATAATTCTGCATCATCACACAGCCTAATCCCTTCTTCTAATCATCACTAAATACAACAAAAATTTCCCCACTTGTGGGTAAGGTGAGCACGGGAGCAGTGATAAGCCTCCTTTTCAACTCCTTGAAGCTTTCTTCGCATTCATCACTCCAAGAAAACATTACTCTCTTTAGAGTTAGCTAGGTAAGAGGGTTGGACAATTGTGAGAAATTTCTCACAAATCGTCGATAATATTCAGATAACCCCAAGAAGCTACAGATATCCATTACCGATGTTGGCCTCGGCCATCCCTCAATTGCATCTGTTTTGGAGGGATCCATAGATATCCTATTGCTTGTGATGATATGGCCCAATAATGAGACCTCCTTCAACCATAACTCACACTTTCTGTACTTTTCATAGAGCTTCTCCTTGCGCAAAGTCTCCAGTACAGTTCTTAAATGCTCCTCATGATCCTCCTTGGTTTTGGAGTATATTAGAATATCATCTATAAAGACTACCACAAATTTGTCTAGGTAATCTCTAAAGACTCTATTCTTCAATTCCATGAAGATTATTGGAGAATTGGTGATTCGGAAAGGCATTAATATGAATTCATAGTGCCCGCATCTTGTACGAAAAGCAGTCTTGGGGACATCTTCCTTCTTTACCCTTACTTGATAATATCCCGACCGCAAATCTACCTTAGAGAAGTATTATGCTCCACGCATCTGATCGAATAAGTCATCGATCTGTGGAAGAGGATACTTGTTCTTTATCATGATTTTGTTAAGTTCACGATAATCTATGCAAAGCCGCAATGACCAGTCCTTCTTCTTGACGAAGAGGACTGGTGCACCCCATGGTGAAGCACTTGGGCATATAAAACCTTTATCTAGATTCATCTGTAGTTGTTTCTTCAGATTTTCAATCTCCACGATAGCCATTCTATATAGAGTCTTGGATATTGGTATCGCCCCTGGTATAAGTTCAATTGAGAATTCAACATCTCTTCTAGGAGTAAGACAAAGTAGTTCCTCGGGAAACACTTTAGCAAATTCCCTCACAATAGGCATTTCCTCAAGGATGGTTTCTTCCTTGGACTCAATCATCTGAGCCAGATACGCATGCTCATAGGGCATTAATATCCATTCTTCAGATGATGGATCTAAAGTAGATTCATCTTCCTCCTAACACTTGTAAAGAATTGGGGTTCGATTCTCCATATGGAGTGTGATTTCCCTCTTCTGAAAATTTGTGTTGGCTCTATATAAGGAAAGAAAATTCATGCCAATAAATGCATAAACTTCTACCAAAGGGAGTATGAAGAGGTTTTTTTGGAAATTCAATCCACATATTATAACAGGGGAGGACTTATATTCATGGGATGCAATGATTTCCCCATTTTCTGTACTCACTGACATCTTCAATTCCATGATTTTTGGTGGTGCTGGGATTGTTCTACTAAACTTTTGAGATATAAAAGATTGCGTAGAACCTGAATCAAAAATTATGTTCACTATTATTGAATGAATAACTAGCATACATTTCACTACTTCATTTTCGGGGTTCGCTTCGGCAGAAGTGATGGAAAAAGCTCTTCCTTGCTGCCTTGGAGGTTATTGGTTGCCTCCGAAAACCCTTGGTTTAGGGCACTGATTTGAAAAGTGCCCCGGTTCTTTTCAGTTGTAGAAATGAACAGCGCGTTGAGGTTCGAATGCCACGTTCCCCTCCTCTGTCGCAGCCACAAGTCTTTCTTTCTGACAGATAACAGCTAGGTTCCCCTATCTTCCACACCTAAAGCATTTCCTCGTCCCCTTGAGGAAATTTCCAGGGTGCTTCTTTCCGCACTTTTGGAAAGTGGGGTGATGGATCTTCTTAGCACGGTTGGATTTATCCATCGGATCACCAACATTGAATTCCACCTTACACTTCTTGTCCCCATGATACCCCTGTGATTCCCCAATCTCCATTTCGACCTTGAGGGCACATCGGGTAATTTCCTCATAGCTGTCGAAGTCACGGATCGTTAATACTTTCCGAAATTTAGGCTTCATCCCACCAAAGAAGCAGTCAACCTTGCATTTGGGGGTAATGAAAAAGATGGAAGTGTATCATGCAATCCTTGTGAAGTTTTCCTTGTACTCTCCAACAGATTCTTCTTCTTTTTGTTTGAGGGAAAGTAAGTCCCTTTCCATATTAAGATGGAGGGTAAGCTGAAAATATTTATCGAAAAACATCTTGCAGAAATACTTCCCTTCCAACGCCTTGATTTCCTCCTCAGGATTCGTATTTTTTATCAACGCCCACCATTGATCATCTTCACCCTCCATACGATAAGCTGTCAGGAGAACCTTCTCTTGTTCAGAACATTGAAGGATGGAGAAGATCTTTTCAATGGATTTGATCCATTGTTCAGTGATCGTGGGATCGAATGATCCACTAAAAGTAGGATGCCTTTGTCTCAATAAGCTCTTGATAGCGACTTGTTCCTTATTAGGGGAGTTTGTAAGTTCCTCTTGACCCATGTTTCTATTCAAATCTTGAGTTATCTGAGAGAGAAGCATGACAAAGTTCTCGATTCCCGATCCTATTGGATTGGGCATCTCATTAGTACAGTCATCACACTGATCTTCATATTAGTTATTAGCCCAAGTCCTCCTATTACCAGCCATTGGCTGGAATAAAAGGAAAGTTAGGGGTAACACATAAAGGTTAATCCAAAGACATAATTTGATGACTTATAAATTAAATTTTATTTCCTTAACTTATGAATCTATAGGCTTCAATCTAGGATTTTCGTGATCTACTTTCTAACATATATTCTTAGGGTTTTTTTTTATTCCATTAATAAGGGTTTATACTAATATTGTGAATTTATCAAAACATATCCCCCGGGAGTGTCATAACCAAGAGTACATCAAGTCCCGTTGTCGTTCACTAGTTCATGTTTGAGTCTAGCTCAAAGCGGTGTTTTTGGGTTTTACCCCTAGGATACATCTGTGCCAGAGCCGCCTCTACCTGCTCGTATCTAGACAGGGATGTATTTTCTTGATAAACCACTTACTCAGTACTTACCAAAACTTGGGGATGTTTTTATTATACTTAGTCTTGTCTCTAAGGATTTACTAGGGTTTTCTAATCAAAATTTCTAAAATAACTAAACCTATCCTCTGATACCAACTATGGCAACCTTTATTTTATTACAAACTTAAACATGATTTATTACATAAACTATTCACTTGATACAACATGGACGATCGGGAGGTCTGGTGTCTTTGGGGCTTAGGATCATTACATGAAAACTTAAAACAGGAAATACATCATCTTTATTGAAAACTTCCTTTACATGACCACTTCATTCCCTCGTACTTAGCATTGCATGGGATAACCTGAGGACATGCATAAGAAAAGGGGTGAGCTATAAATCCCTGTAAGGTAATAAACATGGAATACATGAGGAGTAAAATACATGTTAGAAAATAGGAATATCAATAGAGCACAAGAGAAACATGAACATAAAGGCATGATAAAGCATCATAATCATAACATGGAAATGTGGAAACAACACTTAACATGGAATTAGCATGAGCCAAGGCTCATTGCACATAGAGCATGAGTAAATCCTCATTGCACATGAAACACGAGTAAACCTTCATTGCACTTGAATTATCATGAGTCAACACTCATTTCACATGACGTATCATGATACTATACTTTATCCAATGCATTGGAGCGCTATAAGGGCACACCCTTCTTAAACATTTCATTTCATGCATAAGTGTGCAACATGGATCATAAAACATGGATTCATAAAACATAATAATTTATTCCACGATAAAGGAATGTGGAATTCATACATGAAACTTTATAATCAATAAGTAAATGTTCATAAATGTGAATACCCTTGATGGAGAAATGGTCATGGTATTCACTAAACAATGACATTGACTTAGAAAATTGGTGCGATTTCGGCAGCGTAACGGCGTGACATAAGAATTCCTAAAAATGGTTGATGAGATATAAAGGGTTTCCTAGTCATATTTACATGTAATTGACAGTAAGTATGTCATATAGATACATGTCCCAACAATTTTAAAGGAATTTAGATTCATGATACAAAAGTATTGCTTGAATGTAAAAGAGGAGAGAGAAGTTCCTTTCGGAATTTCGGCATAGTAACAGGTGTACATGGGAGGCATTTAATGAGAGATAAAGGGGTCTCCCATGATTCAAACATAAAAGGGAAAGTATGAGGGAGGTGAGAAACCATACCCCAACATTCATAATTGAAATTAAAATGGCAAAACAACTTAAAGAAAATTGGACAAAAATGAGAAAGGAAGAAAAAACCCTTACTTGGAAGTGTGCTTCCAAAGGCTTGAGAGAGGCTTGAGAGAGGATTCTTGGGAGCTTGGGTCACCTTGGGAGGATTATGGAGAGAGTAGGGAAGAGGTTGGATGAACTCAAAAGGATTTGAGTGAGGATGAAGTTGGATCTTGGGTGGGTTTATATAGGAAAGGTGAGTGAATTCTTTATTATTTAGGTTTGGGACCCCTTACATTAAACTAATCCAAACCAAAAATTAGCTCATGTTTTTGCTCATTTTTTTGGAAAAGGGAAGAGGAAAAAAATATTTTATAAGGCCAAAGTCCGAACTTCTTAAAATAAGGGGTTGCTTATGTGGAGGTGAGTCACACTCCCATGGAAAATAATTTAAAAAGACAAGATGTTTAATAAGTCTTGAGGGGTCCATTAATGCTTTGAAAAGTAAATCAAAAAAACCCAAAATCACATTATTTTAATGGTAAAACATATATTGGCCGAACATAAAGCTTATAGTATTTTATTACGTCACTATTGGGTCATTATGATGTCATAAAACACATTATATATTTAAACGGTATATAATTTTTACCCAAAAATTCGACTGTCTCGGAAAATTATGAAAAATTCACCATTGGATAATTTCGACGTCTGGATTCCAGAAATAACAATTATTTAATCTGAATAATTTTATAAATATGTTAATTTTAACTTTTAAAATAAAAACCAACATTTATCGAAAATTCATGAGTTTTGACAAAAATGGCTTTCAAACCTTAATAAAAAGTACAATAGCATTCATAAAATTATATGATCATTTATATATAATAAAATTAATTTAATAAAAATAATAATATTTAATTAAAATATTATTTAATTCAAAAATCCCTTAATTTAAAAAAAATAGAATTCTTAATTAAATAATAACAAAAAAACACTATTTTCACTTTAAAAACTATTTACAATGTATTAATAATGACAAGAAATTATATTCATTATTATATACAAAAAATAATGTGCATGAACATAGTACTAGCGATTTGTTACATAACCCCTTAAAACAGCTGCATAAGACCTAAGGGTAAGGTGTGCGATGGTGACAGACTCTTGGGGTGGCTCGGATAACATCGCTCGAGTGGTAATTTCTATCAACTTCCACTTTTCCCATAGACGGTCATGTTCGAGCTTGACCTGATGAAGCTCAGCTTGGGCTTGGTCAAGAGCGAAGCCCAAAGACACTACCTATTTTCCGAGCTCCGAAAAATGGGCTTCATATGGAGAAATTTAACTAGATGAGTCCATCACTTCCTTTGTCTGAGTAAATTAGATTTGTTAAAACCCTATATTTATACTAATCATCTTATCACTGTTCAGTGGCTATAAAAGCAATGGTCACAATTCTTAACATAAAACCAAAGAATTTGACATTTTATATAAAAAATTTACATAAAGAGACATTTAACTAGATCAAGAGGGATTTCAATTAGTGAAACTTTGGGTCGTTACATAATCATTGTGAAAACAATTGTTCAAATATATCAAGATTAAGAACTAAGATTTACCACACTACATCGAAGTCAACTATTGCCACCCGACACATGGGAAATTTGAAACCTTGTACATACCTCTTTCCCAAAGGTATTTAAATAACCAAAAAGAATGGCATAATCTTATAACACAAACCCAACACATCATCCAACTTTATTGGTATAAAGGAATGAGTAGTAACGGTATCAAATAAATCAAGTACCATAGAGGAAGAAATAAGATCATGCCTCTAACAGTAGCCAACAATTCCTCATAGTCCTTTGGTGTGAAGACTCTTTTGTGTAAATACATGTATCCTCAGCTTCTCTAATATATTTCATTGCGGCATAAACATTCTCCTTATCATGTGGGTAAGACCCACCACTATTATAATCATCTTAATGATCCTAAAAACCCTTAGTGATAATGGATCTAGCCTTAAAACCTTGGTATTTTCTCCCACAACCATGACTAAGATGTCTATGTTTTTCACAAAAATGATAAGTCTTGGGACCCTCCATAATGTTAGGATTGGTATGTCTAGGATCTCTTCACTAATAAGAAAAAAACTACATTCCTCCTGATGAATATCCTAAAACTAGTTACAAATGGAATTGAGAACCCTTTTGTTTCATATTCCAACTTGAATAAATACCCCAACTAAAAATTGTAACAACCAAAGATCCTCCTTAAAATGTATTTTTAGAGACCTTTTCTCTTTCCTATAATACTATGAAATATTTTTATATATATTTTCAGAGTATGGCACTAAGATGGTGTGTGATTTTGTGGCCTGGTGTTCTTGGAATTAATTTTATAAGAATATTAAATATATTTTATATTACTCACATGGTGTTTATTAAAGAAAATGGGATAACACTAAAATGGGATCTCGAATAAGAAATATGAGACCATGTTTGAGTATAAAATTCATTTTTTACCCTAGGTGTGACCTAAAATGGTTTTTGTATGAGGTGTTTATATATATTTCTCGTTGGCAGTGTGTTCAATTAGTTTATTAATTAAATTAATTTTTATTAAATTGTTCATTTAACCTAATTGGAATCTTATAATAATATTTCTATGGATATTTTTCTATGGTTATTCTCATTCCCCTAAGACAATCAATAGATTCTTTTTATTCTCCTTTCATTCGTGAAGCACATCGGATAATGACAAATATTTGGATTAGAGTATATCAGAGCATAATGAAAGCAATGAATTCATCCATTTATTAAAGATTGTGTTTCTTGATGTAGAAAAATCCAATATCCATTTATGACTCATCAATTCATGTATTACTATAATGTTTATTAAATTGATTAAGTAAGATCACCTTCTTAACTTTGATCTGTACTAATTGTGGCATTTGCATGTGCACATGTATTGAAATTCAATTGGTTATTCTTGTTTTCTTACCCAGATCTCCCATTTGTTTTTTTTCAAACACACTTGGAAATAAATTTTTAAACCTTTTTTATAGTTCTTTTATCTTTTGTTTCTTTATGTTCTTCATCGATTGGACCATGTGGTCCTGATTTGACATTGTCTGGCGGTACCAAAATTGATCAGACCCTCAAAATCACAATGAATCTGTGTTCAAAGGACAGATCGACAAACCATGGATGATTTCAGATTTATTTCAGGTTTTGTGAAATAGTTTTAATGATTAACTGCTAAATTGTGAATGAAAAAAAACTTGAGGTGTAAGGGTTGATAAATGAACCATTGTGGTGAGTGAATGTTTATTTCTGACCTCCGAATGGCCAGAAATGTCCAATGGTGACTTGAGCCACCATTTTTGGGTGAAGGAGAATCTATATATAAGGGAGGAGACATCAGATCTATCACTCAAGTAATGGATCTTTTATTCTAGAAAAATTCCAACTAAATGGTGTTTAGTTCAAAGAACACACGGTTTGTCGAGACCAAGCTATAATAGCTAGGGTTTCAGTGAATTATAAGTATCACATGATATGTGGGATACCCACACACCATGTGACATTGTTATGGAGGACTTGGAGTGTACTATAGGAGTACATGGTCATAGGCACAACTAGGAACATCATTTACCAAAGTACATGAACACGGGATGGATACACAGACATGGCCAAGCACATGGGCAGGAACCCAAGTGGAGTGGACACACTATGTAGATCCTCTACATTCCATGTATCCTTGTATTTTTGAAGAATCATGTACCTCTATGTAAATTACCAGGTTATGAAGTAGGGTCACACACCGTGTGGTTCCCCTCACATGTTGTGTACCATTTGTTTCCTTTTGAGTAAACTTCAATCTTCCATATCTCCATCATCTGAACTCAGATTTTGTCCCATGAGTAGCCTATCCTGGGTGTTTTGTCACATATAACATGATTGTTCCATCCATTTCGTATTTTCATATATGATGTAAAATTTTCCAATCATGGTGCTTATTTAGGCGACGGCCGACAACTTTAGTGATCTGGTAGAGGATCACCAGTGACACTAGAGTGGAACCCTGCATCATATTGGGCATGGGTCCTCTACCTACTGATTGTAACCCCCTATCAGATAGGTATTGGGTCTTAAATGATCATATTGGAACCCCCCATTGCACTAGGTCATGGTCCCTTTACCTATAGAGTGTATCACCCCCCCATCATCTTGGTCATTATTCCTCTACCTACTAAGTGGAACCCCCTATTGAAGAGGCAGTGGGTCCACATGACACTAGAGTAGAATCCCCTTGGTGTATCAGGGCATTGGTACTCTTTAGATACTTATCAGTGGACCCCCCCATTGGATAGTTCATGGGTCCTTGTGACACTAGAGTGGAACCCCCTGAAGCATCAAGGCATGGGTCCTTTATGGATACTTATAGGGTGGAACCCCCTGACACACTACAGTGTGGGTCCTCTACTTGGATTTTGTGCCCCCTCAATTGTAAATCATAGTGGTGAGGCGTGGGTATTCACATGGTTACTTTTGGGCAGATGTGTGGGATTATGTGCATCATTGATGGTCATTTAGAACTATTGGGAACTCTTTTTCCTAGTGTGGGTTGTGATACGTAGGTCCCATTACTCTCTTGTTCAGTATTCGTTTACATGAGTACATGTGTGTGTGTGTGTGTGTTTGTGTGTGTGTGTGTGTGTCGATACCTTTGGAATTGGTTACTCTCCTACCATGGTTTGTGAATAAGTGTTGGTTATGCCACATTATTTTTGTGTTTAGATTCTCTTGGTTGTAAAATGTTACTCTCTTAATCTGGGTGGAAAAGACTTGACATGCAGTCCATCTACACACCATGTTGAGCCCCTTGTGCTTGGATGAGGTTACTCTCTCTCTTGGTTTGGATTGAAATGTTCTCTTTCACTAAAATCTATGTCTCGTTTACTATCTGCTATCATTCTATTTCTATTGTGTCTCTTACTACTACCACTCTCAACTTTTGAGGCATCCTACTGGGTTTTTATATACTCACCACTGTAAGGGATTTTACTGCACGTGTCATGTCTTATGAAAATGGAGGACAGATCGGTGGTGACTTCAAAGGATCTTAGTGATATTGGGTGCTTAGGACCATATACGGTGGTCATATCTTGGAGATCAAGAGTTGGGATATCTCATTAGTTAACCTTCTATTTTTTTCTGGTTGGGATGTATTTTTGGTTTGCCGGGTATTTTTCCCCTTTATTTTTTAGTTTACACTGTCGTACTCTTGTACACCCTAGGGGTTTTTAATGATTGTTTTACATTCAAGTTGTTCTATATTTTTATTATTATTTCACTACACTTATTTATAGAGATTGTTATGTGTGTACATATAGGTACTTAGTAAAATCCCCCAACCCCGTATTAGTTGTGCCTTTGGTGCTAGTTACCACCCTCTAGCCTATGGAGGCAGGCTTGGGTAGTTGCAGCTCGAGCTCCGATTAGGGTCAAGTCATGAAAGACTATTATTAAATGTAGTTCGATCCTTGGTAAATTTTTGGAGTAGTCTTCTTACAACGATTTGGTTGGTATTTAAGTAAATGGTTTCAAAGTTTCTTGAGCACTACCTACTTTTTTAATCAACATACCAATACATTGGTTATAGATATCAATGGTACACTCATTATATAGAATTGAGTCTTTGACTATAATTCTTGATATAGATCCCCATTATATATATATAAATATATTCTCATTTTACCAAGGTACATTTTGATTAAAATTGAAAGATTCCTCCATGAAGGCAATCGGCAAGGATATCAGTTTTGGATCATAGCAATGATCCATTGAGCGATGAGGCCTTAGTTCAGGGTCCATCCCATGAGATTCTTCCTCCATGGGTATAGTTAGTAGAACCTCCACCTGTTAAGAATAAAACCATCATACTAGAGTGATATGATTATGTATGTAGTCCTAGTGCACTCCATGAGTTTCTATGCCAGAGGCTTCTATGTTTCTATGGTGATCCAGATCCTCAAGCAACTAGGGATTGCATAGAGTTAGTGGTCTATGATTTCAGGCTCATCAGGACACTGGCAGATCAGGTGGTTACACTAGAAGCTAGCCTTTTCCATATAGTATCTAGGTGTTAGCAGAGTCATGTTACCCTGATGCATGATGAGCCAACACTCTCATGGATCGACATCTAAAAAAAATTCCATGAGGTGTAATACCACTAATAATTATGCTCAATTAAAATTAAGAAGATTCAATATCTTCATAAGGGATTTATGACATTGGTTGAGTATGATTTTTGGTTCAAAAACCTTACACAGTACTCCATCAACATGATCTGGGATGGCCACTTCTCATCAAGAAAGTTTGAGTAGGGACTCCACAAAGAGATTTGTTCCAGTGGGGTGCCTTTGTGTATCCCCACACATGATGGGGTGTTGGAGCAGTCATTGGTGATAGATAGATTCCTATCATAGGAACTCTAGGTAGTTGGATCTGATAGTGGGTGTCACATGTTTGATTCATCTACGGTAGCTAGAAGGCACCAGATAATGGGATATCGATTCAAGAGACCTCCCCAGGTTCAGAATCAATAACTTGGTCAGGGTTAGCGCAAAGGACTAGGGTAGCTCGGAGAGAGAAAGTAATATTCTTATAGCATGTGAGGTCACATGGCATGAGACTGCCTCACTAGACATGCTGAGGAGCCTAGGTAGGTAGCTAACAGACATCCATAGAAGAGACAGCACTCTGATCAGGGATCTCCCAGAAGAGGGAAGGGAGGCCCATAGGGAGGCAGAGTAGGCATAAGAGGAGGAGGTGTTATGGGTGGTGTAAGATTCTATGAGATCATTCCACCACCACCATCAGGTGGCCCATGTTAGGCTCAAGGAGAAAGCGGTTGGGGCCATGGACAGATGCAGGCTCTGGATGCTTATGACCCTACAGTGCACGATATAATCAAAGGTTCGATATAGGTATTTTATACTCTTAATTCAGTGTTACTAGATATAGGTTCTAGTCATTCCTTCATATCTATACTTCTTGTGGGAGATATGGGGATTCCAGTTGAGACATTATCCAATTAGATTCATCTTGAGTTTTCTATAAGGAATGTTTATTATGTATATTTTATCTGTAGAAAGTGAGAGATATAACTTTGTGGAGAGAGGTTCAAGTGGGACCTTTTGGTCATCAAAATGAAACCTTATGATGTCATGTTGGTTATGGTTTGGCTTTCCATGGTCTGATCCCAGATAGATTGTCGCCATAGATGAGTAAGATGTATTCACACTAATGGGATGATATTTACCTTTTCAGGCAAAAGAGATCTCATGGCGGGGAAAATGAGTGCAATTAGTAGCAAGCTACAACCCATAAACCATAAATTGGTGATTATTTACCTTGTTTTATTAGGCTCTTCATGAATATATATTCCTTTAGTTGTGGTTTATTTTATGGAAATCGTCCCTGAGAACATTTTGGGACTACCTGTGAGGCAATAGATGGTGTTTTGTATTGAATTGTAGCATTAAACCACTCTGATATCTTCTATGGAATATCACATGGGATCCACCAAGCCCCGAGAACTATGGTAGTAGTTGTAGGACCTTCATAGAAGGGTTTCATTAGGCCCAATCTATCCCCCTAAGCATCTCCAATGTTGCTTGTGAAAAAATTGGATGGGGGATTACAGCTTTTCATGGATTATCATCACCTGAACCAAGCCATTATAAAGAAAAGGTACCCCTTTCTCATTATTTATGACCTCTTTGACCAATTTCAAGGTATGAGATAGTTATAAAATATCAATCTTTAATCTAGAAACCACCAGTTGAGGGTTTATGAGGCTGATATTCCAAATTTAGAATTATGATGTCACTATGGAAACTATAAGTTCCTAGTGACCTTTGGTGTGATGAATGCCTCTACCATGTTTATGGATTTTATAAAATAGATCTTCCAACCATACTTGGAACAATTTTTTGTTTTCTTCATTAATGACATACTCATATAATCTAAATCATAGGAGGAGCATGCAGATCACTTGAGGATGGTCATATATTTTCTTCGAGACCACCATCTTTATGAAAATCTCTCTAAGTTACAATTTTATATTCATGAGGTTTAATTTATAGAGAATGTCATTTCTTATAATGGTTTAGTCATGGACCTAGTGAATATCAATGTATTTCTTACTTGGGATCCACTCAAGAGCGTGTTGGAGGTGTGAAAATTTCTTGTTTTGGTGGGGTACTACAGGATTTTTGCGGAAAATTTATTCAATATCACAGCACCTTTGATCACCTTGTTGCGGAAAGGGAAAGATTTTACCTGGAATGAGTAGTGTGAGGGAACCTTAGAGGATTTGTGGCTGAGGTATATGAGTTCTTATATGTTGAGACTACTAGAGGAAGTGATGAATTTCATAGTGCATTAATATGATCAGAAGCTAGAATCAGATGTGTCTTGATGTAGCGGTATGTAGTTATTGCATACAGGTAAAGGTAGTTGAGACCCCACAAGTAGAACTACATGACTCGTGACTTAGATCAAGAAGTGGTAGTCTCCTCCCTAAGGATGTGGATACATTATGTTTTCTAGGGTAGTTCTTTGTGTTTTACTCAGACCATCAGAGTCTTAGGTACGTCTTCACATATAGAGACTTGAACTTGGGAAAACAGTGCTAGTTGGAGTTCTTGTCAGACTTGGAATTTGAGATATTCTATACTCTAGGGAAGGGAAATTTAGTAAAATATTCAATTAGTAATACATCTTAGGATCTCTTAGTATATGAGGCTTTTAATAAGTTGGATTCCTTAAAGATGACCTTAGTGGAGCAGTAGGGTATAGATTTTCTGAAGTCAATGGTGTTGACTCCTCCACTTCTCGAGTGTGTGAGGGAGTCCCAGCTAGGATAAACCAACTATGAGGTATTACATGATAGGATATCCCTATGGGATTCACCATATGAATATTTTAAAGGAAGGAATCATATCATAATTTTTCAAGGACGGATGGTGGTCCCAGTCATGATTAGGGGAGAAGTGATGTGAGAGTTCCACAATTCTTCTTTGGAAGTACAGATCAGTGTAGGTAAGATGTAAAATGACCTTCAACATTAGTATTGGAGGTCTATAATGAGACTGATCATAGCTAATTTCATCTCTTAGTTCATTACCTATCACTAGCTTAAGGCTGAGCACCAGGTTCTGGTAGGTTTGTTTCAGCCGCTTGAGATTCCATAGTGGAAGTGGGACGGTATATCCATGGACATTGTGATAGGGACTCCATAGATATTGAAGGTCCATGATTCCATTTCGGGTGATATTTGACTGACTCACAAAGTCAACACACTTCCTTACTATTAGGGAGTAGAATTTGGTGGGGATTTTGGGGAAGTCTTACATATGAGAGATTATTCGAATCCATGGGATTCCATCAATGATTGTCTTTAATCGTGATGCATGGTTTACATCATAGTTTTGGAGATGCCTGCATGAGGAATTCAGGACCTAGATGAGGATGAGTACATCATTTCACCATTAGAATAATGGGTAGATTAAGAACACTATCCAAGTGTTGGAGGATATACTGAGCGATTGAATGTTAGACTTTTTCTAGATCTAGGAGGATCACTTTCCCATGGTAGAGTTTTCATATAACAATAGAAACCACTCTACCATCAGCATAGAACCTTTTGTGGCCCTATATGAGAGAACCTCCAGGTCAACCTTGTACTAGAAAGTGATCGGTGAGATGTATCTTATGGGTCCAAAGATGGGTAAGGTGATGATGGAGAAGGTATAGGTCATCCATGAGTGGATGATTACAGATCAAAGTAGGCATAAATATTACACAGATCATCATCGTAGGCCCTTGGAGTTCGAGTAGGGAAACCATGTTTTCTTGAGAGTCTCCCCATGATGAGTATTATAGAGGTTCATCTAGGGAATAAATCTATCCCCAAGGTTCATCGAGCCATTATAGATCTTGAAGAGTGTTTTCAATGTTTCTTACCACCTATCCCTACCCCTATAGTTATAATGGGTGTACAAAATCTTCCATGTTTCACATTTAGGGAAATACATGCATGACCCCATCTATGTCATTGATTGGGGAAAACTAAACATTGAGGATGGAGCCACTTTCACAGAGTACCAGATGGTGATCGAGGATCGATAAGAAAAGACCTTGTATGGATGGACCATCTCCATGGTTCACATGATGCAGCAACACGAGGACATGCAGCAGAGCTAAATATGGGTTCAGTATGCTAATTTTTTTTAGTTTTTCTTTTTAGCTATGAAAATATTGAAGGAGTGAATGATGTAGAGACCCAGTTTTTTCCAGGTAAGACTTTGAAAATTTTCTACATATATTTTTGGATCCAAACATTAATACAGTGTGTGATTTCAAGTCCTGCTATGCTCAAAATTAATTTTATAAAAATATTAAATGTATTTTATATTATGTGCATTAAATTTCATAAATAAAGTGGTATAACACTTAAATGGGATATTAGATAAAGAATACAAGAGCACGGTTGATTCTGAAATGCATTATTTATCATAGGCATGACCAAGAATATTTCAGAATGAGGTGTTTGGATATCTTTCTTGTTGGTGGTGTGTTTAGTTGATTAATTAATTGAATTAAATTAATCAATCTATTGATTTAAACGAATAAAAATCCTATAAGAGTACTTCATTGGTGATTTTCCTAGGGTCAGTCTCATAATCCTAGGATGGTTGAGATATTGTTTATCTTCACCTTCCATTGATGAATCACATCTGATGATGATGAATCTATGGATCGAAGCATATCAGAGTGCAGCAAACACAATAGCCTCTTCTATTCATTATAGGTTATGTTCTTCAGAAAAGAAATATAAAATCTTTAGGTATGGCTCATTAATTCATTGTTTACACCCTTTTTTATTAAATTTATTGAGAAATATCATTGTCTTACCTTTGATTTACAGAAATTTTGTCCTTTTCATGGGCTCGCATAAGGAAATTCAATTGGTTATTCTTCTTTCTAACCTAGATCTCCTATTTCTGTTCATTGGCCAAGAACTCTTTCCTAATGATTTTTAAAACTATTTTTTGTTTCTTTTCTCCCTTTTTCCTTCACTTTGTTTACCGGTTGGACTCTATAGTCTCGATTCGATATTTCTAAGAAATAACAAGCCTGTCAGAACCCTGGAATCATGAAGAATCATCATGTAAGGGACGAATTGACGAAACAAGAATGATTTCAGATTATTTGTGAGTTATGGGAAATCATTTTAATGATTAGTAGCTAGATCGTTAATGGAGAATGAATCTAAGGTGTATGGGTTGAGAGAATAACTACCATGCCAAATGGATACCAATTTCCAGCCTTTAGGTGGCCAAAAATGACCAACAACAACTAGATTCACCATTGTTTGGTGAATAAGAATTCATACCAGAGGGTGTAGAAATCATATCTAGTGCATGTAGAATGGATTTGAGCTTATGGAAAAATCCCAACTACATGCTATGTAATTATAAGAACACATGGTGTGTCAGGACCTAGCTTTGATGGGTAGGGTTTTAGTGAATTATAAGTATCATATGCCATGTGGGAACCCCAAATTCCATGTGACCTTAAGTTGGAGGAATCGGTGTGCAATAAGGGAGTACACAAGCGTGATTATGGCCAAACACACCATGTACTGAAGTACCCGGACACAGGATATATACACTAACATATCCATACACACAGGTGGGACCATGAGTAGAATGGTAACACCATGTAGATTATCTAGAATCCATGTATATTTTCATGGTTAGAGAACTGTGTACCTAAAAGGATACAACCAGGTGATGGAATGGTACCACACAACATGTGGGTCCCCTCACATGTCGTATACCCCTTGGTTCATTTTGAGGAAACTTAAATCATATATATATCCTTAATTTAAACTTGTATTTTGGATCATAAGTATCCTACCTTGATTTTTTTTCATGTAGATCATGATGTTTCCCTCTGTTATGGATTTTGGGTTATGGGGTAAAATTTTCTAAGTAAATTTAGGCAGCACCCGGTGATGGTAGTGATCAGGTATAGGATCTCCGGTAACACTAGAGTGGAATCCCCCATCATCTAGTGAATGGGTCCTCTACATACCTAGTGGAACCCCCTATCGGATAGGGTGAAGGTCCTCAATTACTAGAGTGGAACCCCCTATCACACTAGGGTGCGGTTCCTATACCTATTGAGTGGAACCCCCCCCCCATCATCTTGGGTTTGATTCCTCTACATACTAATTGTAAACCCCATATCGGGTAGGTCTTAGGCCCTCATGATACTATATTCGAACCCCCTAATGCATCTAGGGATAGTTCCTCTACAAATTCTTACCAAGTGGGACCCCCCAATCAAATAGGGCCTGATTACTCATGAAACTAGATTAGATTCCCCCTAAGACATTCGGGAACGTTTCCTCTGTATATACTTATAGAGTGACACCCCCCTCACACACTACGGCATGATTCCTCTACTTAGATTGTGTTCCCATTCGAATGTGTGACATAGTGTCGAGGCATGGGCCTTCACACAGTTACTTCTAGGTAGATGTGTGAAATTTTGGGCATCATTGATGTTGTTTTGGAACTATTGGAAACTCTTTTTCATGTTTTGGGAGATCCACTTACTCTCTCATTTGGTATTATTTTACCTAAGTACATATATATATATACTTATATATTCAAAATTTTGGATTTGGTTACTCTCGTTACATGGGTTGCGAAGACGCATGGGGTATGCCACATACTTTTCATGTTTATATTCTCATGGTTGGATGAGGTTACTCTTTTACAATGGGTGGAAAATAATCAATGTGTAGTCTATCTACACATCGTGTTGAGACCCTTGTTCTTGGATGAGGTTACTATCATTCTTGGTTTGGATTGATTTGTTCTCTGTCACTACATTCTGCATCCTATTTACTATTTACAGTCTTTCTATTCCTGTTGTGTCTCTTACTTCTCCCCATTACATCTTTTAGGTCATTTTACTAGGTATTTATATACTCATCTCTACATGGGATTTTCCTGCACATGTAGTGTCTTATGAAGATGAGGGGAAGATTAGTTGTGACTTAAGAGGATCGTAGGTATACTGAGTGCTTGGGACTATGTATGGTGGTCATAGCTTGAATATCATGAGTTGAGATCTCTCAGAAATTTACATAACATTTTTTTCAGTTTGAGACATAATTCTGGTTGGGTGTGTATTTTTACCCTTTACTTTCCCGTTTTCACTATCGTACTCTTTTACACCCTAGAATTTTTTAATGTTTGGTTTAAATTCTATCTATTTCATCTTTTGATTATTATTCCTCTACACTTCTGCATTGATATGGTTAGATGTGTGTGTGTACAAGAACTTTGGAAAAGGCCTCCCCATGATATTTGTTCCTTCATTGTTAGTATGGAGGTGGGCTTGGGGTAGTTTTATCTCGATCCCTTGTTAGGGTTGGGTCATTAAAATTTTCCTCATTATGTATATCTCATAAAAAAGTCACTTTTTAGCACCTCTACAATGGATAGAAGGAATAAGAGATTCGTCATTAATAAAATATAGGCCCTTGGACTCATCTTGAACCATTGATCCTTTAGGTTATCATTTTAAAAAACCTTGGGTGCTAGGTGAACATACTCTGTGAAACTGATGTAATACTCCAAAACTGTATGCTTCCTATAATATATGGTTTTAAATTCCAGGTTCTTCATCCCATACAACATTTTTATGGTGAAACTAACAATTGATGGTCTTCTTTAAATAAGTCCATGTAAGATTCTCATGAGACCTGTCTTGCACGATAGAGTCCCACTATCTTCTTCTTAGTCCCTTGGGAATATACATGGATAAACCCAACTTAGAGTCCCCATGAGTTTTTTAAAAATGGATGATCCTTTCGTTCCACTAAAGGCATTCCTCATATTCTTGGGATCCTCTATCACAATGAAATTTGGGTGTATTATTATTAGTAAACTATAATTCATGATCCATCACTCATCCCTTGTGTCTAATAACCTCCTAAGCCTATGTCTAAATAGTGAGGATTATAGCTTCCACCAATGAAGGTTCCACCATAGGATTCAACTATGTAATATGTCTCACATATTCCTCTATATTATTTGAAATATCTCTTTTTTTAATAATTTTCCCATTAAAACAAGATAATAACCAATCAACTTATGAGACACTCCAAAATCATAAGACCACTTATAGAATCTATATGAATGTCTCTAAACAATAATGATTTGAGGAAATATTATATTCTATGAAAAAAAATAACCACCTTAAGAAGGAACATTTCCATTTAAATAAACCCCAAATATAGTTTTTTAAAATAACCTCAAACACCAAGTCTCATTCTTGTAAAAATACAAGACCACTAATGGTAACTTGAGTTCAGACACATAAGTGAGCTGGAAAGGCATAACCCCACACTTACTATCTACATTTTGTCAGTAATAACTCCTATCCACCAAATACACTTAACTAAAACTAATAATTATCATGAAAATTCAGGTTGGGTATAGCTTTGATACCACTTGTAACCAACCAACTCAGGTTAACCCGACAAGTCACCTAAATTGTCCCATCATAAGATAAAGAACCAACCATGTCTTGTATATAACCAAAAGAAAATAAATCAACATATTAAAACTCATAAGAAATATTACATAACCATGAGACATAAAACATAGATCCTAATGGGATAAACCTGAAAATAAAACCAAAAATTTCATAGGCTGAGTCTTCATGTGACCAACTGTCGCCACCAAATCATCCCACTACAAAGGAATAATTCATCAAGAGAATCTGAAAATCTATATAATACCTTAAACTTTACTTGATTCCTAGAAAACCACATCTATAAATGACCAATGTAATAATTATAGTGCATCAAAAAATCCCAGTAGGATTTCACTAAATAATCCATAAAAAGTATTATATAGTAAAAACATTATCTATATCTTTAAAACAAAATTATTTTATATATCATTCCATGAAGATAAAAAAAATTAAAAACAATTTTTTATATAATCCTTTCATATTATCACAAAATGGAATATGAAAAGTGTATATTAGAAAATAGGTGATCATAAGAAAAACCTTCCATCGATATACTATATGATAAACAAGTGAGTAACTAGCCATGAAATATAACATCATGAGTAAAACCAATCATAAATGACAATGAATTACATTTTGGAACTAAAATATGGGAATATAAACTAGAAAAAGAATAATCCTAAACTAGAAATAAACATGATCAAACTAATATTGAGTTCTTTAATAGTTATTTAATATCACAAATCCTCTAGTTTCATACCACACTCTAAAGTGAAATGTCCATTTCCTGATGAAACCAAGGTCCCAATTGTTCCATGCATTCCAAAAACCATTTGAAAACATTTATCACTATTTATAAATAATTTTTTATAGTGTATATTCCCTAATAAAATGCTTGAAAATCAATATCTAATCAAAAATGACTTTAAGTAATTTCATCCATGCATAGTGTGTCCAAAACTATTCTTAAAGAAAATCCCTATAAGAACATAGATCTCGTGAAGAAAATCCACATTATTATTGAATAAAAAATTTTAATAACACAAACCAAAGAGTTTAATAAGAAAATAATTTTATTAATGCATTATATCCTTCGTATAGATACACCTACATCCATAATAGGGAGGAATCACCCTAAATTGATCTCTGAGATCTCGGGGTTGATCTTGATTTAAGAGGGGATGTAAGGAATTCAAAAGTAACTCTTTGGTGCCTAAGGTTCAAGAGATAATATTAGATAGATGGTAAAAATGGGTACAAGTTATTTATATCCATCTAGTAAAATAAAACAGCATGACGTAGCCTTGTGGACCACACTGCGGTTATTCGTAGCTAACTGGTCTCTAAAAACCACGACACAAACCACACCTGGATCCTATTATCCTATGGAAGGTATACAGAATAGATGAATATTTTATGCCATATAACCAACCACATGAGATGTGGGATATGGAACATCCTATCTCCATGTCATAGGGGTATCATATTTTGATGAACTAACTAAATATCACCCCTTATCCACTACATTTCAGCTTCCAAATCCACGTTGGAGCATCTAACTAACCTATAATGTAGCCTACCTCCTTGGCATAGCAGTTCCAAAATAAGATATGGAACCAAAAGTACCATCTACCTGGACCAATATTGTATCCATTTAACCATGTTGTATCCATTCCCCATTGTACCATAGTATCTACCCTCCATGGTGTATCCCCCTATAGAATTCTAGGTAAACTTCAAATTATTTCCCAAAACCCCCAGAACTGAAAGTAAAAACTCATAAAAATTAAAATAGAGAATACCAAAACCTATAGGGTGTCACAAGGATGATATATAAACTTCAAAACTATGAAAAACATAATACAAAAGAGTCATCATGATAAATATATAACATTCATCTCATAAGTAAGGGTAATATCTAATGGTAATATTGGTGGAAAATGATTTACCCTTGTTCATGAAAAATCTACTCATACACATTGGCTTACATAATTTTTAAATATTATAACTTTTTAAATTTGTTGAAATTTCATTTATATATTAGTATATTACTTTGATATATTATAGGGATGACTCTTATATAGTGAAAATTTGGAAAAGAGATGGGAAATACCCAAGGATCATGTAAGGTCCATCTCAACATGTAAGGTCCATCTCTAAAATAGATGGGAAATACCCAAGGATGATTTTTATATTTGAGAAAATATAAAAGGGTCATACCAAAATTATCCTAAAATGATTGAAAATAAATAAATTCTTAAAATTATTAAATAATACTTATTGTGTCTATCTTAGAACATGTAAAATAAAAATTAAATACATCAATAATTATAGTCCACTGCGTCAAATAGATCTTAAACAAATATGAACCTCTAAATTTAAAATAAAACTCAAAAAAATAAAAAAACTAGACTATGTGATTATTTGGAAAATTCACATCATCTCACTAAATACTTATCAATTGATTCTCATCCCCAAAAATAGAGTCCAAATATGAAATAATAAACTCTAAAATTTTAATGGGTATTGGGAGAAACCTCTTAATCAAGATATATCTTCCACCAACACTCTCTAGGAAATAGGTAGGTTAGGACTAAAACTCTATTTAGATCAGAAAACTTCTAGACATAAATAAAAATTGTGAAATTATTTTCAAATAGTAACCTAAGCACTAACGGAAACAAAAATGTTTCAAGGAAAGGTATCATCTACCACACATACTCACAAAAAAACTTCTAATTACAACTTATTTTTCCTTAAAATATTTCAAAATAAATTACCCTTAATATAAGACATTAATTTTTAAAATAATTAAATTTTACTAAAAATAAAACATATTTAATAATACTTTTATATTCTCAATTTCTAATTTTAATAGGAGGTAAATTCTTTTTTTAACAAAATTCATTGAAAAAAAACATTTTTTGAAACAAAATTTTAGATTCATCATTATGATTCACAATAAAATTATTTAAAAATAGTAGAGTTGGCCAAATATTATGGAACTCACTATCCAAACAAAACTACATACCCACTGAATACTTATAGGTATTATGAACCTCATGTTATTCATATTTATAATGCACCAATGTGAATAATGGAAATAGAATAACAAACTTACTTTAGAAATACTACATCATAAATTATTTCCATGCCACTTAAAGGGAAAAAAATAAATATGGAACAGGTATCTTGTACCATATCAACATCATAGATAACATCTAATAATTTATGGGAATTCTTGGGAAAAAATTATTAAATTTTTAGAAATAAGAATTGATAAATAATATTACTAATTCAATCCAACCATTAAAGAGTATAAAAAATACCAATATTTTCGACAACTCTTATCAATCCCAACAACATAAACATTTCATTACTATTTTAATTCATTTGATCGGTTATGATAAGAATTCTGCAAGAAATAAAAACAATTATTATAGAATCTATAGCATCAATAAACACAAAATAAATATTCACAATGTAGTTCTTTATCGTATAGTAGAATTTAAAAAGCAATTACTATCAAAAAAGAAAATAATAGCTATAAAATAATAAAAAGCCTTAAGAAATTAAGCAAATAGTAGTTAACCATCACCATTATCTCTAAAAAAATCTCCATGTTAATCATATAATTTAACTATTAACCATATCCACCACAAAATATCATTTCTGATAATTCAGAATATATCAACAAAAAAAATTAATGTTTTATTTCACAAATATTTTTCTTCAAATGATAAATCAAAAGCTACATAATTAGGAATTATTCTTAAAGGAATCATGTTGCTAATACGGAATGTCAATAATTCACCCAAAAAATATTTTTTATAATTACCCACTTTATGGTTAAATGGGAACTATATGAATATCTGAAAACTGGATAAACACCAATAAAAACTAAATAAACCACACAAAACCAATGACAAAACTAAAATTTTGAACTTTGAGTTAGAAAAATATTGCAAAAAGAGAAAATCTAAGGTAATGAAATGACCCGTGCACTCAAAACTAGTACACAAAAATTAACAAAAAATACATGAACTATGTCTACCACCATCCCTGCTAAATTAGACCTTCTTCTGATCACATCAACATAATTATCGGTAATGAAATTATACCATCTTGGATATCATTAGTGTGAATATAACATCATTGAAATAAATTGGAATGGACCCTGTTCTCAATGAGATACTAGATAAAACTCTATTCCAAGTATGATCAAATGATAACAATAGTCATTGTTGAACCACTACTAAAGCCTCTCTCACCATATTCGATTTGAAGAGAGATAATGAGAAAAATATTTCCTAAAATAGATCCATCTTTGATCACTATCATATTTAACTCCACTTTTCCTATGAAATTTGTTTGATAGTTATAGCTTCATCACCACTAAATAAAATCAAAATAGATCCACCATGGTATGAACATAGATCCAAATAAACCAAATATATATAACTTAACATCATCAGAAACTCGATGGGGGATGAATATTGTGATGGTCACACCTCTTGGAACACCATCAACTGTACAAAAAAACTTCCCAAAACATCCACAAAAACCACTACACTAGATGAAAATTGTGTGGGAGTGATGGAAATATTGTAAGGGAAATGTTTAAATTATACTGTACTTTTAAATTTATCCATGATTGATTCTAGGACTACCATCCCTTCTAACCAAAAAAACACTAAGAAAATAGAAACCAATGAGCCATACCACAAAAATATCCATCACATTCATCACCAAGATCATTACAATAATCGACCACCATATAAACAATGATACATCCAAAATTCTAATAGAAGATAGAATCCCTTCACCATGAGAAACTAATCAATTAAAATTGATAGAAACCGAGTCATCATACAAAACTCATGAATAACTTAAGTGAAATTTAATTAAAAACATAAATAGAATTATACACATATAATAACAGATCTAATAAATCCAAAACCAAAAAATCCCAAGCTCAATCAATTAAGTATCAATAATTTATCACATATTATGAAAAAACATTAGAATTTATATTTTATAGAATATTTTATATCCAATGTTGACAAAATATCCACATTATTTTTTACATGTATCATAATACTTATTTTAAAATTAATGTTTTATAATTTATTATGTTCATCACATAATTTCTACATCTTTATATTTTATGCTTCATATATAATCATAAAATATAATAATAATTCACGAATAATATTCAAATCATGTTGTAATAATTTTAATTTATTATTATTAACATTCTAAAAATATTAATCTACATGCCATATAATTTTTCATTCATTTCATTAAAAATAACTTATAAAACTTAAAAATCTTAGACATGTTTCTTATAATAATCAATTAATTCATATAAAATTATTTATTATTTAAAATAAAGAATTATTAATACCTAAAATGAATATATTTATTATAAATACATCACAATATTTCACAATGTTGTTATTTTTTAATAATAAAGATTCATAACTCTATAATATTTTCAATGAAAATGATCTCATACATAAAGTACAAATTTAATTTTGTTTTTTTATTCCAAATTATCAATTTATATCAATAAAAGAATAAATGTTCATATTAAGAAATTTTATAATCTAAAAAAGGATACAAAATCTTTTCCTCAACAATATTTTATCTTAATCAGTAAATAGTTATCGAATGAATGCTTCATAATGGATCTTCAAGAGAAGTTATTCATGAAATATACAATGTTTTAGAAATTATTTCTCATTAATGAATACATATTTTCATTCCACTTGTTTTAATTCAATACAACACCTTTAATTCATAAAATTACCTTACAGGTTTGTTAATTTACATTTATTAAAATTTTAAATTATAAATTTTTTCATGGAAAATTATAATGTTTTTTAAGAATCATATAATCTCATGAATTTATAGGAAATAAATTAAATTATATCATGTATCAATTTATATAAAAATGAATGAAACATAAGTATAAGGACTGTGTAATAATAATATGTTAGTATAAATAAACACGTGAAACAAATTCCCAATTCAATGTTTTAGATATAACCTATGAGAATGTTTAAAACACCTTTCATAATCTTTCTAATATGTAGTCTATGAATTTTATTCCTAGTCATGTATATATGAAAATAATGGCCCTTTAAATTAATCATTTGGGTCCATGATACCTATTCCTAAACAAAATCAATGGAATTAAGGGTTTTGGAATCATTCATATGGGGCTTAAAATATCTATGTTATAGATTTTTCACTACCTTCATCTTAGATAAATATAAATGACATGGTACCCAAAATAAAACCTTGTAATAAACACATGTGATTAACTCCAAACTGTATCATACCACTCAAAAAAATTCTTTTATAACACATTTTCATGACCCACCCCATCTAAAAACTTATCAAAGTAGGCAGTGAAGATAATTGTGACCCCAGAAGCCTACCTCTAAGGTATTATTTTCTTTAATGAACCTTTCATAACCTTAATCTGGGAACTCTATCTAGTCTACGACATTGATCCAAGGGTATTACCATTCCCTATAGGCCAAAAAATAGTTCATGGGCATCAAAAATAGTCCTTTAGAAATAATTTCTACTAATAATAAAATAAATAAGTCCTAAATAAGATCCCAGAATAACCCCTATATATATTGGCACTTTAATAAAAAAATTAATAATATATATCATAAAAATATAAACAATACATAATATGAACAAGGGGATCAATGTAAACTATAATAATAACTAAATAAAATGAATAACTAAAACTTAATATCTAATGTGAAGGGGAACTGGATAGGAAGCCATATAGGTTCTAAAATGGTGTTTATATGCCTGCTATAATATGAATAAAACAATTCAAAATAAACAACATACTTCTCCCTGTGACATGAGGTAAAATTCACTTAATTTCACCTCTAATAACCTAGAAATAACTATAAAGAACTTCAAAAATCATCAAATGGTGGCCTATCCATTCTTGTATTGGTGAAAACAAGGTCAACATACACCCAGTAGGTCTCTATAGTGTTAGAGCATAATAATACCAGTTGCATCTCACTAAGTGTTCCATGCACATCCTTTGTTGGAGAACTAAAAATATGGTTGTCTGAAAGAAAATATATGAAAAATATCTTCATTTATTTTTTAAATGATAAGTAAAATAACATTTTTCTTCAATAAATTGATGTAATAAAAATATCTATAAAAATAAAAATATGCAATGTGGTATACACCAAATGGTCAATAATATTTGGGTCTCCAAATATCCATATAATACCATATCTATAATTATAATAAACTTCCATATAATAGCCATAAAGGATATTCCAATAATAGCTAATAATATTACATCACTAGTGAGGGAGACTTCCCCAACTAGTGGAAAATAAATCTCTAAATTACATGTATTAAAATCTCTACCCAAGAACCTAGGGTATCCCATAAAGAAAAATAATTTCATACTACCCCTATTTTATAAAGAATTTTTCCTAATCATTTTATAGGCACCATTCAACTCGTATACAATGTAATTTTTAAAACCAATTTTTATCACCCATATTGATGTAGGAAAGAAACTCTATATCACATATAAAACAATCATCAATGTAATCATTTTTTTATTTTTAAACAATTAGAAAAAATATATTTTTAATAATCAATAATAGAAGGTTCAACCAATAAGGGAAGGGAATATTACTACCCACCTCAATCTGATGGAAATTCATAATGATTGTGAGAATATACTAAAGAATAAGATTAAAATAATTCACATTAAAACCCAACCTTTTAAATCAACTTGAAGATACACTAGTCTTCCACATCCATTTAGGAGGATGAATACCATAGATATGGTAATAAAAGAATAACTTAAGAATTAATACATAACATACATGATGATATCTGAGAGATTCTATGTCAAAAAAATCCATAGTGAAGTGATAAAATAGAGTATAGGATATGGTATCAATATATCCAAGGGCAAGGAATTTGAAATGGAGATAGGGGAGGAAGAGAGGGTTTTAATCTAATTGTAGATAAAATAGTAAAACCACACTATTAAATATACATTTAGGAATGTTAAAGGAATGAACTCCTTAGATCATGGTGTGATTCTACTTCTAATCCAACCCTCATGGAATGATCTCTCTTACTATAAGGTAACATTCCTCTATCGGGGCTATTGATAATTGTGAAAACCCTTATAATTAATGAAATTTCATGACATTTCCTTTTGATCTTTACATGAAAATCCCTAATACATTTTCTTCCCACATCCACCATGGCATATTCCATATGTCCACTATTTGGCCTCCTAATTCCTTGAAAATCAAGATGAAAAATCAAACTAAAAAATAGTATATAGCCATATCATGTTCCCCTTAACCAAGGATTATTTTTTTATATTTCATGATCTTTTGATCCATGGAATGGTGTTATCCTATACTGTTTATCTTCAACCAACAAACAAAAAACCCGAGAAAAAATAAAAAAAAAGATAATTAATTAAAAACAAATAATTTATATATCAAAAAATTAAATATTATGGGTTGAAATTACTGTCATAAAATATATGATAAATAATTCAAGAACAAATAATCAAATCCATATATAATTAATCAAAAATATTAATATCATTAAAAAATTATTATAATATTTTTTTAAATACAATGAAAAACAATGATATATCCAAAATAACCTCCTAGAATCAACTTTAATTTACATAATATACGAATTTCAAATATCAATTAGGTTATCCTAAGAAATTTTGAGGACATTATAGAGGGGTGGTAACTTTAGAGTACTTATTTGCATCATATTTATATAAAATTCTATGTCTATGTGAAATAAATGTTCCTTGATAGACATGCATGAAATAAACTAATTAGATGAAAATGTAAATAAATAATGTGACTAAATGGGTGAAAAAAAATAAAATTAAATATACTAATACAATATATCTTAGATTCTATAATCAGTTTAGTCACCTACTTCATTATATCATATTGATAAAATTATATTGGAATAAGTAAAAAACTATTGATTTCAGAAATCAAGGGGTAAATAATAAAAAAATTGAAAGAATAGAATCATAACACCATTAATTTTAACAATAATATCACATTATATTAATATTATATTAATATAAAAAATTGAGGATGCTATCATGTTTCAGTATTTTCATTAGAATAACATATATGTTCCGCACAAAAAAACCACTATTATCCATAATAATAAATTCATTATATCAATATTAATATTTCAATATTATTTTACATTTTATCACAAATGATTAACCGCTTCAACATCAAAATCACATTTCATAAACCATCACATCACCATTGACACCAAATAACCACATCCACAACATAACCATCATAACCATCATAATAACACCATATTATCATATCATCGATGTGTATTATAACCAAGAGTTTAAAAATCCTAAGAACATCACATTACTTCAAACCATCACAACCCAATGATGTGTGTATGTCTATAACGTTGATTCATTATAGATTATAAATAGGTGTACATGTCATAACCTTGGGCCATTACTACCCATATATATTTATATCATAAAATTCATAATATTCCAATATATCCTATGTATGTATATAATGGTATATCAAAACTATAATATATTATAGTCCATTATGACTAAGCATGTGATAAACTTGAGCCACTATAGACCATATATAGATACACTAAAAATTAATCCATTATAACCCATGATAGTATACACATAATTGAGAACCAATACATCTAATATATATAGTATTATAATATTGTTGGAGATGGTGGCCTATAACTAACTACTTTGTACTTTATTCATTAATAAACATCTTATCACATCTTGATTATTCTTCTGTGTGACAATTCATGTGATAATGTCCTAAGGATAGTTGCTTCATCAAAGGGTCATAGCAGATCCCTGCTATGATGAGAACCCAGAAGAGTCATAACACTGTTCTTGAATATATATTCTATGGCCGGATGATGTTATTTGAGGGACACAAATAATACAGGCCATTAGGGGTTAGTACTCATAAAACTTTGAGGCACCTTCTCATGGTATGCACCCTTGGTAATTCCCAAGAGGATATTATGAGAACGAGACCTGCCAGTTGAAAATCCACATTTCAAAGTGTCATTGGATGTTCATATCTGCATACGTGTGTATTGATCCTTAGACTTTAAGATTATTATTAATGGGTATTACAACTTGTTCACTTAGATGTATTGACAAAAAATGTGATGACACACTATTCGCAACGAGGTAGGATACGTCGGGTGTGTCACAAGTAATACTACATTAATAGATAATGCAAGAAAGGAATTGTCCCCTCTGTTCCATAATGGAAGTAGATATCTCAGGCCCTTTGATGGAATTTATATAGCCTAAATAAATCCATTTCCATGGTGAGGAATGGGAATGTTCAATTCTATAATTTCAAAGAAAGAATAATCAAGCACATTGGTTGATTTCCCTAGCATACAACCCGCTTGATTTGAGATATCATGATAAAGGGATTATATTACATGGAAAGCATTCATATGAGGTGACACGTCATTGTGGCCTTAACTTCTTTCTCTATGGGTGCCTTGGCGTGTTTCTAGATGCTAACCTTGGACTTTAGGTAGGATTTTCTTAATGCCACTGAGAAAGAGGCCTAGAGGGTCACACACTAAGTGTGTCCATGTATCTTAGTTAAATATTAATTTAACAATTTAAATAAAGATTATTCTCAAATATGGTTTAATAATTATTTAAAAATGTTTGGTCGCATTTATTTTGACACTAGTTATTAGAGAGGATATATTATGGGTGAAATAATATATATTTATTAGTGAGTAATGTAGTTACATTTATTTAAGAAATAAATAGTCATTACTCATGGTCTAATAAATGTGGTGGAGGAAATAAAGAAAAATTAAAACAAGATAAACACGTCGTGTACATTGAATGTACACGCTGTGTAGTTTTCATGGAAAATGAGTACACGTTGTGTATTAATGATTACACGCCACGTAGTTTTTTCAGTCGGGATTTTGAGGAAATAATATCGTTTTATTAAATGATATTTATTATAATCAGCATGGTCACATGTCAAGGAATTAATCATTCAACATGGGGGTTTTCAATAAGAGTTAATGAAATAAATAAAACGCGTAACGCATTTATTTATTGTCATAACTCTATAACCTCAAACCCAATTATAAATATCCTCATAACCCCAACACTTTTCTAGAGAGAATCGTTGTGCACAACAATTCTGGAGAGTTCTATCAAGGCCAAAATAACTCCTTCCTCCAATAACGCTCTTAAGACTGAGAGATATCCACCACCACCGGATCAGGGTGATCGAAGGTGGACATCACAAGTGAAGGTTCTTCCATGCTAGCACCCAGATATCCCTTAGACGACGTCCAGAGATACATGGAGCATGTGTGGATCACTACTAGAGTAATCCTACACTTGGATTCTATGATGCAACGATGGATCACATCAGATCGTGACCAGAGACATCAACAAAGAAAGAATTTCATCAAGGTAATTGTTTTCTGTTAATTAAATTAATTATAACCAACATATGATGATCTTATCTCTATGGTTATGGGACTCCCACCCTTTTTTCATTCTTCATTCTATTCTAAAGATCCGGCGTTTTACATCATGACGGATCTCTGATTGATTGTTGTTAATGCTAAAATTAAAGTTGGGTGGCCCACCAATGTGCTTCCACTACGCCTGAAACCTACAAGTGGTATCAGAGGGGTCATATAATTTATTATAATTATTTATTTTTTCATTTGTGATTTACGCATTTAATAATTTATTTTTTTCAATTCAAGTTAATCATTCTTTAAATCTAAATCTTGAGATCTGTTCCTCCCGTCTCATTTCTTGTTCACCTTATAGAAACGAATTTTTCTTTTAATTTTGATTAAAATAAAATAGAGGAACTCATATAGAGGTGCCAAGCACTCTTGGACATACAACACCAGAATACACAGCATGTATTCAGAAGTACAGGTCGTGTAGTCTAGGTTTAATGCATTGACTGATATGCAAAATCAGGTCGTGTATTGGATCATATCTAAGTCATTTATGACATCGTGTGTTGACCAGGAATAGGTGGCACACAGTTTCTAGATTACATTCTGTGTGGTCCAACTGAACACGGTGTGTAGTCCCTTCAGGTTAGGATTGGACTATGTACCCCGTACACGACATGCCCGGCAGGAAACCGTGTAATGCAGATACTACACGACGTGTGTCCAAAAGAACACACCGTGTACTCTAAAAATTTATAAAGTACATCCACATGCCATGTCCCTAGGCGTGTACTTCATATGGATGGTGAACAAAATTACACATCATGTAGTCAGAACTACACACCATGTACTCATCCAAATTATGTAGATTTATTAAAATTTATTATTATATTATACAAACCCTTGAGATGTGTACCATAGTGCAGGCGTAAATATGAGGCACAACACGTGATAGTTGTTTTATATATATATGTTTAATTGAACATCTGTGTAATGAATGGGAATTCACCGGGTTGCCTCCAAGGTACAAGTTACATACAAAGATAATTTTAAATGAATTTATTTGTTTAAAATTATGATGGATGATAATCTCAAGGAAATTCAGAAAAAAGAGTTTAAGATAAAAGGATTGATTAATTAAATATAATTAATTAATTCGAGCGTGATTTATCTTAAGAAAGAACGATTAAATAATTGAAATATAGTTTTATTAATGCGTAATATCATTGCATTTATGGATGATCATGAGCTAGACCAAGACCTTTGTATGTGAATGGTTTCTTTTAATTTATTTATTTAAATTAAATTTGTTGGCATGCGAGTCTTCTCCTCATTAATATGTAGGGCATGTGTGCCTGAGGTTTCCTTTATTTAAAACTCCATTTACCCCTCACCTGTAGGTGAGATAAATGCATATGTAATGGTTCAATCTCCCAAGCTGGTGTGGGGAGGCTCAAGTCAAGAGCCAAGGTGAAACCAATCCAAGGAGATACAAAGGTGGAAAAGTGGAAAGCTGTAAACACGGACCTTAAAGGTTCATGGTGTTTCTTCCCTAAGTCTTGGATTATTTTATCAACCACTAGATACACTAACAAATAGAAAAAGCTCATGATCATACCATTTATTTTATTTTTGTCAGTTGCATGGTTTATTTATTGTAGGTGTGTTGTCACGATCACACAATTAATGAATTAAACAAGAACGCAAGATAGAACTAAAATAACACCGGCTTATGTGTAAATATTATCTTAGACATGGTTAATTACTTAAGTCTATCCCACTTAATATTAACAAGCATGTAATCAAAGATAATAAAATAGAAATTTATGTATAAGGATAAAATCTCTCAAAGAAATATTAAGTCAGTATAGCCATCCATAATCTTGGTTAGAATCAAACCATAGTTAAAAGTGCTTGACCAATACTAGTTGGGGCTCCTTCAATTATTGGGGAATTATAATTCAAGGTTTTGGGTTGAATTAACTTGGTTCGCATCAAGGGTTGACTGCCACAGCAGGACTTGGTGTGACCAAGAGGAAAAGTTTGAGGAAATCCAAAATAAAAGGATTTCGGTATTGGGGAGTCCACTCAGCGGATCAAGGAGCTACGAGTTAATGCAGTTGGCATTTGGAATGACTACCTAAAACCCTTAAAGTTTCTTGACCAACCCTATTTGGGGTAATTAAAAGAGAAATATGGATCTGTTCCACTAGAATATTCAGGAAACATAATATTCCAAAGTCAATGGTGAGGGCTATTTGATTTCGATAAAATAGTGGGAGACTAATAAGTATTAATTTATTTATTTGCCTCGGGTTTTATAATAAAGTACTAAAACCTTTCCTCATCTTAATTTTTAGAAATGGAAAGAAAAAGGACTTCAAACATATCATTGCAAACCATACTCAAGAAGAAAAACCTTCTCACCGGCACCAATTTCCAAGAGTGGCAGAGGCGTTTACACGTCATCCTTCACCATGAGAGGAAGTTGTATGTGCTGGAAGAGGCTATTCTAGTTGTGCCTGGAAAAGAGGCCAGTGATGAGGAACTATATCTCTATATTAAACACATGGATGATTCCACAGATGTCCACTGTTTCATGATATTGGCCATGTCTAATGAGCTCTTGAAGCAACATGAAAACATGGATGTGTATAGAATGATGTCTCACCTTAAGGATCTCTACCAAGAGAATGCGAGACAGGAGAGATATGAGATCTCCAATGATTTGTTTACAAATAATCTTGGAGAGTCTACGCTAGCAAGACCTCATGTAGTCAAGCTCATTGGCTACATTGAATGTTTGTATATCTTAGGGATTAAGTTCTCGAATGATTTCCATACAGATATCAACCTATCATTACTTCCCAAGACCTTATATAGATTTATTTTCAATTATAACATGAGAAAAAATGAGAAGAGTCTATCAGAACTTTTGGAATTAATTCTCTAAGTAGATAAGGACATGGGGTGTGACAAACCCGCAGTCCTTAGGGTGAATAAGAAAAGGTAGGACAAGTCAAAGGGTCCAAAGACTTATAAATGGTCTGAAGCCCCCAAGAGTTGTCCTTCCAAGAAGGGGAAGATCTAGAGGCAGGGCAAGGAACGGGAGGCAGTATGTTTTTCATGTGGAAAGCAAGGCCACTAAAAGAGGAACTGCACCCAGAAGTGCGGGGACACTAAAAGTGTGTTCGTTATCGAGTGTAATCTTTCCATTTTTACACATTGGGTATTAGATACAGCTTATGGGGCTCACATATGTATTCAAATATAGGAACTAAGTAGATTTAGAAATATTTACAGAGGAGAGGTGGATCTTCAAGCTGTCAATGGCGTGAGGTTGGATGCATTGGCCATTGGCGATTACCACGTCTCATTGTCGACTGGGATGATTTTGGTTTTACATAATTTTTATTATGTGCCTAGTGTTTCCAAGAACATAATTTTTGTATCTTGTTTAAATATATATGGATTTATTTTCACGTTTGGAAATAAGGGTTGTCTCTTTTATAAGAACAACGTATGTTATGGTATGGCGCATTTAAATAATGGTTTGTATGTATTGAATTATGAAAACCAAGTGTTGGCAATCGATAACGAAACAAACTCACATGAATCATACATCACCCAATTGTGGCATCACCTTCTCGGTCATGTAAACGAGAAACGCTTGACAAAGCTCTGCCAAGATGGTTATTTAGACTGTACTGAGCTAAAACCACTTGATAGATTTCACGCTTGTTTATAAGGTAAAATGACCAAGCCGCCTTTCGGTGGACAAGGTGAAAGAGCCACAGAGCTTCTAAGATTGGTTCACACGGATGTGTATGGACCATTTCCAATAGAAGCTAGAGGTGGATATTCTTACTTCATTACTTTTACTGATGATTTGAGTATATATGGATATGTCTACTTAATGAGGTATAATTCATAAGCCTTAGATAAATTTAAGGAATTCAAGAATGAAGTAGAGAATCATCTTGGTAAGAAGATAAGGAAACTTCAATCGGATCAAGGTGGAGAATATCTGAACCAAGAGTTCATCGATCTTCTACAGTAGTCTAGGATTCTATCTCATCTCACTCCTCCTTATACACCACAGTGGAATGGTGTTAGTGAAATGAGGAATGGCACCTTGTTGGGCATGGTGAGGTCAATGATGAGTCATGCAAATCTTCCATTATCCTTTTGGGGATATGCATTACAAACTGTAGAATACACATTAAACTGTGTACCAAATAAGGTGGAAAATGTAATTCCATCCAAGTTATGGAGTGGAAAGAAACCCATTTTGTTGAAAACACATGTATGGGGATGTGAGGCGTTTGTTAAGGCATTCTCAGAAAACAAACAAGCACCCCGGGGCATGAGGTGTATATTTATAGGATGTCCCAAGGAAATGAATGGATATTACCTATATAACTCTTCAGACAAGAAAGTGATTGTTTCCAGAAAAGCTATCTATCTTGCGAGGGAGAACATACTCAAAAAGGATACTAGGAGCAAGACTGAATTCGACAAAGATGATGCTTAAGATACACAAGAGTTGGTATAGGAACAAGTTACACAAGTCCCTATAGAAGAGGTTCCAGAGACACAAGTACTGTGTAGGAGCTCAACAGAGGTAAGGGAACCAGAGAGATTTAGTTTCCTAGTTACTGAGGATGGTGAATCATTATTTTCGGACAATGATAAACCTATATCCTTCAAGGAAGCAGTAGAAATCTTAGAAGCTACAATATGGCTAGAAGCTATGAATTCTGAGATGGATTCCATGTATCAGAACCAAGTCTGGGTTCTGGTCGATGAGCCAGTTGATGTAAAGCCTATTGGATTCAAATGGGTATTCAAGATAAAACTGGACATGGAAGGTCAATTTTGCACCTATAAAGCAAGGATAGTGGCTAAAGGATTTAGACGGTGTCAAGTAATTGACTATGATGAAACCTTCTTTCCAGTTTCCATGTTTAAATCCATAAGAATCATACATTCCATAGAAGCTTACAATGACTAAATGATTTGGAAAATGGATGTCAAAATAGCATTCCTTAATGGGAACCTTCAGGAAGATGTCTATATGAAACAACCAGAAGGGTTTGTGACACTAGGTGAATCCAAACGGGTTTGGAAGTTGCAGAAATCCATTTATGGATTAAAGAAAGCATTCAGTTCATGGAACATTCGATTTGATGAAGCCATAAAAGAATTTGGTTTCATTAAGAATGAATGTGAACCATATGTTTATAAGTGGTTTAATGAGAATTCAATCATTATCCTAGTAGTATATGTTGACGACATATTGCTCATTGGAAATGTTGTACCAGTCTTACTGTCAGTTAAGGAATGGTTGAACAAGTGTTTCTCCATGAAGGACTTGGGTGAAGCAGCCTACATTCTAGGGATCAAGATCATTTGTGATAGATCCAAGAGGCTGCTTGGACTAAGTTAGGGTATATACATTGACTAGATACTAAAGAGATTTAGTATGGAACAATCCAAGAGGGGATTGGTTCTAGTGTCACATAGCCTATACCTTTCTAAGAAAATGTGTCCTCAGACACAACAGGAGAAAGATAAAATGAGTAAGATCCCATATTCTTCAGCTATAGGATCCATCATGTATTCCATGTTATGTACCAGGCTTGATGTTGCCTATGTACTGAGCATGGTAGGAAGATATCAAGAAGATCAAGGAGAAAAACATTGGACTGCTATTAAGATTATCCTTAAGTATCTAAGAAGAACTAAGGATATGTTACTAGTGTATGGAGGAGACGAGAAGCTTGTAATCAGAGGGTATGTTGATGCTGTCTTTCAGACAGATCAGAATGATCTGAAGTCGCAATCTGGATATGTTTTCTGTCTCAATGGAGGATCAGTGAGATATAAGAGTTCAAAGAATCCAGTTGTCACCGATTATACAGCGAAGTCCAAATATATAGTGGCTTATAATGCAGCCAAGGAAGCCGTATGGATTCAGAACTTTGTCCAGGATCTTGATGTGGTGCCTAGCAGTAAAGATCATATCACGTTGTATTGTGATAATACTATAGCGGTGGCTCTTGCAAAAGAACCAAGGTCACATCAACAGACAAAGCATATACTCTGAAAGTATCACCTCTTGAGGGATTTCTATCAAAGGGGTGAAGTTGTAGTGAGCAGAGTGTCCATGGAAGAGAACGTGGCAGACCCCATGACTAAAGGCCTATCTCAACAGAAGCATGAATATCATGTGAGAGCTAGTGAGTTAAAAGTTGTTAGCAGTTGGCTTTAGTCCAAGTGGGAGTCTGTTGGAGATGGTGGCCTAGAACTAAGTACTTTGTACTTTATACATTAATAAACAGTTTATCACATCTTGATTGTTCTTCTGCGTGACAATTCATGTGATAATGTCCTAAGGATAGCTGTTGCATTAAAGGGTCAAAGCGGATCCCTACTATGATAAGAACCTAGAAGTGCCATAACATTATTCTTGAATATGTGTTCTATAGCTGAATGATGTTATTTGAGGGACACAAATAATAGAGGCCATTAGGGGTGAGGGATCATAAAAATTTGAGGCACCTTCTCATGGTGTGAACCCTTGGTAATATCCCGGAGGATATTATGAGAATGAGACCCACCAGTAGGAAATTCACATTTCATAGTGTCATTGGATGTTCCTATCTATGGATGTGTGTATTGGTCTTTAGAATCTAATATTCTTATTAATGGGTATTAAAACTCATGCACTTAGATGTATTGATGAAAACAGTGACGACACATTGTTCGCAGTGAGGTAGGATACATTGGGTGTGTCACGAGTAATACTACATTAATAGATAATGCGATAAAGGATTTGTCCCTTTTGTTCCATAATGGAAGTAGATATCTCAGGCCCTTTGATGGAATTGATATAGCCTAAAAAAATTCATGGCCATGGTGAGGAATGGGAAAGTTCAATTCTAGAAAGTCAAAGAAAGAATAATCGAGCACATGCGTTGATGGCACTAGCATGCAACCTGCTTGATTCGAGATATCATGAAAAAGGGATTATATTACACGGTAAGAATTTGTATGAGGTGACATGTCATTGTGTCATTAACTTCTTTCTCTATGGGTGCCTTGGCATGTTTCTAGATGATAACCTTGAACTTTAGGTAGGATCTGCCTAATGCCACTGAGAAAGAGGCCTAGAGGGTCAGACACTAAGTGTGTCCATGTGTCTCAGTTAAATATTAATTTAACAAGTTAAATAAATATTATTCCCGAATGTGATTTAATAATTATTTAAGGATGCCTGATCTCATTTATTTCGACACGATTTATTTGAGAGGATATATTATGGGCGAAATAATATATATTTATTAGCGAGTTATTCAGTTACATTTATTTAAGAAATAAATAGCCATTACTCAAGGTCTAATAAATGTTGTGGAGGAAATAAAGAAAAATGAAAACAAGGTAAACACGTCATGTACATTGAATGTACACACCGTGTAGTTTTCTTGGAAAACAATTACACGTTGTGTATTAATGATTACACGCCGTGTAGTTTTTCCAATCGGGATTTTGAGGAAATAATATAATTTTATTAAATGATATTTATTATAATCAGCATGGGTGTATGTCAAGGAATTAATCATTCGACATGGGGGCTTTCAATAAGAGTTGATGAAATAAATAAAAACCGTAACGCGTTTATTTATTGTCATAACTCTATAACCTCAAAACCGATTATAAATATCCTCACAACCCCAACACTTTTCTAGAGAGAATCGTTGTGCACAACAATTTTGGAGAGTTCTCTCAAGACTGAAATAACTCCTTCCTCCAAGAACGCTCTCAAGACCGAGAGAGATCCACCACCACTAGATTAAAGTGATCGAAGGTGGACATCGCAAGCAAAGGTTATTCTACTCTAGCACATGGATATCCCTTTGGAAATGTCACGAGATATATGGAGCATGTGTGGATCACCACTAGAGGAATCCTACACTTGGATTCTACAACACAACAAAGGATCACATCATATCGTGACTGGAGACATCAACAAAGAAATAATTTCATCAAGGTAATTCTTGTTAATTAATTAAATTAATTATAACCAACATATGATGATCCTATCTCTATGGTTCCAGGACTCCCTCTTTGTTTTTCGTTCTTTATTCTTGTCTGAATATTCTGCGTTTTACATCATGATGGATCTCGGATTGATCGTTGTTAACACTAAAATTAAAGTTTGGTGACCCACCAACGCACTTTCGCTATGCCCGAAACCTACAAATATCACATATGAACAATAATGGAGATGAAAAATCATTAAATAAATTAGTAAATAAATCAAAAAAATGCAATTATAGTAAATGCAGTAACTGAATTTATTTTATAGATACTAATAAAGAAGATGTTAAATTAACAACATCATTCATGATCTAATAATAATCACTACCACATACAAGATATATCTACTGAATATTAAAATAATTCCATGATAAAATATTATATTTCCAATTAATAATTCCCTTACCATATTCCACACTACACAAATATAGAATAAGAAAAAGATAAACAATTCCAAAATCGATGGGAACCACCATAGGAACTAATCACAACACATAATAATAAAACCACACATAAACACTAATCATAAAAAAAACTCACTATTGTAACCATTAAAAAGAAATAGATCAATGGGAAATGAACAGAGGAGGATAAGATCACCTTGATTGAGGAAGAAATCGCTGAATTATTTGGTTGGTTGAGATCCACCAAGTGTAAAATGTGGAGCACCAAGGTGTTATTGGAGTATTCTAGGGTTCAAAGGAATAGATTAAAAGTCAAAAAAATATGTTTACCAACCTTTTATAGAGAAAACCATACCATGGAATGGAGACATCCAAAACAGTCATGGTGGAACCAATAAAAGCCCAATTTGAAGCTCCAGTTCTTCAAAATGGCATATCCACCTCTTCTCAATAGATTTTGAGCATTTTTAAAATGGATCAAACCTTCACCGTGATGTGTTCATGCCCAAATAACCTTAATGAAAAAACCATGGCTTCTACAAAGAACAACTATGGTGCGGGGAAACCAATCTCATTGTTTCCACTATTCTTTAAAAAACTTGACCATGTTAAAGAATACTCATGACCATGGTGTGTCACAATCATGGATCCTAAAAATGAGAATTTCTCCCTTCACTATTTCCTATAGTAAAAACCCTCAGGTGACACACTTTCCTAAACGAGAGCATCCTTGGGAATGTTAATATTTTCACAACTGAAAATTTCATAAGATATGATCCATGAGATATTGTTAGCTACAACTCACACATACGCAATGGTAATTATGAACTCTCTATAATGTTATTACATTCAAAATTATCATTACACCTATCCCCATTTTACATAGGTAATTCACTAAAATACACTAGATAATATTCCCTTAAAATGGGTATTTCACATAATAGTTTCACTACTCACTAAAATGGCTAACTCCCCATGGTTGTAGCCTAAAAATGGAATACATCATAACCTTGACCACAGAAATTTTGGACCCCAAAGATCCAAAATCCACTCTATTTTTCCAAACCACCCTCAAACTCCCTCTAGGAACATTCAAATCCCACCAAACAATAACAACCCAATAAGGTATATGTTGTTACATTATATAGCTCTCAAAAAATTCCCATCCTCAATAATTAAAACCAAACCCAAAAGGGGAATGTCAACTACCAAACCTAAACACTATTTTCGATATACCTATCATATATTGAAAAAATCATCACTAAAATAAAATATAGCCCAAGAAATAAACAATATAAATCATAGAAACTTTAAATAATCATGTTAGTCAATTCAATACATATTAAAACATTTCAATATCAAGAAAAAGAATTATTCAAAACAATATGAGATACTTAACATGCATTTGTAACTCATTCTCTCACATATATTACTCCAGACCAACATGTCTCTACAAACATGAATAAAATGAATAATAGGTCTATGGATAACCTTCTCCTAATATTACAAAATTTTAACAGGTTTCTTCATGAATTTCATGCTATCCTCTGCATCCAAATCTCCAAAATTGATGACATGGAAGTTATCATGAAGATATTGAAAAATATGGAAAAAAAATCAAAAAATCGTGGATCTGGTCTAACTATAGGGGAAGTGCCATTTAATATGATATCTATCCAATGAAATATAAAAACTCAAAAAGGATCTATAAACTGGGGAGAAATATTACTCCCTTTGTTCAACCTCTATTGTCCATAATGAATGGAAACCTAAAAAACATGTTCTCGAACCACAAACTCTAAATATTTCTTCCTCTAAACAATATAACTCTTCTAATTCTCTTTTAATACCTTTATCCACTCCCAAATAATCTGAAATTTCTCATTCATTCTCTTCCCACATATTATCCAAGGACAACAAACTCTCATCCCCCATATCAACACAATATATACTAACATGATTATCCACATGATGCCTCTAATATATCCATGTAAATGGGAGAGTTATAGATATTATAGTAGACAATTTCATCCAAATTCTTTCTCTTCCCCAATAATCTTATAAAATCACCAATGCACATGTGAATCATGTCCTCCAACATATGGATGATCCACTCTATCTGACTATCTATCTAAGGATAGAAAGTTTTAATAAGGTATAAATGAGATCCAAAAGCAAATTGAAGACCTTTATAGACTCATGAGATAAAATGAGGATCCCAATCATATATGATGGTCCTCAACACCTCATTAATCCTCTTTATCACATCTACGTATCACCTTGAAAAAACATCCATTGAACTCAAATCTATGATCACAAGGAAAAGATACATCTTTATTAACTAACCCATAATCACCCAAATAGCATCATATCCTCCTTATTCTCAAGGAAATCTAGTGATAAAATCCATCTAAATATTATTCTAATTCAACTTTGGAACATATAATGGTTGTAATAAACCACTAAGGACATGATTATTTTCCATCAGCTATAGAAAAACCAAAAATAATGACATAAAATCTAACATAACCACTTTATCCCTTTTCATAAAAACAAACTCTTCAATAAATGATACATCTTGAATATATTATGACACACTTCCAAGGGTGAGATATTAAGGTCATGAATAACATCCTCATGCATCATTAATAGAAAAAACCCAACTCCCTTGATAAAACATCTAATTTTTATTATCTCCTGGTCATCCCCCATGATAATAACTATAAAAGACAGAATCCCACATCCCATATACCTTGTATCCTTCCCTCTATAACACCTCCACCCACTGTTACAAATATAATTTTACTATAATATGGTATAGGAAACCTCTACCACTAGCTTCCTCCATATCAAGGTGGATCATTAAAATCATCTATGTCCCTATCCTAGCATTTATATACTTCAAAATATAATCACTTAATGGATACCTACTCATCACATAAATGACTATATTCTAGTTCCATAAGTTATATAGGTTCTTGAATTTTTAGTTCTATAATAACTCCAATAACCTCTATTAATTTATATTTATATAACATTGATAAAATATATATCCCAATATTTTATGATCTTTAAAGACCATAAATTGTTAAACAAAGAGGTAATGTCTCCACAACTTCGAAGAGAACACTATTGTTGGAAACTTGATATCATGGGTTTTATAGCTATTCTTGTCACACCCTAACCACCTTATTTCCTTTATTTTATTATTATATTAATTTTGGATATTTTGGTTGAGGTTTGGTTTGAGTTCTTAGCTTTAATGTTTTGTGTTTTGAAGGTTTTTGGTGGATTTTTGGACTGTGCATTGTTTGTGTTCATGGATTGGGGGTTAACCATGTGGCATGTTAAGCCTGGAGGAATTTCCTATTTAGATTCTTCTTGCGTGGTTTTTATATAAATATTTGAGCATAGAATGGGATAAATCATGCAAATCCAAGGAGAAACGGTGTAGCTCTGGGGTGGTGTCTGGGGTAGGAGCACAGCATGTGCATGGTTTGTTAAAACCATATGGAAAGCATGCGGGAATGATCTGTCATTTGAAATATCCATTTTTCATGGATAGAAAATGGTTTCCCCAACCATGCATCTAGACTGTGTGAGGTTTCCCTCTTCTTCAGTGGGGTGCGCATAGTTGGCGCACAGTTTGGGAAAATGTGCAACCTAACAATGCGAGTTTCACAAGTGTCTTAAAAATATTGAAATTCCTATTTTTCTCTCATTAATTTTTAACCCCAATTCACCCCTCTCCTCTCCCTCTCATTAATAAATCCTTAAGGGATCCTTGGGAGGATTTCTCTTCTCCTCCTCCTTAGATATAGGGTGTTTCTCCCTCAAATCCTGGGTGAATTTCTTGTCAGTTAAGCTTATTTATTCTATTTATTCTCTCTTATTCTTGGTTTTCCTTTTATCTTGGTCGGTTTCCTTCTTGACTGAAGCCTAGGGTGAGGGTTGCCAAATTTTTGTTTATTTCTTTGATGTTATGGTGTGTGGATTTTTTCCTTAAGGATTGTTCTTCATTCTCTAGGATTTTTTTTGCATTATCATGTCACTGAGGTGGGTGTTTCCATTATTTTTCTTTCCAAAACATTCCATTGATGCTTGAGGTTTACTTAAAACTTTTGAAATGTGAAATTATTTCTTATGATGTGATAGTATAAATTGATTTGATATTTCCATGGTGGAAATTTAATGAGAGTGTTTTTCAAAGGGTTTTACTTTTTTATACTTATACATGTATTCTTTATGGTGTTTTTTGAAATTCCATTATCCTTTTTAAAAAGTAATTCAGTGTTTTGAGATAATAGTTTTCCTTTGTTGGGTTTTTCATAAATGGTGGAATGTTGGGATAAGCTTGGTGTGTGGTTTTAGTGTTTCAAAGGGTTTCATGCTTATGTGTAAATTGTTTGTAAATATCTTTTTGGTTATTGAATTAAAAATTCATGAAATTTGGTTATGTTCCAAGTGTGACATTGAATGTGAGAACATCCATATATGCATGGAGTTCACACATGGATGGTATCACAAATGAAAATGGTTTCTTTTGGAAAATGATTCTCTTTAACCCATATTTTAAAACATTCATCCCCTATCCTTTCTTCTCTCCCTTAAATCTCTTCTTTTAAAATGGTTATTATAAAACAAATCTTATTTTAAAATAGTTATTTGGTTTCAATATGACACTAAAAGTGTTTATAAATGTGTTTTATAAATCATGGCCCATTTGGTAGTTTCAGATGTTAATTGGTAATAAAAGGGTATGAAGTCCCATTTGGAAATTTTGAGTGTGTTGTATGTTTTCTTAATGGTTTTTTAAATGGTTTTGAAAATTATTTTAGTTTTTGAAATGAGAAGTCTGAGTTGGTACTTTGAGATGTTTTGGGAAGTGTTCTTAAACTCATGTGATATGAAATCCTAGTTATCACATTGAGAATTTCTGTGTGTGATGGGAATATCTATGGTTGATCCTATGAAGATAGGGTCATCACATAGATGGTATTGGTGTTTGATATGAGAATTCATAGTGTTTGTGGGTTATTAGTCAGTTATACGCATGTGAGGACCTCCCCATTCACTGTATGCTATTATCATGGGATTCATGGGTTTTATCTAAATGGTCGAGTGATAGTTTCTTATTGACCCTGATTGGATGGTTTGGTACCCCATATATTTTCTAAAATTCTAGGTGGTATGTTCCACTAGATTGGCTAGTTTAGAGAGGATAGTTGGTTATTAACTATAGAGTTACACCATACACTGGAATATGAGTATGAACCGATCATGTTCAGGGATTGCTTCTTGAAATGTTTAGAAAATTCCCATGATTAATATCTATATGTTCTGTTTTAATATTTTTCGCCTATTTATTCTGCTTTTCTAGTTTTTAATTACTTGAACTATTTTCTTTATCTTCAGTATGGATCATTGATCACCTAGTTTGGATTCTTATTTGTGATTTTTTTTAAATGTAAATTTGTTCTAAAAGTGGAAAGTGGTGTGTGTTCTTTTAAAAAGAGAATTTCTGAAAAGATGTGTTTGGTTCATTAAAATGATAAAAACATATTTTCTAAATGTATTTCAAACTAGTTTTTTTAATGGGAATAGGAATGTATGAACATTTTGGTGGTTACCTACTAAGTTTTTTATTCTTACACCCTACTTGTGTCACTCATTATCGGTAGACCTGGTCTATTTTTCATGTTCAGGTTTTTGGTTCGAGTGTGTGCCTTTGGAGTAGGTTGTTCTTGTGGTTTTTGGTGACCAAGAGGTCATGAGGGGATCAAGTCACAATTTTATTGGTTTCAATTTTATTCTTACTTTTCATTTTGGTTTCGGTATTTTATTTGTATATAATTATGTATTTTTTATTCAGTATTTATCATATCCTCCTATTTTTGTTGCAGACTTTTTTTGTTGTTATTTTCATTTGGATGTTTATTGGGATAAATCATTCCCACTTGGATTATCTTTGATGCTTGGTGCTAGTTGCTAATACAGGAGGATCAGGAACGCCTCATGGGCCTTGTCTCGAACTAGGTTAGGTGTTGGGTTGAATAGCATCTCTTCTTGGTTTTTAAAACTTCTCATAAAGATATAACATGTTATACCCATATGATATCACCACCCTCAACTATATTAGGATTCAACCCTAAATGATATTATAAGAATCATATAACACCTCAAACATATATATTTTCTCTAGTAACCTAAGAGTAGGGAAACTAATAAAATTATCCTTCTGGTTTCTGAAAGGTTCATAACACTGATTGGTTCATATGAATTTCAGGTCCTTACTGGTCCAGGATGTCAATAGGTCTACAATATGTGAGAAATCAGAAATGAATATTTGGTAATAACTCAATGGACTGTATAAGTTATGAACCTCCACAATATACTTTGGTGATATCTAAGATATAAATACCTTAGTCTTAAAATGATATATTTTTATTCCCAAATAATACACTATAATCTATAAATATTTACTAAATGAATCCAAAAAATTAACATAGACTACTTCCCATAAAGATGATGGTCGAAAATGACTTATAAAACCAACCTAAGTTACTTGAGAAAATATTTTTATAACTTCAAGTATACTAAATGGTATCAATGAAAACTTCCATAAAATGATACAAGATTTCATTAAGTATATAGTTCATGAGTCCCATTAATATAGTCATCTAATTAATGACACCAAAAAACAGAACAATGAAACTTAAGTTCCCATAACGACACTTAAAATATGTATTTAGGGAATCATAATATTTTACACTCATCTGATGATACCCAGATCGCTAGTACATCTTTAAAAACTATATAACTAATTTCTAATGGTTAAAAAATAACTTAACCTCATAAGGGCATAAATTTTATTGACCATAACTTTATTAAACTTCTAGTAGTCTATACACATCCTCATACTACAATCTACCTTCTTGTAGAACAGCACTTGAGCACCCCATGGAGACATACTAGGCCAAATGAAACCATTAAAAATAAAATCATCAATCTTAATCCTCAAATCACATAGCTTATATAACCTTATCTAAACTCACATATATGAGATAAAATAATTTGACAAGGATTTACAAAATTAGGGATGCATGTGACTGCAACTCTATCCCAAATTTGATGTCATTTCAAGGGGGTAGCATTACAGCTGCTTTCAGAAATACATTTATAAACTCTTAGAATAATCTAGGATACTTCACCACATATACCTATACCAATACCAACAATAACTCTTATAGATGATACAAAATAGTTTTTGAATTCCTAAAATCCATATGATTGTCCCACTCACCAATGAACAATACACCCTAGCCCTTTAAATCATTGATTTAAAATCTCCTCCAAAATAAATTTATGAGAGTATTCATATAATGAAAAAAATACATGTTAATGATTACATAATATGGTTATATATATATTAACAAAAAATCTACATGTGACTAATATTTCCCCATCATCCACTCACAACCTCGGTAAACATTAAGAAAAATGGACTAGCCTCCAACTAGAGTGGTCACCTCCAAGGGAACTAGAAGCTTATCCATATTATGTACTAAGAAGTAGAAAAAGGATGGTGTAATGATTGATTTTAGTGATCTATAAAATAAATTAATGCAAAAGATAGTGTAGAAGACAAATATATGGTACCTCAAACAATATTTGGCCCATCTGGCACAGGCATCTCTATAGTGTGGAATTGACCATGCCTAGCTCCTCTGCCTAGCTGGTCCTACTATGACAACATAATAAAAATACACAACCCTATATCTATAATGATTCAAAACATCATCGGGCTACCCTTTTCCTACTCTATCTCCCCTTAACTAAACAAAAAAAATCCCGTTTGTTGATAAGGCCTCAAAGTTTGTTGTTGTTGAGGCTGAAATTAGAAATTCCCACCTATGTTTCACCAGCTATCTAGGATGATCGGGAATAAAAATAATCAATGACCATGGTCCAAAAAATAATACTTATAGGAACATAAATCCCAATTTATGTGAAATAACAACAAGCTCTATAAAAATGCAGATAAGACTACTAGGGCTGACTCCCCACTGTTTGAAACATAAAATACCCTAATATCAAAGATCCTCTATTAACAGAACTTGTACTCAAAAAGTTGTGATGAATCACATCATGGGTGATCTTTGAAAAGTATGTGTATTATTAATCATTCATTCCTTCTTATGTACAACTAGATATATAGAAAATGTAGATGGGGTAACTATATACCAAATTGATGGATACAGTTCTTTCTCAAAATGCTATGCTCTAGTCTCCTCATCTGGAAAAAAGATCAAGGTAAAAGTAGATAAGGTCCTTGAGTTTTATCTTAAAATAATTCAAATACAGGATCCCTTGTTGGGGAGAGAAAACTATAGAATCAGAACTTTTTATTACATAACTTTTCATTACATTTTACAAATAGAGAATTTTTTAATGTTTAGTTTCTTGGAAATGAGGAACATAATACGTGAAAACATAAAACATTATTCTAATCCACTTGAAAGGAATATTAATGGGTACATATTAAGTTATATTTACTTCCTATCATAAACTATGGATATACATCAAAGTAAATGGTTTAGGATTATTCCCATTAAGGGTAACAATTTACATGTGATCATGAGGAATATCAATAAGAACATGAGGAATATCATTATGGAATGAGAAAGAGAAATGAGGCATATAATAATAAAAAGAACATGAATCATAAAATAGAAATTTGGATATAAAATTTAAATAAAACATTCATAATAATATCACCAGGGTTTTTCACTAAGGTGTCATAAATGGGAATTACCAAGGTTATTCACCAAGGTATCGTAAAACATGTCATCTCTAGAGAATAAATTCTTTACCCAATGAATTGAAGCACTATCAGGGAACTCTATTAATATTTCATAATTAATTTTATCCATATATATCATAACAAATCAATTCATTAATAACCTATAGAGAATAAATAATGGTTTTCTTATCAAAATCATGGCGTACAAAAGGGCTTAAAGGCATGATCATTACATCATTTTTAACACATGAAAAGTGAAATTAGGTTTCATATCTGTAAATACCCAAATAAAATAAATAATTTTTACATCCAATTTAGTAACCATGGAAAATAAAATGGTTTGGGTATACACACAATGAAAATAAAATTGAATTTCTTGAAGAGAAGAGATAAATTTTGAGAAGTAAATCCGACAGTATAAAGGGTATAAAATGTGGTTTTATAAATGGGTAAAATGAGAAGGGATAAGGGTATCTCATTGATAAAAAATAATTTTTCAATAAGGGTATGATAAAAGGGGTAATAAAATATGGTAATCATAACTGTTATAAGACATATACAAAAAAAATCTTAAATTGAAGAGAAAATAATGATAATTCCCTTACCTTGAAGAGTTATTCCAAGATCTTGAGGAATGGGACCTTAAGGGATTGAGGAAACATTGGGGTACTTCTTGGGAGGAATAAATACTAGAATATCATAGATTATGGATTGGTATTGAGGAAGAGATGTGAAATGGGTGTGTATTTATTGAAAAAGTGGAGGATTTGTTGAATAATTTCAAAATATAGGCCTTGGAAATCTAGGTTATGGAAAATGAAAAACCAATGGATTACCTGTGGTTTATGCCCATGGTTTTGGAAATTTAGGAAATATATTATGTTATTTTAACCTACAAGAACCATTTATTATATTATATTACTTTTGTTTGGCATGTAAAAGTAAATTTTTCCACAAAATAATGTTTTTATAGTCAAAGTTTCCATATAGACTTCAGAAAGTAAATTTTAGGTTTGGAAATTGATTAAAATATATTAAAATACTTGATATAAATAAAGTTTCATATTTTAGGTCTTTTTTTGTGGTTGATTAATTATTAGATAATTATGAAATAATTATGAAGTCATTAAACATACAAAAAACCCCAAACTGTATTTTTACTATTCATGAAAAAATAAAGTATTTTAGAAAATTATCATAAATTCACCCTAACCTAATTGAGACATGATGATTTAAGAAATGATATTTATTTTATAATAATAATTATATAAATATTAAAATTTTAACTTTTAAATATAAAAATCCTTATTTGTTAAAAAAATTGGGTAGAAATGCATAGTCAAAATTTTACACATAAATGTGTTCAAAGACATAATAAAATTATTTTAGCCTATGTATTTAAATAATAGTGTTTTTAACATACCATTTAATTAAAATAAATATTATTCATAATACCCTAGTTTATTATAAAAAATTATATCTTTTCTAAAAAGTACCATTTGTGTCCAAAAAATTAGTTTATCAAATTTCATCTCAATTAAAGCTATATTTTATTAAGAAAAACTATTATTAAGATGGAATTGATGAAATAAAAAATTTATTTATAAAAAGGAATTAAAATTTATGTAACTAAGGTCAGGACACATAACCCTTTATAACACCTGCATACAACCTAAGGTTATGGTGTGTGATGGTTATAAATTCATAGGGTGGCTCAGCTAACATCACTGAGTGGTAATTTATACTAACTTGAACTTATCCTACATGAGATTTCATTCTAACTTCACTTTTTGAGGCTTAGATTGGGCTTGTTCATGGCTTAACCATAATGATGATACCTCCCTCCTTGGTTCTAACAAATGGGCTTCATATGACATGACTTTATTGGTTGAGGTCATCGCTTCTCCTTTCTTCATTAATTATCCTTTTTCATTTCTACTTCTAAACACTAATTATAACATTAAAAATATCTCAAAAAGTATAGTTTCCAATGTTCATATTAACCAACAGTCATATTTGACCAATGTTTATATAATGGTTGAATCTTGGTAGTCACATTTCCCTTTATACTCTATAAATACCACTTCATTATTAAAGAGATATGGTTTTGTTGTGTATAATATAATATAACACACATTTTATTAGAAACAGATATCATTTAAAAATTATAGGTTGTTACATTCTTCGCCCTTTAAGAAATTTCATCCCCGAAATTGTATCACTTTCTCTGAGTTGAGAAAAGGTGTGGGTACTTATATCTCATTGTTTCCTCAGGTTCCAACATCTCTTATTCATATTTATGGTTCCTCCACAATGCTTTGATGAGGTAGGAAGTCTTGTTGCATAGAACCTTGTCTCTAGGGTCCAAGATCTCCACTGGCTTCTCCTCATAAGAGAGGTCTTGTTCCAGTTGTACCACCTTCAGATTCAGTACATGTGAAGGATTAGGTATGTACTTCCTCAAGAGTGATACATGGAATACATAATGAACTTGAGATATATTTGGTGGGAGTGAAAGATGATATGACACTCCTCTTATGTGATCAAGGATTTCATAGAGGCTAATTTATCTAGGTCTAAGCTTCCCTTCCTTCCCAAACATGTATAAATCTCTTCCATGGTGATATTTGAAAGAAAAATTTGTCGCCAAAATCAAAATCCAAGTACCTTAAATGGTTTTTAGAATAGCTATTATACCAAATATAATCATCCTTCTTATGTTTTTGTATGGGAAGAATCTTTTCTATCATATCATGCATATTATCAAGCCCAAGTAGCTTTCTCTCTCCAACCTCATCTCAACAAGCATTAGTTCTACATCACTTCCCATATATATATTCATAGGGTTCCATTTGAATACTCAAATGGAAGATGTTTTTATATCATAATGAAAATAATAGGAGGTTTTAATCCCATCCACCTTTAAATTCCATTAATCACGTTCTCAGCATGTCCTCGAGTGTCTGAATAGTCCTTTCTGATTGTCCATCAGTTTGGGGGTGATAGGTCAAACTAAAATTCAATTCAGTATTTAAATAATTTGGAATGCTCTTATAGAATTTAGATGTGAACCTTGGATCATGATCAGAAATGACATAAATTGGCACCCCATGCAGCCTCGCCACTTACTTTATGTATATATTGAAAAATTTCTCAAGATAGAAACTTCTCAAATAGCGATGAAATGGGAAATATTGGTGAATCGGTCCACTATAACTCATATCACATCGTTTTCTTTAGATTTTATTGGTAAACTAGTGACAAATTCCATAGTTATATTGTCCCACTTCCATGTTGGTATGGGTAGTGGTTATAATACCCCTTTAGGAAGTTGTCGCTCTGCCTTCATGTGTTGACATACCAAGCCCATTTTATTATAGCTGGAAATCTCCCTTTTCATATTATCCCACCAATAATGATCACAAAGTTTCCAATACATTTTAGTAATTATAGGATGTATAGACAACGTAGAGCTATGAGATTCATCCATCAGTTCTTTCTTTATCTATGGAATATATGGAACACATAGCCTTGTATAAAATTTCAATACACCTTTTTTATCAATATTGAACTCAAGTAACTTCCCATTCTCCACATCCTCTATCTTATTTTATAACAATGGATATTCTCTTTGTGTATTATTGATATCCTCTAGTAATAATGGTTGATAAATCATTTGGGATAGGATTGATGATTTCCATTCCCTCGTGATTTCCAGGACCAACCTTACTAGGTCCTTGAATAATGGATCTCTTTGAATCATCATCATTTCCAACACAACAGGTTATTTCCTACTTAATGAATCAGTGCCTTTTTTCTCTTATGGGGTGATAATGAATTTAACAGTCATAGTCTTTAAGAAGTTACAACCATATCCTTTATCTCATGTACAATTCCTTTTTCATGAATATATACTTAATACTTTCATGGTCTGTGTATATATCACATTTCTCCCCATAAAGATATTGTCTCCATATATTTAGAGAAAAAATAACTACAGCTAGTTCAAGATCATGCCTAGAATAATTCTGCTCCTGAGGATTTAACTTTTGAGATGCATAAGAAATCACATTGTCATTTTACATGAGGATTCACCCAATACCTTTTAGAGATGCATCGCTAAAAATAATTAATCCTTTGATGATAGAGTGTAGAGTTAAATCATGTGAATTAACCAGTCTATTCTTCAGATCTTGGAAACTTTCTTCACACTCCTTAGTCCATATGAACTTATCTCCTTTTCGAGTTTACTTTTTTAGTGGACTATAAATTTTTGAAAAGTTTTTCACAAACCTCCTATAATATACTTATAAACCAAGAAGACTATGAATCTCAAATATTGTTGTAGGATGAGGCCACTCTATCGCAAACTTTTTCTTAGCAGGTTCAACTAAGATTACTTCTTTGGTTATAATGTTCCCCAAGAAAGAAACTTGTTGGTAACCAAAATTCACATTTTATAAATTTTGTAAATATCCTCTCCTTCCTCAAAGTTTTCAATATAACCCTTATATAATCCTCATATTCAATTTTTGGAATATATCAGAATATCATCAGTAAAAACTAACACAAATTTATCAAGGTTGTCCTTAAATACTCTATTCATCACATTCATAAATATATAAGGAGAATTATTCAAGCCGAAGGGAATAACAAAAAACTCATAATTAAAATATATTGATCAGAAGGGGGTCTTTAGAATATCTTATTTCCTAACCCTTAATTTATGATAACAAAATCAAAGATCATTATTAGAGAATAATTGATCCCCATGAAGATAGTAAAATAAATCATCAATAATAGATAGAGGGTACTTGTTCTTCATTGTGACCTCATTAAGTTCTATATAATCAATGCATAGCTGAATTGATCCATCCTTCTTCTTCACAATGATAATAGGTTCTCCCCAAAGAGACGCAATCATTCAGATAAATCCCTTCTCAGAAATATCTTGAATTTATTTCTTTAATTCCTCTACCTCCACATTTTCTATCATATATGGGTTCTTTGATATTGTCTTGGATCCAAGTATGAGTTCAATGGAGAACTCTACCTATATTTCTAGGGGAGGTCTAGGAAAATATTCAAGAAATACTTCTATATATTCCTGAACAATGGGGACATTTTATATTCTTTTACATTCATTTACTTCTTCCTATTCACTAGTCATCTCTATAAATAAGGCTAAGGTAGGTGCTTCTAGACAATGCTCGGGTTATGATATCTCTTCTTTAAAAAAGATGGAAGGTTTTCAATTCAAGACTACTGAAATTTACTTGTTCATTAGTTTGTCTTAGCATTTTACTTTGAGAGCTAGTCTATCACTGGTATTGTGTCAAATTCCACCATGGGAATGACTACTATATTTTTTATGATATTGTACTTTCCAAAGATAATACTATAGTTTCTATACAATATTGATTCTTGGATAATTCCTCTATGATTCATGACTGATAACTCTACTTCTAGTAGTTTAGGGATTTATTCTATATTCTTTGAAAACTTGTATAAAATAATGGAATGCATATAGCAAGAATCAAATAAAGTACTTTCTAGCTTTCATAGAACAACAAGAGTAACTTCAACCAGATCATTTTAAGCTACTACTTTATCCATCATTATATCAACTCACAACCTTGATCCCTTGGACTATGATGAGGTTGAGGGTGATTTCCATCTATTATCTTATGATTTGGAAAGTGATTGGAAAAGTTCCCAAGTTATCCACACTTGTGTCATTGGACTTCAGGATGGGCCTGCACCATTTTTCCTTTATTATTTGTGTTGATAAGTTAATCCTTAACATCACTAAAAAAGATCTGATCTATATGGACATCTCTTTCACACTTGTAAAATTTTACACTTTTGAGTAATTAGTTTCTCAATTAATTCTTCCCACATTTGTTACACATTGGTTGTTTCACTTTATTTCCTCATAATTTGTGATAAAATTTCCTCCCTAATTTTGGCTCTATTGACCTCTTCTTTTCATTTGATCTATGTGATCACTGCATCTCTACAAGCTCTAGTTCAACCTTCATAGCACTCTGTACTATCACGTTATAGCCATCATAGTCTCTATTTTCTAGATTCCTCTATACACCAGGTCTTATTACACTGAATAATATATCAACCTTTCACATAGGATCCATAATAAAGCTATATGTGTATCGAGAAAGTCTTGTAAAGTTCATATCATAGATTCTTACTAATTTATTTTCCTTCTTCTTATGCTCTCATAATTCCTTCTCTATTTTTTTATCATAAAATTGGGAAAATATTTATTGAAAAATATTCCCATAAACTCTTCCCACTCCATCACATCAATCTCCCTTCTTGGTTTTGTGTTTTTAATTACTGTACACCACTGATCAGTTTCTCATTCTAAGCGGTACAATTCCAGGGTGACATTATCTTTCTCTAAATAGTGGAGTAAAGAAAATATATTTTCTATAGAGCTTATCCATTATTCATAAATCAATTGGTTGGTAGATTCAATGAAAGGTGGTGGTCGTTGGCACATAAAGGACTTAATGGAATGTTTTTCCCTTCAAGGTGAATTCGTTCTTTTAACTTGATTCAATTTATTATTCGCAACTCGATATATTGATTCATCGCTCTCATGAAGTTTTCCATTTCAGATACCATCATAGGGTCATCATTTTATCGTCTATTGTGCTTATAATTTACGTAGTTCCTCCTGTTTCCCGTCATTTTATAAAACATGAAAACCTTAGTAAGAAAATTTTTTATTTTAAGAATCTTATAATTATAAGGGAATTTTATGTCTTAAAACATCATTCTTAAATATTTTATTCTTTAAAAAATAGATTTTCTATATATCCTTCATAATGGTTCATAAAAATATTTTGATTAAATAAACATATCCCTCAGGAGTGTTAATCCAGGAGTATAGGAAGGCCCATTTTTTTCACCAATTCTCGTTCGAGTCTAGGTCAAAGTAGTTTTTTTTATGTCACCCCTAGATACATATGTGCCAAAGCTACATCCACTTATTCATATCTAGACAAGGATTCCTTTTCTCATAAACCACTAACTTGATATTTCACCAAAATACCAAGATTTATTTCCTATATTTAAACATTTATATATGGTTCATACTAAGGATTTACATTCCTAATTCCCACAAATAATTAAACTATACTTTGATACCAACTATGGAATCCCACATTTCATTACATAATTTTTTATTACATTATACAAACAAAGGGTCTTTTAAAGTTTAGTTTCTTGGAAATTAGGAACATTATACATGAATACATAAAACCATTATTCTAATTCGCTTGAAATGATTATTCATGGGTCCATCCTAAGTTATATTTTATACCTCTCATAAGAAGGAGAGATACATAAAAAGAAATGGGAAATCATGAGGCCCCGTAAGAGAAATATCTTACATGTGATCATGAGGAATATCAATAAGAATATGAGGAATATAATTATGGAATGAGCAAGAGAAATGAGGTATATAATAATAAAAATAAAATGAGTCATAAAATGGAAATATGGATAAAAAATTTAAATGAGACATTCATAATAATATCACCAAGGTTTGTCACTAAGGCTTCATAAATGTGAATTACCAAGGTTATTCACCAAGGTACCATAAAACATGTCATATCTAGATATTAATTTCTTTACTCAATGCATTAGAGTGGTATAAGGGCACACACTTCATATTTTTTAATTAATTTGAGCCACATAGATCATAATAAATTATATCATTAATAACTCATGGATAATAAAGAACAGGTTTCTTATCAAAATCATGGAATACAAAAAGGTCTTAAAGACATAATATTTACGTCATTTTTAACCCATGAAAAATGAAAGTGGTTTCTTATGTGTAAATTCCCAAATAAATTAAATTATTTTTACATCTAGGTGAATAACCATGGAAAATAAAATGTTTTTTATATCCATAAAATCAAAATAAAATATAATTTCTTGAGGATAAGATTGAAAATTTGAGAAGTAAATTTGACAACATGACAGGTATAAACATGGTTTTAGAAATGGGTAAAATGAGAGGGGACAAGGGTCTAAAATTGATAGAACATAATTTAAAAGTAAGGGTACAATAAAAAGGGTGTTAAAAGAGATTAATCATAATAATTATAATACATATACAAAAATTGGTTTATAAATTGAATAGAAAAGAAGGATTATTCCCTTACCCAGAAGAGTAACTCCTAGATCTTGAGGAATGGAACCTTGGGGGCTTGAGGAAACCTTGGGTGGATACTTGGAAGAAAAAACTAACATAAATTCATGGATTATGGATTAGGAGTGAATAATTGAGGTGAAATGGGTGGGTATTTATAACAAAAGTGGGGGATTTTTTGAATAATTTCTAAATATAGGCATTAGAAGTCTAGGTTGTGGAAAATAAAAACCCATTGGCATACCCATGGTTTTCTCAATGATTTTGGACATTTGGGACATATTTTATGTTATTATAACCTAAAAGAACTGATAATAATATTATATTTCTTCTTTTAGAATGGAAAAGTAAAGATATTCACAAAATAATGTTTTTAAAGTCAATATTTCTATTTTAGACTTTGGGAAGTAAATCATCAGTTTAGAAATTAATTAAAATCTATTAAAATACATGATATTAATAAAATAAAATATTTTAGGTCTTGGATTATATTTAATTAATAATTAAATCATTATAACATAATTATGAATTCATTAAATATACTGAAAACCCAAAATTGTATTTTTACTATTCACAGAAAAATAAAGTATTTTAGAAAAATCTCATAAATTCACCCTAAACTAGTTTCTATATCAAAAATTATGTTTATTTTATCATAATAATTATCTAAATATTATAATTTAAATTTTAAAAATAAAAATCTTTTTTATTAAAAAAATAGAAGGTTGAAATGAAGTCAAATTTCTGACAATTAAAAATTTTCAAGGACGTAATAAAATTATTTTATCATCTATGTTTAAATAAGAGTGTTTTAAACATAATATTTCATTAAAATAAATAATATTAATAATACCTTAGTTTATTATAATAGTTTATATCTTTCATGAAAAGTATAATTTGTTTCTGAAATATTAGTTTATCAAATTCCAACTCAATTAAACCTATATTTTATAAAGAATAACTATTTTTAAAATGGAATTTATGTAATAAAAATTTTATTTATACAAAGGAATAAAAAATTATGTGAATAGTTCCAAGACATGTAACCCCTTATAACATTCACGTATAACCTAAGGGTAAGGTGTATGATGCTGATAGATTCATGGGGTGGATCGGCTAACATTGACCGAATGGTAATTTCCACTAACTTAAACTTATCCCACAGGATATTTTGTTCTAACTTCACTTTTTGAAACTCATATTGGGATGGGTCAAGGGAGAACCCTAGATATGATCCCTCCCTCCCCAGTTCTGAAAAATGGTCTTCATATGGTATGACACTACTAGTTAAGGCCATCGCTTCTCCTTTCTGCTTTAGTAATCATTTTTCATTTATACTTATAAACACTAATTATGCAATTAAAATTATTACCAAGAGTATAGTTTCCAATGGTCATATTGACCAATGGTCATATTTTACTAATGGTTATATAATGGTTGAATATTGATGGTCACATTTCTCTTTATTCTCTATAAATACCACTTCATTATTAAAGAGGTGTGATTTTGTTGAGTATAATATAATATAACACACATTTTATTAGGAAAAAATATCATTTAAAAAGTATGGGTCATTACAAAAACTCTTGTCTCTTCTCCACCATCATCATTAATGAAAGAAACTCTATAAATAACTACCTATATAAATGGTCCCATGAAATTTATAAACCCTTATGCTCTTAAAGGAATAAAGTACACCACTTGAATGTAACTCATCTCTTATGAATAACTACTAATAGTAATCAACACTCTAACCTCATATAGATCAAACTAAAAGTGATCATTAGCCCCTCCAACCAATACTCTGTTTCTAAATTGAATTCAATCCTCTAATACTTCTCCAAACATAGATGTTGAAACTCATGCAACGTCTTTCTACAAGACTTATTTTCCTCTACTGGGCAAACCCTCTAGAAGTCAACTAGATCATCCTAGAACACCTTTTTAACATAAAACAAACATAAATTATGAACAAGTGCTATATTTATAGCCATGAAAAGAAATTCCTAAACTCTATAGTTTGTAATTTTATAGGTATTATTTAATTAGATTCATTTTAATTATATAAAATTACCCCAATTCAACCTAGGAACAAAAATCATGGTGCATGTACCTCTCATAGTTCTTTATCCAAAAATCATCATCATATTACCTATGGTATTTAGTAAGCTTAATCCCCTTCCATTGGATCATAGTGGTCCATAATTTCCTTTTTCCAGGTTGGTCACTCTTATTATATCACACAATATTTTAAAAAATAGTATTTATCTAAAAAACCATGCAATCTCCACTAATTCATAACTCCAAAATTGATACTAACTCTCATCCATCACTCTGATACAACTTTGTAAAGACCCACCTCCCCCGGGAACCCTTATTAGGCATATGGTAAATCTGGTGGTATATCTCAAAGACCACCTCTATTAGGCCATTACTTGAAGACTAGTACCAATGGTATAATTAAAGAAGCATGGTCATTGACATGCCAGTAAAATTATAATTTATATCTCATAATCACACTTAGATAGTGTAAAGTAGGGTCGAACCCAAGGTAAGGCTGGTGAAATATTATAAGGGCTTGTTTAAAGACATAATCTACTAAAAATATCAAGAAAAAATGTTGAATAGATTTTTATATTTTTTTATTAAAGAAAGAAAACAAATATGAAATAAGAAAGGAAGTAGATGTGAAAGAAAGAAATTAAGAAAATAAGATGAACATAATATGTAGAAAAATAATATACAAGGGTAATTGCAATTGTTATGTTAAAATAATTTCTTCATTAACAAAAAATTAATTGCATTCACAATAATAGAAATGAGTAGAAAAATCTATCTCACCAAGATATTAATCCAGTGGAAGGATTATTCTTTCATCTTTCCACTTCCAAGATTCATCCAATCATAAAAAAATTTATGAAATAAAATCAGAATCCATATCACTAAAGGGTTTTGTAGATTTAAAAATAATTTCATGAAGCACAAAAAATTTACAAGTAGATTTGATCTCACTGAAAGATTCTAATTTTAATATAGATATAACATGAAGATGTAAAAATAGAAATAAAAAATTCAATTCCCCATGGAAATGTTTAATCATCCATTTTCAATTCAAGAAAAAATCATGATAAAATTGAAATTGAGATATGGAAGAAGAAAAAAGGAATGATAGAGAATAAGATTATTTCCCCATTTCATCTTCTACATTCTACCTTCAATGAAGTCTAGCTCATGCTCACCAATAGAATCTCTTACTCTCAGATCTTGATCTCACTATCTATCCACATCCAGAATGTGTGTGTCTAAAAATTCATTTCCATATGTTCCTTGAAAATATGTTTTAAATTTTTAGAATAACTCCACCGACTCAAATCCCCACATTGGTTCTATGAAAACCAAGTTGGAGAACTAAATCCATGTCATTTTGTCACTACCACATTAATTTTAGAATTACCCTTTGACAAAAACAACTGGCTATAGAGGCATTAATTTCTTAAAATGACATCCAATTATTCATCATCTTAAATTATTAATTATTTGATTTGAAATTTTTAATTCATTTAAATCCATTACATCAATTAAATCCATGTCATCCAATTACCAACTCTCAAAATTATCTCATACAAATTCTTTAACCCATATCCAACTCCTCCTCTAAAACAAAAAAAAAATCAAACTCATAACCAATATGGGAGATCTCTAGTAGACATGCCACTCACTTGCATGATCAACAAAAAAATTGATCATCCAATGAATCTTGATCACTCTCAGAACAAAGTATCAACATTGAATTTAAACCAGTAATCAATATAAATTGATCATCAATCCCATATCCACAAGAAAAACTGAACATTGAATTACACTTCATTTTCACCTCGAATTTTCCTAACCTTGGTTCCAACTAGAAGGTTTTGGTTTAGGAATTTATTCAAGAACCTTGTGTTCACTTATCTTCAACACTAAAACTATATCAATGCAAAGAATTGATGCCCAATCCACTCTATTTATACTACATATGGGAAATCGACAAAAATAATTAGGGTTATCTTCATCCTTAGATCTAATTTTTCATCCAAACTTCAATGACCTATGATTGAATCAATCAAATCACCATGAATCATATCACCTTATTTAAAAGCTAACTCCAGTCATTGATGGATTGAAACACCAATTAAACCATGGTCATCTTTGGTCACTGAACTATTTCTTATGTTGGTTTCATCTTTAACCTAGATCTGATTTTAGTTTTCATCAGAGGATCGCATCAGCACTCCCTAGGTTAATATTCAGTCATATTCGTATTGTTGTGACTTGCCCGAATTCATCTACTCAACTTGTTAATCACTAATAGGGTTGGAATCTTCCTAGTTTCGAGTAGTCATTAATTCTTCTCAAAATCGAATTTTAGCTTTAGGTTATCAGTGGGACACTTTTCTTCTCAACAGAGATGGTGGTATTCATCTCCTTAAACATATTATTGCTCATCCAAATCAAGAGTGGGGTTTTTAGTTTTCTTTAAAATCCAAAAAAGGAGTGAATTGTGATATTCAATTATGATTTCATATTAAATTTTCCTTCTTTATAATCTGCATATTTAAATTGATAATTCTTCCTCCATGAAAAATTATGTTTGTTTTGTGATCTACATTTTATTATAAAATTGTACTAATGGAATCTCTTTTTGTGTTTATCCATTATCAAATGGGACTTCTTGTCTTAGGCCTTGGGCTTTCATCCAGCACCACCGCCCACTCATCTGTTGAATCATCAATCTCATGGTATTTTGATCTATGAATATTGATCATATCTTCCTCCTTTGTCATCCTCTCTATCCACTTGTATGATGTAATTATGTTGTGTGGTTGGTTTGGTTTTTTCTATGTTTTGTGGTGCACTATCATTGGTGGTTCTGTTTTGAGACGCAGGCTAGTGTAAGGGGAATTGATCACCTCTGCACTCAATTTCTTTAGCTCAAGGTCACTATGGTTCTCTCTCTCGCTCCTAGATCTTCCTTTGGGTTCAGTTCTAACTTCCTCCAGGAAAATATCTTGTTTTCCACTGCCATCATTCCTCTTCATATCCTTGTCTAAGCATGTCATTCTCCCTGGGATCATCTGGTTTCTGATCTTGTGATTTATATGACATCCTTCCTACTTGGAATATGTGAGGCCCTTGTTCTTAGTGATGGTTTCAAAAGTGGGAAAGGAAGAATCCTACCCAAGATCCAGGTGTGTTGTGTATCATATATCTAGTGTGAAGAGATCAGGATAGTCAAACATTGAATCATCCGGAATTATAAGTTTTTTTTGTTTCGTATTATCTTGAAACCTATAAATATTGTTTACTTCTTCTCTGTTCTGATCTTCTGGTTGTTACTAAATCTATTCTCTTTGTGGAGTTTTTTATTTTGATCATTAATAAAACTCATTTTCGAGTGTGTGGTGTTATTTCCATGCACTCAGTCCCCCACATGATTGAATCATGTTAAAACATCACATTATTTAATTTTTTCTTACAATCTTTTGTTTCTTGTATTCTATTCACATCATAATTTAATTTTTTTTCTTCGCACTAAAAAGATCTAGTTCATTCCTATTGTTGTTTGGTATTCTAAAACTATTCAGATCACCACTCAACCTCACAAATTGGTATCAAAACCTCACTCGTATTTCTTTTATTGTCAAATTCAATTATTGTTTCCTTCTTTCTTTATTTACAGTTTAGTTTTTGGTTTTATTTACATATTGTGATATCACTCTTAAATCTACTCTATCCTTCTTAATTTTAATTATCTTAAAGTCATTTTCCCATATATATATTTCTCTAAATTTTGTATCTCTTTGGAAAAAACATTGTTTAATCAATATATTGGTCGGTTATTGGGGGAATACACTTAACTTTGTCTGCAAGAACTCGTTATCAACTCTATTGGTAGACATGTCAACAATGGGATATGAAATTAAGAAATATGATGGTGAAAATGAATTTAACTTGTGGAGAATTAATGTGAGAGACCTTCTTGTATATAAGGTTCTAATTTATTCCCTTTATGATCCTAAGAAACCTATTATTGCTATAAATGAAACTCGATATCCAACTACAGAATATATAGATTTATTCCCTGATGTGTTAGTTAAAGAACATATCTCCCTTTTTCTTTCATTAGGTGATAAATTCCTTTTAGAAGTAGCTTATAAGTCTACTGATACTATAATTTGGATTAAACTCGAGAAACGTTACATAACTGTTTCATTAGAAGGTAGGATTTACAAAAAATACTACATGTTTACATTAAAAATTAAATTTAGTAGTTTAATTAAATCCCATCTAGATGTGTTCAATAAATTCATGATATATTTATCCAAAATTATTGTTTCTATTGATGATGAGTATCAATCAATGATCCTATTAATCTCTTTAGATAATTCCTACAACATGATTGTTGGAACCATGATGTATGGTTGAAACTCATTAAACTTAGAAGTGTTTAAATCATCCCTTATTCCTAAGGAACTACATTATAAACCTAGAATCAAAGGTGAGGATGAGATATTATTCTATAGAGGTATACTTCAAACTAAAACTAAGAAGAAATGTTTTAATAAAGATAAGAGAAAAGGCAATAAAGAACCCAAGCCTAGGCCTAATTCTAAGGATAGAAAGGTCGCCTATTTTCATTATTGAAAACCAGGGAACATTAAACCTTAATGTTGAAAACTCAAGCATGATATAGAGTCTAAACAACCCACTGATCAATTCCTTATAGTAGACTCTGGTTATGAATCTTTTGGGGTCCTCAATGTGTCTACCCATGCACTAAATCAAGAGTGAGTCCTTAATTCAGGTTTTTCTTTTCATATGTGTCCTTTTAGAGAGTCCTTTCTATAATGGGTCAATAGGGTAGAATGAGATATCCTATTAGGTAATATCAAGAGGTGTAAGGTTGAGGGTAGAGGTTCCGTTTTGATATAACTTAATGACACTACTATCTATCTGATGTTAAAAAAATTATTAAGCAGGGGGAATCCCAAAAAATTCATAGAGGTCTATAATAGTGGAGCCCAAGAGCATCAGTTCTAACAAGGTTGAACATTCTTGAGGTAATGGAACCTATGATAGTGAATGTGTTAAATGGATTATATGTAGAGGCCCATGTTTCAAAGAAATCTGTAACCATGTTTCCCTCCTACCATGTGTGAATAATATATGTGTGATTTGTGAGGAGGCTCCTGAATCTTTGAATAAGGTAGGTGATAGCCCACAGGTTTGATGTAGTCTTCCTGTTGGAACCATGTAAAATAGATGAATCGTTTTTTATCACATTGATATACATACCATGATAGATGCACAAATCAATCCCTTTGAGCATGGCGGAAGCCTCTGCAATGAGGGGATCACCCTGCCTAAAAAAATCCTTGAAAGAAAGGATGACAGATCTGGTGTGATCACAGACAACCCCTCCTCCATACATGATTCAACTAGTGCATTCCCCGTCAGTATTCATTTTAAGTCCATGAACAGGGGGAATCCAGTGGACATAGTTTCTTTTAGAAGTGGTTCTCCCAACATTATTAGAAATGTGCCTGCTCACCATAAGCATCCTAAGAGAAGGATGTTGCTCCCATTGTTTAAATAATGGGGCCAACTCAATAATGAGAGTATGAGCCCTAACCATAACCGCCTGCCATGAGATATGTGGTCCCTCATGAAGAAAAGTGTTACGAGCTTTCCAAATAATTCAATATCTAGCCACCAAGAACAAATCCCTCACCTTAAGTATGTAGATATTATATTTAGTGTCGAAGAACCGTGCAAGTAGGAAATAAATGATGGAAAATATCACTTTCCTTGCCCACTATAAATTCTCAATCCATGCCAAATAGAGGTTTCCACCCACCTTTAAAGAATAAATGACCTTCTGACTCCTCCTTGGGGGTGCTACAATAACTGCCTTAAGAAACCATGAAAATCACCCTTCGTCTTAATCCCTCGTTAGTAGATAAATCTTTATTAGGATTTTTTTTAAATATGTTTTTTTAAAAAATATTTTATAAAAAATGCCTAGGTTAAAAATTTTCTTAAAAATAAGTTCTAAAGGTGGCAGGGCAGTTTTCGCCTTTAAGCTTCGGGTGAAAGGTGGCAACCCCATTGTCGCCTTTCTACTAAAAAAATACTATTTTTTGTTTTAAATTTTTGTATTTTTATTATTATTTTTTTATTTGGTTTTGTTTATATATATATATATATATATATATATATATATTTCAGCATAATTTATCCGCTATTTAAAATCCAGCAGTACTGCCATTACAGTACTCTGGATTCTGACAAACACTCTTACCTAGGGCTCTCTTTTATAAGAGAGCTTACCCTGGAAATCATTCCACATTTCCGATGTGGGATTATGGTTCTCCATTTCCTGGGCAGAACATTTTGCATTTCCAATGTGGGATTATGTTTCAAGTACATGACTTTGAAACACTATAAAATATAAACTATAAGACCAATATAAATGAAACTTAAAACATAGATTAAACATATACAAATAGTTAAAAATTAATAATTCCATAAAAATGATGATAAAAAATAATTTATAGGCTTTCAAAACCACCTACTTGAAACTTAAAAAGTTTCAAGTACGTTCCTTTCAAAGCCTATAAAATATAAACTTCAAGACCAATATGAATAAAACTTAATGCATGGATTAAAAATATAACAAATAGTAGAAAATAAAAAAGAATTTTGTAAAAAATGTTGATGAAAAATAATTTATAAGTTTTCAAAGACACCTACATGAAACTTAAAAATGTTCCAAGCGTGTGACTTTGAAAGCATATGAAATATAAACTAAAAAATTGATATAAATGAAACTTAAAACATGGATTAAACATATAACAAATAGTTAAAAATAAAAAGAATTTTGTAAAAAATGTTCATCAAAAATAATATATAAGCTTTCAAAACCACCTACTTGAAACTTAAAAATGATTCAAGTATGTGGCTTTGAAAAACTATAAAATATAAACTACAAGACCAATATAATTTAAAGATAAAACACGTATTAAACATATAATAAATTTTTAAATTATTAAATTATTAAATTAATATTATTAATAATTAATTAAATAATTAGTAATTAGTAATTATTAATAATTAATTATATAATAATTAACCAATTAATTAATATTATAATTATTCAATATATAATAGTTAATTAGTTAATTATAAATATAATTATAAATTATATTTATTTATTATACTTAATAATTAGTAATTATTAAAAATTATTATATGATAATTAATTAGTTAATTGGTAACAAAATTATTAATTATATAATAGTTAATTAGTGAAGTAGTAATATAATTCTAAATTATAATTATTCATTATAATTATTAATTCTATTTATTCATTAAAATTACTGATTATAATTATTCATTATAATTACTAATTATAATTGTTAATTAGTTAATTGATAATATAATTTTTAATTATAGAACTATTAATTGTATAATAATTAGTTAGCTAATTAGTAATTATTAATAATTAATTAATTAATAATTAATTAGTTAATTGGTAATATAATTAGTTAATAAGTAATATAATTATTAATTATTTAATAATTAATTAGTTACTTAGTAATATAATTATTAATTATTTAATAATGATTTAGTTAATTAGTAATTTAATTATTAATTATATAATTTGTAATTAGTTAATTAGTAATTATTAATCATTGATTATATAGTAACTAATTAGTTAATTAGTAATATAATTATTAATTATATAATAGTTAATTAGTTAATTTTTTGAGAAAGATAGAGCCGAGACCCTTTTTATAATTAGTTAATTAGTAATATAATTATAAATTACAATTATTTATTATAATTATTAATTATAATTTATTGAAAATTATTATATAATAAGTAATTAGTAAATTGGTAATATAATTACTAATTATATAATAGTTAATTAGTTAATTAGTAATATAATTATTCATAATAATTATTAATTAGTAATTATTAAAAATTATTATATAATAATTAATTAGTTAATTAGTAATAAAATTATTCTTTATAATTATTTATTATAATTATTCATTATAATTATTCATTATAATTATTAATTATTAATTATTAATTAATAATATAATTATTAGTTATATAACTATTAATTGTATAATAATTAGTTAGTTAATTAGTAATTATTAATAATTAATTAGTTAATAATTAATTAGTTAATTAGTAATATAATCATTTAATTAATAATATAATTAGTTAATTAATAATAATATTACTAATTATTAAATAATTAATTAGTTACTTAGTAATATAATTATTAATTATTTAATAATTACTTAGTTAATTAGTAAAATAATTTTTAATTATATAATTTTTAATTAGTTAATTAGTAATTATTAATCATTAATTATATAATAACTAATTAGTTAATTAGTAATATAATTAAATATATAATAGTTAATTAGTTAATTTTTTGAGAAAGATAGAGCCGAGACCCTTTTTATAATTAGTTAATTAGTAATATAATTATAAATTATAATTATTAATTATAATTATTAATTAGTATTTATTAAAAATTATTATATAATAATTAATTAGTTAATTGGTAATATAATTATTAATTATATAATGGTTAATTAATTAATTAGTAATATAATTATTCATTATAATTATTAATTAGTAATTATTGAAAATTATTATATAATAATTAATTAGTTAATTAGTAATATAATTATTCTTTATAATTATTCTTTATTATTATTCATTATAAATATTAATTATTAATTATTAATTATTAATTAGTAATATAATTATCAATTATATAACTATTAATTATATAATAATTAGTTAGTTAATTAGTAATTATTAATAATTAATTATATAATAATTAATTAGTTAATTAGTAATATAATTAGTTAATTAATAATATAATTAGTTAATTAATAATATAATTAGTTAATTAATAATATAATTATTTAGTTAGTAATATAATTATTAATTATTTAATAATTAATTAGTTACTTAGTAATAAAATTATTAATTATTTAATAATTAATTAGTTACTTAGTAATATAATTATTAATTATATAATTTGTAGTTAGTTAATTAGTAATTATTAACCATTAATTGTATAATAATTAATTAGTTAATTATTAATATAATTAGTAAATATATAATGGTTAATTAGTTAATTTTTTGAGAAAGATAGAGATGAGACCCTTTTATAATTAGTTAATTAATAATATAATTATAAATTATAGTTATTCATTATAATTATTAATTAGTATTTATTAAAAATTATTATATAATAATTAATTAGTTAATTGGTAATATAATTATTAATTATATAATATTTAATTAGTTAATTAGTAATATAGTTATAAATTATAATTTTTCATTATAATTATTAAATTGTAATTATTAAAAGTTGTTATATTACTAATTAATTGGTTAATTATTATATAATTAATTATTAATAATTACTAATTAATTATTAATAATTACTAATTAATTATTATATAATTAATTATTATTAATATTTATTTATTAATTTAATAATTTATTATATTTTTAATCCATTTTTTAACTTTAAATTATATAGGTTTTATAGTTTATATTTTATAGTCTTTCAAAGCCACATTCTTGAATCATTTTTAAGTTTCAAGTAGGTGGTTTTGAAAGCTTATAAATTATTTTTCATGAACATTTTTTACAAATTTCTTTTTATTTTCAACTATTTGTTATATGTTTAATCTGTGTTTTAAGTTTCATTTGTATTGGTCTTATAGTTTATATTTTATAGGCTTTCAAAGTCACATGCTTGAAACATTTTTAAGTTTCATGTAGGTGTCTTTGAAAACTTATAAATTATTTTTCATCAGCATTTTTTATGAAATTATATTTATTTTAAACTATTTGTTATATGTTTAATTGATGTGTTAAGTTTCATTTATATTGATCTTATAGTTTATATTTTATAGGCTTTCAATGTCACGTACTTGAAACTTTTTAAGTTTCTAGTAGGTGGTTTTGAAAGCCTATAAATTATTTTTTATCATCATTTTTATGAAATTATTTTTTTTTCAACTATTTTTTATATGTTTAATCCATGTTCTAAGTTTCATTTATATTGGTCTTATATTTTATATTTAATAGTGTTTCAAAGTCACGTACTTGAAAGAGAATCTCGCATCGGAAATGAAAAATGTTCTACACAGGAAAAGGAGAACCAGAATCCCACATCGGAAATGCAGAATGATTTCTGGGGTAAGATCCCTTATAAAAGGGAGCCATGTGTGAGAGCATCTGTCAGAATCCAGTCTGCTGTAATGGCAGTACTGCTGGATTTTAAATAACGGATAAATTCTGTTGAAAATTTTATTTTTATTTTTGTTTTGTTTTGTTTATATATATATATATATATATATAAACAAAACAAAAAAAATTAAAAAAATTAAAAAAAATTAAAAAAAAATTAAAAAAAATTGTTTTGTTTTGGTTTTAGTGGAAAGGCGCCATCGCGGATGCCACCTTTCACCCGACGCCAAATACGGCATCTACGATGCCGCCTTTGAGGCGCAATTTTAAAAAAAAAACCCAACCGTTTTTTACAAAATATTTTTTAAAAAAACGTATTAAAAAACTCTCTTCATTAGGATACACTATAAAATGAAATTAATCTTGGATAGGATCTCTTTGCACCACACAGACTCCCCCTATGCATCATGACCCTTGATCCCCTACAGAATATGACTGTAATCCTTCATTGAGAATAGTCCTATCAAGGAAGGAGAGAAAACCAATCTATCAAGGTTTGAGGACATGAAAATATTACCATATAGCTCCTTCTATTGATTTTTGAGAGTGGAATGGGTAAATTAACAAAACCTACTGGCCTGAGTGAAGGAAATGTATGGAACCAGTCACCCTGGGAAAGAAAGAACACTCCCCACCCAATTATCATTCCAATAATTAATCGACCCACTCCCCATTATCTATTGAGAATGAAGATGGAGAGTTGGTAATTGATGCTGAATCGAGTCCCACAGCCTTGAGCACCTTCCTCCCAAACCATCAAGACTCAGCTTGTTTTTTGTTTAATGAGACCTGAACATAAAGATGTTCCTTATATATAGTCTCATGAAAGTCTCACTTGAAGATGGTACATTGACTTAGTGACATTTCTAAGTCCAATTCCACCACTCCCAGTCTCTTTGGCCATTCTATATCATGATGCCCAGTGATATCTACCTTCAACAAGTGCATCCCATATAAAGTAAGTAAGAACGTTCTCAATATTACACAAAACCTCTTTGGGGACCATGAGGGCTGATAGGACATGCATTGAAATGGAGGTAAGTACACAATTAACTAAGGTGATGTGTCTACCAAAGGAAAGGAATCGCTTTTTCCAATTGATAATACGGTTTGAAATTCATTCAACAAGAACATCAAAATGGTGAATCTAGATTCTATGAGGGTTAAGAGAAGATCTTAGATATTCTATGGGAAAGGGTTTCTGGTGAACACTCATCCCATCAACAATATTCTTCCCTCTTATTTTCGATCATAACTTAGGAAGGTAATCACTAGTTTTTTCTGTTTAATGAATTGACCACTCTATTTATTATACAAGTAAAGAATGTTATTAAGCTCCCAAATAGACCTACTGTTTCTATTGAGAAAGATAAGAATATCATTCTCAAAGAAGAGGTGAGAGATCCCATCGAATCTTTGCCTGAACCAGAAGGGTTTTAAGAGGCCCTCGCTAAGATTCCTATTTAAATATCCACTAAGTCTTGGGCCAGGATGAAATTTCTGGGAGATGAGGGATCCTCTTGCCTTACGCCCTGGATAGACTTAAAGAAGATGTAGCTTCTTCCCATGAAAGTAATAGAGAACCAGGGGGAACTAATACATTTTAAGAAAAGATAAATAACCAACTTTTAGAATCAAATACCATGCATGACTTTGATTATGAAACACCACTTCACCCTATCATATCCCTTATCCATACCAAGATTCATAAAAATGTTGAATCCCGAGACCTTTTTATTGATATCCCCAATCATCTCCTACGAAATGGCAATAGCAGTTTGGGCAGACCTGCCCCAAATAATCCCATGTTCTTTTTGGAGATCCATTTCAAAAGTTGGCTTAAAAGTCTTCAATTAAGAATTGATGCCAATATTTTATAAGGAGAGTTGCACATGCTAATTGGTTTGTATTGATTTAGAGAAGATGGATTGGTAACCTTCACGATGAGGATCATGATAGTGGTATAGGACACTCTAGGTAGGCCTTCACCCCTAAAAAATTGAATAATCTCCAACAGCTCATGTTTGATAAGGTCCCAATAATTAGTATATAATGATCCTGGGAATCCGTCGGGACCTGGGCCGCTTCCAACATTAAGAAAAACAAAAGATTCCCAGATCTCCTCCTCATCTAGTACTTTCTTAAAGAAAATGTTAGTATCAGGCGAAACTATCTAAGGTATGTATTCAAAAAGGTATGAGGTGCCTGAAGGATAACCCTACTACAAGAAAGGTTTAACATCCAAAAGAAAAGATCCAAATAAGGAAGCATCTATACCTCTAACGACAAAATCTTCACTAGTAAAGGAACCATACTTTAGCATAATATTAAGAGTTGTGTTGCACTTATTTTTCTGAATGCATGCCTGAAAGAAGTTAGTGCTTTTGTTCCCCTCCTTAATCCATGTCACTCTAAAATCCTCATTTGTGGCCCATTCCTGTTGAAGAAGCATCCCTACAAGATGGTTTTTCATGCTGATAATGTTTCTAAAAATATCATCATCCCATCAAGATTCAAAATCCACCTCATCCTGTTCGATGTCACCTTTGAGGGTATCTAGATCCATATACTGGGATGTTCTGTTGTATTACCAAGCCAATTGATCCTCCTTTAATCACAAAATCTTATTATGAAACCCAAACCATGATTTTTCTCCCATATTCTTACTCCAAGAAGCCTGAACTATCGAGTGGTAATCCAGATTAGTAACCCATCACACTATAAAGAAAAAATGAGTGGAATGAGAACTATTACCAGCCAGATGAATAAGAAGAGGAGAATGGTATGATAAGGCTCAAACCAGATGCTCCACTGGAGAACTATGAAAGTAAAATATGGCTCCAATATTGTCCAAGCAGTGGTCTAATCGGCCCCACGTACATTGGCCACTTATCTTTTTATTACACCATGTAAAATTATATCCTATGAAACCCAAATTTAGGAATCCATTTTGGGCAAAAAAGGAAGAAAAATCTTGTCTGTACCTCCTCAGATACCCCCCCCCCAACCCTTCTTATTTGATGTCTCCATGATGACATTAAATTCCCCTCCAATGAACTAGGAATCATCTCCCAAGTTGAAGTTGTCAAGATCCTACCAAAGGGAATCTCTCTCCCTCATGGTAAATCTTGCATAAATAAAGGGAAAAAATAGCTGGAACTATTGTAGCTAACCTTCATAGATAAGTACTGATTAGAAGCAGAAATTTTTTTCCAATGATATGGAGTTGTTCTAGAATACACAGAGGTGCTGATTGTTGGGTTCCCCATGTAGATAGTTAAAAATCCATAGTTTCCATGAAAATTCCATAATCCTAGAAGTTTTTTGTTTGTGTTTAAGGATACCAACCATAGAAGATGTGTTGCAATGAATCTCTGATGAGACAAAATCAATCTTATCTTGAGAGCCCAACCCCCGGGCTTTCCAAATGAGAAGGGAAGTCATTGAAGGATATATCACTTGGTATTTTCCACTGGTGTCATCTGGCATCCAAGTTTAGAGGTGAATAATTATTTTTCTCATTTAGATCTCCCTATGGTGAGAGCATTGTTTTACATGGGAGAGGAAACCAAATCTGAATTCAAATGAGATAATGCATTGTACCCGTTCTAAATACGGATCGATGAAGTGAAGGAAGATCTAGGTTGAGAGAAAATTGGAGCATGAATAACTGATTTTCCTCGACGGCGAGTGGTTTTCACTGGACTAAGGGTAGCCAAAGGCTGATCCAAATATAAAATAGCCAGATCACCTATGATTTTGAGTACTAAAGACGGTAGGAATACCACCATATTCGTGCAAGTTTCCTTTGAATAGGGACAACAGGACTACTTTCTGGTGGAGGGATTACTGGTGAAAGACTATCCTTTGGATCAAGAAATCATGGAGGTGACTGGGGGGATAAGTTCACCATAGCATTAGTGAATTCATCCAAATTACCTAGAAAGGGATCATCCATAATCCAAGCCATTGGATGGGAAACATTGGGGGATAGCCTAGGAACTGGAATATAGCATGCCTCGGGTGGTGCTTACGAAAAACTGAGGGAGAGTGACCCTAAAGATAGAATATTGTGGACAAGTATTCTAGAGAGAGGAAAAACAAGGACATCCACCAAGAGATCGCTTCTCCCACTCGAAGAAGGATGCGGCCAAGGAAAGGTAGAGATAGATCCATTTCAATTAAAATCCAAGCAATACCCGCATCTTGATGCTGTAGTGTACACTCATCCACATAGAGAAAGGATCCAATGGAATTTCATATACCATGAAGAAACCCAGAGTTATGGAAGGGAAAGATAAGACTGGGTAAATTGATCCACACCACCGCTTGAGGCGAATCCTGGCCAAAGTGAGAATCCATCGTCCACCGAAAGAGTTCGAAGCGGAACTTGCCAAAGGACTGGGGACTACATGACCAAGCCTCCATGAAATCCTCCGAGGAACCAAGTACCAGACAAAAAGATATATTGTTAATAATTGAAATGCATACTGGAGAATCAAGTCCCCAAGATAAAACTAAGTTGTGGAAAAAGGGAAGGGGATGTTTGTCCGCCCTGAACCAGGCCACCAGCGTCCAACGGTGAAATTCCACGGCAACCTAAAACACACCTAGGGAAAATCCAGCACCAGGGATCCATCTATAGAATAATATCTGAAGTCTCTGAGTGAGATCTCAGGGATCAGAGGAAGGCGGTCTGATTAGACAGGTGGGGGGAAGAGGATCACTTGTTTCAAGGAAGGACCCTCTAGAACATCCTTAGGATTCTAAGACACTGGAAAATGGTTCCGCAAGGGGTTCGGTAGGGGTGGGGATAAAAATTTGAAAAATGGGAGTTCAGTGTCACACATTCTGAATTAATTATTAAATATGATGATAGTATTACAAAATAGACATTTAACATGGCTAAAAACAGTCTTTATCAGTGTTAGAGAAGTGATGACTATCAGAGCAAGATTAAAATTTCTATGATTTTATCAATGCTTTTAGAAGCACTGATAAAGGACAAAATTTATCAGCATTTTTATTTAGCGCTGATAAAGAGGACCTTTATCAATGCTTATAAAAGGTTCTTTTATCATCATTTGTAAAATCACTGATAAAGGGTATCTTGATCATCATTTGTAAAAGATCTAATAAAGAGTTTATTTATTAGCATTTGTAAAATCCCTAATAAAAAACCCCTTTATCATCACTTTTAAAAGCATTGATAAAGGGGAATGAATCACACTACAACACCAGTGCAGTATCCTATAATATCACATTGTAGCATCAGTGTAGTGTGTTGTAAAATCACATTGTAGCACTAGTGTGGTATGGTATGACAGCACACTACAGCACCAGAAACACCACCGGAAATCAAAAAAAAATCAACTACCAATACATAATTTAAATGAAAAAAATTAGAGCAAAAATACAAGAAAAAAAACTCTATTATTGGAATTTCAAATATTAGTTTATACAATTACATAAGTAAAAATTATTAGATACATTCAAAAACATCAATGTTAAATTGTCTTCTGATTCTGACCCCGACTCATGTTATTGCCGAACAAACTACTCATGTTCGAGTAAAATAACACACCTGTATAAGAAAACAATTCTTCTATTAGTAATAATATTAATAAATAAATTAACAAAAAAGTGTTAATTATAAACTAAACTTTGAGTCATACCCATAACACTGTGTATCAGATTGAGTTACAGTTGATTCTTGCATATCACACCATTTCTTGTTCATCTTCAAGTATTATCTCTGTGAAAATTAATTAAATAAAGTATAATATAAAAAGTAAAAGGAAATTAATTAAGAAATAGTAGATATAATGGCGATAAAACAATCTAGGCTCGTTTTCTCAGTTTTTTTGATGTGATGTGTGTTTTAAACTAAAATGACTATTATATATTAAAAAGATTCACTTTGATTCATAACAATCACACCATGAATCATATTGAGTTGTGAAGGATTTATACACATCCTAAATGAATTATAGATCATTTTCCTCAAGAATCCAAACAATTAGAATATGTTTGATCAGTTTTGATTATGTCACTTGTCTTTTTTGGTAAAATGTCAATTTAAAATGAAAACATGCACTTTGAGTCATACTGGTAACATCATGTGTCAGTTTTATATGAGACTAATTCCTACATGTCACAAATTATTTATGAATCATTCTCATAAATTATCAAGACAATAAAAGAATGTTTGTTTGGTTTTCAAGGAGTGACACTTTTTAAACTAAAATACCCATTTTAAACTGATAACAGACACTTTGAGTCGTACCAGGAGCATCGTGTATCAGATTTAGGTGAGGATAATTCCTACAAAACAAAAATTACTTATGGATCATTTTCCTAAAGTATCAAAGTAATCTAAATTCATTTGGTCAGTTTTGAGTATGTCAGTTGTCTTTTCTACTAAAATTGATGTCAATTTTAAATAAAAAGACACACTTTGATTCATAATAATCACACTGTGCATCGGATTGAGGTGATACTAATTCTTACACATCAAAAAAGACTTATTTATCCTTTTTCTAAACTATGAAAACAACTCAAATGCATTTTTTCAATTTTGAGTACATCACTTGTCTTTTTTACTAAAATGTAATTTTAAACTGGAAACACACACTTTGAGTCATATCGGCCACATTGTGTATCATTTTTATATGATACCAATTCCTACATGTCAAAAATGAATTATGAGTCATTTTTTTAAATTATAAAGATAATATGATCATGCATTATTGGTTTTTAGTGTGTGTCACTTCTTGAACTAAAATATTGATTTTAAACTGATAACGGACACTTTGAGTCATAACATGAATATCATGTATTGGATTGAGGTGTTCTTGATTCATACACATAAAAAATGACATATGGATATTTTTTCTAAAGTATAAAAACAATCTTAATGTGTTTTCTTGGTTTTGAGTATGTTAGTTGTATTTTTTATTAAAATTAATGTCAATTTTAAATAAAAAGATGTAATTGGAGTCATACATGTCACACCATGCGTCAGATTGAGGTGTGGATAATTCCTACATGTCCCAAATAACTTATGGATTATTGTAATGAATTATTAAAACAATCCAAATTCATTTCATCAGTTTTGAGTATGTCACTTTTCTTTTTTACTAAAATGTCATTTTAAACTAGAAACATGCACTTTGAGTCATACCAGTCACATCAGATATCGGTTTGATGTGAGACTCACTCCTATACATCAAAAATGAATTATGAATCAGTTTAATAAATTTTCAATTAAATACTATCATATTTTCTCAATTTTCAGTGACTGACACTTTTTGAACTAAAATGTTGATTTTAAATAAATAATGGTCACCTTGAGTCATATCGGGCACATTGTGTATCAGATTGAGGTGTGACTGATTCCTACACATCAAAAATAAATTATGGATCATTTTACTAAAATATAAAAATAATACAAATTCATTTTATTAGTTTTGAGTATGTCGGTTTTCTTTTTTACTAAGATTAATGTCAATTTTAAATAAAAATACGCACTTGGAGTCATATCGGTCACACCGTATTTTGGATTGAGGGTCAGTTGAAACCTAAAATTCCCAAATGACTTATGAATTATTTTCCTAAATTATCAAAATAATATGAATGTGTTTTATTGGTTTTGAGTATGTCACTTGTCTTGTTTACTAAAATGTCATTTTAAACTAGAAACATGAACTTTGAGTCATATTGGTCACATTGTGTATCAGTTTAATGTGAGACTACTTCCTACACATAAAAAATTACTTATGAATCATTTTCCTAAATTATTAATACAATATAACCATTTTTTCTCATTTTTCAATGAGTTACACTTTTTGAACTAAAATTTCCATTTTAAACTTATAACAGACACTTGAGTCATATCGAGAACATCTTGTGTCAGATTTAGGTTTGGTTGATTCCTACACGTCAAAAATGATATATGGATTGTTTTCCTAAAGTATAAAAACAAAAAAAAGGTGTTTTATTGGGTCTGAGTATGTCAATTGTCTTTTTTACTAAAATTAATGTCAATTTTAAATAAAAAGGCACACTTTGAGTCATACCGATCACACTGTACGCTGGATTGAGATTAGGGTAATTCCTACATGTCCAAAATGACATATGGATCATTATAATAAATTATAAGAATAATAAGAATGTTTTTTGTTTCATTTAAAGTATTTCACGTGTCTTTCTTACTAAAATTTCATTTTAAACTTGAAACACACACATTGATTCATACTGGTCACATCATGTATCGGTTTGATGCGAGACCAATTCCAACACATCAAAAATGATTTATGAATCATTGTACAAAATTATCAAGACAATCTGAGTGAATTTTCTCAATTTTGAGTGAGTGACACTTTGAATTAAAATGTCAATTTTAAACTGATAATGGAAACATTGGGCCATTTTGGGAACATCATGTATCATATTGAGTTGTAGCTGATTGATACATGTTGAAAATGACTTATGGTTCGTTTTAATAAAGTATCAAAACAATATAAATTTTTTTATTTGTTTTGAGGATGTTATTTTTCTTTTTTACTAAAATTATTTTCAATTTTAAATAAAAAGAAGAACTTGGAGTCATAACAGTCACACCATGTGTCAGATTGAGGTGTGGTTGATTCTTACATTTCCCAAAGCCTAAAAATGATCCCAACTACCAATATTACCATGCTTTAAATTATATTTCTTTTTCCAAATTCCAACACTACATATTGAATCTGTGTTCTTAGATGAAAACCCCTTTTTGGCTAAGAACATTGACTCAATATGCAGTGTTGTAGTTCGAAAAATATAGGTAATGGAAATCATGGTAACATTGGAAGAAAGTAACATTTTTTATATTTTGTGTCTTTTTTAAGATAGTTAAAAGAAAAATATGACTTCCTAAAAGGTTTTAAAAAAACTAAATAAGTATTAGATAAAAATGATAAGGAAATTAACTTACAAATACTATATAAAATGATGAAAAACTAATTAAATAATTATTGGTAATTCACATTTTTTTGATGATTTTATTCATTATTAATGCATTTTATTATTTCATTATCTTAGTTGTTGTCTCGAATGTCACGACCCATCCCCCCGAGGCCCATGTCGTGACTTACCCCATGCCCGCCTCCCGAAGGCCATGGGTTGGCGACTAGCACTGAAGGTGTCAACCTGCAAGTGGGAGACATTTTTCTAAGTACATGTATGCATACACACACAACCACATCCCAAAGCTATAAAATTAAACAAGAAAGCCACTAAACAACCACTGAATACAGGTACAACTAAAAGTCAAATGGGCCAGAATACAAACCCAAAAAAAAAGACTAATTGAAAAATAGGAAAGTAAAAAAGAAACACTAGATAGCCATCTACTAAAAACCCCACTTGATGGGTCGATACATAGTAGTTTCTGGAAGTTGTAGAAGAAAGTCTTGTTTGCCTAGTCTCACTGGGCACCACTGGGTCCTGGGCCACCATGTCCTCCATCAAGGTGGTTGTCATCTGCACTAGACACAACACATGCGGGCAAAGCCCGTGCAATGGTGAGTAACAAAATACTCAGTAGAGACCCCAAAACAAAAAATAAAAGACTAAAAATCAATCCACAACCAAACCACTAATCATGTTCACCAAGAAGTATCACGAAGCAAGAAAGTTCACAGTAGGTATATTCTAAAGTAGGACAGTAGAACCATTAGTCACATCATCAAACACTGTAGGCTTCTGGTGAACTCCTCCCTAATGAGTATAGTGGGCCTATAGAGTCATATAGAAGCCGCTTCCCACTAAACTTAGGACTGGTTTGGTACTCATCCTTGATGAGTACCGTGGGTATGCTGGGTCACATGGAAGTTTCTCCCCACCATGGGCATTTCGGGTCACATAGAAGTCACTTCCCACTAATCTATGGCCATACTGAGGTACTCCTCCTGTCGAGTACTATGGATCTATAGAGTCACACAGAAGATGCTCCCCGCCGTGGGCCTATCAGGTCACACAGAAACCAATTCCCACTGGATCATACACTACTAGAAAATGAAGCTACTTCCACAGACCTATAGCCATGGTTTTAAAAATGTAACTATAGGTGGATATAGCCACGGTTTTACAGCCTATAGACACGGTTTTAAAACCATGGATATATGTATGTTTTATGTGGCCTATAGCCATGGTTTTTATAATCGTGGCTATGGACCATAGCTATAGCCATAAATATACGGCCTATGGCTGCAGTTTTCAAAACCGTAGTTATATGACATTTTTTTCGAATACCTATAGCCAGGGTTTCCAAAAATTTGGCAGGAAGGCCTATTGCCACGGTTTTGTGGCTATTTCCATGGTTTTTATTAATATATATATATCATAATATATACATATATATGAGAAGCAGTCAGTGGTGTAGTGGTGAGCATCGTAGGTTGGAAAATGAGAGGTGCAGGGATCGAAACTCAGTGGGAACATTTTTTATTTAGGCTATTGCCACGGTTTTCCAAGGTTATAGACACGGTTAAAACTGTGGCTATAGGTCAACCTCTATGGTGGTGAATTTTGAGGCCTATTGCGACAGTTTTCAAAATTGTGGAAATAGGTCGGGACCTAATGCCACGGCGATAGCGGCCACGGTTGGCCAAAATTGTGATCGTAGCCTATGACCAAGGTTTTTAGGCTTATTTCTATGGTTTTGAACTGTGGAAATTGTCCTTTTTGTATTTTTGATATTATATGATCCACACAGGGTCTCTCGTCACCAGTCTTTAGGTCTCAGGCAACCGTAGGGTTTCCGCACGTAGCACGCTTGGTCTCGGGAGAAACAATCCTCAATCCATTCATAAAATTTAAACTTCCATGAAATCTATCATAGATTATATTAAAAGATCCGCCTCATTGCGAGGGTTCCAACATCATAAACTTCTCATCAATCAGACATCCAGTTTTCAAGGTATGTGTGGTTTTTCAAAAAGGGGTCGGTTGGGTTCGGGTTCGGTCCGACCTGACCTGGCCGGGGTCCACCGACCTGACCCGGGTCTGCTGACCCGACCCAGACCCAACCTAGCCTGGGTCTGGTCTGTTGGGCCGTGGGTCGGGCCCGATAGGGCCTGTCCGGCCCACTGGCCTGCCCGGTCCGCTAGAGGAGGACCAGTTCCCAGCCACGCCCGGCTCCCTACTCGCCCCGCGGTCGATGCCTCCCACCATGGTCAAGAGACCGCGGTTTCTGCTACACAGCCAGCCAACCCATCCGACCAAGATTCCCACATGTGGTCAAGTGACCATGTTACTCCAAGCCCCACTGCCCGCGGCTACGGGTTGCTCCACCAACGCGACTGAGGGGCAGTGTCTCTGCCGCCAGCTGCCGGCCTAGCCGATGACACTTCCCGACGCACCGACAGGGTACTCTATAGACCATTGAGTCCACTCTGATGGTCCTTTCTTCACCCCATTTTCACCTACGGCCTCTGTGGGGCATCGCCTTCCCTTTAAAGGACTCAAAATTTCCTTTCCTCCACTTCGAACATTCGTTAACCAAGAACGCACATGGTGGTGGGGCTCAGTCCTTGTTCACGTCTACCCGCACCCTACACATTAGAAGTTTAAAACATGGGAGGATTTGGTATGATGTTCCATCAACAATAATTCAATCCCTAAAATAAAACCCATGAAACTTCACCCTCCCTCAAGAATGGATGATCTACAGATCAACCTATTCATGGTTTGATCTGTGTTTGTTGTTTAAATGAATAATAGGGAAACATAACCCAGAAAAACCCCTATATAAAATGACATTCGTCATTGGATCACTCCGCCCTCGAGGATTCAAGAAGTCGAAGGCGTTCATTTCTTACCAGCTCCGTTCTTCGAGGTGCATCGAAGTCTTTAACATTCCCCTGATGTTCATCACTCTTCATTGCGGAGGAATTTCACCATAGGTTCATCAGAGATAAATTCCACCAATTTATTTCCCCAACATGTTACTAAAAATAAACACATCGTATCATTTCTCTTACATTGTGATGTTACGTCATTACATTGTTTCATTTATGAAATAGTGTAGTGGTTATTCTTGCACAAACGAAAAATTAAGAATATTCCATTAATTAGCCTCATCATCTCACCGCAACACCATCATCCACCACTCAATAGTGCAAAAGAAAAATAAAATAACTTTTTAAGTTATTTTATTATTTTCAAAAAATTCCAAAAATTAAATTTTCTATCGGGCCCTTTTTGGTCGAAGTTAAATTGTTTCTAGGTGAATCCTAGCATTCCGAGTTTAATGGTGCCCTCAAATTTTCAATTCAAGCACCGGATCAAAATTTAAAAAAACCTGCTCGCACGTTTACTTAAGTGAACTTAAAAAAGTTTGAAATTCCATTCCGAGATCACTGGGCCTCAGAATCACGTGCCATTAGAGTGTGTGGTCTTGAAATAATTCCATACAATTTAAAAAATATATACATAAATTTAGGGACATTACATTCTCCCCACCTTAGGGATTTACATCCCAAAAATCCAAAACAAAGACTAAACGAACATGTGGGGGTACTGAGCATGAATCTGAGCCTCCTGCTCTCATATACTCTCCTAGAGGTTCCCTTACTTCCATTGAATGTGCACTAGATGAATCGACCGTCCATGAAGTACCCACTCATGTTGATCCTCTATCTCCACCAGGAACTCCGCAAACGTCACCCCATCATCAATGTCCAGCTCACCCTAGTCGATGACGTGTGATGGATCATGCAAGTACCTACTCAGCTGCGACACGTGGAAAACATCATGCAACTGGTGTATCTTTGGCGGAAGAGCTAGGTGGTAAACCACCTCACCAACTCTGCCAAGAATTTTTAAAGGTCTGATGGACATTGGAGATAACATACCGCCCCAACCAAATCTTTGTAATCCTCATTGAGGTGAGACCCAAAGGAAAACATGGTCTCCCTCCTCAAACTCCAAGAGTCTCTGTCTCTGATCAACATATAATTTATACCTTCTATGTGATGTCCTCATCTGCTCCTGGATGATTTGAACCTTCTCAATAGTATCTCGTACCAACTTTAGACCCATGAGTGCTGACTCCCCTAGGTTTGTTCAGTATAGAGGTGATCTGCATGACCGCATGTACAAGACCTAAAATGGAACCATGCCAATGTTGGAGTGATAGTTGTTGTTGTATGAAAACTCCACCAGTTCCAGGTGGTCCTCCCAACTGCGACCTAAATCAAGGACACAAGAACGAAGTATATCCTCCAAGGTCTATATGGTTTTCTCTATCTAACCATCTGTCTAAGGATGAAAAGTTATGCTCAAGTGCAGCTGAGTCCCGAATGCCTCTTACAACCCTTTCCACAACTGGGATGTAAATCATGTATCATGGTCTGAGATGATCATCGAAGGCACCCCGTGAAGTAGCACTATCTGCTGGATGTAGAGGCGTCGTAGGCCCTTTATCGATCGCTTATCCTAGATGGGTAGAAAGTGATCTGGCTTAGTAAGTCGGTCAAAGATCACCCAGATAGAATCGTGTCCCCTAGATGTGTGTGGTAACCCTATCACAAATTCTATTGAGATATCATCCTATTTCCACTCTAGTACCTCGAGTGGATATTCCAAGACTGTTGTAACTGATGCTCAGCCTTCATTTGCTGACAAGTGAGGCATCGTGAAACGAAATCTTCCATCGCATTATTCATCTCTGGCCACCAGTACTGATGTCAGAGATCCTGGTACATCTTCTCCACACCAGGATGTACCTCCAAAGGGGATGTATGAAACTCCATCAACACCTCATCTTGAAACGTCACTGGTAATATGGTGTGTCCTATGAAAAGGATGACATGCTCCACATCTATCGAAAATCCATCAAGAGGCTATCCTGACGATATCTAAGAACATTGGGCATCACAGTCAACATCCACAAGTTTTGCCTCCCTGGATCGCTATAAGAGTGGGGGAGTGACAGTCATTGACTGAAGGTAAGCTGCTTCATCATCATCCATGAAGGATATCTACATCGTGGCTAGCTAATTCATCACCTCACTCTGCAGTTGTAAACCAGACCTCCCGCTGAGTACATCTACCACTATGTTCCCCTTCCTAGGAGTATAGACTATCTCAAATTCATAGTCATGGAGGAACTTCATCAATCACCACTATCTCAATTTCAGGTTCTTCTATGAGAAGATATACCTGAGACTCTTATATTCAGAGTAGTTGGTAAACCATTCACTGATCAAGTAGTTCTTCCACATATTCAAGTCAAAAATCGTCGTTGCTAACTCTAGGACATGGGTTGTGTAGTTCTAATCATGCTACCTCAACTGTCGTGAGTTGTAGGTGATCACTAATCGCTCTTACATAAGGACAAAACCCAGTATGATCCCTGATGCATCGCATAAAACAACATACCCAATGCCCTCATCTGGTAGTCTCAATATGGGGGCACTCGTCAGTCTCCGCCATAGCTCCTAGAAACTCTAATGGCACTTCTCTATCCACACAAAGGAATTCCCCTTCTATTTCAAGGCTGATAAGGGTGACGATACTCTGGAAAATTTGGGCATGATCCTTCAGTAGTATCTGGCCAAACCCAAGAAACTTTGCACCTCTGTCACACTCCTGGGTGGCTCCCAAGCAAGCATTGCCTCTATCTTTTCCATATCCACTGCAACTCCAGCATCCAAGATAATGTGTCCTAGAAATTGGACCTCCTGAATCTTAAAACAGAACTTCGAGATCTTACCATAAAGACAATTCACTCAGATTGTGTCTAGAACTATCTATAGGTGTGAAGTGTGATCCTCCTCCGATTCTGAGTACTCCAAGATGTCACCAATGAAGACTACTATAAAATGATCGAGGTAAGGATAGAAGATCCTATTCATGAGTCCCATGAACACTGTTGGGGAATTTTTCATGCCAAAGTAAATCGTCAAGAACTCATAGTGTCCATACTAGCATCTGAAGGGTGTCTTCGGTATGTCCTCATCCCATACCTGAAGCTGATGATAGCCTGATCTGAGGTCGATATTCGAGAACCACCTCGCTCCCTTCAGCTAGTCGAAGAGGTCATCAATCCTCAACAGTGGATACTTATTTTTCACAGTCACACGGTTTATGCACCATAATTCCATGCACAACCTCAAACTCTCATGTGCCTTCTTAGAAAACAACATTGAGGCTGACTAGGGTGAAACACTGGGCCTCACGAAGCCCTTCTCCTATAAGTCCTACAACTGTACCTTCTCTATGGGAGCCATATGATATGATGGTGTGGATATTAGTACCATCCCCAGGTAAAAATTGATGTATAATTCTACCTCCCTGTGAGGAGGTAGTCCCAGAACATCCTTAAGAAAGACATCATCATACTCATCCACCACTATAGGAAAGCTCGGAATTCTCTCGTCCACTGCACCAAGGGTGAGGCTATCCAACTGGTGAGTTATCAGTTGCACCCTCCTCTGAGAATGTCCATACTATGCTGTAAAGGTTCCCTTCTCACTAGAGAAGGAAAACTTGGTCCCATCCTCATGGACACACCACACTTTGTTCCTAAAATAGTTGATCTGATCATGGACTATGGATAACCAGTACATACCCAAGATGACATCGTAAGGCCACGACACCACTATTAGGAGATCCCAACTGATGATATCACCTCTTAAGTAAGATCACACTATCTTCACCAGTGTGTAATTGTCAAATCCCCTCCTGTAGGAGTCTCTAATTGTAAGGATAGAATCAATGACTCCACTGGAATTTTTTATCATCAAATGAGGTACATGGAAAGGAAAGATTGACTGACACTTGTATCTATAATAATTGAAGCTAGGGTGGAGAATACATAGATCATACCTATAATCATATCTGGAGAATTATGGCCATAGGATTCCATCACTTGAATTTGGCATTTCCCCTATCCACCAACTCCCTAATCCCATGGTGGACCACCTAGGGATGGTGGTGGTAACACCTCAAACCATCGTCCACCACCTGCCACACGACCAGCTCTCCTACCACATCTGACGCTCTGCAAACCTCCCCACTTGAACCTATGCATCTACCTTAGTAGTCCCTCAACCATTTTCTGATCATTTGTGAAGTGGTTCGAGTAGTCACGAGCCATGTGTCCCTGCCCACTGCATGTGAAGAACAACCTAGTCCCCTACTGACTCCCTCTGCTCTGGGATCCCCACACTACCAACCCTAACTGATGGGGTCACCCTTTGAAAGACCTGGCCCGCTTGGTCCCCCGTGTCTATTGTCTACTGCTCACCACTGAATACCCTACTTCCTGAGGTCTTCTGGTGGCTCTAGATGTTAGTTCCTACTTTTCTAGGAAGCTCTTCACAATAATGGCTCACTCCAGCACTCCAGGTTGAGTGGGAATACTAAGGGACACCCTAGATTTCTTGATCTCTTGTCCAAGTCTCGGCTCAAAGGTCTGAGCCCTAAAGAAAGGGTCTTGAACCATGTCTATAGAGTAGTGTGAGAGGTCTGCAAACATTGCAGAGTACTCACCCCACTATCACGCTTCCCTACTGCAGGTGAACTAGCTCATGTATGTGCACAAAGTGAAAGGTTTTAGGGAAAAATCCTCCTCGAAAATTTGCTTGAAGTCTTCCCAAGAGAGGGTAATATCATCATATGTCTGGATTTTCAAGCTTCACCATATCCCTACCGAGCCTTCCAGAAGTCTCATAGCCAAGATTGTCATCTGATCAAGCGGTTTCCTCACTAAGCAGAAGATCTACGCCCCTGCCTTCAGCCAGTCCTCAGCGACCTGAGGATCTATCTCTCCCCTAAACCTGAGAGGTCTCTTTCTATAAAACTTGTGCAAGGAACTGAGTCTCTGTACATCCTCTACTGGTACTTCTGGAAATAACTTCTAGTCAATAGGTGGTGGCAACACTAGTGCACCACCCGATGGGGCCATCTCTAGCACTGGTCCCTGAACTGATGCCTCATTGCTAGGTGGGTTGTCCTCATGGTCATGCATCAGAATCTGAGCTGGTCATCTACGTGGAGGCATCCTGATGTATATCAAGATGTACAACAGTTAGATGATTATACCAGGGGATCTGACTCTTATTCAAGAAAAATCATAAGGAGACACCTATTCAACCAGTGTTTTCATGTATAGAGCCAAAAAGTAGAATTCAGGATCCTGGTGTATGGATACATTGGTCACCGCACTAACATTGGACTCCCTGAATCTGAAAGTAGAACTCAAAACATTTATCACTGTTGCTCCAAAAAAACAATAGACTCTTGGTCTCTAAGGTATAATCGACCACCTATAATACCACTTTGTCATGACCCATCCCCTGGGGCCCGTTCCATGACCTACCCCAAGCCCGCCTCCCGAAGTCCAGGGGTTGGCGACCAGCGCCGAAGGAATAAACCTACAAGTGGGAGACATTTTCCTGAGTATATGTATGTAGGCACATACAACCACATCCCAAAGATGGAAAAGTAAAAAAGCATGCCACTAAACAACCACTAAGTACAAGTAAAACTAAAAGTCAAATGGGCTAGAATGTTGAAATAGTGGGTGCCCTAGACCCGACTATTCAGTGATTTTGATTACCATATCATGTATACAGTTATCTATACATGATGTTATCTTACCATTATAGTTTACACTTTTCTATATCCACTATTGAAACGGTAATGTCCGAAGATTAATTGTCGTATCAAAAGGTTATAGCAGTTCCCAGGCTATAATGAGAACCTCTAGATACTATGATATTAATCTTAAATATATGTCCTATGATCTAGATAAATCTTAATAATTGGACACAATATATGTTTGAATAGCAGGTGTTGGGGGCTCATAAGCATTGAGACTTCTTCTCATGAAGTTTTCACTTGGTGATCTCCAGTAGTGAGATCATGAGGACTGACCCGCCAATAGGAACTCCACATGTTTTGGGTGTCATTGGACATTCCTATCTACGATCATGTGTAATGGTCTCCTGACTTGAGATCATTACCAATGTATGTCATTTGATTGCATACTTTGATACAAGATGAAAACCATATCAATGAAGTCATGTTGAGATAGTTTGTGTTGGGTGTGTCATTGGTGGCATGACATTGGTTGAATGGTCAAGAAAGGCTTTTTCGCTTCCAAGTTATGGAAGTAATATATCTTAGACCATGTTGATATAGATGGTAGTACCTTTATAAGACCATGTCCATGGAATTTTATGGTAAATCCATCCAATTACATCAACAAACAATAAATCAAGAAAAGGACAGTGACACGAGAGTGCGTCCTACTTTATGAGATATTACGGACAAAGAGATTATACTACACAGTGTGTGTTCGTAGGTTGGTTATCGCTACTGTGACAATACTTATCTCTTCAAGGGCCATGATGGGTTTCTAGATCCCACTCTTGGTCTATGAATATTATTCACTACTGTCAAGATAAGGGCCTAGAGGGTCACACACAATAGCGTATTCAAGAATCTGCCCTATTCAGTTGAATATGAGTTTTGGATATAGTGGGCCCCACCACAGGGGTCCTAGATTTGTCCAAATTCAAATGATCACCAATTAAGTAAATAAATTCATATTATTCAAGTTTAGAATAATTATTATTGAATTAATTTATTAAATGTATTTATGAGTTTTAAGTAAATACATGAAAAATATTAATTGATGAATATTAAATTATTCAAGGTTCAATTAATATTTATGGGAGTGAAGAGTCGAGATAATGACCTAATTATTATCATGTAATATATTTTAATATATTACAAGTAAGTGATAATAATATTTATGAATCAGTTTAATAGTCATAAAATGTCGTTGATAGTGCGTTAATTATTCGGGGGCCGAGTTGGAATTTTCAGGTAATTAAATAACCACTATAAATATATGAGGAGAGGATATTTCTATTTATTATTCAGGGGGCTTCTATCTCCTCTCCTCTCTCCCATAATATAGAGAGAGATGATCTAGATTCAAGGAGCATGGATCAATCGCTCTCTCAGGCATCGCTAGCGAAGCAGTGTGGTGATCGTTGGAGCCTCGAAGGCATCATCGTAATTCCATGCTAGCACCCAGATTACGACGAACAGTTCTCCTGCGGATTCCTTGAAGTGTGTGTTGACGATCTATAGAAATTAAACTTAAGATTATTCGAGCAACGATCACCAACAATGATCATATGTCATGCGCAACTTTAGAATTAAATCAGGTATTTTTACGGTTTATTTTGTGCTTAAAACCACTCACGTGAGATCCTCGGATTGAATCGGGCTACTCTACACCGACGTCAACAAGTTTACTTCGATCGTCAGTGGGAAAAATTAAAATAACCCACTTTTTGGGGCTTACGTTGCACACCCGATTCCAACACAGAATACAAACCCAACAAAAGACTAACTGAAAAACATGAAAGTATGAAGAAACACTGGATAGTCATCCGTTGAAAACCCCTCCTGATGGGTCAATACAGAGTAGCTGCTAGAAATCGTAGAAGTAATTCCCATCTCCTTGGTCTCACTGGGCACCACTGGGTCCTGGGCCACCAAGTCCTTCATCAATGTGGTGGTCATCTGCACCAGACACAACATGTGCAGGTGAACCCCGTGCAGGGGTGAGTAACAAAATACTTAGTAGGGACCCCAAAACAACAAAGGAAATACCACAAATCAATCCAAAACCAAACCAAAAATCATGATCGCCAAGAAGAGTCATGAATCAAGACAGGTCACCCCAGATATATTCTATAGTAGGGTAGTTGAACCATTAGTCACATCATTGAACATTGTGGGAAGCTAGAGAACTTCTCCCCAATGAGTACAGTGGGGCTATTGGGTCACACAGAAGCCATTTCCCACTAACCTTAGAACTACTTTGGTACTCATCCCTGATGATTAAAGTGGGTATGTTGGGTACCACCAAAGTCACTCCCCACTGTGGGCATGTCGAGTCACAAAGAAGCCACTTCCCACTAATATATGGCCAAACTGAGGTACTCCACCTGTTGAGTACCATGAGTCTTTCAGGTCACACATATGTTGCTCCCCACCATGGGTCTTTTGGGTCACATAGAAGCTTCTTCCCACTAGTCCATAGTATCTGATCCACACAGGTTCACTCGTCAGCAGTCTTTAGGTCTCATCCAGCCATAGGGTTTCCACACGTAGCACACATGGTCTTGGGAGAACCATTACTCAAGACATTAGTCGAATTTAAACTTCCATTAAATCCACCATATAGTATATTAAAAGATACCTCATCATGAGGGTTCCAACTCTGCAAACAGCTCATCAATAAGATGACCAGTTTACGAGATATGGGCATTTTTCAAAAAGGGGATAGTTGGGTCTGGGTTTGGTCTGACCCGGTCAGACCAACCCAACTCAGAACCAGCCTGGCCTAGGTCCAGTCCATTGGGCTGTGGGTCCGGCCTGATAGGGTGGGTTTGTCCCACTGGCCTACTATGTCTATCAGAGACGGACCAGTTCAATCTAGCCAGGATATGGCTGGAAGCCACGTTTGGATCCCTGCTCATCCCACAGTCGACATAAGGTCATTGCCTCCCTCCATGGTCAAGTGACCACAGATGTTGTTGCACGTCCAGCCAACCCAACCAACCGAGATTCCTACACGTGGTCAAGCAACCGCATGCCTCTGAGACCCATGACCCGCAGCTACGAGCTGCATCTCTGCCGCTAGTAGACGACACTTCCCGACGCACCGGCATGGTGCGCCGCCTCCTACCTATGGTCACCACCAGTTCCATCACGCCGTCAGGGTACTCCACGGACCACCGAGTCTACTTCAGTGGTTCGTTCTTCACACCTCTTGCACCAACAGCCTCTGTGGGGCGTCATTTTCCCTATGAAGGAATCAAAATTTCCTTCCCTCCACTTTTAATGTTCATCAACCAAGAACACACATAGCAGAGGGTCTCGTGCCATATTCATGTTTTCCCGCACCCTCTGCGTTAGAAGTTTAAAACATAGGAGGATTGTATATGATGTTCTATCAACAATAATTCAATCCCAAAAAGAAAACCCAAAAAATTTCTCCCTCCCACAAGAACCGATGATCCACATATAAAACTATTCATGGGTTGATCTGTGTTCATTGTTTAAATGAAGAACAGGGAAACATAAACCAAAACAACCCCTACCTTAAATGACGTTCGTCGTTGGAGTGCTCCGCCCTCAAGGATTCAAGAAGTCGAAGGTGTCCGTTGCTTCCCAGCTCCATTATTCAAGATAATTTGAAGTCTTTAACATTCCCCCAGCATTTTTCGTTCATCTTTGGGGAGTAATTTCATCATAGGTTCTTCATAGATAAATTCCACCAATTGATTTCCCCAATGTGTTCCTAAAAGAAAACATGTCACAACATTTCTGTTGTGTTGCGATGTCATGTCGTTATGTTGTTTCATTTATGAATTATCATAACAGTTACGCTTGCAAAAATGAGCCATTAAATAGCTTCCATTAATGAGCCTCATCATCTCACCACAACTTTTTTGTCCTCCGTTCAACAGTTTGAATGAAAAATAAAATAACTTTTTAAGTTATTTTATTATATTCTGAAAAGTCAGAAAATTAACTTTTTTGTCCGGCCATTTCCGGTCAAAGTTAAGTACTTTCTAGGAGAATCCCAGCATTCCTAATTCAATGGTTCTCTCTAATTTTTTATTCAAGTACCAGTTCAAAAGTTAGAAAAACCCACTCACACATTTTCTTAAGTGAACATAAAAAAGTTCAAAATTCCTTTCCGGACTCATCGGGCCTTAGAGTCATGTGTAGTCAAAGTGTGTGGTATTGAAATAATTCCATACAATTTTTAAAAAAAATATGGAAATTTTAGGACATTACATCAAAGTCTAATCTATCATGAGCATGAGCAGTTTCGAACAAACCACCCCAACTTGAACAAAATAATCCACCTGTATAAGAAAACATTTATTATATGAGTAATAATAAAAATAAACAAATTAAACATAAATATCAAAAATAAATTAATTCTATGGAAAGTGATTTTACTATGAAAACGTCAATATTACCTCTATGATTGAGTACATGCATCTTCGTTACTCATCCTGCAAAGGCAGTGGAGGGAACTTGATGTCAAGTGATAAATGCCAACACAACATGGGTGAAAAGGTTTTAAGGGAGAAGAAATTTGTGGAAGCTTTGGTATAGAAAGGAATGAAATATGGAAAAAAATATTCTAAACTAAATTAACTCTAAAATGAATAATGAAAATTAAATCAACATGTCAAAATATAATTTTTTAGTAAAATAGAGAAAGTATATCATAACATTACCTTTACATATTCCCAAAGGTTTTCCTTATTTATAGTCTATTCTTATGTGGTATTGTTAACATTATCATGTGAAGAAGTCATTGTCTATATTAGTAGTCAAACATTTAATTAATATTATGTTAATTCAGTAGAGAACAAATAATATTATGATGAAAAACATAGTATATTAAAAATAACTTTTACCTTATAATTGAACTATCTTTATTTTTTTAATGGTTTTAGGGATTTGGTTCCTCTATCAAGAATCAAAATCCCCTATTTTTGGTCCCCTATAACATTCAATACATTTTATACATTGGGAAAATAATGAACTGATTGTGATCTCCCAAAGAAAGGTTTATCCTCAATTTAATTTTCAACTAACCCGTCATTTGTTTTAGTCACCAACAATAAAATCGACCAATTCTTGTTTTCTAGATCTGATACATAAAATATTTGAAATTCTTGTGATGAAAATATGAAAAACTCTTCTTGTTACACTTCCACAATGAAATTCACCTTCATGAATCCCATTTAATCAACTTTCACTCCACTCATATTTTCAACCCATTTGCAATGGAAAATCAGAACTTTAAATGTTGTATAATAAAACTCGTATATATGTTTTATAATGTAAAAATATGACATATTTTCATAAATTGAATTTCTATCCTTGGAACCATATATGCACATTGCATCTGGAATGAGCATAACACCATTGTTTCTCATCATATTGTAGTCATCATGTTCTTTTGTATAAAATGTATAACCATTGATTACAAAACTAGTACAAGATATAACATTTGAATTTGGTACCCTAGAAAGCCATTGAAGTGGTTCAAAAATTGAATTTATATTTCAGATAAATCCTTATAAAATTGATCTCATAACAATCCTATAAATTATTGATTATGTGTATTTGATATCATTCAGTATCCCTTGATGGATTCAAATCTCTAAGAATTTCTTTGTTGGATTAATTTATGGATCAACATCCTCATTATTAGGTAAAATGTAAAGGTTTTCTTAGTCCCAATAATTCAATTTAATAACAACATCTCTTCTAGAAATCCCTTCACCTATAATTTTTCCACTGTGACGAGTCTTTTGGAGATTGATGTTGTTAATATCTGATAGGTAATCGGTATATAATTCAACAATTTCTTCAAAAATATATCATTTTTTAATACAACCACTTATCAAACTTCAATTATTAACAAACCCATTCAAAATCATCATATACCATTCAATGGGGTAAATCCATCTATAATGGACAGGACCACATAGTTGAACCTCTCTAACCAAGTGAACCATTAGGTAGACCATTATATCAAAGAATGATGGTGGGAAGGAAATCTATAATTCACGTAATATGATTGTAACCTCCTTATTTGTGATTAGAAACTTCATTAAGTATATAAATTTACTGCATATGGATTTGAAAAATATGAATAGTATGGTTAATTTATGTTATACATTTTGAGATAGAATTCAACGGAAAGAAACATGAATCAAATATTGAAAAAAAACATGAAAGTCGTGTGATTTTAGTACTTGTAACTTCAAATTAGTCATTAACATGATATTCTTGATATTTTAAGAATACCCCTCTAAAAATTTTACACTATTAAGAAAAAGAAAATATTGCAATTTTTCCTATATGTATATAGTGTAAGATGATAGAGGAAGAAAAGTATTGCCTTTACCCTTCATCAGTTCCAACTCTTCCCTTTTCCTCATATAAATCATGTCCAACATAGCCTTTATGTAATCTTTTATTTTTTCATAAACATTTATAATGTTGCAATAACACTATAAAATATATTTTATTTACAAGAATGACATCAAGAAATGTTCTAACATCCAAACAATTCCAATACAATAATTCAAAGAAATTTGATCTCTTCTTCTAACTTGATTTCATAAGGTTTTTTGAAAATTATTTTTTCAAAATAGTGTCAATGTCTTTTATTTTTTGAAAATTTGTTCTCCCATTACTGGAGATGGTTTTGTACCTTATTCGATATTCCTATTGAATTTTTTCATCCAAGATAGGTTTTTTTAAAGGTTGGGGCCGAAGCCTCAATTTATTATTTAAATAAAAGACCTATTTAAGACTGGGTAGAGGGAGACCCATTACATAGCCTGAATGCCCAAGGCCAAGTGGCCTATATACAAGGATTGAAATACCATTTTTTTGCCCAAAGGACCCCTCGGTTAATAGTAATGCTACAATACCTGTGCTGCTATAGTACCACCGCTGCTATAGTGCCCTTCTACAGTACCCCCAGAAATTTGTCCCTGCCCGGATTTGATCCTGGGTCTTTTGGATGCCAAGAAGGAGCCTTTACAACTTGGGTATAGGCTCATTGGAATTTTTTGTCCAATATAGGTATTTATATTTTCGAGTTAATAATTTCTCAGGTCCTAAAAACACAGTCTTCAAGTATTGTTTCATCCAAACTGAGTGTGTGTGTTCTTCACAGATGATGTACCCCAACATTCATTTAATTTTATAGCCTAATAAATTTACATAATCGGGGAATTCATTTATCGTCCCATACAACGTGGCCCTCAATGTGAATTATTCACTTCTATGAGAATCATACATTGTAACACATTTATCCCAACTCAATTTAATATCTTTGATCAATGGATCCAAATAGACATCAATATCATTACCAGGTTTATTTGGTCCAGATATAAGCAGAGACAACATAATATATTTTTGCTTCATGAATAACCATGGTGGAAAGTTATAATTTACCAACATGATGAGACATGTACTGTGATTACTACTCTATAAACCAAAAATATTTATTATATCTGTAGATAATGCAAGATAAAAGTTTCTCTGATCATTTCCAAACTAAGGATACTCGTAATAAAATTTATTCCACTAAGGAGAATCTTCTAGATGACATAGTATAGCACCCCCGGTTTGAGTTATGTAACCTTTTTTTATGCATTTTTATGTGTTTAAAGTTCATGCGATGAGTTGGGAAGAGGTTGGAAGAGTTTGGAATGGTTTTGAATGAGTTTGGAGGCTTTTTTAGGGAGCATGATTTGAGCATGGTTAGGGGAAACCGTGCGGGTGATCTAAGAAACCGTGCAGGGGGAGACAGTAGGTTTCGCATGACCTGCGTATGGTTTGCCAAACTGTGCGAGGCAACTGTGAGAACCCTTGCTCTCGAGGCAGTAGCGTGCGCACGGTTAGCGCACGGTTTGCCAAACTGTGCGGGCTAACCATGCGACCACTTAAAAATAGGGTTTTAAAACCCAGGCTCACTCGAGCTTGCCTCATTCCTCTCCAAATTTCCTCCCACTCTAGCCTCACTTGGGATTTTCAGTTCCTAAGGGTTGGAGGGGCTCTCCCACTCATTTTGGAAGAAAATAAAAGGGGTTTCAAGGTGGTTTGTAGGTGGTTTCTCCTGGGTAAGTCTCTCCTCTTGGATTCCTTGTGTTTTCCTCTAGATCAACATCCTTATCTTTCATGGTTTTCTAGATCTAAACTTTTTGTGTGTAGATCTAGGGTTTTTGTTTCCATGGATAATGTTTTTAAGGCTTGTTAATGTTAGGGAAGGGGATCTAGAGAGGTTTCTGTGGTGCATTCGCCGGATTGGAGGTGCAGTTACTCATGGGTCGATTTCTCAGGAACCCTAAGGGTATAAAGCTTCCCTCTCAACTCCACTTGGTTAGAACTAGTGGTTCTTGGTTACAATTAATTTTTTGTGTTTAAAATTAATTGTGTTTTGATGTGATAATTTGGTTGGAAATCCCTGGGGTGATGTTTTGGGGATTTTTGGAAAAAAGGGGTTTATGGTGAAATGCTTTTGTTGTGGATTTTAAAATGGATATTTTGAAATGGAGTGCTATGGTTGATTTCTGAAATTGATTGATGGAAAAGGGTTTTCAATAAAGAGGTTGTTTTATTGAAATTTGGTTTGTCATGGAAAATTATTTTCAATAAATGGGTGATTTATTGAAGTGGATTGGTATGTGATGGAATTGGTTGATTGCATGTTGTTGTGACATTGGTGGGTTATATGCTTGGTTGTGATTGATTGGAATGTTGTGTGTAAGTGGAAAGAATTACCATTATAAAAAGGGGATGGATAGTGGGCGAAAGGTCCACCATCAAAGGATAAGTGTACAAGAAGAGTCACTAGTTTTGAATGGGTGAATGGGTTGGGCGGAAGTCCCACCGTTTTGGTTGTTTTGGTTGTTTTGGTGTGAATGGGTGAATGGTTTGGGTGGAATTCCCACCGTTTGGTTGTTTTTTTTGCATTGATTTTCAAGTTGGAAATTGTTGTGCTAGAATGTAAATGATGAAATGGCTTGTGTCATGTTTATTTGGCTTTCCCTTGGTTGGTTTGGGTGAGATGGCTTGGTAAGGGTGTGTTTGGATTATGGTAATGGTTTCACTTGTGATTATTTTATATAAACTATTTTATATAAATGTGCTAACAGTTTTATCCTAGTGGCGTGTGTAGGGAAGTCATTTGGGGAAATCCTACTGAGTTTTAGTACTCACCCCATGCTTTGGCATGTTGGTGTCTTTGCAGATGTTGTGTACCATGACTTGAAAAAAGGTAAGGCATCACCCTCCTTTAGTGGTGCATTGTGATGTCTTGGTGGAGCTTGGATCTTGGAGCTTGGTGTAGAATTGTGGTGGTATCATGGCACGTGGTGCTTTGTTGTTTGGTCTTCCACATATTACTCTGATATGGTTTTGGTTGTGTTGGTTTTGGGTTGTATTGTGGAACAACTTGGTTGTCCTTTGGGAATAGATGCTTGAATGTTTTAGTTAACATACATCATATAGTGATTGATAGTGGATGGTTTGGTTGGTTTTGTCTTAAGGGAAAATTGTTCCCCAACTTTTTCTTGAATCCCTCGGTATTTATTGCTAGCCTTTGGTGCCTTGGAAGCATCTCTTAAGGCCAAGTAACCCTCACTGCCTCCTCAAGACAATGAGGTAAGGGTGGGGTGTTGCAAGTGGTATTAGTTTGTTCAGTCCTTAGCTCTCAAGTGAAAGCAGTTGTTCGATCATTGGTGTTGATCATTGGTTTTGGTGTTGACATTCATTGTGGTATATTCCTTGAGTCGGGATGGTATAAAGGTGTAGGAATGTAGGAACTTGGAATGTATAGCATAAAAGGATGTAGCTAACCCTTTTATGCTGAAATTAAAGTTACCAGAGAGTTGGGTACATAAGTGTTTTGGAGACACTTATAGGCATTGGAAATCTCATTGTCGTGGGTGTAGCCAATGAGATGTGCATGGAATATAAGGTTTAAATTACTTCTCTCTAGGATTCATATTTCATTGGGGTATAATGATTTATGATGTGATATGAATGTGTGGATTTTGAAAAATCTGAATTGGGTTTCAAAACGGAAAGATTTGAAACATGGAAACTAGTGGTATTTTGAGAATGGTTTGGTTTTTAAAATGGTGAAACATGGGAAATGTGAACTTGTGGAAAGCCTTGTTGTGATAATGCACTGTAATTCAATTTGAAATGGGAATTATTGATGTCTACAGAAGTGAGGCACTTGGGTGATTGTTTTCTATTTATAGAAATGGCACTGGGTAGGCGTCGTAGAGACCAACCAGAGGAGGCTGATGAGAATGTGGTAGCACCTGAGCCTCAGGTGAACCAGGAGTTAGTGCAAAGTATATTGCAATATTTCCAAGCTATGGAAAGTAGAAATAAAGTGGATAAACCAAGGAATTTGGATCATGTAGTTCAGTTTCAAAAGCAGAATCCACCCATCTTCAGGGGTGATTCAGAGCTAGAGAGGGCAGAAGCATGGTTGAATAGAATGAACAAGATATTTGAGTTCTTGTGAACATTGGTAGAGTTAAAAGTGAATTTTTCCATGTATATGTTGGTAGATCTTTCCCTTCAGTGGTGGGAGTTGGTAGTCCAAGTGAGGATGGACCAGGGTGTGATAGGGGAAGGCTTTGAGGAATTGTTTAATAAACAATTCTACCCACATACATTCAGAATTCAGAATACGACTGATTTCTTCAGTTTGAAGAAAGAGCTTATGTCTGTGACGGAGTATGCAGCTAATTTTATGAACTTAGTGAGGTTTTCACCCGAGGTGGTGGGTAGCACATCGTTGAAGGAAAGGATCTTTGAAGTGGGGTTAAGGCAAGAAATCCGTTCAAAGATTGCGGTGCTATATATAGATGATTACACAGAGATGGTGAATAGAGCCTCGGTAGCTGAGCAGGATCTGTTGGGAGCTCTGGGCAGAGAAAGTATGGTGGTACCCATGGGGAATAGTGGGAACTCTAACGCTGGGTTCAAGCGAAGGAGGGACACTTATTCCCAGGGTGGGAGTATGGAACATAATCTGATGGCAGGATCGGTAAATAATCTTCCGAAGCCCCAGAGCAATCCAGGATGTTTTCAGTGTGGTTCTACGAGCCACATCAAGCGGGATTGTATGGAAAAACCTCGAGCATGTCATAATTGTAATCATATGGGGCATCTGCAGCATTAGTGTCGGAATTCTCCGAGGTCGGGTGCGCGTGATACTCCTCAGGGATCGCAGATTTCGTATGCTTCGATGGGATGGGGACAGAAGCACACCCCTCGAAAGTAGAGTAATGTGGGTCATGGTGATTCTCGGAATACCATGACGCCTCAGCAGGTCAATAATGAGAAGAGTGTGGAAAGAAAACATGTGTTTGGAGGTGATCAGGTTGTGGTGGCTGATCAGTCGGGACCATCCATGGTGCGAGGTACTATTCTTTTAAATTATAACTTGATGCAAGTGTTGTTTGATACGGGTGCTTCACACTCTTTTATTACTGCACATGTGGTTGATTTGCTGGGTTTAAGGGTAAAAATTATGCCTTCAGTTTTGAAACTTCAAACTTTTCTGGGTCGAAGAGAGTGTTGAGCCTTCTTGTGTAGAGCATGTTGTATCGTTGTGGGCGAGGTTGAGTTAATGTGTAATTTCTCAATGCTTGAGATGGATGGGTATGATGTAATCCTGGGAATGGATTAGCTAGTGTCTTTTAAGGCCCACATCAAATGCGATGAGAGAACAATGGCTTTTACAACACATGATGATGTTAGACATCTCTTTAGAAGAGAGAGTCATGAAAGGCAAGGTGCAACGGGTTTGTTGGCACCAGCAGTGGACGCGTTATCGTATTAGTTGGCGGTGTTGTCATTAGAATTAGTAATGGGTGTTGAGTAGAGTGTTCTTCTGGCAGTGGTGGATCGGTTCATGGATGTTTTTCCTAAATAATTATCGGGGTTTCCTCCCATAGAGAAGTGGAGTTTATGATTGATCTCTTTATGGGGACCAGTCCTATCTCACTTCCGTCTTATCGAATGGCACCATATGAATTGCGGGAATTGAAAGTACAGTTGGAAGATTTAGAAAACAAAGGTTTTATCCAGCCTAGCACGTCTCTGTGGGCAGCGCCAATGTTGTTTGTAAAAAAATAGATGGAACTTTGAGACTATGTGTTGATTATCGTAGACTTAACCAAGTTATGATAAATAATAGATATCCACTTTCATGAATTGATGATCTATTCGAGTAGTTGAGGGGAGCCCAGTGGTTCTCTAAGATCGACCTGAGGTCGGGATACCATCAATTGCGGGTGAGGAAGGAGGATATTCCTAAAACAGCTTTTAGAAGTAGATATGTCCATTATGAATATGTGGTTATGCCCTTTAGTCTAACGAATGCACCAGCAGTGTTCATGGAATTGATGAATCAGATATTTCAGAGATATCTGGATTCATTTGTGGTGGTGTTTGTAGACGATATTCTGGTGTATTCAAAGACAAGGGTGGAGCATGAGCAGCACTTGGTGATAGTGCTGGGGATCTTGAGGGATCAGTGGTTGTATGAAAAATTGTCAAAGTGTGACTTTTGGATATAGGAAGTTCGTTTTCTTAGCCATGTGATTTTTGAAAGATGTGTTTTAGTGGATTTAGAAATGATAGAGGCTATTATATCATGGAAACCGCCAAGGAATGTGTTTGAGGTATGGAGTTTCCTCGGCCTAGCTGGGTATTATCAGCATTTTGTTTGGGATTTTTCATGTTTGGCTTCGCCGATGACAGCTTTGACAAGAAATAATGTTCCATTCCAGTGGAATGAACAATGTCAGTAGTGTTTCTAAGAGCTAAAGGGTCACCTTACATCAGCACCAATATTTGTTTTTCCATAACCAAGAAGAGGGTACATGGTGTATTGTGATGCATCAGGATTAGGGTTGGGGTGCGTTCTCATGCAAGTAAATCATGTAGTTTCATATGGATCACGGTAGTTGAGGGTGCATGAGAAGAACTTCCCAAATCATGATTTGGAGTTGGCAGCGGTGGTCCATGCTTTGAAAGTGTGGCGTCATGATCTCTTCAGTGAGAAATTCATGGTATATACAAATCATGAGAGCTTGAAACACATTTTCTCACAACAGGATTTGAACTTGAGGAAAAGGTGATGGATGGAATATCTCCAGATGTTTGATTTTTACTTAATGTACACACCAAGTAAGAGAAATTTGGTGGCAGATTCATTAAGTAGAAAATCATATGCTCAAGTGGTGAAACAAGCATCGGACCAGTGGAAATTGATGTCATTTATAGTCTATATGTGGTTGGAATGTGAGGACTAGGATGATAGAGAGGTCTTCTTTCTAGGTTTGTTGATTCTTGACTTGGTTGGCCTAGTTAAATAGGCACAGATATCTGATTCCGAGTGTGTGACCATGGGGTCGAGACTCAATGGTGGGGAGACCATTTAGGGTTGAAAACTGAATGGAGATTCAATTTTTTGTTTTCAGAATCGGATGGTTGTACCAGTTGCTTGTTAGGAGGATATCCTCAGGGTGTGTCATCATTCTAGGTAGGATGTTCATCCTAGAATTCAGAAAATGTATAAAGCATTGAAAGAACAGTTTTGGTGGGCTGGTATGAAAAGAAGTGTGGCTGATTTTGTTTCGAGATGCTTGACTTGTCAGTAGGTCAAGGCAGAGCATCATAGGACAGCAGGAATGTTGTAGTCTTTAGCAATCCCTGTTTGGAAGTGGGAGCAAATAACGATGGATTTTGTCACAGGTCTCCCAAGAACGGTCAGAAAGCACGATTCCATTTGGGTGATAGTGGATCGACTAACGAAGTTGGCCCATTTCATCCCGATTCGTGAATCTCATACGGTGGAGGATCTGTCCAAAATCTATATCTAGGAGGTGGTAAAGAGGCATGATGTTCCAGTTTTGATCGTATCCAATAGAGATCTGAGGTTTACATCTCATTTCTGGAAATCCTTGTAGCAAGCCCTTGGGACATAGTTGACTATGAGCATGGTGTATCACCCTCAGATGGATAGTCAATCCGAGAGGACGATACAAACTCTGAAGGATATGATGCGGGCTTGTGTCATGTATTTTGGTAGCTCATGGAAGGAGAACTTGTCATTGGTTGAGTTTTTGTACAATAATAGTTATCAGGCATCCATACATATGGATCTGTTTGAAGCATTGTATGGGTGGTCGTGTCGTTATCCACTATGTTGGGTGGAAACGGGTGAGTCCTCGATGGTGGGACCGAGCCTTGTCCATGAGACTACGGAGAAGATCAAGTTAATCAGGAAGAGAATGGAGATGGCTCAAAGTTGTCCTAAGTTGTATGCGGATCATCGTCGACGACCATTGTCGTTCGAGGTGAGTGATCATGTGTTCTTGAGGATCTCTCCTAGGTTAAAACATCGTCGGTTTGGGAAGCAGGGAAAGTTATCTCCAAGGTATATTGGACCTTTTGAGATTCTTGAGCAGGTTGGTGAGGTGGCTTATCGTTTGGCTTTGCCACCTAGGTTCAGTGCGGTTCACAATGTGTTTCATGTGTCACGGTTGAAAAAGTATCATCCAGATTGTGACCATGTGATTCGATGGGATCATGTTGAGTTATAACCGGATGCTTCGTTGGTGCACATGCCAGTACGGGTTGTGGATAGGAAAGAGAAAGTATTGTGTGGTAAAAGCATCGGTTTAGTTCGTTTTTTGTGGCAACATGGTCAGATTCAAGAAGAGAATTGGGATCAGGTGAAAGAGATGGTCGAGCAATGGCCCGAGCTCTTTCAGTAAAGGGCGGGTTCACTACTTTCTGAGGATGGAAAGTCCAATGGTGGGGAGAATGTAGCACCCCCAGTTTGAGGTATGTATCCTTTTTTATGCCTTTTTTATGCCTTTTTTATGCCTTTTTTATGTGTTTAAAGTGCATGGGATGAGTTGGGAAGAGGTTTGGAGAGTTTGGAATGGTTTTGAATGAGTTTGGAGGCTTTTCTTAGGGAGCACAGTTTGATCATGGTTAGGGGAAACTGTGTGGGTGCTCTAGGAAACCATATAGGGGGAGACAGTAGGCTCCGCATGGCCTGCACACGGTTTTCCAAACTGTGTGAGGAAACTGTGCGAGCCCTTCCTCTTGAGCCAGTAGCGTGCGCACGGTTAGCGCGTGGTTTGCCAAACCGTGCGGGCTAACCGTGCGGCCTATTAAAAATAGGGTTTTAAAACCCGAGTTCACTCGGGCTTGCCTCATTCCTCTCCAAATTTCCTCCCACTCGAGCCTCACTTGGGATTTTCGGTTCTCAAGGGTTGGAGGGGATTTCCCACTCATTTTGGAAGCAATTCAAAGTGGTTTTAAGGTGGTTTGAAGGTGGTTTCTCCTAGGTAAGGCTCTCCTCTTAGTTTTCTTGTGTTTTCCTGTAGATCTACATCCTTATATTTCATGGTTTTCTAGATCTACACTTTTTGTGTGTATATATAGGGTCTTGGTTGCCTTGGATGATGTTTTTAAGGATTTTTAATGTTAGGGAAGGGGATCTTGAGAGGTTTTGGTGGTGCGTTCTCCGGATTGGAGGTGCGGTTACTCGTGGGTCGATTTCTTAGGAACCCTAAAGGTAGGTGCCTTCTCTCTCAACTCCAATTGGTTAGAACTAGTGGTTCTGGGTTACAATTAATTTGTTGTGTTTAAAATTAATTGTGTTTTGATGTGCGAATTTGGTTGGAAATCCCTTGGGTGATGTTTTGGGGATTTTTGGAAAAAAGGGTTTTATGGTGAAATGATTTTGTTGTGGATTTTAAAATGGAGAGTTTGAAATGGGATGATATAGTTGATTTGTGAAAATGATTGATGGAAAAGGGTTTTCAATAAAGAGGTTGTTTTATTAAAATTTGGTTTGGCATGGAAAACGATTTTCAATAAATGGGTGATTTATTGAAGTGGATTGGTATATGATAGAACTGGTTGATTTCATGTTGTTGTGACATTGGTGGGTTATATGCTTGGTTGTGATTGATTTTAATGTTGTGTGGAAGTGGTGAGAAGTACCACTATAAAAAGGGGGATGGATAATGGGCAGAAGGATCACCATCAAAGGATAAGTGGATGGGAAGAGCCACTAGTTGTGAATGGGTGAACAGGTTGGGCAGAAGTCCCACCGTTTTGGTTTTTTTGGTTGTTTTGGTGTGAATGGGTGAACGGGTTGGGCGGAAGTCCCACCCTTTGGTTTTTTTTTGTGCATTTCTTTGCAAGTTGGAAATTTCTGTGCTCGTATGTAAATGATGAAATGGCTTATGGCATGTTTATTTGGTTTTCCCTTGGTTGGTTTGGGTGAGATGGCTTGGTGAGGGTGTCTTTGGGTTATGGTAATGGTTTCACTTGTGATTATTTTATATAAAATATTTTATATAAATATGTTAACAGTTTTATCCTAGTGGCATGTGTAGGGAAGACATTTGGGGAAATCCTAGTGAGTTTTAGTACTCACCCCCTACTTTGGCACGTTGGTGTATTTGGAGATGTTGTGTACCTTGACGTGTGCAAAGGTAAGGCATCACCCTCCTTTAGTGGTGCATTGTGATGTCTTGGTGGAGCTTGGAGCTTGGCGCTTGGTGTAGAGCTGTGGTGGTATCATGGCACGTGGTGCTTTGTTGTTTGGTCTTCCGCATATTACTCTGATATGGTTTTGGTTGTATTGGTTTTGGGTTGTATTGTGGAATAACTTGGTTCTCCTTTGGGAATACATGCTTGAATGTTTTGGTTAACATACATCATATAGTGATTGATAGTGGATGGTTTGGTTGGTTTTTTCTTAAGGTAAAATCATTCCCCAACTTGTTCTTGAAGCCCTCGACATTTATTTCCATCCTTTGGCACCTTGGGAACGTCACTTAAGGCCAAGTAACCCTCACCGCCTCCTCAATACAATGAGGTAGGGGCGGGGTGTTACACATAGGTTCCCATATTTAATTCTTGTATCTGTATGTCATGTCAATTATCTTGTGGTTTCCTGAAATCCATTTAGTCTTCTAAAATGTGGGATGATAGGAAAGTACAATATATATTTCGAAGGACTTGATTCATTTTTCTTGTATCGATCTGCACCATACATAAGGAATTTTATGGGTGACTTATGGTCCTTGAGAAATAATATGAAATCATTTGGAAAAGAATGTATTTTTTTACATAGTATTTCGATTGAATGTATCATTATTTTAACATCATATGTTCAACATTGTAATTCATTTTCATCTGGTAGCATATCATTCAGGTGACCAAGTAGTTTTGTAAATTTGGTCTCACTCCATCTATTTCTAACTTTCAAATTATATGATTTCAATACAACTAAAAATATTGTGTATTTAGTATAACCTGTATACAATGGTCTCTTAGAAAAACTATTTAACTTCTCAAAAAACTTTGGACAATCAAAAAAGTCATATTCAATTTCCATTTTCATTTCTTCCATGAAATCTTCATCATCATCTACATTGGTATTCATATCAAATGATCTATAAACCATAGTATCGTCCTAATTGGTGTGTACATTCAGTTTTTTTCATGTTTAGTCCAACATTTATAGCTCTTATCTATTCCATGAAAAATCAAATGTTCTTCCAACTCTTCTAGACTATTTTTTCTTGAATAACAATAATGTAAACATGGAAAAAAGTATTTGAAAAGGGTCGTATGCATGCTCTATTGAAAAATTTATGAATACTTTAACTCCATCTTCATACTCTTTTGTCAAACGATTAGCGTGAATCCATTTTAGACTTATATCCACCCTATTGGGCTCATAAAATATTCATTTTTTATAATAAATAAATAAATACACATAAGATATTCATTATCAAAGGTATAAGTTATAGATAATTATGATAAGGGAAACCTAACATTTGATTAGTTAAAATAATTTCATTATGCTTTAAATAAAATGGGAAATTTAATTTAATAAAAGAATTATTCCACCATGGTAGGTGTTATACTCTGAATTCATCCAAAGGTGAAAGTTATAAACAACTATCATCCTCATCAGCACATCTCTCAAATGGTTATCATTGAATTTTTTTATTTGACACTCATCATTAATATCTTGTAGACACGCACCTATGTTTCTTGAAATAATCTAAGCAGTATTCATCCATAAGATTACTACTGCTCAGAGTAGTACAAGTAGCATAAAATAGACGAGGGATGATTCTCAAGAAATTTTTTTAATAATAATTGTTCGGGAGATGATGTTGATGGGGATGACAGTTATACTTCATTGTGTTCTCTAAAAGGGGTAATTCTTTACATTTATGAGAATTACATCATTGTAACTAGTTATTAAATCATGGTCTATTGAATCTGGGATTTGGGGGGAAAACACATTCTTTTATGTGATTCAAGGGGTCCTGATGAAGACATGTTATTATATATGAATCCTTAGGTCCTATATAAATTCTATATTTATAGGATAAATCCAACTGAAAATACTCTAACTAAGACTATTAATATTAAAATGCACCATCAATCCTTTATTAAATCCCTTAAACAAATGAAAATATAATATAGGTAATTACAGAGTAATAAGAAACCGAAATATGAAATACAAGAATAATAAACTCTCATTCTATCAACTAGAATATATAAAAATGTGTTGATAAAAAATTTTAATAAATAAAGAGTTATTTCATATACATGGATAGTAATAAGGGATTCCTAGGGGTGGAACCAATACATGTAGACCTAAAATGGTGAATACCTAAAAAAAATTCTAACAATTAATTTATAAAATATATATAATTTGATAACTTTAATTTGATTTTTTGGAACAAGTGATGTAAGAACCAAAGGAATTATTTCATTTAATATTAATTGTATATCAAATATTTGAAAACATATCAAAATTATAATTTTAATTTTGATAAAAATAGATAAAGAATGGAAAAAATAATTTTAGGAAAAGAATATACCAAATAATGATAAATATTTTAAACATCTCAAAATTATTAGTTGATAAATTTATTCAAGAATTATGTCTAGACAGGTTGAAAACAAGAATTATTTTCAAGAATATGAAGAGTAGGCTTTATAATAAAATTTCATTTTCATGGACATTATGGGTTGTATGGTGATTTTGGGCATATGGTATAAAATTTTAGTCATAATGAGATAAATAATAGTAATTATAGAATATATAGATGTTTTAAGTTAAAGGGGAGATGGCCCACTCTTACAAAAATAGTTTCAAAGTGATATGAATCTTCATAAGTAAAATTGGATGATGAATTTCAACCATTGAATGAACTCTATTGAACATGTGAAAAATTAAACAGTTGTATAAAGTATTGTCAAGATTTTATAAAAACATAAATGAATGTGATGAAATAATTAGAAATGTATTATATGAAAAATAATGGAATGTAAGAGGAAATTATTATTGATGTTATGCTAAAGGATTTATAAAGGAAACATCCTTTCATATTAGATATTTCTTGTTCATCTCACATGTGATGGGTAAAGTGATGTAATTAAACATTGTTTATAAGTTCAAAGGGTACTTATTATTTTTTAAATGGTGGATCTCTTAAGATAAATTGTTTCCATTTAAAATATGTTGGAAATAAAAGGAAATTTTAACGAATGGTCTATTTTTAGATGGATTAAAGTAAAACATACATAGTGTTTATTAGATGTGTGATAAAGGAATGAAGTGATTTTTAAGAAGTATTAATGAGTGTGTTATCATTTAAAATATGGATATATATTTACAAAGGTATAGAAAACTATCTGAACCATATTCTAATTTGGGGTTGGTAAAAATTTATGGTAATTGTGTTTAAAAGAGGAAATTGATTTGTGGTAGTGAAAAATTGATCATATTAGATAATGAGACATTTAAATATACTCTTAAAAAGGGTGGGTTGAGATGTTTTTATGATGAAAAGATAAAATTGATAGATATTTTTTACTAATTAGAATGGGGGTATTGTTAATAATTAAAATAATGAATTAGATATTTAAATGACACAGCCCTTGGAGTTTATTCACCATGATATATATGGAACCTTAAAGTATAAATCAATTCATTGTGATAAGTATTTCATTTCTCTCATTTATAATTATACTCAGATCATATGTATTATTTTTTATTCATATATATATATAATTCTCTAAAAGAGATTAATTTTTTAGAAGAAGTATTAATAATGAGTTTCATTATATAGTAAAGAAGTCTATATTATATTATAGAATTGTTGTCAAAGGTGTGTACCTTAGCATGACTTGGCATGAGGTGAGGTACGGTGCACCTTGTGAGCCTCCCCACTAGTGAGGTGGTGCGACCTCACTGAGGCGAACCAAAGAAATGTGCCTCACGTGCCAGCTCGAGAGGTTTTGTAGTGTCAGGTGTGGTAAAGGCACACCACCGATTACCAAAATTGGGGAGAATAGGGTAGAAGAAATCACGAGTACAAAGGTGGTGGAAATCAAGGGCGACCTGATGAAAATCATGGGTGTTGGTGGAAAGAATGATGATAAAAAAAATGCAAAATAGATATCACCAAACAAGAAATCAATGAGTGAGGAGGAGGAGAAAATAAGATACCTTGAGAAAATAGATATATCACCAAACCTAGAATTCATTCAAGGATTGGATTCATTCCACCCTTGAATTGTTCGAGCCTTGGATTCGAGCCTTGGAATTGTTTGATCACTGATTCGAGACTTGATTCGAGTATCGATTTGATAAGGAGCGTTGACAGTAGGTGGCTTCCCCAGAAATCTTTGGATATCATGACTGGTTCGCAATTGGCTAGGGTTCTTAAAATAGATCAAGACAATTTTTATGAGCACTTCTAAAAAAGTGCCGATAAAGATCCCTTTTATCAGCGTTAAATTAATAAGCGCTGATAAAAGATTTATAATTATACTTATAAATTATTTTTTTTGTAAATATATTTATATAATTATATATATATATTAAATATATATAAATATAAATATAGTAAATATTTTCATTATTTAAATATATTTATTATAATTTTATAATTATTTAAATATATGATTATTTATTTATAATTATATAAATACTTTTAAAAAATAATATTAATATATTTATATCATTATATATATTTATATAATTATATATGTATATATAATAAATATTGTAAATATATTCATTATTTAAATAAATTTATTATAAATGTATAATTATTTAAATATATATAATAATTTATTTGTAATTATATAAATATTTTTTAAAAAAATATTTTTTTATTTCTTTTTATAAATATATAAATGTATAAATATTATAAATATAAATTTATATATATATATATTTATTTAAAAATATATTTTTAACATTATTAATGAAAATTTAATTTTAAGTGCATGCATGTTGAAAATGTGTGAAATTGAATAATTAAAAATGAGTACACTAACAATATTGAAAAACTGGATAAGTTTTATAAATTAAATATAATTTATTAAAAAAATGTGGATAGATATTGAAATAAAGATGAATACATGTTGAAAATATTAAAACATAGTAAATAAATAAATATATATATAAATATATAATAAAAATTAATTAAATTCGCATAAAAATAAAAAATATTAAAAATGAATTAATACCTAAATGTAATAAAACTAAAAATAAATAAATAAAATTTACTGATTAAAGAAATGGTTTATTAAATGTATCATGTTATAATGAAATTCTAAAATGAATACTATAATTTGAATAAATTACATAAATATTAGATTTATGTGTTTCTATATAAGATTTCATTAATTACGTAAATATTTGTGTGTGTGTTGTATACAAAAATGTATCATTACATATATATATATATATGTTAAGTCAATATAACACACATTTGATATATGTTAAATTGAAAAATAAAATGACATTTAATTATGTCCATTACTCGATGCAATTAGTCAGTATTTTTTATTTATATAAAATTTTAATTATAAACCATTCATCACTAAATATATGAATATCTAATATATAAAGCATACATATTTTTTATTATATAAATCATATTTATATACATTCATATATATATATAATACACTATTTATTAATATTATCAATAGTTATTTAATTAAAAGAGTGTTTAATATTTTTCTTAATTTACTTATTTTAAATTTTTATTTGTTTAATTTTTATTTTACATATATCAATATATTTAATATATACTATTTATTAGTATTTATAATTTATATATAGTATAATAAATTAGTTCATTTTTATCAATAATTATTGAATTAATAAAAATTTTAATATTTTTTTAATAAACTCATTTATATTATTTATTTATTTAATTATTTCATTTCATCTGAGACCTTTATTAGCACTAAAAAAGCGTTGTTAAAGGATCCCTTCATCAGTTCTTTATTTTTAGTGCTGATAAAGGGTACCCTTAATTAGTTCTAAAAATAAAGTGCTGGTCAAGGGTACCTTTTATCAGCGCTAATGAAAAGTGTTAATAAAGGTTACCCTTTATCAGTGCGTGTTTTAGCACTCATAAAGGGCATCTTTATCAGGGATTTTTTCTAGCACTATTAAAGGACTATTTTTTAGTATTGTGACCATGTTACCATTACTTTACTTGATGTTAGGTGGGTACCCAACCTTCAAAAAAACCTGGTTTTCTTAGGGGTCCTAAACCAAAAGGAATTTACCTTTAGGTCTGAAATAGGTTGTCTTAGAATCTCCAAAGGCTCCAAAACCATTCTTAAGGGATATTTAATCAATGGGTTGTATGTCTTTATTGGAAATACCAATTCAAGGAAGTTGGGTCATGTTTATTCAATCAATACTGATAATACTATGCTTTGTCATAGAAGATTGGGGCATGTTAGCTCCCAAGGCCTTGAGGAACTCAACAAGAAAGGGTTATTGAGTAATAGCAAACCAAACAATCTTCAATTTTTTTGAAGATTGTGTGATGGGAAAGTCCAAGTGGTTTAGTTTTGGTAGGTCTAGTTTCAAAGCCTCCATCTCAATAAAATATGTTCACTATGATCTATGGGGTTCATCTAAGACTTCCTCCCATGGTGGAGGTTTCTAATTTGTTACTTTTGTAAATGAATTTTCTAGGAAAGTGTGTATTTACATTCTTAAAAACAAATAAAACATTTTAAAAACATTTAAAACCTATAAAATTTTAGTTGAAAACCAAATTGGGATAAAAGTTAAAACTCTAAGAACAGACAATGTGATTTAATACCAATCCACAAAGTTCATAAAAACTTTTGAGTATGACGGTGTTAAAAGACATATAATAGTTAGGGAAACTACCTGAAAAAAATGGATTAGTAGAAAGAATGAATAGTTGTATCTAATAAAGATTTTGGATCATGATTTCATGCTTAGACCTCCCCAAATCCTTTTGGATAGAGGCTACTATCACTACTGTGTACCTAATTAATAGGCCTCCCTCTTCTTCTAATCAATTTAAAACACCTAAATAATTGTGGAATGGTAAGCCCTCATCATATACCTACTTAAGAGTATTTGGTTGTATAGATTATACACATGGTAAAACTGATAAACTGGAACCAAGATCTCTAAAATGTATTTTTATTGGGTATCTCAAGGGTGTTAAGGGGTATAAACTCTGGGTAGATAAACCTAGTTATCAAAAGTGAATTACAAGTAGAGATGTTGTCTTTCATTACACTTCCGCTTCTAAAACCAAGACTTCCACATCATGAATAGGTAATCCAGTCCACAAACAAGCTGATTAAACTACGCTTTCAGACTATCTTGAGACCACTATCTATCCACTTGATGAATATCGTTTTGTACAGAATAATTACTCCTCTTATTCAGATTCAGGCTATGAATCCGACCCTACTATGCCTAAAAAAGACTACTAAATAACACAAGATAGATAAAAAAGAGTTCCAATACCTCATGCTCAGTTAGTCAGTACGATATGGCATCTTATTCCTTTCATGTGTCCTAGGATCTTATATATGATAATCTATAAACCTATAGGAAAGACATAAATGAAAAAGACTCAATGCAATGGGTATTTTACATGAATTAAGAATTGAAATCTTTAAAAAAGATCCATACTTGGACTATTGTAAAAAAAACAATGAAAAAATATTGGTTCTAAATGGATATTTAAAATAAAAGAAAAAAACACTGATAGAAATAAAATCAAGCAAAAAGAAAGTTTAGTGGAAAAAATTTTCCTTCAAAGATAAGGAATTGGTTACTCTAAAATTCCCCCTACTTTTAAGTATTATTCCATTAGGATTTTACTATATTTTTTACCTATAATGATCTTCATATTGAATAATTAGATGTTAAAACTACATTTTTACATGGTCATTTGAATGAGAAAATTTACTTGAAACCTCTTGATGGTTATCTTGATAAATTCAAATTTAATCCAATATTCCTTTTAGACAAGTTATTTTATAGTATGAAACAATCCTACAAGAAGTGGTACTTGAAATTTTATTCATTCATGTTTCTAACCAATTAATTAGGAGTCAATATGATGCATGTTTTTACATTAAATAAACAAAAAACTACATGATTTATGTGATGAAATATGTTGATGGAATTCTTATCATCTGTAAAAATATGAATCTCATTTATGCTATTAAGTCACAATTAAAAAGAAAATTTGAAATCAAATACTTAGGTGAAACTAAGAAAATATTTGGTATTGAGAAAATTAGAGACAGAATAAACTAAGTGATTTATTTATATTATTATGATTATGTTTTAAAAATATATAATAGATATAATTTTGAGTCTCTCAAACTAGTAAGTATACCTCTTGGATGTAATTTTAAATTGTATTTCACATAAGTACCCATAGGTGCTGATGATATTCACTTTATGTCTCAAATACCATATTCTAATATTGTGGACAGTGTCATGTATTGCATGATTTTCACTCACCTAGATATTTTCTATGAAATTTTCTTTTTATGTAGATTTATGGATACACCTGGGAAGCTGCATTGGTATTCCCTTTTTTTGATTTTAAGATACATCTCATGTATCTCTAGTATTTCACTATTTTATGGTAAAAACATGGATAATTCTAAAATAATTTCTTGTTATGTTGATGTTGAGTATGATGGAAACATTAATACTCATATGCCTTTAACTAGTTTTGTATTTACATTTTCTTGTGGTCATATTTCTTGGAAATGCAACATACAATCTTTGGTTTCTCTTTCAACCATATAATCCAAGTATATTTCCTTAACCGAGGTATTTAAAGAAGATTTGTAGATCAAAGGTGTGTATTAAAAACTTATCCCTTATAATTCTATTATTAATCTATATTCTGATAGTCAATATGCAATTCACATATCCAAAAATTTAGTATTACATGGTAAATCTAAGAACATAGATATTAGGCTACATTTCATTCGAGATGTTATAGAATCTAGAACCATGTGTGTTAATAAGATACACACTTACATAAAACCAGATGATAGTTTGACTAAATCCGTGGTTTTTTCTAAGTTTAAATTTTGTTTATATAGGTTAAAATCGGTTCTTATTCTATAACCATAGGTTCAAGAACATCACCAAATTAAATTGAAAATGGTGGATATTTGTGAATTGTGGCATTCAATTATGTTTTCATATCAAATTTTTCTTCTTTACAATCTACCTATTTAAATTGATAATTCTCCATGCATTAAAAAATTACATTTTTATTATAATTTACATTTTATTCTCAAATGATACTACTGGACTCTCCACTTGAGTTTATCCATTACTGCATAGGCCTTATTGGATTGGGATTTGGGCTTTTATCTGGAACCGCTACTAGTACATATTTTAACTCATCAATATTGTGGTATTTAGATCTCTATCCACTGATCATATCTACCTCTTTTTCATCCTCATAATCCACCTATGTTTTAAAATTATGTTGTGTGTCTAGTTCTATTTTGGATTTATTTCATGGTTCACTCTTGTTGGTGGTTTTGTTTTGTGGCATAAGTCGGTGTTAGTGGAATTGATCACCCATATGCTTGGTTGTTTTGGCTTTAGATCACTCTATTTCTCTCTCTCACTCCTAATGCTTACTTTGGGTTTAACTCTTGGTTCCTATAGGAGAATATCTTGTTTTAAACTATCATTTTCCTCGTCAAAGCCTTGTCTAGGCCTATAATTCTCCATATGCTCATCTGGTTATTGTTCTAGTGGTGGAGATGATGTCCTTCCTACTTGGAAGATGTTTGGCCCTTGTTCTTGGTGACAGTTCCACAAGTGTGGAATAAAGAAAAAGACCTAATATCTTGGTGCATTGTGAATCATACTTACAACATGAAGATATCAAGATAGTCATACTTTGAATTGTTTAACACTGTTTGTTTTTTATTTTCCATATTATCTTGAAACCTGTAAATCTTGCTAACTTATGTTCTATTCTGATATCCTGGTTGTTACTGAATCTTTTCTCTTTGTGGAGTTTTTTCTTTTGAGAATTAATAAAACACGTGCATGAGTGGGTGGTGGAATTTTCATGCAATCAGGTCCCCATGGGACTGAAGAACATTAAATCATCATTTTCTTTACTTTTTTCTTGTAATATTTTGTTTCTTGTATTCTGTTAATATCAGTCTTTAATTTTCTCTTCAAACTACAAATATCCAGTTCGGTCCTATTAATGTTTGGTATTATTCCACTATGCAGACCACCACTCAAACTCATAGAAGTATTCCTTTTTTCCTTCTTACTTATTTTTCCATGAACCCCAAACTGTAAAAATATCAATTGATTTATGGATGTGACCCTTTCATCTTTAAATTCTACTAGGTTTTTATTTTCAAAACCCCTTGATCAGTATTGATTAGCTTCACTTTGAATGCATTGAGAATTGGGTGTATGGGGATTTCATGTACCTAAATTTTCACTACGTGAAATTTGGGTTATGGGTTTCAATCTTTAGATTTGGCTATATGAAGGGAAAATAGTGAATTTCTTTAGAAATGGATACATGGGGGTAATTTGTAATTTTATATGTGAAACCAGTAGATAATTTAGCTATGTAACTACCTTTTGTAATTGTCCATGTGAACCCCTTCAAATTGGATACATATTTTTTAGATCAAATAAAGAAATTTTGAAATATAAAAATGAAATAATTAAATAAAATCAAAATAAATTAATTTTTAAATTTAAAAATAAAAAATTTAAAATAATTAAATGAGTCATAGAATATAAATAATATATATATTAATTAATTTCGTGCTTAAATTCATTTAATATTAAAAAATAAAATCATTAAATTAACTTACAAAACAAGCTTATAAATATTATATCATAATTATATAAATCATAACACATAAAAAAATAAAAAAATAAAATCAAAATTCAAAAAATAATTTTAAAATTAAATAAAGATAAAAGAAACATAAATTCCTAGAAGAAATTAATTAATAATTTATATATAAAATATAAACAATTAAACAATAAATTTATAAATCAAATATTTAAAAAATATATAAACATAATATTAAAAGTTACCAATTTACATTATAAGCTGGCATTAAATACATTTCAAAAATTTAAATAGATAATTGATTTTAGTAAAAAATTACATTTTAATAAATCATTTTAAGCATTAAAATTTTAGTCATTTAAGAAAAGAAAATCATAATTTCATTAAAAGTATTCAAATAATAATATTAATCACCCAAAATGATCAAAAGTAATTAATTCTCTATTATAAGCTCATTTTTCATAAAAAAAATTATAAAATTACTCAAAAAGAGATGTGAGAAAATGTAATGAAATAAAAGTGAATCAAATTCCCCCACATGTAATAATTTATTGTCCTCAAACAATCATTTTTACAAATTTAGTGGAAGAAAAGTTTTCTCTAGATAAAAAAGTGAATTTTCACTAAGAATCATTTTTCAAAAAAAATCCCCATGGACTCTTCCATGAAGTTAAATGGATTTTTTCTTCTCAAAATAAGAGGATGATAACAAATTGGTTTTGGTTTTACAAAAATGATTGAGATTATATTTTTTGAAAAAGTTTAAATAATCAATACTATTCATTTAATTAATACTTCCAAACTTATCTTTACCTCCATGAAAACATGGACACATAAATAGAAGGAAAAATAATTGGACAGTTTGTTTGGATGAGAAATTTTAATAATTAAATACATAATAAATAACTTATCTAATAGATAAAATAATTAAAGAATGAAAGGGTAAAATAATATAGGCTCAACCAAGATTAATATTTTATTTTTATAACTCATGTAAATTCATATCTTAAAATATTAAAGCCCAGTTAAAAGATTCAAAACCAATGATGATTTTAAATCCTACTCCCAAAACTTGATGAAAAAAATCAAGAGATAAAGAAATTTATGGATCTGATTAAATCCATAGGAAAAAATAACAATTTAACCTCCTCAAATTATAAATTCAAATATCAAACTTCAGAAAAACTTTGATCTAATGAATAATAAATTTGAACCTTTAAAATTCACAATTTTAAAAAAACTTAACAGGCTTTGATGGGTTTTAAATTAAATCACGATCTAGCTCGTTAAAGAAGAACCACTCCACCACACTTAAAACCAATTTTTTCCCTTAAAGTTTAACCTTAAGGTGAAAGAAAACAATTAGGAATTTTGGTTTAAAATAATTTTTCAATTTAGTAGTATAATGACATGTTGAAGGGTCTCAATGAAAATCAAACAGGATTTTTCAAAACATCAAAAAAATTCCAAAATAAAAAATAAATTTTATATCCTTTGTCACTTATGAATAGAGAAAATGGTTTTCAAATTAGATAAAATATATATCATGTTAAATAATGGATTCTAAAATAAGGAATATAATATAGGGTGCTAAATAAGGTCACAGAATTGGTTCAAAATAACTTTCAATAGAAAGTATTCAACTGAGAATTACACCCCCAATAAATTAAAATAGATGCATTTAAACAAAATCAACAAGGGTAATCCTTAATACAAACTTAATTTTCATACATGAGTGGATTTCTAAAAAACATAATAAAAATTAATGTTTCATGGAAGCATGTAATGATCTTAACAAGTAAATATTCATGTGGAATGAAAGATCAAACTCCCCTAAAATTTGTTGCACTATTTCCTTAAATCTCATATCATCAAACACCCTCCTTAATCTTTTAAAACAACACTTGGTACATTCAATAAAGCACATTCGAAGGTCAAATAGAAAAAACATTAAGCCCATACATTGATAATTATAAAGACAAGACCAAGAAAATGTGAGTGTGTATAAAAGTTCATATTATAATTGTTGGAACCGGGCATGCAGCGGAAGCCCCAAACAGGTGGGTTTTAAAAAATTTCCACCGATGGTCGATGTAAACATGTCGAAATCGGAGAGGAGTAGTCTGGTCTTAGCCGAGGACCATGCGTGGAGGATTTGAAGCACAAAATTAAACCGTAAAATACCTGGTTTAAATCCGAAGCCACGCACGACGTCTGCTCGTCGTTGGAGATCGCTGCTCGAAGAATCTGAAGCCTAATTCCTCAAGATCGTCCACACGTGCTTCAAGGAATTTGCGGGAGTGTCGTTCGTCATAACATGGGTGGTAGAGAGGATTTGTGATGATGCCTTTGATGCTCCAATGACTACTACATCGCATCGCTAGCGATGCCCGAGAGAGAGCTCTATCCGAGCTCCTTGGATCCAGATCATCTCTCTCTAAAATGTGGGAGAGAGGAGAGGAGAGATAAGCTCCATGAATACTGTTTGGAAAATACCCCTCCTCTTCTATTTATAGTGCTCAATTAAAATACTCGGTATCGCCTTGCCGGCCCCAAATACTTAACGCACTATTAACGAAATTTTATGACTACTAAACTGAGCCATAAATATTATTATCATTCACTTTTAATATATTAAAATATATTACATGATAATTATTAAGTCATTAACCCAACTCGTTGCTCCCATAAATATTAATTGAACCCTGAATAATTTAATATTCGTCAATTAATATTTTTTCATGTATTTACTTAAAACTCGTAAATACATTTAATAAATAAATTCAATACTCGTTATTCTAAACTCAAATAATATGAATTTATTTATCGCATTGGTGATTGTTTAACTTTGGAAAATTCTTGAACCCCTGTGGCGGGGCCCACTATGTCCAATACTCCTATTTAACTGAATATGGCAGATTCTTGAATACGCTATTGTGTGTGACCCTCTAGGCCCTTATTTCGACAGTCGTGAATAGTATTCATAGACTAAGAGCGGGATCTAGCAGCCCATCATGGGCCCTAAAGAAATAAGTATTGTCACAGCAGCAACAACCAACCTACGAACATGCACTGTGTAATATAATCTCTTTGTCTATAATATCTCATAAAGCAGGACGCACTCTTGTGTCATCGCCCTTTTCTTGATTTATTGTTTGTTGATGTAACTGGATGGATTTACCCTCGACTGCCATGGCCATGGTCTTATAAAGGTACTTCCATCCATATCAACATAGCCAGAGATATATTACTTCCATAACCTGGAAGCAACAAATCCTTTCTTGACCATTCAACCAATGACATGCCACCAATGACGCACCCGATACAAACTACCTCACCACGACTTTGTCGCCATGGTTTTCGTTTTGCATCAAAGTACGTAATCAAGTGACATACATTGATAATGATCTCAAGTCAGGAGACCATTACACATGATCATAGATAGGAACGTCCAATGACACCCAAAACATGTGGAGTTCCTATTGGCGGGTCAGTACTCATGATCTCACTACTAGAGATCACCGAGTGTGAACTTCATGAGAAGAAGTATCAATGCTTATGAGCCCCCAGCACCTGATGGTCAGACATCTACTATGTCCAATTAGTAAGATGTATCTAGACCATAGAACATATATTTAATATTAATGTCATAGTATCTAGGGGTTCTCATTATAGCTTGGGATATACTATAACCTTTTGATACGACAATTAATCTTTGGACATTACCATTTATATAGTGGATGCAGAAAAATATACACTATAATGGTAAGATGGCATCATGAATTCTTATTGTATACATAATATGGTAATCAAAAGCACTGAATAGTTGGGTCTAGGGCACTCACTATTTCAACACTCCCACTTTCACTAGAGCCAACTTGCTAACCAAACGTGTTAGCCACTCACATTATTAACATCATGTTTCTGCTGAGTAATGGCTTTAGCTACTGGGTCTGCCACGGTTCTGCTGCGTGGCTATTCTGCTATAGCGACCTCATCTCTTTGAGTAAAACTACTCAAGAGATGGTATCCCAAGTATATCTCACTTTTTTTCCACTTTCGTAGCTTGACATCTTGGCTAGTAAGAATATAATAATCTACATTATGATAATAATTTTCTCACCAGGTTCGATTCCAAGATCTAGAACAAATCATTGCATTTAACTGCTTCTTAGATATCTTAGAAGCTGCAATGTACTCGGGTTTGTAGGTATGGCCACCACAGGCTGATATGAGCTTGACTCGCTCATCACCTTTAGTCTAACTGCAATACTGGATCACATTGATCTACAGAAGACTAGTTTTTATCCCCGAGAACTAGTATCCTTTCTTCTCTACTTACCAGGTACAAATCTTTTGTACTTGTCGAAGTACAATTAGATTGTTCTGACTTCATCCCTTATAGTGCTCCTGGATATGACTGATATTTGCCTATTGTAAAATATACCATGGAAATATCGGTTCTTTTACATATCATGGCATACGTGATTGATCCATTGCTCCGACGTATGGATTTCAACTCACTGCATTTTTTCTCTTCCCATGTCACGGACAGGTCAACATTTAGAGATTATGCCCTGTGACATAGGCAAAAATTCATCTCTTGAATTGTTCCAACGTGTATTTTTCAATACAATGTCACTATATGTATGATTGAATAGGACTAAGCACCCTATATATCTACTTTATTATATCCTGTTCCCTAGAACTTAGGTTGCTACTTTAAGTCAATCATTAGAGAGTAAATTTCATTTTGGTCTTAACTACTTGTATAACCAATGTCTGTTTTCCATATGTTTCTGAACATATTTCGTAAGAAAACATTAGCGCTCCCACTAACCTCTGGTAGACACATGTAAAACATTTGCTTTGAACCTATATACTATGATCAGGTTGCATACTTTAATCCTAAACTGGATTTCAGTAACTTGCAACCTTTATTAGCATTCTATGATGTGACCATCCCTTTCTAGTTGTGTCGTATAGACATCATCCACGATTGGGTGTCAAGACATCCAATGCTAAATAAATTGATCATAGATATTAGCAATGATAAGTAAAATTTTAACAGATTTAGGTATAACGACTTGGTGAAACCAATCGAGCCTTATTGGTACTACACTTGTACCATCCATGTATCAACTCACTTGAATACCCACTGTAGTATTCAAAATAATATCCCCTTTTTCACTTTGATACATGTAATCCATTAATTGAATTTTAGTTGGTCTTATCAATTTTAGCTAATTTCCATACACTGCTTACTTTTAGGAAATTTTATTCATATTGAATAATAGATCACCGACCGCGATGAATATAAAAACCATCACCATGGATTTATCCTTCCTACGCAGTGTGTGTCTCTGGAACATACTTTGTTCCACATGCTCTTGTGGAACTAGTTCCTATTCCAACTACTTGTTCATTTTGAGCATTGACTAAACATAGGTCAATATAGCTCCCACTAACTCTAATACAGATGTGCACCCTTATATAGAAGTTTAGTCTATTGCTTGACTAACTACTCTTTTATCTTAGGGATTTATGTAACATCCTAAACAACTGTTAGGATTATTACACTAAATTCACAATGTGTTTGTCTTGATGCAAGTTTGTTTATGTCCTAATAAACTCTTTGCATCCAAACACATGCTCTTATGACATAATGGGTTTACATCATACTATGACTTGTATGATATCCATTTGTCATTATAGTTGTCATATGGTTGTGGGGTATCGCTGTTATTTGCAAAGCATTTCATGAAATATAGTGGAATTTTCTGCTAGTTCCAACATTGATATTACTTACATCAATACTTTTATGTATAAAATGTGTGTTTAGGAATTACTCCACGCTACATTTTTTTATCAATGTTGATATGTAAGACTTCATCATCAATCCTCCCCCATTAACATCAATGTCATGATGTGGATAAGGTAATGTACGTTTAGGAATTGCTCCATGCTACATTATCATGATTGATGAATGCTTGGTCGATATATTCTTCGGTATCCCAACCCGAAGCAACTCATATCTCTTGTCCATGCAAATACTTCACTTTTATATTCATTAATTACTTAAAAGAATCTTATGAAGTATATATACCTCTATATTATACTTGGAGTAGTTCACACTTTCGTGTTGAACTATTTCCAAAAGCTTTGTGATATACCTTTATTTCTAAAGGCTTTTTTGTCCAAACTAAAGACATTGATAATACCATAAGTATTTAGCTGTGCTGAGCCTAAATACCAAACTTGGTATATTAATTATGTCCATTTTTAGTATTACATAACAAATAATTATCCTGTCACAACTGGGTATAAGTCTTACATTTATATTCATCACTAATTGCCTATGATTCATGTATCACTGAACTAGTGATTGAGTTTACCAAAAACAACATTCATTTCAGAAACTGAAAGAATGTCTCCTTTCATCCAAGGACACATGAGATTAATGTTTGTGGTTATACTCAACAATAGTTCAACACGAATCTTTCACTTGGAAATTAAAGAAGTCGTGTAATTCTCACCATTGGCCTAGGTATCACCCTTTCACAGCCTATTTGGAGAATACTCTTGACTTCTAGTAAGATTTCTATACTAACTTTTTTATCATATTAGAATACACATATGTTACCAAAATATTGTATTTAATATCCAAGTAGTAAAAGGAAACATCACATTGATGAATATGCTTGATGTAGAAGCAGAAACTTGCTTCTTTAAATCAGTTAATTGCTTTTAAACTTCCATAGTATTATTTTATAATATGAAATGAAAATAACCACTATCAATACCTCATTAATTGAAGGACGTCGTGAATATGTCATTAGTATCAAATGAATTTGTCCTTTTCACATTGTCTTTCAATTTATCCGCCATAAGAATTAAAGCTTGAATGTCTTTTATTCTTATTCACTTGGTGAACCTTACCTAAATTGGTAATGAAGCGTTTACTCAATACTTGTTTGTTTTGTAACTTAAAACGAGACTTGAGTATTGTGGTGAAAATGATATTTAAAGATCATGATCAATATTTAAATTTACACATGCCGGTGTAAACTTCTCCTTATTCATATCATTGCTTCACTTTCTCCTTACAAACATCTCGGAGATGAGACTGTATGTTATATCATCTATGTCCTGGTGTAGCGACCGCAACTGACACCAGACATTGATGAGAGCATAATGATATAACTATCATATTCTTTTTATATTAGTCTCCTATAAGCAATTTTCACCCTCGCTTCTTAAGGTAGTTTAACAGTGTTGGGGACACTGACACTTTGAGTTTCCTATATCATAGTAATATGCAGACGCGCCTGTACTATTCATGGATACTCGTGTCACTATAGATATTTACTTTGTCCATTATAATATCGCAGTTTTAATCTTGTGGTATAACTTGCCATTTTTACACAAAAATAAATTTTAGCATATGAGTGCCTTTTATCTGGATTACTGGTTTAGACATTTTGATTAATTACTTAAATCATTTAATGTCTCCCACTATTTTATCGGATTTTAGGAACCCTCTATGCTAGAATCGGAATAATCTGTTGCTTGAGTATTCTAGTGGAAAGGATCCCAGAACCACCCCTCATAGTCTACAAGCTAAGGCTATGCCACTACTTGGAGGGTTCTAGGTAGGCTTTTGGCTGGCCAACTGCTTTAACTTGCGGTTCCTTGATCTGTTGAGTGAAGTCCCATCTTCTTAAAATCAAAATTTTATTTACTCAACGCTTGACTTTAAAATGATAGAAAGTTATCTAGGGATAATCCTTACTAGCACTTTAGTTAAGTCGACCCATCATTCTTATAAGGACTCCCCAGTAGTAAGAGGCACCCTAAGCTAAGGCATGAACCAGCACCTCAAACAGCTAGTTTTGTCCAAATTTGAATGACGGAAGGCTGTTTAGACTTAATATATCATTTAGGGTTTTATTATTTTTAGTGTGAAGAAAGAAATCATTTTCTAATTTTATAAGCACGTAATATGTGATCGCACTCACAACTGACTGTGAAAGAAATAGAAATTTCACTGCGTCACATGTTCATTTTATCTTGCATTCTTGTTTATTATTATACTATGTGATCACGTAATAAATTACACATGCACAAAAATAATAAACCATGAAGAAATAAAACAAACACCTGATCATGAGCTAGTACTATTGGTTGATCCGTTGAGTGAATAATGGACCAACCTAAAACCCTAGGGGTAAGTACCTTTAGTCACGTGGCTTGCAACTTGAATAGAAATTTATGCTCATCCAATGCATCCAACTCCTGTCTGGTGCATCATCGTCACTTGGCACGAAGTGCGTCATTTATCGTCTCTTCATTATACAACATTACTCGCACGCAGGCGAGGGGGTCTCGGGGTAAAAATATACAACTCTGAGAATGGGTGTGCATGCCCTTATACATATAACGACTCTGAGACGACACACAGATCGCCTTTTATTTAAAATAATTATTACAAACCATGAAATAATTAAATAAATAATTTAAAATAAATAAACAAACACCAGATATGCATTGGTAGGTCTTCGCTCATGATCAGTTATATACGCATTAAACTCGCGTATATAAAATAAATGCAGAATAAAATTAAACTTTCATTAAAATAAACTTGAGGGCATTATTTTATTGAATTAAAATTTCACTCTAATTTTAATTCAATATTTATATGTCGTTTGAGCCGTTTAATTAATTTAATTTTAAAACTAAAATTAAATTAATTAATTAATTTAAGTAATCACAAAATAAATTACACCACATTTATTATAAACCAAAAAATAATATTTTAATTAATTTAACTCAGAACTGAAATTTAATTAATTAATTTAATTTTTGATTCAAAATAAAATTATCCGAGCCCTATAAACCCCGGGCAGGGCCTATGCGGGTTGTGGCGAACCTGCGCAGGCCCATCCCGGGTTGTACCGACCTCATGCGGAGTTTGTTCTAGACCGAGCAGCCATGATCACTGTTGTTTATGGATAGGAAGATCCATCCCTTCTAAAGGGAATCGCAGAGGGTTACCTCAGGCCGAAAACTGCACTGCAAAGATGGAGTCGCCTGTTGCAGTGGGGTGCCGCACGGCTGCGTGCTAGGTGGCTTCGCCAAAGGCCGAAGCCAGCGGGGTAGCGCCAGCATGCGCCTTAGAGGTTGTTGGTTGCTGGAGGAAAGGTGACTCGCCGGACTGGAGGCAGAGGCTTCCTGGTCGGGGTATGGCGCCTGTGAGGGCTGCACGGGGAAGGCTACGGGCAGCCTGTTCTGGTAGGGTGTGGCGGCGGCACCGGGCTGAGGGCGTGACGGCCCGGGTATGCCGGCCTTGGTGTGGTGTGCTTCGCAACGCAAGGAAGAGCAGCATGAAACACGACGGGGACCAAGAAGCGCTGCTGCTGAGGGAGAAGACCCTGGACATGGGTGGCACACTGGAGGGAGATGCAGGTTGACCGCTGGCTTCTGTAGTATGCCGCTTCAAGAGGCGTTGGGGTCTCGGGTAAAGGCGGAAGAAGGAGGCGACCATGGTGGTGGCCTGTTGCAGCACGAAGGAGCTGGAGCTGCGGCCTGGGCGAGGTAGGCAGGCCGTGCGAGTGGTGCTGGCACAGCTCGTCCACTGCATACAAAGAGGGAGAGGAGGAGAAGCGGATGGTTGCCGGGGAGATGGCCAGGGCGCACTGTTGTGCGGCGGGGTGAGGTAGGGCAGCCTAGAAGTGCTATGTTACTATATGTGATGTCGGTTGGGAGAGAGCCAACCTCAGCATGAAGGCCCGCTGGTGCGAGCTGCTGGGTGGCTGGCGGTGCGCACTACAGTGCGCCGGGATAGGAGGTGTCCCCCAAAAAAAATCACGGCCTGCACATGCAGGTCATCGATCCGTTGTTTTTTTTCATCTAAACTTGCTTTTGCAAGTCCACCCAACACCCTTTTTTTTAAAAAATAATTAACAAGACCTAAAAGAAGGTCTTGCTCCCCTTTTTTTTTAAAAAAAAAAAAAACTTTAAGACTTACATTGAAGTCTTCGCTCCCCTTTAAATATTTTTTCCAAAGCCTATATTAAGCTTTGGAAAAATAATAATAATAATATAATATTATTATTATTATAACAATATCAATATTATTATTATAATAAAACCAAATAATTTTATTATTATAATAATATTATTATTAATTTTTAATAAATTAATATCGAAACCAAATTCATTTTTCGGTGAGTATTTCGTACCAGAAATCAATCTCGAATCTGAATTCGAAACTTCGGATGGTTGCAGACTGGCTATCCGATGTCCGATTCGGATTCCATCTGTGGCGTTGGGACCGTATCGATGCCCACTTTAAGAATTAATGCAAATTTATTTTTTCTTGGCTTAAAATCAACACGCATCCCTCTGATACCACTTATTGGAACCGGGCATGCAGCGGAAGCCCCAAAACAGGTGGGTTTTAAAAAATTTCCACTGACCGTCGACGTAAACATGTCGACGTCGGAGAGGAGTAGCCCAGTCTTAGCCAAGGACCACGCGTGGAGGATTTTAAGCACAAAATTAAACTGTAAAATACCTGGTTTAAATCCGAAGTCATGCACGACGTCTGCTCGTCGTTGGCGATCACTGCTCGAAGAATCTGAAGCTGAATTCCTCTAGACCGTCCACACGCGCTTCAAGGAATCTATGGGAGTGTTGTTCGTCGTAATCCAGGTGCTAGAGCGGATTTGTGACAATGCCTTAGATGCTCCAACGACCACCGCATCGCATCGCTAGCGATGCCCGAGAGAGAGCTACATCCGAGCTCCTTGGATCTAGAGAATCTCTCTCTAGAATGTGGGAGAGAGGAGAGGATAGATAAGCTCCATGAATAGTGTTTGGAAAATACCCCTCCTCTTCTATTTATAGTGCTCAATTAAAATACCCGGTATCGCCTCGCTGGCCCCGAATACTTAACGCACTATTAACGACATTTTATGACTACTAAACTGAGCCATAAATATTATTATCATTCACTTGTAATATATTAAAATATATTACATGATAATAATTTATTCATTAACCCGACTCGTTGCTCCGATAAATATTAATTGAACCTTGAATAATTTAATATTTGTCAATTAATATTTTTTCATGTATTTACTTAAAACTTGTAAATAAATTTAATAAATAAATTCAATACTCATTATTCTAACCTCGAATAATATGAATTCATTTATCACATTGGTGATCGTTTCACTTTGGACAATTCCCGGACCCCTGTGGTGGGGCCCACTATGTCCAATACTCCTATTCAACTGAATAGGGTAGATTATTGAATACGCTATTGTGTGTGACCCTCTAGGTCCTTATTTCGATAGCTGTGAATAGTATTCATAGACCAAGAGTGGGATCTATCAACCCATCATGGCCCATGAAGAAATAATTATTGTCACAGCAGCGACAACCAACCTACGAACATGGACTGTGTAATATAATCTCTTTGTTTATAATATCTCATAAAGTAGGACGCACTCTCGTGTCATCGCCCTTTGCTTTCTTTATTGTTTGTTGATGTAACTGGATGGATTTACCCTCGACTATCATGGCCATGGTCTTATAAAGGTACTTCCATCCATATCAACATGGTCAGAGATATATTACTTCCATAACCTGGAAGCAACAAATCCTTTCTTGACCATTCAACCAATGACATGCCACCAACGACGCACCCGATACAAACTACCTCGCCACGACTTCATCTCCATGGTTTTCGTCTTGCATCAAAGTACGTAATCAAGTGACATACATTGATAATGATCTCAAGTCAGGAGAACATTACACATGATCATAGATAGTAACGTCCAATGACACCCAAAACATGTGGAGTTCCTATTGGCGGGTCAGTCCTCATGATCTCACTACTAGAGATCACCAAGTGCGAACTTCATGAGAAGAAGTCTCAATGCTTATGATCCCCCAGCACCTGATGGTCAGACATCTACTATATCCAATTAGTAAGATGTATCTAGACCATAGAACATATATTTAAGATTAATGTCATAGTATCTAGGGGTTCTCATTATAGCCTGGGATCTGCTATAACCTTTTGATATGACAATTAATATTTGGATATTACCATTTATATAGTGGACGCAGAAAAATCTACACTATAATGGTAAGATGACATCATGAATTGTTATTGTATACATGATATGGTAATCAAAAGCACTGAATAGTTGGGTCTAGGGCACCCACTATTTCAACAATAATGTACAAGAAGAAAAAAATGGATTTTTATTTGAAGAGAAATAAACAAACAAAATAATGAAATAAAAATTTCATTGAACCATAGATTACCTCCCATGTAGCACTAGATTTATTATCCCATACCATAATTTCTTAAAAATCTATCCATGATCACTAGGTGGGTGTGGTTTCCAAACATGGAACCACTACATGTTGACAGACCAAATTTTTCTAAATGAAAAATAAATTCTTTGGGATTCTAAAAATATATAAAAATAACTCAATCCCTTAGAAAGTAAAAAAATACCCTTGAAACACCCCTTTATAGAGCTAAATGGTATGTTGTCCACATTAGATTTTTTCTAGAACATAAAGGGGAATCCTAATATAGGGTGTTTCAAGGGGTTAGGAAAGATTTCCTAAACTATCCTCCTCATTAGATAATAATAAATCACCAAAAACAACACTATACATGGATTATTTTTGAAGGAAATATTCAATAAATGGTTATAAAATTACATTACAAACAATTTTTACAACATTTTATGATATTTATGAATCCTCTTCTACTTTTATCTTAGCTTCAAGATCAACTACCCTTGTCTCAAGTTCGATATTCAATAGAGTTTTATGTTTTGAAAATAAATATGAGAGTTTTATTTAAACCTATATCATAATAAAATTCATAAAAGGTTGGTTGGTATCAATATTTCCAGGCTTTAGAGGTGTGGGATTTTCTACCATAGTAAGATCGCTTATCTTAACCTATCCAAATTCATGTTTGAGAACAATTTTACCAACATGATTTTCTAAATCTTAAAATTCACTTTCAATTACTTGAATAATATCATAATTATATATCTTAAATGATTTTTTCACATAAATGACTTAATTTAAAGTTAAATTCCATTTAATTTCCATTCATGCTTTGTTTTTGGGGTTTTCCAAGCTTTTATGGAGGAATGGGTGAGTTTTCATGAAGTGGGTCAAACCCTGAGCTCAATTCCAGATTTAAAAATAAATTTTGATTCCTTTATACCTCCTTCATTTTTCAACATTTTTCATCCATTAAAATTTCTAATTATCATACCTTGACCTATTAACACGACCATATTAATTTGGACCATTTAGGAATCCATAATCATGGTGGATATGGGTTTTTATTTAAGAGATTGGGCCTGTCCGAAAGCTCATTTTCTGCATTAAAAATAAATTTTAATTCTTTAATATCTCCTTCAATATTTACGTTTTGTCAGTGATTCAAACTCTCACCCGAGACCACTTACCAAAGGCGAGCCCCCATTTTCTGCTACCACAATTTGGAGCTTAATATAATTGATAAATTGTTCAAAATTCTCTCAATTTCATAAATCGCCCAGATTTGGAGAGGTAAATTGATCCTTTCATAACTCCTTCTATTTTTACTATTTTTCTCCCATTATAGTTCATACATGATCTCCTAATAATTTTTCAAACCTCCCTTGAATGGTTGGATGTTTTAAAATTCAGATACTGTTGGATTTTGGGTCGTTTTATTCAAGATTCTTTTAAGTAAGTGTTTCTCTCTTCAATTTCTTCATTCTCCTTAGGGTTTCCTCCCTCTTTCATTGTGTTTTAAAATTTCCAGAAGTTAGGTTTCTAACCAATGGTTTGATTTGATGTCTTTTTTGTTAAATATTTTGGTCTAGGGATGGATTTATCTTCCTTGTGATGCGGCGGTGGTGAGGTTGATGTTTCGCACAAAGTTTTGAGGGATTCGACACTTTCAGTAGGTGGTTCCATGTGTAAACAATTATTGATGAGTTATATTTCTGTATTTACTCATTTTTCATATTACTCATATCTTTGGTGTGGTGTGAAAACTTTTTATGATTGATTTGGTTAAGTGTTTAATTTTATAGTTTCATTTTAACTTGAAATTGAGTGTTTTCATGTGTTACTCGTGGGGTATTATTGGGGTGTATTTTATAACATATGGAATTGGTTTATTAAATCTAGTTTGGCCTACTAATTATGGTTCGGTAATGTATTAGTGTCATGTGGGACTAAAAAGAGGGTTTTTTAATAGGTTTTATGTGTAAAACATTGATATACTTCTTGAGAGCATTTTTTGAAAATGTGTGTTTTCATTTGGATCTTTTGTAGTATTATTCAAGGTGATTTTATAAAACTTGAAAGTGGTTTTATAAATGTCTCTAGGGCTTCCAATTCTGTTTTGGATAGGAATTGGTATGGTTTTTGGTCTTAAATGGGGGTTTTGAAATGGGTTTTGTGTGCAAGACATATTTACACCACTTGGGTTCTTTTTATAAAAATTGTAAATGTTTTAGTTGGTTAAAAAAAGTTGAAAAAGTGTGCATATGTACTGTTTGGTATGTTTTTTCACCTATTAAGGGGTTTTGAAAGGTGAAGTGATGTTTTAATATGTCAAACATTTTTAGAATTTTTTGTAAATTTCTGAAATGTTTTATTAAATTGTGATGTTGGAGCGAAACTTGTTTGTGGGTTGTTTCGTGTAAGTTTGATGATAAAATGATTTTGAAGGTAAAAAGGGTACTATGTAACAAGTTAGTGGGATTTTATGAGTTTTCTAATATATTGTAATGGTTTTATAAAAAAATTTAATGTATTTTAGGAAGTGTTAAAGAAATGTGAAAAGTGTTGTGGGCTATTTTGGTATGAGCCGGATTTCAAAATCAATTTGAATGAAAAGTGGACTTTTGTGACTTGTTTTGTATACATGTGGGATGTTTGGTGAATTTATGATATGTAAATGATATTTTCATGTGAAATTTATATTCATTGACTTGTTGAACTTGTTTGATCACAAAGGGAAAACCCAGGTATCAAGGTGTGTGGATGTGTACTAGTATGCTAGTGAATCTGTGGTATTTGGCCTCAGTTTCACTTAGCAAGATTGACGCATAAAACTCTAACTAAACTATTATGATTATTATTGTGGACCGCTAGGTTATGGGTATGTTCCCTATTAGTGGATCTTTCATGAGAACGAATATTTGTGATGTTTACTCTCACCGAGATACGAGGTACCTCGGACCCACATCTAGCTAGTGCCTAGAGGTTATTTCCCATTGCTTGTGCTCACTAGATATTTTGTGCTTACCATCGGCAAACAATATGAGTGTCTGGAAAATTTAGTATCTTTTGTATTTATTTTAAAAGTTATTGTTCTTTAAATTATCCCACTTGAAAACTATTTTTATTTAATGTTGCATCTTTTTGAAATTGTAACTAGCATTTCATGTTTTTGAAAACTTGCATGATTTTCATCATTAAATGTTTATCACATGGAATATATTAGTGGTGGTATCCTATTGGTCTTTGGATCACACCATACTTACACCCCTGGGTGTAAGTAGACTTGGTTATTTTTTTGTCACAGGTTGGGTACAGTTTTTAGTTCCAGTGGTTCGGGTTTCTAGCAGGTCCTTGGTGGTGAAGTATTGTGGAGATGGCTTGAGGGCATTGCCCCTTTCCATGAGGTTTCTTGGGATGTTCTATTTTGGTTTTGTACCTTTTTTATATTCTTTTTGATTTGTTTTAAAATATGTAATTGATTTATGACTTTTTGTAAAAGATTGTTTGGATTGAAAAATCCAGATTCTTTTTATTGGATTCTTTTATTGTTTTAAGTTTATAAACTCGAGTAAATCATTCCCAATTTTCATTTTATGATACCCAAGCACGTGTGCCATCCCATGTGGATCGGGAATCCTTTTTGGGACTTGTTGTAAGCTGGGTCGAGTTCCGGTTTTGATGGCAACCAGATTCATTTCGTGACAAAATGGTATTAGAGGAGGTTCAGGTTAACTCTTTGGGTCATGTTATTTGGGGAAGAGTCGGGATAGTATAGAGTTAGGATTGTTGGGACTTGGAATTCCAGTTATGGGTAGTGTGTATGATCACCACACCTCATGATGGGATTCAATTTTCCAAGATAATTCAGGATTTATCTAAGTCCTTTGGTTTTCTTGGTTCAATGATGATTAGGGGAAATGAAAAGAGAGTTGGGTTAATGGTCTTAGTGAGCTCGTAGGGCCTATAAATCCATGAGGATCCAAGGATATTTCCTAGAACACTCTATGTGATAGTGAAGTGATTGGAATATGGCCTCCAACCGTATGTCTAAGTCACCCACTGAAACTAGTTTCATATCGCATTGTTTTGTGCTTTAGTTTGGAAAACTTGGCACTTTGGTTTTAAGAAGCATAAAGATTTTTTGAAATGATTCTCAAATAAAGAGGGAATGGTTTGATTTATGAAATGGTGGAACTGAATTTTTAGAATTTTTTTGAAATGGAAAATTTTGTGCTTACACCTATTTTGAAAGCAGGAGCTATATTGAAGTTGGTTTTGAAAAGTGTTTCAAATAGAGTTTTCTAAATAATAAAAGTGTGTTTTAATGGGATGAGATGTTTTGAAATTGATGTGAATATCTATAAAGTGAGTTATTTTCTAAATGGTTGTGTCTTTCTGAAAATATTTGTAAGATTTGAATTGTGATTTTGATCTTGTGGTTAGCAGTTTTGAGAACAAGGATGTGTTGGTTGACTGTTTTGGTTTTGAAAAGTGGAAAGATTTTTTTGTTTTAACCTTTGGTATTTTTGTGAAAAACCATATGCATGGGGTTATATGGGATGATAGATGGTTTATGTAATGACTGGATGAGTGTCAGGATGGATATGAGGAGGGTTCTCAGTGTGGCACAGAAACATGCATGTACAAGGCTCATGAGGTACCATTGGTTGATACGCTAACCGTTGAACCATTTGTTTTCAAGAAATGTTTTTAAATAAAAACATTATGTCTTTATGAATTGTTTGGGATGGATTATATTATGTTTTTTTTGAAAATTTTGATGGTGTGGGATGTTTTGAGTCGAAGAACCCCTCCTGTTTGAATTGTGTTTTGGGTTTATGTTTGGTCGGTAAGCTGGGTAGAAGGACCGGTTAGTAGTCTCCTATGAGATATGTTTCGGGACACCTTTATGATGGTTCCCTTCATGTGTTTGGATCTGGTTTATGGCTTTTTTTGACCAATGGAACAGCTTGGTTGGGTCCTTGGGTTCTCTCATTGGATAATGTACGCCCCCATTAAGGGTTAATGCATAACTGAAGTGTAACCCGGATTGTTTTGCCATTGGATAATCCTCCTGTTGATAAACATAAGGAATATTTTATCGATCTTTGTTGATTGAGTCTACACCCATTCCTTTCTTTTATTTTTATATCATCTTGTAGCGAGAGAGTGCTTGTGGAAGTTTTAAAGAGACCTTAGTTTCTTAAGTTTCCTAATTCGTTGAAACTGGAAGTGTTTTAGGGTTGTTAGTGGGGATGAGTGTCTCTATGGTGTCTAAGAGGGACTCTGGGTTCTTCACAGTTTCTTTGAAGTATGAGTTCATGTTAAACCAATAGTGTGGTAAATATGGTCATGATAGGATATTGTGGCCACTTTCTAGAATTGTGTGTTGTTTGGGGATGTTGTATAAGGTTCCTCTCCATGCATTGTTTATATCAGTCGCAATGGTTATGTTTGGTGATGCCTTATGACTCCATGTGCTCGATTGACCGTAAAGGTGAAAGTTGGGCAATCATCTGAGAGTCTCTATTATGTTTGGAGAATGTTTCCCTTGTAAAAACATAAAAATATTCCATTTTAGAGGAAGGTGAGTATAGGTGTTCTTTACTTATATTGTTTCTCACCCTAACAAAAAAGGTGTGATGTGTGTGTATCTTCTATGCCCTTGTTTCAGTGAAATATCAGGTTAGGGTAAAGTGAGTTTGGAATGAGTTGCGTCTTGGAAAACTTATCGGGGATTGTGGTGTAGTTTTTGGTTTCACCGAATGAATAATTCTCATTCAGGGGGTTTCCAAAGCCTAACTGTGAGGCCGAAGATGCTTCAATCATTTGAGCTCCAGCCATAGGTCTTGGAGAGAAGATGACTCATAGTCAGGGGAAATCACAGGTTTGTTTAAACCCTTGTACAAAGTCTTATCCTTAGTATGAAAGATAGGAAGAGTTTAAACCTATGGTGTCATCATCTTTCTTCTTTTGTTCTTGTTTTATGGAAATAGGTGGAGGGCCTTGTACCCATGTCATCCCCCAATGTTATTCCCTCCCCCTTTGTTTTCCATTGAGTCTTTGGAGAAAGGTTTAAAGTTTGGCTAGATAGGTTGAGCAAATGTTTTGTGCTTAGTTTGTAGTGACCATGCCCCATAAAACCATGTAAATAGAAGGATCCCTATTTTTAGTGCATGGTTTCCCAAACCGTGCAGACTAACCATGTGGTCATCCCAACTCTTTATATTTTGGGGTCTTTCTATACTGGCTCGTGCTGGTCCGTTAAGAAGGTTGGTTCTTCTGGTGGGGAGACCCACTATGACTCTTATATAAGTTATTTTGTAAATTTCTGATGGAATTATACCCTTTTTACCAGGGAGTCCATTTAGGGATCCCCCTGTTAGTGTCATGATTCTATCTTGGGAAAAAATATAGGTTGTCACTTATGGTGGGGAGCCTATTGTTGTTCCCTCGTACCAGTAACTCAGAATTATCCACGGTCTTGGCTTGGAAGTAGGTAGTATCATTCGGAGCTATCAAGCTACCTACATCTTCTTTGGGTAAATGTTGATATTGGAGAGTTCCCAATGGTTTAGTTATAGAAAGGTAAGTGTAACCTTGTTCGATGTTGTTGTTCGTTTGGGTGAATTGATTGAGTCTTGTTCGGATAGTGTTTAAGGAGTTTTATTTTGGGATAAAGTATGAATGTGATTGATCATTATAGGAAAATGGTGTAAGTTTTGGTTTTTGGAGTAATAATTCATCAATTGATCACTGGAGGTGTTTTGGCCTTTGAGGGTGAAACCTGGCAAGGGAGTACCTCTTGGTTTCTCAGTTGGGTTTGGTTGTTGTTTTGGACTTGATGTGACTTTCTGGGATGGAAAGTTTTCATGGTGGGAATAATTGACACATACATGACTTATTTTAAAGTTAAATTCAATTTAATTTCCATTCATGCTTTGTTTTTGGGTTTTTCCAAGCTTTTATGGAGGAATGGGTGAGTTTTCATGAATTGGGCCTAATTGTGAGCCCAATTCCAGATTTAAAAATAAATATTGATTCCTTTATAACTCCTTAATTTTTCAACATTTTTCATCCATTAAAATTCCTAATTTTCATCCCCTGACCTATTAACACCACAATATTAATTTAGACCATTTAAGAATCCATAATCATGGTGGATATGCGTTTTTATTTAGGATATTGGGTCAGCTCGAAAGCCCATTTTATGCATTAAAAATAAATTTTAATTATTTAATATCACCTTCAATATTTACGTTTTTTTAGTGATTCTAACTCTCACCCAAGACCACTTACCTAAGGAGCTCCACCATTCTCTCCTCCCACAATTCGGAGCTCAATAGAATCGCTAAATTGGTAGAAATTGCTCTGGATTTCAGAAATCGCCCATATTTGGAGAGGTAAATTGATCCCTTCATAAATCCTTATATTTTTACTCTTTTTCCCCCATTCCAGTTCCTACATGATTTCCTCATAATTTTTAAAACCTCCCTTTAATGGTTGGATGTTTTCAAATTCAGATACTGGTGGATTTTGGGGTCTTTTATTCAAGATTGTTTTGAGTAAGTGTTTCTCTTTTCAATTTCTTCCTTCTCCTTAGGGTTTCATCCCTCTTTCATTATGTTCTAAAATGTACAGAAGTTATAGTTATAACCTATGGTTTGATTTGGTGTTTTTTTGGTTAAATATTGTGGTCTAGCACTGTATTTATCTTCCTTGTGATGCAGCGGTGGTGCAGTTGATGTTTCGCACCAAGTTTTGAGGGATTCGACACTTTTGGTAGGTGGTTCCATGTGTAAAAAATTATTGATGAGTTATCATGCTGTATTTACTCATTTTTCATATTCCTAATATGTTGGGTGTGGCATGAAAACTGTTTATGATTCATTTGGTTAAGTGTTTAATTTTATAGTTGCATTTTAACTTGAAATTGGGTGTTTTTATGTGTTACTTGTGGGGTATTATTTGGGTGTATTTTATAACATATAGAATTGGTTTAATAAATATTGTTTGGCCTGAAAATTATGGTTTGGTAATGTATTAGTGTCATGTGGGCCTAAAAATATGGTTTTTTAATAGGTTTTATGTGTAAAATATTGGTATACTTCTTGAGAGCATTTTATGAAAATGTGTGTTTCCATTTGGATCTTTTGCAGTATTATTCAAGGTCATTTTATAAAACTTGAAAGTGGTTTTAGAAATGTATCTAGGGATTCCAATTCTGTGTTGGATAGGAATTGGTATGGTTTTTGGTCTTAAATGGGGGTTTTGAAATGGGTTTTGTGTGCAAGACATATTTACACCACTTGGGTTCTTTTTATAAAAATTGTAAGTTTTTTAGTTGGTTAAACAAAGTGAAAAAACTGTACATATGTAATGTTTGGTATGTGTGTTCACATATTAAGGGGTTTTGAAAGGTGAAGTGATGTTTTAATATGTCAAACATTATTAGAATGTTTTTTAAATTTCTGAAATGTTTTATTAAATTGTGATGTTGGAGCGAAACATGTTTTTGGGTTATTTCGTGTAAGTTTGATGATAAAATGATTTTGAAGGTAAAAAGGGTATTATGTAACAAGTGAGTGGGATTTTATGAGAGTTTTAATATATTTTAATGGTTTTATAAAATTGTTTAATGTATTCGAGGAAGTTTTAAAGAAATTTGAAAAGTGTTGTGGGCTATTTTGGTTTGAGTCGGATTTCAAAATCAATTTGAATGAAAAGTGGACTTTTGTGACTTGTGTTGTATACATGTGGGATGTTTGGAGAATTTATGATATGGAAATGATATTTTCATTTGAAAGGTATATTCATTGACTTGTTGAACTTGTTTGAGAACAAAGGTAAAACCCAGGTATCTAGGTGGGCGGACGTGTGCTAGTATACTAGAGAATTTGTGGGGTTTGGCCTCAGTTTCACTTAGCAAGATTGACGCTTACAACTCTAACTAAACTATTATGATTATTATTTGGGGCCAATAGGTTATGGGTATTTCCCCTACTAGTGTCTCATGCATGAGAACAGATATTTGTGATGGTTACTCTCACCAAGATACGAGGTACCTCGTACCCACAGCTAGCTAGTGCCTGGGGGTTATTTCCCATTGTTTGTGCTCACTAGATATTTTGTGCTTACCGTAGGCATACGGTAGGAGTGGATGTAAAATTCAGTATCTTTAGTATTTATTTTAAAATTGATTATTCTTTAAATTATCCTACTTGAAAACTGTTTTTATTTAATGTTTCATCTTTTAGAAATTGTAACTATCATTTCATGTTTTTGAGAACTTACATGCTTTTAGTCATTAAATGTTTATTACATGGAATATATTAGTGGTGGTATCCTATTGGGCTTTTTCTCACACCCTAATTACACCCTTGGGTGTAAGTAGACTTGGTTTTTTTTTTGTCGCAGGTTGGGTATATTTTTTAGTTCCAGTGGTTCGGGTTTCTAGCAGGTCCTTGGTGGTGAAGTCTTGTGGAGATGGCTTGAGGTCGGTGCCCCTTGCCATGAGGGTTCTTGGTATATTCAATTTTTGTTTTGTACCTTTGTTATAGTCTTGTTGAGTTGTTTTAAAATATGTAATTCAGTTCGGATTTTTTGTAAAATATTGTCTGGATTGATAAATCCAGATTCATTTTATTGGATTCTTTTGTTGTTTTAAGTTTATAAACTCAGGTAAATCATTCCCAATTTTCATTTTATGATACCCAGGCACTTATGCCAGCTTGTTGGGATTGGTAATTCCCTTTGGTCCTTGTTGAGGTCTGGTTTGAGTGCCGGTTTTGATGGCGACTAGATTCGGTTCGTGACAGAGTTGGTCAATTTATCACTTTTTCACAAATCGATTTTTTTCTTGAGATTCTATTCTAGAATTCAGAAATTTCAACTTTTAGACATTAAAAAAATGTTTACCCTTCATTTATCACATTTTCCAAGTGTATATCATTCAAATAATACAAATATGAGAATTTATTCTTATCCTTTATAGCCAATTCATCAAAATTTTCCCACAAATCTTCATCATTGTGATAAAATAAAAAACCCATGTGATTTTTTTCCAAATAAAATTTCTCTTCATCATTAAATCCTTTAAAAACACTTTAATAGTGTTATTATATTAAATCTAGTATGGGGGAATTGAACTCTTAAATCATTTAACATATTCTAAGAATCACCAAATCTCTCTTTATATTCTTTAATAAAGTTGGAAATCAATTACATAATGTGATTATGTATCTGGCTAGATATTATATTTATTTTTAAATTTCATATATGTGTTTTAATAATAATATTTCTCTCCAAAAATATGTTTTAGGAAAAACAACATATAAAAAGGAATTGAAACATAAAATTTTCATAAGCAACTAATTCTTTTATATTTTTAATTTTTTTGTTAAGTTTTTTTAACCTTAAGACACTCAGTGCATGCCTTCCCTGAAACGATGCAAAAAATTGATATAGGTATGGTCATTAATGCACCGGTCAAATTAAATTTTATATCTCCTACTCACATTAGGATATTGACAAGTAGATTTGAACTCAAGGTAAGGCTGGTGAAACATTCTAAGACATATTTAATGATCCAATATACTGAAAATAGTGGGAAATAGTATTGGATGAATTTTTATATTTTTTATTAAATAAAAAACAAATATGAAAGAAAAAATAATAATATGCGCAAGAAAGAAATTAAGAGAAGAAGATGATCATGGTAAGTAAAAAAAACAATATATAAGGGGAATTTAAATTGTTTGGTTAAAATAATTTCTTCATTCATGGAAAATTAATTGCATAAGAAACATCATAATTTATAGGAAAAATATCCCTCACCAATATCTAAATTTAGTAAAAGGATGATTCTTATGTTGCATTTGGTGTCCAAGGAACAACTGTTTGTACTTTGATTACATGTATATTCAATGTATTGAATATTAATAAAATTACTTATTACGTATTGTTTTTTATTATGCATGAATCTAATGTAATAATTACCTAGAGTATACATTACATTGATAAGGTCATATAAGTTCCCCACTATGATGAGAACCTTGATTTTCTATGATGATATTATTAAATAATGTTCTATGGTTTGATAACATACTATGATGAGATACATGGTATATAGACTATCAGGTGTGATTACTCATAAGTAGGTGAGTCTTCTTCTCATAAAGTTCACACTTGGTAATATCCAAGGTGGTAGATTATGAGATAAGATCCGTTAGTAGGAATTTCGCATGTTTTAGTGTCATCAGATATTCATATCTATGGGGGAGGTAGATCTACGAATAGCCAATGGAGCTAAACTAGTTTTCATAGCTATCGGGGACTAACCACCTCACATTGTTAACCGAAATGATATTGGTTTTAAAGGGTTGTTATTATGTGCCTTCAGTTACCAAAAACAGTATTTCTGTATCCATACTAGATACAGATGGATTTATTTTCAAATTGGGGAATAAATGTTGCTTCTTTTATAAAGATATCATTTTTATGGTAAGTTTTTTTAAAATAATGGCCTTTATGTATTGGTTTACACAAACCAACTAATGAAAATTGATAGTAATGTTACTTAATATGACTCATACCACACCTAACTTTGGCATCACCAGCTAGGTCATGTAAACAAAAAGTTCTTGACTAAATTACATCAAGATGGATATTTTTATTATTTTGAAGTGAAACCACTTGGTGTATGTCATGAATGTTTACAAGGGAAAATGAACAAAACCCCATTTAGTGTGAGAGGTTAAAAAGATAAATAGATTATTGAATTAGTTCATACCGATGTGTGTAGACCATTTCCTATTGAAGTAAGGGTTCAGTACTCATACTTCATAACTTTTACTAATGATTTTAGTAAATATGGATATGTATACTTAATGAGGTATAAGTCAAATTCTTTTGATAAATTCATGGAATACAAGAATGAAGTTGAGAACCATCTTGGTAAGAAGATTAAGAAACTCTATTCAGGTCGTGGCAGAGAATATCATAATCAATACTTCATTGATTATTTATGGGAGTTCGGGATATTATCTCAACTCAAACCTCCTTATATTCCTTAGTGGAATGGTGTAAGAAAAAGTAGGAACCACAAATTATTGTATTGGGTGAGATCAATGATGATTCATGTGAGTATTCCATTATCCTTTTGGGGATACATGTTACAAACAACATCATATATACTAAAATGAGTTCCACCTAAATAAAAAGATGCCATACCATACCAATTATAGAATGGAACTAAACTTATGTTGTATTACTTACATGTGTGAAGTTTAGAATAATTTTTTAAGGCCTATTCAGCTAACAATCTTGCACCTCAAGTCACAGTGTATCTTTATAGGATATCCTAAAGAAACAAAGAGATACTGCCTATACAATCCTTCTGAAAAAAATGTTGTGGTTGATAGATGTCCCACATTTCTTGAGGACGATTATACCTCTAAAAGAGATAGTGGTAGTGATATATAATTTAATGAATTCTAGGCTCAACATACATGAGAGTTGGCACAGGAAAAAGTTCCAAAAATCCCCATGGAAGAAGAAATTATTCCAAAGACCCAATTACTGTATAGGAATAGTAGAGAGGTTAGAGAACCAGAATGATATAGTTTTATAGTCACTAAGGATGGGGAATAATTATTAGTTGATAATAATGATCCTATAACATATAATGAAGTAGTAAGTGGAACAGTTGTTTCCAAGTGAAAAGAGTCAATGAATTCTAAAATGAATTCCATGTACCAAAACCAAGTCTAGATTTTGCTAGACCCTCTAGTAGATGTAAATCTCATTGTTTACAAATGGGTATTCAAGAAGAAACTTGACATGGAAGGAAAATCCAGTACCTATAAGGCACGACTAGTTACAAAAGTGTTTAAACAGTATCAAGGCATTGACTATGATGAAACCTTTTCACCAGTTACAATTATTTAATCCATTAGAATTATACTTTCCATTTAATCTTTCCATGATTATAAGATTTGGAAAATGGATGTCAAAACAACCTTCCTTAATATGAACCTTTAGAAATATGTCTATATGGAACAACCTAGAGGGTTTGTGACTCCAAAAGATTCCAACAAGGTATTCAAGTTGAAAAGATCCATTTATGGATTAAATAAATCATCCAGGTCATGAAACATCAGTTTTGATGAAGTTATAATGGAATTTGGTTTCATAAAGAATAGATGTGAGTTGTGTGTCTATAAATGGTTTAGTAGGAGTGCATTTAATTTCTTAATAGTATATTTTGATGACATATTACTCATTGGAAATGAAATATTTGTATTATAGTATATTAAGGAGTGGTTAAATAAATGATTCTCTATGAAGTACTTGGGAGAGGTATTATATATTCTTGGGATCAAGATCCATCATGATATATCCAAGAGGTTTCTCAACTTAATACAAAGTACATATATTGACAAGATACTGAAGAGATTCAGTATGGAAAAATCTAAAAGGAGATTGTTTCCATCATCACATGGAATTCATCTTTTTAGGAAAATGTGTCCCCAAACACAGAGGAAAGAAATAGAATGAATAGGATTCCATATGCATCGGTGATTGGGTCAGTCATGTATGTTATTCTATGAACTAGGCTATATGTCGCCTATGCATTAAGTGTGGTAGGAAGATATCAAGTTGATCCAGGTAACCACCATTAGATGATATTCAAGACTATCCTTAAGTATCTGAGGCATACTAATGATATATTCCTAGTTTATGGAAGATATGACGAACTAGTAATCAGAGGATATAAAGATTTTAGTTTTTAAACTGATCAAAATGACATGAAGTCATGAACATGATTCATCTTCACTTTGAATGGAGGTTTTGTGAGATGTAAAATCTCAAAGAAGGATATGGTTATAGATTCTAAAATATATTCTGAGTGTATTTCAGATTTGTATGCATCTAAAGAATCATTATGGATGAAAAACTTCTTCCAAGATTTTGAACTGGTACCTATAAGTAAATATAATATCACACTTTATTGTGATAATATTGTTGCGGTGACTCTTAAAAAAGAGATAAGGCCACATAGGGATTTTTCTCAAAGAGGTGAAGTTTTAGTGAATATTATTTCCATAGAATAAAATATTTTGAACCCCTTGACTAAATCCTTGACTCAGTAGAAACATAATTATCATGTGAGGTCTAGCAGACTGAAAGTCCTAAGTAGTTGTCTCTAGTAAAAGTGGGAGTTTGTTGGAGTTGGTTTCCTAGGACCATATTTTTTTACTTTGATTACATGTATATTAAATTTATTTAATACTAATAGAAATAATTATTATGTATTTTTCTTTTTTATGTAGGAATATAATGTAATAATTTATTAATGTATACATCACATTAATAAGATCATAGCATTTCCCTACTATGATAATAACCCTGATGTGCTATAAAGATATTCTTAAATAATGTTATGTGGTTGAATAACATACTATGATGGGACACATAGTACATATATTTTCATGTGAGAGTAAATATAATCATATGAGGTTTCTTCTAATGAATTTTTCACTTGGTAATCTCAAAGATGAAATATTATTAGAATATACTCTATCGTAGGAATTCATCATGTTTTGGTGTCGTCGGATATTCCTATATATGAGCATGTGTGATGGTCCTCATACTTTAAGATTGTTACTAATGCATGTTACAACTCACATACGTAGATGTATTTTATAAACCATGATGATAATAGTTCATGGAGAATTTGGATATGTTGGGTACATCATGAGTGACATGTCATTAATGAATAAGTCAAGGAAGGATTTATCCCTTCCATACTTATGGAAGCTAATATCTTGTACCTTTAATTGGAATAACACCATCAAATTAAAATTCATGGTCATGGTGTAATGACGTGTTTATTTTAGATAATAAAAAAGAAATATTGAGTATATTGGTGACACAGATGTGCAACCTGGTTGATGATATATTATGATAAAGGGATTATATTACATAGTGATCATTTTTATGTGGTTGTTGATTTTGTAACATTAAGTTATTTATCTTGGATTCCTTAACCCATTTCTAAATGGTAATCTTGGAATTTATGAAATCCCATCTAATTCCAACTAGAAATAATCCTAGAGGGAAACATATTAAATATTTTTATTGATCTCGATTAAATTATGTTTGAGTTTAATTAATAGAATAAATTTTATTCTTAAGACTGGGGAATAATTTTATTCAAGTTATATTGATCTCATAAATTAAATAAATATTTATTCACCGGATTGTGAATAAAATATTTATTTTACTTATTAAATATTTTAATAAGTATTTATTCTCTAGATTGTGAATAAAATATTTATGTATGGATAAAATATTTATTCGGTTGTTAAATAAATACTTGAGAAGTTTTAATGGACCAAAATCGAGTCTGGTAACAAATATTAATTAACAAGAACATTACAAAATATTTTTTATTACGAAAGTAGGCACAATCCAAAAAATAATAATAATAATATAATTATTATTATGTGGTATGGAGTTTATTAAATTTAATAAATGTTATTTAATGATTAGTATGTAATTAAATAATATTTTAACTTAAATCATAACTCTATAAATAGATGGATATTTTTATTGTGTAGATTATCCAAAATTGAGAATTGAGAATTGTTGCACACAACAAATTCTCTCTTGAATCCTCCTTCTTTATCCCTCTCAAGAACAAGAAACTAAAGATATATTTCTTCAAGACCAAAGAATGAGTGATAATGAATTAACATGTAATGTACCCAACCTGGATTCCACTAATCAGTGCTCTGAGTCGGGTCATCACATGACCTCAAGCATGCCTCCCCATATACCAAAGGCTCCCAACTAGTAGTGAGGGTATAATAAATCACATGGGGATACTATACCCTCTTTATCATAATAAGACACAATAGATAACATAAAGAATAAAGGAAACAAAATAAGAAATAATAATAAACATTAATTACCAAAACTTCCCAAAACTAGGTACAAGACCACAACCAAATAGTAAATATTTCATGTCATGCCATACAATGTCAGGTGTAAAAGAAACCCAAAATAAAGAAAACTAAAGAATCCTCGGAATGGGTCCCAACTCCATGTTTGGATCCCTCATCCATACATATCACATGCCCAAGTCAACTTCCTAGAAAAGGGAATTTTCCCTTATCCTGACCTACAACCATGAAATATGTTGACATAACCCATAGAATCTAGAGAAAGGTGTGAGTAAAACATAGTAGGATGCATCATCCTTGAGCTCAACCTCATCAAAATTAATCACATGAGATGGGTCAGAGTGATACTCTTAAAGCTACATCACATGAAAAATATTGTGCATACCACTATGCTTTTTGTGTAATATCCAACCGGTACACTACTAATTTGATCCTCTCCACTACCTCAAATGGCGCCACATATATGGGAACCAACTTACCCTTCTTCTGAATCTAACGGTGACCCAGCCTTTCCAAAACCCAAATAAATACAAGATCACCCACCAAAAACTCAAGAGGTATATGACGTTGATCTACATATGAATTTTTCCTACTTTGAGTCATATCCATTCATTTTTAAATCAAATAAACATGTTCTGATGTCTCATTCATGAGACTCAGTCCCAATAACTCTAATTCTCTTATCTCCAACCAATATAATAGAGATCTACATGGCCTCCTATATAGGGCCTCATATGGTTCCATATGAATAATCACTTGGTAACTATTGTTATAAGTGAAATCAATAAGCACCAAGTACTTATAACAAGATCCAAAAAAATCTAGGGCACATGCCCTCAACATGTCCTCTAGAACATAAATGGTTTGCTTTGAATGCCTGTCCATTTGCGGGTGGGAATTCATACTCAAAAACACCTGGGTACCAAGATATTTCTTAAACCCTATTAGAAGCATGAAGTAAAATGCGGATTAGGGTCCAAAACTATATTCCTTAGAACCCCATGAAACTGCACTATCTCGCGAACATATAGCTCACCCAACTGTTCAATAGTGAAGGTCTCTCAAATCGGTAGGAAATTTACCACTTTGGTCCATTGATCCACAACTATCCAGATTTAATGATTCTTATGAGGAATCCTGGGAAGACTTACCAAAAAATACATCATCATGTCATCGGATTTCCATTACGGAATGGAAAAAGGATGAAAAAAACTCTCGGTCACTAATGCTCAGCCTTCACCCACTGACAGGTGTATCATCACGTCATGAAGCCTACGACCCCCTTCTTTATCCCTAGCCACCAATACTATTTATGAAGGTTGTGATATAGTTTTGTTGATCCAATATGCCCCCACCCACTTCAATGCAAGAAACTCTCACATAAACTCTTCATGCATATAAGTAGGCATGAAAACACAAGAATAAACCTAAACGATCTCATCGTCACCAACAGTCCAACCAGAAGGTGGATCCCCACCTTCAAGACTTTCCCTCAAATCCAATCACCCTGGATCCTCATACCACCTCTCCTTGATCCAGATTAGCAGGGTGGACTCAACTTCCAAGGATGAAAGGGTCATATGCTCTTGCCCATCCCGCACCTCCATATGCATCTTAGAAAACAATGCCATCATCCTCCACTCAGAACTGGATTCCTAAAGTACTTGGATTTGAGTATTTTGAAACAAATAATATACAACATTATTTCCCTTTCCTGTCATGTATACCAACTCAAAATTAAAGGATTTCATGTAATCAACCCATCTTCGATGTTGAAGATTCAAGTCACATTGGTAGAAGATATACTTAAGGATTTTATGATCAGTATACACAGTAAAATGATCTACCAACAAGTAATGACGCCAACACTTTAAGGAATAAACCACCACAACCAATTAAATATCATGCATAGGGTAATTTCATTCATGAAGAATTAATTTTCATGAACCATACACAACAAACTGATCATAATGCATCAAAACTTTTCCAATCCCAACAATAGATGCATCAAAAAACATAGTATACTCTTTACCTGGACCGGGAAGAATCAAAAAAGATGTAGTATTCAGCCTCTTATTTAACTCCTGTAAACCATTCTCATATGCCGAGTACCATTCAAACTTGATGTTGTTCTTAGTCAATACTAAGAGTGGTGCTTCCAAATGGGAAAAATACTTGATGAAACTTCTGTAATATCCTGCTAAACCAATAAAATATCAGATATTAGAAACATTGTTGGGCTACTCCTAAGATAAAAAATATTTCAATTTCTCTGGATCCACTGACACGCCTTCCTCAAAGATTATGTGAACCAAAAAAATCACCTTATCAATCCATAAATAAAATTTGGATATCTTGGAATATAGCATATGCTATTGCGGTATACTGAGGATAATGTCAAGATGTTTGGCATGATTATCAGGTTTCTTAGAGAACACCAATATGTCATCAACAAAGACAAATGAAAACTGATCCAGGTATGGGTGAAATATTTTAATCATTAGGGCCATAAATACTATTGGCACATTGGTTAAATATAACATCATTACAACAAACTCATAAAACCCATACCTGCCCCTGAAAGCAGTATGTGGTATGTCAAAAGGTCTCACCCTCATCTGGTGATACCCTAATCTCAAATCAATTTTTGAGAATACCGAATCACCCCTTAGCTGGTAAAAATGGTCATATATATGAGGAATAGTGTATCTATTATTAACTTTCATCTAGTTAAACTTCCTATAATTGACACAAAACTGCAAGGATCCATCAGAATTCTTGGAAAACAACACTAGAGATCCCCAAGGATAAATACATACCCGAATAAACCTTTTATTATTTAATTAATCTAACTAATTTTTATGTTCTTGGATTTCTGCCGATTCCATTCAATATGGAGGAATAGAATCTAGTTCTTCCCCCAGAAACAACTCTACCATTAACTCAACATCTATCTTAGGTGGTAGCCTAAAAAGTATTCATGAAATAAATCCTAAAACTGATCCACCATAGGAGGAAAGGAAATTTGTTCTATTCCCCCATCATCTAACATAAGACAAGCCACTTGGGTTTTGAGCTCATCCAACTGATGATTGACTGGCCCTCTATGGCCTACTTGGATATCTCATTCCCCGTGCTAAACATAAGTATTCCCCTCCAGATACAAGAACTTTACCTTATGTTGATAATAGTAAATATGATCTTGTTAAAACACTAGACAATCCATCCTCAATATCATATCAAAACCTAACATTTTGAGCATAAACATGTCTCATAAAAAGCAGTACCCACCAACCTCAAGGGAACACTCCTTACATTGATAGATATTTTCTACTCCACCCCCAATGGTGTTTCAATTGACATAAACCCACCTATATATTCCACCACTAGGCCCAACACACTCACAAACTGAGTGGATAAAATAGAATGTGAGACACCAGTATAAAATAAAGCACTAGTAAGCTTGGAATCTACAATAATCATACCATAAACTATTGATAGCCTAGCCTCTCCACCTCCAGGTGCTGGCTAAAATGCGTGAATCTGACCTGCCTCTACCCTGGGCCCTATTCTAGATTCTTAGCATTGTACTACCCTGCTAATATGGATGCTCTCATCTTAGAGTACCACATCCACCACATCAACTGGTATGTCCAGTAGAGCTCCAAATGCCTACCAGATATGGGGTAACTAGCCCTCTTCCTGCACTCTACACTTTCCTTGATCCCCCATCATTACCTAGTTTTTAAGTGTTCCTAAATAACCTCTACACATTCTCAATCCTTCCGCATGCTCGGCACTCAATTGTTGTTCAGGGGAACTGATCCCACATGTGTCCCAGCCTTCCACAATGATAGAAAAGCACATGGTCACCACCCTGAGATGCTGATCCTCTCTTCTAAGTACTCTTCATGGTAATTACCAGGTGAATATTTCCAAAATGATGCTTCCTATCCTCAAAAGTCACGCCATTGGTTCGTCCAACAGGAACCACATTCCCACCACCTGAAGCCTCTATTAAGTTTCCTTCTAAAATAAGGGCACATTTCACCACTCTTGAAAACCTATTTAAATGAAATATTTTCACCTGTTACTTAATATTATTCCTAATTCCATCTTGAAATCATCTATCTATAGTGGCATTATCTCTTACCAATGATAGAACAATGTGTTGCAAGTCTATGAAGTGGCCAGAATAATCTGTCACTAAAATGGTCTCCAAGTTCAACCTCATAAACTTTGTAGCCTTATCCTATCTCAAATCCTTTAAGTATAAATGTTCCATAAATGTTTCATAGAATTATTTCCATAACATACCATCAGTATGCTGAGTCTGGACTAGAATATCCCATAAGCACTTCACTGGTCCCTGCAACATATAAGTTTCCAACTTGAATCTCTTCTTAGGAAGAGTTTCCAAATTATCCAAAATCAACTGGATGAACCCTATCCAATACTATGATGCATCAGGTCCACCCTCTCTAGAAAAATTTAGAGGGTGCTGCAACTAAAACTCGCTGATCATATCAAACATACTTAGCATGACCCTCCCTGGGTCTCGTTCCATAATCTGTATAAACTGAGAAAATTTCTCAATGAATAAATCTTCTCCTCTATCACCCTAAACCACCATTATCTCTTCCCCCACCTCTCAAAGATCATTCATGGTGATATCCTCTTATCTCCTAGCTAGAACACGTTATGGTGGTGGCATTTCTATACAATTCTAAACACACATTTCATGACACTTAACATAAAACACCCATAGTTTGCACAAATAAGGCTCTCTATTATCCATAAACAACTCATCATGAATACACTATAAAATGGATATAAATATGTCTCTATCACTACCCTTATCCATACCCATTGTGCTTCATGGTCAACATGGGTTAAACAAACTCACACAACCACACGTCTTTTCATTTAACACCCATTTTATTTTTTCCACTTACATAATATAAATCTTTCTATCTTAGACATATTTTTATCTTTCCAACATGTCACAAAAATATTTAAACCATTTATGAATCTTCATTAGGTATTATTTATTTACCATTCTATTGCATTCCTTCCATTTACCCAACTCCATCATATTTATTAGGCACCAATTCTTTTAAATTTCAAGGAATGATAAATGCTTCATATCCCTCACATACCACATGTCTTTCCCGTGTGTTCCTGCCATGATGCATGCCACTTATATCTCTAAGTGACTAAAATGATGCATGAATGTACAACCCCATTCCATTATGACCGTGAGAAAAATATCACAAAATAGTCACATCACATATCAAGTGCATCACCTAGTGGTGAAATATCTTCCAACCGTAACAGTAAACATTTAAAACAAAAATTACCACCCTGTGAACTTGGGTTTTCCCCCATACATGGGTTACCTAATCCCAAGAACAAGCTCATTTATAGGACCTTGACACATTCTAACATCCCATATAACATTCCCAAATAATAAAAAATAGAAAAGGACCATATCTGATACCACTTTGTAGCATTCCCAACCCAGATGCCACTAACCGGTGCTTTGAGTCTGGTCACCACATGACCTCAGGCGTGCCTCCCCTTATGTCAAAGGCTGCTGACTAGTAGCGAGGGTCTAATAAATAATGTGGGGAGACTATACCCACTTTTTTCAGAGTAAGACACAATATATAATAGAATAAATAAAGGAAACATAATAATAAATAACAATAAACATACATTACCAACACTACCCAAAACTAGGTACAATCCCACACCCAAATAGTAAATATGTCATGTCATGCCATATAGTTCCAGGTGTAAAGGAAACCCAAAATAAAGAAAACTAAAGAATCCAAAAAATGGGTCCTAACTCAAAGTATGTATCCCTCATCCATGTATATACCATGCCCAAGTCAACTCCCTAGAAAAGGGCATCTATCCTTGTCCCGACCTGCAACCATGAAATCATCTCAGGTACCCAATGGTGGCCCGAGTAGGGTGTGAATACAAATCAATAGGCCACCACAAATAGTGTCTATAAAATATCCAGTCTAAACAAATAGTGTATATAAGTATAAAATTAAAATTATGGTAAAGAAAAGAATAATTAGGTACCATTTGTTAACAATATCAAATTATCTATTTTCATCATTATTTCCATGGGTTAGGCATTTAAATCATTTACACTATGGCCTATACCAGTCAATTACTATCATTAACCATCCTAGTGGGGCCCATGTCATGACTCCCCATGCCTTCTTTCAATAGGCCAGGGGCGGGGGATTAGCACTGAGAAGGCATATCACTGACATGTGAGGCCTTATCCTAAGTTACTTTACAAATGCACACATCTCCAAGCCTATATAATGCTGAAATGTAAAAACAACTGAACAACCATGCATGAATACATCTAAATTCCATGACCAGGGTACGATAAGAAGTAATGGAAAGTAAATAGGACTAAATATAATCCCACCACAAAGAGTCTGAAACACGAGTCTGACCTAAAATTAAAGGGACTACTGTCAGAAATTTGCAGGAACACACCTCTGTCTGTCTAGTCTCACTAAGCATCATCTGGTCCTAGTCTCTCTAGGACTTTGTGAAAAAGTTTGATTGTATTCACAATATATGAAAAGTGTAGGAAAATACTGTAACACCCCGAGATTTTATGAAAAAATATTCTTTTAATTTCATTGATGTCTTGTGTTGTACGATACACCAAAATTAGCTTGTACTATATGCAACACCGTATTAACTTGCATTATACGCAACACTATTCTTGGCTAGTGTTACACACAATTTCAAGTTTGTTTTGTGGGAATTATTCTACGCAAAATTAAGTATAGATTTTGTTTAATGTATAAATGAAATAAGTTTTTATTATGTTATACGCAACACCAAAGGGAGATTACACTACACGTAGCCCTGACTTGGCTAGCATCACACGCAATCACGACCTTCCTCAATAGTGTGTGTAGTACGCAATATCAGGATTCTCTAAACAACGATATATTGTTATAATATTATTATGAACTAGACTTTATGGATAGTATTAACTATATTTTGAATTTTATAACATTATTATTCATCTTACACATTTTCTAGAACATCTTGTGAGAACAAAATATACTTTTCAAGTAAAATAAGTATTTTTCAAAAAATGTAGTTTTGTCGCCTTTTGATGGCACACCCACTTTAAATCTAGTTTTTGACATGTTTATAAGTTAAATTTGAAAAAATAAAATTCTTATTTGGAATCAGGATATAAAAATTTACTTTGGATAAATTTTTCATATTATCCTGATAACTTTCATATTTTAATGAATAGTTAAAACACGCTATATTTTAATTAAAAACAACTTTTTTCATCACAATAATTTATATGGTTAGATTATCTTTTTAATTTGTTTTAAAGTGTAATTAGAATATATTTCTACCATTTAATCCAATGATGTTCATTTGAATTAATTTCACTTTGAAATTGCACGTAAAAAAGTGTCGATCTTTTGATAAATATTGTTTCTTAAAAACACACTATTTGTTTTGATAACGGAAATTAATTTTAAAATTAATTAATTCCACTTCTATGTTTTGAATTTGAAAAAATTGAAATCATTTTTGAATTCATAATATCAAATATATCTTAGGCTGGATTTTTGGTATTTTTCTGAAAAACATCAATTTTTGATGAATAGTGAAACCACTTAGTGGTGGTTAAAAAAACTGACTCTTTCATTTAAATAAAATTTTACCACTTCTATGAATTGAATTTAAAAAATCCGACATACATGGTCGTTATCAAGAAGTAAAATGTGGTTCAATAATATGAAAATAATTTTTGGTGAACAGTAACTTTTGACTTTTATTTACCGCGGTTAAAGGTAAATAGGGTAATTCAAGGTTAAAAGAATATTATAATAATTCAAAATTACCTTAACACTTGTCCTAACCTTATTGGATGAGTAGTGTCCAAACATGGGAATACTTGTGTTGATTTTAGGACCCCATTGAGCCACTTGGTAGTGATAATGACAATTTGGATTAATTAATTTAATGTAAAGACAAAATTGACATTAACAAATATCTTGTAGTAATTAATTTTTATAAGGGGGTATATAAATTATATTTTCGACTATAAATATTAATTATAATGATAAAAATATTTACAACATGATGGTATTTTTTAAACATCAAAAAAATTAAATTATTTATCACACAATAATGATGCAGTATTTACCTCATTTATAATTGATTTAAATAAATAAGATTATAATGATTAAAATATTATCCAAAACATGTCCAATTCTGATTGGATGATTTTATTTTGACCATGAGTCATCTTATCTTCATCCTTAATTATTTTTGGACCTTTTGAAACTGAAAATAAGTTTATAATAAAATAATATTTTCACACTTTCCAAAGGTGCCCCTCTCCTCCCTTATAAAAGGGAACCTCCTCCCTCTCCTCTTTACACAACTTTGAGCCTTAAAGATTGGCCAACACCTGGCCATTTCCCTTATCAAAATCCCTAGAAATATATTAGAGGTTTTGGTCTTCTCAAAATACCAGCTCTATTCCCTTAAGTGGAAGTTTAAAAGAGGAACGTCAAGGAAGAGGTAATTTCTTCTACCGATTCTTTCAAGTTTCTTCCTTCTTCTACTTCCTATTATTTAGTTTTTTCATTATAAAGTAATAACATTAGTATCACTAATATACTGATATGTTATTATAAATACTAAACAACCCCATTTCACCTTCTATCCATCCTACGGAAAATAAAATCACCGCGCGTGCGTACGTACGGAATACTGTCTCCACGTCGTGGTGTAATTAGTTTTTCCACCACCACCATACTTGGATGGGTATAATGGTGTAAAGAATAACTATATATGGTTATTATAAAATCATACTGATTATGAGATATTATTCACTCCAATTCTATTAAATAATTATGGGAATGATATCATCGTTCGTGCGTACGTACGGATTACCGTCTCCACAATGCGATGAGATTCATTCTCCATGTTAACCACTCAAGAATGATTATAAAGTATATATAATGAATAATAATGAAATATATGACATGATAAAGCTACTGTATTTATGTATGTATATATATATATATATTTTTCATCTACTTACTTTCATTCAAGTCAATAAAGAAAGGAAAACAACGTTCATGCGTACGTACGGCCTATCGTCTCCATGAATGGTGTATTTCATTTTATTTATCTATCTATTATATATATATATATATACTTAATATATATGATATATAAATCATGATTTAAATTCTTGAAGTAAGTAAATCATGATATAAGTAATAATAATATCAAGAACAAAAAGTCCAAACACGTATGATAAATAAAACGATTTTACCCAAAACGCTGCTTTAACATGGAATTTACAAAAAAACGGGTAATGTAAAGTCATAAGTGAACCATATATGATATAATAACAATAAATATGATTCTGTAATAAGTCAATGACATTATTTAAATCATTATACAGGAGGTTTGGATATGTACGAAGCATATCGGGCCTAAGGTAAGGGATAATTAGTCCAATCTCATTCTTATCCGAGATTGTTTATTCGTAAGTATTTACTTGGGTTATATTTTTCATCCATGTCCATAAAAATATTTTTCAAAAAGTGTTTAATATTCTTACATGTATGTTTAAATCCATGTTTACCCCTCTTTGACTTTTACTTTGTGTTATGGAAGGAATCTTTCTTTTGTTTACCATACGTGGTACTTTTTGACTTTTCTGTTAAAAGTACGAGGAGAATGTTTTTTTAACTTATACGGCATGAACGGATTTTTACAGTTTTATAACGCCTTATTTTCATGAATAATACTCTAAAATATTTCATTACCATTTTCAAAAAAATCCTTTTCTTTTAAAATTGCATTTCATTTTGTGAAAAGAAAATTATTTTGAAGAAGAAAGGATATTTTCATCAAGAATTCATTTCAAGTGTTTTATCAAAACCATTTTCCATATAAGATGACATTATTTCATATGTGTATGTTTCAAGTATAATGTATATATGATTTACATGTTTTCACTTTTCTTATGATGAAATGATATCCATTTATTTTATATGGATTATGTTATGATGGGATGATGTTTATGAAACCCATTTTATTATTTGGGTTATGATGAATGATTTATGTTTATGTTGTGACACACGTAATAATGATTTCATTATGAGATGGGTGGGACCTATATCTCCCTCCAATGCATTGTGTAAAGATTTATATCTCATGATATAGACATGGCTGGAACGACAAGTTAATCCAGTTCAGTGTTACAGGACTGGAACGAGGAGTGAACTCGATTCAGAAAGGGACTTTGTCCACTAAGATGGTCTTGGAAGCAATGCCTTGGCTACTATGGAAATCATATCATGTGATTAATGGTTTTCCACAATTACATGTTTTATTCCCATGCTATTTTATCATAATTGATTATCTATTATGATCTATGCCTTACGTACTACCATGTTTTATATCATTGCTCAAGATTTTGATGGTTAAACATTATGTTCATGTTTTTTTAAGTTCAAATGTATATGATTTGTTTTATTTTCTCCATGCTTACCCTTACTAAGAATTTGATCTCACCCTTTATATGTTTTCTTTTCCCCAGGATTTAAAGAAAGTTTTTAGTTAATAAAACAAAAAGGGGAAGATCTTTATGGGAGATGTTGAAGATCTTTCACCACGATTAGAAGATTATGTTCCGAGTTTCCAAATACACTAAACTATTATGGTCCTTGAGTGTTGGTTCTTGTTATGTATTAATTATTCTGAAAAAGTAATGTAATGTCCATGTATGTCAAGCTTGGGTCTCTATAGTTGGTATCAGAGGAAAGGTTTAGTTAACATTTGGAAACTAGGATGCGAAAACTTTAGTGAAATCCATAGAGATATTTATAAGGTATGTCTAGGGATATCCCTAAGGTTATATATAAGTATAGGTTATAGTCCTAGAATTATGGTAACAATCATAGAATTAAACCTAAGATCTTAGATATTTAAGGTACACCGCCTTTATTATGTTGTTTTTCTAGCATGATTTTTTCCTCTCACGCTATTCTTTTTGGGTTTTAGAAAATGGATGGAAACCAGAAGATTCATGTTAATGGAGAATATGATGGACAATGGAATGATATTCTTAAAGATCAAGAAAATGAAATGGGATTTGGAAGGCGAAACATCGTTATTATGCCTAATCAGCAATCTCATAATATGATCAATAATCTCAACTTTGGTAAGTTTCCTGACTCAGCTAATAAGAGAAAGATGGAGTTTTATGATGATCATAGTGGAAAGAAAGTTCAATTTCCCTCATGTAAATCATGTGGGAAGAGGCATCAAGTAGAATGTTTCAAAGGAACTGGAAGATGATTTGGGTGTGGAAAATAAGGACACAAAGCCAGTAATTGCAAAGGAAAAGGTTCAGTTAACACCATGGACAAGGATAATGGTATTGCTAAGACATCAACAATGGTTAAATGTTTTAAATGTGGAATGTACAGGCATTATGAAAACCAATGCCCTAAGGGACAGTATCATGAAGAGAATCATCATGGTTGTATGGGTAGTATTTATATTGGAGATAATTAAGAGACTACAAATGATATGTGAGATGAAATAATTGTTGAAGCTTGTTCAATAGTTTAAGAAGGTAGTGGAATGATTTATTTTTATCAAGAGTTATGTTTTATAGGTAATGATACTATGGAGTAAAGAAACATTTAAGTATTTTTACACTGTTGTTTTTCCTAAAGTATTTGAAAGTATATGGTATCGGTAACCATGAAAGGTTATTTAGATATTTTGGAAAGTAGATGATATGTGCATAATGAAGGGATAAGGAGATAATGAGATGTTTGACAGTATTCATGAGCTCATTACTGATATAAGGACAATGTGATATCATGGATTGAGTATATAGAAATTTTGGGATTTTGGTATGTAGAAAGAGTTAACTTTTGACAGCATTCATGTTTTCACTAAGGTTCAATGGGTATTCATTTTTAAAAAGAATACATGATTAAGGTATTCACATGTTTGGAATGTGACCAACAAGATATATCATATGATATATAGGTGATAAATTATGGTATTCACATGCTCGGTAGATGAAATTTCTAATAATTGTTTTCTTTATACTATAAGCTTAGACAAAAGTATTTTTGATAAGCCTAAATATTGGAATGAATTAAGTTAGACATAAGATAGTATTGTTTAAGGCTCAAAATGTTTTCGATATTATTGTAGGAATGTTATAATAATGTAGTTTTAGAAAAAGGGACAACCTACAGGACAGGCGAAAACCCATCGCGTCGGACAAGGCTGTGGGAATCGAACCCACAACCTAAGTGTGACAGGCCTTTATTGCCTACCAATGGCCTACAAGAAGACCCTGGTTAGTAGAAACTAGTTTTATTTTATTAAGCGGTATGATAGATGAAGTATAAGTCCATTTTAGGAACCATATACGATTGATCTCACCATAGATGAACTTATGTATATAACTTTTTCTAACCTTATGTTTGAGACAGATGGAATGACCTATCATTCTATCGCATGATCTCCTAACACTTCACGGAAGGCAAATTCAACTTCATTTCTTTAATAGATGAAGTGGAACTTTTTCAAGGCACAAACAACAGTGAGATTGTACCAAAATCAAGTAAGTATTTCTTCTAATTCAAAATTTTCAACTTTAGGGAAATGATATTGCAAGCCAAAAATGTTGTCATGGTGCTCTTATATCTGATGAATCAGATGGTACCTTAGATCATCACAAATTTATAGCTTGGTGATTTTTTTCTTTTTTATAGCCATGTTCTCTACCACTCTCCATCAGAACTTGACGGTTAGATTCCTCTTCCATATCCATATTTTAACCTATATTCTCTTAGGTGGAAACCCAGTGATGAGTTAATTTGGGTAACCATTACATTTCATACTTGAGTTTTTTAAATTAAGTTTTAGTATTCCTTTTTACGATGTGGGTTTCTATTAAAAAAACTTTCAAGTAGTAAACCATTTATAACCCCGATGAATTTCAAAGGCGAAATTCATTTTAAGGGGGGTAGAATGTAACACCCCGAGATTTTATGAAAAATATTCTTTTAATTTCATTGATGTCTTGTGTTGTATGCTACACCAAAATTATCTTGTACTATACGCAACACTGTATTAGCTTGCAGTATAGGCAACACTATTCTTGGCTAGTGTTACACACAATTTCAAGTTTTTTTGTGGGAATTATTCTACAAAACATTAAGTATAGATTTTTTTTTAATGTATAAATGAAATAAGTTTTGATTATGTAATACGCAACAACAAAGGTATCTTCTACTACACGCATCTCTGACTTGGCTAGCATCACACGCAATCGCGACCTTCCTCGATAGCGTGTGTAGTATGCAATACAGGGATTCTCTAAACAACGATATATTGTTATAATATTATTACGAACTAGCCTTTATGGATAGTATTAACTAAATTTTGAATGTTATAACATTATTATTCATCTTACACATTTTCTAGAACATCGTGTGAGAACAAAATATATTTTTTGAGTAAAATAAGTATTTTTCAAAAAATGCAGTTTTGCCACCTTTTGATGGCACGCCCACTTTAAATATAGTTTTTGACATGTTTATAAGTTCAATTTGACAAAATAAAATTCTTATTTGGAATCAAGATATAAAAATTTACTTTGGATAAATTTCTCATATTATTCTGATAACTTTCATATTTTAATGAACAGTAAAAACACGCTATATTTTAATTAAAAACAACTTTTTTCATCGCAATAATTTATATGGTTAGATTATCTTTTTAATTGCGTTTAAAGTGTAATTAGAATATATTTATACTATTTAATCCAATTATGTTCATTGGAATTAATTTCACTTTGAAATTGGACATAAACAAGTGTCGATCTTTTGATAGTTATTATTTCTTAAAAACACACTATTTGTTTTGATAACAGGAATTAATTTTAAAATTAATTAATGACACTTATATGTTTTTAATTTGGAAAAATTGACATCATTTTTGAATTCAGAATATCAAATATATATTTGGCTGAATTTTTGGTATTTTTCTGAAAAACATCAATTTTTGATGAATAGTGAAACCACTTAGTGGTGGTTAAAAAAACTGACTCTTTCATTTAAATGAAAATTTACCACTTTTGTGAATTTAATTTCAAAAATCCAACATACATGGTTGTTATCAATAAGTAAAATCTGGTTCCATAAGATGAAAATAATTTTTGGTGAACAGTAACTTTTGACTTTTATTTACCGCAGTTAAAGGTAAATAGGGTAATTTAAGGTTAAAAGAATACTATAATAATTCAAAATTAGCTTAACACTTTTCCTGACATTATTTGATGAGTAGTGGCCGACCATGGGCATCCTTGGGTTGATTTTGGGACCTCATTGAGCCACTTGGTAGTGATAATGATAATTTGGATTAATTAATTTAATGTAAAGACAAAATTGACATTAACAAAAATCTTTTCGTGATTAATTTTTATAAGGGGGTATATAAATTATCTTTTTGACTATAAATATTCATTGGAAAGCTAAAAATATTTCCTACATGATGGTATTTTTTATACATCAAATAAATTAAATTATTTATGACACAATAATGATGCAGTATTTACATCATTAATAAATGATTTAAATAAATAAGATTATAATGATTAAAATATTATCCAAAACATGTCCAATTATGATTAGATGATTTTATTTCGACCATGAGTCATATTATCTTCATCTTTAATTACTTTTGGACCTTTTTAAATGGAATATAATTTTATAATAAAATAATATTTTTACACTTTCCAAAGGTGCCCCTCTTCTCCCTTATAAAAGGGAACCTCCTCCCTCTCCTCTTTACAAAACTTTTAGCCTTCAGACTTGGAAAAACCCTGCCCATTTCCCTTCTCAAAATACCTAGAAACATAGTAGAGGTTTTGGTCTTCTCAAAAGACCAACTCTAGTTCCTTAAGTGGAATTTTAAAGGAGGCACGTCAAGGAAGAGGTAATTTCTTCTACCGATTCTTTCAAGTTTCTTCCTTCTTATACTTCCTCTTATTTAGTTGTTTCATTATAAAGTAATAACATCAGTATCACTAATATACTTATATGTTATTATAAATATTAAACAACCCCATTTCACCTTTTATCCATCCTACGGAAAACGAAATCACCGCGCGTGCGTACGTACGGAATACCGTCTCCAGGCCGTGGTGTAATTAGTTTTTCCACCACCACCTTACTTGGATGGGTATAATGGTGTAAAGAATAACTATATATGGTTATTATAACATCATACTGATTTTTAGATATTATTCACTTCAATTATATTCAATAATTATGGGAACGATATCATCGCCCGTGCGTACGTACGTATTACCGTCTCCACAACTCGATGAGATTCATTCTCCACGTTAACCACTCAAGAATGATTATAAAGTATATATAATGAATAATAATGAAATATATGACATGATAAAGCTACTAGATTTATGTATATATATATGTATGTGTCTGTTTCATCTACTTACTTCCATTCAAGTCAATGAGGAAAGGAAAATAACGTTCATGCGTACGTACGGCCTACCGTCTCCATAAACGGTGTATTTCATTTTATTTATCTATAAATTATATATATATATATATACTGAATATATATGATATATAAATCATGATTTACATTCTGGAAGAAAGTAAATTGTGATATAAGTAATAATAATATCAAGAACAAAAAGTCCAAACACGTACGATAAATAAAACTATTTTACCCAAAACGCTTCTTTAACATGAAATTTACAAAAGAACGGGTAATATAAAGTCATAAGAGAACCATATATGATATCATGAAAATGAATATGATTCTTTAATAAGTCAATGAAATTATCTAAATCATTATATAGGAGGTTTGGATATGTACGAATCATATCGGACCTAAGGTATGGGATAATTATTCCAATCTCATTATTATCCAAGATTGTTTATTCGTAAGTATTTATTGGGGTTATATTTTTCATCCATGTCCATAAAAATGTTTTTCATAAAGTGTTTAATATTATTCCATGTATTTTTAATTCCATGTTTACCCCTATTTGACTTTTACTTTGTGTTATGGAAGGAATCTTTCTTTTGTTTACCATACGTGGTACTTTTTGACTTTTCTGTTAAAAGTACGAGGAGAATGTTTTTTCAACTTATACGGAATGAACAGATTTTTACGGTTTTATAACACCATATTTACATGAAGATTACTCTATAATATTTCATGAATATTTTCAACAAAATCCTTTTCTTTTAAAATTTCATGGCATTTTGTGAAAAGAAAATGATTTTGAAGAAGAAAGGATATTTTCATCAAGAATTCATTTCAAGTGTTTTATCAAAACCATTTTCCATATAAGATGACATTATTTCATATGTGTATGTTTCAAGTATAATTTATCTATGATTTACATGGTTTTAGTTTTCTTATGATGAAATGATATCCATTTATTTTATATGGATTATGTTATGATGGGATGATGTTTATGAAACCCATTTTATTATTTGGGTTATGATGAATGATTTATGTTTATGTTGTGGCACACGTAAGAATGATTTCATTATGATATGGGTGGGACCTATATCTCCCTCCAATGCATTGGGTAAAGATTTATATCTCATGAGATAGACATGGATGGAATGAAAAGTTAATCTGGTTCAGTGTTACAAGACTGGAACGAGGAGTGAACTCGATTGAGAAAGGGACTTTGTCCACTAAGATGGTATTGGTAGCAATGTCATGGCTACTATGGAAATCATATCATGCGATTAATGGTTTTCCACAATTACATGTTTTATTCCCATGCTATTTTATCATGATTGATGATCCATTATGATCTATGCCTTACGTACTTCCATGTTTTATCTCATTGCTCAAGATTTTGATGGTTAAACATTATGTTCATTTTTTATGTTCAAATGTATATGATTTGTTTTATTTTCTCCATTATTACCCTTATTGAGCATTTGAGCTCACCCTTTATATGTTTTATTTTCCCCAGGATTTAAAGAAAGGTTTTAGGTAAGAAAACAAAAAGGGGAAGATCTTTATGGGAGATGTTGAAGATATTTCACCACGATTAAAATATTATATTCTGAGTTTCCAAAGACACTAAACTATTACGGTCCTTGAGTGTTGGTTCTTATTATGTATTAATTATTCCTCAAAATTAATGTAATGTCCATGTATGTCAAGCTTGGGTCTCTACAAATACTGTGTTGGTTTGAGTATAACAATACTCATTAGGACACCCTGAATCCACTAAGCATAAAAAAAGGAAAATATAGTCAACTTTATATAGTTATATGTCTACAACACATATAACAAGAATATCCAAATATACTCAACAAATACAAATAGTCTAAAGGTAATCCGCAACTGTAGTATACCAGCCTAGAATTTTAGCTCTCAAATATTTCACAAGAACTCGTCTATGAGAACACACTCTAGAGTCTGGCAGCACTAATGAGGTTTGTCCAAGAGGTGCTTCTTATCAGGTCTCATCATTATAAGTACACACTGATAGTCCTAGGAGAATATGATACATAGTTGAGGATTACTCCCAATTCCATGAGGTTATAACAATGAACTCAATCTAGATTAACCCGCTAATTAGAGGATCGACGCTCACATACTTTTGGTTAAGACGATACCAAGAACTCTACCTAGGTAATGAAGATTAATAAAGGATCTCACTCTAGGCCTCATGGAGGGAATCCAATGAATCTATCCAAGAATTACTTCTAAAGGGATCATTTTCCAAGGAGTATGAGAAGATTTTATACTAACCCTTGTGGAAAATTATATGGGGAACACACCCTAACAAAACTTTTACAATTCACTAAGGACAATGGCTCTAAGCCATGTATAAAAGAGTACAGTGCTTGAATGGCCCGAAGTCCTTCATATTTATTTATTTTTGATAATCCCTATTTCAAGGGATGAGGGGGAACCCTTACAAGTCCCGTAGGATTAGAGATTACATGGCCTGTAGGCTTAGAATATTACATGACCCAAAGGTCTTAGGGACTTCAACCAGACTATCTACAGGGAACAGCCCCTCCCCAGCATCTAAATTGTGATAATAGATCTCCACCTTTGCATGGTCATCTGTCTAGGCTTCCCATTAAAGCATAGGCTGGTCCTAATGGCATATCCATAACCTCTGATTCTAAAAAATCTATTTGGTTCTACTCTGGTGAGTGTACTTGCTCTGAATCCTCCTCTAGGGATACTCCTTTTCGGTAGAGTTTGTCTGAAGAAACTGCACTAATCATGTGTCATGAAGGCTTTAAGGTGGCCCAAAGGCCTTAAAGGTGTCCCAAAATCCTTAATGACCCAAAGGAATTGGTATCCCGAAGGCCTTAAGGACTCCAAGCCTAAACCGGTGGCCCAAGGTGAATAGTTCTGGCTACTACAGTACCTAACAGTACCTACTACAATGCCTGCTACAGTAACCGCATAGTACTACTATATTGTCTGCTACAGTACTGCTATAGTACCTAGAATTGTGCCTCTGCCTGGTTTCGAACCTGGGCCTCATGGATGCACTTAAGAAGTCCTCACCAACTGGGTTGAGGCTCATGTGCAGTACACTACATGTAGCAGGGGTCACATGTCATGTCCCTTGACCCTAAGTCCAACATGTTTACCATCCCATGTCTCAAATCATTTCCATTTAGAAGTATACAGTGTATTATATTCCTTTGCACTCTACCCATATGTTAGTACACATCTTATCCCATCTACTCTGGTCCAGGTTTTGTCTATGTGGTGGAGTACACAACATGCTCCAACATGTGTACTCCAACCTATGTCTGTGTACCCTCTGAGGCACCCTCTAAGTCACATGAGCAATACCACACACCGTGTGATAGGTGTCACATGCCATGTGATGATTAATTTTCTCTCAAAACCCTAGCCGCTGCACAGGGGGCCCACATGTCATGTAATCCCAAATTACATGCTGTGTTGATCAGTTTTTTCTAAAAACCCTCATTGTTTCTTCTGCGTTCTCCTGTGCCATTTCCACCTCGAATATAGGCTCCAATCATGCTATAAATAAATTATCAACTCATCTTATCCTCACCATCTTTCGAACAATAGATTTTAACATCAAATCTGTTTGGAAAAAAAAATCTTCATGTTGTTCTTAATCTCATGCCAAAGAATGTGAAAATCGGTACCTAAATATTTTGATCCACTACCTCAACCACTGTCACAACTTCATCACTTCATGATGATCTTGGATCTATGATTACATATCTTTGTGCTAAGAAATTGGGGTGAAACGATTGATTATTTGGTAAAACGTTGAACTACAGGCCAATGAGGAACACCCACAACGAATGGTGAATCGGGGGAGAAAATCATGTAACATGTAATGTCATAAACCTTCCGTAATAATAATTTATCAAAAAAATTTATAATTAAGGTGTTTGGGGGAAGTCAAGGGTGTTTTTGGGACATGTGAGTAATTCTAATGGTGTGTCCTTCAAATAGTTTTCCAAATTTCCAGTTTTCCAAAAGTGAGTCATTCCAATAGTGTGTCATTCCAAAAAAAATCCAAATATATAATTTTCAAATGGTGAGTCATTCTAATGGTGTTTCATTCCGAAAATTTCCAAATTTTCAATTTTCCAATAGTGAGTCATTTCAATGTTGTCTCATTCCAACTGTTTTTCCAAATTTCTAGTTTTCCAATAGTGATTCATTCTAATGGTGTGTCATTTTTGGAAGTGATTCATACCGATGGTGTGTCATTTCTAGAATTGATTTATTCTATTGGTGTTTCATTCTATTAGTGAGTCATTTATGATGGTGATTTTGGTCGTATTTCATTTTTAGCGGTGTTTCATTCTAGTGGTGAGTCATTTTTGGTGGTGTGTCATTTCTAGCGATGATTAATTCGAAGCTATGAGATATTTTTGGTGGTGTCTCATTCTAGTGTTGTTTCATTTCAAATAGGTTTCCATTTTTCTAGAATTTTCCAGTTTTCCAAAAAAAATTATAGATTTTCTATTTTGACATCTTTTATGATGAAAAATGGATTTAAATGCCTTAATTAATGGTTTTAAAGCCATTTCAAAGGAGGTTAATTATATCTTTAGTTTCTTAAAAGTACTGAGACCTTTAAATTTTTTAAAACATATGGTTTTAATGATATATACCTTTTATGTTCAACTTAACCATTTCAAATCTTGTTAGTTTCAGATATAATATTTCTACGGTGGAGATATTCCCTTTGTTCATTCCTTCTTCTTTATCTTGATACGAGAGGTTACAAATACTTCTTCCTTGGAGTCGTAGAACATAATACTAGAGTTGGTTAGATTTCTCACAATAAAATAGATAGTTTCCTCTTATACATGAACACCCTATTTTGGTGCAGCAAGTTGGTGAAAGGATTCTTCCTTCCAAGAAGGTTTTTCCTTTATTTCTCCTTATGTGTATCATGCGGGGTGGTTATATTATTTTTATCTCTTATGAATATGGTTTCATTTTAATTAAGAAAGATAATGAATTGGTTTAAATTAAATTTAAAGGGGTAGGGGAATGAGAAGTATAATCTTATAGTTTTTGGTTGATTTGGTTTTATTTGTTTTGATACAATAATTATATAGGCATACTTACTTAATGAAAATCATGTATATGGGTGGCTGGATTACGTTGCAGTGAATTTATTTTTAAATCCTCTATTTTTTATTGTTTTATATCATCATAAATAACTAAATAACCACGTATATTTGGTTATTAAAATTGATGCCCTAGGATCTAATGTCTTGTGTTATAACACCATAAATTAATGAAGTGAATTTGAATAATATATCATTTTCTAAATATGAAAATATGTTTTGTTGTGGTGTGGGATGTGATGTATGTAGGGTCAATGGGCATGATATTGTTGAGTAGTGGGGTTGCGATAAAAGGTGGTGGTGGATGTGGTTATAGGGTCATTTTAATGGGTTTCTTAATGTGTTTTGTTTTATTTTAGATGTATGGTTGGTATGGATGGTGATAACAATGAACTTTGACTATAAATTGATGTAAATGTTTTAATGGAATGGGTTGGTAATGGAGAATCTAAAAAAGTGAATAATAATAATTAAAGACTAAAAATGAACTATGGATTGCATTCTTCTTGTGTGGGGTTGTGCATTTAGTCTTAGAAGCAAACATGGTGGGCCTTGTAAGTTGGGTCATGATCTGCTTATGAACCTATGGGTGGGGATCCTGTGGATTTATATACAAGTATATATACATTTTATTTTCCTTGTGATTTCTATACGCACCCCACCCACATCAAACACTACATGTCGACACCTGTATAGTTACATAGGGGATGTCTTTCCCAAAATCCTAATGGGAGGATGGATGGCTGGCCACTCACTCTTCCCAACTCCCTCTTCCAGGTTATATTGGCCTAGGTTTCTTTAGGAAAGTTGTGATGTGTGGTCCCAAGTGTCTTCTGGATGAGTTGTGGTGTATTTTCCTAGGTGTTTTTGGGATGAGATGTGATGTGTGGACTAGGTATGTGCGAGTGGGATGTGATTTGACATGTTGTGAGGTGTGGCCTAGGTATGTGCAGGTGGGTGTGATTTTATATATTCAAAAGAGGTCAGAGTTCCAGGACCTTTTCTGTTGGAGTGTGAGAGCGGCTAATCAGTGGGAAAGTGGTGTGGGGTTCCCTATCATCAATGTGATTTATATTATATTATATTACTTAAATGAATTATTTGGTGAGTGGTCCTTGATGAGGTTGGGGTTGTAGTTATTCTACTTATTATGTGTTTTTTGGGTTTTTTATTTTCTCACGGGTGTATTAGTATGCTCCTTCCATCCAACATTAATAAATTTTATTAATGGGGGAAATCCCGAAAAAAAAAGTCAGGGGGCCTAAAATAACGAATCCCAAGATCATCATCTTGTACAATATTACTACACTCCGGAGGAAGGTATCTGATGGTAATAAATATGGTACATGAGTTGACAGGGTGGTTCCAGGTGTCCAGGAAGTCCGCAACCATATTTCCCTCTTATCAAGTGTGGGTAGTAGACATGTGCATGAGAGAATTTTTTTTCTTACTAAGTATACCATTATTCTCACCCTACATATATAAAACTATTTTTAGGATTCCAGGAGGACTTTATAGACCATGTTGGACATTACTAGTCGTACCCTTGGACAGTTTCTTTGTTTCTACTCTAGTTTTGTTTTGGGTATTTACTTTGGAGACTTTTATTTGTATCATTTTTATTTACACATTCTTTGTGGGTTGGTTTTTGGTTTTATTATATGTGTGTGTGTGTGTGTCATGGATTTGGTTATGGTTGATATATCCTATCTACTGATTTTGTTTTATTATAGAGGGAAATTCCTCCCGTATTATTAGATTTGTATACCCTTGGTTCTAGTCACCAACTTGGGGCCTATTGGAGGAAGAACTCTGAGGTCATTGTCTCTCTCCCTTCATTGTGGCATCTTTTGTGGGAGGGGTCATGAAAGAGTGGTATCAGAGATAATGGTTGATTGATAGGGTGGAGTTCATAGTTAGGCACAATGAGGAATGCATGTGTTGGAATGGTAATAGTTCCAGTTGACCTTGATGTGTGACGTAGGCCGGGGAGACCAGCTAAGACATTATATTTTAGGACCCCCTATGATCCAGTGCACAAAATTTGAGCTTATTGAATGACCAAGTGAGATGGGGTTTCTTACAAGTTAGAGACATAGGAGAGGTACATGTTTCATGATGACTTGTATTATTTTTTAAATTAGTTTGTTTGGGTAAAGTTAAAATGGATAAAATGAATAAAATGAATTAAAGTTAATTAAAATATATCATAATGAAAATCCATACTTACGTGCTTAGAAAATACTTGTTTCTCTTTCAGCTATGGATCATGGTCATCATCCGCATGAGTTTCATGTAGTAGAGGTTCAACAAGATGGCCAGGTTGATAGATAGAGGGTTAATCTGACTCAGGATTATGATCAGTGGTAGAGGATGTTGCACGATTTTCAGCGAAAGGATTTGGAAAATTATGAGGGGAGTGTTTTTGAAATGGAAACAGAGAGTTGGATAGAGTATCTAGAGATCTCTTTTATTTTGATATGATCCCCAACATAGTATAGGGTCCCTTTGGTGGTTATTTAGATGTGAGGAGTTGCATGTCATAGGTATACATTGTACCTTGGTGAGTAGAGGGAGGCATATGTTTCATGGGTTGACTTCCAAAATAAGTTTCAAGAAGAGTTCCTCTCGTTGAACATGAAGTATGAGAAGAGGTATGAGCTACTATCCATTCATAAGGGGAGTATATATGTGTGGGATCTTGTAATTAAGTTAAAGTATCGTTTTCACTTCTCTCGGGATCTTTCTTCAGATGAGGAATCGCGATCCAGGCATCTTGCGGAGGAACTCCATCCTTCGATCCAGTATACAGTAACAAATTTTGTGTTGCCGATATACCTAGAGGTTTAGAATAAGGTATAGTTGATTGATCATATTCACTCATGAGGAGGTTTTCGGTGAGAGGGGAACCAACAATTTTCTATAAGAAGAAGAGTTTTCGGTGGAAGGCCTTAGGTTTCGGGGCCTTTGAGGTTTCGACCAACTAAGATTCAACCTTAGCAGCTTCCCTTTCGACCTTCTAGTTTTCATACATTTCTTCAATTCTTGGGGACAAATTTTTTTCTTCTATGGGGTTCAAATCCATCTTCAGGACCAGTTCCTAGTGGTTGATCGAGTTCAGTTCGGGTGAGGTGGATAGGTTTAGAAACACCCTCAACAACAGTTATCAGTGAAGTCATTCCAATAGTAGGGGAAGTAGGATTATGGCCTAGGTAGGGAAGATGAGGCAATTAGATTCCTACCTTAGGATGTTCCTCAAGCTCAAGGGCCTCAACTAGAGTGTTTTCATATAGGCATCCATCATCTGAGGTGCGGGGGGGGGGGGGGGGCTGGGTGTGGTCAGCTGCATGCAGCGGAGGTAATAACACCAGAGGGGCTTGATATCATTATAGGTATGACCATTTTATCATCTATTATTTTATTATATATATTCACACTTTTTTTGGATCCCACTCTAGTTTGTTCCTTGGGTTTAGAAGTAGGGAGGCTTCCCATGCCCCCAGTGTTGATTGCACCAATCGGAGGCCATAACAGCTTTCTTGATATGTGTTAGGGATGTGCATTGGTGATGAGGAAACATTATTCATGTGAGGACCATATATTTATTGATATACATCCATACAATTTCATCCTTATCATTTACTAGTTTTATTTTTTTCATGCTGTTATTGAATGATTTTAGAGGAGAATTGTGTTCTCATACGTGGATAGTCAGCAAACAATTTTTATTTGTGAGTGGAGCTATAACGTGGTTAGAAGACACATAGATCCCCTAATTTCCTTGACAGTTGAGATGTTTATGATATAGTGGGTTCTAGGTTAGATAATTCTCCAAGGTTTGTGAGTTATTTTCTAGAGATTTTCCTCGAGGAGTTTGTGGAACTACCCCCATGATATGACATTGAGTTTGTGATAGACTTGCAGCTTGGTGATTCTTTGATTTCGATGGCTCCTTATTGAATAGAACCCTATAAGTTGTAGTATTTGAGGATTCAAATTGATGATCTGATGCATAAAGGCTCCATCTAGCCTAGTGTGACATCGTGGGGAACTCCAATGTTGTTCTCTAAGAAGGCGGATAGTAGTCTGAGGTTGTGTATAGACTTTTGGGTGTTGAATAATGTGAAAATAAAGAACCATTACCCACTTCCAAGTATCGATGATCTTTTTGACTATATGAGAGGGGAGATTTGGTTTTTTAAGATTGAACTGTGGTCTGGATATCACCAATTAAGGGTGAAGAAGGTTAATATCTCAAAGAATACCTTTAGATGTAGGTATGGACACTTTTAGTTTGTGTTCATGCCTTTCAATGTTATGAATGCACCAGACGTGTTCATGGGGATTATGAACTCCATGTTTCATGAGTTCTTGGACCATTTTTTCATTGTCTTCATTGATGACATACTGGTCTACTCAAGGTCATAGGAGGATCATGTTGAGAATCTCAGATCTATTTTTCAGGTTCTTCATTTCCACAATCTCTATGTAAATTTGTCCAAGTGAAAGTTTTAAACATTATAGGTTCATTCCCTAGGGTATGTGGTGTCTCATAAAGGTGTGGTTGTAGACCCATCAAAGTTTTATGCATTTTATTATTGGGTAGAACCCAAGAATGTGGTATATTTTTATAGCTTTCATGGTCTCATAGGATATTATCGGGGGTTTATTCCTGATTTATCTTGATTTGCTGCCCCGTTGATAGAATTGACTAGGAAATACCAATATTTTGTGTAGACCTAACAATTCAAGGAAGAATTTAGTTACTTGAAAGGAAATTTGGTTAGTGCTTTAGTGATTCAACTTCCAGAGGAGGGTGTGTTGTTTGAGGCATTTTTAGATGCTTCATGTCTGGTCTTGCGATACATATTGATGCATAAGAATACAATGATCTCTTATGGGTCTATGAAGTTACACCCTCATGAATGTAACTATGCCACCCATGATCTAGAGATATCATTAGTTTCATTTTCATTGCATATGTGGTGACATTATCTCATTTGGGGGTGCTTTGTGGTCTTCACATAACAAAAGAGTTTGAGTTATGTATTTTCTCTATGTGAATTGAATGTATGGTAGAAAATGTGTATGGAGTTTATTTAGGACTATTATTTTGAGATATACTATACCTCAAGAAAGGGGAATGTTATTATTAATGATTTTATAAAAAATTCATAGAAAGATATTGTTTGGAAGTCTGTGGATGCTTAGAGAGTGATGGAGGAGTTGGAATCCCTGTACTTAAATACAAGGGTGGGTGGTGGTATAGGATATTTGTTTCAAATGGTAGTGAAATCTTCTTAGATGTAGTAGGTGGAGGAGTCTTATTTGGGAGACTTGGATAAAGAGGTGTTTTGTAATCGTTTCAGACATGGTGATACTCTAGAGGGATGTTCAAGGGATGATTATAACTAGATGTGGTTTCATGGGATGTTTTTTGTTTAGATTGAAATGTGTGAGATATTCCTTCACATGTTTCATATCTCACCTTTGGTGATACACCTAAGAGTTTCCAAAATGTACCGTGGATTGAGGACCCAGTTTTTGTAGCCTAGGTTGAAATGGTAAATAGTGGAGTTTGTGACTTAGTGTATGGTTTTCCAATAGATAAAGGTCAATCATCTTGTTCCGTGAGGTTTTCATAAGACTTGGATGTTCCTAAGTGGAAATGGGAAGACATCTAGATGGATTTAATCATAGGGTTACCTAGAGCTCAGGGTGGTTGTGAAGCTATCAGGGTGGTTGTGGATTGGTTAATGAAATTAGCACATTTTACAATCAAGGAGTCTAAAATAACAGACATTTTTAAAAAAATGTGTGTCGGGGATGTGGTGAGGCTACATGGAGTTACAATTTCTATTTTCTCGTGTCTATTTTCAAATTTTACCTCACAAATATAGAAGGGATTGTATCATGATTTTAGCACCTAGTTGCACCTCAAAATTGCTTTCCACCCTTAAATAGATGGGAAAACAGAATGGAATATCCATATGTTTGAGGATATGTTATGAGCACCTGTCTTGGACTTTATTATATCATGGGAACAACACATACCCTTGGTTGAGTACACTTAAAATAATTGTTATCACTCTTCCATTGGTATTTCCCTGTTTGAGTATTTGTATGGATAGTTGTGTCATTCTACATTGTACTAGACTGAGGTTGGGGAGGCAATAGTTCTTGGTCTTGAGGTGGTGTAGAGAACAACATATAAGGTTAAGTTGGTTTGAGATAGGATAAAATAAGAACAAAACTGGTAGAAGTCTTATGTTAATCGCAGGAGGGAGCCCCTAGAGTTCAATGTTGGAGACCACATGTTTTTTATGGCTTCCCCTCAACGTGGGTAGTGGAAGATTGGAAAAGGAATTAAGTTGTCACCTCAGTTTGTTGGGCCCTTCAAGGTGTTGAGGTGTGTTGGTGAGGTTGATTATTGGTTGACACTTCTTCCTCAACTGGACCGGATCCATGATGTCTTCCATGTCTCTCAGCTCCATCGGTATCTTCATGATGACTCCCATGTCATTGACTAGGGAGAGTTGGATATCGAGGATGATTTTACCTTCTTAGAGAATCTAGTGGAGATCCAAGACCAATGAGATAAGGTTATTAGAGTATGGACCATTCCCATGGTTCCTATTCTATGGAGGCATAGTGGCCTAGAGGAGAGTACTTGGGAGCATGAGATGTATATGCGGGCTTAGTACATAGAATTGTTTTTATTTTTTCCCTTCTCTATTTTCCTTAGGATGTGATACTCAGACCTTTATTTTTTTATGAAATATATTGTTTTTTATTTTATTTGATGTGTTTTGTGTGATGTGTGATAATATTCTAACATGATAAAAATTGAATATTTAATTCCTAATCAATAATCATTTTATTATGATGTTTTTAAACCTATGTGGGTGAGTCGGTCCTGCTAAGAGCGGAACATATCTTAACATAGAAGATGGGATTCCCCGATTCCTATGTTTAGGGATTTATGTTATCTTTAGTTGTTTTTTGTGTTTGGGATCATAGGTTTAGTTGATGATAGCATTTCGGGCATAATGAGATCCTTGACAGGTATCTCGAGGGATGGTTTTTTGGACCCTTTCTCTCCTTCATTCTAGGTCGGTTTTGAATTCTTGAGGGAGAGAATAGTTTGAGAGGAATATGGTGTAATAGCCTAAACCTTATGGAATGTTAATTTTCCAAAATTCTGATAATTTAGGAGCCTAGGGGAAGTCCGTGGAGTTTTCGGAATTATGATTCATTTCAATGGTGTGTTATTCTAATCGTTTTCCAAATTTCCAGTTTTCTAATGGTGAGTTATTCCAATGGTTTTTCATTCCAATATTTTTCCATTTTTTATTTTTTCTAATGGTTAGTCATTCCAATGGTGTTTAATTCCAAAAAAAATCCAAATTTCAAGTTTTCCAATGGTGAGTCATTCCAACAGTGTGTCATTCTAACAGTTTTCCAAATTTTCAGTTTTATAATAGTGATTAATTCTAATGGTGTGTCATATATGGTAGTGATTCATTCTATCATCTTTTCATTTCTATAGGTGTGTCATTATGGTGGTTATTCATTTCTAGTGGGGATTCATTCTGGTGGTGTTTCATTCTAGCAGTGAGTCATTTTTTGGTAGTGAGTCATTCTAGCAGTGTGTCATTTCTGGTGGTGTGTCATTCTAGCGGTGAGTCATTTCTGGGAGTGATTCATTTCTGGTAGTGAGTCATTCCTAGTAGTGGGACATTTCTAGCGATGTTTCATTTTGGTGGTGTGTCATTTCCAATAGTTTTCCATTTTCCCATAATTTTCCAGTTTTCAAAAAAAATTACAAGTTTTCCATTTTGACATCTTTTATGACGAAAAATGGGTTTTGATTACTTAATTAAGGTTTTTAAAGTTTTTTCAAGGATTTTAGTCATATACTTAATTTATAAAAATTACCCAAACCTTTTAAATATTTTAAAATGTGTGGTTTTAATGAGATCCACCATTAATGGTCAACTAAACTATTTCAAATCCCATTAGTTTAAGATCTAATATTTCTAAGGTAGAGATATTCCCTTTGTTTTTTCCTTCTTCTTTATATTGATTTTGGAGGTTACAAATACTTTTTTCTTCAATTCATAGAATGTGATGTTGTAGTTGGTTAGATTTCTCACTATTAAAGAGGCAGTTTCCTCCTGTACACGCACCCCCTTTTTTGGTGCATCAAGTTGGTGAAAGGCTTCTTCATTTCAAGTAGGTTTTTTCTTCATTTATTCTTATGTGTCTCATGTGGGGTGGGTTTATTATTTTTATCTCTTATGAACATGTATGAATATAGATTAAGAAAGATAATGATTCAGTTTAAACTGAATTTAAAGGGGTATGGGAATACAAAGTATGATCTTATAGATTTTTATTGATTTGATTTCCTTTGTTTTGATACTATAATTAAATGGATGAACTTACTTGATGAAAATCATGTCTATGGGTGGATTGATTATGCTGCAGTGAATTTATTTTGAAATACTATGTTCTTTTATTGTTTTATATATCATCATAAAGAACTCAATAACCACATGTATTCAGTTAATGGAATGGATGCCCCGGGATCTAATGGCTTGTGTGATAACACCCTAAATTAATGAAGTGAAATTGAATAAGAGATCCTTTTATAAATCTGAAAATGTTGTATTGTGGTGTGGGATATGATGTGTGTGGGGGAAGTAGGCATGATATGGTTGAGTAGTGGGGTTGTGATGAAAGGTGGGGGTAGATGTGGTTATTGGTCCATTTCAATGTGTTTCTTACTATGTGTTGTTGTTTAGCTGCTATTGGCACTGGTATTTGTGCATATCCCACTTTGTCACCAAATATCTAAGAGTCATTCCAGATGATGAATTAATATATAGAGGAGATCTTGGACCCAACATTACACTAAGATTTTCATTTTTCTTAGTTGAGATTTTGATACCACCACTAGCCAAAAAATATGGCTAGCCCACCATCCAGATGGGCCAACTCAACCAAGGCCCATGTGGGACCAGGTCGATTACACGTAAGGGAATCAACCCGGGCTGATCAGTGGACCAATGGAAAGGTAGTATAACTTTGGCAAGAAACAGGTTGGGCCCATGTATAGGGCCCAAGTTAATATTCCCATAGGCATGCACATGCATAGGTGGTCCGAGGCCCATTAGGTGGAGAGTGATGTGTATAGTACGGGTTCCAACCTCATTACCGGATCGAACTAACAGCATCCATCGAATGTCTTATAATACAAACATAGTAAAAATTAGGGAAATTAGATCAAGCTGCTTATGACTCATGCCTTCCAATCATGCTCCTGGTGATCCCAGTCATCCACTTGATCCCATCGATCGCAAACTCAAACCAGCTGCGCCCACGCGCCGCATGAGCCATCATCTTCAGCCTCCGAATACCCTGGTTCGATGTACACCTGACACTCACCCCTTATCACTTCCACTTCTTTAGAATTTTTGTAAAGAATCTGAAGCATCCAATAGAGGAATCCACGACCTCCGGTGGTCTCTTTCAAGTCTCCCTGACAGCAACGGAGACTGTCGCATGATCCTTCATTGATCATGAGACTAAATAGGGGAAACCAAGGGGAGGCCTCTATGAGCCTTTCCAGCCTTCTGTGAGCGTCTCTAGAAACACCTGAAGCCATAACATGATCACCCTTCATCATGCGACCAATATGAAGGAAACCAATAGGTTTTTGTGAGTCATTTTATGACCATGAACCCTTTACACCTCCATGTGTTTTTCATCTGAATTATTTTGGAACTTTTTCAAACATGTGACACCTTGTGAATGTGTCCCTCATACCATAAAAAGGGGCACTACCCTTGGACTCATGCATCCTATATAAAACTCATCACCTCTTGAAAAATGAAACACCAGGAGGGATATGTGAATAGCTCCGAAAAAAGGGGAAATGATGAAGAATATAGGTGTCATCCGCCATCATCAGGATCGCCTCTAGGTAATCCAAGGTATCCCTCTTGTGAGAGTCTTCCATATGAGGTATTCTTAAGAACTATTAGTGTGATCCTCATATTATCATGTGATCATATACCACCCTCCAATGAATGCTTGTGAGGCCTCATACAAATCCTCTTCCCAGATCATGTGATCACATACAACGCAAGTCCTGGAATATAGGAGGCACCAATCCTCTCGACCAATGCAAGTCCCCAATAGTCATTGGACCTGAAAACCTAGGTGACAATAGGCCTTTGGGAAGAATTTCTGTACCCATCTATGGATGGGGGAACCATTGGGATTTTCAGGGAAAAGTGACAATGGTAATGTGACAATTGAAACCCATTCCACGCCATAAAACCCATCGAAACAGCTGCTTAGTTGGTATGAATGTTGATAATAATGAACTTGGACTATAAATTGATGTACATGTTTTAATGGAATGTGTTGCTAATGGATAATTTGGAAAAGGGAATAATAATAATTAAAGAGTGAAAACAAACTACGGTTTGCATTCTACTTGTGTGGGGTTGTGCATTTAGTCTTAGTAGCGGATGTGGGGGGCCTTGTAAGTTTGTTGGTGATCTACTTGTGAGCCTGTAGGTGGGTATTATGTGGTGATATATATAAGTATGTATAAATTTTATTTTCCTTGTGATTTCTATATTCACCCCCACACACATTGAGCACTATGTTCTAATGCCCGCATAGTCATGTGGGGGGTGTCTCTTCCAACATCTTAGTGGGAGGATGGATGGTTGGCCAATCGCTCTTCCATGCTCACTCTTCCAAATGATAATGGCCTTGGTGACTTTTGGAAATTTGTGATATGTGGTCTCAGGTGTTTTTGGGATGAGTTGTGGACTGTTTTCTCAGGTGTCTTCAAGATGATATGTGATGTGTAGCGACCTCGAACCCAGGGTGCTTAATGAGACATGATATACTTAACATTACATCATTACAAATTAACTATCATGTCCCATTACTACAGAAGATCGCGAGGCTCAGGATTCTGGGAAACCAGCTGCTTCTGATTGACTTCATTATTACCAACCATGCCTGAAAAATTTTAAACAAAAACGTAGGGTGAGCAAATATGCCCAGTAAGGGGTTTTAAAAAAACATTGTTAGAAAATCCTTTCTCAAAGAAGTCATTTTTAAGAGAATAAAACACTTTTCTAAAACAAAACATTATCTTTTCTTAAAACATGAAATCCATCATTCTTTGAAAACCACTTGCACAAAGAAGCACGTGCTTGAAATAAGCTTTAAAGTAAACATGATCAGAGAGCGCAACATAAGAAAAATAAACAATACATAATATTCAATCAAGGTTACTTAAATTCTAAAAATAATTCTGTGACTAAGCAGGGAAAACGTGCATAACATGGTTCATGAGAATATACAGTTCTTCTAACAGTTTACCACATGAAAAACAGTTCTTGTCACATAACTTACATTTTCATAGTCATGGGAGCTTTCAACTAGGGTTTGTCCTGTTAGTTGAACTAACCCCTGGTTGACCTTTATCATTACATGCAGAGGGAATGTATAATACTGGACTTTTTCAAGACCTTTCGTCAAGACCGTATAACATACTTAATGGGTCAAGGCTCACTGCCAAGAACGTCACACATAACGTCTCATGAGACTCTTGCTTTACCCAATGCATTGGAGCGCTGTATAATTCCGAGTGCACCCGTCACATCATTCTTTTTGCGCTATATAGTTATGGGTGCACCCGTCACATGTAAGTCCTATACATCCCTCACATATCTTGACATGGTCATTCATTCATAGGGTTTCATGCATTCTTAATCAACCCCCTTTTTACATACTTATTCATAACATGAAGACAGTTTAATAATTAAAAACATTATGACATGCATGCTAAAGCGCCGAGCACATAACAACTTATCTTAACATTTGAAAATATGAACATAACACTTAACATTCCATAACATCATAATACCCAATTAAAGCATAGTCGTTCATAACTTACACATATGATGATAAATGGATATCATGGGTGTTTAATACAGGAATTTGGGGTTACAAAGTGCGTAATCAAGTCCATCTTGGGGAAATCATGTATATAATTGTGTAAACTCTTCTATTAACACTTTAAATAACAAGCCCACTTTTCTTTATAAAGTTTTCAAACATCATAAGAGAACTCTTAATTGAAGACAACATAATGATATGTATACCTACACATATGCATGGGTTCAGCACATTAAACCATACTCCAAAAATATCTCTTGTGTTTTACCTTAAACAAAATTTGTATTTGGTAAAAACATCCGGAGTTCTTTTCCATAAAAGAAGAAAAAGGGGTGAACATAATTTCCATAAACCATTATTGATAGAAATTCAGCCTCGCATACAAAAAGGTTGATTCATAAACATGAGTACATACCAACGAATACATGTATGCACTTGTAAAAGTTTAAGGAGTCCATACTAACCATTTTCACAAAGCAGAATCCTGATTTATCAAGAGTAGTGATAAATGAAAATTCTCAATTGCAAGAATAATTTTGAAATCAAACCAACCCATAAACTTCATCATGCTATGTTGTAATAAATTACAAAACATGGACACCAAGTTCATATTAATGTATATACACATTAATAATATACTACATTCACTTGCATAATTTTACCTATTCATTCAATTACTCAAAATCTCCTTTTTTTTCTTTTATAGGCGAAAGGAAAAATCAGGGTTATAAACATTGAGAAAAGGTTGTATACTTGCATATATCATCTTATACATATGTGTATATAAAAGTATATATATACACATATAAACACAAGGTGTAGAATGCAAGAACCCGCACCCAAATAAAACAGATCCTTCGAACCCTTACCCCAATTTTAGGTTTTCACAAAGAGGCTGACAAGATCGGTTCTAAGAATAGGTAAAATAGGTTTATATGGTCCTGTATATTCTTATACACAATTATAAAACAAGTGTATAAAACTATATAAAATTTACAGAAATGGTAGGAAACGGTGAAGAGGATTTTCCCCCTTACTCCTAATTGGTTCTTTAAGCCGAGAGGGATCCCATGGTCTAGGTTTGCACCGGTTTCACACACACCATAAATATATATAACATGTAAATATATATACACATTTATATAAACCGAAGCTTAAAAAAACAAACCAAAATAAACCTACTTCATACCTTGATTGGAGAGGAGGAGTTGACAAGGCAAGCAGAACCAAACGTATAAACGCAGAAGATATACATACATACATAACATGAATATACGTATATATATCTATTTATAACCCGAAGTTTAAACAAACTTAAGAAGACGAAAAAAACAGAACACGACCCTTACCTTGCTCGGAGAGGAGGAAGAAAAAGAAGCAGCGACAAGGTCCAGAAGCCGGAGAGATCAAGGGAGCCGGATGCAAGCCCTTCGGTGCAACAAGGTTTTAAAAAAACAGAAGACAAAGAAGAAGACTTCGGGGAGTCGTCGGCCCGAGGCATCCAAGGCGAGGGGGGGTCGGTGACGACTTGAGGAAAGGAGGAGACAGCCGGGATACTCACCGGCCTAGACGAAGAAAAACGGTCCCTACGCTCTACTGGTTCAGCGGCGCCAAGAAGGAGAAGAAAGTTAGGCGCCGGTGGAAGAAGAAGCCGCGGGGAAGAAAGAAAAAAAACACAAGAAACAGCGGGCGGCTGGGATCAACCCATGGATGATCGGACGGTTCACAAACAGAGTGGTATTAAAAGAAACGGATGGCTGTTATCGGAGTGCCCAGATCAAACGGCTCTGGTTGAAGCAACGTTAAAAAAACGCGGTTTCTACAGTTCTAAAAAAAGTTTTTTTACTATTTTTTTTATTAATTTATTACAGCATTGTTTTTTTAAAAAAAATCAATGATTAATCCAGCTTTTATTATTATTATTTTTTTTAAATTCATTGGCCAAATAAAAATATATATATTGATTCAATCAAAACATATTATTATATATATATATATATATTATTTTTAAAACACCAATAATTTTTATTAACCTTATTATATTAAGTATTTTTTTTAAACCATAATTATCGATCTTTTATTATTATATTTGGAAAAACCAGAGGTTCATTTAATCTATTAAAGAAAACATTGGTTTATTAAACATATTATATATATTTATTTGTTTATTTATTTATTTATTTTTCCTTTGCTGAATTACATAATAATTATCTTAATTTATAATTTCTTGTAAACATTTGGATACACTCTTTTAAGAAAAGAAAAAAAGAAATTAGTTGCTTAATCCCATGTTCAACACAATTTAAAAAAACATAAATTCATATTTCATTATCAATTATTATTATTATTATATTTTTTTAGGGTTTTTCAATCAAATAATTATCTTCATTATTTTTAAATTAATAAAAGTATTTGTGTAAGCTTAAAGATGAAAAATTTTTAAATAAAACCATAATTTGACAAAGTTTCCAAAATAGCAAAGGTCAAATTATAAAAGAAATAATATATCTAATTTAAGGTTTGATGCAATATATATAACTCATAAGGTAAAGAAAATCCATCAGATTTAATATAATTAGAAAATAAAAGTTTAATTGTTCAAATTAATATGTATAGTGGAAGAAAAACAATAATATTAATTTTCACCATTTTGAAATATAATTCTCATTTTGAGAAAACAAGAGATAAATTATCTAAATTATCATTGATGTCATTTTAAAGAAAATTACATAATTAATTTTCCGAACCTTTCAGGGGTAAACCATCTTATTTTCAACAGTCGAAAACGAAACTTAGAAGATAGGAGAAACCAACGGTCAAAAACAAAACATTAGATTCTTGGGGAAACCAACGGTCAAATTTATAGTCATTTGGGGTTCAACGGTTAGATTAGGGTGCTTATAAAAGGGTCTGGTCTCGGGGTGTCCCTCACTCCAGGTGACTGAAGAAGAAACAGAGATGGTTCGTATGATTCCCCTGGTGCTAAGTATAGTTGCAGTGGCTTCGGCCATCCTCATGTTCATTCTGATGGACGCCCAAAACCCCTACCGCATTCTTGGGCTCTTTGTGGTTTTAAGCGGTCTCCCCATTATTGTAATTAGGTTCTTCGTTGGGATTTTCGGTTAGTTTATCTTCTTGTTCCGTCAGTGGGTGTTGTAGCCAAGATGTTGCTTATTTGAATAAAAGGAGTTTTTTATCCATTTGATGCATTTTATTATTATTACCTTATTAGTTGTTTGTTGGTTCACTTAACGGGTGACATTGAAAAGCAAACTTGTCAAAAATCAAAACATGGTATTTTATCGGGTCGTTACATCACTTCCCCCTTTAAAGAATTGTGCCCTCGCAATTCTATCATAAAAAGAGAAAACTGAAACCCCATACGTAGAACACTACCGAAACAGTGGATCTGGCTCGGTTAACGGGCTACCAAGGTTGGCACATAGCTCTTCTATTTCCCTAGCCCAGATGCACCTGAAACAGTACTCCTTGAACTCCTGTTCGTGCATACTGCAGACAGGCTTCCAAATGGAGGCTCGTGTGATGCAAAGCTCAGAAACGTCCGAGTAGATAAACTCCTTGATGAATCTTCTGTCCACATCATGCTCGAGGTAGTCGAGAGGGATGATGCGGTTGAGGAGACTGAGATTCAAGACTTGGAACATGAAGACTGCACTAAGCTGGCCATCCTGGGCGGCCACGAGGAAGCACGCTCTGGCAGAAAAGTTCTATGCCAGAGTGAAACACTGGAATAGGCCCTCAAAGTATCTTCCCCTTCGCCTGTAGCAGGGGAGTTGAGCCATGGAAACGAGGTGAAAGACATGATCATCCTCTTGACATAACCGAAGAATCTCTGGACCATTTGCTAGATCGAGCAAATGCTGGTAGGACCCTCGCAGGTGGAGAAAGGATGGATAATCCACCGTGCATGCCTTGATCAAGATGACTTCTACTAGCTCATCGGGTAGGGATGAGAAGTTTGTTTGACCATCCATCTGAAAGCAAACATCAAAGGGAAACTCTTAACAACATTGATACGGTGGAGACATGAAAGGAAATAAGAAACTTCTATTTATGACAAAGTTTACACGGCAAAGTCTAAGTTTACAAGACGTACGCCACAAAGAGTGGAAAAACTTCCTAACTCTTCAAACCACACACAGGATGAAAAGACAGGACTAAACTCATGGGAACATTTATAACGCCTCCTGAGTTTAGCGTCAGGGGTATGGAGTTGGGAAACATCGGTATACACTTCTTGCCTAAGAGACACACGGGTGGACTCATTTTCTAATGCTCCAAAGTCCATTAACTGGCCCCAGAAGCCATAGTGCAAAATCTGGCCCAGGTAAGTCGCTCGGAGGTCTCCAGCAGCAGCAGCTTCTTGAAAGGGGTTATCAAGCATTGTGCCAAATTCCTCGCCAGTTGTGAACACTCGGAAGAGTCCTTCGTGATACCTTCCCCGACGTGCATAAGAGGGAAATTGGGTCATCATCATTAGGAGATAATCCATCCCCAATCCCCGGTGAAGACTAAGCACCCTAGGTGAGTTTGACATGTCGTAAAGGTGCTAACACGTCATGCAAATTTGGGCATAATTCAGAAAGTTCTCATGGCTGGCTAGAGATACAATGTTCTCTAGAGCCTCAGTGGGAAGTGACAAAAGGTAGGTAGGTACATCAGCCATCTGAAAGTTATAACATTATTACTTAGTTAGTCATAGCAATACATTTAAATCACCTGGTTTTCCAGAGTTTCCTGAACCCATCCTCTGATGCCAACTGTAGCAACCCCGAACCCAGGGTACTTAATGAGACATGATATACTTAAAATTACATCATTTGTAACGCCCCGACCCCAGCTACCCAGAGTCGGTGCATTACTTCGTAACATTGGCATGATCACAAAAGATCAAGTCTCGAAAGACCGATTAGTTTAGTAGCCTTGGAAACACTAGATACATTCGTAAACGTTACATTACATCATAAAGTGAAAAACTACAATAACATAGTCTCCATAGTCCACACTTCTATACTCTTCGGACTATCCCTGCAGGTCATTCATAAAATACTTCTTCACATCCTGGAAAATATTAAAACATTGAAAGGGGTGAGCTCGGATGCTCAGTAAGGTTAAAAATATAGCGGAAGCTTTCATAAATAAACATTAACATTTAAGGCAATGTATAACTAAAACAAAAGCCTTTTAAACATGAACTTCAACATAATATGGAAAAAGTAAAATGAGATAATGCCATTTACTTCTTCACATGGATATTCTAATGGTCGAATAATCACATGCAATATCAATAACCACTTTCATAATGATGGAATTCATAATGCCAGACTATCATAACCACGTAGTCAAGGCCTCGTGCCAAGAACACAAATAAGATTTTGTCAAGGCCTTGTGCCAAGACACTAGTTTGTCTCATGAGACCTGCCGATGCATCGAGGAGCTATAGTGGGCTCCACCCGTCACTTATTAAGTCCAATGCATTCCTCATATGAATAGGTTTAAACATATCATAAACCATAACATAATCGTATCACATAAAACATGCATAAAGGAAACATAACATTTCCACATTTCAATCACAAGATATAAATACAACACATTGATATAATAAAAATGCTTTCAAAACCATTTTCAATACCAAAATAAAAGAAAGTTAAAACTTTGTATTTATTTTTCATTAAAAAAAATGATGGCTTGTAGAGGAAGCCGAATCTCAAATAATGGTCACAGCGGCGGAGAAGTCGTTGTCGCCGCATAAGTACGGAAAGAAAAACATTCCCTTTTGTCGTTTAGTAAAACGCTTCGTATAAAAAAGATTCCTTTTGAATAAACGTAAAAGTCAAAGGGGTTTATACACCGTATAAAATAAAGTTGTGTATAAAACCAAATATGCCTCAATGAAAGGGGATTGAGACGAAGTCCTTAAAAAGATCATTTTTTTAAATAAAGTACATCTATAATGTGTATTCACTATAAGTACACATAAATAATGTACAAATAAAATATAGGACATAATAATATCATGACATAATTTGAAAGTAGGAGATTAACCCAAAGAATGGAAGTTGGGTTAAGAAATTCCCTTACCTCATGTCCGACTTGACTCAACCGTTCTTTAACCTCCTGAATAATAAACTAGAGTTAATTTATATTTACTTAAGAACCATTTTCATGTTCATTATTCCATTTATATCACTTATTACCATGTTATGAACATTATTTAATTATTTAAGTTAATAACGGTCGTTTTGTCGATCTTTGGTACTTGAGTCAAAAATAAACTTCTTATAATTACAATTTGTTCATGTGGTAAAATATCCATTATATCCAGAATTATATTCATGATGTAGATATCATATATATCATATATATACAGTATATACATTCATTCATAATGTCACGTAACATTTAGAGGTAAGAAATGAAATGCACCGTTCATGGAGACGGTAAGCCGTACGTACGCATGAACGCTACTTTCATTTATATTTCGTATTTAATGGAATGAAATCATAATGATATAAATTTATAATATAATTACAGTATAATATAGTGTATAATACCATATACTCCATCCTTTATACATCTCACATATGGCATTAACGATTCAAATCACTTTGAGGGGGCGGTAGTCCGCACTTCCTAAAATGAAATTATCGCGTTTTACCCATAATGGAAATCATAAATTATGCCATAAATGAGAAATACAGAAGCATAATTAAAACATAAACATATTATATATCATATATAAAAATAGTGACATCTTAATGGCCACCTTTGAAGGTGTTATATGAGTGTTGAACAATCATCGTTTCGTGAGGCAGAAATTCGCCATCCACAGAAACCGTATGTTCTTTAACCATTAGATGTAGGTGAGTGTAAGTGTAGATCGAATCCTTCTTATAACAACATCCTAGTATATTGAGTATACTGGTGTTGTTACAAAAGAAATTAATAAAAAGATTTTAGGGGGTTGGAGAAGAAAAATGAAACAAAACAACATTAGAGAAGACATTACCTCAAAATCGGGTAACTCTTTTTGATTTGAGCCAAAGGATTCCTTGGGAAGAGTTCTGCCAAAAGTGAGGATTCTAGGAGTAAGAGGGAGAAGTTGGGAGAGTATTTGGGCAGAGTTTGGCCGAGCCAAATGGCTTGAAAGTGTAAATGAGGTGGGAGAGGTGGGGGCCTTTTATAAGAGGAGAGGAGGGGCTCTTTTGGAAAGATTGAAATGTTACATTATTACACAATGCTTTTCGGATTCTAAAGGTCCCACACTTATATAATTCTAGGCTAAGGTTATAAGTGTTCTAAATCTCCTCATACAATTGGCTTTGGACAAGTGTAAGCCTTGGATTTTGCATTATCTTCCCATTTTATTAAAATCGTTAAATAATGAGGTCATTGCTGCATCATAATGATGTCATAAATAATTTAATTTATTTAATGTCTAAAAATTATAAAACAAATACTATGATGTAGGAAATCTTTTTAGCTTTCTAATGAATATTTATATTCAAAATTTGGACTTGTGTAACCCCACTTAAAAACTGTTTTAGTAAAATAACTCATGTTTGTGTCAATTTAATTTTAACATTAAATAAATATATATTAATGTCATTTTCCAACTAAAGTGGCTCCATGGGGTCCCCAAGTTGACCCATGGGTTGTCTTGGTCGGCCATGACTCATCCAATAGGAGTAGGACAAGTGTCAAGCTCATCTCATATTATTAAAACATTATTTTTACCTTAAACTACACTAATTACCTCTAATCGCGATTAAGAACATAAAAGTTACTATTCACCAAAAAAATATTTTGCTCTCATTGAACCACATTTTACTTATTAATGACAACCATGTATGTCGGATTTTTGAAAATCAAATCACAGAAGTGGTAATATTTCATTTAAACGAAAAATCAGTTATTTAACTACCACTTAGTGGTTTCACTATTCATCAAAAATTGAAGTTTTTCAGAACAATGCCAAAATTTCACCCTAAGCTATAATTGATATTCCGAATTCAAAAATGATGTCTATTTTAAAAAATTCCAAACATATAAGTTGCATTAATTAATTTTATAATTAATTCCCGCTGTCACAACAAATAGCGTGTTTTTAAGAAATAATTTATATCAAAAGATTGGCAATTGTTTATGTCCAATTTCAATGTTAAATTAATTCTAATGACCACCATTGGATAAAATGGTAAAAATATATTCTAATTATACTTTAAAACCACTAAATAGTATAATTTATCACTATAAATTATTTTGATTAAAATAGTTGTTTTTAAGTAATTTTCACTATTCATAAAAAATTCGAAGTTCTCAGAAAAATACCAAAAATTCAACATAGGCTAATTTTGATATTCCGAATCCAAAAATGAAGTCCATTTTGAAATATAAAATTTCTATAATTTTAAAAAGTGGTTATTACTATTCATAACGGCTACTTTGATTAGTCGCGGTGTTTTAGAACTCGAACTTGCGTACAATACAAGTTATTGCATTATTGAAAGAGAGGCGTATCGTGGAAGCTTGGGGTGTTACATTCTCCCCTCCTTCAATAAATTTCATCCTCACAATTTGATATTTTTCTTTGAAAATAAGAGGTTGAAAATAGAAAAAAGCTTTGTGGAAAACCCACATCGGAAATAAGGTTAATAAAATTTAGCCTTAATAAGAGGGAAAGGGAAATGAAAAAGTCACCACCCAATTATGATCTCGATTAGGAGAACATTGGTGGAAATTAGAGACATATAATTGGAGGAAAAACGTAAATATTCGTAGGGAGTGATTGAGGTCATCAATCACAATCAACTGTCAAATTGAGGGCCTCAAAGCCTTCAATCTATGTTGATTTAAAATATCATCTGTTCAACAAGAAATAAGGTATTAGGATAACGCATTTTTTTGTTTTAATATCCCTTTAATAGAGTTTAAGAATTAATTTATTCATTGAATAACAGATAGGTATATATATATTTATGCCTGACAATTAGAGTTTCAACCTTCAACTCACCTTTCACTCAAAAAGATAATAGAACCCAGAAATATTATACTTTTCCTAATTGTATAAGGTTCCAAATGTTAACACATACAATTTATATTAGTAAAATTATTTTGTAATAACCAGGGACTTCCTGTAGGCTAGTGGTAGGAAATAAAGGCCTGTCTCACTATGGTTGTGGGTTCGATTCCTGCAGCTTTGTCCGACGCGACGGGTTATGCCCCACCCTGCAGGTTGTCCTTTTCCTAAAAAGATAGTACTATACTATTCCAAAAATAATCTTCATAAATGTTTTTACCTTAAACAATACTATCCAAAGATCAACTTAATCCATCCCAACCTTTATAGTTATCCAAAATACCTCTGTCCAGACTTTCTCTAAATGGTCTCTAAATTCCAAAATCAATTGTAACATCTGATTCCCCAAACAAAGAAAAGTTTCTCTTATTGTCACATACTAAAAATATGATTACCTTAATCATATTAAAACCTTACTGAAATCAAAAAGTACTGCAGTACAATATTTATATATATCACATTATTCTTATAACCAGAATATAATCCTTGAGTCCAAAAGCACCAATACATTAATTATTTCGCTTCAACTGTAGTCACAGCATAATATTGGCCTTGATCCCTTGGCCTTTTCTGAGGTAAGTTTCCTTGACGCTTAGGACATTCATTTGCATAATGCCCCATTTCCCTACAATTGTAGCATTAAACTTTGACAGCCTCTTTCTTTCCCTTACAGTCACGAGCTTGGTGACCCTTTTCTCCACATTTATAACAAACTCCCATTCCTTTTAGGCACGTACCAGGGTGATTCTTCCCACAATTATCACATAATGGAAAATCCTTCTTTCCCTTTTTCCCTTTATCTGTCTCTTGTTCCACCGTTCTCTTCTTCTCTTGCTTTACTTTGTTGTCATAAGACTTAGAGAATTCCTTTTCTGTCTTGATAGCACACGAGACAATATCTTCGTATGATGAGAAGGATTATGATACTAAAGCTCGACGGATAAATGGTTTTAACCCATCAAAGAAATGATCAATCTTACTCCTTGGGTTACGTATATAATCGGCAGCATGCCTTGCTAACCTTGTATAGTTAGCCTCATACTTTGCGACATTCTCATCCTCCTTATGCCTCAGACTCAGAAATTGCCTTTCCATATCTGCTCGATGGTCACGAGGAAAGTATTTTTCTAAAAAAGCTCTTTGAACTCCTGCCATTCCATGTTTGTTAATTCATCATCTTCCTTTGTGTTTTGAATTAGTGACCACCATTGATCGGCATCTCCAGTGAGGCGGTAAACTTCCATGACAACCTTCTCCCTTTCACTACTCCCCAAGGCATGGAATATTTTCTCTAAGGAATTTATCCATTTCTCAGCTACTATAGGATTTGTACTCCCATTGAAGGTTGGTGGTTGTTGCCTCACGAAACTTTCTAGCATTGATCCGCCACGTTGCGGATCAGGGTGCTCCATACGAGTAAGGTTATTATTCATAACCTGAGTGAGTTGTCCCAGTATGGTAATAAGTTGATCGGCACCAGTTGCATCACCAGCCCCACTATAATTATCTTGAGCAGGAGGGCAATCCCTACATGGAGTGCGTGCATTGATACGGTTTCCATTTCTTCCACTAGGCGCCATTTCTAAACAATGGCATAAACTAGATCAGTTTATGAATCAAAATACATAATCCTATACTTATAAAACACTTAACATAAATTGAACTAATTATGGATATAATCCATAATTATAAAAATGTTTTCTTTGAGGAAGTATATACTCGTAACCATTCATAGTGGTTTGTAAAGAAAATGGGAATTATCCAAAGCATATCCCCCGGGAGTGTCGTAACCAAGAGTGCAGCAAGGCCCGTTGTCGTGCACCAGTTCCCGTTCGAGTCTAGCTCAAAGCGGTGTTTTCGGGTTTTACCCCTAGGTACATCTGTGCCAGAGCCGCCTCTACCTGCTCGTATCCAGACAGGGATGTATTGCTCGGAAAACTCACAACATCTCTACAATACCAAAATTCTAGGAAGTTCTTCTATACTAATCATCAAAGTCTATCTTCGGGCTATGTGCTCTAATCAGAGTTTATCTAAATCTAGCTTCCAAGGTTAGTACTAAACTGCCTCTGATACCAACTGTAACGCCCCGACCCCAGCTACCCAAAGTCGGTGCATTACTTTGTAACATTGGCATGATCACAAAAGATCAAGTCTCGAAAGACCGATTAGTTTAGTAGCCTTGGAAACACTAGATACATTCGTAAACGTTACATTACATCATAAAGTGAAAAACTACAATAACATAGTCTCCATAGTCCACACTTCTATCCTCTTCGGACTATCCCTGCAGGTCATTCATAAAATACTTCTTCACATCCTAGAAAATATTAAAACATTGAAAGGGGTGAGCTCGTATGCTCAGTAAGGTTAACAATATAGCAGAAGCTTTCATAAATAAACATTAACATTTAAGGCAATGTATAACTAAAAAAAAAGCCTTTTAAACATGAACTTCAACATAATATGGCAAAAGTAAAATGAGATAATGCCATTTACTTCTTCACATGGATATTCTACTGGTCGAATAATCACATGCAATATCAATAACCACTTTCATAATGATGGAATGCATAATGCCAGACTATCATAACCACGTAGTCAAGGCCTCGTGCCAAGACCACAAATAAGATTTTGTCAAGGCCTTGTGCCAAGACACTAGTTTGTCTCATGAGACCTGCCGATGCATCGAGGAGCTATAGCGGGCTCCACCCGTCACTTATTAAGTCCAATGCATTCCTCATATGAATAGGTTTAAACATATCATAAACCATAACATAATCGTATCACATAAAACATGCATAAAGGAAACATAACATTTCCACATTTCAATCACAAGATATAAATACAACACATTGATATAATAAAAATGCTTTCAAAACCATTTTCAATACCAAAATAAAAGAAAGTTAAAACTTTGTATTTATTTTTCATTAAAAAAAATGATGGCTTGTAGAGGAAGCCAAATCTCAAATAATGGTCACGGCGGCGGAGAAGTCGTTGTCGCCGCATAAGTACGGAAAGAAAAACATTCCCTTTTGTCGTTTAGTAAAACGCTTCGTATAAAAAATATTCCTTTTGAATAAACGTAAAAGTCAAAGGGGTTTATACACCATATAAAATAAAGTTGTGTATAAAACCAAATATGCCTCAATGAAAGGGGATTGAGACGAAGTCCTTAAAAAGATAATTTTTTTAAATAAAGTACATATATAATATGTATTCACTATAAGTACACATAAATAATGTACAAATAAAATATAGTACATAATAATATCATGACATAATTTGAAAGTAGGAGGTTAACCCCAAGAATGGAAGTTGGGTTAAGAAATTCCCTTACCTCATGTCCGACTTGACTCAACCGTTCTTTAACCTCCTGAATAATAAACTAGAGTTAATTTATATTTACTTAAGAACCTTTTTCATGTTCATTATTCCATTTATATCACTTATTACCATGTTATGAACATTATTTAATTATTTAAGTTAATAACGGTCGTTTTGTCGATCTTTGGTACTTGAGTCAAAAATAAACTTCTTATAATTACAAGTTGTTCATGTGGTGAAATATCCATTATATCCAGAATTATATTCATGATGTAGATATCATATATATCATATATATACAGTATATACATTCATTCATAATGTCACGTAACATTTAGAGGTAAGAAATGAAATGCACCGTTCATGGAGACGGTAAGTCGTACGTACGCATGAACGCTACTTTCATTTCTATTTCATATTTAATGGAATGAAATCATAATGATATAAATTTATAATATAATTACAGTATAATATAGTGTATAATACCATATACTCCATCCTTTATACATCCCACATATGGCATTAACGATTCAAATCACTTTGAGGGGGCGGTAGTCCGCACTTCCTAAAATGAAATTATCGCGTTTTACCCATAATGGAAATCATAAAGTATGCCATAAATGAGAAATACAGAAGCATAAGTAAAACATAAACATATTATATATCATATATAAAAATAGTGACATCTTAATGGCCACCTTTGAAGGTGTTATATGAGTGTTGAACGATCATCGTTTCGTGAGGCAGAAATTCGCCATCCATAGAAACCGTATGTTCTTTAACCATTAGATGTAGGTGTGTGTAACTGTAGCTCGAATCCTTATTATAACAACATCTTAGTATATTGAGTATACTGTTGTTGTTACAAAAGAAATTAATAAAAAGAGTTTAGGGGGTTGGAGAAGAAAAATGAAACAAAACAACATTAGAGAAGACATTACCTCAAAATCGGGTAACTCTTTTTGATTTGAGACAAAGGCTTCCTTGGGAAGAGTTATGCCCAAATTGAGGATTCTAGGAGTAATAGGGGGACGTTGGGAGAGTATTTGGGCAGATGTTGGCCGAGCCAAATGGCTTGAAAGTGTAAATGAGGTGGGAGAGGTGGGGGCCTTTTATAAGAGGAGAGGAGGGGCTCTTTTGGAAAGATTGAAATGTTACATTATTACACAATGCTTTTCGGATTCTAAAGGTCCCACACTTATATAATTCGAGGCTAAGGTGATAAGGGTTAGAAATATCCTCATCCAATTGGATTTGGACGAGTGTAAGCCTTGTATTTTGCATTATCTTCCCATTTTATTAAAATCGTTAAATAATGAGGTCATCGCTGCATCATAATGATGTCATAAATAATTTAATTTATTTAATGTCTAAAAATTATAAAAAAAATACTATGATGTAGGAAATCTTTTTAGCTTTATAATGAATATTTATAGTCAAAATTTGGACTTGTGTAACCCCACTTAAAAACTGTTTTAGTAAAATAACTCATGTTTGTGTCAATTTAATTTTAACATTAAATAAATATATATTAATGTCATTTTCCAACCAAAGTGGCTCCATGGGGTCCCCAAGTTGACCCATGGGTTGTCTTGGTCTGCCATGACTCATCCAATAGGAGTAGGACAAGTGTCAAGCTCATCTCATATTATTAAAACATTATTTTTACCTTAAACTACACTAATTACCTCTAATCGCGATTAAGAACATAAAAGTTACTATTCACCAAAAAATTATTTTGCTCTCATTGAACCACATTTTACTTCTTAATGACAACCATGTATGTCGGATTTTTGAAAATCAAATCACAGAAGTGGTAATATTTCATTTAAACGAAAAATCAGTTATTTAACTACCACTTAGTGGTTTCACTATTCATCAAAAATTGAAGTTTTTCAGAACAATGCCAAAATTTCACCCTAAGCTATAATTGATATTCTGAATTCAAAAATGATGTCTATTTTACAAAATTCCAAACATATAAGTTGCATTAATTAATTTTATAATTAATTCCCGCTGTCACAACAAATAGCGTGTTTTTAAGAAATAATTTATATCAAAAGATTGGCAATTGTTTATGTCCAATTTCAATGTTAAATTAATTCTAATGACCACCATTGGATAAAATGGTAAAAATATATTCTAATTATACTTTAAAACCACTAAATAGTATAATTTATCACTATAAATTATTTTGATTAAAATAGTTGTTTTTAAGTAATTTTCACTATTCATAAAAAATTCGAAGTTCTCAGAAAAATACCAAAAATTCAACATAGGCTAATTTTGATATTCTGAATCCAAAAATGAAGTCCATTTTGAAATATAAAATTTCTATAATTTTAAAAAGTGGTTATTACTATTCATAACGGCTACTTTGATTAGTCGCGGTGTTTTAGAACTCGAACTTGTGTACAATGCAAGCTATTGCATTATTGAAAGAGAGGCGTATCGTGGAAGCTCGGGGTGTTACATCATTACAAATTAACTATCATGTCCCATTACTATAGAAGATCGCGAGGCTCAGGATTCTGGGAAACCAACTGCTTCTGATTGACTTCATTAGTACCAACCATGCCTGAACAATTTTAAACAAAAACGTAGGGTGAGAAAATATGCCCAGTAAGGGGTTTTAAAAAAACATTGTTAGAAAATCCTTTCTCAAAGAAGTCCTTTTGAAGAGAATAAAACACTTTTCTAAAACAAAAAATTATCTTTTCTTAAAACATGAAATCCATCATTCTTTGAAAACCACTTGCACAAAGAAGCACGTACTTGAAATAAGCTTTAAAGTAAACATGATCAGAGAGCGAAACATAAGAAAAATAAACAATACATAATATTCAATCAAGGTTACTTAAATTCTAAAAAGAATTTTGTGAAAAAGCAGGGAAAACGTGCATAACATGGTTCATGAGAATATACAGTTCTTCTAATAGTTTACCACATGAAAAATAGTTCTTGTCACATAACTTACATTTTCATAGTCATGGGAGCTTTCAACTAGGGGTTGTCCTGTTAGTTGAACTAACCCCTGGTTGACCTTTATCATTACATGAAGAGAGAATGTATAATACTGGACTTTGTCAAGACCTTTCTTCAAGACCGTATAACATACTTAACGGGTCAAGGCTCACTGCCAAGACCGTCACACATAACGTCTCATGAGACTCTTGCTTTACCCAATGCATTGGAGCGTTGTATAATTCCGGGTGCACCCGTCACATCATTCTTGTTGCGCTATATAATTCCAGGTTCACCCATCACATGTAAGTCCTATACATCCCTCACATATCTTGACATGGTCATTCATTCATAGGGTTTCATGCATTCTTAATCAACCCCATTTTTACATACTTATTCATAACATGAAGACAATTTAATCATTAAAAACATTATGACATGCATGATAAAGCTCCGAGCACATAACAAGTTATCTTAACATTTGAAAACATGAACATAACACTTAACATTCCATAACATCATAATACCCAATTAAAGCATAGTCATTCATAACTTACACATATGATGATAAATGGATATCATGGGTGTTTAATACAGGCAGTTGGGTTTACAAAGTGCGTAATCAAGTCCATCTTGGGGAAATCATGTATATAATTGTGTACAATCTTCTATTAGCACTTTAAATAACAAGCCCCCTTTTCTTTATAAAGTTTTCAAACATCATAAGAGAACTCGAAATTGAAGACAACATAATGATATGTATACCTACACATATGCATGGGTTCAGCACATTAAACCATACTCCAAAAATATCTCTCGTGTTTTACCTTAAACAAAAATTTTATTTGGTAAAAACATCCGGAGTTCTTTTCCATAAAAGAAGAAAAAGGGGTGAACATAATTTCCATAAACCATTATTGACAGAAAGTCAGCCTCGCATACAATAAGGTTGATTCATATTCATGAGTACATACCAATGAATACATGTATGCACTTGTAAAAGTTTAAGGAGTCCATACTAACCATTTTCACAAAGCAAAATCCTGATTTATCAAGAGTAATGATAAATGAAAATTCTCAATTGAAAGAATAATTTTGAAATCAAACCAACCCATAAACTTCATCATGCTATGTTGTAATAAATTACAAAACATGGACACCAAGTTCATATTAATGTATATACACATTAACAATATACTACATTCACTTGCTTAATTTTACCTATTCATTCAATTACTCAAAATCTCCTTTTTTTCTTTTATAGGCGAAAGGAAAAATCAGGGTTATAAACATTGAGAAAAGGTTGTATACTTGCGTATATCATCTTATACATATGTGTATATAAAAGTATATATATACACATATAAACACAAGGTGTAAAATGCAAGAACCCGCACCCAAATAAAACAGATCCTTCGAACCCTTACCCCAATTTTAGGTTTTCACAAAGAGGCTGACAAGATCGGTTTTAAGAATAGGTAAAACAGGTTTATATGGTCCTGTATATTCTTATACACAATTATACAACAAGTGTATAAAACTATATAAAATTTACAAAAATGGTAGGGAACGGTGAAGAGGATTTTCCACCTTACTCCTAATTGGTTATTTAAGTCGAGAGGGATCCCATGGTCTAGGTTTGCACCGGTTTCACACACACCATAAATATATATAACATATAAATATATATACACATTTATATAAACCGAAGCTTAAAAAAACAAACCAAAATAAACCTACTTCATACCTTGCTTGGAGAGGAGGAGTTGACAAGGCAAGCAGAACCGAACGTATAAACGCAGAAGATATACATACATACATAACATGAATATACGTATATATATCTATTTATAACCCGAAGTTTAAACAAAATTAAGAAGAAGAAAAAACAGAACACGACCCTTACCTTGCTCGGAAAGAAGGAGGAAGAAAACGAAGCAGCGACGAGGTCCAGAAGCCGGAGAGATCAAGGGAGCCAGATGCAAGCCCTTCGGTGCAACAAGGTTTAAAAAAAACAGAAGACAAAGAAGAAGACTTCGGGGAGTCGTCGGCCCGAGGCATCCGAGGCGAGGGGCGGTCGGTGAGGACTTGAGGGAAGGAGGAGACAGTCGGGCTACTCACCGGCCTAGATGAAGAAAAACGGGCCCTACGCTCTACTGTTTCAGCGGCGCAAAGAAGGAGAAGAAAGTGAGGAGCCGGTGGAAGAAGAAGCCGCGGGGAAGAAAGAAAAAAACGCGAGAAACAGCGGGCGGCTGGGATCAACCTGTGGATGATCAGACGGTTCACAAACAGAGTGGTATTAAAAGAAACGGACGGCTGCGATCAGAGTACCCAGATCGAACAGCTCCGGTTTAAGCAACGTTAAAAAAACGTGGTTTCTACAGTTCTAAAAAAAAGTTGTTTTACTATTTTTTTTATTAATTTATTACAGCATTTTTTTTTAAAAAAATTCAATGATTAATCCAGCTTTTATTATTTTTTTTAAAAAAAATCATTGGCCAAATAAAAATATATATATTGATTCAATCAAAACATATTATTATATATATATATATATATTTTATTTTTAAAACACCAATAATTTTTTTAACCTTATTATATTAAGTATATTATTTTTTTTAAACCATAATTATCGATCTTTTATTATTATATTTGGAAAAACTAGAGGTTCATTTAATCGATTAAAGAAAACATTGGTTTATTCAACATATTATATATATTTATTTGTTTATTTATTTATTTATTTTTCCTTTTCTGAATTACATAATAATTATCTTAATTTATAATTTCATGTAAACATTTGGATACACTCTTTTAAGAAAAGAAAAAAAGAAATTGGTTGCTTAATCCCATGTTCAACATAATTTAAAAAAACATAAATTCATATTTCATTATCAATTATTATTATTATTATATTTTTTTTAGGGTTTTTCAATCAAATAATTATCTTCATTGTTTTTAAATTAATAAAAGTATTTGTGTAAGCTTAAAGATGCAAAATTTTTAAATAAAACCATAATTTGACAAAGTTTCCAAAATATCAAAGGTCAAATTATAAAAGAAATAATATATCTAATTTAAGGTTTGATGCAATATATATAACTCATAAAGTAAAAAAATCCATCAGATTTAATATAATTAGAAAATAAAAGTTTAATTGTTCAAATTAATATGTATAGTGGAAGAAAAACAATAATATTAATTTTCACCGTTTTGAAATATAATTCTCATTTTGGGAAAAGAAGAGATAAATTAACTAAATTATCATTGATTTCATTTTAAAGAAAATTACATAATTAATTTTTCAAACCTTTCAGGGGTAAACCATCTTATTTTCAACAGTCGAAAACAAAACTTAGAAGATAAAAGAAACCAATGATCAAAAACAAAACATTAGATTCTTGGGGAAACCAATGGTCAAATTTATAGCCATTTGGGGTTCAACGGTCAGATTAGGGTGCTTATAAAAGGGTCTGGTCTCGGGGTGTCCCTCACTCTAAGTAACTGAAGAAGAAATAGAGATCGTTCGTATGATTCCCCTAGTGCTAAGTACGGTTGCAGTGGCTTTGGCCATCCTCATGTTCATTCTAATGGAAGCCCGAAACCCCTACCGCATTCTTGGGCTCTTGGTGGTTTTAAGCGGTCTCCCCATTATTGTAATCGGGTTCTTAGTTGGGATTTTCGGTTAGTTTATCTTCTTGTTCCATCAGTGGGTATTGTAGCCAAGATGTTTCTTATTTGAATAAAAGGAGTTTTTTATCCATTTGATGCATTTTATTATTATTACCTTATTAGTTGTTTGTTGGTTCACTTAACGGGTGACATTGAAAATCAAACTTGTCAAAAATTAAAACATGGTTTTTTCTCGGGTCGTTACATGATGTGTGTCCCAGGTTTGTGTGGGTGGGATGTGATGTGATGTGCTGTGAGGTGTGGCCCAAGTGGGTACTGGAAGTATGTGATGTGATATATTCAAAAGAGGTGGGAGTGACATGAAATTTTCCATTGGGATGTGAGAGTGGATAATTAGTGGGAAAGTGTTGTGGGTTACCCTTCATCGATGTGATTTATATTATATTATATTAATTAGATGCGTTATTTTATAAGAAACCCATAGTGAGGTTGGGGTTGTGGTTAGTCTACCTGTTAGGTGCTGTTTGGTTCTGGTATTTTGTAATGGCCCGGACCTCTCTGGTCGATTACTTTGTAAAAACATTTTTTTTTGATATGGTCAATGCAGCGAACATCAAAAATAATAATAATTATTAATAATAAATGGTGACATGTTAATAAATTTTATTTGGGGTTTTTTTATAAGTGTTATACTAAATAATTATAATAATAATGTTGGTTTTTTTTATAGATCTGGTAATAATGATTTAATGAGAATTATGTTTTGAATTAATTGCAATGAGATTTGAGATATAAGGATAAATAAGAGATGTTATTATTTATGATAATTGTGATAATAATGATAAAGATTTAAAATAGGTGTGTGTCATGTGGGTTTTGATGGGAGGTGATCTTGCATGTTTTTTTAGGGAGATTCTATCATTATTATTGAAAATAATTATGATAAAAAGAATGGAACTAATGGTGTAAAATCAAGGGAGGCTCCACTTTGTTGGGGAGGAATGAGATTGAAAATATAAGATGAAAAATATATTAATAATGATATAAAATAAAAGATAAGATTAAATGAAAAAAAAGAGAGAGAAGGAATACAAGGTGGGGCGTTTTGGGCATGGAATGAGGAAGAGAGAGGCGCCACTTTTTGTGGAAGAAGGTAAGAAGATTGGAGAGAGAAAAGGTTTAAATGAAATAAAGATTTAATATTTAAACCAATAAAATAAATAATTTAAAGAGGAGTCAATCATGGGACGTGTTTAACATGGAGAAAAGAAAGTGGGAGGCGCCACTTGTGGAGTGAGTTAAAGATTTGAAATAAATTGGAGAGAGAGTGTGAGAATTAAAAGAGAAGTAATAAAAGAAAAGAAAAAGAAATCAATGAAGGAGAAAAGGAGAAAGGCGCACCAAATTTGAGAGAGAGGGTTGGGTGGATTTAGGTATTTGAAATAAATCAATTAAAAATAATAATATAATAATCATGTTAATGTTTTTGTAGGTAAAACACTTTTCCGACCATAACTTATTCGTGTGACCTCGGTTTCACGAACCGTCTGCGGTAGTGTGACCCTGACTACGAGACGGAAATTATGAGTCCAATATTGGATGTCTTTTTCGGGTTTTCAGATTGGGTACCTGAAACGCTCATGAATTAATTGAACATGAGGTTTTCCTTTATTATAATAATAAAAATATTTGTATTATATATTTATTATGTTAATGAGAAGCATGTGGGTGAGGCGCTATACATGGACCTCCCCATGTATATTATAATAATAAATCATATGGATTAAATGAGATAATAAATTAAAGTAAATAAATGGGGAGAATAAATGGGGTGTATGATGAGGTTAAAGGAGGCGTAAGGGGGGGGGTTTTTTCTTCCCCTTAAATGAATAATATTCATAATAATATTATTATCATAATAGAATAAAAATAAAGGTGATTGATTGGTGGTGGAGATATTTGGGCGTGAAATCAAAAGGGGACCCAATTTTTTGAGCGTATAAAATTCAAGGAAAATAAATAAATAATAATATTATAAAATTTTATTATTATTTTTGGGTTTTATAATCTTAATTCGACCGTAACTTCTTCATATGGTGTCGGAATGACGAACTGTCAGCGGCAGTGTAATCCTGTAATTAAGACGGTCATTTTAAGACCAGTGATGGATACCTTTTTATGAGTTATGTCTCGGGTCAACGAAACACACATATTAATAAAATTGACGTTATTATTAAAACGCGTGGAAACTGCGTGACGTGTCGTGTATTGACCAGTCAAAACACGTAACAGGTTTACGGTCACACCGTGTATTCATCAATACACGCTGCATACTGTTTTACCTATTCGTTCCCTATATAAGAAAGGGTCGCGGATTATTTCCAGACCAATCGCTTCTTTGTCGCACGACGACGCTCTTGGACAATCGAGAAGTATTCCTCCTCTAACTTCTTTGTCCGAGATCCGAATTATGATCCGTTAGCGGCCACAGGATCGTAGCAACGAGACGAAGCTTCTAAGCCTAGACTTGTCACCTTTCCTTCCGTCCTTCCTTCTCCACCTTCCATCCTAGGAGGCGTTTGTCGGGTTTGGCGAAGGCGGAGGACATCGAAGGACGTCGTCGGATGCGACGTTATCGGGACCTTTTGAGGTAGGGGTTTACCTTCATCTCTCTATTTGGTGCAACATGCAGGGTGGGATATTTTTCTTTGGTCCCATGGGATGCAGTTGAACTTTAAATAAAGATAATAACCGGATAAAGAAGGGTTTGGGGTTTTGTGCTGTTTCTATTGCCTTCCAGTTTCTTTATCTTCTGATTGTGATTTTGTATTGAAAGGCCTTTGCCTACTGAAAATCAAGGCCGTTGGTGGCCTTTGCGTGCGCAATTGATATCTGAATTGTTTGTGGTTGGTTTTGTTAAAACATGGAAAATGGATAAGCACGTAAAGACTGGCTGATTAAATGAGAATGAAAACCTTGTGTGATCACCCCGGTTGAACAAAATTGGAATAATGAACATGTTGGTGGTTTGGTTGTTTTGTGGGAAATGTTTTTGTAAACTATGGGGTTGAAATGGGAAGTGGTTGGTTGTGGAAAATGCCTTTATTTATGAAAAGTGTTTTAATTATGAAAAGTGTTTTGGAAGTAAAAGGTGTTTTCAAATGCGGAAATGTTTTGTGTGTGGAAAGGGTTTTATGTGTGGAACTTTGAAATAAATGAATGATGGAATGTTGTATGGTTTTGATAATCTTTTGTAAATGAAATGGCATGTGGTTGCTTGCGTTTTACCTAACCTTGGTTGTGGATGGCAGGGATATGTTTGTGAAAGGTTTTTTCTAGATGATAGTTGCCCAGTAGTAATAATTTGTTAAACCATTGCATGAAACATGAAAACCTAAATGGGGTTGGGGGATGATTGTTTGGTTGTTGATGCATGCTTCATGGTAGCAGTGCCGAGGCACATGCTCAGTTCCTATTTTTAAGAAGCCATAGGTTGGGCTGTGTGTTTGGTATATGTATATATATAATTGTATCTTTTTGTTTTGTCGCACCACACCCATGTCAAGCACCTAGTTCCGAACACTCCCATTTTATGGGAGAGGGTGTTCCCCCTTAGTTACTAGCTCCTTCCTGCTCCTTCTTCCATAGGCTATGATGGCTTGAGGTGACCTTACACCCAAGACTCTTTGGGTAGGTCTCGGAGGTTGTGATGGCTTGAGGCGACCTTTAGCCCAAGACTCTTCGGGCAGGCTTACCATTCCCAAGAACCTTCGGGATGAGGCCCAGGTGTCTGCGGGCGGGTTAGTGGTTGTGGCCCAGGTGTGTGCGGGCGAGATGCGTGGTTGTGAGGCCCAGGTGTGTGCGGGCGGGATGTGTGGTTTGGCCCAGGTGTGTGCGGGCGGGAAGAGTGTGGTAGCGTCAGGACATTTGCCGTTAGGAAGAGCAGCATCTAATTAAGTGGGAAATGGTGCGGGGTACCCAATACTTTTGTTCTATATATATATTAAACTTGCTTTTGTTACTTGGTGAGTGTGACCAGTGAGACTGGGTGGATAGTTTTTTTTCCTTGTTAGTTTCTGGTTCTTCTATTTTCTCACGGGACCTTAGGGTGTCTCCCCACTTGTGCACGAGAGCTTTAGGTTTCCCTACTGAGTATACTTGTATGCTCACCCTACGTTTACTTTCAGGTTTCCAGGAGGACTACCAGGGCCGTGCGGGACTCTACTAGTCGGGCAGTTGGAGTTGTTGCAGTTGTTGTTCTCTTGTTTTCTTTGGCATTGTACTTTTGATCTTCCTTGTACTTGTACCTTGTTATAAAAATTGTTTAAACATGCATGTGGGCTTGGTTTGGGTTTATTTATATACACTTGTTCTTTTCCCTTTTTGGTGGTTGACTTGTCCTATTTACCGATCCAAAATAATAAAAAGGGTAATGCCTCCCATATTTGTGAAAACTCATACCCTTGGTGCTAGTCGCCAACCCGGGGCCTACTGGAGGCGGGACTCGGGGGTCATTATCTCCCTTTCACCATTGCCAGCTCAGGAGGGGCATCTTTGGTGGGAGGGGGTCGTGACATATTTTCTCACAGGTGCATTGGTATGCTCCTTTCACTTTTGCATGAAAGTCTTTGGTTTTCCTACCTGCATGCTCACCCTATGTATATAAAAATATTTTCAGGATTCCAGGAGTACTTTTCAGACCATTTCAGACCTTACTAGTTATACCCTTGGACAATTTTTGTTTTATTTCTCTAGTTTTGTTTTGGGTATTTACTTTGGAGACTTTTATTTGTATCATTTTTATTTACACATGCATCATGGGTTTGTTTTTGGTTTTTATATATATATTTCATGGATTTGGTTATGGTTGATACATCATATCTCCCAATTTTTTTCTTACAAAGGTCAATACCTCCCATATTGTGAGATTTTTATACCCTCAGTGCTAGTCACCAACCTGAGGCCTACTAGAGGCTGAACCCAGGGGTCATTGTCTCTCTCCCTTTATTTTTGAATATTTGGTGGGAGGGGGTCATGACAAAATAGATAAGAGGAATGGACCTCGATCTATGTTCATTTCAATCTCGGTTCTTTACTATTATATCGACAATCAAAGAATCAATAAAAAAATCATGAAGAAAAATCTCCTAAACCCCAATAATTATAACCCATCCCACAAGACGATCGAACTTTGGATCAATCTATTCATTTATTGATTCATGTTTGTTATAGAAATAAAGAAAGATGAAATAAAAAAATCCAAACAACTACCCTACCTTGATTTGTATCAATACCTGGTGAGGAACGATGTTTCATCATAGTCATTGGTGAGATCCTTCAAATCCATCGTGCGTAGATCATTAATCCACAATCTGGTCATAGTTCATATGAGAGAAATATTCCAACGTTCTCTTTAGTATCCCTCCAACGGTTCCAAGGTTATGCATATAACCTTAGAATTTATCCATAATATTCTATTTAAATACTAACTAATTATTTCATCAATAATTTGAAATAAAATAATGTATTTTAATTATTTTATTCATTTCTGATCCTACAATTAATTTTCCACAAATGACCTTCTCTGACCAAGGTTAAGTTGTTCCTAGGGTTAAACTCACATTCTAAACTCAAAGTGTCCTTGGATTTCTGATCCAGGTACCCATTTAGAATTTATTCCACTTTTTTAGGAAAACTATGTGTGCATTTTATTTAATTTATTTAATATATTTCAAACATTTATATCAGGCACACCAGGCCTTAGAATCACATGTCATATTAGTGCTTGGGCTCAAAAATAATCCATACAATATCCAAATATAACACATGGAAAATCTGAGTCACTACATTCTCCCCACCTTGGAGTTTTATGAACTAAAAATCCAAAATAAGGGCTACTCAAAGAGATGTGGGTACTGAGCATGAATCTAAACCTCCCACTCCCAAGTGCTCTCATAAAGATTCATGTGTTTCCACCAGACACACACTAAAGTAATTGATCTCCCATGAAGGGTCCTATATTTTTTATCATCAATATCTACTGGTTACTTAAAAAATGAATCTCTATCCTCAATCTCCATATCTCCCTAGACAATAACATGTTATGGGTTATGCATGTACCACCTCAGTTGTGACACATAGAAGACATCATGTATTTGGTCTAACTGTGGATGTAGAGCTAAGCGGTATGCCACATCGCCAAATTTGTGTAGTATCTAGAAAGGTCCAATGAATCTTGGAGATAGATTTTCACCCCATCCAAATCTATGTAATCCACGTCAAGGTGAAACTGATAAGAACACATGATATCCTTCCAAAAACTCTAAAGGCCTTGATCTATTGTCAACATAATACTTATGATGGATAGGTGTAGTCTTCATCCACTCTTGGATGATAGTGCCTTCTTGGTTGTTTCCTGCACCAACTTTGGGCCAATGAGTGTTGACTCTCCTGTGTCATTCCAACAAAGTGGTGACATGTAGGGTCACCCATAAAAATCCTTAAATGGTACCATACCAGTGGTGGAATGGTAATTGTTGTTGTATGAAAACTCCACCACTGGTAAGTGATCCTACCAACTACATCCAAAATCTAACATGCAAGCTCATAGAATGGCCTCCATAACCTGAATGGTCCACTTAGTATGGCTTCCATTTTGGGGGTGGAATGTTGTGCTCAAGCATAGTTGAGTCCCAAAGGCCTCCTACAATCCATTATACAAATGAGATGTGAATCGAGAGTCAAGGTTCAAAATTATTGTCGATTTAACTCCCTGGAGTCGGACTATCTTCTACATATAGAGGCGTCCCAAGCTCTCTACTGAACTCTTCTCCCAAATTGCTAAGAAGTGGGCCAACATTGTGAGTCATTTTATGATCAATCAGATGGCATCATGTCCCCTGGATGTACGTGGTAAGCCTGTCATGAATTCCATGGATATACCATCCTACTTCCACTATGGCACCTCAAGGGGTTTATCTAAACCCACTGGAACTTAGGGCTCATCCTTAACCTTATAACAAATAATGCATCTAGAGACAAAATATGTAACTCCTTTATTCATTCTTGGCCACCAAAATTGACATCGGAGGTCATGGTACATACTTTCCACACCTGGATTTACTTCCAAATGAGATGTATGAAACACTCCTAGAACCTCCTCCTTCAACTTCACTGGTACCATCTTGCATCCTTTGAAAATAATGACATGCTTCCCACCTTCATAAAATACATCAGGAACATGTATAGTGGATATCTGAGTACGTAGGATCTCACAATCAGTATCCCCTAGTTGTGCCTTCATGACTTGATGTAAAAGAGGAGGGATAATAACCATATATTATAGGTAAGATACTCCCTATCCATCCACAAAGGATAACTACAATGAGTCCAACTTCTCTAATGATTCATTCAACAACTGCGAACAAGATCTCTTGTTGAGAGCATCTGCTACCACACTCCCCTTCCCAAGAGTGTAGAAAATATCTAATTCATAATTATAGAGGATATATAGACACTTCCTCTATATCAAGTTAAAATCATTCTAATAGAATATGTACATGATACTCTTGTGATCAAAATAGATGATAAATTGCTTACCCATCAGGTAGTGTCGCTACATCTTTAGTGAAAAGACTGTTGTTGCTAACTCAAGATCATGGGCCATTTAGTTCTGCTCATATGGTCTCAAATAACATTAACTCTAGGAAATAACCATATGTCTCTACATAAAAACACAACCAATCCTAGTTACTGATGCATCAAAAAACACTACATATTGGACACCCTCCACCGACAATCACAAGATGGAAGCACTCATCAAACTATGCCTCAACTGCTGAAAAGATCACTAACACTTCTCTATCCGCACAAAAGGCTTCCCCTTTTGAGTCAAAATTGTCATGGGTGACTATATCCTAGAGAAATCAGGTATGTGTAACACCCTGGGTTTTTATGGACCTTTTTTCGACTGAATTAATTTTCATTGATATCTTGCATTGCACTAAGTCAAACATTCCTTTCACACGACACTGACTTGATGTATGTTACACGCAACACTAACTCAGTGGACATTACATGAAACATATAATTGAAATACCTTACATGCAACGCCAAGTCAGTGTGTGTTACATGCAACATTGATTTGGCATACGTTACACCCAATACTAAGTTTCTATGAAACATCATTTTATTTTTATAATTATTTAAATGAGATAATTATAACATATCTGTTAAACTTAGTAATAGTAATAGTAATAAATAATTTTCAAATATTATTTATAATGTTTTTATATAAATAAAACATATTGATAATAAAAGATAATTTTTTATGTAAATTCCTTATATATTTAAAAATATTATTTTCTCAAATAAACTATTTTTCATGTCCTTTGAAAAAAAATTAATTTTAGAAAAAAATTAAAAAATAATTATATAATACAAAATTAACTTTTGAATTTATAATGTCTAAATTATCTTAGGGTTAATTTTTGGGATTTTTCTGAGAAACTTCATTTTTGGATGAATAGTGGAAAAATACTGGATTTTAATTCAAGACTGATTTTTAATATAATTAATTTATAAGGTTAAATTATATTTTAAATTGATTTAAAAATTTAATAAATAATATTTTAATAAATTAATCCAATGTAGGTTATTGGAAACAATTTTACTTTGAAATTGGGTATAAAACTTAGCAAAAGTTTGGATGTTTTTGCTTTAAAAATCAGCATTGTTGTCCCCTCTACAGGATTAAATTTAAATTAATTTCTACCAATTATTTGATTTGAATTTGAAAAAATATATTACATATTTATATTCATAATAATTTATAATTTCTAATAATTTCAACTTAGTTTTTTACCAAAAAAATTATTGAAAGTAATTAAAATTAATTACAACGATTAAAGTAAAATTAAGCCTAATAAGGGAATAAACCTTAAACTTAGGGGCCCAAATGACCTATTCACTTTTCCAGAACCCATTTTATGAAAATTATTAGGCTGTTAACCTTAAATTATTTAGTTTTTTCGGTTTTTTATTACTTTGTTTAGGTAAAAACATGGGTACACCTAACTTGTTTTAAAAAATACCAAGTGAGTCCTTTCTCTTCCGTATAAAAGGACACCACCTATCTCTCTTCATCACACCTATAAAACCTCTTAAGTTTGTGAAAGATCTTAAAAATACACTTATAAAAATACCCCTACCTCCTTTAATCCTCTCTTTGGGCATAAAACCCTCTAAGGAATCCCTTTGGTGCAAACCAAAAGGAGTTACCCAATTAAGAGGTAACACCCTCCCTCAAACTCCTTTTATTTTCTTTCTCCACTACCTAAACTCTTATTATTCTATTATTTTATAAAAAAGTATATTAAATATACTATGATGTTTTTATGCTAATTTTTTTAACTACATTAATAAACACATCCATCTAATGGGTAATGAACATATTGTTTATGTGTACAGAGAACTACCGCCTCACTAAACGATGATTGTTAATTTTTTCTTTACCACCTCTCTTGGTGGAAATTATGACAAAAAATATATTTATATATGTTATATATTATATTTATTATGTCTTTAATCTTCTGTATTATTTTTACAACACATGTCTTTTTAATTTACATTTGGTGGAAATACGATAATTTCGTTTGAGGAAGCATGGACTACCAACCCCTCAAAAGCGATGTGATTCGTTCACACACTACATGGAATGTATTAAGGATGTGTTTAGTGAAATTATATGAAATATATATATATATATATATATTACATATTAATGATAATATAATTATATTATATACATATATACATATATTCCATTTTCTTTCTTTCATTCAATAAGATAATAAAAACGGAAACAACATTCATGTGTACGTACGACTTACCATCTCCATGAATGGTGTATTCCATTTTATAATTCTATATAATATATATTATTATAATAAAAATATAATAAATATACCTGATATTTATATAATGGTGTATGTTTTTTAAACCACGATATAAGTATAAGGACCAAATATATAACAAATTAAGACACATGCGAAGAACAAAACTAATATTACCTGAAGTGAAACCTTAACATAGGATTGTTAACAAGTGGGTAATATAAAGTCATAATAAAACCATATATGGTATTAGATATAAGAATATTATTATTTAAAATATTTATAATAAACTTACATTTATTATAAAGGAAATTTGTACGAGTATGAATAGAGTCAAGACACAAGGTAAGGGAATTTCATCTCACTTTTTATTTCTGTGAGATAAATGCCTTATTCACCACTCAATTATTTTGTGTGGTGTATAAAATACCCATGAATGTATTATATTATTATTATAATTAAATTTATAGGTATTTAAATATCAAATTTATGAACTTTCTCTCATGTGTTTTAAGTTTCAAATGTTACCAAATCAGTAACGTCATTTTGTCTCAATTTTTCTTCTTTGAGACACATGCCATGTTATATACATATATTTTTATACGAGGTGTATATAATAACGTTGACATGTTATATCATGAATATAATTTCATTAATTATATTTTATGATTTTTTTAATTTTATTTTCATACATGGAGATTAGGATTCCAATTTACAATGTGGTTTGAGCTTATTGAAACAATCTCATCATTTATCAGGATTGTTTATGATTATGCTTCCTTTGATGAAATATTATGATCCATATCTCAATAACACTCATGATTTTACTTATTCTATGTTTATTCAATAAATATACATGTATTATTACCATTTTCTCACTCTTTGGTACTTAAGACAATTAATAAAAAATAATAATAATAATATGATTTTCTCTTCGGTTAGAAATATGTTTTATTTCAAAAACCATGTTTTCAAAAAAAATCAAATGATATTTGAAGATAATTTTCAATTAAAATTATTTTAAAAATGTTTTATGTTTTTTAAATCTTTCTTTATAAGTTTTCAAATCTATTTTCAAATAAAAAGGTTTTTGAAAAGGTTTTATGTTTTAAAAAATCATTTTCAATGCAGAAAAGATATTTTCGTGAAGAAATGTTTTTAAAAGATTTATGAATTTTTTTCCCATATAAGATGACATCCATTAGTGTTAATCATTCCTTTATGGGTAAATTATTCAATGTTTCTATTCATATTATTTCTTTGAATGATTTATGTTTTGATGACATGATGTTTATAAAACTCATTTCTCTTTAATGGGTTATATGTCTTTGAAACCCGCTTTTTTTCATGGGTTATTTTTTTTGATAAAATGATTATGAAAATTTTATATTTTTCCATAGGTTATGATATGATTACATGTTTATGATGACCATTTCATTTCATGGGTTATTATATGATTGTTTATTATTTTTTGGTACATGTATGTATGATTTCATTATGAGATGGGTGGGACCTATATCTCCCTATAATCCATTGGGTAAATATTTATATCTCATGAGATAGACTAAGATGGTCTTGGTAGTGAACCTTTACTACTAACATGGTCACAGAAGTGAACCATGACTACCAAGATGGTATGATGAGTGAACTCATGCTATTAATATGTCCATGGGAGTGAACCATGACTACCAAGATGTCATGAGGAGTGAACTCATGATATTAAGATGGGAATAGAAGTGAAAAATGATTACCAATATGGTATAGGGTGTGAACCCATACTAATAATATGTTCTTGGTAGCGATGCCTTGCATACTATTTAAATAATATTATATGCTTATATGTTTGTCACAATTCTATGTTTTATTCCTATGATATGCTTTCATGGATTTTATTTATTTATTTCCTTATGATTCATGTCTTATGAACTACCAATATTTATTCCATGATTCGTTTTTATGATCTTTGATATGGAGGGTATGATTTTCTATTTTCATTATCATGTTTTTGTACCCTTATGCTCATGATTATGCTTACATATCTTCTTTGTTTACCTTTACTAAGAATTTGATATCACCCATTTTTATGTTTCCTTCCCTAGGTTATGAATACATGTATTATTTTTGATTTTTCCAAGAAGGGTGATAGTAAATAAGAACCTAGTGGGAGATAATGTATCTCATTTATGTACCAATGTTTATGTTTCCATGTTTCTAAAGGCAGTATACTAGTACGATATTAGGGCGTCTATTTGTATAATGTTTTAAGTATTCCATAAAAGTTAGGTAATGTAAATGTTTGAAAATATAGGTTCATTATAGTTGGTATTAGAGAAAAGTTTTAGTTAAATATTTTAAAATAATATGATAAAACCTTAGTGAGAACTCTAAGGACATGTCTAAGGATAAGTCTAAAGATAAGAAAAAGTATAGGAAAATGTCCTGCTATTTTGGTAAAGGATAGTGTGAGTGATTTCCTAGAAATACATCCCTATCTAGATACTATAAGTGGATGTGGATCTTAAATAGATGTACCTAGGGGTAACAACTCTAACAAGATGTCCCGAGCCTGACTCAGGGTAATCTGGTACACAACAATGAGCCTTGCTGCACACCTAGTTTGACACTCCCAAGGTATAATCTTTGAGAATTTACAAAATCTTCACAAACCATCATGAAGGATTTAAATAGAATTTGGTTATGAATAACTTAGGATAAACCTAAGGTTTTATATATTATGTAAATTTTTATAACTTATACCTCCTATAAGTTTCTTTTCATGATTATGTGGTTCCTCATTATGATAAATGTTTCTTACTCTATGCCTTTTCATTTTAGTCAATGACTAGAACCTGAAGGAACCAATTTAATAGTGACTATGACAAACAATGCAAATATTTTCCTCCTGATAAACTGAATTATATGAGAGATGGAATGAAAAATATTATTATTATGTTTACATATCCTTCTCAAGATATAAATCATGGTGGACTTAAAAATGAGCAAAGGTGGGAACAACATTCTGTTGATTCATTTATGAGGAAACATCCACCTTCTTTCAAAGGGTCTTATGATCTATTTGTTTCTAAATAATGGATCAATTCCATTGAAAAGATATTATCCTTTCTCCAGTTTTCATAGCATGATAAATTCATTCTGGCTATTTATCATTTAGAAGGTGAAGCAGACCAGTGGTGGACTCTAACTAAGAATATGAGGCAACAAGATGAAATTGAATCCATGGTTTTGGATGTGTTAAAGAAATTATTTTTCAATAATTACTTTCCTCAGATTTGTCACACCAATATAGAGAAAGTGTTACTTTAGTTGAAGAAAAGTTATGATGAATCTGTTAGTACCTACAAGGATAATTTCAAAAGACTTGTGAGGTACTCTTTGGGAATTATCATCCAAACCAAAATTAAAGTTAATAGGTCCTTTAGTGGATTAAATCCAAGTATCATAAGGTAATTGTCTATAAGATACTTTAGTAGCTATGAAGATATTGTGTATTTCACAATCAAGGTTTAAGTGGAGGTTGGATTCATGTATCAATATAATGGGTTTTACAAGAAAAGGAAGATAGAGTTTAAAAGAAAATCTAAAAACCATGAAGAGAAGAAGATAAACTTTACTTTATGATTTAAGTGTGGTAATAAGCATGGAATAAATTGGATTAATGGGTATAATAAATGTTTTAAGTGTGGAAGGGAAGGACATAGGTCATTTGATTGCTGAAGTGATGGGAAGAAGTTATCTAATGATGCAAATAGAGAAAAAGTAGCATAAAATGAACCTCTTATGATTCAGTGATACAAGTGTAAAGAGAATGTGAATTATATTAACCACTTCCCAAACCCAAGGGTTGATGATGATGATCGATGTCAGCAACCTCTTAATCCAAGGGACAAGGGGAAATCTCATGCAATTTCTATTTCCGATGAGGGGTGTGATAAGACATGATGAAAGGTACACTTACCATCCACTCTAGGACTACTAATTTCATATTTAATTCTGGATCTACACTCTTTAATATCTAAAGAATTTTATAAGGGTGTTAAGATTCCACCAAAACTATTAGATATGTAATTATCAGTACAAACCCCTAATGGTATGATTATTTCATCTTAAGTCTATGATTCCTCTCTGATTTAAGTTTATGGGAATGGGATTCCTACAAATGTTTCCATTCTTCCTTTGGTTGACTTTCATGTCATCGTAGGCATGGATTGGATTTCTATTCATAAATAACACATCAATTTTCAAGGAAGGGAAGTTACATTTGATATTTCAAAACCTCCTATGATTGTCCACCAATGTGATGATAAGTATGAAATTACTATGGAGATTATATCATGTGTATGGGTCTTAATTCCCTTTCTGAAGGGATGTCTTTCTATAAGAGTTTCCAAGACTTCCACCAAAATGAGAATTTGAGTTCCCAATAGACTCATACCTGGTTTCATGCCAATTTCAAAGACTCCCTATATAATGGACCTGATTGAGTTGTATGAATTAAAGAAGAAACTCTAATAATACATTTATAAGGGATTCATTTGTCTAAGTGTGTCACCTTGGGGTGCACCTATTATTTTTGAAAAAAATAAAGATGGATTAATGCGAATATGAATTGATTATAGGGAGTTTAACAATATCAAAATCAAGAAAATGTATAATATTCCCCATATTGATGACTTGTTTGATCAACTATGCAGAGATCAATACTATTCTAAGATTGACCTTTGTTCTGGATATCCTTAATTGAGGTTCAAGAAGGAGGATATACCCAATAAATCATTTCGTACAAGTTATAGACACTATGAATATATAGTGATGCATTTTTTCTAACTAATTCCCATGATATCTTCATGGATTTGATAAATAGAGTCTTTATAGATCACCTTGACTTGTTTTTGGTAGTCTTTATAGATGATATTATTATATATTAAAAGGGAAAATAAGATCATGAAAACCACTTGAGAATTGTATTAAAGACCCTAAGGAAGGATAAAATGTATGAAAAATTTACTAAGTGTGAATTTTGGATGCAAAAGGTTTCATTTTTGGATCACAGGATCTCAAAAGATGGTATTGTAGTAGATCCATCAAAGATGAAGGTTGTTGAATGCTTTCTTAGACCAATTGTGGTGACTGAGATCCATAGATTTCATGGTTTAACTAGATATTATCGACGGTTTGTGGAGAATTTCTCATGACTATATAATACTATTACCAAGTTAACTCATAAGGGTGTCAAGTTCCTCTTGACAGATGAATGTGAGGAAAATTTCAAGGAACTGAATATAAGCTTGGTCAGTGCACCTATGCTTACATTACTTTGTAGTGGAGAAGGGTTTATAATATATAGTTATGCATCCAAGAAGGTATTTTGATGTGTTCTTATGAAGAATAACGTGGTTATAACTTATTCCTCACAACAATTGAAGATTCATGAGAAAAATTACCCAACGCATGATTTGGAGCTAGCAGCAGTAATTTTTGCATTAAAGATATGGAGGAATTATCTTTATGGAGAAAAGTGTGATATATATAATGATCAAAAATGTTTGAAATATATATTCACATAAAAGGAGTTGAACATGTGCCAAATAATATGGTTAGAGTTGATAAAAGATTATGAATTCTCAATACATTACCACCTTGGGAAAGAGAACAAGGTAGCTTATGCTTTGAGTAGAAAGGATCATGCTAGCATATCCATGATGAGGATCACAAAAGATCCAATATTTTTGGATTTTCAAAGGATGGAGTTGGAAATCCTAAAGTATGGGGGGAATATATTTCTCAAATTAGTGTTCAACCCTCTATCCAAGTGAATATTAAGAAGGTATAAAAGGAATATGTAGAGCTGTAGAATAAATTTAGAAATGTTCCTAAGTTTAACCGTGATCATGATGAAATGATAAGGTTAAGGAACCATGTATGTGTTCCTTACATACCAGATTGGAAGAAGGATATATTAGAGTAATCTCATAGTTCTTCATTATCTATTTATCCTATTAGTAAAAAATATATATAGGGTTTTTAAATAATACTTCTGGTGGTATGGTATGAAGAGAGATATCAAAGAGTTTGTATCTCAACGCTTGGTGCGCCAGTATGTTAAGGATGAAAGACAAAAGTCTAAATGGATGTTGCATCCATTAACCATACCAAAATGGAAATGGTAGAACATCACTATGGATTTTTTCATTGGACTACAAAAAACCTATAAAGGGTTTAATTCTATATTGGTGGTAGTCGATCACCTTACAAAGTTATCACACTTCATCACTATCATAGAATACTTATCTCTGGATCATCTTGTAAGGATATACATTAAGGAAGTGGTAAGGTTGCATGGGGTACCACATCCCATTATATCGGATCGGGATCTGAGGTTCACCTCAAAGTTCTGATGAATTCTTAAGAAAATACTTGATACAGAATTGAGTTTCAGTGTTTCTTATTATCCTTAGAAAGATGGTTAGTCTGAATGAATAGTTTAAACTCTAGAGGATATATTGATATCGTGTTCTCTATATTTCAAAGGTGGTTGGGATCAACACCTTCTTTTAGTTGAGATTTTACTCAAGCATTTAGATTAAACCTTATGAATCTCTCTATGGGATAAAATGTAGAGATCCATCATGTTGGGATGAAGTTGGAGAAATAAAGCTATTGGGACCTGAGATCACTGAAGAAATGGAAAATAAGGTTAGAGTCATTCAACAGTATATCAAGGCGGTTCAAACTCGGTAGAAAATTTAAGTTGATAACTATCAGTGTGATATATAATTTGAAGTTGGTGAAAATTATTTCTACGAATCTCACCCTAGAATGAGGTTATGAGACTCAAAAAGAAATGGAAACTAAGCCCTATGTATATCAATCCCTTTGATATTATTAATCGTATTAGGATTGTAGACTATCTCTTGGCACTTCCTCCGAATCTCTATCAAGTCCATGATGTGTTCCATGTATATCTCATGAGAAAGTGCATACCTGGATCTTCATATATACTGAACTCAAAATTCATACCGATGGAGTAGGATCTTTCTTATGAGGAATAACAAGTTGAAATTCTAGATCATACAGAAAAAGTTCTACAAAAAAAACCACTCACTTGGTCAAAGTTTTGTGGAGAAATTACCAGTTAGAGAAATCCATGTGGGAACTGGATGATATAATGATACAGAAGTATCCTCGTTTTTTTACCCAAATGAAAAATTTCAAGGGATAAATTCATTTTAACGGGGGGGGAATGTAACACTGTGAGTTTTTATGGACCTTTTTTTCAAATGAATTAATTTTCATTGATATCTTGCATTGTAGTGCGTCAACATTCTTTTCTCATGGTACTGGCACAAAATATGTTACACACAACACTAACTCGTTGTAAGTTACATGAAACACAAAATTAGAGTACTTTACTTGCAATACTGATTCAACATACATTACACACAACACCAAGTTAGTGTATGTTACACACAACACTGAGTTTCTATGAAACATCATTTTATTATTATAATTATGTATATGAGATAATTATAATTTGTTCGTTAAACTTATTAATATGAACAGTAATAAATTATTTTCAAATATTGTTTATAATGGTTTTATATAAATAAAACATATTGATAATAAAAGATATAATTTTTGGTAAAGACCTTAAATGTTTAAAAATATTATTTTCTCAAATAAACTACTTTTCATATCCTTCTATGAAAAATAATAAAATTAATTTTAGACCCATTTAGAAATTTAATTTGATAATATAAACAAAAAAATAATTTATAATTTCTAAATTATTTTAGGGTGATTTTTTGTGATTTTTCTGAGAAACGTCATTTTTTGATGAATAGTGAAAAAATACTGAATTTTAATTCAAAACTAATTTTTCATCTAATTGATTTATAAGGTTAAATTATATTTTAAATTGGTTTAAAAATTTAATTAGATAATATTTTTATCAATTAATCCAATTTAGGTAATTGGAATCAATTTCACTTTGAAATTTGGTATAAAAACTTAGCAAACTCTTGGACATTTTTACTTTAAAACCCTGCATTTTTGTCCCATCTGCGGGATTAAGTTTAAATTAATTTCTATCACTTGAATTATTGAAATTTTGAAAAAATGATTTCATATTTTTAAGTAGTATAATTTATCATTTATAATAAGGTCAAAAAAAATTTACCAAAAATATTAGCGAAAGTAATTAAAATTAATTATAACGATTAAGGTAGAATTAAGCCCGACAAGGGAATAAACCTTAATCTTAAGAGCCCAAATGACCTAGAAACTATTCCAACACCCATTTTATGGCCATTATTGTAAAACCCCAGGTAAATAAAGAATATTAAATTTTATATTTATCCATATTTGTGAAAAAAAATATTAATATTACTTTAAAGGGAACGCTATGCTCGATGGCGTACGCAATACGGGACAACGAGTTCCTTTGAAATCTTACATTGCACTCTAATAATAAAATAATATTATTTTAAATAGTAGTTAACGCCTAGACGTTGTAATGGCGGGAATGAACAGAACTAACTACAAAATGATTATATATTTTTATCAAATATTTTTACTTTTTACAATAAATGTTAGAGGATTAAAAATGCGAATGAATCCAATTTTAAGCGTAAACATTCTAATATTCTTTAAAAGGTCGATTAACCGCCTTTTGATGGAGAACCTCTTTTAAATCCACTTTTTGAAAATTTTATGTGTTATATTTGACAAAATAAAATTCTTCTTTAGAATCGGGACATCAAAATTTACTTTGTGTAAATTTTTGGTATTTTTCCGATAATGTTCATTTTTTTAATGAATAGTGAAAAATGTTGTATTTTAATTCAAAACCTATTTTTAATCTAATTTATTTATATGATTAGATTATCTTTTGAATTGGTTTCAAAGTGAAATTAGAATATATTTTTACCATTTAATCCAATAGTGGTCGTTGGAATTAATTTCATTTTGAAATCATACTTAAACTAGTGTCAATCTTTTGATACTTATTGTTTCATAAAAACACGTTATTTGCTCTGACAGCGGGAATTAATTATTAAATTAATTAATGAAACTTATATGTTTAGAATTTTTTAAAATAGAATTCATTTTTGTATTTGTAATATCAAATATATCTTAGGGTGAAGTTTTGGTATTTTTCTGAAGAACTTCAATTTTTGATGAATAGTGAAACCACTAAGTGGTACTTATAAAAACTGATTTCCCGTTTAAATGAAATTTTACCACATATGTGTTTTGAATTTAAAAAATCCAACATACATGGTTGTCATTAAAAATTAAAATGTGGTTCAATGGAATTAAAATAATTTTTTTGTGAATAGTAACTTTTAAGTTTATTAATCGTGATTAGTGGTAATTAGTGTAGTTTAAGGTAAAATTAATGTTTTAATAATATGAGATGAGATAGACACATGTTCTACCCTTATTGGATGTGTCATGGCCGACCACGACAATCCATGGGTCAACTTGGGGACCCCATGGAGCCACTTTGGTTGGGAAATGACATAAATAACTTTTTATTTAATGTAAAAGTAAAAATGACACAAACATGAGTTGTTTTACTAAACCAATTTTTGAATAGGGTTATACAAGTCAGATTTTTTACTATAAATAGTCATACATTATAGTATTTTTTTATAATTTTTAGACATTAAATAAATTAAATTATTTATGACATCATGATGATGCAGCGATTACCTCATTATTTAACGATTTAAATAAAATGAAAAGATAATGTAAAAAGTAAAACCTACAATTGTCAAAAACCTATTGTATGGGTGTATTTCTAACCCTTATCACCTTATACTATAATTATTTCAATGTGGGACCTTTTAAATCTGAAACTCATTTTAAAATAATGTAACATTTCTTTACTTTCCAAGAGTGCCCCTCCTCTCCTCTTATAAAAGGCCCCCACCTATACCTCTTTACCCACACTTACAAAGCCTTTGGATCGGCCAAACCCTGCTCATTTTGTCTCTCCACATCCCTATCTCCATCATTGAAGCCTCACTTTGGGCAGAATCCTTTCCAAGTAAGCCTTTGAGCTCAAATCAATGAGAGTTACCCGATTTAAAGGTAGTGTCCTCTCTTATGTTCTTTTGTTTTATTTTGCTTCTCCAACCCCCTAAACTCTTTTTATTAATTTCTTTTGTAACAACTCTAGTATCTTCAATATACTAGGATGTTTTTATAAGAATCATTCTAGCTACACTTACACACACCTACATCAAATGGTTAAAGAACATACTGTTTCTGTGGATGGCGAATTTCTGCCTCACGAAACGATGATTGTTCAACACTCATATAACACCTTAAAAGGTGGCCATTAAGATGTGACTATACTTATATATGATATATAATATGTTTATGTTTTACTTAAGCTTATGTATTTTTTTTTCATACCTTTATGGTTTCCATTGTGGGTAAACACGATAATTTCATTTTAGGAAGTGCGGACTACCGCCCCCTCAAAGTGATTTGATTCGTTAATGCCATATGTGGGATGTATAAAGGATGGATTTAAAGTCATTATATATGATGTATGTTAAACATAAATGATTAATATAATTCTGGAATTAAAATATACATACCTCTCATTTAGTTTTAATTCCATTAATATGACATAGAAATGAAAGTAGCGTTCATGCGTACGTACGGCTTACCGTCTCCATGAACGATACATTTCATTTATTACCTTTAAATGATTATGTAATATTATAAATACATGTATATTCTGGATATATATGATATATATGATATCCAAATCATGAATATCATCCTGGATATAATGAACCTTTGACCACACGAACAACATGTAATTGTAAGAAGTTCACTTTCGACTTAAGAGCCAAATATCGAAAAAAACAAACATTATTAACTTAAATAATTAGATAATGTTTATAACATGGAAATAAGTGATATAAAAGTAATAATTAACTCTAAAAAGGTTCTTAATCAAGTGGAAATTAACTCAAGTTTATTATTCAGGACGTTAAAGAACGATCGAGTCAAGTCAGACCTGAGGTAAGGGATCCTACTCCTCTCTTTCTTTTTAAGTACACTCTTTTATGTCATTCCTTTTAAGCTCATCTTTCTTGTGATTGGGATGTTCTTTTATATTACTCTTACTATAATTTTTATTTTGATATGATGATAGACCCTATTCTCTTTCATCAATCCATTTTGGAAGTTTTGAGTGGCGTCGTTAGGTTGCCGAATTTTCGTAAGAGATCTAACTTCTCTCTTTCTTTTTAAGTACTCTTCTTTATGTCACTTATTTTAATCTCCTCTTTGTTATGATGGGGGATGTTATTTTATATTCCTATTTCTTTAAACTTTATTTTAATATGATGAGAGACCTTATTTGATCTCATCAATCCATTTTTGGAAGTTTTAAGTGGCGCTGTTAGGCTGCCGAGTTTTCATAAGGGATTTTTCATCTCGCTTTTATTCTCGTGAGATTTATGCTACATTTGCACCAATTTCCTTTGAGTGGTGTATGTACTGCATATTATTTTACTCAATGTGTAATATAATTTTATTTATGAGTATTTACATCAATGTTGTATTGTCCTTCTTTCACTGGGTGTATGTTTCGAAAGATACCCATGTCGGTAAGGGAACCTTTCACCCTCCACTTTTTAAAAGAATTCTTTTGTTATATCTTTTAATTCACATAAAATTATGTTGTGATATGTTCTTCTATATCCTTATTGACTTAAATTTTATGTCCAAGTGACGAGATACCCTTTTTATCTCTCATCAACTCATTTTCTGAATTTTGTAGTGATGCCGTTAGGCTGTCAAATTTTTGCAAGGGAACTTCTTAACCCAATTTTGATTCTTTGGGATAAGCTTGTAGTTATTGAATATGTTATTCTTTTAATATGTGTGAATGAACTTTTATTGTTTTACACTTAATATCCACTTATATTGGGTGTATTTATATTTTTCACACATAATTTTTAGATTCATTTATCCTTAATTTAAGGATACCTTCTTTATAAGGGGTTTCATCACATTTTACATTTCTATTGAGACTTCATTGTTGTTATGCACCAATTCACTCTTATATGGTGTATATAATTTCCTTTGGAATATTATATCATGAATCCATTTATTATCATGATATTATAAAGTTCTGATTAAATGTTATTCCTCAATTATCGTATTCAAGTGTCTCTAATTTTGGTGGAAACCCTTTAAACCAAAATATCGCTTTAAATGTTTTAATGATTTGTTCTTATTAATATCCATGTTTTCAAAATGGTTTTAAGGATTTATTTATATGGATATTAATGGTTTAAAATTTTAAAAGCTTCAAGGTGGTATGGGGCACTTTGATTCAAAAATCTCTTTATTAAATGTTTTAAATGGTTTTGAATATGGTTTTTTTTAATGGATTCATTATTTCAATATCCTAAAATGTTATATTGTGATTGAAATATGGAAATGTTATGTTTCCTTTATGCATGTTTTATGTGATAGGTTTACATTATGGTTCTTGGGAATTGTTATGAAAACGGGTGGTTTCGTGATAAACTAAGGGCAGGTGAGCCCGATATAGCTCTCCAATGCATTGGGTAACGCGAAGGAGTTAAACGTTAAGGTTTCTCCGAAGAGATTTAGGGAATATACTATGATGGGTATTCCAAACGTAACCAAGAGGGTTACTCCCTACGTAAGAATGTTATGAATGCCTCAAGTTACCTTTATGTCTTATGATTTCTATGATTTATTCATGATTTTATGAGGTATGTTAAAGTGCTTATGTTTTATGGGTAAAGTATGATTTCATTCTTATGTATACATGTACTCATGTTTCCTTTCCATATTTTTATATCCCTTACTGAGCTTTTTATTCTCATCCCATGTTTTTGAAATGTTTTTCACAGGTCAAGGGAAGGGTACATGATATGACGATAGTGTCAAGGAAGTGTCAAGAAAGAATCCATATTTTATTTTAAATATGTTTCCATTGATGGGAAAAATGAATACTATATTTTATGTAACCACTTTGTTTAAATGTGGAATGTAATGAAAGTTTAATTATCTAATTCTCTAAAACTCTAAACCTGAAAAGATCCTAAATGTGTAATCTTGTAATAACTCAAGATTAAGTAAGGTTTAAGGCTGGGGCCTTATAGTTGGTATCAAAGGTCGGTTTAGATAACTTTAGAGGTTAGGGTATTCTTTAATCACAAGTGACATTACCATAATGGTTAGGATTTCAGAAAGAGTCATAGTTTTAGATAAAGTGAATGAGTAAGTATATCTTAGTGTTTACCTTCCTCATTAGTACATGATGGTTTTGTTGATATACTCACACTAACATTTCTGTTTTTAGTGAATGGATGGATCTAGCAGGCACCAAAGAGACAACAGGTTTGAAGGAAACTGTGGTGGTTCTCTGATTAAGATACTAGATAAAATGGGGGATTCAATGAGGAAACTCGTGGTTGTTCTAAACCAACTATCAAGGAGTCATGATCAACCACTTGAACCTTGGTATGATCTGTAATGCATCATGTATGAGATGACCAATCGATGTGGAAGTTTAGGTAATAATTATAAAGGCAACCATTAGAGTTTATATGATCCTTACTTTTGAGGTAATTATGGGTTATTATATGTTATGATGGAAAATGAAAGGCATGAGATAAACTTGAGGTTAAAATATGTTATGATCATTTTTGAAGATTTTATCTCGTTTTGGGGAATGTTTTAAGAATTTTATAGTTTTAGAAAAAGGACAACACACAGACCCTGTGACAACCCATCGCGTCGGAAAAAGCTGTGGGAATCAAACTCACAACCAAAGTGCGACTAGTATTTATCGCCTACCGTTGGACTACATGAAGTCCCTAGTTAGTTTGACTAATTATTTTTAGTTAGATGATTTTAGGAATTAAGTGTAAGTTTATTTTGGGTTATCTATATAAATGATTAACCTATCATCGAGGATATGTGATTAGGTTAATTACTTTTCAATATGAGAATTTAAGAGCAACTGATGTTATTTGGAGATAAAAGTTAATTTGTACCTTGGAAGACTATGTGACTAAATCCTTCAAATATTTGGGTTTCAATCTTAGTTTGGTTTAATTTAAATAATTTTATGGACAAATTGTTTATCAAATGGTCCTCGTTGAACTTTGGGTTTTGTTGGACAAATTTTGGAGATTAAGAATAGATTTTCTTTTTATAAAGGGTAATCCTTTTCTGGATTATCTGATCTTGTACTAACTATTTTGGTTTTGGTTTTGGTTAAAGTCTAAATACATGAGAAGTATATAGTCCTCTTTTGTGGATTAGGTGATTCTCAAGAAGTTTATTATAGTACTCTTAATGCGAACAAGTCTTCCTAAATACTCATCTTTTGGAGAAAATATGAGTTTGATTAAGGAAACTAGTAAAAGTTGAAAGTCTATGTGACAAGTAAGTATGTTTCATTATGATTTAGTTAAGATAAAAATAAATTCCTCAATTAAGAGTAACATAAAACAAAAATGTTGACTATTATCTTTTACTACTGGGGAATCAGATACCGTTTAACCCATCACAAGTTTGTGATTTTCTTATGGTTAACTTTCTCCTAGACATGTTTACTATCACTCTCCCTCAGAACATGACCCTTTTTTTTCCTCCATGTCCATATTTTCATACTTGGAATCCTAGTATGGGTTAACTCAGGTGACCTTTGTACTTCTCCTTCTTTATTTTAAAGTGATTGTTTTACTAACTCTTGTTCCGGTGTGGGATTTTCAATGGAGTTTCCAATCCCAATTTTGAAATTGCGGGGACGCAATTCCCAAAAGGGGGGAAGGATGTAAAACCCCAGGTAAATAAAGAATACGAAAATTTTATATTTATCCATATTTGTGAAAAAAAATATTAATATTACTTTAAAGGGAACGCTCTGCTCGATGGCGTACCCAATACGGGACAACGAGTTCCTTTGAAATCTTACATTGCACTCTAATAATAAAATAATATTATTTCAAATATTAGTTAACGCCTAGCTGTTTTAATGGCAGGAATGAACAGAACTAACTAAAAAATTATTATATATGTTTGTCAAATATTTTTACTTTTTACAATAAATGTTAGAGGATTAAAAATGCGAATGAATCCAATTTTAAGCGTAAACATTCTAATATTCTTTAAAAGGTCGATTAACCGCCTTTTGATGGAGAACCTCTTTTAAATCCACTTTTTGACAATTTTATGTGTTATATTTGACAAAATAAAATTCTTCTTTAGAATCGGGACATCAAAATTTACTTTGTGTAAATTTTTGGTATTTTTCCGATAATGTTGATTTTTTAATGAATAGTGAAAAATGTTGTATTTTAATTCAAAACCTCTTTTTAATCTAATTTATTTATATGATTAGATTATATTTTTAATTGGTTTCAAAGTGAAATTAGAATATAATTTTACCATTTAATCCAATAGTGGTAGTTGGAATTAATTTCATTTTGAAATCAGACTTAAACTAGTGCCAATCTTTTGATACTTATTGTTTCATAAAAACACGTTATTTGCTCTGACAGTGGGAATTAATTATTAAATTAATTAATGCAAATTATATGTTTTGAATTTTGTAAAATAGACTTCATTTTTTATTTGTAATATCAAATATATCTTAGGGTGAAGTTTTGGTATTTTTCTGAAGAACTTCAATTTTTGATGAATAGTGAAACCACTAAGTGGTACTTATAAAAACAGATTTTCCATTTAAATGAAATTTTACCACCTCTGTGTTTTGAATTTCAAAAATCTGACATACATAGTTTTCATTAAAAACTAAAATGTGGTTCAATGGAATTAAAATAATTTTTTGGTGAATAGTAACTTTTAAGTTTATTAATCGTGATTAGTGGTAATTAGTGTAGTTTAAGGTAAAATTAATGTTTTAATAATATGAGATGAGATTGACACATGTCCTACCCTTATTGGATGTGTCATGGCCGACCACGACAATCCATGGGTCAACTTGGGGACCCCATGGAGCCACTTTGGTTGGGAAATGACATAAATAACTTTTTATTTAATTTAAAGTAAAAATGACACAAACATGAGTTGTTTTACTAAAACAATTTTTGAATGGAGTTATACAAGTCAGATTTTTTACTATAAATAGTAATTGGAAATCTATAAAGATTTCCTACATTATATTAGTTTTTTATAATTTTTAGACATTAAATAAATTAAATTATTTATGACATCATGATGATGCAGCGATTACCTCATTATTTAACGATTTAAATAAAATGAAAATATAATTTAAAAACTAAAACCTAAAATTGTCAAAAACCTATTGGATGGGTGGATTTCGAACCCTTATCACCTTATACTCGAATTATTTCAATGTGGGACCTTTTAAATCCGAAACTCATTTTCAAATAAAGTAACATTTCTTTACTTTCCAAGAGTGCCCCTCCTCTCCTCTTATAAAAGGCCCCCACCTCTACCTCTTTACCCACACTTCAAAAGCCTTTGGATCGGCCAACCCCTGCCCATTTTGTCTATCCACATCCCTCTCTCCATCATTGAATCCTCACTTTGGGCAGAATCCTTTCCAAGGAATCCTTTGAGCTCAAATCAATGAGAGTTACCCGATTTAAAGGTAGTGTCCTCTCTTGTGTTCTTTTGTTTTATTTTGCTTCTCCAACCCCCTAAACTCTTTTTATTCATTTATTTTGTAACAACTACAGTATCTTAAATATACTAGGATGTTTTTATAAGAATAATTCTAGCTACACTTACACACACCTACATCAAATGGTTAAAGAACATACTGTTTCTGTGGATGGGGAATTTCTGCCTCACAAAACGATGATTGTTCAACACTCATATAACACCTTAAAAGGTGGCCATTAAGATGTCACTATAATTATATATGATATATAATATTTTTATGTTTTACTTAAGCTTATGTATTTTTCTTTTGTGTCATACCTTATTGGTTTCCATTGTGGGTAAACACGATACTTTCATTTTAGGAAGTACGGACTACCGCCCCCTCAAAGTGATTTGATTCGTTAATGCCATATGTGGGATGTATAAAGGATGGATTTAAAGTTATTATATATTATTTATGTTACACATAAATGATGAATAAAATTCTGTAATTAAAATATACATACCTCTCATTTAGTTTTAATTCCATTAATATGACATAGAAATGAAAGTAGCGTTCATGCGTACGTACGGCTTACCGTCTCCATGAACGGTGCATTTCATTTCTTACCTATAAATGATTATGTAATATTATAAATACATGTATATTCTGGATATATATGATATATATTATATCGAAATCATTAATATCATCCTGGATATAATGAACCTTTGACCACACGAACAACATGTAATTGTAAGAAGTCCACTTTCGACTTAAGAGCCAAATATCGACAAAACAAACATTATTAACTTAAATGATTAGATAATGTTTATAACATTGCAATAAGTGATATAAACAGAATAATGAACTTGGAAAAGGTTCTTAAGCAAGTGGAAATTAACTCAAGTTTATTATTCAGGACGTTAAAGAACGATCGAGTCAAGTCGGACCCGAGGTAAGGGATCCTACTCCTCTCTTTCCTTTTAAGTACACTCTTTTATGTCATTCATTTTAAGCTCATATTTCTTGTGATTGGGATTTTCTTTTATATTACTCATACTATAATTTTTATGTTCATATGATGATAGACCCTATTCTCTCTCATCAATCCATTTTGGAAGTTTTGAGTGGCGCCGTTATGCTTCCGAATTTTCGTAAGAGATCTAACCTCTCTCTTTCTTTTTAAGTACTCTCCTTTATGTCACTTCTTTTAAGCTCCTCTTTGTTATGATGTGGGATGTTATTTTATATTCCTATTGTTGTACACTTTGTTTTAATATGATGAGAGACCTTATTTGATCTCATCAATCCATTTTTGGAAGTTTTAAGTGGCGTTGTTAGGCTGCCGAGTTTTCATAACGGATTTTTCATCTCACTTTTATTCCCGTGAGATTTATGCTACATTTGCCACAATTTCCTTTGATTGGTCTATGTACTGCCCATTATTTTACTCAATGTGTAATATACTTTCATTTATGATTATTTACATCAATGTTGTATTGTCCTTCTTTCACGGGGTGTATGTTTCGAAAGATACCCATGTCGGTAAGGGAACCTTTCACCCTCCACTTTTTAAAAGACTTCTTTTGTTATGTCTTTTAATTCACATAACATTATGTTGGGATATGTTCTTCTATATCCTTATTGATTTAAAATTTATGTCCAAGTGATGAGATACCCTTTTTATCTCTCATCAACTCATTTTCTGAATTTTGTAGTGATGTCGTTAGGCTGTCAAATTTTTGCAAGGGAACTTCTTAACCCAATTTTGATTCTTTGGGATAAGCTTGTAGTTATTGAAAATGTCATTCTTTGAATATGTGTGAATGAACTTTTATTGTTTTACACTTAATATCCACTTATATGGGGTGTATTTATCTTTGTCACACATAATTTTGAGATTTATTTATCCTTAATTTAAGGATACCTTCTTTATAAGGGGTTTCATCACATTTTACATTTATATTGAGACTTCATTGTTGTTATGCACCAATTCACTCTTATATGGTGTATATATTGTCCTTTGGAATATTATATCATGAATACATTTATTCTCATGATATTATAAAGTTTTGATTAAATGTTATTCCTCAATTATTGTATTCAAGTGTCTCTAATTTTGGTGGAAACCCTTTAAACCAAAATATCGCTTTAAATGTTTTAATGATTTGTTCTTATTAATATCCATGTTTTCAAAATGGTTTTAAGGATTTATTTATATGGATATTAATCGTTTAAAATGTTAAAAGCTTCAAGGTGGTATGGGGAACTTTGATTCAAAAAACTCTTTATTAAATGTTTTAAATGGTTTTGAATATGGTTTTTTTAATGGATTCATTATTTCAATATCCTAAAATGTTATATTGTGATTGAAATGTGGAAATGTTATGTTTCTTTTATGCATGTTTTATGTGATACGTTTATGTCATGGTTCTTGGGAATTGTTATGAAAACGGGTGGTTCCGTGATAAACTAAGGTCAGGTGGGATCGATATAGCTCTCCAATGCATTGGGTAACGCGAAGGAGTTAAATGTTAAGGTTTCTCCGAAGAGATTTAGGGAATATACTGTGATGGGTATTCCAAACGTAACCAAGAGGGTTACTCCCTATGTAAGAATGTTATGAATGCCTCAAGTTACCTTTATGTCTTATGATTTCTATGATTTATTCATGATTTTATGAGGTATGTTAAAGTGATTATGTTTTATGGGTAAAGTATGATTTCATTCTTATGTATACATGTACTCATGTTTCCTTTCCATATTTTTATATCCCTTACTGAGCTTTTTATTCTCATCCCAAGTTTTTGAAATATTTTTCACAGGTCAAGGGAAGGGTACATGATATGACGATAGTGTCAAGGAAGTGTCAAGAAATAATCCATGTTTTATTTTAAATATGTTTCTGTTGATGGGAAAAATGAATACTATCTTTTATGTAACCACTTTGTTTAAATGTGGAATGTAATGCAAGTTTTATGATCTAATTCTCTAAAACTATAAACCTGAAAAGATACTTAATGTATAATCTTGTAATAACTCAAGATTAAGTAAGGATTAAGGCTGGGGCCTTATAATTATTCGTACATTAACCTTAAATTATTTATTTTTTAAGTTTTTTATCACTTTTTTTAGTTAAAGACATGGGTACACCTAACTTGTTTTCAAAAATACCAAGTGAGTCCTTTCCCTTCTCTATAAAAGTTCACCACCTCTCATTCTTCTCAACACCCCTAAAACCTCTTATGTTCATAAAATATCTACCAAATAAACTTCTAAAAATCCATACCTTAATCCTTTAATCCTCTCTTTTGGAATAAATCCTTCCAAGGAAGCCCTTTAGTGCAAATCAAAAGGAGTTACTCAATTAAGAGGTAACACCCTCCCTCAAACTCCTTTATTTTATTTTCTTTATACACTCCCTCAACTCTTATTATTACATGCTTGTATAAAAAAACCATTATATTCAATATAATAGGATGTTTTATGCTAATTTTTATACCTACACTTACACACACATCCATCTAATGGGTAACGAACATACTGTTTATGTGTAGGGTGGACTACCACCTAACTAAACGATGATTATTTATTTTTCCTTTACCACCTATCATGGTGTAAATTATGATTAGAAATATTTTATTTATTTTATTTATTATATTAATTATGTATTTAATCTTTTTTATTCCTTTTACACCACATATCTTTTTACTTTCCATTTGATTTAAATACGATAATTTTGTTTGAGGAAGTGTGGACTACCGTCCCCTCAAAACGTTGTGATTTGTTCAAACACTACATGGAATGTATTAAGGATGTGTTTAGTGAAAATATATGATATATTTTTTTTTTAAATAGTAAATCTACTATAATTATGTTAAATACATATATACAAATATTTTATTTTCTTTCTTTCTATCAATACGATAATAAAAATAAAAACAATGTTCGTGCGTATGTATGACTTACCATCTCCATGAATAGTGTTTTCCATTTCATACTTCTATATTATATAGATTATTATAATAAAAATATAATAAATATAAATGATATTTACATCATGGTGTAAATTATGGAAATCATGATATAATTATAAGGACTAAATATATAACAAATTAAGACACATGCGAAGAACAAAGCGAATATTACCCGAAGTGAAACCTTAACATGGGATTGTTAACAAGATGGTAATATAAGTCCATAATAAAATAATATATGATATTATATATATTAATATAATTATTTAAAATATTTATAATAAACTTAAATTTATTATACAGGAAGCTTATATGAGTACAAAGAGAGTCAAGACACAAGGTAAGGGAATTTCATATCACAGTTTATTTCTATGAGATAAATGCCTTATTCACCACTAACTTATTTTGTGTGGTGTATATAATACTCATGAATGTATTATATTCTTATTATACTTAAATTTATGGGTATTTAAATATCCAATTTATGATCTTTCTCTCATGTAATTTAAGTTTCAAAAGTTACTAAATTGGTAAAGTCATTTTGTCTCAATTTACATTCTTTGAGACACATGCCATGTTATGCACCTATATTTTTAAAAGAGGTGTATATACTACCTTTGAAATTTTATATCATGAATAAAATTATATTGATGATATTATATTATTCATTTAATTTAATTTTCTTACATGGATAGTATGATTACAGGTTACCATGTGGAATGAGTTTATTGAAACAATCTCGTCATTTGTTAGGATTATTTATGATTATGCTTCCATTGATAAAATATTATAATCCATATCTCAAGAACACTCATGATTTTCCTTATCCTCTATTTATTCAAGATATATCCATTTATTAGTACCATTTTTTTACTCATTGGTACTTAAGATAATTAAGAACAAAAATTAATAAAAATATGATCGTATTTCTCTCTTCGGTTGGAAATCTATTTTATTTCAAAAAACATGTTTTAAATTTTTTTTCAAATGATCTTTGAAGATAATTTTTAAGGAAAAAGGATTTTAATTTTTTTATGGATTTCAAATCTTCTTTTATATGTTTTCAAATCTATTTTAAAAAAAATGGTTTTTGAAAATGTTTTCTGTTTTAAAAAATCTATTTTCGGTGAAGAAAGGATATTTTTATCAAGAAATGTTTTTAAAGATATATCTAAATTATTTCTCATCTAAGATGACATCCATTAGTGTTACTCATGAATTTCTAGGGAAATTATTCAATTTTTCCATTCGTATGATTTCTCTTAATGGTTTATGTTTTGATGGCATGATGTTTATGAAACCCATTTCTCTTTCATGGGATATATTCCTTTGAAACCCACTTCATTTCACGAGTTATGTTTTGATGAAATTATTATAAAAACTGTAAATTTTTCCATAGGTTATGATATGATTACATATTTATGATAATCATTTCATTTCATGGGTTATGATATGACTGTTTGTGATTTTGTGACACATGTATGTATGATTTAATTATGAGATGGGTGAGACCTATATATTCCTCCAATGCATTAGGTAAATATTTATATCTCATGAGATGGACTAATATGGTCTTGGGAGTGATCCTTGACTTCTAAGATGGCCATGAGAGTGAGCCATGACTACCAAGATAGTATGAGGAGTGAACTCATGCTATTAATATGGCCATAGGAGTGAACCATGACTACCAAGATGATATGAGGAGTGAACTCATGCTACTAAGATGGCCATGGGAGTGAACTATGACTACCAATATGGTATGGGGAGTGAACCCATACTACTAATATGGTCATGGAAGCGATGTCTTGGCTACTATAGAAATCATATTATATGATTATGTGTTTTCCAAAATTCCATGTTTTATTCCTATGATATGCTTTCATGAATTATGTTCTTTATTTTTCTATGATGCATGTCTTATGAGCTTCTAATATTTATTCCATGATTCATGTTTATAATCTTTGATATGCAGGGTATGATCTTCTATTTTCATGATCATGTTCTCATACCCTTATGCCCATGATTATTCTTACATATCTCCCTTTTTTACCCTTATTGAGCATTTTAGCCCACCCCATTTTATGTTTCCTTCCCCAGGCTATGAAGATACGTATTATGTTGGATGTTTCTAAGAAGGTTGATAGTCAAGAAGAACCTAGTGGGAGATAATGTATCTCATTTATGTACCAGTGTAATATTTCCATGTTTCCAAGAGCACTAGTCTAGTATGGTGTTTGGGAGTCTATTTGTATAATGTTTTAAGTATTTTGCAAAAGATATGTAATGTGAATGTATGAAAAGTGAGGGTTGATATGCTATGAATCTCTGATAATAGAATGCAAACCCAAGGAAGCTCTACACCTCTTTCAAGCTCTTGGGTGGCACCCAAGCAAACACTACATAGACCTTGGTTGGGTCCACTGTCACTCCATCTACTGGGATAACTTGTCCTAGAAAGTATACCACCTAAATCCAGAATTGAAACTTTAAGAGATTTCCATAAAGTTGGTGCTCTCAGAGTATGTCCAGAACCATCATCAAGTTTCTCACATTCCCCTCCTCATATATTGAGTACACAATGATATCATCGATGAAGACTACCATGACCCGGTCTAAGAAAGGCCAAAAGATCCATTTCATGAGTCCCCTGGATATTTTTTGGGTGTTCTTCATGCCAAAGGGAAACACAAAGCATTCATAGTGACTGTAGCGACATCTGAATGTCTTCTTCGATATATCCTCATCCCTTAATCATAGTTGGTGATAACCTAACCTGAGGTCAACCTTCAAGAACTATCGTGCCCCTCTCAACTGATCAAAGAGGTCATCAATCCTCAGCAGTGGATACTTGTTCTTCACAGGCACCTTGTTCAAGCACCAGTAGTCCACACATAACATCAATCTCCTGTCTACCTTTTAAAAAAACTAGTGCCACCTAGGGTGAAACACTGGGTCTAACAAATACATTCCTCTACAAGCCCTCCAATTGCACTCTCAGCTCGTAGAGCTCTATGGGAGCCATTCGATATGATGGTGTGGATATCAGTGTCATCCTTTGGTGTAGATCAATGTAGAAATCTATCTCTCAGTGGGGATGTAAGCCTGGAATGTCCTCAGGGAAGACATCCTTATACTCTGCCACCACTGCAGGAAACTAGAAACTCAAAACATCCACTGCTCCAGGGGTCAGACTATCCAACTGATGAGTAATTAGATACATCCTCTAATGCATGAGTCAATCCTATACTTCTTAGTTTTCCTTTTCACTCAAAAAGTATAACTTGGTTCCATTTCTGCAGACACACTGCACCCTTCGCCTAAAACAGTCAATCTCAACATGAACTATGGATAGATAGTCTATACCAAGAATAACGTCGTAAGGCCTCGACATTACTACAAGATATTACAATAGAAACTTCCACCTCTCAACAGAAATTCACACTGTTGGAACAAGTGTGTGATCACTGAATCATATCCAGTAGGAGTATCCAAGCACAAGGGTTGAGCTAAGGGATCAACTGGAATCTCTATTTCTTGAAAAAGGTAGGTGGTGAGAAAGGAATGAATAGCACCTATGTCTATTAGTACTGAACCTAAGGTATAAAAGACATAGATCGTACATTGAATCATTACCAAATCCTTTGATTCATAAGCTCTGACTGCCTGTATCTGTCCCATACCCTGTCCTCCAACTCCCTGAACCTAGCGTGGATCACCTAGGGGTATTGGTGTTAACAATTCAAATCATTGACCTACTCCAACTACTCTCCCAAATCCTCTTACATGTTCGCCTCCCTACAAACCTGCCTACTGTTGTCGCTGCCTCTGCCTCGGCTACCCATCTACGGTCTCTCTGTCTATTGTACGGCAGGTCGGACAATCTCATGCAATATGTCTCCATCTGTCACATTAATATAACTGAATCTATTTGGGATGACTGGACCCACCCTTTGAACCCTGAACCGCATTTCCTCCATCTTGGGACCTCCTCCTGAAACTTCTGACGCATCAAAGTCCATGAGACTGACATTGGCTCCCTACTGCTAAGGTTTCTGGTCTTTTATTTCCACCACTGGAAACCACTGGTTGTATATGCTCAGACAAGAAACTATCAACCACCAAATCTAGATCTAGCACCCCAAAATATGTAGGAATGCACATTGGGATAGCATTATCTCGAATTTCTCTACGTAGACCTCACTCGAAGGTCTGAGCCCTGATGAACTGATCCCAAACCATATCCATCGAGTACCTGGAGAGGTTAGTAAACCTCATTGAATACTCAACTACTGTCATGCTTCCTTGCTGGAGTTGTATAAGCTCCTAGATATGCACATCCCTCAGCATATCTGGTGATAAATCCTCTATGAAAAGGTGCTTGAACTATGTCCATGAAAGAGTTTCCTTATTGTAAGAGTGGATCACTAAACCCCACCATATCCCTACTAAACCATGAAAAATGCTTGTTTCCAGGACCATATATGCTCTGGTGGTGTCTTGACCAGATGGAAAACTTGAGTCTCCAACTCAATCCAGTCCTCATCCATCTATGGGTTGGGTTCACCTCATAACCTAAGGGGTATCTGTCTCTAAAACTCATAAATCATGCTCAACCTACACACCTCTTCTGCTAGTATTGTGGGTACCATGTGATGCTCTACAGGCAACAGTATAGATGGTGAACCACCTGAAGCTAACATTATAGGAACTGGCCTCTGTATTGATTCCTCATCACTGAGGGGGTCATCATTCTTAATCCTAGCTTGTATATATCATGGAGGCATTCTAAAATTAAACAAGATGTACCATGGTTAATGAGTATATCTAGAGAGATGAATCAAGAAGGACATGGAACCACAACCCATTCCTATGTGATACATGTTCTATTGTTTTCCTTTCAACCAATTCTCTCATGTTTTGAGTCAAAAAGCAGGTGATCAGAGTCTTGGTGTATGGATACGTCAGCCGCCATGCCGACACTGGAGTCCCTAGCTTGAAAGATGAACTCAAAACACTAAACACTATTTCCCCAAACCAATATCATATACTCTTAGTCCTAAATTAGAACTAACCCCCTCTGATACCACTCTATCATGACCCATCCTAGTGGGGATCATGCTGAGAATCCCCAAACCAGCCTCTAATATGGCAGGGGATAGATATTAGCACCAAAAGGCATATAATTAATGTGGAAGGCCTTAGCCTAAGTACATGTACACACACACATCTCAAAGCCTATAAAATACTAAAATGTAAAAAAAATAACTACCATGTATTTATTAATCTAAATCCCACAACCATAGTACGATGGGAAGTAAATGAAAGTAAACAGGGCCAAATAAAAGCTGACCATAAAGAATATGAAACACAATTCCAACCTGAAAGTAAAGGGTCTGTTGTCTGAAAGCCGCAGGAACACACCTCGATCTTTCCAGTCTCACTAATCACCATCTGGTCCTAGTTCATCTAGGAATATTTCAAAAGGTCAATTATTTTCATAAGACATGACATGTGTGGGAAAATCCTATGCAAGGGTGAGTATAAAAATACTCAATAAGACACCCCGAAACCAAAAAGCATAAAACAAAGGAAAATAAAGTCAGATCTACATAGGTATATAACTACAACACATATAATAATAATATATAGATATACTAAAAAAATACATATATTATAAAGGTAAGTCACAATCTTAGTATACCAACATAGTATTCTAGCTTGAAGATTCCACAAGCACTCATCCGAGAGAACACACTCCTGAGTATGGTAGTGCTGATGATGTTTTTCTGAGAGGTGCTACTCGTCGGGTCTTGTCATTATAAGTACATGTTGATAGTCTGGAGAGGATACAATACATAGATGAGGATCACTTCCAAGGCCATGGATCAATACCAACGAACTCAATCTAGATTAACCGACTAAGTAAAGGATTGATGCCCACGTATTGTTGGTCATGATGATACCAAGAACTCTACCTAGGGAATGAAGATGAATAGAGAATCTCACTTTGGTCCTCAGGGAGGGATTCCATTGACTCTATCCAAGAATTCCTACTGAAGGGATATTTTTCCTAGGAGTAAGAGACGATTCCATACTAACCCTCATGGAATAGGATATAGGGAACACACCCTAACAAAACTTGTCTAAGTCACTAAGGAAAAAGTCTCTAAGTAATGTATAAAAGAGTACACAATGTGTAGTAGGGGTTACATGCAGTGTCCCTTAACCTTGGGTCCAACCTGTGTACCAACCCATGTCTCAACCCATGTCTATGTAGAAGTACATGGTGTGTTGTCTTCCCATATACTTTACCCATGTTTCAATACACAACTTATCATATGTCCTCTAGTCTAGGCAGTGTCCATGTGGGGGAGTACATAGTGTGCTACAACACATGTAAACCAACCTGTGTCTGTGTACCCTCCGAGATAACTACCGAGTCTCCCGAGAGATACCACATGCCATGTGACAAGGACCACACACTGTGTGATGTTTAACTTTCTCCTGCAACCCTAGATGCTGCATAGGGAGACCACATGCTGTGTAATCCAAGATTTCATGCCGTATTGATCGGGTTTTTTAAAAAACACCATTCTTCCTTTCGTGCATGATTGCACTATCGACGCCTCGAATATCATCTCCAATCACGCCATAAATCAAGGATCAACTCTTATAAGACTTTCTGTCACTCAAGCAATATATTTTGGCCTCAAATTCGTTCGAAAAAATGAATATATGTGTCATTCTTCATCTTGTTCCTAAGAACATGAAAATTAATACCTACTTCATTTGATCTACTATCGAAACAACCATCACACCTTCATCACATCATGTCGATCCCAGATCTATGATTTCATATTTTTGTTCCAAGAAACAGGTGTGCAACGATTTATTGTTCGATAAAATTTCGAACTGGGGGCCAGTGAAGAACGCTCGTGATGAATGGTGAATTGGGGGAGAAAATCATAGAAAATATAAGAGGAAAAAACCTCAATCGAAGTTCATGTCAATCTCAGTTCATTATCATTAGATCAGAAATTGAAGAATCAACAAAATAATCATGGATAAAAATATCATGATCCTTGATAATTATAACCCATCCTTCAAGACAATAAAATCATGGATCAATCTATATAGTTATTGATTCATTTTCGTCATAGAAATCAAGAACAGAGAAATAAATCAAATCAAAACAACAGCCATACCTCAATTTGGATCAATCACTGATGAGAAATGATGCGTAGTTATAGTCATTGGTGAGATCCTTCAAATTCTTCATGCATCGATCATCGATCCATGATCTGGTCATCATTCGCCTAAGAGAAATCCTCAAATTTTCTCTCTATCATCTCTCTAATGGTTCCAGGGTTATGCGGATAACCCAGAGATTTATCCATAATAGACTATTTAAAGCATAACTAATCACTGCATTAATAATTTGAAATAAAATAATTTATTTTAATTATTTTATTAATTTTTTCACCTGCGATGACTTTTCCACAAATGACCTGTGTAGACAAAGGTTAAAATGTGCCTCGGGTAAAACCCGCATTTTAAACTTAGCGGTGTCCTCAGATTTCTGATCTAAGTGACCATTTAGAAGTAATTCCACTTTTTTAGTAAATCTCTCTATGTGTGTGTGTGTGTGTTCTATTTAATATATTTCAAAAATTTATTCCAGGAACACTGAATCCCGAAATCGCATGTCGTCTCAGCAACTGGTCTTGAAAAAAATCCATAAAATTTCCAAAAATAACACATGTAAAATCTGAGTCACTGTAATTACTATGAATAACGGGATAAGTTGAGTTACCAATATATCTATGTATAACCATTTCAAAAACAATTACATCACACTTACCTTGGATCCTTGGTCCATGTAGTCTCATCAAATAAAACTATTAAGGGAATAGAGCCTCTGTCCCCTTCCCTAACTCACGCATTATAGGGGTGGGTTTATAACCTCATTCTAACCCGACATGTGGGCGTAGATCCTCAATTCCAATACCCCACAACTACCAAGACATGTGCACAGGCTTCTTTATCCATTTACCACATATACCATGTCACAAAGCATACATATTCAATACACATAACATTCAAATTCCATATTCATTTAACATATAAATCAACACCAATCCTTAACTCATTATCACATTTACCATTTACATTGCATAGCCTGTATAACCCATTCCCCTTTTTTCATACCTTATCCCGTTTAGCATACTAAAAAATTCCCATACATTAACTCATTTAACACATTCATAAATTCACATATATTGACTCGTTTGCACATTTCAATTACAAACTCATAAGTCATTTGACACATTTAATTTATTCCCTTTAACCATTTTTAAATTATGCCAAAAAATACATTATGTTGTTGCCAAAAACTAAACACAACTACTACTAATGCCTTTTATAATTCAATCTAACATATCAACATGTTCATCATGGGATCTACATCATCTCAAGTCAATTCTAGGCTTAAAATTACAATTTTTCATGTTCGGGAATGTTGGCACACCCCATGGGTAGCCCAAAACTAATCTAATCAACCTCAACGCATCCCACAGGGATCATGAGAGGTTTAATTCATCATTTAGCCAACCATTTTACCAAATCTTACTAAATTCATCAAACGAACAAAAAGAAGACACCATATCAAAATCACATACACATATACCAAGCATAAAGACTATGGGATATAATTTATAGACCATTTACCTTGATTCTAAAGAAAAATGCACACTAATACTTAGATTTTTAGTTAGATCCCAACACCACTTGAAGCCCCAACCTAAGATCTGTTGGAAAAAGAGGGGTTTATGGCTTTCAAAGAATAAAAATGGCTACACAAGACCTAATCCAAAAATGAGAAGAGAGAGGAGTGTTAGACTCAATCAAACTGTTGATTTGCAACCAACGACGCTCTAAATGGACTAGAAATGAAGGAGATTGATCCTTAGGAGGTATTGGGGATTTTTGTTCATTACTAGGGCTGGAGGGGAAGAGTGGGGAAGAAAATATGGTGATAACTCATAAATCCTAAGGGGGGGAGGTAAATTACCACTTTTAATGGGGCACATATTTTGGATTTATAGTTGACCAAACTGTGTGTCAATCGTGTGCCACCCTCTATACAATAGGGGTTCAGGCCACATGGTTACTTGGGGATCCTACACAGTTTGAAAAACTGTACTCCAAATGTGTGGAATGGATCTATCCAAGCCCACATAGTTTGGCCTCCCCATTTCATGGTTTACTTAACCATGTACCCCTTCCTCCTCTCTAGCATGGTTTGGATGAATAGTTACTTATAATCGTGCATCAACTAAGAAATATGCATTGGATGACCATTTTCCCCCTTCTTTCGTGTCTCGAACCCCCAGAACACCCCTGAGTCTGCTCATACATGAGTCATTCTTATGCTTCTTGGGTTTCCTTTTCACTGAAAAAGGAGAATCTGGTTCCATTAATGTGGACACACTGCACCATTCACCTAAAACATTCAATATGAGCATGAATTATAGATAGAAATTCCATACCAAGAATGAATTCATAAGTCCTTGACACTACTACCAAGTGACTCTAATAAAAACTCTCACCTCCAAGTGTCAATTCACACTATCGGCACAAGTGTGTGATCACTGAATCATCTCCAGTAGGAGTCTCCAAGTGCAAGGGTTGAGCTAAGGGTTCAACTGGAATCTCTAAGTCTCAAACATTGTAGGTGGAGAGAAAGGAATGACTAGAACATGTGTTTATAAATACTAAATCTAAGGTATAAAAGACATAGATCGTACCTTGAATCATTACCGGAGTCTCCATGTCATAATCTTTGACCGCTTGGAGTTGTCTCATACCCTATGCTTCATCTCCCTGAGCCTAGCATGGACCACCTGGGGATGGTGGTGGTAACAAGTCAAAGCATCGACCACCTATTGCTGCTCTACCAGATCCTCTTCTATGTCTTCCGCCCTATAGACCTGCCTACTCACACCACTGCATCGGCCTTGTATACCTGTCTACGGTCCCTCTGTCAGTTGTATGGTGGTCCATACAATCTCCTGCAAGATTTATCCAACTATCACATCAATAGAATCGCATCTCTCTGAGATGACTGGACCCACCCTATGAGCCCTGAACCATAGATCCTCCAACCTGGGACCTCCTCCTGAAACATTTGACACATCCATGTCCCTGAGACTGACGTCATCTCCCTACTGCTAAGGTTTTTGCTCTTATATTCCTGCCACTGGCAACCACTTGTTGTATCTGCTCATCCAAGAAACTCTCAACCACCAAAGCACTCTCTAGCACCCCAACATAGGTAGGAATGAATATAGGTATAAAATTGGATCATATGTCTCTATGAAAACCTCACTTGAAGGTTCAATCCCTAAATAACTAATCTCAAACCATATCCATCGAGTACCTAGAGAGGTTGGTAAACCTTGATAAATACTCAGCTACTATCGTGATGCCCTGTTGGAGTTGTAGAATCTCTTAGATACGTACATCCCTCATCATATCTAGTGATAAATCCTCCCTTAAAAGGTACTCGAACTTTTTCCATGAAAGATTCACCTCATCATAAGACTGGATCACTAAACCCCACCATCGCTCTGCTAATCCGTGAAGAAGCCTCACTTCCAGGACCACCATCTTCTCTCGTGGTATCTTCACCGGATGGAAAACTCGGGTTACCACCTCAATTCAATCCTTAGACACCTATGGGTTGGGTTAACCTCAGAACCTAAGGGGTCTCTATCTCTGAAACTCATGAAATGCACTCATCCTGCACACCACATCCACTAGTATTACGGGTACCACATGATGCTCTACAGGTGGAAGTATAACTGGTGTGCCACCTGGAGGTAAAATCTTAGGAAATGGTCCCTGTATCGATGCCTCATCACTAAGGGGATCATCCTCATGATCATCATGTTGAGTCCTAGCTGGAATACGTCGTGCACTACTACAAAACCCACCTATAATAGCGCTGAAATTTATCAGCACTCGAAAAATTTTATGATAAAGTTTATCTTTATTAGCGCTAAAAAAAGCACTGATAAAATGCACCCTTTATCAGCACTTATTTTTTATCACTGATAAAAGCTAACCTTTATCAGTGCTTTATTTTAACATTGATAAAGGAAACCTATATCAGCGCTTCATTTATAGCACTGATAAAAAGTGTCCTTTATCAGTTCTTTTTTAGCGCTGATAAAATTTTCCCTTCATCAATGCTTTTTTAGTGCTGATAAAGGTCCAAAATAAAATTAAAAATCAAAAAATTAAAAATAAAATGTGTAAATTAAGAAAAATATAAAACATTTTATTAATTAAATAATTATTGATAAAAATGAATAAATTTAATATACATAAATATAAATTATAAATATTAATAAATAGTATATATCAATTATAGATATATAAAATGAATAAGTATAATATATATATATATATAATGTTAATTAAAAACATATTAATGTCTTATTCATTTTTAACGTTGTTTGATTTTCCAATTTAACCTATATTAAATGTCGTGTGTTGCAATTATTTTAAGTACACATATATGTGTGTGTCTGTGTGTGTTAATGCATTTGTATACACAAACGCACACACAAATATATCTATGCAATATATAGAAACATATGCACCTAATATTTATGTAATTTATTCAAATTTTAGTATATTTTAGAATTTCATTATAACATGATACATTTAATATATATTATGTTTTTAACCAGTCAAATTTTTTTTAATACTAAAGTTAGGGTATTCATTTTTAATTTTCTTATCTTTTATTTTATTTTTTAATTTGATCATTTTTTATTATTTATCTATATGTATTTATTTATTAAGTTTTAGTATTTTCAATATGTATTCATCTACTTTAATATATATATATATATATCCATATTTTTTTAATAACTCATATTTAATTAATAAAACTTGTCTATTTTTTTAATATTTTTAAAGTGTACTTATTTTGAATTATTCAATTTCACTCATTTTTAAAATGCATATATTTAAGATTATATTTCCATTAATAATGTTAAAAATATATTTGTAAATAAATATTTCAAAATAAATAATAAATGTGTATTTAATATATTAATAATTATTATAAATAAATAATTATTATTTTCAAAATAAGTATTTATATAATTATAAATAAATAATTATTTATATTTAAATAAGTATAAAATTATAATAAAGTTATTTAAATAATTAAAATTACAAAACTTTTAACAGTTCTTTTGTAGCACTGATAAAAACCAATATTTATCAATGCTAATTAAGTGATGTTAAAAGATATATTTATCAGTGCTAAAACTTTAGCACTGATAAAAGGGATCTTTGTCAGTGCTTTTTTGAAAGTGCTGTTAAAAGTGTCCCCGGTATATTTAAAAAAACCCTAACCACGACTCAGTCACTTGCAGTTCTCAAGCTCTCGCGGAACTCCTCTACTACTGGCACGACTCCTCTATGTTCCTTTGGATTAATTAAGGCTAGAATCCAATGTATGCTATTTTTTACTCTTACTCTATCGTTGTTTGATGTTTTGGGTTTCATTTTTTTCTTTTTTGCACTGTTCTTAAACATGATGAACCCTACATCTCTTATCGTCACTACTGAAATACAACGAGTGTGGTTCTATTTCATCATTTTTCTCCTTTCATGTGTATTTGATTTTCCAAACCATTTGTCCCTAGAGACACACATATATGGTTTACTCTCGTCTTGACATTAACAAGGAGACCTCTCACCCCCCTCGATTTTCTCTTCATTTAAATAATATAGGGTTCCAAAATCTATGTAGTTTCTCAAATTTAATTCATCTTATATACTAGATTATAGATTCTAAATGCTTAATTATGAGGTTTTTTAAGGATTATGGGATACCAAGTTGTGGCCCTCATTTATGGGTGATGAACATATAAGGACCAAGGTAAGTGTAAAAATCATTAAAACATGTTTTGTGGATTATGGTTATTCATGTAAATTGTTAAATCATGAAATGGGTTATTTAGATTTATGATTTTGATGAATAATTTGTTATTTAATTCAAAAAATATATTGAATTAATTAGTCACATTGCATGAATTATCATAATGATGCATGTTGGGAGAGTTTTGTTTTTTTAATTAATTCAAGATTATTATTAAACTTTATCCATGAGTTACAAAGAGTGATGAGGAATTTATTTAGAGAGAAAAGTATTCTCAACAATTTTTTTAAAAAATTTCCTAGATTGGATAGAGTTGAGAAATAATTGGGTAAATGGACTTAGAAATACACAAAAACATAAAAAGTGTGTATTTCCCAAAAGTAAGTGAGTTATCCATGGTTGGATAGTTGATCAAGAAAACTATGAGATGTGATTTATTAATAGATTTACTAATCAAAATAGAGACATAATTAATTTATAGGATAAAAAATAATTTGAAAATCCATATAACATGGTGAATAATCATAGAGAGAACAAAATTTGATTAAAATATAATTTTGATGGTTTGGATATTTATGTCCTATAAGTCATGATAATTTTTTATCCATGTCCAAAATGCACAAAATAGATATATAATCCCCCTATTGTAATAAACCCTTTGTTGCATTCCATAGCCAAACCACTCTTCTTCTTTGATCATTTTTTATCACTAGGTTAAGGCAATAGCACTCCTTTAGTGATCGAGGGTCTTCAACAATATTTTTGCGATTGAAGGCTAGTGTAATCTCATCAAAGGATAAAATACTTTTTTTGCTTCAGTGTTATAAATCAAACATATTCCATTAAATCTTAATGATGGATTCCACTGATACTATATTACAAGTATGTCATAGGTGTTTTTTTCTTTGTTTCCATTCACATTTATCCTTGAGATAAATTGGCCCATTTTTAGGTTTTTATCCCTCTAATGATCATAGGATGATACCCTAAAACTCATAACTGGTATTAGAGACTTGTTCTTCAAGGACACAATGTATTAATCTATTAGTTTTTTGAATAAATAAATGTCATATTGTATTATATCAATATCATTTATTATAATATGAAGGATTTCTTTGTCCATCCATAGCATATGACTATAATATATCAATTGAGGATAATTTTTGAGTGATTCCATTAGTGTAGGTTCCTAGGACACTTTAATCCTTACACGCTTGATTGTCTTCCATATCTTGATGATGGATTGGACTCCCTCTTTCAAACTAGCCTTCCTCCCATCATCAATAGATAGAATATAATCAAGCCTATAAGGACGGATTAAATAAAGGTAGTGAAGTTTAGTTATACTATAGTATTGAAGCATTATATCTCACTTCAAGATTTCATGCAAGATGCATGCAATTGTGGAATTTTATGCATGGAGTGTATTGCATTGTTCTTATTCAAGACAAATTAAATGTTTGACTACTCATGCAGACAATGGATTCTGAACATGATGATGTTGCCAATCTTGAGAAAGAACAAACTGTTGATGATGAAACTGTGGAATTATTAAGGGATCAACAACATGTTTATGAAAAAAATGAAAAAAAAACAACGACGATACAAAATCACAGTTTTGAATAAAATTATCAAGGAAAGAAGTCAGGGTATAAAATTTGAGGTTAGTTGGAATCAACACGGCTAACTTATTAACCCCAATAAGTCAACATTCATTAGTTATCTTGGGGTTACAACGAGGATGAATTTACCGATTAATACTAAATCATGGCGTCACATCAAACTTGTAACAAATAAAATCCTTTGGAAAGATATAATGGTAATGTTATAATATAATTTATCTATTTTACTAAAAAATTATATAATGAAACATTGATTTAGTTATCATTATTCCTTACATACTTTATTTATTTTATAATATTTCTATAAGAAACTTGACCTAATGGCTGCTGGAAAATCCCATAGAGGATTTATGACTCTTCTGATGAAGTTACATCTTAGAGATGCTGAGGGGAAAATAAATCCTCACCCACCACTTTGTTACGCACGCATTATAAAGCAACAAACATGGACTTCTTTCAGTAATCGTCTCAATGAGAAATCATTTCAAGTTCATTATGATCGACAATATATTATTTGAAATTATTTATTTTATCCAACTTGATTCAAAATTGTTTATTTATGAAACAGAAAAAGAGTGTTGAAAATAAAGAACATGCATCAAAACCAGCATACCCCTATCACAAAGGAATGATGGGGTCCACTTCCTTAGATAATAAATTGGTATGTATTTTAAATCAACAATAAAATTTTAATTATGTGATATGAAACAACATATGTTCCTTTGTTTATATACATATTAATGAATCAAAATCTGAAGCCACTTCCATCCCACGTCATGTGCTATGGAAGGAGGCTCATGTAAATAAGGATGGTATATTAGTTGATGAAAACACAAAAGAAGAATGGGAAACATGTGTAAGTATGACATAATTGTAATTAATTATGATTTATAACAATATTACATAAAATAAATATGTTCATATTTTTTATACGGGTTAGACATAAGAATCGGCAATGACCATACCAAAAGAAAAGCGACTTTTAGTGGCTTTGAAGTGTCCTGAACAATATGGTCACGTTAGAGGATTAGGTTTTGGATTCTCTCATCAAACATATTTCAAGAAGATAAAATCACATGAAGATACATATAATATGATGAGATGAATGAATACACATATAGACTCACCGAAAGATATTATTTTGTGGTCTGGTTTAGCAGACCAATGCATAAGAAAAGATTAAAGCGAATCAGCGGTGGAGCAAAGATCCACACATGATTCAAATGATCCCACTATCTTTGAGGCTAGTAATTCCCCCAAACCTAACTGGGGTAATAAATTTTTTCAGTACTCTCTCTCCTAAATGTGAATCGAACAACATCTGATAACTTTATATTACTAAAATTCTATAGGGTGTAATTATATGTGATTTTTTTCTATCAACACCCATGTACCACCGTGTTGCGAGGGGTACAGTGTATAATATCCCAGGAGACCAGCTACAGAATCAACCCCTCCCAAAATATCACATGAGAGTGGGGATTGAGGTAGCTTATGAGTCGACTGTTGATTTTCTTGTTCCACTTGATGATCCATATATTACAACAGTTGAAGCTGCTATTGGAGCATTCAGAGCATGGTCGTTTAATCTTATAAAATACATGAGGTATGTCTTTAACAATTTTTTTCATATGAAAAACATGTAACAGTTGATGATAAAAGGTCGGAAGTGAGGTTTGATATTACATATGGATAAAGCAGTAGAGAAACGAAAGGTCGAATCAAGAAAATCTAGTGAATCGACCAAGAAAACAAAATGAACTTCCAAGAGTACCTTCTGTCTGCCAGTTCCAGAGAAACATTTATTAATATTACAACTTCATGCAGAGACCACATTTAATGATAAATCTATGTCTTACATTCACTATAAATAAGAAATATTTAGAGCTTCCATTATAGATGGAATTGGTCTTGAGTCTCTAAATGATATTTTCAAGCATGAATGGATGGGAATCTCAGTTCTGAATACATGCATAAGGTACATTTTCATAATACGTTTGTTCAAATAGTGAGCTAAATATGTTTATTAAAGTTAATAACTATTCATATTTTGTACATGTGTTTATATTACAACTATATAAAGGGAAGATCGTGCAAAGCACGATTTGGATTCATTAATCCCAGTATCATTTCTACGATAGAAATTACTTTTGAAAACAAACAAATAGAGAATAAAAAAAGACGAGTTACTCAAAGCATTTAATAAAAAAGCATCAGATGATAGACTCTTTTTGATTCCTACAATTCAAGGGTAAAACTCTACGATCTAATCACATAAAATATATTTTTTATTTTTGCATTACTTAATTGTTTTTATTTGTTAGGAAGCACTGGATGTTGATAGAAGTCAACATAGACACCTCAAATATTTATTTTTTGGATTCAATGCATGAATTTCCAGCCAACCGACCACACGTGATGTGTATTTTGAATTAGTAATAAACTACAATCAACATTTTATAGATAAAATTAGAATTATATGTTCAGTTTGTGTTTTAACGATAATTTTTTTATGATAGGGCGGTCACTAAATACAGGCTAAATCATGGAATGAGGTTGGTGGCGGACAAGCTAAAGCCTATGGATTACTAAAAATGGAAAAAAAATTAACGTATATGTAGAAATATTTAACTATAAAAACATTTCAAAACAATTTACTTTTTTTGGTCAATGTTTCTGCAGTGTCTGAAACAAGATAATTCAATCGATTGTGGATACTATGTTTAAAAAATTATGAGAGAAATAATACAACATGAAAAAGACCAGCATCCCCCAATAGGTAATTTTTTATGGTAATTACAATTTCATTAAATGTATTTCATAATCATTTTTTGTTTGTATTTTCTTAGTACTATCAATATTTACAACAAAATAGTTACTCAAAAAAAGAAATCAATTTGTTTAGAGATGAGTGGGAAACCTAATTTATTCATAATGTATGCTGATAACAAATTTAGGTGATTACATGTTATGTTTTTGATCTAGTACAAGTTATGACCTTCAAAAGATATTTGGGGTGTGAAGCATTAGTGTCAGAATGCTTATATATTATTTTTGATCTCTTTCTCAAGGAGAAGATTAATGGAGGAAATCAATTTCTTTAGAAGTGTTGACCTGCAAATAATAAAATTGTTGGGAAAACACAGAGGCAAAGGTGGAGGCAGAGGTGAAGGCAGAGGTGGAGGTGGAGGTGAAGGTGGAGGTAGAGTCGGAGTTGGAGACTGACGTGGAGGAGGAGGTAGAGGCGATGACCAAGGCAGAGGAGGATAAGAAGTGCTGACTTACAAATAATAAAATTGTTGGGAAATGAAGGAGAATAAGTATCATACCATGATTGTGTTTTAGAACTATTATTTAAAAGTGCACACAACACTTGTCACTTAAGATAAGAGACATTGTGCGTCTTTCTAATTTAAAATGACATTTTAGTAAAAAACACACATGGCATACTCAAAACCAAGAAAATACATTTGGATTGTTTTGGTACTTTAGGAAAATGATCCATATGATATTTGTGATGTGTATGGATCATCTTCACCTCAATCTGATGCACAGTGTGACCGGTATGACTCCAAGTGCGTCTTTTTTTATTCAAAAGTGATATTAATTTTAGTAAAAAAACAATTGACATACTCAAAACCAAGAAAATGCATTTAGATTGTTTTTGTACTTTAGGAAAACAATATGTACATCATTTGTGACATGTAGGGATTAGCCGCATCTCAATCCAATGCACGGTGTGACCGGTATGACTTCTTCTTGAATGGCCCGAAGGCCTTATTTTTTATTGATTTTTGATAACCCCCCTTTCAAGGGATGAGGGGGAACCCTTACAAGGCCCGTAGGCTTAGATATTACATTGACCGCAGGCTTGGATACATTACAGGACCTATAGGTCTTAAGGAAATCATACAGACTATGACTACTTGAAACTGCCCCTCCCCAACATCTGCATCGTGATTAGCTCTCCACCTTTACATGGTTGTTTGGGTAGCTGTCATGTGTAGTGATGCACATGCCTGATACCTATGGCAATGTCATACCCTCTCATTCTTCCAAAATCTGTTAGCCCTGCTCTGGTGAATGTGTCATGCTCTTGAATCCTCCTCTAGAGCTAGTTCCTTGTAGAATCTATCCGGGCATCTGTATGTCAGGTGGCCCTGAAGGCCTTGAGGTGGCCCAAAGGAGTTGAGGTGGTCTGAAGGCCTTAAAGGTGGCTCGAGAGCCTTACTGACCCAAAGGCCTGGGTGGCATGAAGGCCTTAAGGACTCCAAGCCCAAACTGGTGGCCCAAGTTAAATAGTTTTGACTGCCACAGTATCGAACAGTACCTGCTACAATACCTGCTACAGTACCTGCTCTAGTACCACACAATACTGCTACAGTCCCTGGAATCATGCCTCCTCCTTGTTTTGAACATGGGTCTTGTGGATGCACTTAGAGAGACCTCACTAACTGGGATGAGGCTCATGTGAACTGGTATGACTCTAAGTGCGTCATTTTATTCAAAACTGACATTAATTTTAATAAAAAAAACAAATAACATACTCAAAACTGAGCAAACACATTCCGAATGTTTTGATAGTTTAGGAAAATGATCCATGAGTCATTTGGAACGTGTAGCATTCAACCGCGCCTCAATCCAAAAAACAGTGTGACTCCATGTGCGTCTTTTTTATTCAAAATTGATATTAATTTTAGTAAAAAACTATTGACATTCTCAAAACTGAGAAAATGCATTCGGATTATTTTTTTACTTTAGGAAAATGATTCATACGTCATTTGTGACATGTATGGATCATCCACACCTCTATCTGACGCACGGTGTGACCGGTATGACTCCAACTGCATCTTTTTTATTCAAAAGTGACATTAATGTTGGTAAAAAAACAACTTATATACTCAAAACCAAGGAAACACATTCTGATTATGTTGATACTTTAGGACAATGATCCATGAGTAATTTGGTATGTGTAGCATTTAGCCGCACCTCAATCCGACGCACGATGTGACTGGTATGACTACAAGTGCATCTTTTTTATTCAAAATTGACATTAATTTTAGTAAAAAGACAAGTAACGTACTCAAAACTAAGAAAACACATTCTGATTGCTTTGGTACTTTAGTAAAACGATCCATACATCATTTTAAACATGTATAGATCAGTCACACCTCAATCTAATACACAGTGTGACCAGTATAACTCCAAGTGCATCTTTTTATTCAAAACTGACATTAATTTTAATCAAAAAAATAACTGACATACTCAAAACTGAGCAAACACATTCTGATTATTTTGATACTTTAGGAAAATAACCCATGAATCATTTGGGATGTGTAGCATTCAGTCGCACCTCAATCCGACGCATGGTCTGACCGGTATAACTCCAAGTGCGTCTTTTTTATTCAAAACTGACATTAATTTTAATCAAAAAAGAAACTAACATACTCTATAATAGTGTTTTCCTTTTCTTGAATTTGTGTTAGAAATTTTATTTCACTTAAATTTGGTATTTGTATCTTATTTTGGTTTTTTTTGTTTCTGCTGATGCAATGTGTTGTTGCAACACATTACACCTGTTTCTAGTGATGTATTGTGTTGCAGCATCACATAGTAGTTTTCACCTTTATCAGCACTTTCAGAAGCATTGATAAAGGACTCCTTTATCAGTGCTTCTATAGATGATGATAAAGTCTATCTATATCAACGCATTAAAAAACACTGAGAAATCATACTTTTATCAGCGCTTTTAAAAGCACTAATAAAGGTACTATTTATCAGTGCTAAATAAACACACTGATAAAAGTATGATTTATCAGCGCTTTTATTTGCGCTGATAAATATACCCTTTATCGGTGCTTTTTTAGCACTGATAAAAGCGATGGACTTTTAACCATGCTAAGGTTATCAACACTTTTCTAGTGCTGATAAAGGCCAATTCTAGCACTATTAAAAGAGTGTTTTGTAGTAGTGGCAGAGGCATCCTGAAAGTAAACAAGATGAACCACAGTTAATGAGTATATTTAGAGAGATGACTCAAGGACATGGAACCACAACCCATTCCTATATGATACATGTGTCATTGTTCTCCATACAACCAATTCTCTCATGTGTCGAGTTGAAAAGCAGGTGATCAGAGTCTCGGTGTATGGATACGTCGGTCTATGCACCAACACTGGAGTCTCTGGCCTGAAAGCCGAACTCGAAACACTTAACACTATTTCCCCAAATCAATCTCACAGACTCTCAGTCCTAAAGTAGAAATGACTCCCTCTAATACCACTATGTCATGACCCATCCCAATGGGCCCCATACCGCGACTCCCCAAGCCCGCCTCCAATAGGTCTGGGGTTAGAAATTAGCACCGAGAAGGCATATCATTGACATGGAAGGCCTTACCTAAGTACATGTATACATGCACACATCTCCAAGCCTATATAATGCTAAAATTTAAAAACAAATGAACAACCATGCATGTATACATCTAAATCCCACAACCAAAGTTTGACAGGAAGTAAAGGAAAGTAAATAGGACCAAATACAAGTCCACCAAAGAGTCTGAAACACAAGTCCAACCTAAAAGTAAAGGGACAACTATCTGAAAGTCGTAGGAACTCACCTCAGTCTGTCTGGTCTCACTAAGAATCATCTGGTCTTGGTCCATCTAGGACTCTGCCATGATGTCAATCGGCTGCATAACACACAAGATGTGTGAGAAAAACCTGTACAGGGGTGAGTATAACAATACTCGGTAAGACACCCCGAAACCACAAAGCATACAATAAAGGAAAATACAATCAGATCTACATAGGTATATGTCTACAACACATATAATAAGAATATCCAGATATACTCAACAAAGAGACATAGTCTAAAGGTAAGTCACAACTGTAGTATACCAATCTAGTATTCCAGCTCGAAGATTCCACAAGCACTCGTCCGAGAGAATGAACTCCGGAGTCTGGTAGCACTGATGACGTCTGTCTGAGAGGTGCTGCTCATCGGGTCTTGTGATTAAAAGTACACACTGATAATCCGAAGAGAATATGATACACAAATGAGGATCACTCCCAAGGACATGGGGCGATACCGATAAACTTAATCTGGATTAACCCGCTAAGTATAGGATCAACGCCCGTGTATTGTTGGTCAAGATGATAATAAGAACTCTACCTAGGGAATGAAGATGAATAGAGGATCTCACTCTGGGCCTCACGGAGGGATTCCAACGACTCTACCCAAGAAGTCTTATTGAAGGGATCGTTGTCCTAGGAGTAGAAGACGATTCCATACTAACCCTTAGGGAAAAGGATATGGGTAATGCACCCTAATAAAATGTGTCCAAGTCATTGAGGAAAAAGGCTCTAAGTGATGTATAAAATAGTACACAGTGTGTAATAGGGGTCACACGTCGTGTCCTTTAACCTCAGGTCTAACCTGTGTACCAGCCCGTGTCTCAACCCATGTCCGTGTAGAAGTACCCGACGTGTTGTCTGCCCGTGTACTCTACCTGTGTGTCAATACATGACTTAGCCTATGTACTCTGGTCCAAGTCATGTCTGTGTGAGGGAGTACACGGTGTGCTCCAACACGTGTATGCCAACCCGTGTCTGTGTACCCTTCGAGGTACCCTCGGAGTTTCCTAAGAGAGACCACATGTCATGTGACAGGGATCACACACCATGTGATGTTTAACGTTCTACCGAAACCCTATCCATCACACAAGGGGGGCCACACACCGTGTAATCCTGAATTACACGCCGTGTTGATCGAGGTTTTTCAAAAACCTTCGTTCTTCCTTCCACATGCACCCATGTTGTCGTCACCTTGAATATCAGTTCCAATCGCGCCAGAAATCAAGGATCGACTCATCTAAGCCTCACCGCTGCTCGAACAATAGATTCCGACATCAAATCCGTTAAAAAAACGAATCTATGCATCGTTCTTTGTCTCGTGCTGAAGAACGCAAAAATTGATAACTATGTTGTTTGATCCACTGTCGCAACCACCATCGCACCTCGTCACATCGTGCTGATCCCAGATCTACTATTTCAGATCGTTGCGCCAAGAAACGGGTGCTCAACGATCTATTGTTCGGTAAAATATTGAACTATGGGCCAATGAAGAACACTTGTGATGAATGGTGAATCGAGGGAGAAAACCACATAACATATAAGAGGAACAAACCTCGATTGATGTTCGCGTCAATCATTGTTCATTGTCGTTGGATTGGAAATCGAAGAATCAACAAAAGAATCATGAAGAAAAATCTCTTGAACCTCGATAATTATAACTCATCCTGCAAGACGACCGAATCGCGGATCAATCTATTCATTAATCGATTCAAGTTTGTCATAGAAATCAAGAACGGGTAAATAAATCAAATCAAACCAATTGTGCTACCTCGATTTGGATCAATCACTAATGAGGAACGATGCGTCGTCGTAGTCATTGGTGAGATCTTTCAAAGTTGTCGTGCGTCGATCATCAATCCACGATCTGGTTGTCATTCGTCAGAGAGAAATCCTCTAACGTTCTCTCCAGCAGCACTCCAACGGTTCTAGGGTTATGTGCCTAACCCTTAGATTTCTCCATAATAGTCTATTTAAAGACTAACTAATCACCGTCTCAATAATTTTAAATAAAATAATTTATTTTAATTATTTTATTCATTTTCGCATCCGCGATGACTTTTCCACAAACGACTTGTGCCAAACAAGGTTTAGTTGCGTCTAGGGTAAAACTCGCATTCTGAACTCAACGGTGTCCTCAGATTTCTGATCTGATTATCCATTTAGAAGTTATTCGACTTTTTCAGAAAAACTGTGTGTGCGTGTTATTTAATATATTTCAAACATTTATTTCGGGCAAACTGGACCCTGAAATCATACGTCGTCTTAGCGCCTGGTCTTGAAAATAATCCATACAATGTCCAAAAATAACACATGAAAAATCTAAGTCACTATAATTACTATGCATAAGGGAATAAGTCAAGTTCTCTATCTCACTAGGGATAACCATTTCACAAATAATTACATCGCATTTACCTTGGAGTCTCGGTCCAAGTAGTCTCATCAAATGCAACTGTTAGGGGAATAGAGCCTCAGTCCCCTTCCCTAACTCATGCATTATAGGGGTGGGTTTAGAGCCTCAGTCTAACCCAACCTACCCCACAACTACCAAGCCATGTGCACGTGCTTCTTTGTCCATTTACCACGCATACCATGTCACCAACCATAAACATTCAATACACATAACATTCACATTCCATATTCATTTAACATATAAATCAACATCAAACCTTAACCCAATAGCACATTTACCATTTACATTTCATAGCCCATATAACTCATTTCCCTTTTTCATACCTTAACCCATTTAACATACTCAACGATTCCCATTCATTAATCCATTTAATTGATTCATCAATTCACATGTATTAACTCATTTACGCATTTCAATTACAAGCTCATAAGTCATTTGACATGTTTACTTTATTCCCTTTAACCCTTTTTACATTATGTCAATCAATCCCTTATGTTGTTGCCAACAACTAAACACAACTACCACTAACACCTTTTATAACTCAAACTAACATATCAACATGTTCATCATGGGCTCTACTTCATCTCATGTCAATTCTAGGTTTAACATTACAAATTTTCATGTTCGGGAATGTTGGCACACCCCATGGGTGACCCTAAACCGGTCCAATCAATCTCAACGCATCCCATAGGGATAATGAGGGGTTTAATTCATCATTTAGCCAACCATTTTACCCAATCTTACTAAAGGCATCAAATGCACAACAAGAAGACACCATATCACAACCACATACACATAAACCAAGCATCAAAATTATGTAATATAATTTGTAGGCCACCAACCTCAATTTTGAAGACAACCGCACACTAATCCTTGGCTTTTGAGTCTGATCCAAACACCACTTGAAGCCCCAACCTAAGGTCAATTGGAAAAAAAGGGTTTTAGGGCTTCAGAAGAAAAAGAACGACTACACAAGCCCTAATCTAAAAAAGAGAAGAGAGGGGAGTGTTAGACTAATTGGAGCATTGATTTGCAACCAACGACGCTCCAAACGGCCTAGAAACGAAGGAGATTGATCCTTGGAAGGTCTTGGGCGTTTTGGGTCATCACTAGGGCTGGAGGATGAAGAATGAGGAAGAAAATCTAGTGAGAACACATAAATTCCGAGGGGGGGGGGAGTTAAATTCCCACTTTTTAATGGGGTGCACGGTTTGGTCGCACAATTGGCCAAACCTTGCACCAATCGTGCGCCACCCTCTGTCCAATAGGGGGCAGGCCGCACGGTTACCTAGAGATCCCACATGGTTTGACAAACCGTACTCCAACCGTGCGGAATGGCTCTGTCCAAGCCCGCACGGTTTGGCCTCCCCCCTTGCGTGGTTTACTTAACCATGCACCCCTTCCTCCTGGCTAGCACAATTTGCGCGTATAGTTACTCCTAACCGTGCATCAACCGAGCAACATGCATTGGATGACCATTTCCCCCCTTCTTTCGTGTCCCGAACTCCCGAAACACCCCCGAGTTTGCTTATACACTCGGTAAACATTTCATTAACCATTTTAGGGTATTTAAACTATGATTTAAACAAGAGTATACCTTACGAGAAGTCAGGGATCTTACAGAACAACACAAGACATTCAATTCGTCGTGCTAGCACCCAGTGATCAAGTGGTGTTGCTCAGAGATCATTGAAGCACGTGTGAATCACTACTAGAGAGATTCTATCCTTGGATGCTTATAGCGCAACGAAGGCAATCCGAAATAGTCTTTTTCAGACGATCAACAATCATCAACGAAAAAAGTTCACAAGTCTGGGTATTTATTTCTTCAGATATTAAATAAATTAATTATAAATTTGACATGTAAGATCATCGCTCATGGTTTCAGACAACGATTATTAAAAGAAATTTGAATATATTACCCACCACCGCACGCTTCCGTTGTGCCCGGAACCAACATCTTACAGCTCTCCACTTCCGAGATTCATCAAACCGTGAAAAGTTTGAAGAAATTACAATCAAAATCCATCTCGCCGAAGGATTTTGATGTTTTGAAAATAACCGTAAGAAGTACAAAAAATTTAACAAGTAGAATCGATCTCACTGAAAGATTCCAATTGAAATAGATAAAAAATGTGAAGTAAAAATGGAACCAAACAATTTAATTCCCATGCAAATGTCTAATTTTTCATTTTCAATTCAAGAAACTAGCATGAGAAAATTGAAATAGAGATATAGAATAAGAAAAAGGAAAGAGAGAGAATAAGATTCCTCCCCCGTTTCATAATCAATTTTCTCCCTTCAATGGAGTTCATCTCGTGCTCACCAACAGAATCGCCTACTCTCAGCTCCGAAGCTCGTTGTTCATTCTCGTCTAGAATGGGTGTTTGAAAATTCATTGCCCAATGGTCCTTGAAAGAAACCTTTTAATTTCCAAAATAACTCCATCGACTCAAATCCCCGCATCAGTTCCGTGACACCCAAATTAGAGAACTAAATCCACATCATTCTGTCACTGCCACTGTAATTTTAGAATTCCCCTTCAACAAAACAACCTTTTGTAGAGGCAATAAATTCCTTCAACTTACATCCAATTATTCCTCAGCTTCAATTATCAATTACTAGAAAGGTTTAGCCAGAAGCCAAAGCTCCTGATCATTTATTAAATTTGAAACAAAAAGTAAACAAGCATAAGGAAAGATGGGTGAGATCAAACAAGGAGACAAGCCCTCATCCATAGAGAGAAACAACATATCAAGAGACACCATAATCATGATCAGAATCACCAACTTCATCAGGAGATTCTCACTCCGACTGAGAGTTTTTTTTTTTTTTGAAAAGCACAATATACTTCTCCTAAGTCGCTCATGCTCTGGGGTGAGCTGAGTCCTTAGGCTTCAGCCACACCCTCTTGTTGCATCCTCCCGACCACGTCCTCGACCACATTTTTTTTTTGGTGATGACCCCGCTGCCAAGTCTTGGGTTGTAGTCAAGCCCCTCCCGGTTCCTCCCTTCCCAAATCGGAACCTCCTGCCAAAAAAGTCTGCTCAGGAACTGGCTTAATAGGACGAGGGGGCAACTCCTTTCCCTTCTTTTTGGAAACAATCAAAGCCTATTCTTGGAACAAGTCCTTTTCCACTGCAGTTTGAATAGCAGTTCCAAGCTGGCTGCCCCATATTATCAGAGTCCTTAAGAGCATCATTATGATCTCCCGTTTCAAACATCCTTTCAAAGAGGGGTAACTCCCCTCCATAGCAATTGTCGCTCATGATTTCTTTCCCAAATTGCCAGAGCCATCCTTAGGATCAACAATATAAGTCACCAGGTTCCTGCAATATTAGCCGAAACACCAGCATGTTGTGAATCAACCACAATGGTCTTATTCAATTATCAATTATTTGATTTGAAAGTTGTAATTCATTTAAATCCAGTACAACAATTAAATTGTCACCCAATAACCAACTCCCAAAATTAGCTCAGCCAAATTCAGCTCCTCCTATGTGACAAAAAAAAAAAAAAACAGTAACTCATAACCAACTCTGCAAATCTCTTGAAGACATGCTACTCAGCTCGCATGATCAATAAAAACTCCAAACTTCCAATGAAGCTCAAGCACTCTCGGCAATAAGTATCAATATTGAATTCGAACCGGCACTCAATATGAACTGACCTTCAATCCCACAGCTGCAAGAAAAATGGATGATCGAAATCCCCTTTATTTTCATCCAGCATTCGCGAAATCATGGCGCCAACCAGTAGGAGTTGGTTGAGTAATTTCTTCAGGCACCTGGTGTGCACTCATCGTCAACACCGAAACCGCATCGATGCGCATGGATGCCCAATCCACTGTCTTCATCCTGTAGAGGTGAAATCAGTGAACACAATTGGGGTTGTCTTCTTACCTGGATGGATTTTTTCATCCGAAATCCGGTGACCGGTGCTTGACTCAATCAGACTATCACGGATCATCTCGCCTTCCTCAAACGCTATCGCCGGTCGCTGACGGCTTCAACAATCGGTTCGACCTTGACCGTCTTCAGTCACCGGACTGTGTTTGATGTTGGTTTCATCCTCAACCTAGCTCTGATTTCAGTTTTCATCAGGTGCTCGTATCGGCTCTGCCTAGGTCAACTTCGGTCGGATTCTCACTGGCGCGGCTCGCCCAAATTCATCAACTCGGCTTGGCGATCATCAACAGGATCGGCATTATCTCTGGTACGAGCGGTTATTCATTCTTCTCCAACTCAAATTTGAGCATTCAATTCTCGGTCGGCCACTGTTATTCTCAAAAGCGACGGCGGGATTCATCTCCTTCAACATATTCTTGCTCATCCGAATTGAGCGTGAGGTTCGCTGTTTTATTCAACAGCCACCGAAGGCTTCCTGTTCATCTTCTTCCTTGGTTTTCCACGGACCCCAAACCACAACAAATCCTTTTGGAATTAGCCATGGGAGTCCCCGGCAAATTGGATACGTAAGTTGTACATCAAATAAAAAAGCGATGGAAAAAAAATGAAATAACTAAATAAAAACAAAAGAAATCAATGGGTGAATTAAAAAATTCAAAATGTTCAATAATTAAACGAATCATAAAATATAAATAATATATATTAATTCATTCATTGCTCAAATACATTTAATATTAAAAAATCAAATTATTTACTCGACTTACAGAACAAGATTATAAATATTATTACCTAATTAAATAAATCATAAGGCAAACAAAATTAAATATCTAAAATCAAAACTTAAAAAAGAAGTTTAAAATTAAATTAAGATAAAAGAAACAAAAAATCCATGAATGTATCATTTAATAATTTATACATAAAATATAAAAAATTAAAACTAAATTCATAAATCAAATATTTAAACAACAATATAAAAAGAAAATTAAAGTATATCAATTTACAACATAAATTGGCATTGAATACATTCGGCAATTTAAATATATAATTTATTTCAATCACAAATTCTGATTTAATAAATTACATCAAGCATTAAATTTTCAATCATTTAAGCACATAAAATCATAATTTCATTAAAATTATTCAAAGAATAATATTACTCACCCAAAATGATCGAAAGTAATTAATTCACCATTATAAGCTAATTTTGTCATAAAAAAAAACAATAAATTCCTCAAAAAGAGATGTGACAAAATGTAAGGAAATAAAACCATATCATATAATGACATACATATGGAAGGCATTACCCTCACAAATTTCTGGAGCATGTTAGGAAACCACCAATCAAACCCATAATATAAAATAAAAACCATAATCTCAAAATGCATGTAAATGATATACAAAAACAAGTCTCTAAATAAAATACCAAAGGAATCTCCTAAAGTAGTGTCTCCAATAGCACCTCATAACCTTAAGCTTGTAATGTCCAACTCACTCACCAAATCCCTCCTAGAAACCTGAAAATATATTTATATATAGGGGGCGAGTATACATGTATACAATGTGGGATCCTCCTCAAGACATCTGATGCAAATGTGGAGGAAATATATTAATGTATCAGTGAGTAAATAGTAGAACCAACATAGCCCTATGCCAGGTCAACTAAAACCCATCCTCATTAAGGCTCACTTAGCCAATAATGCATCCAATTATAATAACATAGTATAATAAAAATATAGTAAAGTGGTGCCCATAACCACTTCCCCGTTGGTTTTCCTCTCTCACTCCCCAATGACAAAACGTCTTGGCACTTCAATCCCTTATACATCCATGAAACTATACAATATATATATCCCATACTATAATCAGATACCACATACTATAGACCCATCATCCCCACCACATATCCACCACCACATTCCATACCACAACCACACATTACAACCTCATAACATGTCCTCGTAACAGTTGGGTATCCTAAACATGAAGAAAATCAACCTCTTGCCCAACTCTTTCCATACACAATCCCCACCATATATCACCATCATAACCATATAACAAAGTCACCTAATATAATACACACTATAACTATAATACATCATAACTCAAATGAATATACCCGCATTAATCCATCACAGCCCGTAATACACCCGGAAGGGAGAACGGGAAAGAGGAAATAATAAGTCATTTGTTCCCTCTCCAAACTAGATGTATGAGGAAAACACCCAGAACCCAAAAAATTAGGGCATCGGTGAGGTTATCCAACTTAGGTGGAGGAATATAAAATCACAAGGAAAATATAACAAGTGTACCATAGTCACACACAAAACCCAACCTGAAGGGATAGTATCAAAATAGAACTACTAACACCCATCATTGCTACCACATCATCACCACCATTCGCTAGAACCTGCAACTACCTTTATAATACAAACTAGTCAATCATTAAATATCATACATATCATTTACAATCCAAATTACATTCATTTCCATATTCAAAGTCAAACCATTCATTAACCATCATCCATGTTTAACCGAGTTAATAACCATTCATTATAATCATTAAAAATAGATTAATAACCCATCGTTATCTAATTCCATCCAAGACCATCACCCAATTATAATAGCTAACTAAATTCCACATGACTAGAAATTTATATCACAATCCCACAACATAATCCAATAGCCCCCAACCCTATTTTCATCCCACAAAACCTACCATTCCACCACTACTACACAAATAACCACATCTCCTCCTATTGAAGGGAGTAAAACCAACCACAACACCATTGTGTATCCCACACCATTACCCCAAACCAGCTACAATAGTCTCCAACCAAGACTATCCCAACCACAGCAAGGGAACCCCAAACAATGCTAACTAACCATAAAAGATTTAGTAGAAAATCACAATAGTAATCACCTTTTGACATAATTTTCATATAAAACACTAGGGAATAGTATAATCATCATTATTGTAATTTCAAATTTCCAAAAAAATATTTTATTCCACTATTTAATTGTTTAAAATTTTATGAGACCTCATTCCATAAATTTAATGATATCAGTAGCACATATATCACATTAGAAAACAAGACTTTCACATTAATAATAAATATCCATCCAAACATGTAATTTTATTGAATTAAATAACTCAAATCTAATTACCACTCACATTCAATTTTCTTTATTCCAATTCATTTTCCTCGTTAGGTTAATCCTCAAAATACACCAAAATAAGTAAAAATCTTATTACTTATGCAATTTACCCAAAATAAAGGAGTAGAAGTTTTAAATCCCCCACTTCTTCAAATATTTTTTGAACACTGCATAAATATGGAATAATTAATAGATCAAACACTAGAAAATTATATGGAAATCACCTTAATTTCAGGTCAGAATGTAAGATCTCGACCTTTTCTGGAGTCAATCTCAGACACGTTTTCAGGTACTTTTGATGTTTTTTAAGTACCTATGTTTTGGAGTAGTGACTTGGGGTGCGTCTGGGTGAACTTTTAAGTAAAACAAAAGGGCAGTGGGTTGCGTACGGTTTGCGCATGGTTTGAAAAACCGTGCGACCAAACCATGCCAACCAAGAAGAACTGGACAGAGATGTACGCACGGTTTACGCATGTAACATCCCGGACCTGGGTGCCACGCAACGGGTGCCCCGAGCCCGGTTCACCACGTGACCTCAAGCGCATTTCCCCAAACATCAGAGGCTGTCGACTAGCAGCGAGGGTCCAGGTCTGATAGTGGGGAAACTATGCCCTCATTTGTCAAAGTGTAGCGCAGCGGAATTTAAAGAAAACATACAACGACAGCGGAAGCAGTAAACCATACACAACTGAAATAAACTACAACAGTGAATATAACCAACAGTATATAAATGATGATGCTACATGTTTCAAGTTCTAAGAAAACAACCAGAACATGTTTCAAGTTCTAAGGAAACAGCCAGAACATGTTATACATCAATACAGTACAACAGAGAGCAGAGTACAACCAAACAAAGCAAAACAGCTGGCAGCGGTATCGCGAGCCTAGGCTCGGTCCCATGCCCTCATACTCCACAGAAACAGTCAACTACCTGTATAGGGACTGTTGCCCCTGTTTACCCCTGCAGAAACGTAATCTGTTTGGGCCGAAAAACATGACTCAAACAGGGTGTGAGAAACATATCTCAGTAGGCACCCACCAAAGGCCCGTGCCCAACTGCGTGTAAACATGCAACGATAGTGTGCAGTAGTAAAATGCAATAAAGTAAGCAGTACTCAAAAGTAACTCAATACCATTTATATTGCCATTTTATTATCCATTTAATCCATTTAATATAAGAAATCACCACAGTGCATTTCTAGTAAACAACTAGTGTCCTCAGACACGTAAACTCCTACCCTCGGGTAACGAGTATCCAAAACAAGAATCTGCCCTCAGGCATAACAGAGTTTTGCCCTCAGGAGTAGGTAGTGTCGCCCTCAGAAACAGAATCAGCTGCCCATAGGCACATAAGAAGTTTCCCTCAGGCCGAAATAACTACTGCCCACAGGCTAAATAGTGCAGTGCCCACAGGCTAATCACAACAACGCCCTTAGGCTAAACAGGTAACCGGGCCATGCCCAACATGTCAAAATGCAGTAAAAAAGCAATTCCTCTCAAGGCAATTCTACAATTACTACATTAAAGTCATACCCTCGGGTATCCTGGCCAAATGGCTAAACAGTGGAACACACCCCCAGGGTGGTTCCGGATCCAAGCAATGACCCCAACCAGCAATTTATTATCACAATTTAATCACCTATGTAATTATAGGCATTTAATATAGCAACAACCTCAGCCACATGACACCCCAACATGGGTTCATGGCACGAAAACACACAAAAACACACGACAGTTGGAAATTAACACCAAGCCACCTACCTTAAACACCAACGAGCGGTATACCTGAACGTCGACTCCAGAAATGCCTACGAACGGCGTAGATCTGAGGAATAACAAAACTCGCTTAACCTCAAATAACTTTCGTTACGAGAAGAATTTGTAATCAACACGCTAGGAGAAGAGATGGCTTACCCGCGCGGTTCCAACGAGATCGTCCGAGGTGGAATCGGATTCCAGACGCTCGACCGGTGGATCTCCAAAGGTCCGACCATCCACTCCCACTCCTTCCTCCGGTTTTAAGCCTTCCCTATGAACAGGGGAGGCTACTGCCCGATTTAAGCAAAAAAAAAAAACAAAGTACACAACGTGTACTTCCAATTACACGACGTGTACTCCTTTCATTTAACTGTTCCTCTGGCGGCACCACCATACTGTTCACCTGTCGACATGAGTACACAACATGTACTCCTGAGTACACGGCGTGTACTGTCACCCAACTGGCAGCTACTCCATCGCCATACTGTTTTGGCATGCCGATTGACTACACGGTGTGTACAGGACCACTACACGGCGTGTAGTCGGTTCCTACACCCTTTGTCGCTGACAAGGCTACACGCCCCGTGTACTCATCCCCACTCGGCCAGAAGTACACAGCGTGTGGAAAAAGTACACGACGTGTACTTCCAAAATTTAGGATTTTCCCCATTTTCCATATTTTATTAAAAGCACTTAAGGAAAAGAGAAAAGAAGAACCTCGTACCTCAAAGATAAGATTCGGGTTCTTACAAACTTCCCCCCTTATAGCAATTCGTCCCTGAATTTCCCTTCCAAGGGTGGTGAAGATATAGCCGTGAACAACTCCGGCCACTGAGCACGTACGTCGGTCTCCCGCTCCCAGGTTTCGTCCTGCACTCGGCCATGCTGCCATAGCACCCATACGAGAGGAACTGACCGGCCTCGGAGAACCTTCGTGCTCCTGTCAACGATACGAATCAGATGCTCCTCAAAGGACGCATCTGCCTCCAGCTCAACCTCCCCGGGTTGAAAGACGTGAGACATGTCTGAATAATAGCGTCGCAACTGGGATACGTGGAAGACGTCGTTCATGGATCGGTACCGCTGCGGTAACCGCAACCGATAATCAACCAGCCCGACTCTCTCCAGAATCTCAAATACCCCCACATACCTTGGTGAAAGCATACCCTGTCTCCTGATTCGTTTGTATCCCAGCCTCGGTGAAACATGTAAAAAAACTTGATCCCTGACCACGAACTCCAAAGGTCGTCTGCGGCGATCAACATAAGACTTCTGACGAGACTGCGTGGTAGTCATCCATTTCCGAATCAACTGGACCTGCTCAGATGTCTCCTGCAAGAGCTGTGGCCCCAGTAAAGCTGCCTCACCTCCCTCTAACCAGCACAAAGGTGACCGGCATGGCCTACCATATAAAGCCTTGTATGGTGCCATCTCAATAGTTGCCTGAAAACTATTTTTATAGGCAAACTCTACTAAGGGTATATGCTTCTCCCAAGAGCCCCCAAAGTCTAGGACGCATGCGCACAACATGTCCTCTAACACCTGTATCGTATGCTCCGACTGACCATCTGTCTGAGGGTGGTATGTTGTGCTCAGAAGCACCTGTGTACCCAGCGCCCTCTGAAAACTCTAACAGAAACGAGACGTAAAGAGGGCGTTCCTATCAGAAACGATAGAACAAGGGAACCCATGAAGACGTACGATCTCTTGGATATACAGTCGTCCGAGCTCGTCAACACCGAAGGTCTCCTTGATCGGCAAGAAGTGAGCTACCTTCGTGAGTCTATCCACAACAACCCACACGGTGTCATTGCCTCGAGGTGACCTCGGTAATCCCGTCATGAAATCCATCGTGACATCATCCCATTTCCACTCTGGAATGGGCAACTGCTGTAATAGCCCAGCTAGTCTCTGATGCTCTGCCTTCACCTGTTGACAGGTGGAACATCGCGTAACGAACCCAGCTATCTCTCTCTTCATACCCGGCCACCAGTACTGACGCCTCAAGTCACGGTACATCTTGGTAACCCCGGGATGAACTGCCCAAGCTGAAGCATGAAACTCCTGCATCAGCTCCTCGCGTAAATCCCATGGAACCCATACTCGTCCATGGAAATGAAAAACCTCACCATCGCCTACCGTCCAACTGGGAGGAGGGTCCTCACTTTCCACCGACTCCCGTAGAACTAGGCCTTCTGAATCAGATATCTGCCTCATCCTCACTCTGTCCAGGAGGGTGGAAGTCACAGCTAACAAGGAAATATAAGTCTTCCCCTGATAGTCATGCACCTCCAGATGCATCTCAGAGAACAAAGCCATAAGCTCCCACTCACTACTAGCCTCTTGCACTTCCTATATCCGAGTCTTCCTACTTAGTGCATCAACTACTGCATTACCTTTACCAGGTGTGTAGGCAAGCTCAAAATCGAAGGACTGTAGGTACTCAAACCACCTCCACTGCCTCAGATTTAGGTCACGCTGAGTAAAGATATACCTGAGGCTTTTGTGGTCGGTTAAAACCACAAAATGTTCTCCCAATAGATAATGTATCCAACAGCGCAACACATGCACAACTACAGCCAACTTGAGATCATGCGTCGGGTAATTCCTCTCATGTGGCCTCAATTACCGAGACCCGTACGCAACAACTCGGTCACCCTGAATCAAAACGACTCCCAGCCCAATCCCTAATGCATCACAGTAAACTGTATAGCTCTTCCCCTGCTCTGGGAGTATCAGGATTGGTGCTGATGTCAACCTTCCCTTCAGGTCCTGAAAAGCTATCTCGCAAGCTTCTGACCAAATGAACTTCACACCCTTCTTAGTCAGACCCATCAACGATGCTGCTAAGCGGGAGAAGTCCTGTATGAAGCATCTGTAGTAACCAACCAGCCCTAAGAAACTCCGTATCTCAAACACGTTCTTAGGCTGCTCCTAGGAAACTACTGCTCTCACCTTCTCTGGGTCTACTGCAACTCCTGTCTCTGAGATGATATGACCCAGGAAGTGAATCTGGTCCATCCAAAAGTGGCACTTCGAGAGCTTAGCATATAGCCGATGCTCTTTCAGTGTACTCAATACGATCTCAAGATGGGTGGCATGGTCGTGTCGAGTGTGAGAGTACACCAAGATGTCATCCACGAATACCACCACAAAAGAATCAAGATATGGATGGAACACACGATTCATCAGAGAAATGAAAACTGATGGCACATTCGTGAGTCCGAACGGCATAACCAAGTACTCATACAGACCATATCTGCTCCAAAAAGCTGTAAGCGGTATATCCTATGGTCTCACGTGCAGCTGATGATAACCGGATCTCAAGTCAATCTTCAAGAACACTCGTGATCCACAAAGCTGATCAAACAGATCATCTATCCTAGGAAAGGGATATCGGTTCTTAACCATCAACTGGTTCAGCTTCCGATAATCCACGCAAAGTTTGAGGGTACCGTCCGCCTTTTTCTCAAAAAGGACCGAAGAACCCCAAGGAGAAGTACTGTGTTGGATAAATCCCTTTGCCTGTAACTCCTCTAACTGCCTCTTGAGCTCCTGCAGCTTAGGTGTAGCCATCCTATAAGGAGGAATGGACACCGATGCTTCTCCTGGCACAAGCTCGATAGAGAAATCCACCTCACGCACCGAAGGTAGACCTGAAAATTCATCCTGGAAGACATCCCTGAAACAATCAACTACTAGAGGGAAATCCGTCTGACAAGTCCCCTGATCATCCAGATATAAACTCGCTATATGGGCTGTGACTCCACCTCGCCCATGATGCTCTGGTCCAGCTCGACTCGCCTGAACATCCCATTCACCCTTGTATAGAAACTCTCTGCCCTCTGGTGACGTGAAACACACCCTGCGACGATAACAGTCTACAAAGGCTCGAAAGGGAACCAACCAGTCCATCCCGAGAATGACATCATAGCTCATTATATCCATGACATAGAGGTCCCAAAGGAAGTGACACCCACCAACCTCAAGGGGGCACTCCTTGCACTAAAGCACACCAGCCGTCCTAGTCCCCAACGGAGTGTCTAGCGTTAAGATATCGGAAGAAGAAGAAACACCGAGCCCAAGGCTCTGCACAACGGGTACAGATATGAAACTATGTGCAGCACCCATATCGAAAAGTACTGAAGACAAAATAGAAGGTACTAGAATAATACCTCTGACTGTAGAAGGTCCGGGATCCTTCTCCTGCTGGGTCTGTTGCACTGCATATGCCTGCCCAGTGCCGCGGCCCTACGACACAGCCTCGCTACCCTGAGCTGTCCCACCCTGTTGCCTCTAAGATCCTGGTGTTTGGATACCACGGCCACGACTACCATCTCTGTCTGTACGCCCCGACGTATTCCAGTTCCCGGACTGGTAAGAAGCCACTGGTCCTACTCCCGCACACGGAGTCTGCACAGAACCCCTCTCACTAGCCACTGATGGAAACGCCCTGCAAAAGCACTACAGATGACCCAACTTTCCACAAGCTCAGCACTCCACTGGATCACGTGGACACTGTGGCCTCTTGTACCCCTCTCTACCACACTGGTAGCACATAACCTGGCCACCTGAAGCATTCTTCTGACTGGTACTGCCACCCTGAGAGAAGTCCATCTGTCTCTTCCTCTTGCTAGCAGAAATAATACCGGTAACTGGTGCTGAACCGCCCCGGCCCACACCACTTGATTCCTGCAGGTTCCTCTCTGTAATTAATGCCTGGTTCACAATCGTGTGTACGGTAGGCAACCTGAAAACATTCACCAGTGCTCGGATGTCATAACGAAGACCATTCTCAAAACGTCTAGATCTCAACGTCTCATCACCCACCAGCACGGGTGAAAAACACTGAAGCTCCGTAAAACGAGTAGAATAGTCCATCACTAACATAGCGACCTGCTGCAAATTCATGAACTCTCGAGCTCTATCTGCCCTCAGCGTCTCTGGAAAGAAGAATTCATAGAAGACTGCCTGAAAATCTTCCCACGCCATGTCCCTGTGATGCTCTGACTGGGTCGTAACATCCCACCACCTCTTGGCAGAATCACGCAGCATATATGTCGTGAGCTTGACCCTCCGCCCTGGAGGCATCTCAAGATTCTCAAAAATAGTCTACATCGACCCCAACCAAGACTCCGCAGCCTGTGGTCCACAATCCCCTAAAAACGTAGGCAGATGCTGTTGCTGAAAGATACGTTTCAGCTCGACCATAGATGTTTCAGCCTGCGTTGCTCCCTGAAAGGTCTACATGAACCGCATAAAGCCTTCATGGAACTGCGCCTCTGCGCCTGTGTCCGGTATAGCAGCTGGCGCCGCATCTGGCTCTACTGGAGGATCAAATGGTAGCCCATGGCCCACCATCTTCGGAGTATACTCGTCGCTGCTCTCCTGGAGAACAACTCGTGGTCGTCTAGGCGACATGACTTTACAAGGTCAAAAGAACGCCTCAGATTCAAGATTATTAAGATCATAAAGTGAAGGAACCACAAAGGAAACAAGAGGAAGAAGGCATTCAAAATTTGAAAATCAAGACTACACGGCGTGTACAATGACTACACGACGTGTAATTGACTTCCCTTCCCCTACCTGGGTCCTTCTACATGGCTAAGTCACACGACTTCCATCGAACAAAACTACACGGCGTGTAAATAATCTACACGGCGTGTATGGTGTTATTTTCCAACTTCCTGTGTCATCTGTGACACGACCGACTACTCAGCTTGACCCTACACGGCGTGTTACACCCACACACGGCGTGTACTCCACCCCGTTTCCCAGCCACATGGCTAACACCACACGGTCTATCCTCGTACAAGACTACACGGTGTGTCCCACAGGTACACGGTGTGTTTATGGAGAGGTGACACCGGCCCGTGTTGTTAGTTACACGGCCGAGTCCCCAGGTCACACTACACGGCGTGTTCTGTACAAGAGTTCACCGACCCGTGTTGTTAGTTACATGACCGGACTCCGGGTCACACTACACAACATGTTTTACCCAAGCCTTTCTCTACCCCGTGTCACCGCCCACACGGTTTGTGACACGGGAAGAAACTACACGGCGTGTACTGAGGGTACCCGACGTGTACTCAAAAAGTTAATTTTTCTTCCCGAAAAGAAGAGCATACACGACGTGTATAAAAAATACTACACGGCCTGTATACTGGGTTTCCGGATAGTATGCCTCAGAAACTTCCCCAGAACCCAGAAAATACTAAAAACCAACACCTAAGTGTCAAATTCCGATCCGTGAGGGCCCATACTCCCCACGAATCAAAGTTTGACATCTTATCTGTGTTATAACCAATAAACAGTCAATGATCCACCAAATTCCGGTCAATGAGGGCCCATACTCCCAAAAAACCGAAGTTTGGTGTTCATTCTATAAACAAGCTCACATAAAATTACCCTATCACATAGCAGGTATTTTATCAGCACGACTATCACAACAACATGCTTTTCTAGCACATCAACTATCACAACAACATGCAAATTTCTAATGCACCTACATGGCATGGAAACTATGCATGACATGTGATTTCTAGCATTTGCCTATATGATGCGTGAGATGGAATACCCTCATCTCATCATGTTGCAACTAAATAGAACCCACAGATAAATTATAAACAGCACAATCCAAGTGCGTCACCCAACGATGAAAACAAATAAACTGTAAATTGCAAAATCAATAAAATTGCAATCACGAGGTAAATTGGATTTTCCCTGTACACGGGTTAGCTACGCCTGGGCACAGCTTATTACCAACTACTATTCGTCCTATCACTGACTACGGCTCCAAATAGTAAGTGAATGAAAAGAACCCCTCTGATACCACTTTGTAATGTCCCGGACCTGGGTGCCATGCAACGGGTGCCCCAAGCCCGGTTCGCCACGTGACCTCAAGCGCATTTTCCTAAACGCCAGAGGCTGCCGACTAGCAGTGAGGGCCCATGTCTGATAGTGGGGAAACTATGCCCTCATTTTTCAAAGTGTAGCGCAGCAGGATTTAAAGAAAACATACAACGACAGCAGAAGCAGCAAACCATACACAACTGAAATAAACTACAACAGTGAATATAACCAATAATATATAAATGATGATGCTACATGTTTCAAGTTCTAAGAAAACAGCCAGAACATGTTTCAAGTTCTAAAAAAACAGCCATAACATGTTATACATCAATACAATACAACAAAGAGCAGAGTACAACCAAACAAAGAAAAACAGCTGGCAGCGGCATCGCGAGCCTAGGCTCGGTCCCATGCCCTCCTACTCCACAACAACAGTAAAGTACATGTATAGGGAATCTTTCCCCTGTCTACCCCTGTAGAAACGTAATCTGTTTGGGCTGAAAAACATGACCCAAATAGGGTGTGAGAAACATATCTCAGTAGGCACCCACCAAAGGCCCGTGCCCAACTGCGTGTAAACATGCAACGATAGTGTGCAGTAGTAAAATGCAATAAAGTAAGCAGTACTCAAAAGTAACTCATTACCAGTTATATTTCCATTTTATTATCCATTTAATCCATTTAATATAAGAAATCACCACAGTTCATTTCTAGTAAACAACTAGTGTCCTCAGACACGTAAACTCCTACCCTCGGGTAACGAGTATCCAAAACAAGAATCTTCTCTCAAGCATAACATAGTTTTTGTAACATCCCAAGTAAGTAATGAATAATAGATATTTTTATCTATGTCTATTAATTAATTAGATAGTGTTTTAGAGGCTTAAAATAAAAATAAATACAATCTTAAGCATGGAATACACTAATATTTTTAAAAGATTATTTTACTGCCTTTTGATGGCAAACCATTTTTAAATCTATATTTTGACAATTTTATAAGCTATGTTTGTCAAAATAAACTTATTATTTATGATTGGGACATCAAAATTTACTTTGTGTGAATTTTTGGTATTTTTCTGACAATGTTCATTTTTTAATGAATAGTGAAAAATACTGCATTTTACATCAAAACTGCTTCTTAATCTAATTTATTTATATGATTAGATTATCTTTTGAATTGGTCTTAATGTGTAATCTGAATATATTTTTACCATTTAATCCAATTGTGGTCATTGGAATCAATTTCACTTTGAAATTAGACTTAAACTGGTGTCAATCTTTTGATACTTATTGTTTCATAAAAACACGCTATTTGTAATGACAGCGAGAATTAATTATTAAATTAATTAATGTGACTTATATGTTTTGAATTTTGTAAAATAGACTTCATTTTTGAATTTTGAATATCAAATATAGCTTAGGGTGAATTTTTGGTAATTTTCTGAAAAACTTCAATTTTTGATGAATAGTGAAACCACTAAGTGGTACTTATAAAAACTGATTTTCCGTTTAAATGAAATTTTTCCATCATTGTGTTTTGAATTTAAAAAATCTGACATACATGGTTTTCATTAAGAAGTAAAATGTGGTTCAATGAGATTAAAATAATTTTTTGGTGAATAGTAACTTATTAAGTTTTTAATTGCGATTAGTGGTAATTAGTGTAGTTTAAGGTAAAAATAATACTTTAATAAAATGAGATGAGCTTGACACATGTCCTACCCTCATTGTTTGTGTCATGGCCGACCAAGAAAATCCATGAGTCAACTTGGGGACCCCATGGAGCCACTTTGGTTGGGAAATGACATAAATAACTTTTTATTTAATGTAAAAGTAAAAATGACACAAACATAATATGTTTTATGAAAACAATTATTACATGGGGTTATAAAGATCATATTTTTGATTATAAATATTCATTGGAAAGATAAAAATATTTTCTACATCATAGTATTTCTTTTATAATTTTTAGACTTTAAATAAATTAAATTATTTATGACATCATGATGATGCAGCGATGACCTCATTATTTAACGATTTAAATAAAATGGAAAGTTAATGTAAAATCTAAAACCTACACATGGCCAAAACCAATTGGATGAGTGGATATCGAACCCTTATCACCTTATCCTCGAATTATATCAATGTGGGACCTTTTGGATCCGAAAATCTTTTTAAAATAAAGTAACTTATCTTTAATTCCCAAGAGTGCCCCTCCTCTCCTCTTATAAAAGGCCCCCACCTCTACCTCATTACCCACACTCCCAAAGCCTTTGGTATAGCATCCTGCCTCTTTATCACATAAACTTTCATTACATTTTACAAAACCGAGGATCTTTAAGGTTTAGTGTCTTGGAAACCAGGAACTTTAAACATGAAAACATAAAACATTCTTCTAAAACACTTGAAAGGCTTCTCCTCATGTTCATCCTAGGTTCATTACTGCATCACATAACCTGGGAGCATACATCAAAAGAAAGGGTGAGCAAAAATCCCAGTAAGGGAAACAAGAGAAACATTTTACATGTGAACTTGAGATACTTCAATAAGGTCATGAAAAGAACTTTAAGGCATGAGAATGAAATCATGAGGCATATCATAATAAAAATAACATTTTCATAACTTGAATATGTGGCTACATAATTTATCATAGACAATCATGAACATATCACCAAGGTCCATACCCAAGGTGTCATTTGAAAATTACCAAGGTTATTCACCAAGGTATCGTGAAAATTGTAATCTCTAGTGGTTACATCATTACCCAATGCATTGGAGCGCTATCAGGGCGCACCCTTAAATTTGCCTTTATTATCATGTGAGCCACATATATCATCATCAAACATTTCATAAATAACCCATATAACATAAAATAAATGGGTTTCATTTCATAATCACAACGTTTTAAAAACTGCTTTAAATACATTATCTTTACATCACTTTAAAACCCACAGAAAAGGAAGGTGGGTCTCATGTATGTAAATCCCAGAATTTAAAATAAAATTTTTTGGTATATATGTGAATACACATTTAAAAGAAAGATATTTGAGTATTCACTTAATAATATAAAAGAACTTTAGAAAAAGAGAGAGACATTTTGAGACGGAAATTCTGCAGCATAACGGCTATGTTACGAGGTTTTAGAAGACATTAAAAAGAGAGGGAAAATGGGTCAAACATTCATAAATGGCCCATAAAACAGTAGATGGATAGAATAAGAAGGATACATGATCATGGTAATGAAATTTCAAGGACATACCATTTGAAATGAAAAACATGGAAGGAAGACAAAAATTAGATTTCTCTTATGAAAGTTCGGCAGCCTAACGACGTTACTTAAACTTCAACAAAAATGATTTGAAAAGATCAAATAGGGTCTCTCATCATGTGAACATAAGAGTTCAGTATGATAGATATAGAGATAATGCCCCAACATAATTAAAAAGAAACATTAAAGACTTGACATGAAAGTAGAACTTTGAAAATAATGAGAAGGGTGAAAGAATCCCCTAAAAATTTCGGCAGCCTAACGGCGCCACTTAAAACTTCAAAATACTGAATTGAAGAGATCAAATGGGGTCTCTCATCATATGAACATAAGAGTCCAGTATGATAGATATAGATATCATACCCCAAACATAACAAAAAGGAACTTGAAAGAATTGACATGAAAGTAGAACTTCAAAACGATAAGGGTGAAGAACCACTTAAAAATTCGGCAGCCTAACGGCACCATTTAAAACTTAAAAATACTGAATTGAAGAGATCAAATGGGGTCTCTAATCATATGATCATAAAAGATCAGTATGATAAATTTAGATATCATACCCCAACATAATGAAAAGGAACTTTAAATACTTTACATGAAAATAGATCTTGAAAAATGAGAAGGGAGAAAGAATTCGTTACAAAAATTTCGGCAGCCTAACGGCGCCACTTAAAACTTCATAAAACGAAATAATGAGAGTAAGAGGGGATCTCTAATTATATGAACATGAAAAGGGCAGTAAGAGGAGTATAAAATAACATCCTCCAAAATAAGAACATGGAGCATAAAAGGAATGACATAAAAGAGATTACTTGAAATGAAAGAGAGAGGTCATATCCCTTACCTTAAAACATAACTCTTAAAACTCAAAGGTTGGGACCTTGAGGGCTTGGGGGCACCATGGGAGGACTCCTTGGGAGGTAATGAGACTAGAACATCGTTGGGGGAGAGTGGGGAGTCGAATGGATGAGAGGATGGCTTGGTATTTATAGGGAAAATGAGGGGACAAGACATTAATGGCAAAGGGACACCGCATTAGTGGTTTTGGCAAAACCATGGGCTTGCCCATGGTATTTTCCCATGGTATTGGCCACTTGGGACACCTAATACCTTATCTCACTATTCATAATTCGAACATATTGATTACAAACTTAATACATCATTTAATGATGTCATTAAACACCCGTAACTTAAAAACTGTATTTTCACTATTCATCGAAAATTCAACTTTCTCAGGAAAATCCCAAAATTTCACCTTAACCAAAAATCAACACTCTGATTACAAATATGAACTCCATTTTATAAAAATAATTTTCTAAATATTTTTAATTTAATTTTTAAATAAAAACACTATTCTCCGAAAATTCATTTTTTTCAGAAAAAACCCCAAAAATTACCATAGCATAATATCGGTGCTCTGAGTTCAAAAATGAAATCCGTTTTATAAAAATAATTTTCTAAATATTTTTAATTAAATTTTTAATTAAAAAACACTATTCACCCGAAAAAACTAATACTTGAATAATGATTTATGAAATCGTTATTTAACCATTTTATTGAATCACATTACTTAATCAAGGTGCCTAGATTATATTAATACTTTCTTTAAGTGAGATTACTAATCCATTTGGACACATTACTAATCCTAATCATAAAATCACTATTCATAATTTACTATTCATCAAAAATTAAGTTGATCTTATTAGACTCTAAATTTCGTACTGAACATAATTGTAGAAGACCATTTTTCGAAAATCATTACACATTTTTAATTATTTAAGCTTTACACAACCATTTTTAAAATATCCTTTTTCTAAAATTCATCAAAAATATGCATACTATATTTATCCGGTCATTTGAAAATTCATAAACTTCATCATAAGAAGAAATCCCAATTTTTATTTAAAATAAAGGATTACACAAGGCAGTTACGGTCTCCTTACATATCCCCTTATCACACCAGCATATGACCTAAGTGTAAGGTGTGCTAAGGTGAGAGAATCTGAGGGAGGCTCGGCTAACATCGCACGAGTAGTAATTTCTATTAGTTTGAACTTCTCGCAAAGGCGATTCCGTTCTAGCTTCACACGATGGTGTTCGGCTTGGGTTTGGTCCAGAGTAAAGCCCTGTGGTGCTACCTCTTTCCCAAGTTCTGTTAGATGGGCTTCGATCGGTCCAAGACTACTGGGTGAGGCCATCGAATCTTCTTTCTATAAATATTAACCAAAATTACTTGTATTTAGAGGCAATAATCAAAACATTTAGTTTCCAGCGGTCATATTGACCAATGGTCATATAACCGTCTAAACCCAACTGTCTCATTTTAATTATACTCATGTTATCAAATAAAACATTTTTGTTGAGTATATAAAAAAAATAACACATGAAATTAGGAAACAAGATTTATTCAAAATTTCGGGTCGTTACAATCTTCCCCCCTTAAGAAATTGCTTCCTCACAATTTTAAAAAAAAATTTGGTTTTGAAATTTCATTGAAAGACCCACATCAGAAAAAGAGTCAGTAACACTATTACTTTAAAAGAAAGAAAATGAAGTACAAAGGCCACCCAAGTTTACGCATACTAGGATTCCATGTAGGAAACATGGACATGGAGGAGAAAACAAAGGGTCACGTTCTAAAGGAGAGTGATAGAAAATATGATTAGGAGAAAGTTAACCATGAGAAAATCCCAAACTTATGATGTGTGTAAATGATCTTTGATTACCTAGTACGAAACGTAAACCAACAACGTTTTTGTTTTACGTTCCTTTTCATAATTTTGAGGAATTCATTTACAACATAGAACAAAAACACAAGGAAATATATCTACCTTCATGTAGAGTTTCACCCTTTAATAAGTTTCTACCAAAACTAATCTTTTCTCCCAAACGATGAGCATTCAAAACTAATTGGTCTCATCAAAACACAAGAATCATCTTCTAGATAATCACATAATCCACAAAAGATTAACTATCTATTTCTTCTATCTTTAAACATTATCCCAAAAACAGAAAGGGTAAGGTTAAACAACTCTTCAAAAAGGAAGAATCCCATAGGATTGGAAACTAATTTTAAATCTTCAATGTTCCATGGTAATACCCAAAGTTCATCATAGACCATCCCATAAATAACGGTCCTTAAAATTCCTCAAAATAAACCAAACTAAGATTGAAACCCAAATACGAGAAGGATTTGATAACATAGTCTTCGAAAATAAACTTCATTGTTCATATCCAAACAACATCAACCACTCCTAATATCTTATAACAAAATTATCTAAACTAAACATATTTTACCCAAGATAGGTTAATCATTCCCATAAGTAACCTATATTACTATAAGTCCACCATAAATTCATCGATTCTTCAAAATATAAGTCAACCTTACTCCTCAATGAAAATCCCGTAGTAATCTATTTACCTCGATCATATAGGGTCCCCAAAATAGTGAACATATTCCAAAATAATAATCATTTTTAACCCCTAATCATCTCTGTCATATTAATACGACAATCGTCGCATTTCCTATCACATTGGTTTTTGGGACATGTTCTTCCATTTCTCGCCATTAACTAAGAAAAGAAACTATAATTAGGGGCTTATTTACTTAGCTAATAATCATGAAAAGGAAACTTTAAGCATAAAAGGATAAACATGTAGAATAAAAGTATATCCTAACTTGTGATTCCCTAGGTTCCAATCTAGGTTATCCATGATCATATATTCTTATGTGAATCTTTATTTTGTTTTATCCTTGTTCCTTTAATAATGGTTCATACTAAGCTTATGAATTTACCAAAGCATATCCCCTGGGAGTGTCGTAACCAAGAGTGCAGCAAGGCCTGTTGTCGTGTACCAGTTCCCGTTCGAGTCTAGCTCAAAGCGGTGTTTTCAGGTTTTACCCCTATGTACATCTGTGCCAGAGCCACCTCTACCTGCTTGTATCCAGACAGGGATGTATTTGCTTGGAAACCCCTTACTCAATACTCACCAAAATACCAGGAAGATTTCCTATATTTAAACTTTTCTATAGGGTTCTTCCTAGATTTTTCATATCCTAATTTCCACAAATAACTAAACCATCCTTTGATACCAACTATAGTATCCTGCCTCTTTATCACATAAACTTTCATTACATTTTACAAAACCGAGGATCTTTAAGGTTTAGTGTCTTGGAAACCAGGAACTTTAAACATGAAAACATAAAACATTCTTCTAGAACACTTGAAAGGCTTCTCCTCATGTTCATCCTAGGTTCATTACTACATCACATAACCTGGGATCATACATCAAAAGAAAGGGTGAGAAAAAAGCCCAGTAAGGGAAACAAGAGAAACATTTTACATGTGAACTTGAGATACTTCAATAAGGTCATGAAAAGAACTTTAAGGCATGAGAATGAAATCATGAGGCATATCATAATAAAAATAACATTTTCATAACTTGAATATGTGGCTACATCATTTATCATAGACAATCATGAACATATCACCAAGGTCCATCCCCAAGGTGTCATTTGAAAATTACCAAGGTTATTCACCAAGGTATCGTGAAAATTGTAATCTCTAGTGGTTACATCATTACCCAATGCATTGGAGCGCTATCAGGGAGCACCCTTAAATTTGCCTTTATTATCATGTGAGCCACATATATCATCATAAAACATTTCATAAATAACCCATATAGCATAAAATAAATGGGTTTCATTTCATAATCACAACGTTTTAAAAACTGCTTTAAAGACATGATCTTTACGTCACTTTAAAACCCACAGAAAAGGAAGGTGGGTCTCATGTATGTAAATCCCAGAATTTAAAATAAAAAATTTTGGTATATATGTGAATACCCCTTTAGAAGAAAGAGCTTTGAGTATTCACTTAATAATATAAAAGAACTTTATAAAAAGAGGGAGACATTTTGAGACGGAAATTCTGCAGCATAATGGCTATGTTACGAGGTTTTAGAAGACATTAAAAAGAGAGGGAAAATGGGTCAAACATTCATAAATGGCCCATAAAACAGTATATGGACATAATAAGAAGGATACATGATCATGGTAATGAAATTTCAAGGACATACCATTTTAAATGAAAAACATGGAAGGAAGACAAAAATTAGATTTCTCTTATGAAAGTTCGGCAGCCTAACGGCGTTACTTAAACTTCAACAAAAATGATTTGAAAAGATAAAATAGGGTCTCTCATCATGTGAACATAAGAGTTCAGTATGATAGATATAGAGATAATTCCCCAACATAATTAAAAAGAAACATTAAAGACTTGACATGAAAGTAGAACTTTGAAAAGAATGAGAAGGGTGAAAGAATCCCCTAAATATTTCGGCAGCCTAACAGCGCCACTTAAAACTTCAAAATACTGAATTGAAGAGATCAAATGGGTTCTCTCATCATATGAACATAAGAGTCCAGTATGATAGATATAGAGATAATACCCCAACATAACAAAAAGGAACTTGAAATAATTGACATGAAAGTGGAACTTCAAAACGAGAAGGGTGAAGAACCACTTAAAAATTCGGCAGCCTAACGGCGCCATTTAAAACTTCAAAATACTGAATTGAAGAGATCAAATGGGGTCTCTCATCATATGATCATAAAAGATCAGTATGATAAATTTAGAGATCATACCCCAACATAATAAAAAGGAACTTGAAATACTTTACATGAAAATAGATCTTGAAAAATGAGAAGGGAGAAAGAATCCGTTATTAAAATTTCGGCAGCCTAACGGCGCCACTTAAAACTTCATAAAACGAAATAATGAGAGTAAGAGGGGATCTCTCGTTATATGAACATGAAAAGGGAAGTAAGAGAAGTATAAAAGAACATCCTCCAACATAAGAACATGGAGCATAAAAGGAATGACATAAAAGAGATTACTTGAAATGAAAGAGAGAGGTCGGATCCCTTACCTTCTCTTAAAACTCAAAGGTTGGGACCTTGAGGGCTTGGGGGCACCATGGGAGGACTCCTTGAGAGGTAATGAGACCAGAAATTCGTTGGGGGAGAGTGGGGAGTCGAATGGATGAGAGGATGACTTGGTATTTATAGGGAAAATGAGGGGACAAGACATTAATGGCAAAGGGACACCTCATTAGTGGTTTTGGCAAAACCATGGGCTTGCCCATGGTATTTTCCCATGGTATTGGACACTTGGGACACCTCATACCTTATCTCACTATTCATAATTCGAACATATTGATTACAAACTTAATACATCATTTAATGATGTCATTAAACACCCGTAACTTAAAAACTGTATTTTCACTATTCATCGAAAATTCAACTTTCTCAGAATAATCCCAAAATTTCACCTTAACCAAAAATCAACGCTTTGATTACAAATATGAACTCCATTTTATAAAAATAATTTTCTAAATATTTTTAATTTAATTTTTAAATAAAAACACTATTCACTGAAAATTCATTTTTTTCAGAAAAAACCCCAAAAATTACCATAGCATAATATCGGTGCTCTGAGTTCAAAAATGAAATCCATTTTATAAAAATAATTTTCTAAATATTTTTAATTAAATTTTTAATTAAAAAACACTATTCACCCGAAAAAACTAACACTTGAATAATGATTTATGAAATCGTTATTTAACCATTTTATTGAATCACATTACTTAATCAAGGTGCCTAGATTATATTAATACTTTCTTTAAGTGAGATTACTAATCCATTTGTACACATTACTAATCCTAATCATAAAATCACTATTCATAATTTACTATTCATCAAAAATTAAGTTGATCTTATTGGACTCTAAATTTCGTACTGAACATAATTGTAGAAGACCATTTTTCAAAAATCATTACACATTTTTAATTATTTAAGCTTTACACAACCATTTTTAAAATATCCTTTTTCTAAAATTCATCAAAAATATGCATACTATATTTATCCGGTCATTTGAAAATTCATAAACTTCATCATAAGAAGAAATCCCAATTTTTATTTAAAACAAAGGATTACACAAGGAATTTACGGTCTCCTTACATATCCCCTTATCACACCAGCATATGACCTAAGTGTAAGGTGTGCTAATGTGAGAGAATCTAAGGGAGGCTCAGCTAACATCGCACGAGTAGTAATTTCTATTAGTTTTAACTTCTCGCAAAGGCGATTCCGTTCTAGCTTCAAACGATGGAGTTCATCTTGGGTTTGGTCCAGAGTAAAGCCCAGTGGTGCTACCTCCTTCCCAAGTTCTGTTAGATGGGCTTCGATCGGTCCAAGACTACTGGGTGAGGCCATCGAATCTTATTTCTATAAATATTAACCAAAATTACTTGTATTTAGAGGCAATAATCAAAACATTTAGTTTCCAGCGGTCATATTGACCAATGGTCATATAACCGTCTAAACCCAACTGTCTCATTTTAATTATACTCATGTTATCAAATAAAACATTTTTGTTGAGTATATAAAAAAAATAACACATGAAATTAGGAAACAAGATTTATTCAAAATTTCGGGTCGTTACATTTGGCTCGGCCATCCCCTACCCATTTACTCTCTCCACACCCCTCTCCTCATCCTAGAGGATTCCCTTTGGGAAGAATCCTTTCAAAGGAAGCCTTTAGGCTCAAATCAAAAGGAGTTACACTTTTAAAGGTAATTCATTCTCTCATGTTCATTTGTTTTATTTTGCTTCTCCAACCCCCCTAAACTCTTTTTATTTACTTCTTTTGTAACAACACCAGTATCTTCAATATACTAGGATGTTGTTATAATATTTATTTGAGCTACACTCTCACACAACTACATCAAATGGTTAAAGAACATACGGTTTCCGTGGATGGTGAAATTCTGCCTCCCGAAACGATGATTGTTCAATGCTCATTTAACACCTTCAAAGGTGGCCATTATGATGTCAATATTTTTATATATGATATATAATATGTTTATTCTTTTCTTAAGCTTCTTTATTTTTCATTTATGGCATACCGTTATTGTTTCCATTATGGGTAAACACGATATCTTCATTTTAGGAAGTGCGGACTACCACCCCCTGAAAGTGATTTGATTCGTTAATACCATATGTGGGATGTGTAAAGGATAAAGTTAATGATATTATATATGTTATTATACTGGAATTATAATATACTCTTATATCATTATGATTCCATTCCAGAAAATACGAAATAGAAATGGAAGTAGCGTTCATGCGTACGTACGGCTTACCGTCTCCATGAACGGTGCATTTAATTTTCTTACCTCTAAATGTGATGTAATATTATAAATACATGTATATGCTGAATATATATGATATATATGTTATCCAAATAATTAATATCATTCTGTATATAATGAACCTTTGACCAAATTAACAACATGTAAGTGTAAGAAGTCTATTTTTGACTTAAGAACCAAATACCGAAAAAACGAACATTATTAACTTAAATGATTACATGATGTTCATAACATGGTATAAAAGGAATAATGAACTTGAAAAAGGTTCTTAAGCAAGTAGAGATTAACTCAAGTTTATTATTCATGAGATTAAAGAACGGTCGGGTCAAGTCGGATACGAGGTATGGGACTTCATCTCAATCTCCTTTCATTGAGGCATATTTTGTTTTATACACAACCTTCTTTTATACGGTGTATAAACCCATTTGACTTTTACGTTTATCCAAAAGGAATCTTTTTTATACGAAGCGTTTTACTAAATGTCAAAAGGGAATGTTTTTGTCGTACGTATGCGGCGACAACGACTTCTCCGCCGCCGTGATCGTTATTTGAGTTTTGACTTCCTCTACAAGCCATACCTTCTTTTTAAAAGAAAAATAAATACCATGTTTTAATTTTCTTTTATTTTGGTATTGAAAATAGTTTTCATAATGTTTTTATATCAATGTGTTGTATTAATATCTTGCGATTGAAAGGTGGAAATGTTATGTTTCCTTTATGCATGTTTTATGTCATACGATTATGTTGAGGTTCTTGGGAATTATTATGAATATGGGTGGTTCCGTGATAAACTAAGGGCGGGTGAGCCCGATATAGCTCTCCAATTCATTGGGTAACGCGAAGGAGTGAAACGTTAAGGTTTCTCCGAAGAGATTTAGGGAATATACTGTGATGGGTATTCCAAACGTAACCAAGAGGGTTACTCCCTACGTAAGAATGTTATGAATGCCTCAAGTTACCTTTATGTCTTATGATTTCTATGATTTATTCATGATTTGATGAGGTATGTTAAAGTGTTTATGTTTTATGGGTAAAGTATGATTTCATTCTTATGTATATATGTACCCATGTTTCCTTTCCATATTTTTATATCCCTTACTGATCTTTTTATGCTCATCCCAAGTTTTTTTGAAATGTTTTTCATAGGTCAAGGGAAAGGTACATGATATGATGATAGTGTCAAGGAAGTGTCAAGAAAGAATCCATGTTTATTTTAAATATGTTTCCATTGATGGGAATGAAGAATACTATCTTTATGTAACCGCTTTGTTTATATGTGGAATGTAATGCATGTTTTATGATCTAATTCTCTAAAACTCTAAACCCGAAAAGATCCTCAATGTGTAATCTTGTAATAACTCAAGATTAAGTAAGGTTTAAGGCTGGGGCCTTATAGTTGGTATCAAAGGTCGGTTTAGATAACTTTAGGAGTTATAATTCTTTTAAATGATTATCCAAAAATATTTTTTTTATGGTCAAATTGAAATGATATAGCATTTTAAGATTACCATGTTGCTTCATCTAAGACATGTTTGTTCAGAATGGTTTTCCGCAGATGAAACAGGGAAGCAGTGCTAGAAAGGCATGCAGAAGGAAATAACCTTCCGAATCAGCATCCTGAGATGGTCAGAATTGGAACTGAACAGTTTGTTGCAGTAATGGCGCAGTTGACTCAAGCGATAAATGGTGGTGGTATCCATGCACGAGATCAGCCAGATCAACCGCAGAGGAACATGTCAGTGGTGGAACATTTCATGAGGCAACATCCCCAATCATTCAGAGGATCATCTGACCCTGTGTTAGCTGAAGGGTGGATTAAAGCACTGGAGAAGATTTTCGATTTCATGGGGTGTTCAGAAAATCAAAAGGTTAGTCTTGCTATTTACCGTTTGGAGGGTGCAACAAATCAGTGGTGGTCGATGGTTAAAAATATCAGGGATGCTGATGAGATTTATGCTCTCGAATGGGATGAATTCAAAGGTATGTTTCTTGAGAAGTATTTTCCTAAGGCTGTTTGACTTAGGATGGAAAAGAAATTCTTGGAATTGAGGCAAGAGGAAGACTCATTGGCTACCTATGAAGAAAGGTTCACTCGATTGGCAAGGTATGCTCCAAATTTTATCCGAGACCTTGATAGTAAAATCAATTGTTTTTACTCAGGATTAAAGCCAAAATATCGAAGGGCATTAGCTTCTCGTGAGTTTAAAAGTTATGAAAAGCTTGTTCGATGTATTGAGAAGGTGGAAATGGATTTTGCCGATGATCAAGTGTTCTATAACAACCAACAGAAGAAGAGATCGAGGTGGCAGGAGAAAGGTAAGAATTCTTCAAAAAAGTCTGATGGTAAGAAAACTAAGTTTCCAGTTTGTAATAAATGTGGAAAAAGGCATGCTGAGAAATGTCTTCTGAATTCTGGAAAGTGCTACCGATGTGGTAAGATGGGACATAAGGCTCGTGATTGCACTGAAAAAGATCAAGGTGAAGGTAAGACCAAATTTGATTTACAGTTAGTGAAATGTTATAAGTGCAATGAGATGGGTCACTATGCAAACGAGTGCCCGACAAAGAGCTTGAGTGATGGGAAGTAGTTAGACTACAAGCAGAAAGGGGTGGTGAAATCCTTTGTAACTACTTCAGCAGATGTCAGGCCATCAAATGAAGTTGTATCAGGTACTTTGTTTGTTTTTTCAGATTATGCCAGTGTGTTGTTTGATTCGGGGTCTACACATTCTTTCATCTCTGAAAAATTTTCTAGTAAAATGGGAATACCATATCAAGAAATGACTCCTGAACTTGTGGTAAAGACACCTGGGGGAAATGTTGAGGCAAAAAGAATTTATAAGAATCTTCCTATCCTTATCTGTGGAAAGAACCTACTTGCAAACCTTATTGTTCTACCTCTAGTAGAGTTTGATGTTATCCTGAGTATGGATTGACTCTCTATTTACCATGATAAGATTGACTGTAGAGCTAAAGAAGTTTCTTTTCCGAAAGACTTTCAGTTTGTGTACAAGAATGAACCCTTACTATTGATAACTTATCAAGAGGCCGAGAAACTTGTAAAAGATGGAAATGAATGTTACCTTGCACACATCGTTGAAAATAAAGGAACTGTTCAGATTAATGATGTGCCATTGGAAAATGAGTATCCTGATGTTTTTCCTGATGAGTTGCCTGGAATAATACCAGATCGGGAAGTTGAGTTTACTGTTGACTTAGTTCCTGATTCTAAGCCAATTTCAAAACCCCCTTATCGAATGGCTCAAATTGAACTTTTAGAGTTGAAGGAGCAATTGCAAGATTTATTAGAGAAAGGTTTCATTCGACCTAGCACATCACCATGGGGTGATCCTGTTTTATTTGTTAAAAAGAAAGATGGTTCAATGAGACTTTGCATTGATTATAGAGCCTTGAATAACATCACTGTTAAGAACAAATATCCTTTGCCTCATATCGATGATTTGTTTGATCAGCTCTAGGGAGCTCAGTATTTTTCAAAGATTGACTTGAGATCGGGGTACCATCCGCTGAAGGAAAAGGAAGTAGACGTTCCAAAGACTTCATTTCATACAAGATATGGCCATTATGAATTTGTAGTAATGCCTTTTGGGCTAACCAATGCACCTGCTGTATTCATGGACTTAATGAATATAATTTTCCGTGAGTTCTTGGATAAGTTTGTGGTGGTTTTCATTGATGATATTTTGGTGTTTTCTAAAAGTAAATAGGAGCATGAAAGACATTTAAGGGTTATCTTGCAAACCTTAAAAGAAAATAAACTGTATGGAAAATTCAGAAAGTGTGAGTTTTGGTTGCATCAAATTTCATTCCTTGGTCATATTGTTTCTAAAGATGGGATAACTGTTGATCCTACAAAAACAAAGGTTGTTGAAGAATGGCCAAGACCCACAAATGTAACTGAGATTCGTAGCTTCCTTGGTTTGGTAGGCTATTACCGATGGTTTGTTAGAAATTTTTCACGGTTATCTAGTCCAATGACTAAGCTAACTCGGAAGGGTGTTAAGTTTATCTGGACAAAAGAATGTGATGATTATTTTCAGGAATTGAAAAGAAGATTGGTGAATTCTCCAGTTTTGGCACTACCGTCCAGGAATGGTGAGTTTGTTATATACAGTGATGCTTCATTAAAAGGACTTGGATGCATCCTAATGCAGAATGATTAGGTAATTGCTTATTCTTCACGACAGTTGAAAACTCATGAGGTAAATTACCCTATGCAGGATTTGGAATTAGCTGCTGTTGTTTTCGCTTAAAAAATTTGGAGGCATCATTTGTATGGAGTAAAGTGTGAAATATATACCGATCACAAAAGTTTAAAGTATATATTCACTTAGAAAGAATTGAACATGAGACAAAGGAGATGGCTAGAATTAATCAAGGATTATGATTGTACAATTCATTACCATCCAGGAAAAGAAAATAAAGTGGATGATGCTTTGAGTCGAAAAAGTAATGCTTCATTAGCAATGTTGCATTTGGAACGTGATCCTTTGGTTAAGGATTTGATGAGATTTGGCATGGAAGTTGTTGGTGCAGGAATTTCTTCTGTTTTGTTTCAGGTATCAGTGAGATCATCTCTATCAGATAGAATCAAGCAAGCACAGAAGCAAGACAGTGAGTTGCAAAAAAGGTAGATCTAGTTCAGAAAGGTAAGTTTCCTGAATTCAACATTGATAATGATTGTGTTTTGATATTTGAGAAGATATTGTGTGTGCCTTGTGATTCACAGTTGAAGAGAGAGTTGTTATGTGAAGCTCATAGTTCTCCGTTTTCAGTTCATCCTGACAGTACTAAGATGTATAGAGATCTGCGGGAGTATTACTGGTGGGATGGAATGAAAAGGGATATTGCTGATTTTACTATGAAGTGTTTGACATGTCAACAGGTTAAAGCAGAGCGGCAGTTACCGAAAGGGATGCTTTAGCCTTTACCAGTGCCAGAGTGGAAATGGGAGAATATATCCATGGACATTGTTGTGGGATTACCGAAGACATCTCGAGGTAATAATGCAATCTGGGTTATTGTTGATCGCTTGACCAAATCTGCTCATTTCCTTGCTATACGAGATACTTTTACCTCGATCAACTTTCCCGTTTGTATCTTAAAGAGGTAGTCAGGTTACATGGAGTTCCTCTCTCCATTGTATCTGACCGTGATCCCAGGTTCACTTCTAACTTTTGGAAAGGCCTTTAGAAGTCGTTGGGTACTGAATTAAATTTTAGTACAACTTTTCATCCTCAATCAGATGGGCAGTCAGAACGAACAATTCAGACCTTGGAGGATATGATACGTTCTTGCTCTATGGATTATCAGGGAAGTTGGGACCAACATCTTTCTTTGGTTGAATTTTCATATAATAACATTTTTCATTCCAGTATATAGATGGAACCATTTCAGGCATTATATGGGAAGCGGTGTCGAACTCTAGCTTTCTGGGATGAAGTGGGTGAAAGGAAGTTGATGGGACCAGAATTGGTAGAAGAGATGGCAGAAAAAGTTCAGTTGATTCAGAAGCACATGAGAACAGCTCAGAGTAGGTAGAAGAGTTATGCAGACAACGGGAGGAAGGATCTAACTTTTGAGGTAGGTGATCATGTTTTTCTCAAAGTCTCACCATGGAAAAGTGTGATGCGATTTGGTAAGAAAGGAAAGCTGAGTCCAAGGTTCATTGGACCATATGAAATTCTGGAGGGAGTTGGATCAGTTGCATACCGGGTGGCTTTACCTCCGAGTTTATCTCAGCTATATAAAGTTTTTCACGTTTTGATGTTGAGAAAGTATATGCCAGATCCATCTCATGTTTTGAGTCCAGAGGTAGTTCAGCTGGAAGAGAACCTATCTTATGAGGAACAACCGGTCCAGATTCTTGACCACAAGGAGAAAGTGTTACGGAATAAGGTGATTAATCAGGTAAAGGTTTAGTGAAAAAACCACATGATGGAAGAGGCAACATGGGAATCTGAAAATGTAATGAGGGATAAGTACCCCCATTTATTCGATAAGTAAATAAATTGCGGGGACACAATTTTCTAAAGGGGGGAAGAATGTAACATCCCAAGTAAGTAATGAATAATAGATATTTTTATCTATGTCTATTAATTAATTAGATAGTGTTTTAGAGGCTTAAAATGAAAATAAATACAATCTTAAGCATGGAAGACACTAATATTTTTAAAAGATTGTTTTACTGCCTTTTGATGGCAAACCATTTTTAAATCTATCTTTTGACAATTTTATAAGCTATTTTTGTCAAAATAAACTTATTCTTTATGATTGGGACATCAAAATTTACTTTGTGTGATTTTTTGGTATTTTTCTGACAATGTTCATTTTTTAATGAATAGTGAAAAATACTGCATTTTACATCAAAACTGCTTCTTAATCTAATTTATTTATATGATTAGATTATCTTTTGAATTGGTCTTAATGTGTAATATGAATATATTTTTACCATTTAATCCAATGGTGGTTATTGGAATCAATTTCACTTAGAAATTAGACTTAAACTGGTGTCAATCTTTTGATACTTATTGTTTCATAAAAACACGCTATTTGTAATGACAACAGGAATTAATTATTAAATTAATTAATGTGACTTATATGTTTTGAATTTTGTAAAATAGACTTCATTTTTAAATTCGGAATATCAAATATAGCTTAGGGTGAATTTTTGGTAATTTTCTGAAAAACTTCAATTTTTGATGAATAGTGAAACCACTAAGTGGTACTTATAAAAACTGATTTTCCGTTTAAATGAAATTTTGCCATCATTGTGTTTTGAATTTCAAAAATCCGACATACATGGTTTTCATTAAGAAGTAAAATGTGGTTCAATGAGATTAAAATAATTTTTTGGTGAATAGTAACTTATTAAGTTTTTAATCGCGATTAGTGGTAATTAGTGTAGTTTAAGGTAAAAATAATGCTTTAATAAAATGAGATGAACTTGACACATGTTCTACCCTCATTGGTTGTGTCATGGCCGACCAAGACAAGCCATGGGTCAACTTGGGGACCCCATGGAGCCACTTTGGTTGAGAAATGACATAAATAACTTTTTATTTAATGTAAAAGTAAAAATGACACAAACATAATATGTTTTACGAAAACAATTATTACATGGGGTTATAAAGATCAGATTTTTGATTATAAATATTAATTGGAAAGCTAAAACGATTTCCTACATCATAGTATTTCTTTTATAATTTTTATACTTTAAATAAATTAAATTATTTATGACATCATGATGATGCAGCGATGACCTCATTATTTAACGATTTAAATAAAATGGAAAGTTAATGTAAAATCTAAAACCTACACATGGACAAAAACAATTGGATGAGTGTATTTCGAACACTTATCACCTTATCCTAGAATTATATCAATGTGGGACCTTTTGGATCCGAAAATATTTTTAAAATAAAGTAACTTATCTTTACTTCCCAAGAGTGCCCCTCCTCTCCTCTTATAAAAGGCCCCCACCTCTACCTCATTACCCACACTCCCAAAGCCTTTGGCTCGGACATACCCTGACCATTTAATCTCTCCACATCCCTCTCCTCATCTTAGAGGATTCCCTTTGGGCAGAATCCTTTCAAATGAATCCTTTAGGCTCAAATCAATAGGAGTTGCACTTTTAAAGGTAATTCATTCTCTCATGTTCATTTGTTTTATTTTTCTACTCCAACCCCCCTAAACTCTTTTTATTTTCTTCTTTTGTAACAACACCAGTATCTTCAATATAATAGGATGTTGTTATAAGATTTATTCTAGCTACACTCTCACACAACTACATCAAATGGTTAAAGAACATACGGTTTCCGTGGATGGCGAAATTCTGCCTCCCGAAACGATGATTGTTCAATACTCATTTAACACCTTCAAAGGTGGCCATTATGATGTCACTATATTTATATATGATATATAATATGTTTATTCTTTCCTTAAGCTTATGTATTTTTCATTTATGGAATACCGTTATTGTTTCCATTATGGGTAAACACGATATCTTCATTTTAGGAAGTGCGGACTACCGCCCCTGAAAGTGATTTGATTCGTTAATACCATATGTGGGATGTGTAAAGGATAAAGTTAATGATATTATATATGTTATTATACTGGAATTATAATATACTCTAATATCATTATGATTCCATTCCATAAAATACGAAATAGAAATGGAAGTAGCGTTCATGCGTACGTACGACTTACCGTCTCCATGAACGGTGCATTTCATTTTCATACCTCTAAATGTGATGTAATATTATAAATACATGTATATGCTGAATATATATGATATATATGTTATCCAAATCATTAATATCATTCTGGATATAACGAACCTTTGACCAAATTAACAACATGTAAGTGTAAGAATTCGATTTTTGACTTAAGAACCAAATACCGACAAGATGAACATTATTAACTTAAATGATTACATGATGTTCATAACATGGTATAAAAGGAATAATGAACTTGAAAAAGGTTCTTAAGCAAGTAGATATTAACTCAAGTTTATTATTCAGGAGATTAAAGAACGGTCGGGTCAAGTCGGATACGAGGTATGGGACTTCGTCTCAATCTCCTTTCATTGAGGCATATTTTGTTTTATACACAACCTTCTTTTATACGGTGTATAAACCCATTTGACTTTTAAGTTTATCCAAAAGGAATCTTTTTTATACGAAGCGTTTTACTAAATGTCAAAAGGGAATGTTTTTGTCGTACGTAAGCGGCAACAACGACTTCTCCGCCGCCGTGATCGTTATTTGAGTTTCGACTTCCTCTACAAGCCATACATTCTTTTTAAAAGAAAAATAAATACCATGTTTTAATTTTCTTTTATTTTGGTATTGAAAATGGTTTTCATAATGTTTTTATATCAATGTGTTGTATTGATATCTTGCGATTGAAAGGTGGAAATGTTATGTTTCCTTTATGCATGTTTTATGTCATACGATTATGTTGAGGTTCTTGGGCATTATTATGAATACGGGTGGTTCCGTGATAAACTAAGGGAGGGTGAGCCCGATATAGCTCTCCAATGCATTGGGTAACGCTAAGGAGTAAAACGTTAAGGTTTTTCTGAAGAGATTTAGGGAATATACTGTGATGGGTATTCCAAACGTAACCAAGAGGGTTACTCCCTACGTAAGAATGTTATGAATGCCTCAAGTTACCTTTATGTCTTATGATTTCTGTGATTTATTCATGATTTGATGAGGTATGTTAAAGTGCTTATGTTTTATGGGTAAATTATGATTTCATTCTTATGTATATATGTACCCATGTTTCCTTTCCATATTTTTATATCCCTTACTGAGCTTTTTATGCTCATCCCATGTTTTTTTGAAATGTTTTTCACAGGTCAAGGGAAAGGTACATGATATGATGATAGTGTCAAGGAATTGTCAAGAAAGACTCCATGTTTATTTTAAATATGTTTCCATTTATGGGAATGAAGAATACTATATTTATGTAACCGCTTTGTTTATATGTGGAATGTAGTGCAAGTTTTATGATCTAATTCTCTAAAACTCTAAACCTGAAAAGATCCTCAATGTGTAATCTTGTAATAACTCAAGATTAAGTAAGGTTTAAGGCTGGGGCCTTATAGTTTTTCCCTCAGGCGTAGGTAGTGTCACCCTCAGGCACAGAATCAGCTGCCCACAGTCACGAAAGAAGTTGCCCTCAGGCCGAAATAACTACTACCCACGGGCTAAATAGTACAGTGCCCACAAGCTAATCACAACAATGCCCTCAGGATAAACAGGTAACCGGGCCATGCCCAACATGTCAAAATGAAGTAAACAAGCAATTCCTCTCAAGGAAATTATACAATTACTACATTGAAGGCATACCCTTGGATATCCTGGCCAAATGGATAAATAGTGGAATACACCCCCGGGGTGGTTCCGGATCCAAGCAACAACCCCAACCAGCAATTTATTATCACAATTTAATCACCTATGCAATTCTAGGCATTTAATATTGCAACGACATCAGCCACACGACACCCCATCATGGGTTCGTGGCATGAAAGCGCACAAAAACACACGACAGTTGGAAATTCACACCAAGCCACCTACCTTATACGCCAACGAGCGGTATACCTGAACGTCGACTCCAGAAACGCCTATGAACAACATAGATCTGACGAAGAACAAAACTTACTTAACCTCAAATAACTTCTGTTAGGAGAATAATTGGTAAGCAACACGCTAGGAGAAGAGAGGGCTTACCCGTGTGGTTCCAACGAGATCGTCCGAGGTGGAATCAAATTCTAGACGCTCGACCGGTGGATCTCCAAAAGTCCGGCCGTCCACTCCCGCTCCTTCCTCCGTTTCTAAGCCTTTCTTGTGAACAGGGGAGGCTAATGCCCGATTTAAGAAAAAAAAACAAAGTACACGGCGTGTACTTCCAAGTACACGACATGTAATTCCAAGACCACGACGTGTACTCCCTTCATTTAACTGTTCCTCTGGCGGCACCGCCATACTGTTCACCCGTCGACATGAGTACACAGCATGTACTCCTGAGTACACGGCGTGTACTGTCGCCCAGCTGGCGGCTACTCCACCGCCTTACTGTTTTGGCATGCTGACTGACTACACGGCGTGTACAGGACCACTACATGGCGTGTAGTCGGTTCCTACACCCTTTGTCGCTGACAAGGCTACTCGCCCTGTGTACTCATCCACACACGGCCAAAAGTACACGGTGTGTACTTCCAAAATTTAGTATTTTTCCCCATTTTCCATATTTTATGAAAAACACTTAAGGAAAAGAGAAAAGAAGAAGCTCGTACATCAAAAGATAAGAATCGGGTTCTTACAACGCAAGGTTTGACAAACCGTGTGACCAAACCGTGCGAACTGTGAAAATATGGACAGTGAGGTCTACACGGTTTGTGCACGGTTTGAAAAACCATGCACCACTGTCCAGGAAACTGTGCCCACGGATTTTAATTTCGAAAATCCTTTTTAAAACCACCCGAACCCTGGAACTTTCTTATTTTCTGACCTTTGCTCGGGCTTGCCAATTTCTAGGTGTTTCCAAAGCCTCTTGGAAATATTACAAGGCGATCCGAACACCTTTTCTCAAGATTAAAGGCTCTGATTGAAGATCCTCTCTCCTTTCAGTAAGTGGATTTCATCCTATTGTTTCTTCCGTTCTTTCCTATAACTTTACTTAATCTTTTCATGGGATATTTCCATCGTTTCCATGGATCTAAACCTATGAGTTAAGGTATAGATCTAGGATTGTGTATCTAGATCTAGTTTTGCATGATCTTGATGTCTTTGATCTTATTTTGGTTTTAAGAATTTAGATCCAGAACTTGATCGACGACGTTGTGCTGATCAAATTTTGGGGTTTTTCTTTGGGATAACTTCCATGAATAAATCGAGGTAGGTGGTTTAAAATCCAATCCCATAGTCTATTATTGTTAGGAGTATGCAGTTGTATAAATGGCATGACATAAATAATTAATTGGTGGTTTGGTTATATGGTTCTTTGTGAATTGTGGATCTAGTTGAATATGGGTGAGAGTTATTATGGAAGGATAAAGATGATTAAAAATTTGAATATGGTTGTATATGTGAATTGGATATTTGATTTGAAAAAGGGTTGTGGGACACAGACTAACTCTCCTAATACCCACATAGGTTCTATACATGGCGTTCTAGAACCAATGACATGAATGAAATTGATATTTTATGGGACAAGGACTGATGCTCCAAATACCCATGGGGTTGTGAGACAGGGACTGATGCTCCAAATACTCACATGTGTGTTAGACATGATGTTCTACACTCTTTTATTTATTTTGTACTATGGTTTAATTTGGATATTCATAAACTTAATATTGTGACATAGTAATTATGAATTGAATGGGGGAAATGGTTTAGGCTTCTACATGGGCCGAAGCAGGCATTGTATTTTGGGTGTTCTCGGGAACCTGGATGTTTAACGTATTAAAGAAAGGTTAATTGGATAAATATAATTTTTTCCCTATTGTCTTGTTTTATTATTAATGCAACTATATACACTGCTTATGAATGGATTTGTTTTTGACATTGTTGGTGGTGATCTACTGAGTCATACTCACAGCCTACTCGGGCTTCCTAATTGGTACCCGAATAGACTTTGTTGTTGCAGGACAGGACATGGGAAAGAGCCCTGGTTAGAGTGCTGTTTGGGGTTGGAGCATGGAAAAGGGAACCATACATGGGTCAGGACCCGTTTGGAGTCATTGTGTCTTTAATTTCAGTTTCATTGTAGAAACTTGGCACTTGCATAGTCATATCATGTTTTACCTTTCAGTTGAGTATTGTATTTCAGGTTTTGATTATGCTAGTGACATTGTACTGTTATATTTATATGTGTTTCCACTATTACTTGGTTACTTCCACTGGTATTTTATTCTGATAACATAGGGTATAGTCTCCCCAATACTAACTTACTAGACCCTTGCTACTAGTCGGCACCCTCTGGCGTATGGGGAGGTGCTCTTGAGGGCTTGTGACCAACCGGCTCAGAGCACCGTTTAGTGGCTCTTGGGTCGGGACGTTAAAAATTGGTATCAGAGACCGGGTTTTCTTTCTTCCTCTTTTGTATTACTGTTTGGGGAAGGTAGATAGGGAATTAGGGAAAGTCGAGGCTTGATAATGAGCTCGTTCATGGGAGTTGCAAACCCATGTACAGGGGAAAACTCAGGTACTCATGGTGGGATTGCTATTATTGCTGTTTGTCATTACAGTTGAATATTATTTCACCTTGGGTGATGCAATTTTTGTGTGATGTGATTATTATTTTTGGAATTTGTTGAGTATTGATTCATGGCCCAGAATTACATGAGTGTCTCGTCTACATGCATCATTCTAAGCACTTAGGATTACTGTGACATGCATCATGTTAGACACGCACAGGAAAACAGATTATGGGTAGATTGTTGAACTTAAACTATTTCTTTTTCTTTCTTGTGAAATTGAAATGAAAATGGTGTCTAATTTTGAAATTGAAAGAAATAATTGTGAAGTTATAAGAATAATTTGGTTGTGTGTAATTGTGATAACATTGTGAACTGTTTTCTAAGCTGCATGTTTGGATTTTTAGAATTATGCCTCCATGACACTTGTTGAGAGGATGAGTGGGGGGTATAGTTAGAAATGGTCCTCCAATGGGTGAACCTGAGGCACCAATAGTACCAAATAAATAATTGGGGGAAAATTTTCTAGAGAAACTCACTCGTTTCATGCAAATGATGGAAAGAGACCCAGGGTGGGTTGTGAAAAGTATGTCTGATCTTATGTGGGAGTTTCAGTTGCAGCACCCGCCATATTTTACTGGAGAGGGTGGTCCAAAGAAAGCTGAGTTCTGGATTGAATCTACCTAGACTATACTTGACCACCTAGAGACACCTGTTGAGAAGAGATTCAAGTTGGTAGCTTACATGTTGCGCAGTCAAGCGAAACGTCGGTGGGACATCCAGACTCAGAATGGGAAACTAGAAGCTATGGAGTGGAAGGAATTTCAGGAGAAGTTATTTGAGCACTTTTATCCAGAGATGCTCAGACAGGAGAAAGTGACTGATTTCATGAGGCTAAATCAAGGGAATATGTATTTAATGGACTATGTTGGACGCTTTACTGACTTTCAACATTTTTCTTCAGCATTGGTAGCAGACGAGGCCACTTCAACAAGACGATTTCAGGATGGACTTAAATGTGAAATTAAGTCTCAAGTGAATATTTTCAGGATGAAGAAGTTTTTGGAAGTGGTAAATCAGGATCTCATCTCTGAGGGGAACCTGAAGGAGGCTTCTAGTGGTGGAAAAATGGTTTTTACTAGATGGTCAGGTGGTGCGACTTTTGAGAGCAGGAAGTGACGTTATGAGAATGTCAGCCAGGGAGGTGGGAGACAAAGTAACCTGGAAGAGGGGTCGGTTACACAAGACCTTACCCAAGTGTTTTTCCACCAGTGTGGAAGGCCGTGAAATTATCATAATCAGTGTCCCTGACCCCCTGTTGAATGCAGATCTTGTGGTTGGATGGGACATCTCCAGAAGTTCTACAGGAACCCAAAGGAGTCAGGTGGTGATGGATTAGCTAAACAGAGTCAGAGTGTGGGAAGGGGTTCCTCTGCACCCTTTCAGTCCCAAAGTTGGAGTTCTACTGGCCGAGGTGGTAAGGGTGATAGACGTGGTGCTCTTGGGAAGAAACGCCCATATCAGCAGAGTGGTACAAGTCAGGTGAGTCAGATGGCATCACAGGGTAGAGGATCAGCACAATTGCATGTAGTACAACCTGCACTTGTGGGTAGCGAGGCTGGACCATCGATAGTGAGAGGTACTATTCTTGTGCCTTTTACTTTAGCTAATGCCTTATTTGATATCGGTGCCTCTCATTCCTTTATATATACAAAACTTGTTAATGGTTTGAGTATGGTGGTGGAGTTTGTGAGCGGGGCTATAATGATAGTCACACCTTTGGGGGTACAATCTAGAGACATCTGTAGGTGCAAGGGATGTTCTCTTGATATTGGGGAGTACTATTTCATGTGGGATCTCTATATCCTTGATATGATAGGCTTAGACCTAATCCTAGGTATGGACTGGTTAGTCACATACCGAGCCCACATTGATTGTTATCGTCGGAGAGTGACATTTATGTCGCCTGTGGGTGACCATTTCATTCACTATGGAGAGTGGGATATCTAGGCAGGCTGAGTAGGGATAATTACTCAACAACTGGGAGAACTCACAGACCAAGTTGCTGGTCTTTTACTGGATGACGAAGGTGTTAGGCAAGATTTCCTTCCACTAGTGGTTGATTTGTTTTAGGATGTATTCCCGGAAGACTTATCAGGGCTTCCACCTAAGAGAGATGTTGAATTTACTATTGATCTCATGCTAGGAGCTGAGCCAGTATCTATTCCACCATATAGAATGGCACAATCAGAGCTTCAAGAACTCAAAGCTCAGTTGGAAGACTTAAAGGATAAAGGATTTATCTGTCCTTGTACATCGCCATGGGGATCGCCTGTACTATTTGAAAATAAGGATGATGGGAGTTTACGTTTGTGTGTTGATTACCAGAGGTTGAACAAGATGACTGTGAGGAACCGATATACTCTACCACGTATTGATGATCTGTTTGACTAGTTTAAGGGAGCCTGTGTTTTTTCAAAAATCAACTTGAGATCAGGGTGTCACCATTTGAGAGTTCGGACTTCTGATATACCGAGGACTGATTTCAGGAGTAGATATGGGCTTTATGAGTTTTTTGTAATTACATTTGGGTTAACAAACGCACCAGCAGTGTTTATGGCTATGATGAATAAGATCTTTATTCCGTACCTAGATCAGTTTGTGGTAGTATTTGTGGAAGACATCTTGGTGTACTTCAAGACTCATTACGATCATGACCAACATCTTGACATCATCCTGAGTACACTAAGAGGGCATCGACTATATTCCAAGCTATCTAAGTATCAATTTTGGATTGATCAGGTACAATTCCTGGGACACATCATCTAGAAGAATGGTGCTTTAGTGGATCCAGAGAAGGTGAAAGCTGTGATTTCTTGGGAGAATACCAAGAATATTTTCAATATCTAAAGATTTCTGGGGTTAGTTGGATATTACAGGATATTTATCCAAGACTTTTCCCATTTGGAAACACCACTTTTGGGATTGACCAAAAAGGGAGTAAAGTTTGAATGGTCAGAGGCTTGTGAGACATCTTTTCAGGAGTTAAAGAAGCATTTGACATCTGCACCAATTTTGGCTCTACCTGATTCAGGTGAAGAGTACATGGTGTATTGTGACACTTCTGTGATAGGACTCGAAGCTGTGTTGATGCAAAGAGATAAATTTGTGGCATACGAGTCTCGACAGCTGAGGCCGCATGAAAGGAATTATCCAACGCACGACCTTGAGTAGGTAGCGGTGGTTTATTCTTTGAAGTGTTGGAAACACTACCTCTTGGGGGAAAGGTTTATAGTTTATACTGATCACAAGAGCTTGAAGTACATATTTTCTTAGTGCAATTTGAATCTTCGACAGCAGAGATGGGTTGGGTATATGCAATCCTTTTATTTTGAGCTGGTATATACACCTAAAAAAGGAAACGATGTGGCTAATGCTTTGAGTAGGAAGACTCAGAATCAGACTGTTCATGAATCTAGTGCCGAGTGGAGGATGATGTCGTTGCTAGCTAAAATGAATGTTGTAGTTCAGGAGATACATGAGGAAATGGCACTCGTGTCGGTTTCACTGAAGTCTACACTTTTGAGATAGATCAGTGATAAACAATATGAGGACACTGGATGCTTAGCCTTGAGGGAAATCTTTGAAGGTGGGGAGACACCTTCAGACTGTAAGATAGACGATAATGATATCATTTATATAAATAATGGGGTTGTTGTTCCTACGATCATGCGAGAGGAGATCATGTGGGAATTTTATGCCTCAAGATGGGAAGTGCACCCTAGTGTGACCAAAATGTATCATGATCTGTGATGACAATTTTGGTGTCCAGTCATGAAGAAGAAGATAGTAGGGTTTGTGACACGATGCTTTACCTATCAAAAAGTGAAGGTGAAGCATCAATGACCTGGAGGTTTAATATGAACTTTGTCCATTAAAGAATGGAAGTGGGATGACGTGACCATGTACTTCGTGATAGGTCTTCCAAAAACACTTAGGAAGAATGATGCTATTTGGGTCATTGTGGATGGACTGACAAAGGTGGCACATTTCTTTCCTATAAGAGAAACTTTTACAGTTGAGCAGTTAGGAGAGCTGTATTTACAGAAGATAGTTCAATTGCATGGGGTGCCATGAACTATAGTTTCGGATCGCGATTCACGGTTTACTTCGCGCTTCTAGAAGGGCTTGAAGAAGGCATTTGATACGCAGGTTTTATTGAGTATGGCTTTCTATCCGCAAACAGATGGACAGTCAAAGCATACTATACAAGTGCTTGAGGATATGTTGAGGGTGTGTGTACTTGACTTCAGTGGTACATGGGAGAATCACCTAGCTTTAGTGGAGTTTTCCTATAACAACAGTTATCAGGTAACTATACAGATGGAACCAAACGAGGTTCTTTATGGTAGGCCATGTAGATAACTGTTGTGCTGGATGGAAGTGGGTGAGTCAGAGTTTTTGGGACCGAGTCTTGCACAGAAGACAATTGAACAGGTTCAGCTGATTCAGCAATGAATGACTATAGCTCAAAGTCGGTAGAAGTCTTACGATGATAGATGGAGGTGACCTCTAGAGTTTACAGTTGGTGATCGCGTTTTCTTTCGGGTATCACCTAGGTTGGGTCACCGTAGGATACAAAGTCAGGGAAAGTTGGCACCCAGGTTTGTTGTAACTTTTGAGATCGTGAAGAGAGTTGGGATGGTAGTGTACCAATTGGATCTTCCACAGAAATATAGTGCTATGCATGATATTTTACATATATCACAACTACGACGGTATCACCATGACCCTTCTCATGTGATCGATGTGGATGATGTTGAACTAGAGATAGATGCGTCCTTTGAGGAGCATCTGATACGTGTGTTGGATCATAGTGAGAAGGTGTTGAGGAGAAAGACCATACCGAAAGTTCTTTTTTTATGGTAGCATGGACGTGTGTAGGAAGAGAAATGGGAAAGGGAGGCAGATATACAAACCCAGTGGCCCGATCTTTTTAGCTCGAAATCTCAGAGAAGTTTGGGAGTACAACTCGAGGACGAGCTGTTATAAGGTGGGGAGAATGTAAGATACCGACCTTTTTTGGAGTCAATCTCAGGCACATTTTTAGGTACTTTTGATGTTTTTTAAGTACCTCTGTTTTGGAGTAGTGACTTGGGGTGCGTTTGGGTGAACTTTTAAGTAAAAAAAAAGGGTAGTGGGTTGTGCACGGTTTGCGCACGATCTGAAAAACTGTGCTAATCAAAAAGAACTGGACAGAGAGGTACACATAGTTTAAACATGGTTTTAAAAACTGTGTGACCAAGCCATGTAGAACATGAAAATCTGGACAGTGAGGTCCGCATGATTTGCGCACGGTTTGAAAAACCGTGCGCCACGGTCTAGAAAACCGTGCACACAATTTTTATTTCCTAAAATCCTTTTTAAAACCACCCAAACCCCGGGACTTCCTTATTTTCTGACCTTGTCTTAGGCTTGGAAATTTCTATGTGTTTCCAAAGTCTCTTGGAGAGATTCCAAGGCAATCCGAAAATCTTTTCTCAAGATTGAAGGTTCGGATTGAAGATCCGCTCTCCTTTCGGTAAATGGATTTCATCCTGTTGTTTCTTCCATTCTTTCCTATAACTTTACTTGATCTTTTCATAGTAGATTTCCATTGTTTCCATGGATCTAAACTGATGATTTAAGGTATAGATCTAGGATTTTGTATCTAGATCTAGTTTTGCAAGATCTTGATTCATTTGATCTTATTTTGGTTTTAAGGATTTAGATCCAGAACTTGATTGATGACATTATGCCACTCGGATTTTGGGGTTTTTCATTGGGCCAACTTCCATCAATAAATAAAGGTAGGTGGTTTAAAATCCAATCCCACAGTATCATCTTGTTAGGCGTATACAGTTGTATAAATGTCATGGCATAAAGAATTAATTGGTGGTTTGGTTGTGTGGTTCTTTGTGAATTATGGATCTAGTTGAATATGGGTGAGAGTTATTATGGAAGGATAAAGATGATTAAACATTTGAATATGGTTGTATATGTGAATTAGATATTTAATTTGAAAAAGGGTTGTGGGACATGGACTGGAACTCCTAATACCCACAGAGGTTCTAGACATGACATTCTAGAACCAATAACATGCATGAAATTGATATTTTATGGGACAAGGACTGATGCTCCAAATACCCATGGGGTTGTGAGATAGGGACTGAAGCTCCAAATACTCACATGTTTTCTAGACATGACGTTCTACACTCTTTAATTTATTTTGTACTATAGTTTCATTTGTCTATTCATAAACATAATATTGTGACATAGTAATTATGAATTGAACAGGGGAAATGGTTTAGGCTCCTACACGGGCCGAAGTAGGCATTGCATTTTGGGTGTTCTCGGGAACCTGGATGTTTAACATATTAAATAAAAGTTAATTGGATAAATATAATTGTTTTCCATTTTGTCTTGCTTTATTATTAATGTAAATGAATACACTACTTATGACTGGATTTGTTTTTGACACTGTTGGTGGTGATCTACTGAGTCGTACTCACACCTTATTCGGGCTGCCTGATTGGTACCTGAATAGACTTTGTTGTTGCAGGACAGGAAAAGGGAAAGATCCCTGGTTAGAGTGCTGTTTGGGGTTGGATCATGGAAGAGGGAACCAGACGTGGGTTAGGACCCATTTGGAGTCGTTGTGTCTTTACTTTCAGTTTCATTGTAGACACTTGACACTTGCATAGTCATAGCATGTTTTACCTTTCAGTTGAGTATTGTATTTTCGGTTTTGATTATGCTTGTGACATTTTACTGTTATATTTATATGTGTTTCCTCTATTTCTTGGTTACTTCTACTGGCATTTTATTCTGATAACTGAGGTTATAGTCTCCCCAAGACCGACTTACTAAACCCTTGCTACTAGTCGACACCCTCTGGTATATGGGGAGGCATGCTTGAGGGCTTGTGACCAACCGGCTCAGAGCACCGTTCAGTGGCTCCCGAGTAAGGACGTTACACAGAATATAAAAATATACATAAGAGAGGGTGAATTGTTTATTTTCAAAAACTTTCACAATTATTCCTTTTTTATGTCAATTATAGATTATGCAGATAAACAATGTTTAACTTTTGTAAGAAAGTATGAGCAGTGGATAAAATAGAAATATAGAACACAACTGTTTATAGTGGTTCAAGGCATAAAGATCCCCTAGTCCACTCTGCTAATTACTCTCTCTACGAGTTTGGTAAATTTCACTAGTTAGGTTCTCATATCATAAGACCAATCCACAACTGAGTGCAGGCAGTTGACACCATTACAAATAAGGCTAAAAACAGAGTCTTCTAGTTCTTTAACAGAGAACTGAATATCCATAGCTTATATCGAGAATTTGATACTCCACTACAACTGTGTATGGGCAGTTGAAACTCTCTATAAAAAGATATTTATTAAAAAGGTTTCAATTGAACTTCACAGTTGTAACATAAACTAACAGTAGATGAATCTTCTTATTATTTAGAAAATATTTTCTTCAAGAATGAGTAGTTCCGAAGAGATATGGTTACAATAGATCTTTAAATAAAAGCATCAACGATTAGAAGCAGTATACTTACATCAAATACAAGATTCAAAACATGTATATCTCCAAAGTGTAGCCTCTTTTGTAGAAAACAGAGTCTGATTGATTGTTGCAGTAAATCTATAAAATATCTTCAAAAGAATGCAGTTTCAATTGTGAATATGTGTCGCAATATGTGGCTCAATATATCTCTGCTTCTTTGAATCACACACACATATATATTGAACAAATATGCCGATAGAATAAATAAATCATAGAGTCTTATTAACAATTTCAAATCCAAGAAAATCACCTGACAAATTGTGAGAATTCAAATTCATAAGATAACTCAGAGTAGTCGTAACTTCCCTTAAGAATAGGATATAATTTCTATACTTAATACAATTCTTTGAATCAATCATAATGGGCTTGGAATCAATCGAAAATAGTCTTTAAATCATCCTGATATTCCATAAATACCATTTCACAAAACTCTGATAAAATCATAAATTCAAATATCCAATATAGAAAAGTAAAATGTAGGGTTCCTTCATAAAATGAAAAAAATACCAAATGTAGCGTTCATTCTCTAAATATAGGGTTGACAATGTATGGTTGATTACAAAATAAAGGTTGATGATCCATACGTTTGCTTCTCAAACGTAGGGTTCTTTAACCATACTTTTTCTTTTTATCAAACCTAAGGTTCTATCCAAACATAAGGTTCTTTATCCACATGTTTCTATCAACATAGGGTTAATTAACCATACGTTATGATATTTCAATATAAGGCTTAATACAAATGTAGGGTTTGTTTCTTATGTTTCGTTCTTCAACGTACGATATGAACAGTGTTTCTAGAATACGCTTAAGAGCATTTTGAACACTTTGATGAATATTCCACATGAATAATAAGCTTGAGTTTAATTCCAAAATAAATATTATAAAGAATATTAATTTCCGGAAATACAATTCAAATAATATCATTAGTAAAACAAATAAGGGTATTGGTGAGCATCAAAATCAATAAGATTTATTGAGTATTATTGAGACAATACATGCCCAACAATCTCCGTCTTTTTGATAATCACAAAACCCATAAAATTAGTAACATAATTTATAATTTTTCATAAATTTAAAAGAAAATAATTTGAAATTTGATTTGACAGAATTATTTTGATAAAAATAAATGTTGTGTTTATCCAAATTTCTTCCCCTTTTTGTGAGATCAGAAAGAAAGTATTGAAAAGGATTAAAATAGGTTTAATTTTTCATATATCAGTAAATGAAAGTTATAATAATATGTTTAAACAAATAAAACTAGATTTTTGGATAGAGACATTAACATAAAATTATATGAAATAAAGCACTGAAAAATAAAAAAATTGAATTTTTATTGATAAAAAAATTGTATAAGTACAATGGTCAGTGTGACTAGGAAACAAGTTAGTCCACTGACATGGTTAGGGTAGAAAAGGTTGGGTAGGATTTAGCTCAGTTATGGTTCTGTAGGATTTTGAGAAGATTCAAACATGTATTTCAGCTCTTCCATCTATAACCACAACTTTATCATAATACTGTCTCCCAACTACATAATAAAAAATATAGAATCTTGACTAATATGAAAATTTTCAACAAGAATGACTTTCAAAATGTCATGAAAACTCTCTTCTTGATTCATAAGCTGGTCAAATTTATCTGTGAATTTGTTCAATAGAAATCTGATATCGGGTTCATTCTGAGTCAATTGGTCAACTATAAATTCCTGATTATCCAACAAAACTGATAAAGGAGCACTATTGCACTGAAGATTTTGTAGACGGTCATTAATGTTAGCCATAATAGTGGATATTTCCTGAAATATATGAATCAAATATGAGGTGGTAGTAGGAGTAGAGGTAGATGTACTGGTATGAACGACACTACTCTTGATTAACTCAAATTTAATCCCCAAATACCACTTTTGATCTGCAAAGTTTGACTTAGAAACAACTTTAGATTTGATCTTTCCAACCTCATTAAACATTTCTATCTTGAAAGCATCAAACTCCTTCTTGGAAATAAAATTTTATTTAAGATCATATAACTTTTTACTTTCAATTTTGAGCTCCTATCAAAGATTGATATTTTCTTCTTGAGATTTTTTGAAATTTATCACAGGATCTTCAACCTGATTAGTCAGGGAATCAGATGTCCCTTCATCTGGATGTTGTAACTGATCAACTGCCACAATTTCCAAATAACTTAAAGTAAACTTCTCCATAGACCTCTACATTGGTTTTTCAATTTATTTTTCACTTGAATAAGATATACTATCAAGAACTTATATTTTACCTTCAGAAATAGATTCTTGTCTTTCATCTGCATGAGCAAAAATAAAGTAAACAAGACGCTCAACATTTTTTGTAGCCACATTTTCTGATCTAATCATCTATTGTTCTTCTTGAATAGCTAGATCTCCCTACTAGACAACTAGAATAACAATACTTTACAAATCTCAAATTTTACTTTCAAATTATTGTTTCTCCTCAATAATTGGTTCTTCCAAATGGACCGACCTAGTAGCCTCACCTAAACCCAACACTGGTTCTTCAGTAGGTGAATCTAATATTTTTCTTGGTTTTACAACCAATTGTTCTAGAACAACTTATGATTACTATTCTTATTCAACAAATATCAATTTTATTTAGGTTGGTTTATAAATTCCTTCACCTCTGGTTTCTCTAATTCCTTTATTTCTAATTGCACTTTTTCCCCCTGAGCAAACGATCCTATTTTTTGTTAGTTGTCTGCACCAACTGGCATAAGTTTTCCTTTTACTGTACTCCAATAAAAACCTAACTTCCTCAAAGTTCCTGCATTGAGTAAATTACTATGATGAAACTTTATTCTAGAATCAATTAATCGAATCATATTCTTTTTAAACAAAATTCAAGAAATTATCCTTCTATAAGGATAAAAAGTCATCGTTGCATTTGGACGACAGTAGTAGTGAAGATATATAAACATATATCTTGGAAAATTCAGTTTTATTTCACTTAAAAATAGAAACATTATGTACATGTCTAGATACATAATATTCTCCATTTCATCCATCCTTAGAGCAATATAAATTTGAATAAACTTGACCAAAATTTCCTGATCTTCTTTGATATCTTTGAAAAACATCTTCCTAATGTTTTTTGAACCAAAAATAAAAGACATAATGTATTTAGACTTATGATAGTTATCCCTGATAAAATGTATATCGAAATGAAAGACCCCCTCATGAGGACAGTTCAAAATTTGGGAAATTTCAATGGAAGAAATGGAAAAATCCTTATCTTCTATTCTAATGAAAACAGTATCTTCAGAATCACCAAAACTAAACTATACGATGTTATAGAAAAAAATTCAGTTCTACCTCACAAAGAAACTCTAAGTTCTCTTCATTGAACACAGATTCCAGAACTTGAAATGATAATGCTTTCTTTAGAAGATGATTCATCTGGTAGAGCCATTCAAAATATACAACTTTTCCTTAAAGAATCTTTCTTTCAAAAACTCGCTGACGCTTCAGATCGCTTGCTTCACCTTCTTTGGTTCGCTTGGTTTTTTTCATTTCTGAGAAATGAAAGGTCCGATGTTCTTAGGTTCTAGGGTTTTGAATTTAGACGAAGGTAGATGAAGGGTTTGATATTTGAAAAGGGTTTTGAGAAAAAAAAGGTAAGGGAAGTTGAAAGGTTTCTGACAGTACATTGTTTTCCGAGTCATTACATAAGATAATTATAATTTTTTTTGAAAACATGTGGCATGAATCATTTTAATATAAAATAAATTAACTAAAATATGTAGCAAAAAAATATTAAAACAAATCATATTTTACGTAATCAGTAAATAATTTTAACATAAATAAATTAGAATAAATAAATAAATAAATAAATAAATAAAAAGAATAAAATAAAATAAAATAAAAATTTAAAAAGATAAAAAGATTAAAATTTATTTAAAAATAAAATAAACCTAACTCCCCCTTAATAAATTCAAAACTTACAGTAGGAAGTGGTTTAGTGAAAATATCAGTTAGTTGATATTCAGTGTTGAAAAATTCTAAAGATATATCCCTTTTAAGAACATGATCTCTTAGAAAATAATTTCTAATATAAATATTCTTAGTTCTTGAATATATTATAGTATTTTTTTTAAATATTTAAAGCACTTGTATTATCACATAAAATAGATGTACTTTTAAAATTTACTCCAAATTCTATTAGTGTATTTTTCATCCACAATACTTGTGCACAACAACTACCTATAGATACATATTCTGCCTCAGCTACTGATCGGGAAACTGAGTGTTGTTTCTTACTTGACCATGATACTACAGATTTTCCTAAAAAGTGAAAGGTTCCTGAGGTAATTTTTCTATCTAATCTATAACCTCTAAAATAAAAATCTAAATATGATATTAGATTAAAATCATAAGTTTTTGGATAAAGAATAGATTGAAAAGAGTTCCTTTTAAATATATAAAAATCTTTTTGATAGAAATAAGATGAGATTCTTTAGGATTTTTTTGAAATCTAACACATAAACATACAGAAAACATAATATCAGGTCTGTTAGTAGTAAGATATAATAAACTACCAATCATACCTCTATATAACTTATTGTCCACTGGTTTTCTAGCTTTATCCAAATAAAGTTTTATATTAGTACACATGAGAGTTGTATATGTATTGTTGTTCTCAAGACCAAATTTTTTCAATAAATCAATAATATATTTACTTTGGTTTAAAATATTTCCATAATCTTTTTGATAAATTTGAAGTCCTAAAAAGAAGTAAAATTCTTCCATCATACTTATTTCAAATTATTTTTTCATAAGTTTTGAAAAATCATTACAATGTTTTTCATTAGTTGAACCAAAAATAATATCATCCACATAGATTTGAAATAATAATGTATTAGAACAAATGGTTTTCTTAAAAAGAGTGGGATCTTCCATTCCAATAGTAAATCCATTTTTTAAAAGAAAAGAACTTAATCTTTCATACCAATCTCTAGGTGATTGTTTAATGCCATAAATATATTTAGTAAGTTTAAAAACAGAATCTGGTTTTTGAGAATTTTCAAAACTAGGAGGTTGTTCAACATAAACTTCCTCTATTAAATAACCATTTAAAAAGGTATATTTAACATCCATATGATATAATTTTAAGTTCATATGAAATTTATAAGCTAAAAGTATTCTAATTTATTTTAATCTAGCTACAGGGGCAAAGGTTTCATCATAATCTATACCTTATTCCTAATTACATCATTTAGATACTAATCTATCTTTCTTTCTAGTTATAATCCCTTAATCATATTTTTTATTTCTAAAGACCCATTTAGTTCATATAATAGGATAATTTGATAGTCTTTAAACTAATTCAAAAACTTTATTCCTTTTGAATTGGTTTAGATCACCTTTCATCGCTAAAATCCAACTCTCATCTTCTAAGACTTCTTCAAAAGATTTAGGTTCTAGTTGAGATAGAAAAGAAGAGAATTCAACTAGGTCTTCTATATTTCTTCTAGTTCTTATTCCTATGTCTAGATATCCTATAAAAATTTATAAAGGATGATTCTTTAGGGTTCTATAATTTCTAGGTAAATTTTTTTAAGTACATCAGTATCATGTTCTTCTGAACTCAACTTAATTTTATTTATATTATTTTCAAAATCATTTTTCAGGTTTTCAAGTCTCATGTTTCCAGAAGAGTCAATAATTTCATCAGTTTGATCTTTATCTTTAATAAAAGGGTCAGTTTCATCAAACTTCACATGTACCAATTCTTCAAAAATCCTTGAATTTTTATTAAAAACTCTATAGGTTTTAGACATAGCATAATATCCTACAAATATCCCTTCATTAGCTTTTGGATCAAACTTACCAAGATTATCCCTGGTGTTTATGATATAATCTTTGAATCTAAAAACTGTAAAATACTTTAATTTAGGCTTTATGTTATTCCAAAGTTCATAAGGTTTATTTTTAAAAATAATTTGAATTAAAACTCTATTCATGATATAGCAAACTGTGCTTACAGCTTCTGCCTATAAGTATTCATTTAGCATAGTCCTAGCCATTTCTTGAATATTTCTATTTATTCTTTCAAAAATTCTATTTTTTGAGGTGTTCTTGGTGCATAAAAGGTGTGTTTAATACCTAGATTTGAACAAAAGGAATTAAATTCACGATTTTAAAATTCTCCACCACGATCACTTCTTAATGAAATTATCTTAAAATCTTTTTCATTTTGAACAATTTTACAAAAACTTTCAAAAATAGTAAAAGATTAAATGTTGAGTTTTAAAAAATATACCCATGTAAATCTAGAATAATCATCAACTAAAACATATACATATAATTTTCCATCCATACTTTCTACTCTTTCTAGTCTAAACAGATCCATGTGGATCATTTTTAGAGGTTTTTATGTATCAATTTTGTTAATGGATTTGAATGAAGATTTGTGTTGTTTTTCAATTTGGCATGCATCATAGAATCTATCAATATCAAATTTAAGACGAGGTAAATAAGAAACTAATTTTTTCTTATACAATTTATGTAAATTATAAATATTACAATGACTAAGTATCATATGCTAGATCCATGACTCAATTATCTTAGTAGTTAAACAATTCACTTTTTTTTACACAAGGAATTTAAATCCAAAGTATAAACATTATCAGTTCTAGATTCTCTAAACATAATCAATTTATCTTTAAACATAGAGCATGAATTTTTAGAAAATAAAAATAATATCCATCATCACAGATTTGAGAGATACTTATCAGGTTGTGCTTCATCCCTTGTATATATAGTACTTTGTTGATTGAGGCAGTTTTTGGATCTCCAACAGTTCCAAGTCCAATTATTTTTCCTTTGGAATTATCACCAAAGGTGACTAGACCTCAATATATTTGAGTTAGTTTGTTGAAGTTTGATGAGTTTCCACTTATATTACTAGTCATTCACTATCCATATACCATATATATGTTTTTGTGACCTGTTTCCTACAATGGTAGTTTATACAAAAGTTTGTTTTGGTACCCAAATCCTTTTGGGTCCAACAATGTTTGTTAGTAGAGATCTAGGAACCCAGATTTTCTTTGTTTTTCCACAAATCATATTATTTTCTTCAGATAAACTTTAAAAGATATTTTAATTCCACTTATTTGAGGATTTATTAAACAATATTTTTTTGTTATATGTCTTTCTGTTTGACAAAAATGACAAATAACAGTTTTTTAATTGGGAAAAAAATAATTCTTATATAGTTTAGATTTTTCACCCTTACTTTCTATACTGATTTTTTCCCTTTTAATGACATTTTTACCAATAATTTCATTCAAAATATTTCCTCCTTTTGTAAAGAAGATAGAAACACTTTTATAAGTTTCTACTTCATCTTGTAATTATTTAATCTTATATTTATGATCAACATAGTTTGTGGTAGATGAGTTAAAATTTTCAATTAACTCCTGATGTTATTTAAGTAAGGTATCCCTTTATCCTAAAATAGAATTGTTAATATTCTTTAAAGATGTGTGTTTCTTTAATAAGGAGTCATATTTTTCTTCTAGGATTGTGCAGTAGGAAACTAATTAATTATTTGAATACATTGAATCAGAATCAAAATTATAATTAGAAGAATAATAGGTTTGTACCTTATAAACTTTTTCTATAAAGCATATATTTTCTTTCAGATTTGATTCTTCCTTTTCTGAATTAGATTTTGATAATCTTATAGAGTCTTTAGAAACACTCCAAGCAGCCTTCATTGATCTTTTTCCTTTTTTTTTAAAATCAACATTTTTCTGATATTTTTATTTTGTCTTTCTCTTTTCACCTTTTAGCTGAGGGAAATCAGGTCTTATATGACCTAATTTCTTACATTCATAGCATCTGACTTCTCTTGAGTCTTTATCATCCCTTTTGAAGGGTTTTCTGAATCATATTTTATTCTTATAAAACATGCTAAAATTTCTAGATAATTGATCCAGTTCCATTTTATAAATAGATGTATCTAAATTTTTTTCTTCTCTGACTTCTTGCTTTATTATTTTTCTTTGAATCTGAGATGTTACCTTTAGTTCAGTATTTTACTTTTTACCAAGAATCTATGATCTTCAACTCCATCTTTCATTTCAACTTCATACATCATCGATGTCCCAATTAATTCTCTCATTGTCATATTTTTTATAGGTGATTATTTTTGAATTTGAGTTGATATACCATTCCATTTAGTAGGTAGTACTCTCAGTACTTTCAAAGCTTGATATTCTTGTTTGATATGATCACCTAGGGATGTTATATTATTTATAATCTCTGTAAGCCTTCCATTTATATGAGTGATACTTTCTCCATCAAACATTATAAAAGTATCAAATTTCATTTTTACTGTCACATACCTCATTTGTCTTACATTATCTGTTCCTTCATAGAAGACTATAATGGTTTTCCACATTTCATAAGTAGTAGAACATTGTGAGACACAATTGAATTCATCTGGTCCAAGACCATAGATAATAGCATTCATAGATTTTGAATTTGTGTAATACTCAGCCTCTATAGTAGTAGTCCAAGTTATAGGATTTTTAGGAATTATATAAGGAGTAATAATCTTTGAGTAGACTTTAAATCCCCAATTCCTCAAATAGATAATAATTCATGATTTCCATCATTCATAATTTTCACCATTGAAATAAGGAGCATGAACCATTGACATTTCTTCTCTCTGATCAGTCATTTCCATCGTTGTATAGACCTTATAATTTTATCTTGTTATAGATTTTTCCAAAATCTATCCTATGATACTAATTTTTAGGTTTGAATATACAAATATACACAAGAGGGGGGGGGGGTGAATTGTGTCTTTTAAAAAACATTCACAATTATACCTTTTTATGTCAATTGTATATTATGTGGATAAGTAGTGTTTAACTTCTGTAAGAAAGTATGAGCATCAGATAAAACAGAAATACATAACATTGATATTTATAGTGGTTTGAGGAATAAAGATCCCCTTGTACACTCCACCAATTACTCTCTCTATGAGTTTGGTGAATTTCACTAGTCTGGTCCTCATATAATAAGATCAATCCAAAACTGAGTGCAGGTAGTTGACACCCTTACAAAATAATATTAAAAACAAAGCCTTCCGGTTCTTTAATAGAGAATCGAATATCTAAAGATTAGATTTAGAAGCTGATACTCCACTACAACTGAGTATGAGTAGTTGAAACTCTCAATAAAAAAATATTGATTAAAAAGGTTTCTATTTAACTTCACAATTATAACAGTAACTGATAGTAGATGGATCTTCTTCTTTAGAAAATAGTTTCTTCAAGAAAGAGTTGTTCTGAAGTGATTTGGTTGAAATAGATCTTTAAATAAAATCAACAATGATTAACAGCAATAGAATTACAAAAAATATGAGATTCAAAACATGTATATCTCCAAAGTGTAGCCTCTTCTTTAGAAAACTGAGTCTGATCGATTATTATAGTAAATCTATAAAATAACTTCACAATAATATAGTTTAAATTGCGAATATGTGTCACAATATGTGGCTCAATATATCGCTACTTCTTTGAATCATACACACAAATATATTGAACAAATACACTGATAGAGTAAATAATACATAGAGACTGCTTCAAAATTTTATATCCAAGAAAATCACATGATAAATCATGAGAATTAAAATTTATAAGAAAACTCAAAATACTCATAAATTCCCTTAAGAATAAGAGAGAATTTTTCCACTTAATATGAATATTTGAATAAATCATAATGAGCTTTGAATCAATCAAAAATGAGATTTAAATCAGCCTGATATTCTGTAAAGACTATTGCACGAAACTCAGATAAAATCGTAAATTCAAATATCTAATGTAGAAAAGTCAAACGTAGTGTTCCTTCATAAAATGAAAAAAATTACAAACATAGGGTTCAACTACATATCATTTATTCTCGAAACATAGGGTTGACAACGTAAGGTTGATCACCAAAGTAAGGTTTATGATCCATACATTTGCTTCTCAAATACAGGGTTCCATACTTATGTAGGGTTCTTTAACCATACTTTTTCTCTTTATCATACATAAGGTTCCATCCAAACATAATGTTCTTTATCCATATGTTTCAATCAATATAGGGTTGATTAACCATGAACACTGATCTTTCAATATAAGGTTTAATACAAATGTAGGGTTTGTTCCTTACGTTACGTTGTTTAATGTACAGTATGAACAGTGTTTCCAAAATATGCTTAATAGCATTTTGAACACTTTGAAGAATATTCCACATGAATAATAAGCTTTAGTATAATTCCAAAATAAGTATTATAAAGAATATTAATTTACTAAAATACAATTAAAATAATATCAATAGTAAAATGAACAAGGGTATTTGTGAGCATCAAAAACAATAAGATTTATTGAGTATTGTTGAGACAATACATTCCAAACACTTAAGACCTAACCACAATGTAAAATCATAAAACCATACCAAAAAATGATAAAAAATGGACAAAAACTCACTTTTATAACCATTTATAAAAAAGAGATAAATGAGAAATATAAAAAAGTAGAGAAAAATATAACTTTGTATTGAGAAATAAATCATTATATAATTCAGGTTGTTAATAACCCATGGGATGAATAAGGATCATCGAGGGATGCCTGATGTTAGCTAGGGTTTGAAGGAAGATATTAAAATTCAAACAAAAAGAATATTAACCCCTATTTATAGAGAAAACCCAACTAAACCCCACCATAGTGTGGAGACTATTGAGAGTAATAGTTTTCTGGAATAAGATAAGTTTTTAGGGAGATGTTGTTGAGACCCAAAGAGTGTTCACTTTGATGACATGCTAAAGTAGATTTGGATATGTTTATTATATTTAATTTTGTTTTAATTGATAAATTAGATTAAACTATCATAAAATATAGTTCAATATGTGATTTAAAGGTTATTTGGATGTTTGGGGATATTTGTAACATGTTTGAAGAAGTTTGGATATAATTGAAGAAAATATAAGTTGATTCAATGAATTCCAAAATTGTTTAGTTGAAGCTAGAAACTTGCCTATGTATTGAAGACCTTATCTTCAAAAGGATTAATTATAGTGTTCAGAGTGTGGAGTTAGATAAAGGTACGAAACCCATTTATTTTTATAAGAGTCATCAGTGAGTTGGAAATTGGAAAATAATGGGACGCACTAATACTCTATAAGAGTCATTTAAGCTCTAGATTGAAAAATTGACAATGATATAACCATATTGTTAGAGTCGTTTTCACTTCACAAGAGTCATTGAAACTCCATACGAGTCAATTTTCACTCCATAATAGTCATTTAGAATCTTCATAAGAGTTATTTGGTGACCATGTAAGAGTAAATTTCTACTCTATAAGAGTATTTTTACATCACCATTAGAGTCATTTTATGTCTCTATAAGAGTCTCTTTCTATAACCATAAGAGTAATTTTTCCACATATTAAGAGTAATTTCTCCACATTGTGAGACTGATTTCAGAGATAGAGGGAGTATCAGACATAATCAAATCTTTGATTTCCAGAATTATATAGGGAATTATTTTTATAATGTAAAAGGAAATTCTAAGATGAAATATTTTCACAATTTAAAGATAATTATAGATATAAAATAAAATGATAATGAATTTGTTCATGCATTGATTAAATATCACAAAAAGAGTTTGGGATTCTAGTAGGACAAAGAGAAGTGTCTTTATTGTGAATTAGTATATTGCATCGTGAAAGAGAGAAGAAATTATGTAAAAAATTCCCTATCATGATACAACCTATATTTTATTTCCATAGGGTTTTGGAATAGTTTTGATATAATAAATTTGAAGTGGTAAGAAGAAGAGAAGTTGAAGAAATAGTTAAAAAATAGTTATTTCTCTATATTTTGAATTTAAATTCTGAATTCTGTAGGGGAAAATCACTATTGGTAGAGAATATAATATTTATAGTGTTGTGAAAATATTTTAAACTTGATATCATGTGATAAAAAAATACGAAGATTATTAATTAGAGATAAATGAATAGGAAAATAAAGATACTTGTCATTGTGCAAGTATAAGAAGAAGAAGAAACAACATAATGATAACTTGATGGAAGTCTAATGTAAAAGAATACTCTTATTATTAAAATCATTTATATAATTGTATCTATATGGGATCATATAAACACAATCAAGAAACATATGTGTTTCACAAGTTCAAGGATAAACCCTTCTCATTTATAACCCACATGATGAAACTAGTGGACTGTATGATCTCAATTGAATCAAAATCATTCCAAGGATTATATTTCTCATTTTTGGAGGTAAAACTTAAAAAAATATATTATAATATCCATGTGTGCAATTGGTTGAGTTTTACAGTGATCAAAGTAATCAATTTAATAGGTGGAAAAGGTTGTTTCAAAAAGAAACTTAAGAAGGAACTGTAATAACTAATTCCCCCTTCAATGATTTACACTACTAGAAACTTAGGCTATACCAACGGTTTTAAACCATTGGTATAGGCTGGAAAACTATTGGTATATCCTATACTAATGGTTTTCCAAACCTTTGGGTGTTATGACATGGGTATAGGCCTATACCAATGGTTATTAATCAACTGTTGGTATAAGAAACTAGAAATTACACTATACTAATGGTTTGTTGATAACAATTGGTATAGATATCTACCAACAATTTCTTAACCATTGGTATATATCATGAGCCTTAAAACTATACCAATGGTTTATAAATCATTGGTATAGAGTTCTAAAAATGGTTTTTTAATAACCATTGGTATAAATATGGGTTTTCAACACTATACCAATAGTTTATAAACTGTTGGTATAGAGTTCTCCTCAATTACAGACTGCAGACCCCCAAGACCTCCAACATTGCATACAGTAGTCTCTCTTCTGTACAAAGCACAAACATCTTCAAAAACACTATAATAACATATAAAGAATTTAAAAAACCAATACAACACCTGAACATACAATACAATATAATGTATATAATTAAAAAAAACTAATGCAAACAATATACAGAATAATGTAGGATGAATTAAAATTTTTAGAATTCATTCATATCTAATTATTCATGCTATAATTATGAAAAACAACCACATTGGAAAGCACAACATTCCACTTGAGCTCAAATTTTATACTTATACATGGAAAGTTCAACATTCTAGACACATATATAGTTTCTGAATTTCAATTATAGTACACATTTTTTCATATTTTATTATTCACTTGTGGGAAATATATTCATTTGTTCAAAAAAAGTTATCTTTTGATTATAATCATATAAGCGTGAAAAAATAATAAAACTCAAAATAAATTTAAATAGTATAATTTGAACTCAATGGAAAAAATATAATATTCCTCTATACTCACCATCCCAACACCTAGAATTCACCTCAAAACTACTTGTCCCAGCACCTGTAGGGGATGATATCCACCAAAACAAGGATGTTATCGATACCAAAGTGAACACTAGGGAAAAAGAACATTGGATAGATTGAGAAATGGAAATCCAACCCTGGATAAACAAAAATTATAAGGAAAAAGACATCTTAATGAACTTCAAACTGAAGAAGTCAAAAATATGGACGGATGAAAGAAAAGGAAAAAAATAGGAGTAAATGAAACTAATGGGGAATAAAGATGAGTAGAAGGATCTAAAATGACAATATCTTTGATGTAAAATGTACATGCTAAGTTGTGTAAAGGATCTAATTAAAATTTTCCAACAAGATGTGAAGTGTTGGTTAGGGGAACATTTTTAATATGTTGTTATTTTTATATGTTAAAGATAGATTAAATTGTGAGATGAAGTGGATATGTGTTTGAGATTCCATCCTTATTGTGTTTCTATTATTGATTGATGAGATTAGAATTTACAACACTTGAATGATTTTTTATAGTAGCCAAAAAATACAGTAGCCTCCCTTCCTTTGAAAAAAGCATAAACATCTAAAAAAACACTACAATACCATATAGAAAATCTAAAAAACTAATAAAATGACTAAAAATACACTACAATACAATGTACATAATTCAAAAAAACTACTGAAGACAACCGAATCATAGAAATCATGAAATATAAAATCCATGGAACTGGTTTTTTTGCATAATAAACACTGCATATTATATGAAATCCATGAAGTATAATGGAAATCTGGAATTTGAAATCATTAGAATCATCAGAGTAAGGTACAAAGCAGCCATGGCAATATCCCATTTCTCTCCAAATTTGTGCAGCAAGATCTCTGCTTTAGATTTATTAAAAATCTCTTCATAAAATAGTTTTCTCATGCCAATGGTGTCACCAATGGGGCCTGGGGTAATCCCATTCACCCTGATATCATAGTCACTTACCCATTCTAATTCCATGTTTATTTTTGAGACACCAACAACTGTATGATGTAATGAAAATCATAGGTCAAAATTATGCTATCAAATCTATAATGAAAAAGAAAATTCATACAGAAAAACAATGCACAACATTGGATTCAGATACATGGATTTGATAAAAAGTTTTAGTATAATTCAAAGATGCACTGGTATTTAGAATCAATCCACCATTAGCAGAGTCCCTTCCTTCTCCCCCTTTCTAAAGATACTTCAAAGCTACATGGCATGTTGTAAATGTTCTAATAGAATCAATATCCATGAATGCAAATGGATAAAAATAGGGACAAGTTTAGAAGTAAAATTTTAGGGTTCCTCAACTGTATATTGATTCTATTCACAATAAAATAATATAAAAAATAGCAAGAGTGGATACATATATGAGGCCTTAATACATTTCATTCATTATTTACATTTCATTTTCAAGCAAGAAATGGATCAGCACTGATTGAAGTCAGATCTAGTGAAATCAACTATTACCTATCATGGATCGAATTCTAGTAATTTAGTAGGATAAAGTAGATGAAAATAATTTAGTTTCAAAGGAAAAACTAAAGATTTTGTAATGTTTCACAATTTTTTATTTGAATTTGCAATTGGTTCATTCTATAAAAAATTTAATGCAATTTCTTGAACCAAGAAAATATTTATATGATTTTACAACCTATTAGGAAACCATTTGTTGAAAAATATTATAGTGAAAAATATTTTGGAGTGACATAAAGCACATACCGAATAAAGGGAGACACCAAATGAATGTTGAAAATAGTATGTGGGGACCTTGTTATAATCAATTCTCAAAATAAGCCTAAAATGAGAGGGCTGAATGCATACCTTGTAAAAGTGAATAACCTATTTTCACTCATTTATAAGAAAACTATTATTGAATTAATATAAATCCCAGCTAGATGGTATACTACAACATACAATCTCCCAAACCAGCTTATCACCATTTGGAAAAAATTGAAATTATCAATAAGGTCCCTTCCATGTGTGTTGGAAACATCCCCTTGACTTTACACTTTAATCACATAAATTAGGGTCTCTAAAGTGATGAGAGGTAGATTTTTGATGGCTTAAATAGACTTGAAAAAAAATTACAATAATGAAAAATCAAGGTAAATAAATCTATATGAATATTCAATAAATTCTAGAATTATGTATTTTTGTATGTAAATAATTTTTCTCAAAAAATGGAATGTAAACTAGTAAAACAATCAACCCTATCTATGTCAACAATGTCAATTTTTTGGTTGGGTAAAATGTGAGATAAATATCAATTCGTACTAGGTCCTCCCAAAAGGGATAATTTTAACTCGATTCACAATTTTACTTTGGTGTAGTGAATTAAAAACAACAATGAATGTGAGATATTCTATATGTTATAGAATACAAGAATAGAAATGTTTTTTTTTGTTTTCAAATGTGTGTGTGTGTGAAAATAGAGAATATTTTAATGTAATGTGTAAGCTATAAAACCATTAAAAACAAATTAGATGAAGGAAACTGAATATGTAATGAAATAAAAGTCCGAAGTACATTATTCTAAGAAGCAAGAGTTGAATGATTACTGTAAATTGGGTGGCAGGGGAAAAGGTCTCTTGAATTCCATAATAGATGAATGGGATAAATCATATAGAGGATTTTGATACCACATTCACATACCAACCTGAAAACAAAAAACACTTAAAATTAAGGAAAAATAGAAAAATCTATTTTCTAATGTGGATCTTTTACTTAGTAGTGTTTGTAATTCTTACTTTTAAACTTCTTATATCCTTATTTTATATTGAAGTACCTGAAAAATTTTTAGTAATAACACAATGAAGTGGTTATGAATTTATACATAGACATGAACTATTATAATCCGAGAATAAGTTTATTCTATTATAGTTATTTTAGGAAAATCACAGTGCATGATATATTATTATTTCATATTATTATTATGAAGTGATGTAAGTGTTTTTATAGAATTGTAAAAATATAATGAAATCTAAGATTTCATTATGGAAGATCACAGAATGAGAAATATAAAATAATAGATTTCATCAATCATATTTCATAATAATCCAAGAAATCATCATCAATAAGATGAATATGTTGAAGAGTAATATTTTTTGGAGTAAATGTTGTAAAAGTTTTGAGTATTAGTATGAAAAAAACCATATTTAAGGATCATCTTCCCAAGTTGTTAAAATATTACCATTTTGGAAAACCTATACTGTGTATTTGATTTAATTCACTTATCTATTAATTAATTAATCAATTCTCTTGGTAAAAACATAAAGGATGCTATTCTCCATTTTACTCTACCTAACTCAATAGTATAATCTGATGTTCAAAAAAATCTAATACTAACACTCTCACAAAATCCTTTCATAAATCCTAGGTGAACTTTGTTACATAATGTTTTCAAATTATAATTTCATCATACCCTGAGTGATAAAGAACTATCTGCAATGCAATGCACCTCAACACCCCATCACCTGTAATGCACCTCAAAACTACCTACAATCAGAACATAATTCATTACCTTCAAAAAAAAAACTACCTGTAATGCAATTCACCTACAATAAAAAATGTAAAAAATAATTCACCTGTAATCAGAACTACTAATAATCAAAATATAACACAATAAATAATGAAACTAACTTCCCAATGCACCAACAGATCATCCTCAACCTATAATGAAAGCAACAAAAAATCCTCAACAAACATAACCTAAAATGAAACCAATATAGCATACTAAAATACCAACAAACCAATACAAAAATGATGATATAAAAACAAATCAATTGATTCATTAACCAATGATAACAAACATACAAAATATTACACATATATTTAGTCACAATAAATCAGTAAACATCAAATGTCATAAATATCAGTAAAAAATGTAATGGATCAATACATCCCTCATCACCATCACTATCATCACTTTCATCATCATCTTCATTCATATCCTCATCCTCATACCCATCCTCATCCCCATCCTCATCCTTTTACTCATCCTCTGCCTCATCCTCTCCCTCGTCCTCAGACTTATCCTCAACCTTTACCTCTTCCTCTCCATCATCCTCGCTATCACCATCATCATCGCCAGGAACAACATCATCTCAACCACCACTAGGAATAACGTCTGGTGCCCTTTATAATGAACACATCAATGGAATATATGAATCACAATCCGTGGTGGTCTCTGGTGGAAGTGATGGACATAAAACTTTCATTAGTTTTTATAAATTCAGTGTTTTCCCTTTCAGCCCATTCTTCCACCTATGTGACCCTTTTTTCGGCTAGTTCTACCCAAGACTTAACCTTTTCCAATTTGGTGATACTAAAACTGGTACCTTAAGTGGGATAAATACCTATTTAGGACTATAATATTCCTAGGTTGGTAGCGTACTTTGATATGGTGCTCATCTCCTAATACTTGATGTAAGTGATAATTTGGACCAAAATTATCAGGTTCCTGGGTATTAAGGGCCTCCAAAGTATCATGTTACAAATATAAATTGATAATTAAGTTACAAAATAGATATTGAAATTTGAAATCTAAAAATTAAAACTTCAAATCTTCTATTGTGTCAATTCGTTAACTGTATTCCATTTTTTTCTTTTTGCTCGAGAAAAATAGTTTTTCTCAAGGCACATGTCCTTCAATATTCAATACCACCCTCTGTAATGAAATTGAATGTAGGAAACAATAATTGAAAATAGGTCACTAATAATGAAGTTCAAAACTAACATCAAATGGATATTAATTTTAAATGAAGTTGAAAATAAAATCATATGGTTTGATTCGATTTAGTTTAGTTTAGTTTAATTCAGTTTAGTGTGGTTTGGGTTTATATTCAATCTCCACTTCTCTACCAAAAATTTATAAATTTAATGAATTATGGAGAAAACAATAGAAAGTGAAAGTAATAAAGAAAAATTATAAATGACTATCATACCCACTTCCACTCATGGTCTGACATCGTAGTCCATCCTAAAGTGTGGATGTATTTTTTATCATCAATGTTTTTTTCCAGATAATTTCTAAATAAAATTCAATAATAAAAAAGAAAGTATTAATGAAAAACATGAATATTTTCATTTAAAGACCTGAAATTTGATTAATACATTGAACTTGATACTCATCCAATGATTAATCATTTTCTGATAATGTTCTATTGGAAAATAATCCATGATAGGTATCTCATCTAAATCCATGCCAACTATATCATGCCATCCAATATAAAACTCATGCTTATAGTCTATCTAAATCTCACCTAATTCCATTAGTCATGCTGGCCTCGTACCATTACCATAGGGAAAATTAAAATGAATCTGGAACCAAAATATTAATTCGTATAAATAAAATAATAATATAACATTAAATCCAATAGATTTTTTTACCCATATTTGTGCCCAAGTTTTATCCTTGACTTATTTTGGAAAGTGTCTCTATGAGAGCAGGCCAATGGGAATGATGTCAGAGTATTTGGAAAATGTCACAAAAAACTCCGACATTACCACTCTGTTTTATTGATCATTTGGTTGTCTTTATTGTAGTCCACCATCAACCACATGTGGTGGTTCCACACCACACACATGTGTGTACGCCCCCATCGCCAATCAGTGGATCTAGCTATTATATAAGAAAAAAATATTATATTAATACCTTATATAATGAAAATAAAATATGGTAAAAAAATTTATTAGGGTTCTATAAATATACCTGTGGAAGTCTAATTAATGGGTACTTCTAGATCTGCAGGCACTAAAAGGAACATTTCCCTGTACAGATGGAGTGGGTCCAAGTGTATGCTTCACAGGATTAGACTATTTTAGAGTAGGAGTCGAAGAAGAATGAATTTATAAGATCAGAGAGAAGGAAGTAAAAGTAAAATAAGATAGAATGGATGGCTATCCAAATGCATGATATGGATGAGGAGTGAGAATCATCATCAGATACAAGAAATATGGGTGAGGTGGATCATATGTAAAAGCTGGTAAAAACATGGGCAACCTAAATATATTGTGTGTCCCTAACAACACTATGAGACCAGAATGGGTGTTATATGGTATGTCATTGGTCACTACTAGAAATTCAGGCTATAGCCATGGTTTATAACCATGTCTATAGGTCCTAAAACTGTGGCTATAGGTAATAGCCACGGTTTCAGAACTGTGGCTCATATTGATGTGGCTATAGGGTCACGACTATATACACAGTTCAAAACCATGGCTAGAGATAATTCTATAGAAATATACAACCATGGTTTACAACCATGGGTCTAGACCTTCATCCATGGTTTAAAAAATACACATATGAGTTATTCCACCCTTTAGGTTAAAATACACATATGAGTTATTGTACCCTTTAGGGGAAAAAAGAAAAATAGCTGTTAAATACCCTAATAATAAACAAACTATATAAAATGATCATGAAAATAAATAAAGGGAATTTCTTACCCTTAATAAGGCAAGGTGCTTGTACATATTATATATTTATTCTATATAGAGGGTCTAGATTTATCATTCATAGAAAAGAGTATAGTACATCTAATAATACTATAATAAATGAGTTTTGGGAAGCCTTTTTTAGGTAATTGGAAGCTAAAATCATAGATAAAGAATATATAAGTAGGTATGATGAAAATGTAATGATATTATTACCATGGAACTATATCTATATCCATGGTTTAAAACCATGTATATAGGATGCAACTTCCTAAAAAAAACCCAGCGAACCACAAACCTGCAACTAGTTTCCTGCACCCACAAACCTACACTTTCTTGCACCCACAAACATGTAGTTTCCTAAAACCCACAAACCTATAGTTTCCTGCTACTTTTTACCTATGGGAAACAACACACAACTTCCTTAAATCCTCCCACAACAGCTGTATAAAAATAAAACATGCAAGTTCCTAGATAAGAGGACCCAAAACAATCTTATATAACATAATCAATCTAGGGTAGTCTCCAACCACTAGATTCATATCCATATATAAATTTACAAATTTAATTTACCCCAATATTCAGAACACAACTCAAAGAGGTGACTATGGTGAATGAGAACCCATGTATGTGACATGGGTGAACTGTTGGTCAGGTGGTTGACACCCTGATGATTGATACCTAACTTATTGACTTCTTAGGTGGGTCACATGTGTGAATGGGAACCTAGGAATGATAACTAGTAGAAGTTTCACTATGATGATTTATTCCAAATTATTTAAATCATATGTGGTTGGGAACCCATGCGATGAGGTTTTGTGGTGATCAACACTCAGGGATTTCCTCCAAATAAAGAGAACCTAGATGGGAATCTAAATTAATGTATATAGGAGTTTCTGGGTAGGAATATGAATTAATGGATTTTGGGTGAATATTTATTCACCTATATCATCCCATTAGGTATGGTAATAGTTCTAATATGGGTTTCATTCCAAAATAGCTATAGTTCTAAGCTAGGAATTTTTATAAATGTAACACCCCGAGATTTTATGAAAGATATTCTTTTAATTTCATTAATGTCTTGTGTTGTATGCTACACCAAGATTACCTTGCGCTATACGCAACACCGTATTAGCTTGCAGTATACGCAACACTATTCTTGGATCGTGTTACACAAAATTTTGATAATAGTTATTCTATGCAACATTGAGTGTATATATATATATTCAATGTATAAATGAAATATGGTTGGATTATGTTATATGAAATAACGAAGGATTCTTCCACAGCATGCAACCCTGACTTGGCTTTCATTACACGCAATCACGACCTTCCTCGATAGCACGTGTTGTACACAATATCGGGTTTTACTAAACAACTATATATTATTATAATATTATTATGAACTAGCCATTATGAATAGTATTAATTTTTTTTTTGAATCTTATAACATTATTATTCATCATACACATTTTCTAAAACATGGTATAAGAACAAAATAAATTTTTCGGGTAAAATAAGTATTTTTCAAAAAATGCAGTTTTGCCGCCTTTTGATGGAGCACCCACTTTAAATCTAGTTTTTGACATGTTTATAAGTTCAATTTGACAAAATAAAATTATTCTTTGGAATAATGCAATAAAAATTTACTTTGGATAAAATTTTCATATTATTCTGGTAACTTTCATACTTTGATGAATAGTAAAAACACGCTATATTTTAATGAAAAACAAATTTTTTCATCGTAATAATTTATATGGTTAAATTATAATATTGAATGGGTTTAAAGTATAAATAGAATATATTTTTACCATTTAATATAATTTATGTCATTATCATTGATTTTACTTTGAATTCATAGGTTAAATCAATTCAATCTTTTGCAATGTTTTAAAGAAAAAACCCGTTTTCTTTCGACAACGGGATTAATTTTAATTTAATTTCTGGAAATTTTTTGTATTGAATTTGGAAAAATGGATTCCATATTTGGAATCAGTGGGTCCAAATTATGTTAATAAGCTACTTTTTATTTTTGGGCATTGTGAATAGTAACTACGGTAAATTTTATTTACTATAGTTAAAGGTAAATCGGGTAATTAAGGGTAAATATAAGATTATAAAATTACCCTAACACTTGGAAAAATCCTATTATATGACTAAAAGTCAACCCATATCACCTAAGGGTCGGATTAGATTCATTTAATGGACTTTTGTCCATGAAAATAATTTAATTATTATTAAAACCAAAGAATGTGACAACATGTCACTTTCTTAAATATTATAAGTATAATAATTTTAATTTAGTAATAAACTTCATGAAACTTAGAAAATGAATAGTCTCCAGAAAGCTAATACAATTATCTACATCATAAGAATTTATTTAGAATTTTTATGGATTAAATAATTATCATTTATTATGACACAAAGATGATGTAGTAATTGTATTATTAATGAAATATTGACATAATTGAAGTTATAAATACCCAAATAAATGTAATTTAAGACTTTTTATGAATTAAAATAATTTTATAGGTTTATATTACATGTTATTATTTATTTAATTAACTTTTTTCGAACTAATAATTCTGTTATGATTTTTACAAAAATCAATTACTAAATAGTGTCAAAATTGACATAAAATAGTTTTTAAAACGAATATTATATTATTAACTGTAATTTTATTCCTAAAAATCTAAGGTTCGGCCAAATGACTTAGATAAGGTTATATATATTAATAATAAACAACTTGGGGTTCTTTTGGCTTCTTATAGTAAGTTTATTAACCTTATAGTATAAGAACACAAGAAGACACGGTAAAAGTAAAATTATTTAACTTAATGTTAAATCTCAATGATAAGGTTAAAATAGGAACCTAAACTTGTCTAAATTCTATTGGATGAGAGTATTTCGACCCATCCCTACCTTAGATTCGAAATAAATCAATTTGGATCTATTTAAAACCGAACATGACTTTATAATAAAATAATATGTTTAGTTTTTCCAAAGGTGCCCCTCTCCTCCCTTATAAAAGGGCACCCCCTCCCACTCTTCATCACACCACATTGAGCCTTCAAGCTCGGAAAAACCCTGCAAAATTCTCTTCTAAACATTCCTATAAACATCCTAGAGGTTCTGGTCTTCTCCAAAGACCAATTTTAGTGCCCTAAAAGGAGATCTCAAAGAAGCGCTTCAAAGAAGAGGTAATGTCTGTTACCGATTCTTTGAACTTTATTTCTTCTTCCACTTCTTCTTCTTAGGTTGTTTCATTATGAAGTAATAACATCAGTATCACTCATATACTGATATGTTATTATAAGTATTAAACAACCCTATTTCATCATCTATCCATCCTACGGAAAACGAAATCACCGCGCGTGCGTACGTACGGAATACCGTCTCCACGCCGTGGTGAAATCTATTTTCCACCACCACCTTACTTGGATGGGTATAATGGTGTAAATAATAACTATATATGATTATTTTAAAGTGATATTGATTCTGAAATAGTATACATACACTCCAATACAGTCCCACGATCATGAGAACGATATCATCGCTCGTGCGTACGTACGGACTACCGTCTCCACGACGCGATGTGATTCATTCTCCACTTTAACCATTCATGAATGATTATAAAGTATATATAATAAGTAATAATGAAATATATGACATAATAATGATACTGGAATTATGTGTATATATATGTATGTCATCTACTTAATTCCATTCAACTCAATAAGGAAACGAAAACAGCGTTCATGCGTACGTACGGCCTACCGTCTCCATGAACGGTGTATTTATTTCCATTTAATGATTTATTATATATATGTACATTCTGAATATATATTATATATAAATCATGTTTTATATTCTGTAATTAAGTAATCATGATCTAAGTAATCATATGAATAATTACAAGTCAAAACACGGACGACAAATGAAACAATTTTACCCAAAATGCTCTTTAACATGGAATTTACAAAAGAACGGGTAATATAAAGTCATAAGTGAACCATATATGATGTAATAAAAAATGAGTATGATTCTGGAATAAGTCAATGACATTATTTAAATCATTATACAGGAGGTTCGGACACTTACGAAGCAAATCAGACGTAAGGTAAGGGAAAATATCACAATCTCATTTTATCCGAGATTGTTTATACTTTGGTATTTACTGGGGTGTATTTTATCATCCACATCCATGTGTCCTCAATATTTAATATTGTTTCCATCCACCTAAAATTTTTTAAATCCAATTTTACCCTTCGGTGAGTTTTTAGTAAAAGATATAAAATGAATCTTTTGTCGTTTTTCGTACGAGGTACTTTTTGACTTTTCTGACAAAAGTACGAAAATAATGTTTTATTAACTTATACGGCATGAATGGATTTTTAAAAAATTATTTCCAAGAAGCTTAATTTAAAAGTTTTAAAGTTTATTTTTAATCAACTTCTTTTAGTTTAAAATTGTATGACATGTTAAGAAAGGAAAATGTTTTTAAAGTAGAAAGGATATTTTCCTCAAGAATGGAGTTCAAGTGTTTTATCAAAATTATTTTCCATCTAAGATAATATAGGGTTATGTTTCTATCCCTACTATTACATTTATTTTACTATGTTGTGATGGAATTATTTTTATGAATTCCTTTATCTTATATGAGTTGTTTTATGATGTCATGTTGTTTAAGAATCCCATTTTTATTACATGGGTTATGCAATGATGTATGATTTATGATTTTGTGGCACACATAAGAATGGTATCATTATGATATGGGTGAGACCTATATCTAACTACAATGAATTGGGTAAATATTTTATATCTCATGAGATAGACATGGCTGGAACGGCAGGTTAAACCGGTTCAGTGAAACAGGACTAAAACGAGGAGTGAACTCGGTTCAGAAATGGACTTTGTCCACTAAGATAGTCTTGGCAATGAGTCTTGACTAACAAGAAATGATTCTCTATGATTATGTGTGTATGCCACAAAGTTTCATGTTTTAATTTATGATTATTGGGATTTCATTTCACTACTATGATTTATCCCATGTTATGAAATTATGCTCTCTTTTGCAGGTTAAGATTTCCAAAATGTTATGTTCTTATGAATATGATGTGATTGATATTTCTTTTGTTTACCCTTACTGAGCATTTGAGCTCACCCTTTAATGTTTTCTTTTCCCCAGGATATAAAGAAAGGTTTTAGGTAAAAAAAAGGGAATATCTTTATGAGAGATGTTGAAGATCTTTCACCACGATTAGAAGATTATATTCCGAGTTTCCAAAGACACTAAACTATTACGGTCCTTGTGTGTGTGTTTTTGTTATGTACTAAGTATTCTGAAAAAGTAATGTAATGTCCATGTACGTCAAGCTTCGGGTCTCTACAGTTGGTATCAGAGGAAATGTTTAGTCAACCTTTGGAAACTAGGATGCGAAAATGTTAGTGAGATCCCTAAAGATATTTCTAAGGTATGTCTAGGGATGTACCTAAGGATAAGAATACGTATAGGATATAGTCCTAGAACTACGGTAACGATCTTAGAATTTAACCTAAGATGTTAGATATTGAGGGTGCTCCCCCTTTACTATGTTGTTTTCCCTAGCATGATTTTTTCCTCTCACACTATTCTTTTTGGGTTTTAGACGATGGATGGAACCCGAAGGAACCGTGTTGTTCAATGCAATGGACAATGCAATGATTGTCTTCCTGAACAAACAAACATTATGGGAGATGTAGTGAAAAATCTTATTGTTATACTTACACAAGCTATGAATCATTCTGGAATTCCAAATGAGCAGATAAGGGAACAGTATTCTATTGAGTCCTTCATGAGGCAACGTCCACCTTCTTTCAGTGGGTCTTCTAATCCACTTGTTGCTGAACAATGGATAAGTACCACTGAAAAGATATTTTCAGTTCTTCAATGTTCTGAACATGATAAAGTCATCTTAGCTGTGTATTGTTTAGAATGTGATGCTGATCAATGGTGGAATCATATAAAGAATACGAGGCCAAGAGATGAAGTTGAGTCCATGGAATGGGACGAGTTCAAGAACTTATTTTTCAATAAGTACTTCCCTCGTATTATTCGAACAAAGATGGAGAAGGAGTTTCTTGAACTAAAGCAAAAGGATGATGAATCTGTTGGTATATAAGAAGCGAATTTTACAAGGCTTGCAAGGTATGCATATGGATTTATCATCCAACCTGAAAGTAAAGTTGATTGATTCTTCAGTGGCTTAAAACCAAAAATTTGAAGGGAATTAGCTATAAGAGACTTCAGTAGCTATGAAGAAATTGTACGTTGTGCTATCAAGGTAGAAATGGAAGTTGGTGTTACTTATCCATCTCATAGTTTTGACAAGAAACGAAAGATGGAGTTCAAGGAGAAATCTCAGAATAATGGTGAAAAGAAGATGAATGTTTCCTTATGCTCAAAGTGTGGAAAGAAGCATGGTGGAGATTGTCTTAAAGGGACAAGTAAATGTTTCAAATGTGGAAAGGAAGGTCATCAGGCATTTGAATGCCGCAATGATGGGAAGAAGATGTCTAATGATGCAAACAAAGGAAGGGATACACAAAATGAACTTACTAAACTTCAATTATTCAAGTGCAAGTAAATGGGGAATTATGCTAATAGATGCCCTAATCCAAGGGTTAGTGATGATCGACATGAGCAACCACTTAAGGAAAAGGACAAAGGGAAGTCACATGCGATCACCATTGGCGATGTTGAATATGACAAAGATGTGGTAGAATGATTAAGTGTTTATGTAATGGGATTCCAAAATAATGTTGTATATAGTATCATGGAATATTGGAATATTTATGTATTGGTCTATTGTGGTTTTCAATAATTTTATGGTACCAGTAACCATGGAAAGTGATTGAGATATTTTTGGAAAAAAGATGATATGCGCATAATGAAGGGATAAGGGAAAAAAAATTAAATGTTTGACAGTATTCATGATCTCATGATTGATATAAGGACTAAGTGATATCATGGTTTGAGTATATAGAATTTTGAGGATTTTGGTATGTGGAAAGAGTTGTCTTTTGACAGCACTCATGTTTTCACTAAGATTCAATGAGTATTCATTTTTCAAGAGAATACATGATTAAGGCCATCAAATGATTGGAATGTGACCAACAAGATATATGGGGGATAAATGATGGTATTCACATGCTTGGTTGATGGCAATTCAAGTAATCATTTTCTTTATACTATGAGCTTGGACCGAAGTATTTTAGATAAGCCTAAAGATTGGAATGGATTATGTTGGACATAAGTTAGTATTGTTTAAGGATAGAACTTTTTTCAATATTATTGATGGGATGTTATAGTAATATAGTTTTAGAAAAAGGACAACCTGCAGAACGGGCGACAACCCATCGCGTCGAACAAGGCTGTGGGAATCGAACCCACAACCGAAGTGCGACTGGCCTTTATCGCCTACCACTGGCCTACAGGAAGTCCCTGGTTATTAGAAACTAGTTTTATTTTATTAAGCGGTATGATATATGTAGTATAAGTTCATTTTTGAAACCATATACGATTAATCTAACCATAAGATGGACTTATAACTTTTGATAACCTTTTGTTTGAAAGAGATGGAATGACCCATCATTCTATCACATGATCTGCTAACACATCACGAATAACAAATTCAACTTCATTTCTTTAAGGGATGAAGTAAGAATTGTTCAATTCACAAACAATAGTGAGATTGTACCAAAATCATGCAAGTATTTCTTTTAATTCATCAACTTTAGGGAAATGATCTTGAAAACCAAAAATGTTGTCCTAGTTCCCTTATATCCGATGAATCAGATGGTACCGTAGATCATCAAAAATCAATAGCTTTGTGATTGTTGTCTTTTTCATTGCCATGTTCTCTACCACTCTCCATCAGAACTTGATGGTTAGATTTTTCTTCCATATCCATATTTTCACCTATGTTCTCCTACGTGGAAACCCAGTGATGAGTTAATTTGGGTAACCGTTACATTACATACTTTAGTTTTTAAATCCATGTTTTGGTATTCCTTTTTACGATGTGGGTTTCTATTAAACAAACATTCGAGTAGTAAACCATTTATAACCCCAACGAATTTCGAGGGCGAAATTCATTTTAAGGGGGGTAGAATGTAACACCCTGATATTTTATGAAATATATTCTTTTAATTTTATTAATGTCTTGTGTTGTATGCTACAACAAGATTATCTTGCGCTATACGCAACACCGTATTAGCTTGCAGTATACGCAACACTATTCTTGGATCGTGTTACACACAATTTTGATAATAGTTATTCTATGAAACATTGAGTGTATATATATATATATATATTCAATGTATAAATGAAATATGGTTGGATTATGTTATATGAAATAACGAAGGATTCTTCCACAGCATGCAACCCTGACTTGGCTTTCATTACACGCAATCACGACCTTCCTCGATAGCACGTGTTGTACACAATATCGGGTTTTACTAAACAACTATATATTATTATAATATTATTATGAACTAGCCATTATGAATAGTATTAATTTTTTTTTGAATCTTATAACATTATTATTCATCATACACATTTTCTAAAACATGGTATAAGAACAAAATAAATTTTTCGGGTAAAATAAGTATTTTTCAAAAAATGCAGTTTTGCCGCCTTTTGATGGAGCACCCACTTTAAATCTAGTTTTTGACATGTTTATAAGTTCAATTTGACAAAATAAAATTATTCTTTGGAATAATGCAATAAAAATTTACTTTGGATAAAATTTTCATATTATTCTGGTAACTTTCATACTTTGATGAATAGTAAAAACACGCTATATTTTAATGAAAAACAAATTTTTTCATCGTAATAATTTATATGGTTAAATTATAATATTGAATGGGTTTAAAGTATAAATAGAATATATTTTTACCATTTAATATAATTTATGTCATTATCATTGATTTTACTTTGAATTCATAGGTTAAATCAATTCAATCTTTTGCAATGTTTTAAAGAAAAAACCCGTTTTCTTTCGACAACGGGATTAATTTTAATTTAATTTCTGGAAATTTTTTGTATTGAATTTGGAAAAATGGATTCCATATTTGGAATCAGTGGGTCCAAATTATGTTAATAAGCTACTTTTTATTTTTGGGCATTGTGAATAGTAACTACGGTAAATTTTATTTACTATAGTTAAAGGTAAATCGGGTAATTAAGGGTAAATATAAGATTATAAAATTACCCTAACACTTGGAAAAATCCTATTATATGACTAAAAGTCAACCCATATCACCTAAGGGTCGGATTAGATTCATTTAATGGACTTTTGTCCATGAAAATAATTTAATTATTATTAAAACCAAAGAATGTGACAACATGTCACTTTCTTAAATATTATAAGTATAATAATTTTAATTTAGTAATAAACTTCATGAAACTTCGAAAATGAATAGTCTCCAGAAAGCTAATACAATTATCTACATCATAAGAATTTATTTAGAATTTTTATGGATTAAATAATTATCATTTATTATGACACAAAGATGATGTAGTAATTGTATTATTAATGAAATATTGACATAATTGAAGTTATAAATACCCAAATAAATGTAATTTAAGACTTTTTATGAATTAAAATAATTTTATAGGTTTATATTACATGTTATTATTGATTTAATTAACTTTTTTCGAACTAATAATTCTGTTATGATTTTTACAAAAATCAATTACTAAATAGTGTCAAAATTGACATAAAATAGTTTTAAAAACAAATATCATATTATTAATTGTTATTTTATTCCTAAAAATCTAAGGTTCGGCCAAATGACTTAGATAAGGTTATATATATTAATAATAAACAACTTGGGGTTCGTTTGGCTTCTTATAGTAAGTTTATTAACCTTATAGTATAAGAACACAAGAAGACACGGTAAAAGTAAAATTATTTAACTTAATGTTAAATCTAAATGATAAGGTTAAAACAGGAACCTAAACTTGTATAAATTCTATTTGATGAGATTATTTCGAACCATACCCACCTTAGATTCTAAATAAATCAATTTGGAGCTATTTAAAACCGAGAATGACTTTATAATAAAATAATATTTTTAGTTTTTCCAAAGGTGCCCCTCTCCTCCCTTATAAAAGGGCACCCCCTCCCTCTCTTCCTCACACCACATTGAGCCTTGAAGCTCGGCCAAACCCTAAAAAATTCTCTTCTCCACTCACCTATAAACATCCTAGAGGTTCTGGTCTTCCCCAAAGACCAATTTTTGTGCCCTAAAAGGAGATCTCAAAGAGGCGCTTCAAAGAAGAGGTAATGTCCGTTACCGATTCTTTCAACTTTATTTCTTCTTCCACTTCTTCTTCTTAGGTTGTTTAATTATTAAGTAATAACATAAGTATCACTCATATAATGATATGTTATTATAAGTATGAAACAACCCTATTTAACCATCTATCCATCCTATGGAAAATGAAATCACCGCGCGTGCGTACGTACGGAATACCGTCTCCACGTCGTGGTGAAATCTATTTTCCACCACCACCTTACTTGGATGGGTATAATGGTGTAAATAATAACTATATATGATTATTTTAAAGTGATATTGATTCTGAAATAGTATACATACACTCCAATACAGTCCCACGATCATGAGAACGATATCATCGCTCGTGCGTACGTACGGACTACCGTCTCCACGACGCGATGAGATTCATTCTCCACTTTAACCATTCATGAATGATTATAAAGTATATATAATAAGTAATCATGAAATATATGACATAATAATGATACTGTAATTATATGTATATATATGTATGTCATCTACTTAATTCCATTCAACTCAATAAGGAAACGAAAACAGCGTTCATGCGTACGTACGGCCTACCGTCTCCATGAACGGTGTATTTCTTTCCATTTAATGATTTATTATATATATGTATATTCCGAATATATATTATATATAAATCATGTTTTATATTCTGGAATTAAGTAATCATGATCTAAGTAATCATATGAATAATTATAAGTCAAAACACGGACGACAAATGAAACAATTTTACCCAAAACGCTCTTTAACATGGAATTTACAAAAGAACGGGTAATATAAAGTCATAAATGAACCATATATGATATCATAACAATGAGTATGATTCTGTAATAAGTCAATGACATTATTTAAATCATTATACAGGAGTTTCGGACACTTACGAAGCAAATCGGACGTAAGGTAAGGGAAAATATCACAATCTCATTTTATCTGAGATTGTTTATACTTTGGTATTTACTGGGGTGTATTTTATCATCCACATCCATGTGTCCTCAATATGTAATATTGTTTCCATCCACCTAAAATTGGTTAAATCCAATTTTTCCCTTCGGTGAGTTTTTAGTAAAAGATATAAAAGGAATCTTTTGTCGTTTTTCGTACGAGGTACTTTTTGACTTTTCTGACAAAAGTACAGAAATAATGTTTTTTTAACTTATACGGCATGAATGGATTTTTAAAAAATTATTTCCAAGAAGCTTAATTTAAAAGTTTTAAAGTTTATTTTAAATCAACTTCTTTTTGTTTAAAATTTTATGACATGTTAAGAAAGGAAAATGTTTTTGAAGTAGAAAGGATATTTTCCTCAAGAATGGAGTTCAAGTGTTTTATCAAAATTATTTTCCATCTAAGATAATATAGGGTTATGTTTCTATCCATACTATTACATTGATTTGATTATGTTGTGATGGAATTATTTTTATGAATTCCTTTATCTTATATGAGTTGTTTTATGATGTCATGTTGTTCAAGAATCCCATTTTTATTACATGGGTTATGCAATGATGTATGATTTATGATTTTGTGGCACACATAAGAATGGTATCATTATGAGATGGGTGGGACCTATATCTCCCTCCAATGCATTGGGTAAAGATTTTATATCTCATGAGATAGACATGGATGGAACGGCAGGTTAAACAGGTTCAGTGAAACAGGACTGAAACGAGGAGTGAACTCGGTTCAAAAATGGACTTTGTCCACTAAGATAGTCTTGGCAATGAGTCTTGACTAACAAGAAATGATTCTCTATGATTATGTGTGTATGCCACAAAGTTTCATGTTTTAATTTATGATTATTGGGATTTCATTTCACTACTATGATTTATCCCATGTTATGAAATTATGCTCTCTTTTGCAGGTTAAGATTTCCAAAATGTTATGTTCTTATGAATATGATGTGATTGATATTTCTTTTGTTTACCCTTACTGAGCATTTGAGCTCACCCTTTAATGTTTTCTTTTCCCCAGGATATAAAGAAAGGTTTTAGGTAAAAAAAAGGGAATATCTTTATGAGAGATGTTGAAGATCTTTCACCACGATTAGAAGATTATATTCCGAGTTTCCAAAGACACTAAACTATTACGGTCCTTGTGTGTGTGTTTTTGTTATGTACTAAGTATTCTGAAAAAGTAATGTAATGTCCATGTACGTCAAGCTTCGGGTCTCTACAGTTGGTATCAGAGGAAATGTTTAGTCAACCTTTGGAAACTAGGATGCGAAAATGTTAGTGAGATCCCTAAAGATATTTCTAAGGTATGTCTAGGGATGTACCTAAGGATAAGAATACGTATAGGATATAGTCCTAGAACTACGGTAACGATCTTAGAATTTAACCTAAGATGTTAGATATTGAGGGTGCTCCCCCTTTACTATGTTGTTTTCCCTAGCATGATTTTTTCCTCTCACACTATTCTTTTTGGGTTTTAGACGATGGATGGAACCCGAAGGAACCGTGTTGTTCAATGCAATGGACAATGCAATGATTGTCTTCCTGAACAAACAAACATTATGGGAGATGTAGTGAAAAATCTTATTGTTATACTTACACAAGCTATGAATCATTCTGGAATTCCAAATGAGCAGATAAGGGAACAATATTCTATTGAGTCCTTCATGAGGCAACGTCCACCTTCTTTCAGTGGGTCTTCTAATCCACTTGTTGCTGAACAATGGATAAGTACCACTGAAAAGATATTTTCAGTTCTTCAATGTTCTGAACATGATAAAGTCATCTTAGCTGTGTATTGTTTAGAATGTGATGCTGATCAATGGTGGAATCATATAAAGAATACGAGGCCAAGAGATGAAGTTGAGTCCATGGAATGGGACGAGTTCAAGAACTTATTTTTCAATAAGTACTTCCCTCGTATTCTTCGAACAAAGATGGAGAAGGAGTTTCTTGAACTAAAGCAAAAGGATGATGAATCTGTTGGTATATAAGAAGCGAATTTTACAAGGCTTGCAAGGTATGCATATGGATTTATCATCCAACCTGAAAGTAAAGTTGATTGATTCTTCAGTGGCTTAAAACCAAATATTTGAAGGGAATTAGCTATAAGAGACTTCAGTAGCTATGAAGAAATTGTACGTTGTGCTATCAAGGTAGAAATGGAAGTTGGTGTTACTTATCCATCTCATAGTTTTGAAAAGAAACGAAAGATGGAGTTCAAGGAGAAATCTCAGAATAATGGTGAAAAGAAGATGAATGTTTCCTTATGCTCAAAGTGTGGAAAGAAGCATGGTGGAGATTGTCTTAAAGGGACAAGTAAATGTTTCAAATGTGGAAAGGAAGGTCATCAGGCATTTGAATGCCGCAATGATGGGAAGAAGATGTCTAATGATGCAAACAAAGGAAGGGATACACAAAATGAACTTACTAAACTTCAATTATTCAAGTGCAAGTAAATGGGGAATTATGCTAATAGATGCCCTAATCCAAGGGTTAGTGATGATCGACATGAGCAACCACTTAAGGAAAAGGACAAAGGGAAGTCACATGCGATCACCATTGGCGATGTTGAATATGACAAAGATGTGGTAGAATGATTAAGTGTTTATGTAATGGGATTCCAAAATAATGTTGTATATAGTATCATGGAATATTGGAATATTTATGTATTGGTCTATTGTGGTTTTCAATAATTTTATGGTACCAGTAACCATGGAAAGTGATTGAGATATTTTTGGAAAAAAGATGATATGCGCATAATGAAGGGATAAGGGAAAAAAAATTAAATGTTTGACAGTATTCATGATCTCATGATTGATATAAGGACTAAGTGATATCATGGTTTGAGTATATAGAATTTTGAGGATTTTGGTATGTGGAAAGAGTTATCTTTTGACAGCACTCATGTTTTCACTAAGATTCAATGAGTATTCATTTTTCAAGAGAATACATGATTAAGGCCATCAAATGATTGGAATTTGACCAACAAGATATATGGGGGATAAATGATGGTATTCACATGCTTGGTTGATGGCAATTCAAGTAATCAGTTTCTTTATACTATGAGCTTGGACCGAAGTATTTTAGATAAGCCTAAAGATTGGAATGGATTATGTTGGACATAAGTTAGTATTGTTTAAGGATAGAACTTTTTTCAATATTATTGATGGGATGTTATAGTAATATAGTTTTAGAAAAAGGAAAACCTGCAGAACGGGCGACAACCCATCGCGTCGAACAAGGCTGTGGGAATCGAACCCACAACCGAAGTGCGACTGGCCTTTATCGCCTACCACTGGCCTACAGGAAGTCCCTGGTTATTAGAAACTAGTTTTATTTTATTAAGCGGTATGATATATGTAGTATAAGTTCATTTTTGAAACCATATACGATTAATCTAACCATAAGATGGACTTATAACTTTTGATAACCTTTTGTTTGAAAGAGATGGAATGACCCATCATTCTATCACATGATCTGCTAACACATCACGAATAACAAATTCAACTTCATTTCTTTAAGGGATGAAGTAAGAATTGTTCAATTCACAAACAATAGTGAGATTGTACCAAAATCATGCAAGTATTTCTTTTAATTCATCAACTTTAGGGAAATGATCTTGAAAACCAAAAATGTTGTCCTAGTTCCCTTATATCCGATGAATCAGATGGTACCGTAGATCATCAAAAATCAATAGCTTTGTGATTGTTGTCTTTTTCATTGCCATGTTCTCTACCACTCTCCATCAGAACTTGATGGTTAGATTTTTCTTCCATATCCATATTTTCACCTATGTTCTCCTACGTGGAAACCCAGTGATGAGTTAATTTGGGTAACCGTTACATTACATACTTTAGTTTTTAAATCCATGTTTTGGTATTCCTTTTTACGATGTGGGTTTCTATTAAACAAACATTCGAGTAGTAAACCATTTATAACCCCAACGAATTTCGAGGGAGAAATTCATTTTAAGGGGGGTAGAATGTAACACCCTGATATTTTATGAAATATATTCTTTTAATTTTATTAATGTCTTGTGTTGTATGCTACAACAAGATTATCTTGCGCTATACGCAACACCGTATTAGCTTGCAGTATACGCAACACTATTCTTGGATCGTGTTACACACAATTTTGATAATAGTTATTCTATGAAACATTGAGTGTATATATATATATATATATTCAATGTATAAATGAAATATGGTTGGATTATGTTATATGAAATAACGAAGGATTCTTCCACAGCATGCAACCCTGACTTGGCTTTCATTACACGCAATCACGACCTTCCTCGATAGCACGTGTTGTACACAATATCGGGTTTTACTAAACAACTATATATTATTATAATATTATTATGAACTAGCCATTATGAATAGTATTAATTTTTTTTTGAATCTTATAACATTATTATTCATCATACACATTTTCTAAAACATGGTATAAGAACAAAATAAATTTTTCGGGTAAAATAAGTATTTTTCAAAAAATGCAGTTTTGCCGCCTTTTGATGGAGCACCCACTTTAAATCTAGTTTTTGACATGTTTATAAGTTCAATTTGACAAAATAAAATTATTCTTTGGAATAATGCAATAAAAATTTACTTTGGATAAAATTTTCATATTATTCTGGTAACTTTCATACTTTGATGAATAGTAAAAACACGCTATATTTTAATGAAAAACAAATTTTTTCATCGTAATAATTTATATGGTTAAATTATAATATTGAATGGGTTTAAAGTATAAATAGAATATATTTTTACCATTTAATATAATTTATGTCATTATCATTGATTTTACTTTGAATTCATAGGTTAAATCAATTCAATCTTTTGCAATGTTTTAAAGAAAAAACCCGTTTTCTTTCGACAACGGGATTAATTTTAATTTAATTTCTGGAAATTTTTTGTATTGAATTTGGAAAAATGGATTCCATATTTGGAATCAGTGGGTCCAAATTATGTTAATAAGCTACTTTTTATTTTTGGGCATTGTGAATAGTAACTACGGTAAATTTTATTTACTATAGTTAAAGGTAAATCGGGTAATTAAGGGTAAATATAAGATTATAAAATTACCCTAACACTTGGAAAAATCCTATTATATGACTAAAAGTCAACCCATATCACCTAAGGGTCGGATTAGATTCATTTAATGGACTTTTGTCCATGAAAATAATTTAATTATTATTAAAACCAAAGAATGTGACAACATGTCACTTTCTTAAATATTATAAGTATAATAATTTTAATTTAGTAATAAACTTCATGAAACTTCGAAAATGAATAGTCTCCAGAAAGCTAATACAATTATCTACATCATAAGAATTTATTTAGAATTTTTATGGATTAAATAATTATCATTTATTATGACACAAAGATGATGTAGTAATTGTATTATTAATGAAATATTGACATAATTGAAGTTATAAATACCCAAATAAATGTAATTTAAGACTTTTTATGAATTAAAATAATTTTATAGGTTTATATTACATGTTATTATTGATTTAATTAACTTTTTTCGAACTAATAATTCTGTTATGATTTTTACAAAAATCAATTACTAAATAGTGTCAAAATTGACATAAAATAGTTTTAAAAACAAATATCATATTATTAATTGTTATTTTATTCCTAAAAATCTAAGGTTCGGCCAAATGACTTAGATAACGTTATATATATTAATAATAAACAACTTGGGGTTCGTTTGGCTTCTTATAGTAAGTTTATTAACCTTATAGTATAAGAACACAAGAAGACACGGTAAAAGTAAAATTATTTAACTTAATGTTAAATCTAAATGATAAGGTTAAAACAGGAACCTAAACTTGTATAAATTCTATTTTATGAGATTATTTCGACCCATACCCACCTTAGATTCTAAATAAATCAATTTGGAGCTATTTAAAACTGAAAATGACTTTATAATAAAATAATATTTTTAGTTTTTCCAAAGGTGCCCCTCTCCTCCCTTATAAAAGGGCACCCCCTCCCTCTCTTCCTCACACCACATTGAGCCTTGAAGCTCGGCCAAACCCTAAAAAATTCTCTTCTCCACTCACCTATAAACATCCTAGAGGTTCTGGTCTTCCCCAAAGACCAATTTTTGTGCCCTAAAAGGAGATCTCAAAGAGGCGCTTCAAAGAAGAGGTAATGTCCGTTACCGATTCTTTCAACTTTATTTCTTCTTCCACTTCTTCTTCTTAGGTTGTTTAATTATTAAGTAATAACATAAGTATCACTCATATAATGATATGTTATTATAAGTATGAAACAACCCTATTTAACCATCTATCCATCCTATGGAAAATGAAATCACCGCGCGTGCGTACGTACGGAATACCGTCTCCACGTCGTGGTGAAATCTATTTTCCACCACCACCTTACTTGGATGGGTATAATGGTGTAAATAATAACTATATATGATTATTTTAAAGTGATATTGATTCTGAAATAGTATACATACACTCCAATATAGTCCCACGATCATGAGAACGATATCATCGCTCGTGCGTACGTACGGACTACCGTCTCCACGACGCGATGAGATTCATTCTCCACTTTAACCATTCATGAATGATTATAAAGTATATATAATAAGTAATCATGAAATATATGACATAATAATGATACTGTAATTATATGTATATATATGTATGTCATCTACTTAATTCCATTCAACTCAATAAGGAAACGAAAACAGCGTTCATGTGTATGTACGATCTACCGTCTCCATGAACGGTGTATTTCTTTCCATTTAATGATTTATTATATATATGTATATTCCGAATATATATTATATATAAATCATGTTTTATATTCTGGAATTAAGTAATCATGATCTAAGTAATCATATGAATAATTATAAGTCAAAACACGGACGACAAATGAAACAATTTTACCCAAAACGCTCTTTAACATGGAATTTACAAAAGAACGGGTAATATAAAGTCATAAATGAACCATATATGATATCATAACAATGAGTATGATTCTGTAATAAGTCAATGACATTATTTAAATCATTATACAGGAGTTTCGGACACTTACGAAGCAAATCGGACGTAAGGTAAGGGAAAATATCACAATCTCATTTTATCTGAGATTGTTTATACTTTGGTATTTACTGGGGTGTATTTTATCATCCACATCCATGTGTCCTCAATATGTAATATTGTTTCCATCCACCTAAAATTGGTTAAATCCAATTTTTCCCTTCGGTGAGTTTTTAGTAAAAGATATAAAAGGAATCTTTTGTCGTTTTTCGTACGAGGTACTTTTTGACTTTTCTGACAAAAGTACAGAAATAATGTTTTTTTAACTTATACGGCATGAATGGATTTTTAAAAAATTATTTTCAAGAAGCTTAATTTACAAGTTTTTAAGTTTATTTTAAATCAACTTCTTTTTGTTTAAAATTTTATGACATGTTAAGAAAGGAAAATGTTTTTGAAGTAGAAAGGATATTTTCCTCAAGAATGGAGTTCAAGTGTTTTATCAAAATTATTTTCCATCTAAGATAATATAGGGTTATGTTTCTATCCATACTATTACATTGATTTGATTATGTTGTGATGGAATTATTTTTATGAATTCCTTTATCTTATATGAGTTGTTTTATGATGTCATGTTGTTCAAGAATCCCATTTTTATTACATGGGTTATGCAATGATGTATGATTTATGATTTTGTGGCACACATAAGAATGGTATCATTATGAGATGGGTGTGACCTATATCTCCCTCCAATGCATTGGGTAAAGATTTTATATCTCATGAGATAGACATGGATGGAACGGCAGGTTAAACAGGTTCAGTGAAACAGGACTGAAACGAGGAGTGAACTCGGTTCAAAAATGGACTTTGTCCACTAATATTGTCTTAGAAATGAGTCTTGACTAACAAGAAATGATTCTCTATGATTATTTATGTATGCCACAAAGTTTCATGTTTTAAGTTATGATTATTGGGATTTCATTTCACTACTATGATTTATCCCATGTTATGAAATTATGCTCTCTTTTGCAGGTTAAGATTTCCAAAATGTTATGTTCTTATGAATATGATGTGATTGATATTTCTTTTGTTTACCCTTACTAAGCATTTGAGCTCACCCTTTAATGTTTTCTTTTCCCCAGGATATAAAGAAAGGTTTTAGGTAAAAAAAAGGGAAGAACTTTATGGGAGATGTTGAAGATCTTTCACCACGATTAGAAGATTATATTCCGAGTTTCCAAAGACACTAAACTATTACGGTCCTTGTGTGTGTGTTTTTGTTATGTAATAAGTATTCGGAAAAAGTAATGTAATGTCCATGTATGTCAAGCTTCGGGTCTCTACAGTAAAACATTCCCATTGGTTTTTATTTAGATAAAACCTATATAAATCAGTAGAATATTTGGGCATATAAGCTGGATCACTATGTGATAAGGATATCTTGGACCAAATTTCTATTTCATTACTGTTGAAAATGGGTAGCAAGGGGGTCTTTTTATAGAAAAAAACCATCCTAGGCATTCATCTATTACTAGTAACCACTACTGAAAACTATAAACACCCAGGTATGGGTTTGTTCATTTGTGGATATGTGAAGTAAATTTATAGGTCCATCTAAGGTAATGGTAGTAGGATATGTAGGGTTTCATCTTGGTACATGTCAAGGGCTACATAGCATGGTGTGAGAGACTAGGTGTTCAAATTAAGGGCATGGGAGTTGGGGCTTGTGAGGTTATGCTCTTAAACTGGGTGCATGGGAACACTTCAAGGAATGAACTAACTGGGATTTAGTAAAAAAAATTTCCAACATCAAATGAAAATAAATTTTTA